>CM060827.1:15023786-17535680 GCA_030704555.1 Heliconius charithonia | reverse complement strand
GATTATATCATATTCTCTTAATTTACTAAAATTAGTATACGATAATAAATAGAAAAATTAAATATAGTTTTGTTAGTGCTGTTAAATATATTTCAAAGATTTGTGAGTTAATATTTAGAAAAAAACAACGAATTTATTTACTCATAAGAAAAAAATCATGAAAAATTCATTGCATGACTTGCATTGTATTAAACAATTATCACTAAATTGTCATTATTACATGAAAGAAATAAAATAACATAAATATTAAAATTATACATATTTCATTTAAAAAAAATGTAACAGAACATATATTAAACATATTTTATAATTTATTTTATTCCTTTTATCTAAAAAATGTATTTATAAATGAAGTTGATATCAAATCAAATATCTGATCATATTTTTATTATCAGTTAATATTAAGAATTATATTTAAAAAAAAAATAAAAAAACATCAAATAAATAAATATTATTTAAAAATAAATATCAGAACAAATATTTAAATTATAAAGTAATAAGATCTACGAACAAAATATTACTTCTCTTATACAATTAAACAATAATTTCACTCAATCACTAAAAGATTCAGAGTATCGCACACAGGAGCCGGAGATCCAGCCAGAGCCAGAGGTCGGTGATTAGTTTGTTTCTGGACTGGAGATGTTTTTTTTGAAAGGGCTACACTGCTGTTTACTTGCACTGGTCTTTACAGCGTCACCCACAGAACCACAGAATACATATACCCAAAGGGAAGAATGTTCACTTCATACAAAAAAAATGGGGGACAAAACGACACTGCTGCCATCTATCGTGTGCCCACCAAAAACAATATTTAAAATATGGGCAGGAAATTCAATTTTTTTCTAATATTTGGATAATAAATCGATTATTCAAAGCCAGAATGATTCACTTTTTCAAAATCAATAGGATATATAATTATTAAATTTTGACAAAAAAAAGAAAAGTATTTTCAAAAGATTTTGAAGGTGTGAATCATTTCTGGTATAATAGAAATAAAACAAATAAACACTTTATATTTTTTATTGCTTATAAACATTTGTTATAGTTATATTTATACAAATATTATTTTTGCAAATCAAATAAAATAGTGATAAAGACTATATTATTGCAGCAAGACAAACTTGCCCTCTTATGTTAGAAACAATGATTAACATTTGTAAGTTAAATAGATTGTAATCTGTAAAATAATCATAATTTATAACATTGTAGGCAGTTACATTCTTGAAATTTGACCGAGACTACAAATAAAGAAAGAACAAAATCATTGCTGTTTACTATTCTATTTTAATTAAGTGTTGGGTTGTAATGTTGATTTTTTGATGATAATTATAGATATAATAGAGATAATGATAAAAATTATGAAGTAAGTATTATCAACTTAATAGTGTTGGTCAAATTAAAACTAATATAATTATGCTACTACTTATTTTTTAATATATCTATATACCTATTTAACATTTCTGCTATTATAAAAATTTTAATTTTAATTTTAATAAAATTTGCATTTATTGCCAAGGCTCTTTAATAAATATCCACAGACATATTTACATGTAAAACAAACCTTGACCGTGACTTAGAACTTAGCAAGATTCACTCCCATTGTCTACTTGGCATTTGGACATGTATGGTCCTGTTTTAATTTAGGTGCAAAAACAAAATTTCCATCACCAGTCTTTTTCGAAGACATGTTCTATATTTTTCCATTTGGCTCGACCTATAATGTAATAACATTTTAATTTAAAAAAAATTTTTACAAGTATTATTTCATTATTAATAACTGGAAACCAGCCAAACTTGAGATCAGCCATATCGCAGGGACACAAAGTGTGACTGTAAAAACTACTAGGTTGTGGGTTCGATCCTCACTTCAAGGAAAAAAATATTTATTTCAATTTATATTTCCATTTCTTCACTCTGGTTCTTCAATGAATCCAGATTTCGGTACAAAGTGAGGAATGGAGTGCATTAACACTAAGTTGACTCTGCGTACTCTGCTGCAGGATACATGTGAAGATGATTTAATTTTATTTATATAGAAACTTGTACTCTTAACTGGACTACACATACATTACAAGACAAAATAAAATATTACCTTTTCCTTCAACATTGTTTGAAGTAATATTTGTATTGCATTTTATTTTATATTTTAAAAACAATTTTCTGAACGATTTCAGTAAGAGAGGTAAATCAAATATTGTGATATATATTGACTCTACTCATATCACAAATTGTAGCTGCAATATTTAAGCCATTTCAAACATTTTTGTTGAAATAAAACAACTATTTTCACAAATCTTTACAAATAAGGCTTTAAGTTAATAGTCAGTTAGTTAGTAAATACTTAACGATTACAAACCGGTGTAAATTGGTAGGACCAGGATAAGGAAACCTATAAAATTTTATTTATTAACAAATAATAAAATGCAATAGAAATTCGAATATTAAGTAACAGTTTGCGTCACCGAAAAAAACAGTAGGTTAGCCAGGCTCTACAATATTATTAAATTCAGAAGTATATGGATTATGTAGAGTTAAGACCATTATAGATATTTTTTTATTTTGTAGCATTATATTTACATAAGTTCGCCAATTGACGTTCAGAGGTCGCTTTGGAATTGAATATTTTAATTAATTAATAAATTGAGCATGAGCAGTAATATTAAATTTATTTATTAACTGTACATATTTATAATAGTTAATTTAAAATATATTTTTTTACCACAAATAAATTAATATTAGGCTCGTAAAATCAATTCTTCACTATCTGTGCTAGTTTACTCCGAATGACTGTACTCTATGGTACTCTATAGACTATAGTCTATTTATATGGTAGTAGACGTGGGTCGTAACGTCTTTTAGGCATAATCGGTTGCGACTAGTTTCGGGTACACGAGTAACTAGTTTTCAAAACTGCTTATTTTCGTAACTAGTTACTAAGCATTTGCTTACGCTTACTTTTGTACTTATGATTACAGAAAACGTTAAATGTAATCATTACGGTAGAAAGAGTTATGATTACGAAAATACTTAAAGTTATACCGCCTATTATACTAATATGAAACGTATTAATTGCCTATTCCCAGAATATTCCTAGAATTTTAATATTTGAATAATATTTTTTTTACAAATTCCGTAAGCATGTGTGCGACGATATATTTAAATTAAAAAAAAATGTATGTATGATTGATTGATTTTTTATATTTTTTTTAAGTTGTATTCACTTAACAATAAAATAAAGTTTGCTTAATTATTTAATAATAAAGGTCTACTTCTAATTAGGTTCGATTTTTTTAATTTCACTATTATAAAATATTTAAAAATATTATTTATAATCAGTTTAATTTTTCTTTTTTAGTACTATTTTTAATTCCATAGAATTTAAGTTATGCATTTATTAATTTAATTTTTTAGCATCAATATTTCTTTTCATTGAGTGTGTAATCAATCATATTTAATGACGTTTTTGTTCCAAGAATGGATATGAAAATAATGTATGTATAAATAATATTATACGATGTATACAAATTCGATCTATTGCTGTCTCTCTTTTCGTTCGAAACGTAGTAAGATAGAGCGAGATGCGACTATGTTAGAATCGATGTAATTGACATAATTATTTTATAATATAATCTATTTAAAATAAGATAGGGTTGTGCTGCAACTGCTTTTGACAAATGTGTTACTGGTTACTGTCAGAAACTGCGTATGTGAAATAATCGTTATGTTTGTCCGCGAAACTAGTTATGCGCTTATTCAACTCGTAAGCAGTTTCTGAAACCGATTACGTTTCATAACGCCCATGTCTATATGGTAGTTTCAAATTCAAAATATCTATTAATGTTGTTGTTATACTTGTTGGTATCAAATTATCAATTCAATTATGGTATTTTTGTAATAGTTAATGCAGTTTTCCGTTGAATTGAGCTCAGAATCCTCCGGTAAATTCATTTTACTATTATTGTTACAACTGTATATGGGATAATTTGTGCTGTACAAAATTGTGTGTCTTGGAAGATTAGATTCTTTAGTGCACATAATGTCTTTAGACAAACAACGCTGTGTTCGTGTGCGCAAGGAGAGTTGAGGTATTGTTGATTCTAATAATAAATACGTATATGGTGTATAATTGTACATGATTATTCATATACTTAAAAATATCAATACAAAAAGCAAAACACGTAATAAGTCTGTGGCTTTTCTCCCTTAGATTATCTCAAATTATTATATGTATCAAAAATTTTGATTATTATTATAAATATTAAGTAAGAAAATAATAAATTGGTAAGCAAATAACTCTATGGCTAAGCGCGGCGTTGAGTTCTGCCACTCAACACGCAATGCCTCCAGAATTCAGCAGAAAGTGGGGAACAAAGTGTCTTAACACTAGGTTCCCTCTGCCTACCCTGCTGTGTGCAGGATACAGCGTGAAGCTGATTTTTTTTTTAAATAACTCTATTTTCTATTTATACTACGTGCTTGTATCGGACGTAGAATTTTCTACCTTTAGTATTTTCAAGGTCCGCAACAAGCACGTAGTAACAGTAATTTTTTACATTTACTATTTATATCTTATATTTATTAATAATTACACTATGTGTGACTGTTATTGTTTGGATTTATTTTACAGTTGCGCTGAAGGTTCCTATGCTTACTTCAATGTTTGATCAAAAAAGCTTGATGATAAACAATTATAAAATAAGAAATCAAATACAGAGTAACTTTGAGTTTACTGTAAAATATATATTAGAGCAATAAGAAAAAAAATAGATTTTATGCAGGACATATAAATACTTTGTATAAAATCAATTCTTTGTAAAAAAAAATTCAATATATTAATTTCAGATCTTCAAATATTGATAGACAAAAGAAAAGGACATTCTTCAAATATTTCCAGTTATGTTATAGAAAGTCAAGAAAAAGTAAGTATAAAATCATATTACATTAATAGGAATAACTTATGTACTATATATTTTTAAAAAGACAATTGTAAAGTAAGCTGTAAAGTATTCCTCCTTAAATATTGATAAAATTAACATATATTTTTAAGATTTTTCAGTTTTCTGTTATACAGTTGACAATACCTTGTTATATCTAATGTAGTTAAAATAATTTTGCTGGCATTTTGTTGTTCCAGAGCAAATTGTTCATAATTTTTTAAAGTCAATTAATTTACATGTTCATAATATGTTTTAAGCAATCACTAGTTTACAATTTTTTTTAATTTAGTTAGCAATTAAATATAAATAAAGCTTATCTTTATGTTTAATCTATATATCTAATAATTAAATGTTAATTAAGCCTTATTATTATTTTTAGTTGAGTTGCTCATTAAATAACAAGGTGTGAAAATATATAAATAATAACAAGAAGGAAAAGAGACATTGCTTTACAGTAAAAGAAAAAATAGCTTTTTTGTCCATTTTTAAACATACTCAAAAGGCCTACATTTTTTTAGATTCATATTTATTTTATTTAATTCATAAAAGCTTAAGCCAGGATTCAATAAAAATATTTTTTCCCTAATTAAAGAAAACATTGGATAGTATGAAATTATTGTGATAAATTATGTGTATTACTTTTTGATGAAGTTTCTTTGAAAGTCAGTGTAGCTCTCTTGATAGAGAGAAAAGATAAAAATATTGACTTTTTAATTCGGTTATAAAACAAATTAATAGAACAATAGTAAAACTATTAAAGATTGTTTATTTAAAAAGATGAAGAACTTGTAATAATTATTTTTTTATAGTCAATTTATGTAATACTATGCTGAATGAAAATAAAAAATATATATTACATACATATCTATCTACTGTAGTAGTAAGAATGCCATATGAAATACCATTTTTAATCATGTTAAATTTAAATTATTAACATTTTATTACCATCATTTTCAGATAAGGGGAATTCTACCTCCAGAATGCAAAGAAACAGTGGACTGTTAATTATTTGTATACAATATTTTTGACTCAATAAGTGGTAGTAAAACTCAAATTTTTCCATCCACATTCAAGTTGGTGCACAACAAAACATGGACGGAAGCAAAAAATATATTTAATTCCAAGAAATTTTTGTTAAGCAGTAGAAAAGTAAAATCTGTCAAATTGGGTGTAGACACTGAATGGAATTGAAATATAATTCAAAAAATTAAGGGTTGAGTACAATAGAAACTCAGTGTGGCTGCGACGCCTAAACCAAGATCCTCTTGAAATTTTTATTTGGCACAGTAAGAAGTCACGTCAGTTTCGCAACAACCCTACATGTGTTTAGTTTGTGTTAATATTTGCAACACTTTTAATAAATAATATTTAACCGATGATGCTGACCCCATCACTAAAGCAAACGATCCGAAATATGTAGGTAGGGCTACACACAACCGCACCCACACATGCTACACACACCGTCCCCGCCGGTGGAGACGAGATCCCAGTTTTTCAGTGGCCCAATCGCGCCTCGGGGATGCCCAACAGGGCATCAAGAGTCCTACCCAGTAGGCCTAGCTCGGACCGAGCGAAGCAAAGTCCCCCACTACAAACGGTGTACGCAAGTCGTGGTCCGAGTCTCACAGGAGACGCCCTTGCGACACTGTGTTCTCATTGTTGGTGCCTTCCACGGTAACCAAGCCAAGGTCGGAGCTCCTCTAGCTCGGCCTCCCCAAGCCCGGTGACGCTGTAGAGGCCAATAGGGCCAACAGCATACTGCTCAATCGAAAAAGGAAAAGGAAAACGAATAAATAATCTAAACAGTGTAACAACCATAGGTGAAAACTGTGGAAATTACCATTGTCAGTCATTATATGTTCAAATCATCAATTACAATACAGAAACTATGTCGTCCACCTGCACATTTGATTTTTAAATCATGCAGTCAATGTATGAGTTATTTAACTTCCAAAGATGAAATTGAATATATACAATATAGAGAATTTATTAAATTAATTTAAAATATCCAAGATGTATTTAATAAAATATTTAAAAAAAAAAGAAAGAATTAAAACTGCGATATTTATACTAGTTGATTTTCATTGTATTCAATGTATTCTACATAAAAATAAATTAGTTGATTATATAATCCATGTTGTGATTCATTGTTTGATGTATAATTATTAATTGTTGAAAAAATATTAATATATTATTGGCTGGGAGAGAGCAAATTGATAATAATAGTTATAAATTCAACAAATGTTTTAAATGCTGATTTAAGAAATATATACTTTTATATGTTATTTGATGATGAGAAAATAATAAGTTCGATAAATTTTAATTTAATATAAAAAGCAAACAGGTTGCGACATTACTAAATCACAGAAGAATATTGTTAAATAATATTAAGATTTTTTTAATTAAGTACTCCTATAATTTGTTATTATAGAAAATTGAGCAGTATTCAATAGAATATTACACCAGGAAGAGAGAAATAACACAATAATTTTATAATTTTCTCGTCCTGGTAAGTAAAAACTTGTAAAAGATTTTTATATCGCTTACAATCACAGTATCTTAACATACTGTGATTATAAGCGATCACATCTCAGTTTGCCTACAAATTATATTATATAAAATCTATTATTATGTATTAAGTATAAATGTGTGATTCAGTAAAATCGATAAAATGGAGATGTATTTTAATTTTCTTCAACGACATGTATAACAAAATAAGTACGAATGAGATATATATATTGATTGAAATGACATGTATAGTTTAACAACTGACGTATAGATGGCGTTGATCCGTGTTACCGCTTTTGATGCCGAAGATTGGTCTCTATCAGGCTCTAGTACAATCTTAGTACAACGAGACTGGAAACTTTTGACGTATAATATTATTAAATTCAGAAGACCATTATAGATATTTTTTTAATTTTGTAGCATTATATTTACATAAGTTCGCCAATTGACGTTCAGAGGTCGCTTTGGAATTGAATAATTCAATTAACGTCAATAGATATCGCTACCAATTTAAACATGAGCAGTAATATTAAATTTATTTATTAACTTTACATATTTATAATAATACTTAATTTTAAATATATATTTTTACCACAAATAAATTAATATTAGGCTCGTAAAGTAATCAATTCTTCACTATCTGTGCTAGTTTACTACGAATGACTGTACTCTATGGTACTCTATAGTCTATTTATATGGTAGTTTCAAATTCAAAATATCTATTAATGTTGTTGTTATACTTGTTGGTATCAAATTATCAATTCAATTATGGTATTTTTGTAATAGTTAATGCAGTTTCCGTTGAATTGAGCTCAGATTCCTCCGGTAAATTCATTTTACTATTATTGTTACAACTGTATATGGGATAATTTGTGCTGTACAAAATTGTGTGTCTTGGAAGATTAGATTCTTTAGTGCACATATCGCTGTGATCGCTTATAATCACAGTATGTTAAGATACTGTGATTATTAGAGATATAAAATGTGAAAAAAAACTTTTACAAGTTTTTACACCAGGAAGAGAGAAATAACACAATAATTTTATAAAATAATATAATGTTTTCTTTTGAATACTACTCAATTTTCTATAATAACAAATTATAGGAGTACTTAATTAAAAAAAACTTAATATTATTTAACAATATTCTTCTGTGATTTAGTAATGTCGCAACCTGTTTGCTTTTTATATTAAATTAAAATTTATCGAACTTATTATTTTCTCATCATCAAATAACATATAAAAGTATATATTTCTTAAATCAGCATTTAAAACATTTGTTGAATTTATAACTATTATTATCAATTTGCTCTCTCCCAGCCAATAATATATTAATATTTTTTCAACAATTAATAATTATACATCAAACAATGAATCACAACATGGATTATATAATCAACTAATTTATTTTTATGTAGAATACATTGAATACAATGAAAATCAATTAGTATAAATATCGCAGTTTTAATTCTTTCTTTTTTTTTTAAATATTTTATTAAATACATCTTGGATATTTTAAATTAATTAAATAAATTGTTTGCTGGGAGTGCGAAGTTGATCTGCAAATTCTTTATCTATAAACTAGCGACCCGCTCGCGGCTTCGCCCGCTTTAGTTACTGAATTATCCATGTAATGTACCTATGTTTGCAAAACACTTAAGATTACCAATGTGAAAATTATTTAAACCTTAATGCGACCCGCATTTTCGTAGTTCCAATACGGGTGTTCCAAATGTTTAAAAAAACACACTTAAACAAATGACACAAACAACAGAAAACTTTAACGAAAGAAATTATAAACAACAGCACACTTAGATACTATTTATTCTCTTACCCAAAAATACTTAAACGAAAGATGTAACCAACTATGTCGCGTTGAACTACATTATAATTATTGGATAGCTCCAAAATGCGTGCAAACGCTTCTAAATTGCTATAGAGCCAGGCGCAGAAATGAAGCATTCTCTCGTCCATCTCCGTAGTAGCTCCGAACGACATCTGGGCGTTGACACAGTATGGAATTGGAAGGATTATCAAATTTCATTTAGGCGGTCAACTCAGTCAGGAGAGACCCTCGGTTTCCTGAGGGAGGCCCATCTTAAACGACCAAGGTTCAATGCAAGGCTCATGAGTCGGATTTGGAGGAGTATAGAAAGTCCCTAGGAAATAGTCTTACGTCTGACAGGCAGGCAGGCAGGCAGGCAGGCAGGGAGGCAAAGACATGCGCGACGTGCTGGGGGGTTCCGGCTCTGAGCACTTAATGAAGTAGGCCCGGGTGCCAGACGCGATCGAATGCGTGCTACGTCGAAGAAGACTACTATTGCACTCTCCTTTCGGTTGATCGCTGTTGCGGCGTAGTATAACCAGAGTGGTATACCCGCTTGCCAAGCTGCTCGCTTCGTGGGTGGATGTGCGACTGGAGAAGTGAGAGGAATATCTTCTCGAACAGCTTGGCGACCGCGCTAAGGAGGGTTATAGATCGGTATCCTTCAGGCTGCGGGGTCTTCCCAGCCTTGGGCAACATGATGAGCAGGCCTTCCTTGCATGCCCGGGGGAAAGAAGAAGAAAGTACATAAGTACTTTAGAAGATTGAAAGATTGAAGATTAAAGAAATGAAATGAAAACAGTAAACAACATTTTGATCTATATTAAATGGCCAAAAGGTAACTAAATAAATAAATTAGCTTCACGCTGTATCCCGCACACAGCAGGGTAGGCAGAGGGAACCCAGTGTCAAGACACTCCGTTCCCCACTTTCTGCCGAATTTTTGGAGGCATTGCGTGTTGAGTGGCAGAATTCAACGCCGCGGGGGGCGGCGGGGGCGGCGGACGCGTCGCGTGGCGCGGACGCATGGCGTGTGGTGAGCCGTTTCGCAGCAAGGATATTTTGATATTGTAACAACTTCTAAAGTACTTATTAAAATGAAAAACAATAAAAGACAGTTTTCTTCTCCAATAAATGGCCAACGTAACTAATATACTTGTTTATATGCTTTATGAGTAAGGAATAAACGAAACATGAGCCAAATCTGCGGTTTATAGCGGGCGTGATGTGTCAACAATTAAATGCGTTTTTCTCTAAAACTATTCGTAATTTCCAATTAGTGTAAAAAGCAAATTTTATCTTCGTTTAACGTAGAAAATTAATAAAGTATTTAAAAGGATAAGGATTGATATCATTATGGACAAACATCCCTCACAATAAAAAATATATTCAAATTATTATTTTTAGACAGAAATATGCTCACTGTATGTTATCCTTAGAAAGCGTTTCTATTTTATAATCTCCATATATAATAAAAGGATAGAAAAGTCAATTCTGTACATGAAAGATATAAAAAAAATAAAAGTTAGGTCGGTTAATATGTCGATTATAGAACCTAAAAAACCACTCAGCAGAATTCTTGTCTGTCTGTCTGTCTGTCTGTCTGTCTGTCGGTTTGTTTGTGCGTCAATCACGCAAAAACTACCTGACAGAAATTGATGAATTTTTGCATGGTGTTAGCCTAGGGCCTCAAGGTACATTTTTTTTGGGTTTCATTCCGAATTTCATGATAGTTTTCTTTAAAAAAAATAAAAACTGAAAAATATAAATTACCTAAAATACCGATAACTACTGTATGAAATTAAATTAATTTTGGCATGGTTATAGTTCAAAGCCTAATGTCACTTATAGGATAGTTTTTATCATGGAGTATAAAGAATTTTTTGTAGAAAAAATTACATAATTATATTTTTTAATAAAAAAAATCAACTTCTTCAATTTCAACCGGATTTCACACTCTGAACTTAACTAAACTTTCACCAAACTACCCCTTATATGTACCCTTTCTAATAAAAAAAGAATCATTAAAATCGGTTGAATTGATATTGACTTATACGTTCATTTGTCGCGCATATACTTAATGTAAATTTGAGATTTATATGATTTTCTCATAGATACCATTGTTGGACATAAACTAAATTAAAATAAGACTACACGGGAGGCATTAGCTTTCAAATAAAAAAAGAATCATTAAAATCGGTTCATACAATCAAAAGTTCTAAGGTAACAAGGATAAAAAATACAGTCCAATTGATGACCCCTTTTAAGAAGTCGGTTAATAGTAATCTGACATAATTAAATTACGACTATTTCATTTAATCACATTTTAAAAGAAGAAAGTAAATTGAGGCCGTTCGTTGCACAGGAGCACAAAGTGTAACTGTTGTGGGTTCGATGACCACGCAAGGAAACGAAATATTTATTTAAATTTATATTTCCATTTCATCGCTCTGGTGTCGAGGTAAAGTGCGGCGTTGAGTTTCACTACTCAGCACGCAATGCCTACAGAATTCCGAGAAAAGTAGGGAACAGAGTGTTGTTGTTAACACTAGAGGTCCTATGCCTACCCTGCTGTGTGCGGGATACAGCGTGAAGCTAAAAAAAGAAGTATAATCAATATTTGTTCAGTCTACCATAACTATTATTTTAAACGTCAACGTTGGTGATATTAACAAAAATAATAAAGTAAGTATATTTTTTGGGATTAGCTCATATGGCGATATGTAGAATAAAAAGTATTTGGAAAGTAAATTCTGTTTGTGAGTTCATAGTTTATAAAAGTTTATATTGTGTTTAGATGGATCACGTGGTGATGTCAATACGTTTTAATGTCATCTTATGTTATCTGTTAAAATAGCGTGAAGCTGATTAAACTTAGTGTTATATTCAAAAGAAATTAATTGTATGTAATACATAATATGTAATTTATTAATACGTTTCAAGTATGAAAAAAAGAAAAAATGCAATATAATTGCATTTGTGTTTCCTTCCTATATTTTGTATTTCTATTATTTATATCGATATATCAGGAACGTAAATGTGGGAACAGAGTTGCATGCCATTTTAGTACAGAGTAACCTCTAGAAAATGTATTTACTAAACTGAATAAAAAGAATGTGTGATTCCTCTATAGAATATATTATTCTATATTATACATAAAAACAGGTTAAAACAGTGCATATGAAGGTATCCTCATGTAGTATAACTATTTTCAATTACTATCAACACTACATTGTCGATACTAATGTGGTATTACAATACATTTTGAATATCTTTCCGCCATTATGATGACATAGACAATTTTTTTAATTTGAAAAAATAATATATTCACTATAAGAACGTTGGTAGTTTTTCAAAAGGTATAAGAATAAAAAATTGCCTAAACTATGCTTCTTCGCAAGTGGTTGTAATAACTATTGGTATCTATTTTCCAAAAAATCACTATAAATATTAAATATGCTCCATTATACAGAATTTTTTTGTTAGGACCACTTTAAATGAAACCACAGTTTAACTACTCTATAAAAGCCTATTACATATTAAATTAAAAACCCGAAAATAAAAAAGTTATTTTTTCAAACAAAATAAATACTAAAATTATAGTTGTAAAATAAAATACAATTTGTCAAGAACGACGCACGCACACATAAACCTATCAAAGGGAAACCGCCGCATACGCCTCATTGCGAAATCGAGTCGTAGGTATTGGCGGCAAAGTTTAAAGTTCTAAACATTTTAGTACTATTTTTGTAGTAGTATGTATTTACATTATTGGTACCTATGCGTAACCGCGTCGTACTAAATATAGAAATGAATAAACATTGTGAAATGACAAAAAAACCTACGTCTTCACTGTTGATGTACCTTGCTTAAATTCTTTAGGTACGGGTTTAAACTATTTTACTCTATATGCCCAATTGTAACTGTAACGCGACGTTGTGGGTCCGATCCACACATGCAGGATTGAATTATAATTTAATAATATTTTCATTTCGCACATCAGTCACACTAACACTAAGTTGTCCTGCTAAGGGCGGGATAAAGTGTGGATCTGGTTTTAACTTTGTGTGAACCGATTAAAATAAAGTCCAGTCCAGTTGAGGCCAGTCGTGGCGCAGAGGCACGAAGTGTGACTGTAAAACCGACTGGTTGTGGGGTTCGACCCCTACACGAGGAGATGAAATATTTACTTAAATGTATATTTCCATTTCTTCGCTCTGGGGTCGAGGTTAAGCACGGCGTTGCGTTCTGCCATTCAACACGCAATGCCTCCAGAATTCGGTAGAAAGTGGGGAACGGAGTGCCTTAATACTAGGTTCCTCCCTCTGACTAGCATGAAGCTGCTTAAAATAAAACTAATACTAAATATTTAGGGGCAGTTTGCCAGAATACAAACAAAAAAAGTATTTAAATCGGTTAAGCCGTTTCTGAGATTATCGTGAAGAAACGCACATATAGTAAGTATCGATAAGTTGTGTTTTAATTCAAACATTCAATTGAAGATTCTTATGGGAGGTACGAAAATGCGACCTAAAGTTTTAACAACTTTCTCATAAAAAATCTTCATTACATTGTAAACATACATTATAAGTATATCAAAACACGAACATAATTCAGTGTGTTAAGTAAATAATTCTGTGGTTTAAGCGGGCGAAGCCGCGAGCGGGTCGCTAGTATCTATATATAAATATTATAAAATAGAAACGCTTTTTTTCTCTGTCTGGCCTTTCTAAGCGATCTTCCTCTAAACCACCCAACGGATTTTGATGCGGTTTTCACCATTTGGTAGAGTATTTCTCAGAGAAGGTTTGTGTATGATTTATTTTATATATATTTTAATGTAATTTGACATAAATATGATAAATGTGCATAAAGTCCTAACCGTTGAGAAACTTTCACGCATGCGCTGCTTTAATGGTAAGTCTTACATGAAAACAATGTACTAGAGTATTATTCCTCTTAATAAGATCTATAAAAAAGTCAGCGACAGCATATTTTTATCTTCTAAGGATAACATACAGTGAGCATATTTCTGTCTAAAAATAATAATTTGAATATATTTTTTATTGTGAGGGATGTTTGTCCATAATGATATCAATCCTTATCCTTTTAAATACTTTATTAATTTTCTACGTTAAACGAAGATAAAATTTGCTTTTTACACTAATTGGAAATTACGAATAGTTTTAGAGAAAAACGCATTTAATTGTTGACACATCACGCCCGCTATAAACCGCAGATTTGGCTCATGTTTCGTTTATCCCTTACTCAAAAAGCATATAAATAAGTATATTAGTTACGTTGGCCATTTAATGGAGATGAAAGCTGTCTTTTATTGTTTTTCATTTTAATAAGTACTTTAGAAGTTGTTACAATATCAAAATATCCTTGCTGCGAAACAGCACGCCACGCGACGCGTCCGCCGCGCCCGTCTCCCCGCCTGTCTCTGTATCGAAGTAGATTTAGATGCGATTGTACGTATTGGATAATTAGAGTTTAATGTATTATTTCAGCGCGATATATTTAGTTTCATATTTTTTGATTAATAGAATAGTAGGTAGTCTTTCGTGTAAGTTTTTTAGGAAGAGAATAGTCGGTAGTCTTTTGTTTATTATTTCTTTCGTTTAAGTATCCTGTTGTTTAAATTGTTTACTCTCCTTCTTTTTATTATTTTTTTACCTTTTTAAACATTTCCTTTTTTAATTTAATTATGCCACGAAAAAGTCGTTCATAGGTCGTAGAAGAAGAAATGCAAATAACAATCGTTTAAATCTTACTAATAAAAGCGTAGACGAGACGGGAATTAGACGGCAATTTAAATATATTTTCTTATTGTAAGGGATGTGTGTCCATAATGATATTAATCCTTATCCTTTTAAATAAGTTATTAATTTTCTACGTTAAACAAAGATAACCTTTGCTCTCTACAATATTTCGAAATTACAATCAGTTTTAGAGAACAGCTATATCATCCCTTACTCTCAGTATATAAATAAGTATATTAGTTACCTTTTGGCCATTTAATATAGATCAAAATGTTGTTTACTGTTTTCATTTAATTTCAAGGTATAAGTAAGTACCACAGATTTAAGTAACTAAGTAGCACAGATTTAAAATTACCACTACGGTACTAAAAAAATCTTGCTGTGTAACGGCTCGCTGCCCACCACGCGTCCCCCCGCGCCCCGCAACCTTATATGCTTATAACAATGGATCCGCCGCACCCGCCTGTCTTCTTTCCCCCGGGCATGCAAGGAAGGCCTGCTCATCATGTTGTCCAAGGCTGGGAAGACCCCGCAACCTGAAGGATACCGATCTAAAACCCTCCTTAGCGCGGTCGCCAAGTTGTTCGAGAAGATATTCCTCTCACCTCTCCAGTCGCACATCCACCCACGAAGCGAGCAGTTTGGCAAGCGGGTATACCACTCTGGTTATACTACGCCGCAACAGCGATCAACCGAAAGGAGAGTGCAATAGTAGTCTTCTTCAACGTAGCACGCACTCGACCGCGTCTGGCACCGGGTCTACTTCATTAAGTGCTCAGAGCCGGAACCCCCCAGCACGTCGCGCATGTCTTTGCCTCCCTGCCTTAGTGACAGAACATTTTGCGTGAGAGTTGAGAGTTCTACGTCTAGCAGCGGTCGATCGCTGCCGATGTTCCTCAGGGCAGCATTTTATCACCTGCTCTCTACGCACTATACACTGATGACATCACAACGCCATAGCAAGTATCACAAAACGAGAAATCCTGCAGGTAGTCCACAACCTCATCCTCCGTCGAGTGACGCAGGCGCCATACTAAGTGAGGAACACCACGCATCATAGCAACATAAAAATAGAAAGCCTGGAGGTACACATTGGTCGTCTCGCGTCCAACGCATTCCGCTGCGCCAATGTATCGGATCACCTGCATCTAAGGAGCAGCACTCCGTGGCATACCCGGCCGCCCGAGGTAGGGACTTTCTATCCTTTGATAATCCTTCCAATTCCATACTGTGTCAACGTCCAGATGTCGTTCGGAGCTACTACGGAGATGGACGAGAGAATGCTTCATTTCTGCGCCTGGCTCTATAGCAAAGTTCATTTAGAAGCGTTTGCACGCATTTTGGAGCTATGCAATAATTATAATGTAGTTCAACGCGACATAGTTGGTTACATCTTTCGTTTAAGTATTTTTGGATAAGAGAATAGTATCTAAGTGTGCTGTTGTTTATAATTTCTTTCGTTAAAATTTTCTGTTGTTTGTGTCATTTGTTTAAGTTTGTTTTTTAAACAATTGGAACACCCTTATTGGAACTAGGAAAATGTGGGTTGCATTAAGGTTTAAATAATTTTCACATTGGTAATCTTAAGTGTTTTGCAAACACATACATAGGTACATTACATGAATAATTCAGTAGTTAAAGCGGGCGAAGCCGCGAGCGGGTCGCTAGTATTGTATATATTCAATTTCATCTTTGGAAGTTAAATAACTCATACATTGACTTAAAAATCAAATGTGCAGGTGGACGACATAGTTTCTGTATTATCATTGATGATTTGAATTCTTTCTATTTTGATTTCATTCAGTCATTTCCAGTTCTCACCTATGGTTGTTACACTGTTTAGATTATTTATTAAAAGTGTTGCAAATATTAACACAAACTAAACACAAGTAGGGTTGTTGCGAAACTCGTGACTTCTTACTGTGCCAAAAAAAATTCAAGAGGATCTTGGTTTAGGCGTCGCAGCCACACTGAGTTTCTATTGTACTCAACCCTTAATTTTTTTAATTATATTTCAATTCCATTCAGTGTCTACACCCAATTTGATACAATGAGGACAGATTCTATTTTTTTACTGCTTTACAAAAATTTCTTGGAATTAAATATATTTTTTGAGGCCGGTCGTGGCGCAGTGGCACGAAGTGTGACTGTAAAACCGACTGGTTGTGGGTTCGATTCCCACTCGAGGAGATGAAATATTTTCTTAAATTTATATTTCCATTTCTTCGCTCTGGTGTCGAGGCTAAGCGCGGCGTTGAGTTCTGCCACTCAACACGCAATGCCTCCAGAATTCGGCAGAAAGTGGGGAATGGAGTGTCTTAACACTATGTTCCCTCTGCCTACCCTGCTGTGTGCGGGATACAGCGTGAAGCTGATTTTAAATATATTTTTTGCTTCCGTCCATGTTTTGTTGTGCACCGACTTGAATGTGGGTGGAAAAAATTGAGTTTTACTACCACTTATTGAGTCAAAAATATTGTTTACAAATAATAAACAGTCCACTGTTTCTTTGCCTTCTGAAGGTAGAATTCCCTTATCTGAAAATGATGGTAGTAAAATGAATAAGGCTTAATTAATTAACATTTAATAATTAGATATATAGATTAAACATAAAGATAAGCTTTATTAAGATTTAATTGCTAGTAATATTTGTAAACTAGTGATTGCTTAAAATTTTACTTGTTTATTACTTAATTAAAACATATTATGAACAAGTAAATTAATCGGCTTTAAAAAATTATGGACAATTTGCTCTGGAACAAGAAAATGCCAGCAAAATTATTTTAACTACATTAGATATAACAGTGGTACAAAGTGTGACTGTAAAACCGACTGGTTGTGGGTTCGATCGCCACTCGAGGAGATGAAATATTTACTTAAATTTATATTTACATTTCTTCGCTCTGGTGTCAAGGCCAAGCGCGGCGTTGAGTTCTGCCACTTAACACGCAATGCCTCCAAAATTCGGCAGAAAGTGGGGAACGGAGTGTCTTAACACTAGGTTCCCTCTGCCTACCCTGCTGTGTGCGGGATACAGCGTGAAGCTAGATATAACAAGGTATTGTCAACTGTATAACAGAAAACCGAAAAATCTTAAAAATATTTGTTAATTTTATCAGTGCGGTAATTTTAGAATAGGAGAATACTTTACAGCTTACTTTACAATTGTCTGAGTAAAAATATAGTACATAAGTTATAACTATTAATGTTCTTTAAGAAATATTCTTCATATTTAACATGATTTTATACTTACTTTTTCTTGACTTTCCATAACATAACTGGAAATATTTGAAAATGTCCTTTTCTCTTGTCTATCAATATTTGAAGATCTGAAATTAAAGTATTGAATGTTTTTTTTACAAATAATTGATTTTATACAAAGTATTTATATGTCCTGCATAAAATCTATTTTTTTACTTATTGCTCTAATATATATTTTACAGTAAACTCAAAGTTACTCTGTATTTGATTTCTTATTTTATAATTGTTTATCATCAAGCTTTTTTGATCAAACATTGAAGTAAGCATAGGAACCTTCAGCGCAACTGTAAAATAAATCCAAACAATAACAGTCACACATAGTGTAATTATTAATAAATATAAGATATAAATAGTAAATGTAAAAAAATACTGCTACTACGTGCTTCTTTCGGACCTTGAAAATACTAAAGGTAGAAAATTCTACGTTCGATACAAGCACGTAGTATAAATAGAAAATAGAGTTATTTGCTTACCCATTTATTATTTTCTTACTTAATATATATATTTAATAATAATCAAAATTTGTGTTACATATAATAATTTGAGATAAACTAAGGCAGAAAAGCCACAGAACACATATTACGTGTTTTGTATTGATATTTTTAACTATATGAATAACCATGTACAATTATACACCATATACGTATTTATTATTAGAATCAACAATACCTCGACTCTCCTTGCACAAACGAACAGCATTGTTTGTCTAAAGACATTATGTGCACTAAAGAATCTAATCCTTCCAAGACAAACAATTTTGTACAGCACAAATTATCCCATATATAGTTGTAACAATAATAGTAAAATGAATTTACCGGAGGAATCTGAGCTCAATTCAACGGAAAAATGCATTAACTTTTACAAAAATACCATAATTGAATTGATAATTTGATACCAACAAGTATAACAACAGCATCAATAGATATTTTGAATTTGAAACTACCATATAAATAGACTACAGAGTACCATAGAGTACAGTCATTCGTAGTAAACTAGCACAGATAGTGAAGAATTGATTACTTTACGAGCCTTATATTAATTTATTTGTGGTAAAAAAATATATTTTAAATTAACTATTATTAATATTTATTTTTATTATAAATATGTAAAGTTAATAAATAAATTTAATATTGCTGCTCATGTTCAATTTGTGGTGACATCTATTGGACGTTAATTGAAATATTCAATTCCAAAGCGACCTCTGAACGTCAATTGGCGAACTAATGTAAATATAATGCTACAAAATAAAAAAAATATCTATAATGGTCTTCTGAATTTAATAATATTATACGTCAAAAGTTTCCAGTCTCGTTGTACTAAGTTTGTAGAGCCTGACCGTGAAGCTGATATGACTTGATTTTGTTTTTATAAAATAGTATCTAAGATAATTCTGTAGTAACAAGTAGTAATAAGATGACTGCTACTTCGTGAATCGATTTATTGCAATTTTAAAATAACGTTATGCTATCTATTTGTTTCTGACGAATTGAATAAGTCTATTAATAAATGAAACCGTCAAAGGTCTGTTAAGTTAGTAAATTTAGTGTAACATATTTTTTGCAACTCTTTTTCGCTTCATGTGCTTTGTCTTTTTTGTGCAAAATTATTATAAAATATTTTTTTGTTATAAATTTTTATTTTTAACTGTTAAATATGTATTTAGTAAAACGTCGTTTTCGATTAATATAACAATATACATTAAGTGAAATTTAACATAAAAAAGTTTAACTTTAAGCCCAATAGATGGCGCTGTTCATAATGCATAATTTTCTGGATAGCGATGGTAAGATTTTAGACTAAAGAATGACATTCGAAACGTTTCAGATATTCGCCTCTTGATAAAAATATATATTTATAAAGCACTATTGTTCAAAGTAAAGAATTATTGGTAAAGGTTACCTTCATAAATCATAACCGTTACGTTTAATTCTTTTTATTCAGTTTAGTAAATACATTTTTTAGAGGTTACTCTGTACTAAAATGGCATGCAACTCTGTTCCCGCATTTACGTTCCTGATATATCGATATAAATAATAGAAATACAAAATATAGGAAGGAAACACAAATGCAATTATATAGCATTTTTTCTTTTTTTCATACTTGAAACGTATTAATAAATTACATATTATGTATTACATACAATTAATTTCTTTTGAATATAACACTAAGTTTAATCAGCTTCACGCTATTTTAACAGATAACATAAGATGACATTAAAACGTATTGACATCACCACGTGATCCATCTAAACACAATATAAATTTTTATAAACAATGAACTCACAAACAGAATTTACTTTCCAAATATTTTTTATTCTACATATCGCCATATGAGCTAATCCCAAAAAATATACTTACTTTATTATTTTTGTTAATATCACCAACGTTGACGTTTAAAATAATAGTTATGGTAGACTGAACAAATATTGATTATACTTCTTTTTTTAGCTTCACGTTGTATCCCGCACACAGCAGGGTAGGCATAGGACACCTAGTGTTAAGACACTCTGTTCCCTACTTTCCTCGGAATTCTGTAGGCATTGCGTGCTGAGTAATGAAACTCAACGCCGCACTTTACCTCGACACCAGAGCGATGAAATGGAAATATAAATTTAAATAAATATTTCGTTTCCTTGCGTGGTCATCGAACCCACAACAGTTACACTTTGTGCTCCTGTGCAACGAACGGCCTCAATTTACTTTCTTCTTTTAAAATGTGGTTAAATGAAATAGTCGTAATTTAATTATGTCGGATTACTATTAACCGACTTCTTAAAAGAGGTCATCAATTGGACTGTATTTTTATCCTTGTTACCTTAGAATTTTTGATTGTATGAACCGATTTTAATTATTCTTTTTTTATTTGAAAGGTAATGCGTCCCGTGTAGTCTTATTTTAATTTAGTTTATATTCAAGTATGGTATCTATGAGAAAATCATATAAATCTCAAATTTGCATTAAGTATATGCGCGACAAATGAACGTATAAGTCAATATCAATTCAACCGATTTTAATGATTCTTTTTTTATTAGAAAGGGTACATATAAAGGGTAGTTTGGTGAAAGTTTAGTTAAGTTCAGAGTGTGAAATCCAGTTGAAATTGAAGAAGTCGATTTTTTTTATTAAAAAGTATAATTATGTAATTTTTTCTACAAAAAATTCTTTATACTCCATGATAAAAACTATCCTATAAGTGACATTAGGCTTTGAACTATTACCATGCCAAAATTAATTTAATTTCATACAGTAGTTATCGGTATTTTAGGTGATTTATATTTTTCAGTTTTTGTTTTTTTTTAAAGAAAACTATCATGAAATTCGGAATGAAACTGAAAAAAAATGTACCTTGAGGCCCTAGGCTAACACCATGCAAAAATTCATCAATTTCTGTCAGGTAGTTTTTGCGTGATTGACGCACAAACAAACCGACAGACAGACAGACAAGAATTCTGCTGAGTGGTTTTTTAGGTTCTATAATCGACATATTAACCGACCTAATTTTTATTTTTTTTATATCTTTCATGTACAGAATTGACTTTTCTATCCTTTTATTATATATGGAGATTAATCACATTAATAAGATAATGAGTGCGACAAGGTCAGGCAAGACAAAACTAACATCATTTTTTTAATTCTTAAAATAAAAAATAGGTATAGATTGTTTTGTGAATTCATGTGATAAATTACATTTTATAACTCCTTTTAATTTTTGACTTTTCAGTTCGTTTCAATACAAATTTAAAATACCTTTCGTGACAAAGTGCATTTATACATCGCTCATTTACCGAAACAATGTGTCGGTAACCTTCTTTCGTCGTACCATCGTTTCTAATTCAGTAGCTTAGAGAAATAGCTGTCTCCATAGCTGACTTGGAGCCTGCGAATGAGGCTAAGGATGAAGGACCTTGTCTCTCAACGCAATAGGTCATCACTGACACACACACTGGTCCTCCTAGTTTTTCCATTTAACTACACTTCAGATAGGAGACAGCCTACATAAAAAATAAACTTTTTTAAATTATAAAACTTTTATTGAAGTTTATTCGTGTAGTAAAAAATTTTTTATGTGAATGTGTAGTCACATATATAGATCACATGTGTGAATATGTAGTCACATATGTGGACCACATGTGTGAATATGTGGTCACATATGTGGACCACATGTGTCAATATGTGCTCACGTATGTGGACCACATGTGAGAATGTGTGGTCACATATGTGGACCACATGTGTCAATATGTGCTCACGTATGTGGACCACATGTGAGAATGTGTGGTCACATATGTGGACCACATGTGTGAATACGTGGTCGCGTATGTGGACCACATATCACACAGTGGGAAAATGTGGTCACATATGTGGACCACATGTGTAAATATATGGTCCCATATGTGGACCACATGTGTGAATATGTGGTCTTTCATGTGAACCACATGTGAGAATTTGTGGACACATATGTGGACCACATGTGTGAATATGTGGTCGCGTATGTGGATTACATGTGGGAAAATGTGGTCACATATGTGGACCACATGTGTGAATATGTGGTCTTTCATGTGGACCACACGTGACAATTTGTGGTCACATATGTGGACCACATGTGTGAATATGTGGTCGCGTATGTGGACCACATGTGTGAATATGTGGTCGCGTATGTGGACCACATGTGGGAAAATGTGGTCACATATGTGGACCACAATTGTGATATGTAGTCACATATGAAGATTACATGGGTGATCATGTGGTCACATGTGTGAATATGTGGTCACGTGTGTGGACCACATGTGTGTATATGTGCTCACATATGTGGACCACATATGTGAACATGTGGTCACATATGTGGACCACATGTGGCATCGTGTGGTCATATATGTGAACCACATGTGGCATCGTGTGGTCATATATGTGAACCACATGTGTGAGTAAGTATTCACATGTGCAGATCGCATGTGTGATATGTTGTCACATATGTAGACCACATGTGTGATATGTAGTCACATATGAAGATTACATGTGTGATCATGTGGTCACATATGTGGACCACATGTGTGAATATGTGGTCACGTGTGTGGACCACATGTGTGTTTACGTGCTCACATATGTGGACCACATATGTGATCATGTGGTCACATATGTGGACCACATGTGGCATCGTGTGGTCATATATGTGTACCACATGTGTGAATAAGTATTCACATGGGCATATCACATGTGTGATATGTAGTCACATATGTAGACCACATGTGTGATATGTAGTCACATATGTAGACCACATGTGTGATATGTAGTCACATATGAAGATTACATGTGTGATCATGTGATCACATATGTGGACCACATGTGTGAATATGTGGTCACGTGTGTGGACCACATGTGTGAATATGTGGTCACGTGAGTGGACCACATGTGTGTTTATGTGCTCACATATGTAGACCACATGTGTGATATGTAGTCACATATGAAGATTACATGTGTGATCATGTGGTCACATATGTGGACCACATGTGTGAATATGTGGTCACGTGTGTGGACCACATGTGTGAATATGTGGTCACATATGTGGATCACATGTGTGAACATGTTATCACATATGTGAACCTTTTATAAAATATATTTAATTCATTAAATGTAATATGTATATAAATAAATAAACGTAAAGAAACGTTACGTAACATCATACATAATAACAATTAAAACGTAAACTGCAGGCTAATTGATCATCCGGTAGACATTTTAATTAAATTATCAGCTGAAGCAGAATGTCTTTGTATCATCAGAGTTGTAAACCATTTGTTCGATAATTAACTTTAACAGTTATGAACATATACTATTGTTCAAAGACGTCACTATTACATTTCAATCCTATGAAAATTTATAATGGAGAGAAGAAAAAATTTCAAATAAGATAGTGGTGCACTTACTCAATTTTGCACTTTCCAATTTCTTTAGATAGTATAGCGGAACACAAGGCTTCGCTTCGTTTGTTTTTACGGGCAGAAAAATAAATATATTCTTCCACTTAGTGGGAATTTAACCTAATTAAAATATAACTAGTGCTACAACCAGAAATCTCAGTTCTCTCAATTGTACCGTCATAGCGTCAAGTTTTAGTCGACATATTAACTTTAAACATATTAATTTTTTATCGACATATTAACCGACCTAATTTTTATTTTTTTTATATCTTTCATGTACAGAATTGACTTTTCTATCCTTTTATTATATATGGAGATTTTGTTTGAAAAAATAACTTTTTTATTTTCGGGTTTTTAATTTAATATGTAATAGGCTTTTATAGAGTAGTTAAACTGTGGTTTCATTTAAAGTGGTCCTAACAAAAAAACTCTGTATAATTGAGCATATTTAATATTTATAGTTATTTTTTGGAAAATTGATACCAATAGTTATTACAACCACTTGCGAAGAAGCATAGTTTAGGCAATTTTTTATTCTATAAGAATTCCTTTTAAAAAACTACCAACGTTCTTATAGTTAATATATTATTTTTCCAAATTAAAAAAATTGTCTATGTCATCATAATGGCGGAAAAATTTCATTCATATTGTAATACCACATTAGTATCGACAATGTAGTGTTGATAGTAATTGAAAATAGTTATACTACAGGAGGACCTTCATATGCACTGTTTTAACCTGTTTTATGTATAATATAGAATAATATATTGTATAGAGGAATCACACATTCTTTTTATTCAGTTTAGTAAATACATTTTTTAGAGGTTACTCTGTACTAAAATGGCATGCAACTCTGTTCCCACATTTACGTTCCTGATATATCGATTTAAATAATAGAAATACAAAATATAGGAAGGAAACACAAATGCAATTATATTGCATTTTTTCTTTTTTTCATACTTGAAACGTATTAATAAATTACATATTATGTATTACATACAATTAATTTCTTTTGAATATAACACTAAGTTTAATCAGCTTCACGCTATTTTAACAGATAACATAAGATGACATTAAAACGTATTGACATCACCACGTGATCCATCTAAACACAATATAAACTTTTATAAACTATGAACTCACAATCAGAATTTACTTTCCAAATACATATACTTTTTATTCTACACATCGCCATATGAGCTAATTCCGTAAAATATACCTACTTTATTATGTTTGTTAATATCACCAACGTTGACGTTTGAAATAATAATTATGGTAGACTGAACAAATATTGATTATACTTCTTTTTTTAGCTTCACGCTGTATCCCGCACACAGCAGGGTAGGCATAGGACCTCTAGTGTTAACAACAACACTCTGTTCCCTACTTTTCTCGGAATTCTGTAGGCATTGCGTGCTGAGTAGTGAAACTCAACGCCGCACTTTACCTCGACACCAGAGCGATGAAATGGAAATATAAATTTAAATAAATATTTCGTTTCCTTGCGTGGTCATCGAACCCACAACAGTTACACTTTGTGCTCCTGTGCAACGAACGGCCTCAATTTACTTTCTTCTTTTAAAATGTGGTTAAATGAAATAGTCGTAATTTAATTATGTCAGATTACTATTAACCGACTTCTTAAAAGGGGTCATCAATTGGGCTGTATTTTTTAGCCTTGTTACCTTAGAACTTTTCTATCCTTTTATTATATATGGAGATAAGAATAGAGGCTTGGCTATTAACAAACAAGATTGTTTAACAAAAAAGTGAGGTATATTGTCCGGTCCAGCACCCTTATTTGTAGCAATACATTTTAATTTATCAATAATATCCTTCTCTTGGATTTTTGTTTGACAACTCTGAAGTGCAATTTAACAAAGTCGCTTTATATGGCTGAAGTGTTGTTAAATTTTGATAAATATATACAATTGATTACAAATATCAGATCCATTATTTGACGAAACGCCGTTTAGAGTCATTAAAGCAGGAAAGTTACATTTATTAGAGCGCATCTTTTTAATATATGAATAGAAGAATTTTGGATTAATTATAATAATATTTTCAACGTTAGTAATGTAATTTTTATATTCTATGTTAATGAGAATTTAACACTTCTCTCTCAATAATTGGAATTCAATTTCGTCCAACGGATTATGATATTTTTTAAACAGTATTCTATATTTATTTTCTCCGCAAACCGTCTTTTTAAATTTTTAAGTACCACGCTGGATAAGATGAATTTTGTTTAAATACTTTTTTTTAATGCATTTATCTATTATATTTCGTAGTTGTCTGTAAAAGATGTCAGTCATTTCATTTACATTCTATATCTCGAAGAAATTTTTTTATAGATCCATAGTCCGCATTCCTGAAATCGTGCTTTATTATAGTATTTGTAGTTAATAATGAATCATCGTAGTCTGTTCTAAGGTCGATATCTAAAGGTGGATGAAAATTATCCACAGGCCATGCCGAGAAATTACTTTTTTTCAACTTAATATTATTGATTGTACCAAAAACAAGATCTAATACTCTACCATAAACATTATTGACGCAATTAAATTGAGACAAATTCGTTAATGCCATAAAGTCACTGATGATAGACAATGCCTTACTGCTACTACATGAACTTAATTTACAAGTGTGGTCACCAGAACTCCATTTCAATGACGATATATTAAAATCGCCAACAATAACAGCGTGTGATCGTTCGTTAACTATTATTTGTTCAACGTTCTGAGTAAATTGTTCAAGAGGGAAATATTAAGTGGAGAGGGAATATATACAGCACATAGATAAATAGATTTTGAATTTAAAATTACATTGACCCAGATATCCTCACAGTTGGTTTCCCACGAGCTGATTCTATAACATTTAAACTTTTTTAAACTCCTCCTCCATCCAATTTACTGGATTGACTACATTCACGGTCTCTACGAAATACATAATATGTATCATCTATTAACTCATTGTTAAATAAGCCAAGTTTCTGTAAAAATTATTATGTCATAATTAGAATTAAGAACAGAAAGATATATTTCATTTGTTTTTGTTTTCATTCCTCTGACATTTTGATAAAATATATTTAAGTGATAGCTCATTAATATTTTTTGTACTCTAGTACTCTAATAATATATAAAAGTTAATACAATTAAGAAGTAAAGCTTGAAACAGTCTTTATGCATTTATAAAGTAAGTAAGTGTTCCTTAGATTTCACTAATAATTTGTCACTTGATATTGATTTTCGTAAAAATACATTGCCGTTACGCGACCAAACAAAAGGATAATGTTTTTCTTTGGCAAAAATACGAGCTGCAGCGTAGATATCCTTAGCTGTAGACGATAAGTGCTCTGTAATAAAAACTGGTTTCTTTTCTCCAGATACACCAAGATGCGCTGTATTTAACTTATCGTCTTTATTAGCCTTGTTAAAATTAATTACTCCTGCCAAAAAAGTATCTCTTAGTAACGATGTACTAAATTCAACCACAACCGATCTAGGACGTAAGGATGCCTTATTTAATTTAGCTACCCGGGTACATTTAACAAACTTCCCTCAGTGATAGGAGTACTTATAACCCTTCCAATTTGTTCCACCGTCTTAAGTAAGTTTTCCCCTTTGTGTTCAGGTACGCAATGCACTTCAATAGTAGTCGCTCTAGCCTCCCTATCAATTATACTTATTGTATTTGCGTGACTATTTACTATGTCTCTTAATTCACTATTATCCTTCTTCAATAATAAAAATTCTTTTTTTGCTTCTTCCAACTCCTGTTTCACAGTGTCGAAAATATTGGACAAATACTCAATGGATGATTGTATGTCTTGCAATCCACCCAATTCTTCCCGAATTTTTATCAATTCTGTACTTACAGTTTGAGTAATCACTTTCTGCACCTCGTTTCTAATTGCCAATTAACATCAGAGGCGACTGTCTCTTCGGTAGTTTTGTGAGCAATTTCAATTCCACTTTCCACTAAAGTAGGTGGAGACTTGTTGTTACAGGCCGCACAAAGCCACTGTCCTCGTATGATAGGAGATTTAGTCCCCGGTGGAACAACACATTCAAAGTGGTATTTGGTTTGACACTTTGCACAATTTATTCTTTTTTGCGTAACCAGTACATTCAGTTTACAAACGTTACACGTGCTTGACATTATAAATAAACTTATAACAATGTTTGTTAAAAAATAAAAATTTAATTTCGTGCCTTGGTCTTGAACTCAGATCACACTTAAATCTGGAACTCTGTACACTGAGCTATCGAAGCAGCTGGGATTAAGTGTGAATATGGTAGTTATGTTCTATGGCAGTAATTGTTTTCTATCGACTGCTCATTTTATAAATAAACTATGCGGGTATTTGCCCGTCGACTTCTTGCACTAGAAAACTTTAGCACAGATTTTAAACACTTAATCAACTACTTCTTTTTAAAATATAAATTGCAATTACGTAAATTGCTATAAATATAGTTTAAATAACTTTTTCACTTGATTTTAGTCACTTTAAACTACGAAATTTAATTTTTAAAAGCGGACCGAACAAAGAACGACTACGTACTGCTTGACAGCAGGGGGGGTGTTTTTATGGGGTGGGGGGTGCATTTGTAATGTTTGTCGTTATGTATATATATATATATATATATATATATACTCTCGCTTACGTGTTGTTACATCCCATTAGTGTTTTTTGTTTCTCTTTCTCATGTAATAATAAAATTTTGTTTAAAAGTAGCTTTAAAGATATTGAGAAAAATGTAATAAAAATTAAATCAGCTTCACGCTATATCCCGCAAACAGCGGGGTAGGCAGTCCCTCTATCTATCCTACGACTACGTACTTTACCTAGTGTTAATCTGGAGGCATTGCGTGTTGAGTGGCAGAAATCAACGCCGCTCTTTGCCTCGACACGAGAGCGAAGAAATGGAAATATAAATTTAAGTAAATATTTTATCTCCTCGAGTGGGGATCGAACCCACAGCCAGTCGGTTTTACACTCACACTTCGTGCCGCTGCGCCACGACTGGCCTCAAAATTGCCTCTAAGAAAAATGTAAATTAACAAAAAATGACACTATTAGCGCATGTTGTGTCTACCTGTAAAAGAACTACACTTTGCAAAGTATAATTTATTATTGTTATTTTATATTCATGCATTCTGTATATTCTGTTGGTGGACCTTATAAATAAATAAATTCTTCAGTTTGAAATAAATCTATATAAAAATGCCTAAAAACATTCTTTCTATGTGTACACTGTAATAAGTACATATGTACCAATTGTACATTTAGATAATAATGTATGTATGTTTCTTAAGGAGTAAATGAAATTATTCACTGACATCAGCACTTATCATTATTTTAAAACTCTGTTAAATGTGCTGATGTCAGTGAATAATTTCATTTACTCCTTTAGATACATACACATATTATTATCTAAATGTACAATTAAAAAAATAGGTAAGAAGAATGTAATGTTACAAAAAATATATATGTATAATAAATAATTAGTGCTTTATGTATTAATGGTCAAAGTTTATCATTATAAATATCAAGTATCAACATTGGTCATATTTTTTAATTCAAAATAATCAAAAACCCTTATAGAAATTATGATAGTGTAGTAGAAAAATCTAATTAAAAGTCATTATAGTTGTCAATCAATTCTGTTAATAAATTAAATAATTATGTAGTTCAATTAGGTGGGCCACTAGTATATTAAAAAATCTATATTGATTACCTCTGCCTCCACTGCTGTGTGCGGGATACAGTGTGAAGGTGAGTATGAAAAATAGATAATTAATTAAAAATTTTAAATGTCAAGTGCTTAAAAAAGTGCATTGTAAAACAAGTTTATCACTTTTTTTCCTTAAATACCTACATAAGAAAACCAAAATATTTATGTGATATACTTAAATTTTTATAATTTAAGTAAATTATATACTATCCTATTTCCTAATAGAGGCAGTTAAGGTACACGTTCACCTGCCCTAGTAACACAAAGAAGTAAAAACATACAGATAAGAAATACAGCATAAAGCAAAGAAATAACATCGCAGCAAATAATTTAGTAGTCCTCCCATTAATTATCCAAGGAGTAAACAACACGGGGTTTACGTGAGCATATAGTCTCGTTACGAGTCACTTCTGGCATAGGAGTTAAGGATATGACATTTGATTCACTTCCAGTGGCCGGGCTCAATATTTCAGATGCAACTGGTTGCATTATTATTTGTACTGTTTGAGAGGTTTGCAGTAATTCTGGCACATAATTATTTTCTATCTGTTCTTTATGTGATTCTATGACAGACATGTTCACTTCAGTGTCTTGTTCGGTTACATCTGGGCTCGCCTCGTTAACACGTCGGCGACGGCGACGGACGCGATGTCTAGAACGTTTTGGAGGGTCAAGAAAATTGTCTTCAGATTTCTTTTCATCTTTATCTACACTTATTTTATTATCTAACATAGCAAGTGCTTTGCGTTTCATATTTAATAAGGTTTGAGCAGTCTCATTGTAAACATTCATATTATGACAAGCTTCACTTGTCTCTTGAGAATCAACCGCTTTTAAGCAATTTGATTGGTCCATTGTATGGGATGTAGCATCAATTTGATCTTCATTTATAGTTTGGGAAGTGTTTTGATCATTTTCAGATGGTGCATTGTCTACAACTGCAGAATTTTTGTTAAATTTCATTAACAAGTCCTTTCTTTTGCTTCGCTTACTAATTGAGCCTACATTAGAGCTACTTGTATCATGGTCAGTATAGTTTCCATTAGTTATGACATCAGGGCCCAAATCAGTCAAAAAAGGTACAACACTGCAAAAATAAATGTTATGTTACTTTAATATAAATCATTATTTAAAAATGGAAATTGTATTAAATCTTATATCAGTAATTTGTTGTATTATGAATACAAATATAATTAACATTTAGATTCATTCTAATTAATTTAGAGATGTTTATTAACAGAATTACCAATGTAAGTAATACTTTTACCTCAACCATGAAGAAAAATAAAAACATTTATAGCTATTGGAGGACAATATAAATTATATAAATCAAATCAGCCTCATGCTGTATCCGCACACAGCAGGGAAATCAGAGGGAACCTAGTGTTAAGACACTTTATTCTTTTTATTTTATGAATTCAACATGGTGTTTTGTGAAAAAATAGAAATACAAATTTAATAATTTGAATGAACCCAGTGGGGACATGACAGGAGAGATACAACTGTTAGTGGTGTCGGTGTTGAGACAAAATCTCAGCAAATTAAAAAAAGTCAAATAACTTAAACTTTTTCTGTGTAAAGATCACAAATTAAAAACACTGTCAAAAAATTGTCAAAATGTACATAATGATGATATTATATATTGTACATAATGATAATATTATATATTAATACTCATTAACTTTTTAAAACAAAACTCACTCAATAGTATCATCAGAATTTAATAGTGCTAAAGCTTCACACGATGGTAGCATGTGGCCATTTGTACTGAGGCGAAACTTTCCAGGAAGTGCAAAAATATTTTGTATTCTTTTCTCTAACCAACGAACTGGACGATTGCGATTAACTAACATATAACATCGGCTTCGAACATCTTTAAAATATCGCTGCAGAGAAACGCTTATCCGAAATGTGGAATTTATATTAACAAGAGATTCTGATACTAAAGAGTAACTTGGACTACTGCTACGACTACGCATAATTATTGGGGTAAAATAATATTGGAAGTAAATTTAAAGTTATATTATGCTTAGTAGTTAGTTTATATTTTAATACTTTAAGACGAAGTAAGACACTTGACAGTTGCCGCTGACAGTTTGCTTGGTAAAATTTCAATATTGAAATACATTATACCAATAAAAAAAGGACAGATTATGTATGAAATTAATGTGTAACAAGAAAGCTTTTTCTTCTTTTTGATAAAAGATAAGATGGGAAAAAAATTACCTTAAGAATTTCAGTATTATCAATGAACTATAACAAAATAATCGCCATAAGCAAAATATAAAAGACATAGCTTGTGGATTGTGTGTGTATCTGTGGTCTAGTTGTATGTAATTTAAATTTGACAATATTCTTTTTATCTGTTCCTAACTGCCAAATTACTTACTCTCAATCCTGAAAAAGGGTTTTTTATTTTTCTCTTACGAATTATCAACACAGTACACGCTTTGTTGTTTTCATTTTTCTTAAAGTGTAGGATAAGGCTTGTGAAATATATTGCGAAACATATTTGAGGTAGTCTTTTGCATAATAAGTGTTTTTTATTGTTGCTAAACTGGACCAAAACTTGGGGATTTTGTACAAAGTTTGATTTATAAATTGTAATGGTGTAACTTTAAATAGCAGTGAGCATCGCTCACCGTATAGGATAGCTTATTTTGTGACGGTGGACAATGTCGAATGTAGAAAACGTATGCCCTCAAGTTCTGCGCGGTGTGGCGCGAGAACTGCGGCGACTGGTAGCGAACCCACCCTCGGGCATGAAGTTAGTTGTTCGCGAGGACGACCTGACTGATGTTGTTGCCCTCATAGAAGGCCCAGGTAACTGTCTTGATTCAACTGGAGGAAATTGTATTATAATATTCTATATAGCTATGGTGGAATTATATTTACATAAAATCAAATCATATTATATTTACATATTTCATACAAAATATATTTAGTAAATCCTAAAAGTGAGACTAGTAGCTGTTTGATTATGTTCAATCTTTAAATTCCCCACAGAAGAGCAAAGATGTTTCTGATTGACTGACATTTTACTTGCATGCATCAGGTGTCTAGCGAGATGTTGATCAAAAGTTTCTAGTCCTTCCTTCCTAATTAAAAAGCTGCTTTAAAAGCAGTGAAGTCAACAGTTGACCAGAATAACAAATAAAGAATAAAGTAAATTTTATTATTCTGAATTTTTGCCTCATGTATTTTTTAATTTATACTTTTATTACAAAATAGATGTGTTTGTTTAGTTGAACACATTTAGTACTAATATCAGAAAGTGATACATCATTGCCATGAATGAATTGGGGAAAGCTTTACAATATATAATAGTTTCAATTAAGAAAACCAAATTGAGTAACCTCTGATACCTTAAATGTATTACGGGTTGTTTTAAACTTTTATCTATTCTAGTTTGACCAAGAGTGTGACGCTACTTGTCATAGCCGAGCAGCACACAGTTGTGGGTTAGCTTCCAACATGTGGGAGTACTGGGTACTCATATTTTTATATCCTTGCTTCTAGTTAATAAGACAAAGTGTCACATTCTTTAGCTTTTCTACATATAATGTCTCCAAAATTGTAGGATGTGTGGAGAACTCTATTAAATGAGGGAATGAGTGTGAAGTGTAGCTCCTCATACAAATTCTTCAATTATTATGTTATTTGAAATAGAATGATCATAATTATAAGTAGTTTAAATTTTCTATTTTTTTATTATGTTATTATTATTTAATATTAAATATTTATTTAATATTAATATTTGCGTGTCAATTAACTGACCTCTAATTATAAAAAATAAAACTTGTTTTGTGTATAAAGGAATTTTTGAACTTTAGTATTGTTTTTAAAATCAGTAGATAAATGATAATATAAATACATAATTTGGTTAATTGATTAATATTTGAGAGGCAACAAATTGTAACAAATATTTTACTTTGCAAATAAAAAATTGTCTGATTATAGTCCTTTACATTTAGTTGGCAAATATAAACAAAGTTATATATAATAGTTATTGATAATTTATTGTTTATATTCGTTTTTTTCTCTACTCTGCTAGTTAAAGCGCACCGATGAGTTCTGCCTCTTAATATGTCTCATTTCGAATTTGGGCGGAAAGAAACTCTAAGGTCTCGACACTATGTTCCCTTTACACACTACTTCTACTACTACTTTGTACACTTGTATGATAAAAAATTTAAGGTGCTTATTATATAATTTAACATGTGTGTTGTAGCGGGCACGCCGTACGCGGGCGGCGTGTTCCGCGTGCGGCTGGCGCTGGGCCGGGAGTTCCCCGCCGCGCCGCCGCGCGCCGTGTTCCTCACCAAGATCTTCCACCCCAACGTGTCGGCGGCGGGCGAGGTGTGCGTCAACACGCTCAAGCGCGACTGGCGCCCCGAGCTCGGCCTCGAGCACGCGCTGCTCGCCGTCAAGTGCCTGCTCATCGCGCCCAACGCCGACTCCGCGCTCAACGCCGACGCCGCCGCGCTGCTGCGCGACCGCTACGACGACTACTACGCGCGCGCCAAGCTCTACACCGACATCCACGCGGCGCCCCAGGCCTGCGCCCCCGCGCCCGGCGCCCCCGCCGCCGCCCCCGCGCCCGGCGAGCCGCGCGCCAAGCGCGAGCGCCGCGCCGCCGCCCCCGCCGCGCCGCCCGCCCCCGCCGCGCGCGACCGGCGCCGCATCCTCAAGCGCTTATGAGGCCCGCGCGTTGTGTTTGTTTTGTAATAAATAATTATGATACATACATTGTTTAGTTCGCATCGCCCGCCGCCCGCCGCCCGGTTCTTTATGACTAGAGTAGTGCCTATTTGTAAGATACTGTGATTTCCCTTGAAATAATGATCAGCCCGGTTGAGTACTAATCATTTGACAGGTGCCACGAGGTGGTGCTGTGTCCAGTATCCACCACCCGCAACGCTCGACTGTGACTTTCAAATATCGGCAACTTTTAGACAGATGTGTAAGCGATGGAGTTGATATTGCACAAAAACACTAAATAAATTATAAAAACATATTTATTACTTACAATCATAAAAAAATACAACGTCGTAGAGAGTGATACCTATTATAATCTACAATTAAACTTAATTTTTACAATAAAGTAACATTAATGAAAATAGTTTATTTTTTTATTTTTATATGTACCCTGTGTCTATGTGTGTGTGTTGTGTGCTACAACTGAGGACCGTATTTATAAACTCTGTTTTCATTCATAAAATACATATCTATGGCGGGCTACGAGCCTAAGAGTCCCCTTAACATTTATGAACATTTAACTATTTTTAGAGCGGATGTTGCGCTCGACTATCACACAATAATATGCTTCTCGGAGACATAAGCAACTGACTACTACATCGGTGTAGTGACAAACATGAGTCTGTCTGTCGATTAATGTAATAGTAATAAACTGTTAAAAAATATGGTCGAAAGACCACGAGTGGCCAGAGTGTGGCGAATAGCGTCATAGAGCGTATCTAGTGTTCCTGCTTGTCGTGTAGCGGCAGGTCCTCGAGGTGCGGCGTGGAGGCGCGCGGCGCGGGCGCGGGGCGCAGCACCGCGCGGTACAGCAGCGCCGCCAGCGCAGACCCCACCAGCGGACCCACCCAGTACACCTGCAATGCATATAATACAATATACTTAATACTGTAATATCCCTATATAATTATGTCTTACTTATCTGGATCAACTGGGCCCACTATTGCTGAGGCACACATTAAACCTACTTCAATGTCTACACATTACATACAAATGTTATAGACCCTATAATGTCTGATACTAATGGGTGCTTTTGTTAAGGGCTTTGTAGGTGCTCAAATAAGAGGCCATAACTAAACTTTTTCCTCCTTCAATTCATCCCGGTGTATATTGCCAGGATCTGTCTTCCTACTTAAGTTTCTCCACTTTGCACGGTGTGTAACATCTTCAGTGATTGGTCCATTTGCTCTCATATCCTGCATCATGACATCCAACCAGTGCATCTTTGGGCCTCCGGGAGGTCTAGCTCCTGGGACAGACAAATCATGGAAGTACCATTCGACGTAGTTCTTAGGCCTTACCATCGCAGGCGACGCTCTTGAAGCTTATCCGCTACGTCGCGGACTCCAAGACTACCTCGAATGAATGAGTTACGTGTGTTGTCAGACCGAGTTATGCCGCATCTCAGAATCTTAATTTTCGTGACTTGGAGCTCCTGAGTGTGCCGAGATAGTGCTGGCCAACATTCGCAGCAGTATAAAAGAGCCGGTCGAATGATGCTCTATAGCATCCTCTTGAACAAATCAAGTCAAGTCAAAAATTTCATTCAAAATAAGAAGTTATATGCTGCATTTTTTAAACGTCAAATAATTTACCACCAGTTCACTAAAGTAGCTTCAGACCTGCGCGAGAAACTAAGCGGACTTATTTTTTTAAAATCATGCATTGTTTTTGACTTTTTTTTGGAAAAATTGACAATTTATTTCCATTGGCGTAATCGATTAGTCTTTATCCTCTTTTTGATTTCATATCCGTGTGCTTTCACGATTAAATGTTCCTCTTTATTTGGTATTCCAATTAATATGAACTCTTTGTGTGTTAACTCTATTGCCCTGTATACTTTCGCATTGATGTTATCGATTTCGTCGTCGCTTGCCTGTGCAGTGGGGGCGTAGATGATGATGGATGAGCTGGCACTTTCAAGTTTTAGCTTCAACAAGGCTTCTCTTTCGAAATGCTGAAACAGCTTTCTATATTATGTTTGAGACGGTGTTTAGCAATAAAACCTACGCCGTCTTCTAGGAGTGTCAAGTACTAATATATTTTGAAATTATATGAATTACTTACCTACATATATTTTTTATCTAATAGTTTAACTATAATTTTAAAGAATTCTTTTTTTTGAAATAGCCCTTTTTATTATATTTTAATAATTTAAAAGATACTGACCCAGTGGTCGGAGCGGAAGGTCTGAAGCACCGCAGGCCCGAAACTGCGCGCCGGGTTGACACTGGCGCCCGACATTGCACCCTGTAAGTTGAGAATATAACGTCAAGTCATTAATAGTTTCAACGACTAACTTATCGATTTCTTATCTCTGTAATTCTACAGTACAAGAGTACTCTATCGGAGTTATAGTTTCACGTCTGTGCAGATGTATCACCTGAACGGTGTTGCTTTTCAATCTAATCTAAATCTAAAACATAGAACGTCACAACAGACAATTTTAGTATAAACGGTGCTCACTCCGGCGTAGACGACGGCCGTGATGGTGAGGCCGATCTTGATGGAGGCGCCGGGGTCGGGGCGGCCGGCGTCGTGCTTGCTCCAGGCGGCGCAGCACACCAGCACCAGCGCGGCCGTGAGCAGCGCCTCCACTGCGGCGGCGGCGAGCGGCGCCACGCTGCCGGCCGCGCTGCCGCCCACGCAGGCCGCGCGCTCCGCGAAGGCGGCCGGCGCCAGCAGCATGAGCAGCCCGAAGCCCAGCGTGGCGCCCAGCAGCTGCGCCAGCACGTAGGCCGCCGCGGCCGCCGCCGGCAGCCGGCCCAGCAGCAGCGCCGCCAGCGACACGGCCGGGTTCATGTGCGCGCCCGACGCCGCGCCGAACGCCTCGATGTTGGCCATCACCACCAGCCCGAAGGCCAGCGCGGGGTGCGTCAGCGGCGGCTCGCGGCCCTCCACCGGCAGCAGCGACGCCACGCCCAGCAGTATCAGCAGCGCCGTCGACACTAGCTCCGCCACCAGCGCGCGCCACCAGCGCCGCAACCACGCGGCCGCGCCGCGGCGCTCAGAATCTAATACACAAGAAAGGACCGACATAGTTAACATAAACTAAAAAGTACCTACATAAATTATTTCATATTAAGTATAGGTATTTATTGTATACTAGCGGCCCGCCGGCGGCTTCGCCCGCTTGAACTATATGATAAGTTCTTTGATTTTCACGATTATTACACATTTTAAATAAAGGTGTAGGTGTGCAGGACAAACTAGATTGTGACTGTGGCTTATCATACATTGTTCAAACAAAGAGAAGCATCTGTGTTAGGGTGAAGAAACACATCTCCGATATAAAGAATGGGCATGTATCAAGGTCAGCTGTATGTGAGCACACTGTGGATAAACCTACCCATTACATAAGGTTTGATAAACCCCTCATCCTCGCTAAGGAAAACAGATATATTCCTAGAATGATCCGCGAGGCTATTGAAATACAAAAATATCCTAATTTCAATAGAGAGGATGGCTGGAAGCTGTCTAACACCTGGAACCCAATAATCAAATCTTTGAAGTCTCAGACCCACCATACCATAGGCAAGATACAGTTAGCTCATTCTGCAAGAATCCAGGGCAGTACGCGAGAAAATTAAGAAATCGTTGGCGGTAGTTTGATATAGTAATTATGTCAACTGACAGACGACTGCCATCTCAGTCTACCCGTGACCACGGACTACTGCAAAGTGTTCGAAACGTCGGGTTTCCAAAAATGTACAAAAAGCTAAATATACGCGATTAATCCGGTTAAAATAGTTTTATTTAAAATTTTTAACTATATGATTATTGATTTAATAAACAGAATTGACTGACAACTATGATGTCGTCTAATGTAATTTTTTATTACTTTATATCTGTTATCTTCAAATATTATGTTTCTACTACATTGCCGTAATTTCTTTTTTGTTTTTTGATTTTAATTGATACACAAAGCTAATTATTTATTATACGTGTATATTTTTGAAACATTACGTTCTTTTAACCTAACATAGGTGGTACGTCTTATCATTATTTTAAAATTGTTATATATACTGATGTCAGTTAATAATTTAATTGACTCTTTCTGAAATAGCCTCACATGTTAAATTATCGATTTGAACGATTTATAATATTCTTTGTAAAATAACCGTAATAATTGCATATTAATTCCTGTACAGTTTTTAAATTAGTTACATATATCATTACCTAAATGTACAATTGGTAAATATGTAGTTATTACAAAGTACACGTAGAAAGACTGGTTTTAGGGATTTTTATATTATTTGTAACGAACAATCTATATATTTACTTAATATTTCTTTGTAGATCAAGTCGTTCTTTAACTCTGTGTTAAATTAATTACGACTTAAACTTAACTGTTATGATTTATGAACCTTCACCAAGAATTCAATTTTGTTTACTTTATTGTTTTTAGCATGAACAATAGTGCTTTATTTTATTTTTTTCGAATGGACTCTATTGCTATTGACCTGACCTGGTTTTGACAGCGTCACCGGTCAGGGAGGGCTTCAGTACTTTCGGAGATTAGCGTGATCACACATACAGACAGACAGACAGACAAGAAAAATAAGAAAAAAAAAATACTTTCTATTATTCGTATCAAGTGTCCCGCGATCCCTTTCGGTCCAAATTACTAAATGTACAAAAGAAATATTTTTACTGTTCCGGTATCCGATCGAGTCTGCCCATGAGACTATGCTTTCGTTCTACTTTCCCCAACAAATAATTTGAATGCATTTATATTAATGTATAGTACTTTTGAACATTGGCATAACATGTTCATTGTGTCATCGTTCAGTATTTTAATAATGAAGAGTGTCCCGAAATAAGTGCAAGACCTGAATTAAATTAAAAATTCAGTTCACCAAAACGACAGAGTACACACCTACACCTACACAACATGGAAATGTCACTTGCAGTAATTGAATTGTTTCACTGACTAAGAAACCACAACCGCATGTGGAAACCACATATTGGCCACATCAATATCATCTTATTGACGCTAACTGAAACTAGATGAGCCTCACTTACAAGAAAATATGCTTTGCCAAAATCCAAATTAACTTAAACTTGAATTATCAACTAATAACCTTACCTTGTACACACTTTATACGATCATAAAAGTTTGTCGCGCGAATTACTTGTAGGTACTTGCGTATTAACAAATTAGTACTAATTCAATAACATATGTTTAATTTTTTATTTCAATTTAATTAAATATTGATCGTCGCAACAAACTTTTATGATCATAGAAATTGTGTATAAGGCTTATAAGTTGGTAGTTAAAAATTAAAAGCAAAATTATCTTTTTTTCTTTTTATAGAGTTTAAATAAAAGCTTGTTTAAAAAAAGTTTTTTGCCGTAATTTTTTTAATCCAGTTCGCTATGAAAGAAGGATCGAAGAGTAATTAGTTAACGATCATTACCTAATCCAGCTTGTTTACGTTTAAAAATGGGAAATGGACTTTAATTAGTTAAATACAACATTTGGCACTCGCTGATGAACAGTCTGTGGGCGCTCCTAGAGATATTTTCTTTAGCTCTCAAGTCAATCTGCAGAGTGACTTTGAGATCGTTGTGATACATTAATTTGTTTACATTCAGATAAGATATTGACAAACCGGATTTCATACGTTTATATTTATATTATTTTATACGTAAAATGTATAATAGCAAACCGCACTTAACCAAAGAAGAGACGAGACGCGGCTCCTCTTAGGTTATTATTATAAGAGATATTTGAAAAAAATGTTGGCTTTATAAGAACTTGTAATTTAATATATTTATAATAGTCTAATAAATAGATTACATTTTTATACTGAAGTCGATGTAATTTACTAATAAATCATATTTGAATGAAAAAAAAAAGCAATAATTTGATAATGAGGCGGCGTTGAACTTCGCAACTCAACATGCAATGCTACCAGAATTCGGCAAAAACTACATTACACTACACTATCTCTCTGCCTGCTGCGCGCGGGATACGCCGTGAAGATATAACAAATTTGTCAAGTATAACGCACAGTCTCACTACTTGTTGTTTGAACAGTATTTGAATGCTGTAATATGCAAATGGCACCGCTCGTCGCGACGACTAGATGGCTAATATAACGGGCAGGTGTCCGGTCGCCGGCGCCTCTCTACCATTAAGTTCACATAAGTGATGTTGGTCTCCTACCATATAACATTCGTCGTCTGCGGCGCGTAGGCGGAGGCCATTAGCTAACGAGTTGCGGCGACAACACCTCAGATAAATAAGTGCAATGCAGTCGTCAAATAATACTAATAGAAAAAAAATATTGGTCTCTTGTTCTAAGCACGACACATGAGTTTGTTTCGGCGTTCAAATCCGGCATTTAATCTTGAACCCACCATCTCTCACAACCAGCGTTGCCAGATGTCCCGATTTTGGCGGGACGTCCCGATTTTTTACCCAAAAATTAAATGTTCCGATCGGGACAAGTATAGTTCCGTCTTTTACGCATTATTTCACATATTTCCACGTGTGAAATCGTTTCCTATTATTTTAAGATTTTAAAAACAAATTAGCTTCACGTTGTATCCCGCACACAGCAGGGTAGGTAGAGGGAACCTAGTGTTAAGACACTCCGTTTCCTACTTTCCGCCGAGTTCTGGAGGCATTGCGTGTTGAGTGGCGGACTCTGTGTCGCGCTTTGCCTCGACACCAGAGCGAAGAACTGAAAATATAAATGTACATAAATATTTCACTTCCTCGAGTGGGGATCGAACCCACAACCAGTTGATTTTACAGGCACACTTTGTGCCCCTGCGCCACGACTGACCTCACTTTAAGATTTTAGATAAGTTATTAATAATTTCATAAACATACAAATACATACATAGTTTATTCGTAAGTTCCGTAAATTTCGTTCGTTTTCCGAAGACTTAGGTAACTGCCGCAAATTTGGTAAACCAAAACAATATCGTTTAAGTATAGTTTTCATTAAAACACTTTATATCTATCGCTATAGCTTAAATTAAATCCTCATTATTTTTTCGTCCTGCTTTTGTCGGAAGAATCCTACTTTTTTACTTAAAATTTTTAAAAATGCCGCTTTTTACCGAAAGAGTAGGTATTTGGCGACGTCGTTTACAAAACTGTAACTCTCTCTGATTATTATATTAACACTCTTACTCTCTGATTTAAATATATAAGTTTATATGTATCTACATACATTGCTTTACATCGCCTTCACTGTCAGATCTATCGAAGTCGATGAACCGACTTGCTTGTTTCTTATTTTAATATTAAAAAATACTTTAAATTAATTATCATAATTCACTATTAACTGCGTCACGGGCGTCGCGGCGGACGTCGTCGTGACTCGTGACGCGCGAATACTTCTTGTATTCTGTTTCTGATACGCATATTCTGAGCTTTTTTAAGTTTCTCGAAAACAGAAATAAAGAATTATATTTGCAATGAGACAGCAGCTCGTGGGCGGCGAGGAGAGGGGGCGGAGGCGGGGGCTGGGCGGCGGAGGGCGGAGGGCGGACGCGTTGTGGTACTGACCGTTGGCGGGCATGTCTGCCGGAGCCGCGCGAGGGTTCTCCACAGGCGAGTGCGAGCGGGAGCGCGTCGAGAGGTGCGGCGAGTGCGAGCGCCGCGCGGTGACTGAGCGACGACCGCGTGCGGCCGCCGTCGTGCAGCAGCACCGCGGGCAGCAGTGACAGCACCTTTTGAACAGCAGCTCTGGGCTGTGCTTTCAGAGAACTTCCGTTAATCTCCATACATAAGCTTACATTACTGCACGAGACATTAAAGATCAAGATAAAAATAAAATGAGGGAGCATAAAAACATCATAGTTTTTAATTCTGTCAAATGTAGCCAAGAAACTGTATGAATATGTAAATGTTTAGTGAAATAGGCCGGAGGTTACTCTACGCAATAGCTTGATGTATTTTGCCGAATGGAGATGTACATATACTAATCGAAGAATATTTTGAGAAGCTAATCGATTACTTTTCTGTTCCGGATATAATGCAAATGCCCTTTTTTAAATTTTCTCCTCGTTTATGAGTTCTGGACCTACTTTGTGTACCTATTGGCAAACAGTTTGAATCACAACGACGACTATTACACGACAACTACGACTCCATTTTGAAGACATTTGTGTATACAGAATGGAAGCGTCAGCGCTCCTTTTACGGGGGCAGTATCGAGGGTAAAATGTTTTGGCCCCGTACCTAAAGAAATGATTTTTTTATCATTTCACGATGTTTATCCTTACCCGTACTTCGTGTGACGCAGTTACGTTAGATAGTAGATACCAATGTAAAAAATTGTAAACACACACTACTACAAAAATACTATTAAAAGTTAAACAACTTTGAACTTTGCCGTCCATACGGCGGCGTTATGCGGTGATTTCCCTTTGATAAGTTTATGTGTGCGTGTGTCGTTTTTGACAAATGGCGTTTTATTTTACAACGATAATTGTAAAACTACGGCTTCATTTAAAGTAGCGATGGCAAAAACACTCTGTATACTTACTTCTTTAGTTTAACACATTCGCATTCGCTATTAAGTTCCTTTTCTTTATATAGGAAAGTTGTCTACGGAATTAATTATCCATTTCACCTTGGTAGGCAGGAGGAGGAGGTATCTTGATTAATTCCTTTAGGTATGGGTTTGACATATTTTACCCTACATGCTGTTCCCGTAAAAGGAGCGCTGACGCTTCCATCCTGTATAAAATTTTTAATTCAATGAATTAGAATCTTTCGTGACATAGAGAGTTAGTTATATTTATTGTTTTAAGCTATTTTTACATTTTGTGGAAAATTATAAGTCCAAAAGATGAGATGATGAAAAGATGTACTAAGCATATACATATATTTCTTTTGACCACTAATAGACAACAAATTATTAATTATTGCACATAAATGGTTATAGTATAAGTAAATAAGATGGTAGAGCAGCGCATGAGTAACCGTTGGCTCTTCATATGTTATTTCGAAATGAAGAACCCAATCATGCATTTGCTTAGATATGACGATGTATAGACAAGTGTTTTCTATTCGTATTCCCTACACTTGGTGAATTCGTCGCCGGCCAGCTCAGGAGGACGCGGGAGGGAGCGGGAGGGCGCAGGAGGGCGCAGAAGTGTGCGGGCCGGCGCGTGCGCGGCGCGGGGATCTATCGAAATAATGTTTTTGATATGTTGTTGTGTTGTGTATTTGGCTTTAGTGATAATTGTGTCAAAACCTTTGAACGTTATAGATTAAATGGTATCCGTTCGTTCGTTGGTAACTACGGAACTATCGCTGACTGGAACTGTAATGTAAGGCTACAAAGCAGCATTCATAAGAAATTGAACTTTATTATTTATATACGTATTGCGCTATACGTAAATATGAGTACGTGTCGGTAGTCTGGTACCGTCAGTAAATATTTTAGCACGAACATGGAACTGAATATATTTAGATCAGTTTATTAATATTACAATTAAAGGAGAAAGTAAAATAGCCTACTTAATTATGACGATCCCACACGAAGCACGAAACAAAAGATATTTAATTTTGTAACTGTAGAGTAGTGCGAGATAAGTAATGACAATTGTAATCGTAATCAGAGGCCCGTCGTGGCGCAGACGCACGAAGTGTGAGTTCGATCCCTGCTCGACGAAATTAAATATTAATTTAAATAACATTTAAATTTTTGTTCGTTCGCTCTGGTGTCGAGGCAAAGCGCGACGTTGAATTCTGCCATGTTCTTGAAATTTCGACTTGCAGAACAAGTCTCGTGGAAAGACCAGATACCCAAGTTCATTATGAAGAACCACGTCCGAGTTAGCTGCAGGCTCTTGTGTTAGTGATAAAACTGTTTTAATCCTCCTTCTTCTACCTGGCATTAGTCCCGGCTTTTGCCAGGGTCTGCCTTCCTACTCAACCTACTCCACTTTGCACGGTTTTTAGCGTCCTCGGTGGTTAGACCATTGGCCCTCATGTCCTGCTTCACGACATCCAACCAGCGCTTCCTTGGGCGTCCGAGAGGTCTCACTCCAGGGACTGACATAGCAAGGCACTTGCATCCGACATAGTTCTTAGGCCGGCGCGTAACGTGACCAAACCATCTCAGGCGACGCTCTTGGAGCCTATCCGCTACACCAAATTGGGAAAAACAAAAACCTTGAAAGTGGGTACCTCACGAATTGAGTGAAGCAAACCGGCAAAGGCGCGTCGACTACGGCTTTATATTACTTAACCGGCACAATAATTAAGGGTTTCTAAATTGAATCATTACCTGCGATGATATATATTTTTTATCAAAAAACAAACCGATTTCAAAGAATAAATTAAAAAGTAAAAAAATTATATACTTAACATAAAGCAAAACGGACTTTGATTGTGTTTAACAAAAACAATTAAAGAAAAATTTTATAATTTTGAAATTATTAAAAGTTAGTTTAAAGTAGTAAGTACGTCCAAGATAATATATAAACTTGCTATAATCAAGCGCTTACAATTCCAAAATAATATCAATATCGTATAGACTACGAGCATTCTTCCCATTCCCTCAAGGGGTCATCTCTAAATAACCTCCCTAGCTCCTAGCTGTCCCAGTAACGGTGGTGTGTGCGGTTTTTAATAACATTTTTTTGTAATAGGTAAATAATATTAGACGTGATTAGTACGAGTGTGCCGCTGCTCGGAGGTATGGACTCGACTTTGGCCGTCCTCGCGCATGTAATTAACTTCCGGAGTGTTGCGGTTAACAATAATATTCGATTATTCCCACAAATGAATGTGCAAATGTTCAGAAATATAGCTATTTTTAATCAGTGCACACTTAGAGGTCGATATCTCTGTACCACCTATACTACCGGTACTGTCCTCAGAGGCAGGTCTCGCGCTGCTGGCGGACTACTTAATAATTAATAATTTATTCTAATAAGCGTCAAAATATCTATTGAAGTAATGACAAAGTGACGCTTTTGACCTTTAATTATAAGTATCAAGGTCCCCCATTCGCTAGTGATTTCCGATAACTCTACTTTATTATACGTTTCCTTATATCGACTTACGTACTATATTGATTGCATAGAAAAATCGTTTTCTAAGCTACAAGCTTAGATGGACAACAGTATTACTGACTCGAAACGTAAATATCACTTTGCATTCACCAGGCGTTGCTATTAAAATATACATTAAATAATCGAAAAATCGTTTGCGTAGATTTTGAAACATAAAACCCCTTTTCTCTGTTTCCATATTTGGCTAACGTAATGTCAACCGTGAGTTGTCCAGTGTATGTAGGTACATCCTAAACGACCCGTGTGGACAAGTAGTGACGTAGGAACAAAGCCATGAGACGACATGACTCTTACCCAACTGATAATAATAGTAGGGAACTTAATAGATTGAGGAGGAGAGTTCGATATGTGTTCGAACTACGGAGCACCCTGCTTTGTGGGCGTTGACGCGAACGTTTAGAGTCGATTGTCTCTCGACTATGACACCTCTGATGGGGTCTGCAATGCCGGCCAGTCATTTAGTTTCAAAAAGAGACACTCCGCCGTTCACCGTCTGGTTTTCGAAGCAATACTACCGCCATTTTTCTCAATATAGCAAAAGCCTTCGATAAAGTCTGGAATAACGGCTAGAATTTCAAGGTGGGAAGCGCTGCCTTGCCAGATTTCTCTTTTACACCCCGCGTCTAGAAAGCTTGTCAAAAAGCTCTCTTTATTCTCAACAGATAATAAACAAGCTTAGTGAAATGTCACTTAGAAATAAATTGACACTACAAATTTGTTTTACACCAGTCCTCACTTATGATTGTGTAGCGTTTGCGCACACCAAGCAGACTGAAAGGTTGTTCTTGCAATTCCTTTCCTTATGTGTTTTTTTTTTCAAATAACGCTGGATTCACATAATAAACATATAAGTGCAATTTTTCAACAAAAACGCATTACCATAAATTGAATTAAAGTACCTACCATTTACCTACTATCCTTTTTTTATGATTTTATTTATGGAAAAGCCAAAGTAAACGAACGTTCGTGTCACCAGATGGTAAGTGATCACCACCGCCCACGACCCAAAAGTGGAGTGCCACGTATCCGGGTGTTGTGGACGATATTTAAGTTTGTACTGTGCGGTTAGTAAATTTGGCAAAAAATAAGTTTCTTTAAAAACAGATACCTGCATATTTATGCTCCGGCGTCTCGACCTATTAGTAACTTCATATAAAACACATTATAAATCTATATTATGTTTTGGTGTATATTTTCCGCAATTTATTACAAGTACACACAAGCATGATATGCAATAATAACAATACAAGCGAGATAAAGTGTAGGTGCGTACTGCGTTCATATTCATACTACTAAAAGATATTTTACCAAATGATTGGTGTTATTGAAATCTTTACAAAGGGTTTTCTGTATAGGTAGAATACATGCATATTACAAAAATGTTCGTAGAATAGGTGAGGAGGTGCAGAACTGTGGTAGCCTCCAGCCCGCACCGCGCGAGGCGGAGGTGGAGGTCGACGCGGGCGTGCTGGGTGCACAGTGCACTCACCAGTTACGACATGTCGTTATCCGCGAATAACAATTGACTTACCGGTTACTAATTTGTATATAGGTACTCGCAAACAATGTATAATTAGCTTAATTTACTGTAGGAATTGTTAATTATCGACATTATCACTGTTACTTTTATCTTTCATGTGAACTTTAAACCACAGTTTGATATCCAGTCAAAATATTCATGATAAAAGTATGTAAATACTTACACCACACGATAAGTGTATAACGATTGTGGAGATGTCGATCTCAAAGAGTAATGTAATATCAAAGAGTAATATAATACATCTCTCTCTCTCATCTCAAGATCATCTATCTCAATTGCAAACTACTGCATTGAGTAAATTAGTTCCTAATACTTTTCAACTACTAATTAACCTGCAATATACATAATGATGCACCTACTGTATGGAAAAAATGCGCTATTAAAACACAAATGTTCTATTTTAAAGAAATTAATGATACTTTACTGGTTTCTTGCTCACTTCCTCACGTTAAAGAGAGACAAGGTAAAACAAACATTCGCTTCTTAAAGTTTAAATTAACTGAAATATATAAAATGATGTTGGTAATAAACACAGTTTGATGTTTGTGTGTGTGTATGTGTGTACATATGTTGCGACATTATCGCGTGGCCTTAACCTTTCCGTCATTAACTGAATATTTTTGTATAATTTATTTATGTCGCCTTGTTTATACAATATAATATGAGCTCGTTACGTAAGAAGTCCGCCTCCTCTCTGATAGCGCTAAGAGGACGACGAACGTGGACTCTGTGGACCTCGCCATGTTCCACTTCTCGTTGTGACGGTCTCATCAGGCACACGGAACCTAGCGCCAAGACACTCCAATGCAAAGCGTGGCGTTGAGTTGCAATTCAACGCCACGCGCCGTATTACGACAGCTTTGAAATAGAGACAATTAAAATATAATTATTTCCTTTTACCAATTTATATCAATCGTTAAGCCTATTTTTCATTTCTAACAATTTAGGCTGTTTTCTTATTTATAGAAAATGACATCTTCAATCGAGCGCAAAGCAAAGCACTGCCGCAACATCAATTTCTGGAACCGTCACGGACTAGATTTGTGCCTCTCTTTGCGAACCTCTGGATAGATTTAGAGTTTTTAAATGATCATCCTCTAGTAAGCCATAAACACACCAGAATCCCAAACCTGTAGGTCGAAGTTTCACTATTTCGACACCGATTAACTCACTCACTCACTCACTGATCATAAAACTAGAACTAGTACTTCCCATAGACCTAGAAAGCTGGAATTTGGTACAGGAGTGAGGTTTAATGCAAATATTAAAACACTTTTAAAGGTGATATGATGTTACCTTACAACTAGAGTAGTAGCTTTCAACGTGTGTGATTAAAACTGTGATGTAATTAAACAAAAAAATAGAATCACCATATTTTCGCAATTCACATATTTAATTTCATATAAACATATAAAACAATCAGATTTATTTTTATTAAGAAGTATTTAAAAAAATAAAATAATTAAAAGTTCTTATTATTCAAATAATTAATAATCCTTATATCCTGTAATTACAATATACATACATGGGCGTATCTATGGACATTTTAGACTAGTTTTCCACAGATATGTTCGTGTAAATGTTGCGTTTTTTATTTTTTCGGGGCAATGTATTTGTAAGCAAATTTTTCTTTCAAAATTTCTGGGGTAGGCACATTTTTCATATCATTTTAAATAAGATAAATAAATACAGAGGGCCTCGTGTGCAGGCGCAGGGCACACACGCATTTCTTTCTGTTATAAGTATAAAAAGATAATAAAGAGTTAGGTACTTTGGAATGGTGGATGGTTGCTATTTAAAATATTTCACCAATTGGTTGGTAATCTCGCTAATGTCGGTATCTCTCTCTTAATATAATAAATAATGTCCCCCGTGGACTATGGTGGATATGAGTAACGCTCACTCAATGTGAGAAAACATTATTTGCAAATGATTTAGAATCTAATGGAACCAGTACAAACAACAACCTACGAGTGGGTCGCAGGTCGTAGTCCCGCGACGACTCGGACTAGTCGCGGAGCTCGACGCGCCGTCACTAATTTATGCAAAAACAGGTATACAAGAGTACTTCATTTGCTATCCACGAAGTGTACTCACGTATGAATAACTTATGAGTGCGCTCTGTAGGTACAGGTGTACCAGAAGGAGAGTCTTTTATTCTAAATTCCACTTGTCTATACTATATTATATACTAGTTATACTAATATTATAAAAAGGTAAGATTTGTATTTTTGTAAGTAGGTTTGTATTGTTTTGACACAAAAAATGCCGGACCGATCTCAAAAATTCTTTCACTATTAGAAAGATGCATCTTTACTGTTTACCTACTATCATATCTGCTATATTACGTTTTCAAAAAAAATTGAGATCCTTAATAAAAATGCAATAACGTAATCCAAGGTGCGAAGAAATTGATCTTAAAAATTATGTCATCGAATCGAGCTGCGAGAACTATTGATAGAACAATAGTATTTATAAAAAAGTCCGCGACACTATACGTCCAACTGCTGTAGTTATGACAATATAACCCTTTTTTATATTTTATAAGTTAACAAGAGTGCCGGCAATAATTTTAATACGTGTAAAATACTTTTTAAATGAATGAAATCGGACATTCCATTTAAAATATATAACGAATTTAAAAATATCAATCTAAAGAAAATCATGTAATAATAAAAAATGCGGAGTGTGTGCCGTGTGGCCTCGCGCGCCGAGGCGGGTAGCGCTGCGGGGGTGAGGGGGAGGTGCGTCGATATCACTAAAACTATTAAGACAATCGATTAGATTTTGTGTTAGTTTATTTGTATTGAATAGACCCCGAAACTACGGGACCGATTTGGAATATAAAATGGAATTCGATTGACGTGTAAGAAAAATACCAAAAAAAACCTTTTATCGCGTACGATGTGGAAATTATTGACAATAGAACAAAGTGATGTACTACAATTTTATAGAAGACATCAATATCTACAAAAAGTTGACGATACAATGTGTAACTTTATCAGTGATTCCACAATAACTAATTTTCAAAAGAAAATGTGCGAACTAACTAGAACAGAGCCGCCATCGCAGTACAGATGGACATCTATAAATGTATCCTCTATAGATATACTGTTTAATATTCTGTCATAAAGAACAGCTTTAAACTCCGCATACAAAGGCATCCCGCAGTATATCTATTTTTTTAATGATTATTACCAGTACAGTATCGGTACTAATGTGGTATCTGTATATTTAATATTGTTTAGCCCCTTAGGGTTTTTCAGGTGGAAAACAGAGACAATTTTTTAATTTGAGAAAATATTTTATTAACTACTAGCGGCTCGCCAGCGGCTTCACCCGCTTAAACTTCATGATTATTGATTTAATAAGCAGATTTGATATACCACTATGATTACTTGTAATATAATTTTTTATTACTTAAATCTGTAATATTGTATTATGATTTTTTTACGATATTGTCGTAATTTCTATAAGAATGTTTGATTGTTTCGACCTAAACAATACGCCCAATGTTGATATTTGATTTATAAAATATAATTTACTGTAATAAAAACTGTGTGTAACTGTAGAGGAGTTAATAAATTAATTCTTGTAGGTACAGTTTTTAAACTACTTACATATATTATTGGCTAACACCCAATATTAATAATCTATCTTCTACGTCTACTGGGACTGGGAAGTTCCAGTAGAAAGTTTTCAGCCACTCATAAAATCATTAGTCTTAAGCTCAGCATACCTGAGGTCACGACACAGTTAGCTCATTCTGCAGGAGTCCAGGGCAGTACGCGAGACAATTAAGAAATCGTTGGCGGTAGTTTGATATAATAATTATGGCAACTTATGTGCGGGATACAATGTGAAGCTGACACGTACCAAGAGTCATTATATAGTCAATGCTTATAAGTTTTAATAACATTTCAGAACGCTTGTAAGTATCGTATTTACCTGATGTAAACTAATAGCAATAGTGTTTTGCGAAAAAAGAACTATATTTATTTTAAAGTATCTCAACACTTACGAATTAAAACAATATTATATTTGTAAAATGTTTATTAATATTATGTTATTGCAAGAACTATTGATGTATATTTGCATCACAATATTATATAGCTCTTACATAACAATCGATAAGAATAGACTTTAATGTTGTAAGCGACGTATCAATTGCTTTACGCTAACTTAAATATGACGACACATTTTGTTTAAAAAGAAACTTAATAATTTATATGTTAAAATTATATATCTAGTAATAGTGTATTAGGTATATATAGGGTAGGTTTTTTTCTTATGTATTTATTTATATATCTATATAAGTAAATTATTATGTAACATATAAGATGTAACTTTTAAGTAAGTTAAAAGTAAGTAAAAGTAAGTCTATTATAGATAATTAGTTCAGATAATCAGTTTTTGATGGATTGTTTTTGATCTTTTGTATTTAATCTTGTTGGTGTAATAAAGACTTAAAGTAAATAAATAAAATAGGCAAAAGCTCTCTTTGGTTTTCCCACCATCGCCTACTTCCGCTGCAGCTGCGGGGAGGCGGGAGGGGAGGGGAGGGGGGGTGCGCGCCACACGCCCGCGTACACGGCGGTGGCAGCGCACGCGCCGCACAGCGGCCCCACCCAGTACACCTGCAAGGACGACAGAGACGTTATCAGATGAGGAGCTCCTCCTGTCCTACTTATTATTTTAATAAACATATTTTACCGCAATACTTCTGATTACATTATGTTTGGCCACAACATACGAGTAGCGAGTTCCAGCTTACAACAAAGTGTTTGCCACAAATAAATTCCGGAATAGAAAGCGACCCGATTGCCCGGTAAATCAGTCATGTCATTGCCCTTTCCCTTAGTCAGTCGAACACAAACGACACCCAAATCTCTTTCATCTACCACACCTAATAATTCATCCATCTTTTCTTCCATCCCTCTTACATTTGACGTAGCTATTTGTAGCTCCGTCCTCCACCTCCCGCCGTTCCAGACATGGAGTGTTGGGTGGCAGTCCCCAACGCCGCATTCGTCACCACTTGGGGGCCCTATCAGTGCGCTCTCTCGAGGTCTCGAGGAGTCCGCCAATGAGTGGCGGATGGACGGCGTTGCTGCCCTCGTGAGGGCTGGGTCGTTGTGAGCAAACCTTCCATCTTGGACCCCCCATATTTTAAAATAAATAAAATAAATAATAGTCAGCTAACTCGGCTCACATCCTCTGTGGACATAATATAATTAGACTATAATGATAATATTACCCAGAGAGCTTCAAAGTCGCCGCTGAGCAGAGCGGGCGCGAAGCTGCGCATCGGGTTCATGCTGGCGCCCGTGAGGTCCCCCTGCAACCGCACGAACAGAAGACATTACATATTTGGAATTTTCCACGTATCACGGAAAAAGTACATAATAAATTTAAGTAAAAAATTTAAGTAAAAAAGTACATAATAATTTCTTTTATACATAAAAATTACAAATAAATCAGAGTAACTTTTAGTGTTTATTTCATTGTAATCTCTTCACTCTATCAAAAGATATAAGTATTTAAGTTTTCAAGAAGCTTATATTTGAGATAGTAGAAATCGATACAAGTAACGCTATCTATTGACAACAAATAATAGGTACTAACGAATCTTGTTAACGCATAAAACATTCTGTGGAGTTACACCCTAATTACGAAGGGAGGAACATTAATCATTTTAATACTTTAGCACAACACCTCGTTTCCGGTTAATATAATTGGTTAGGTGAAATTTAACATAAAAACAGCATTTTTAAACTGTCCTTAATTTTAAATCTTAAATAGATAGCGCTGTGCATAAAATACTTTATTTTTATAGTTTGGAGAGGTTACCGCTACTCTATTGACTACATATCATAATGAATGTGGATAACGCATAAAACATATTGTTGAGTTATTATTAAAGAGTTTAGCAAAAACGTTAATTACGTCGTGTAAGTGTAATCTATACTTATAATAAATACATACATATTATAAATAAATAAAAAATATAACAAAAAATATATATATATAAATTATAAAGTTGTTTGTTCTTTAGATATGAACAATATTTTCTCTCGTATGAACAAAACGAAAATACTTGTATGTTACACACTCAATAAATGTATTGAAATTTTATTTGATTTCGCTCCCAAAATTGTCGAATTAAATAGAAAATATTTAATTATTTTATATCTTTCTCCTCTAATTCCAAGATAAAAATAGCCCCTCTATCGGACATTGAGATCTTGTGTTTTAGTATCGTTGTAGTAACTATATACACTTAAACACCGTGATTACAGATTTACTTTTGAATATATACAATAGGTATGGATATATATATTAAAATTGACCACTATACTGAATGTAGACTTGCTAAAACATTAACTTGCCTACACGCCATGTCCGGAACGGCGAGAGGCAGAGGACGGAGCTACGCTACAACTACAAATAGCTACGTGGAATGTAGGAGGAGGGATGGTAGGGAAGGCACGTACGAGGAGGTCGAGACGACAAAACACAATATACATACACCTATAAGAGAGAATGCGACGACAGTGAACCCAATGCGAAGAGGCCACGAGTCCCGCAGGTGCTGGTTGCGCACGTCCCACGCCGACAGGTTGGCGAGCACCAGGCAGCCGGCCAGCAGCGCCTCCACGGCCAGCGCCTGCACCTGCGACAGCGCGGCGGCGGGCCGCGTCACGCAGCGCGCCGCCGCGCCCGGCGCCAGCAGCGCCAGCAGCGCCGCGCCCGCCACGCCGCCGCCCAGCTGCGCCGCGCCCAGCGCGCCCGCGCGCGCCGCGCCCACGCGCCCCGCCAGCGCCGCCGCCAGCGTCACCGCCGGGTTCATGTGCGCGCCCGACACGTGGTCGAAGCACTGCACCAGCGCCGCCACCGCCAGCCCGCCCGCCAGCGCGCGCGCCAGCCCCTGCGCGCCCTCCGCGCACTGCGGCAGGCACGTCAGCGCCACCAGCAGCGCCGACGCCGCCGCCTCCGCGGCCGCCACGCGCCACAGCGCGCCCAGCGCGGGCGGCGCGGGCGGCGCGGGGGGCGCGGGGGGCGCGCGCGGGCGCCGCTTGTCGCCGCCGAGGGGCCGCACCTCCACGTCGCCTGCGGTCGCGGAGGTGACATGTAGGTGACGTATGTTTCCCGTCTCCCAAATAGGCATGGTTAATTGCTTTCGTAAACGAGCGCGCTACCGCACTGTTGTTTTATTTTCAGGTATTAAAAGATCGTAAAAGATAAAAACTGATTTCCGTAATTAACATTAGTTGCTGAGACTTAAAGACATTACAGGAGATTTGAAGACTGTTTACTCTAACGATAGTGATAACATAAGACAAAGATATATTACAATAATAAAATATGCAATATTTACTGATGAACAATGAATATATTAGTGCTATAGCGACACTATCACGTGTACTTGGATGGCTCAATAATACACGCAGATTGTAAATTGAAACCGAAATTGTAAAAATATTTGTGGGAATAATATTCGCCCAAAAAATCCGATAAAATGTGAGTCGGGTGCGAGCGAGAGTCTTAAAATTGCGGGCGTTCCTATAAGATACTCATTTTACACGACGAAAAAAAAACAAGGCTTCACGCTGTAACCCGCACACAGAAGTATAGGCAGAGGTTTGTTAAGACACTCCGTTCCCCACTTTCTGCCGAATTTTGGAGGCACTGCGTGTTGGGTGGCAGAACTCAACGCCGCGCTTAGGTGGAGGCTAGACCAGAGCGAAGAAATGGAAATATAAATTTAACCAAATATTTCATCGAGTGGGGATCAAGTAGGTTTTACAGTCGCACTTTGTGCCTCTGCGCCACAACAGTCATGAGGCTCATGACGATTTTTTTATCTACCTATTTTCACTTTTTACACTTTTCACTTAAACTGTAATGTAAGTTGTCACATGCTAAATTTCATGGCTGCAGTTCCACGGGAAGTATCTACCCTATAAGTTTTGATGATGCGGCGAATTTCTCACAAAACGCACCAAAAATTATGCTTAAATGCTTTTGATTCCTCTGATTTAGAAGCTTCATGTTTCTGTGCTACATATAGCTCGAGAATTGAATATTTAATACTAATTTCAGCTTGATACGTCTACACAATCTCGAGATAAATGATTTTCACAGACCGACAACACAACCCGGGCGGACAAGTGATTCCATAAGGGTTCTATTTTTTTCCCTTTTAAGGTACCTACGGAACCTAAAAACTACAAAAACTTTTCGATCAAATACAAATATATATATATACTATATAGGTAATTAATAATTCTACATCGTCATTTCAGCATTTTTTCCGCACATTTTTTCCGAGTATATTACAACACATTCACGGTTTAATCAAAAACATTGAACTTGAAAATATTAAAAGTATGCGTAAAAAATAAATAATTTCAACAGATAATTAAAGTGATAATCGATTTATATTCGATACGAATGTAAATTCGGGATTAGGGACGTCAATATTCGACTGTCAGTGTTGAGTTTGAATGAAAGGCAGAACAATTAATTAGAAGTCAGTGCAGTTCTCGTATACGCGTCCTACTACATCCTTTTATTAAAGTATGTAAAAGTATGTACTGCAGATTTTTATTACAATAATGATTATATTAAAAATAAAAGAAATGAAACTTACGCTCTGTAATAACTGAGTGTGGTTCTTCTGAGAACACCATGACGACGACACCGAGCGTTTTGGTCACAAGATTGAATGTTTCAATACTTTTTCTTCACTCGTCTTCTTTCTCCGACAAGGTTTCTTAGTAACGCCTTTCGACTCTCATTTTTGTTATTGTTTTGTGGTCACATTGAATGGTGTCTGTTTGAAGCCTGTGCTAATAGGAGAGTGAGTGCGAGCGATGTGTTCGGCAGGTAGCGAAGGTGTCGCTATATATATATAGGGTATAATCACTATCGTGTAAATTACAACTTAATTATATTTGTTCTGGCACAGCGCGGCGCGGCGAGGTGAGGCGAGGTGAGGCGAGACGAGGTGCTTATCTAGCTCCGAACAGAACGTAAAGTCTAATATTTGTCGAGTCTATTGTCTACTTGCAGCGCGCGCCACTAGCTCGCTAATTTTCAAAGTAACTCTTACTCGTATATGGTTCGCTCAGACCGATCAAAACAATGAATCATGCAGATGTATTTAAAATTTCCTTGTAACGTCCGCGATGTTGCATATTCTATAATTTTCAGCGTTCCGTACTTAAAAGGAAGATAACGAAACCCTTATAGTTTCACTTTGGCCCATCGGTCAAAACGTATGGAGATGTGAAGCTGAAATTAGTATCAAGTATTTAGGCATGGACGTTGGAGGAGGAAGGACCGGGCGGGCCCACTCCACAATACTTACTGATAAAAATTAAGGAGAGACAGGCGAAATATTATTATATTTTCAATATAAAATAAATTACTAATTTTTCGAAGAATTATGAATAACTAGCTTCAATTAATTAATCACAACTACTTTTTGCGAAAAACAGAAACTCTTATAAAATGGCTATGTCATCCGTCTGTGTCTTAGAAAAAAAATATGGCCGTTTATATTTGTAGTTAGAGATCCAATGACATATGAAAGACACGATATAACACCCCCGAACGCTCAAGGAAGTGAAGCTGGATATAATGATGCAAGAGCCAATGAACATACCACCGAGGATATTGAAGTACGGACAAACTCGAGTAGGGTATGCCGGAAGTAGGGAACGAAAAGGAACTTTATAAAGACAGAAATATTTCCCGGGAGAATAGAAAACCTTTAGAATAATCTTTTAAAAGTAGTTGGTTAAAGACGACGGCGCCTCGGCGATCTCTTCCCGGGTCTAAGGCATACACTTTAGTGAACTGGAAGTAAAGTGTTTGACGTTCAAAAAATTCTTATTTTGAATAAAATTATTGACTTTGAAAAATAAAGCTGGTTTATAATGTATAATTCGTAAGTACAACTCAACTATTGACATTGTACAATAGATAGATAGATAGATACAGGTAGCAAGTATTAGCTATTCAAATATGGACGATTTAAAAAAGTCGTTTTGTTACGCGCCATTGATTTTAATTTGAAACTTTATTGATATAGTAAGTAGATAGATATAACGTCGTCCAACGAAGGCGCGGGTGTGTAGTATCTAAAGTACCTAACTTATATTAATGAAGATTATCGAGAGGCGGAATTTCAACTTCGTTTGCTAATATGCACATTTCCCATATCTGTTAAAATTTAGACCCATTGCTTCTGCTCGTAATTGGATTCCGAATCCTACACAGTATTTACCTATCTCTCAATAGGGTTCCGTACCTTTAATATGTACATGGATTGAATTTAAACTCCAATAAAGGCTCTCGGTAGACAGACAGACACACAGACGGACAACATAGTGATCTTATAATAGTAAGAGCGTACCTTTTAAGGAAAAAAGTTTCATTGTTCTCATTAAAGTGGACGGAAGTTTTTTAAAACATTTTTAAGCTGTTATTCCACACTTAGGAAAGAAACGAGGTCTTTACAAAACCCCAAAGTAGTGTACAGCAGATGGCGTGGGTGATATAAGCTTTCAAATTTAAGTTATTTTTAAGGGTATGGGTGTATCGCTTGTTAAAATAAAACAATGATTTAAAAGTAATATATAATTATATCAATACGAATACATCGACATGTGTGCAGCTTCTCGCTTTAACATTGACGGGACATCCCTCGACCGACTGAAACAGCGACTGCGCCCGCTGAGGAGCACCCCGTCAGCGCGCGACGACAGGGAGTGTATCGACGGTCTTTTACTTATGACTAAGATTCAGTTTCTTAAGAAATACACTTGCGTAAGAACTAGGGTCTGCGACGACACGTCCTCACGCGGCCGCGTCGCGCGGGGCACTGCGCGCCTACAGGCGCTGCAGGTGCGGCGCGTGGGGCTGCAGCGCCAGGTCCAGGTCGCGGCGCCTGGCGGCGAGGCGCGCGTGCAGGTGGCGCGACACGCCCTCACGCGGCCGCGTCGCGCGGGGCACTGCGCGCCTACAGGCGCTGCAGGTGCGGCGCGTGGGGCTGCAGCGCCAGGTCCAGGTCGCGGCGCCTGGCGGCGAGGCGCGCGTGCAGGTGGCGCGACACGTCCTCACGCGGCCGCGTCGCGCGGGGCACTGCGCGCCTACAGGCGCTGCAGGTGCGGCGCGTGGGGCTGCAGCGCCAGGTCCAGGTCGCGGCGCCTGGCGGCGAGGCGCGCGTGCAGGTGGCGCGACACGTCCTCACGCGGCCGCGTCGCGCGGGGCACTGCGCGCCTACAGGCGCTGCAGGTGCGGCGCGTGGGGCTGCAGCGCCAGGTCCAGGTCGCGGCGCCTGGCGGCGAGGCGCGCGTGCAGGTAGCGCGACACGCCCTCGCCCGCCCACGCCTGCGAGTAGAACTGCGCGCGCCGCTCCTCCTCGGGGTTGCCCCCGCCGCCCGCGCCTCCCCCCGCCCCTCCCCCGCCCGCGCCCATCGTCTTGAGGTCGCGCGACTGGCTCACGAGCCACTTCTGCACGAACTGCTGCGGGTCCTTGCTGAAGCTCAGGAAGAACTCGCGGTTGGTCTTGAGCTGGTTGATGGTGTCGACGGTCTCGTGTATCTTGGCATCCAGGCCCTGGATCTCCTGCTGGTTGGCGGTGCTGAGCAGGAAGCTGTTCATCTGCGCCTTGAGCGTGTCGTCCACCTCCACGTCGATGTCGTAGCAGGCGGTCTGCTTGGCGTCGTGCGGCGGCTCCACGCTGATGAGGTGGTTGATGACGATGGGGTCGGGCGCGTGCAGCAGCGCGCCCAGGCGCGCGGGTACCTCGGCCAGCTTCATGCGCGCGGTGCCGAAGATCTGCTCCAGGTACTTGTCGCAGGCCACCAGCTCGCGCTCGTGCGCGTCCTGCAGGCGGTGCGTCTTCACGTACTGCCACAGCGCGTTGACGATGACGGGGCGCGCCTGCGTGTGCACGCCCAGCAGCCGCGCCAGGCGCGCGTCCAGCTTGAACTGCAGCGGCTGGTAGTCCAGCAGCAGCAGGATGGTGCAGCGCACGTTCTTGTAGCCGGGCCGCTTCACCTGCACGCCACCCACATTACAGTACCCTATTCGACCAACATTGCCACGCTTTGCCTTCTTACCAGAACGAATAAATGAAAACAATTCGTTTCCCCAGGAGAAAATAAAAGTATGCCATTATTTCTCGAGGGCCTCTTGCAGTTTCTCTTCAATATACTTATATATTTGTAGCAGACCGCTTGAACTACAGAACTATAATTCTATAAAAATTCACTAATCCTCTTTTGGGTTCTATTTCAATATCCCCTATTATATCAATATCCCCCAATAATATATACTCCCACATATTCGCCTACCTGGAAGCCGTCGGTCTCCTGCGTGGTGTGCGTGCGGTGCCACTCCACCAGGTGGTTGTCGGGGCCGTACAGCTCCTTGTCCAGCTCGATCACCAGCGACTTGAAGAACGACGAGAACTTGCGCTTCACCTGCGCCGGGCCCGCGCCCACCTGCGGCGATACCAGTCCGTCAGTATATTATAATAAATGTAAGTGTTTTAATCTGTAACCGATAATCTAACTATTTAGCTTTTTCAGTTCGGTAGAAACCTCTTTTGACTTGGCAACAGTCCCGTTCGTGCGATTTTTTTTCAAATGTGTCAATTGTTATTTAGTACAAAATCTAAATACATTACTCAAGTAGAAGTAAATAATTTATAGTAAAGAAAAAGTAAAATTACTTTTGTTTATTAATGTACTACAAACAAAGGCATGGAATGCTATAATATAATTGCACATTTACCTTGTTCGGATCACTTTTGGCGTCGTCCAGCAGACGCCCCTCGACGCGCAGCTCCCACGAGGCCACGGCGTTCTCCCCCTGACCTGGAACAACCAAACCAACATGCAACAATTAACTTCATTAATAACGAGAAGACAAAGCGCGTGGTCCAGTTCCGTCACACAATTGGCAAAGAACGTGTTTTAACACTAAATTACCACTGATTATCTTCACACTGTATCCAGTATATAGCATGGTGTTATAAAAGAAATCTCCCACTGCTTTTGGCGGTTATAAACATAAATCCTGAAACTCGAGTGTGGTATCGAGTATAAATATCAAGGCCAATGAAGTGCGTAGAGTTGTCGTCTCTTTATTTTAAAATCAATGAAGTGTCATCAGCAAACGTCAAATATAGGTATGACCTAAATTTCATTAGGTCAGGAAACACACACACTCTATACAATTATTAAAGAGTTGCGAGGTGAGGAGCAAAACGCAAAAGAACAAGTACTTAGTTTCGCCAATGTGGAAGGTTCGGCCGAAATAGAAACTATGGCCGAAACCGAATCTTTGGTAGGGAACTAAAACTTGCAATCCATACATCTAAACTCTATGGAATACCTAGAGATCGATATGTCACGGTTTGTCTAGTTAAGTAAAACATTTAGCTATATGCATTTTTATTTCGAAAAATTGATTAGAAAAATTTAAAATACGTACGTAAAATTGGTGTGATATTTAGTTAAAACAATAACCTGGGTAAAACGTGTTGGAGATAAATATCCTGAGCTTGCGTTTCTGCTTCATGGGGCGCTTGAGGGCCTCCTGTATATCTAGACGCTTGCGCATGATGGTGGCGTCCAACTTGCGCTCAAAGGCCAGCAGGTCCATGTAGGCCTGCGACTCCGGCACCAGGTCACGCACCTTCTGGGGCAGAATCTTGTCTGCGAGGCGCTTCTTGCGCTTGCCACCGCCGCCATATGCCTCATTGGCGTACTGTGGCCCCTTGTGCTGTGGGGGTAGCGGAGCGCGCGTGTCCGCGGGACGCTTGGGGGCACCGGCGGGGGGTGGGGGCCGCGGCCCAGGGGCGCCTGGAGCACCCGCCGCGCCCCCGCCCACGTAGGGCGCCGGCCCCGGCCGAGGGCCACCGGGCGGGCCGCCCGCACCGGCTGGAGGCGGCGTGAACCCACTACGAGGCTGAAAATACAATAAAAAATATATTTTTTATCTTCTCTAGACAATACTTTATTCCGGCTTATGTGTTATTCTAATGTATATACACTGTAGTTTTATTGTGTAAGTCGAACTATATTCATAATTTAATAATATTACTCGGCCCACTTGCGGCTTCGCCTGCATACCACCTATAATATGTTTAATATGCTACATTTGCTACCAAATTGACACATTCAATTATGACGTGGGTGCTTCATGTCATCGACTCCCAGGGACCCCGCACGAGTCGAACCTAAGCTCGCGGCCGTAAAGACCGAGCAGAGCGTTGAATTATTTTTATTTTACATTTTCTCGAAGAGTATACGTCCCAATTTCATACTACAAAAACCGAAGTTTATCTTCATAAAACTTCCTTGATGATGGAAATAACTTTCGCTATTAAGTTTCAAACGGTGAAATATCATCATAAAGATATATAAATACGGTGTCGCGGACTTTTTTCAAGGTTATTGGAAGTTAAAACAAAAGAAATAATAAACCTAAATAATTATAAATAGACATGACTGAAATAAAAATCTTAATATTATAAAAAATAGCAGAGTAGTTAAAATGAACAAACTAAACAAGTAGAAATAATTAAGAGAAATTCTTAATATTAAAAATAATACCCCTATTACTATAAAAATGAACAAAAAATAATAAGTAAATATAACCAAATAAATAATTAATATTATAATAAAAGTAATTACTGAACAAAATAACTAAACAAAATCAGCTGCATTTTCAATATTATGAACCTAAAATATATTTCTTTTTAATACACTACTAACTAATAACTATAATCAAATGAGGTGTAGTAAAAACAATATTTAAAAATATCAAAATTAAATGTAACAAGAAATATAATACCAGAATAAAATAACAGTCTGTTGCCCACCCCAGAGAATTTGCCCAGAGAAACTTATAAGATTTGCTCCGAAAAATTTTAATAACAACATTTACATGAGTAAAGATGGACACTCATAATACTTTTTTCCTATAGATATTCACATAAACCTTTTGAGATACATAAATATAGAAGAAAAACAGAATTTTGTAGTCTGCCAAAGTTACCCCCATCAAATAGGTAACACAAAAAACCATTCATAAAAAAAAATGCTCATAATTATACTTCTTATTAATGTAGGTAATGTTGGTTCATGATTTTATTAATAATGGATGTAACTGACGTAATAAAACAACCATTCTACAATTTATTTTTATATTACAAAAAAAAATGGAGAATTGAGCGTTTGGTATTTGTATACTATATATTTTTAATTTGAATAAAAAATACTTAAAACACATTTAATAGTAAACTTTTAGGCAAATTATAAAGAAAACATGCAAAATAATTTAAACAAATATTTAATTTCTCAAAATTGTCATCAACTATATAGAACAGGGGTACCCAGCCTTTTCTTGATCAAGGACCACTTTTATATCATTCTTGGTAGCAGGGACCACTATGCATGTAGGTATAATAAAAATTAACTGTGATAAAAATTAACTGTGAACAGAAACTGCACCTCACCACCTCCAGTCATAAAATTTAAATTGTTTGCGGACCACATTTAGGCTTCTGCGGACCACTGGTGGTCCATGGACCACTGGTTGGGAACCACTGATATAGAATGCATGTTCTTTTATATTTTACTGGTATCTAATGTAGATACAACATCATCAAATTTCAGGCAGCAATTTCTTTAGTTTGTTGGATTTGTTTGATGTTAATTGTGCTGATGTAACATAATCTTCATCTTTATTATGTTTTCTATGCACAATCTTAAATTAATTACTTCCCTGTTTTTACAATTAATGTTTATTAATTAAAATAAACATTAAATCACCATTAAAGGCCAGTCATGGTGCAGCAGCACAAAGTGTGATTGTAAACTTTTTGTAAAATTCTCCAAATCCAATAAAATTATATAAATTTCAATGAGTTTTCAAGTGGTTGTGGGTTCAATCCCCACTCGAGAAGATAAAATATTTACTTAAATGTATATTTCCATTTTCTTCGCTCTGGTGTCGAGGCTAAGCATAGCGTTGAGTTATGCTACTCAACACACAATGCCTCCAGAATTCAGCAGATAGTGGGGAATGGAATGTCTTAACATTAGTTCCCTCTGCCTACCCTGCTGTGTGCGGGATGCAGTGTGAAGCTGATTATTTTTTTTATTAAACATTCAATCGATTTAATTAAAAATTATTAGGTAGGAGATGAGGAAGTGCACCTTATATCATTAGCTTATCAGAATACCATGATAGTGCACCACTAGCCTTTTATATTTTACATATTTCAAAAAAATATCCCCTAGCCCCGCAATATTGATTCCTATCATAATCAGCTCAGCAATGCCATGAGGTGCTCACTACAAAATGCAAGTATTTGATCATTACAAGAAATTTTGTGAAACAAACAAAATATTTATTTAGAATTATTTTTTATATGAAACTAAAAACTCACAATGCATACCATATGCATTTCACTTTTTCATGCAAAGCTTGATATGTTGATGGTTATTTAAATGTAACTTTTATAGAATTTTAGAGGATTTAAACTTGCCAATTCAATCACGTTCTTAATTTCATGTTATAATTACTTTTTTGTTAGCACTTTTTATAAAATTCTCTAAATCCAATAAAATTATATAAATTTCAACGAGTTTTCATTCAAGTGGGATGTATTGCATCCAAATGTAAAGCAGGAAGACTAGATCTTTCATAGTTTCAAAGTATTAAGGTACTGCTAACTTTTATTAGATTTAATTTATTTAGTTATTAGAAACAGGGGGATATCTGAGATATCTAAATTGCAAGCATGTTTGTAATCTAATATCAATAACAAACCAATTACATACCACTAAATACAAAAGTAAGCGATCTACGTCATAATAGCGTAGTGGTTCCACATAACTACGTAATAACAAAATATTTTCTAAGCAAACGATGAAAGTACAGTGTATATTTTATGTGATCTTAAATATGTATATGTATCTTTCTTTTATTAAGAAGACATACCGGAAAATTAGGTCCAGCATAGGGGCGTGGGGGCATCGGTGAACCTGGTGGTTGTGCTGGCCCTGGATAGCGTTGCTGTTGAGGTATTCCGGCAGTGGGAGGCGCGGGGCTCGGCCCCGGCCCTCCGGTGGGAAAGCGTTGTGCCATACTCACAGCTCTGTACTTTCTTGGATCATTTACCTTATAATATTATCGTTAAACTTCAATGGAAAATCTCAGTGTATTTATTTTAGACATACATTCAAAATTAATAAAACTATTACTCTAAATCTCAATGAGAAACTATCACTACAGTTTTGACGTCTACGATACGAACGCAGTAGACAGAGACGCCTTCCTTCATATATTTTTAATGCGATTTTGACATTTGAACAAGTTAGACATACAGATAAAATATATTTACTAGCACAGACTATAATGACTTATATCTTAGATTCACCATTACAGATCTCATCATGAATTCTCGGGGACTACAAATACTAGGAGTCTAAAAATTTGTATGGATGCTATTTATAGAACGAAACAATAACTAAGGAGTTGTCTTTGTAGTTGATAGTTTGTATGAAACTTCGGTACTACAAGTGCTAGGAGTCTAATCCTAGGTGCTCAGTAAGACAAGATTTTGCAGTATTCAAACCATAAGGGGTTATCTTTGGGGTTAATAGCTTGTATGAAACTTTGTTACTACAAGTCTTAAATTTTGCATGTGGCTGTCTGAACTTCTCCGAAACAGAATTTTCAAGTCTTTTCAACTCATGAATAGTGAATTATTCAAATAAGATGAATATCACAATAAATACAAAATTAAATAATAAACAAGTAATCTAGATAATTTTCTTAATTAAGTGTTTAAAAATATATTTTTAAAGAAAATTTCAAAACAAATCATAATTAAAGTACTTTTTACTATATTTTGTTTAATTATTACTACTCTTTGTAGTTTTTACTACTTTCAATGAAATGTAAATGTATACTTTAAAGTTTAATGAGCGCCGTAAGGTGACGGTGGTATATTTGTTTTTACATAACATTTATATAAAAACAAATGTGTTTTGCTAAAATGAATACTGTATAACAAAAATTGACAAAAAGTGATTAGTACCTCGTCAGGAATGAACCCTTAACAAGGCCAGTTATTTAATAATTAAGTTTATTAAGCAATTGTAAGTTAAAACATTAAATTAAATTAAATTAGCGGCTGATTGTGGCGTAAAGGCACAAAGTGTGACTGTAAAATCGACTGGCTGTGGGTTCGATCCCCACTACAAATGAAATATTTATTTACCTTTATATTTTCATTTCTTCGCTTTAGTGTTGAGGCAAAGCACGGCGTTCCGCCACTTACCACGCATTGCCTCCAGAATTCGGCGGAATATGGGGAACGAAGTGTCTTAACACTAGGTTTTAAAATAAATTAGCTTTAGCTGTATCGCGCACACAGCAGGGTAGGCAGAGTGAACCCAGGGTTAAGAAACTCATTTGATTTATTTTAAATTAAATTAGATAGATCAAGAGCTGGCTATTGTAGTTAGATGGATCGGAACCATCTCGAACTTTCATGAATCTGGGACTACGCCGGCTGAGTAGAGTGCCGAAACAAACGCGTTAACACTGGTGTTAGCTCAGGAGCAAAAGAACGGAGCCCTAAGGGAGAGTGCGATCTAGCCCGCTTGACTTCTGGATGTCCAAAGAGGACAGAGCTCGCCTAGGAGCTGTTTGGTTGAACTTACTTCAGGCATTGAGCTCTGGCATCATGGGATGGTCGGCGGTGTTGTTCCTTAGTCATCTAAAGTCGAGTTCGAGGCAAAGAGAGCGCCCGAAGATCGGCTTTTTCTTTTCCCGTGTGGACCAAGATGTCATTTCCCGTCCGTGATGGTGGAAGCGAAGGCTGGCAAAAGTTGCCAAGTGCCGCCTTTGAGAGCGCCCAGACCTGACAAGTTCCCAACGCGTTGCTCTCAAGCTTCTCGCCGATTTTGGCGATATACTTGGAACTTGTTCTGGCAATTTGCCGCTTAAATGACGTAGAGGCTCGGTTATACTCCCGTTTTTTTTAAATCATCTCCTTCGATTTCATCCTTAGTAACCACTGCCTCGGCCCAGATTTGATATGCCTCGCGTTTGCTAGAGACAGCAAGCTTGCAAGACATATGAAACCAAGGCTGTGACTTGCCACCAATTGGCATTACAGTGCTAGGAATATAAAGTTCCATGCCCTGTAGAACCACGTCAGCAACAGCAGCGGCACAAGTACTAGGATCATCAGAAGGGAAGCAAACCGGCCCCCACCATTTGCATTTGTAGCAGACAAATTAAGGACGCTGATTTAGTGTGTTTACAAATGTTGTTTATGAATAATATTAATGAATGTGCAATACCTCTTCAATTAATTTAAAAATTTGTTAATCGGAATATAAAATAACCAAAATAAAATATGTAAAATATTATGCCTATAAACTAAATTGATCCACGGGTGTAATTGTTCGACCGAACCTCGTAACGCGATGCGGTATTTTGCTGCTGCGTTTGCGCATTGTTGTCGTTCTGCTGATGTTGTATTTATGACTTCGTCGACTTTGTTGTTGATGAAGGCTGGCATAAAGCGGTCAGTAACCGTAATTATGTTCGATAATTTTTAGATACAGGTAGAGTACGCTCGAAATTTTTCAACCCGTTCTATTTCGGGGATTTGCATAAGTGTCGAATTCTTGTCACGAGAGTTTTTCGCCGTTTGATACGATAAGCTTTGTTTTGTCCTCGTACTTGTGTATTTCATACCAGGTCAGAAATAATGACTTGTTAACATTATTGTTGTTGTTTTGAATCCTGGGTGCGTCGCGTCGCGGCTGACTTGCACTTGAAGGGCTCTATCCAGGTTGAGCTTTGGAAAGAAAATTATAGTTTTCCATTAATTGTTTGATTGTCGCTGTGGAACGTCTTCGACACATACTTGGGATGCGTCCGTCATTATCAATGGCGGTGTGTGCGGAGAGGGTGCAGTCAGTGCAATGGTTCTCTACTAACTGAAAAGTATCCCTAGTTTCGTCTTTTTACCACATTTATATTTATTCAATGGCGTTTAAATATTGATAGTCGTAATGTAGTGTGTGTGTAATAATCCAGTAATGCTGTCGACTGATCTGTTATTGCGCATATCGACTAATAAATTATCCTTTTTTTTATGGATGTCTTCGTAAAACTATGCATTTTTCATTGTTTCATCAGCTTTTATTTAATTTAGCGTTCTGTTATCGTATCTGTTATTAAGAAAATAATATTAATAGGCACATTTACACACAGACAAGGTCATTTTTATAACTTATTAGTGTTGGCGTTTCTCATTGGCACCTTTCTAGAGATATTTGCTAGAAGGCGCCTTGACTTTATTGCGCCTGATCTTTTTGTCTGAATGTATTTTCATTAATATTCAAGCTTAATTTTTTGTAAGTAATTTATCACTGACCCCCCTTTGCGGGCATATACGAGTACACTTACTGTGAAATTAGTGTGAAATGAACTACGGTAGGTTAGTAATTATGTTTTTATATGAAATACTAATATTTTTTTACTTTTCGAATCTTTTCTATCTTACGTCGTCCTACGGCACGGAAAGTACACTATAGGTTTTGATTACGCAGTGAATTTCATACAAATTGAAGTAAAAACGATACATAAATTCTCATATCTTTCGACTACGTTGTATTAGAAGCTTAGTTTCCGGGCTCCAAGAAACTGTAAACGTGAATATCTAATAAATAAATTTGAGCTTGATACTTCAACGCGATCTCAAGTAACAAGTTGACAGACGGAGAGATGAACAACGAAAACCCTAAAACGTGATTGAAATGGCTGCATAAATAAATTGTAATTTAAATGTTTTAGGAATTGATTTGATTATTACACATCTGTGCGCACACAGTGCAAACGTAGTTTTTCCCACATAAATTCCGATTTAGCAAAACTTCCGGTTTCGCAAAACATACGTTATACTAGAGTATTTGGAGATATATTCACAATATTCATAGTTACATATATTATTAGTTGAATATGTAGTTATTACAGGGTTCCGTTTATTTCTTTTGAGGAACCTTACTCTATCATGCAAAGCCGGTGCGTGTTACAATCTTTTAGAAGTTACTCCAAAAAGTGTGAGCTCAAATGCCCCTATGTTCAAATTATTACACTATTTCTAAAAAAATATAAATAAGACAAACGGACAAAAGAACGAACGAACTGAAGAATCTATACAAAGAAATATCAAGAATATTTACTTGATATTTCTTTGAATATTAAGTCATTCTTTATTTCTGTGTTGAAATAACAACGACTTAAGTTTAACTGTTAAGAAGGTATCCTTCATCAACAACACGATTATTTTTTTTACTATGAAGTGAGTGCTTAGAAAAATTATGCGTTAAAAATACATATTTTTAAAAAAAAAAAATTTTTTGAATAGACTTTGTTGCTGTGGACCTGAACTGGTCTTGACAGCGCCATCGGGCAGGGAGGGGCGAGAGTAGCTCGCTCCTGAAGAAAAATTACGACCTTTGATGGACGCTCGTGAAGTGGACTAGCATTTTGGACGGATGCAAGTTTTGTACAATGTCAGCGTGTTTGAAGTGACATTTTACTCTACTACAACGTATGTAGCCTTGTTTCTGACATACGTGATGTTTAATCGGAAAGAGAGTTTCGAGTCTAGTAAGACGCCTAGGTATTTGACATGGGATTTCCAGGGGATCGGTTTGCCTTGTAGGTAAATAGTTGAGACGGTCTCGTAACGCTTACGAGGAAAAAAGACGGCTACGCTTTTCTCCAGATTAACCTCAAACCGCCACTTGCTAAACCAATCGTCTAGGTCGTCGGCAGCTCGTTGCATTCTTTCGGCTAAGAACCAAGCGGAGCGATCCGTGGTGTAAATGACGGTGTCATCGGCATACATCGCAAGTTCAATTGTATCTGAACACAGAATGTCGCTGGCGTAAAGCGCGTATAGTGGTGGTAAAAGAGTGGAATCTTACGGGACCCCGGCGCGAACGGGTCTAGACGACTATAGTGTATCTTCTTATCTATATCGGAACGTGCGATTGGACAGATATTCCCGAATGATGTGGACGAGAGAGTCTGGCAGAGCCATATGACGGAGCTTGAAGAGCATGCCGATGTGCCAGAAATTATCAAAGGCTTTGGTAATGTCTAAGAAGACGGCAGCCGTGTCGCTGTGAATCGATCTACGGATGTTGTATATATATCGTCTATGGACGAGTGTATGATATAAAACCAAACTGTTCATTGATGTACAGTTGTTTTGCCTCGTCTATTTCCTTTAATGAATGATTCTCTCGTAAATTTTCCCTAAATTGCTAATAAGAATGATAGGTCTGTAGCTGGAGGGATGGTTGGCGAGTTTTCTAGGCTTCAAAATTCTATGACTACGGCTTTCTTCCATTCGGTAGGAAAGGAGCAGCTTCTTGAAAATTAGGACCAGCAAGCAAACGAATTGAATCGGAAGTGTGTTTAAAACTTTGTTTAGAATTTTGTCGCCTTTTTGGGGTTTAGGTCCTTCAAAATGGACTTAACCTCGTCTACGTCCGTGGGGCGAACCGGTTTGTCGGTCGGGGGCAACGAAGTCCAGTCTATCACCTCGGAGTCTACTTTCGATAAGTATTCCGAGTCACATGATGATTGCTCGGTGAGCATTGTGACTCTAAACTATCCGCGAGGCATTCCGCCTTTTCTGTGTCGTCGGCCGCTATGGTATTATCGGGTTTATTAAGAGGAGGCATCGACTATGGCCACTGTGTCGGATCGAAAGGTTCTCGACAGCGCCCAGTACACCTGGGACGATGGCGAGGGCCTCTCGAGTATAAATTACACTCAAAATAAAACTACATTAATCGAAAACGATGTTTGACTAAAATATTAAAATGATTTATAATCCTTTATATATCTTTTTCCACTTTTGCAAATATATATTTATGGAAAACTGAAAGTACATTATGTTTTGATAGAGTGTAGACGTTTAAGACGTTTCCAACGTTATTTTTAGCCAAGCACCTTACCAGAGCGATTGAGAAAATGATGCTTTATGCGCAGCGCCATCTATTGGGCTTAAAGTTAAGCTGTAACTATTCGGCAAGTTAAAAAATGCCGCTTTTATGTTAAATTTCACCTAACATAAAATCATATCAAACGGAAACTATGTTTTGCTAAAGTATTCAAATGATAAATATTCCTCCGGAAGAAATGAATGTCTAAATTAACAGTAACTTTTTTGCGTTATTAAAATACGTTTTACGTGCCTACTAATTGTAGTAAATAGATAGCGTTACTATCCCAAATATAAAATCAAAAATCAGGTTCACGCTGTATCCCGCACACTGCTGTGTGTGTGTGTGTGGGTATGCAGAGGACACCTAGTGTTAAGACACACCGTTCCGCACTTTTCGACTTTTCCACAGATCTTTTATAAGTATAGATATTGTTTCACAAATCTTTATCTATTAATAATAAATATACAAGCATTACATACGTGGTTAAGCAGCCACGTAATGCTGGTCTTAAAATTTCGAGTATATTCGGTTTTTATAAAAATTATAATTATCAAACAATATCTATCAATATCTATCAAATATATATCAAACAACAAAACATTAAAATCTAAAGATTTGGCCAATTCAATAAAACAGTTGTATAAAATAACTCTCTTAGAAAGTAGCAATGTTGTCGAACAACATACTTTAAATTGACATAACTTTTTACGGTACCAAAGCGCCTGTGTTGCTCCACAACACCCCCTTTCTTGAAGTGTTAGTTCCATAATAATCGTTTCAGCTGGTTCAGACAAGAATATAAAAATTATTTAATTGGTAGCTTGTATCAAAAACAGACCGATCTGATACGATTTTATTATAAATATAGATTACGTAAGTTACTTCCAATTTACTCGAAAAAATGTATGTTTCTAATAACTGTTTTGATTTGGGAAACTCTAAGTCTAAAATTAAACTTAGAATAAACAAGCTTTTATATTGAAGTCGTGAGCATATTTAAATTTAATTTTGACCGTAGCGTTTGGCGCTCTGCTCTCTCTGACCACCCCGCTGGGGATAAAGTGTGGAGCTAAGTTAAGTGAGCATATATTTATATACGAGTACATGCATGTATATATTTATAGTTAGATAATTTTTAACTAAAAACCAACTTCAATTGGATTCCATAATCATAACCTAACATATTCTCATCAAATTACCCTAGTTTTTTCCAATAAAAATATTATCATCAAAATCACTTGACGTGATATTGAGTTATACGTCGTTAATTTTCTCATTGTGAGAAATGGATCAAATTGAAGTGGACCCACATGGGAACCACTAGCTTTCAAAAATTAAAAGAATCATCAAAATCCGTTCACCCAGTCAAAAGTGCTGAGGTAACAAAAATGTAGAATTAATAACCGTCTACTTTTACAGAAATCGGTTAAAAATAAAAATAAACTTTCAATATGTTTTATATACAACGGTCTACCGGTTGTGAAACTGATACGGAGCTTATCTTTGATCAATTGTTATCTCTTGACCGTCTAAACTCTAAATAATTTAGAAATGAAAAAACAAAAAAAGAAAAGGTTTCTAATTCATTTGGTAAACATGTGATTATGGTAGGTACCTATTGTAGTAGTGTTTTTATCTGTAGTCTGTATTTGTACTCGCGACCACTGTTCGGTAATCAAGGGTCTTGAGTCTCCATTGAGTGGGCTAGGTCATATTAGATTCCTTTTATAAAGACCTCACCGAGGAGAGGCCGCTGGACAGCGGGGGTGCGGGCGGGGGTGCGGGCGGGGGTGCGGGCGCCGGGGGCGTGGGGCGTGCGCGGCGCGGCGCCGCCCAGTCCGCGCGCCGCCGCCGCCGCCCGCCGCCGGGCCGCAGTCCGCGCCGCGCGCCGCCGCCGCGAGCACGCGTGCCGCACCGTACCGCGCCGCGCCGCACGGCCACCAGCACCCAGCACTCGGAGTGGCGGTTCGCATCTTACCGGGCAGCATTAGAGTCTTACCGCTTATTTCTAATACTGTCAGGTAAAGATGTCGTCCGCGCTCCACGCTCTGCTCGACGGTCGACGAGCCACGTTGGAGTCCGCACCTTGGCCGCAGGAACCGGTCCGACGGTCACGTCGACTGGAGAAGAGAGTGAAGTTTCTCGTCGGCGAGCGAGCCCGGGGGTCCCGGCGCTCATCCTGGGAGGTCACGCCACGTGGTCGAACCGGTCTCCAGTTTCGTGAGAGAGTTTCGACCACCTTCCTCCTTCTCCGCCGTCACGGTGCCCACCTACTTCGCTACAGGTTGTATCTATTCATTATCAGTACTATAAGAATTAAAACAACACTAAAATATATTTTTTACATAAATTCAAACCCATGCACGTATTCACCGCATAACGCATGGTAAGTTAAGTAACGTAATCGACGCCCAGGTCGTTATGCAACACCTAAACGTATTTCAAAGTTGTGGTGGTGTAGCGGAACTGCGCCCCGCGGCCGCCGGTGCCGGCGTCGCTCTCGTAGTCCACTTCCGACTCGCCAATTAGAACGCGGCGTCTCCACGACGCTCGTTCCACAATGCCGCAATGAAGCCGTTAAAAGCATTGTCTAATTTCGTTTCTTGTGAATTTAAAACATTCGCATCCTAATAATGTAATTACCTCCCAACCTCATTATCTCCAAACAGAGCGTCTCACGACGAAATGTTCCGAGGGATGCTCGTCTCGCGTACATAACACGTCTATTAAGAAGCGGGGCGGTGCATTATTTATTTGTGGGTGGAAAGTTTTGGCTTTCCGAATATAAAGATGTGGGTCAAGGCCCGAGACATCACCGCCGCGCTCCACTTCGTCGTCATTTATATGCAACCTCCTTTTAAAGTTTCTTAATTATATATCTATCTATTAAAACTTCCGTCTGTGCCACGACGCGCGCCGAACGTACTACCTCCACGTGTTACAGATTACAGTGCATCCGAATATGTCACATATTTTATATACCTATTTTAACTAAGATTTGATGCCATGCTATTAATGACTGCCGCGCAAATTGCAATATTTCAGTTAAATCGTTAATTAACTAAAATAACGTTATATTATTTACTATAAGAAGTGCAGAAGTGATAGATACAGAAATAGGAGACGTGATATCGGTCGGTGCCAAAGGTCAAGAGATATCACATTGTTTTTGCTCCGGAGAGGTTAGCTGATAAGTCGCGGGTTATCGGAGCAATTGAGAGGAGGCGACACGCACCCGCGACGTGCAAGCTCGTCTCCACCGAAGTGGGTCTGGACTCGGACCAGTTAAACCTCGAAACTGGGGATAGCTGCAGGAAACTAATCGTTCAGGTGGATCGGTTCCCTTTCGACTGGAATTCTTATCGGTGGCGGAGCGTGCGGCGGTGTGCGGCGGCGTGGATGCAGGACCGGTTCTTGATTTCCTATAGGTGCGCATGTTGTGCATCTATTTCGGGAGTCGTTGACCGCCGGTTTGGCACTGGCCGCTGGTCGCTGCGGTCGTAGCCGGTTTTATCGTGCGCGTCGGAGTCCCGCGCAGCGATGACGTAATCGGGGCCCGTCCCCGGGGCAGGTCCCCGGGACGCACCCTGTCCCGGGTAGGGCGTCCAACCCTCGCTCTGGCCGTCACGAACATGATATCCCACGTGGCGGCGCGTCGCTCCGAGCATTGTTGTGAGCTATTTTTACCGGACGCTAAAATGAGCCGCAGATCGGTCGCTCGACGCGGTCGGTCGCTGTGTCGCCGCGAACTGGCCCTCGATATAGCTCCAAGATAACGTTTGTAAATGAGAATATAATAAATTTAATTACTTTTATCGATTTAGGCGAAGTACATAATCAGATACACGCCTAATCAGAGTGGAACAAGTAGCCTAAGGACGGGTCAAGGAGACATGGTAACATTTTTAGGCATATAATACGGTTTAAAAATATTTGTTCTTTTCACGAGTCATGAGTCCTAGTTAAAACTAACACACCGCCCGTGCCCGGGTAGCGTGCCCAGTATCCGTGGTGGCGACGTTATCTCCGGCGCATATGGCAGCGCGCGGGGCGGCGCGGGGGAGCGCGGGGGGCGAGGGGAGCTTATCGGCTGACCCGTCAGCTCTGACGGCAAAAACAAGTCAATTCATGGAGTGGAGGGCCCGTGACCTGGTCTCGACTCACAGCACCAACAGGTTTGATTGACGACCAACTTTCTACCGCCACCCGCCATTCACCTGCTACTCAAATTTGTGCTTAATTTGCGTAAATTACTTATCAAGATTCTCTTGTAACGAAATTGACCCATACATTATGAACGTCGCAAGAACTTTTCAAAATTCTTGTATTGTATATGGATACTAGAGAAATCATTAAAAAACGTATATTTTCCACTAAATAACTGTGTACTAAGGGGCGCTCAGACCTCTCGGCACCTTTCGGCACTAGTTGCACGCGACCACGTAATGTTCTAGGAATATATAATCAATATCAAAATAAATAAGGTAAATCCTGACATCAAAACTACTTAATTTTCAAAACCACGACAGTATAAGTACTATCAGTTCAATGTTATATAGATCAAATTTTAAGGCACTCATGAAAAAATATCAGAAAGTGATAAATTAAAAAATGGAAGGTCGACTTATGTTTATTTAGATAAGCTAATCGGAGCCGATACAGAAATCGTTAAGTAGTGTGATAAGGATCGATATGTGCTGTCGGGCCGCAGTGGGCGCGCGGGTCTGGGCCGCCTGCGCCTGTGATGGACATTCACCAGCACCAGTGCTGCTTCGGTCCTTCGGTACTTTTATAAGTCTCAATAAAATATATATATGCTATTTGCCGCTTTAATCTCTGTTAATATACGGTATTGAGAACGATACAGTCCGTCATATCATTAGCGTTATATGATCCAATAGCACAAGTTCTGGATTCGAGCACTTGCACTCGCACACTATACACTGGTGGCGTTGCGATAATGACCGCGGACGTGCCGCCACGCCGCCACGATGCCACGCCACCACGCCACAACGCCACCACGCCACTATGCCACCACGCCACCACGCCACCACTACCAACACTGTTATTTGGACTTTTTATCCGTCCGTTTAAGTCAATCACAGTGTTTATACTGTTATTTTGTTACGCCTTCTTTTATTTCCGTTTTATGAACAGATTGCAGCATTTGGAGGAATTCTTCTTAATGATTATGTAAGACTTCATTTGATCTTTCGTTTGAGAAACCAACGTTACTATCTATAATGTCTTATATTATAAAGGTAAATAATTTATAATTAATGAAGTTTCTTCTTCTTAGATGTATAAATTGATAGTCATCGTAATTAAAGTAATCATTTAGTGTTAATGGTCAGTGGATCAGAAGAGGGAACGAGGGAGCGCCCTCCGTGTTCGTCCCTCCTCGTTATTGTAAGTACCTCCGACCACCGCCCGGCCACGTGTACCGACGTAGGCTCCTCGGACAATACTCAAGTATTCGATAAAGTGCGTCAAGAGTAATCTACATCGACTATTAATAAAGTATCTGCAATACTGGCAGATACAAGAGCGTCATAGAGCGTCTAAGACGTAGGTGGTTTAGGTGTACCGTAAACGTGTTCGAGGCGGCGTACAGGCGGCCGCGGCGCGTTGGGCGCGTTTACAGTTATCTCCGCGCGCTTCATAATCCTATGCTAATGCCGACTGTTTTATTTAAATTTCTCTCATAAAATATAACTCCTACATTACATTCGGTTCGTTAACCTCAAAATTAGGCATAAAATACGATACAGTGTTTTATTAGATAGAATGGTTGCCGCGGCCGAGGAGGCACTTGGCGCGTTTAGGTGTGGTGACCCGCTATGTCTCCCAGCATCGTCGTGGGTAACGCGTTGGTCCCCTAGCCCGTCCGGTGCGGCGTGAGGGGGTCCCACTCCCACGGCGCGCGGGCGTCACGACTCAATACACACTGCTAGTGTGTTATTTTCTTTTTTCTGCGTACTTTTGTTTCCTCACATTTTCCTTTGATCACGCGATTAAATGCTAATTGATACTTGCGTTTTTATTTGAAAAAAGTCGCTATCTGCTGGCCTCGTCGTTACGTGCATCGAACAAACTCTTCCGTCTGCCGCCTACGTTATACGAGGACGCTCCACTCCACACGCCTCTGCCTCACTTAATATAACTACAAATAGGAATGTCTATACGAGTAGATAAGATGCTAACAATTTTTATAGAATAATGGCGGTCTAAATAAATCATCTCAAGGTGTTGGTCTTTCCGCGTGTAATTTATTCCTACAATGGCTAAGGCACTGGCAGTAGAAGCGTACACCCAGGTCGATGTTCATGTATCAGCTGTAGTGTATCTGCTATATTGATTCTTCCAAAAGACTTCAACGGGCGGCGCGTCGTAACTCGCACCGCGGCCATTACACCGACGTGTATTTTTCTTAATTTGCCTTCATTACGCGAGACCGCGGACGATACTTGAAAATTGTTTCAAAATTGACATCAAATTAAACGAGTATAAAAACACCACTGCCCCCAATAATTACCCGCGGCGCGCACTGGAGCAACCTGTTCGAGAGCGACGCAACCCAATAATAACTTTAATATGAATACATCTTGTAATACCCACCTATAGGTAGGTAGGCACATTTATACAACCGTTGTTTAGTGTACGTTTACAGTTGTCAATAAATATTTAAAAGCTTATTGGCAAAAACACGACGGAAACCCGCCATGCCCATGTTGTAGAATAGCCGTAACATAAGAGAGGATGGTGGGCATTGGGCAGTGGGCAGTGGGCGTTCGTGTGGCCGCGTCTCGTATCTCAGGTGTTCTTACCTATATTATAAGGTAACGGATCGTTCATAACTTACCTGCGCGACGTGTCGCGGCCGTGCAGGTGACGGCGTCGGCCTGTTCCAGCACTGAACCGGTCTCGTTAGGTCGAACTCACGTGCAAAGCGAAACAAGTATTTCGATAAGATTCATAGAAGTAAAAACGCGGTTAATAGGAATAATTTAATTAATAATTATGCGACCTTCGCTACCCACCCTGACCTGGTCCCCGGTCCCCCGTCCCCGGTCCCCGACTGGGTGCTACTTAATTAACAATTCCTGGAAATGGTTAATTCATTAAGTACGTGCGTGTGTGTGTGCATATATGTATGTGGTGGAGGAGGGGAGCGGGTGGGGGGGAGCGGCCGATGGCACTCATTCGGATGCCTTTTATGAAAATTAATAAGTTGAATGCGATGTAATCGCATGTTTACGAGCAGTGAGCGGCGCGTCCGCGGGGAGCAGCGCGGGGCGGGCGCGGGGCGGGCGCGGGGGGACGAGCAGGGCCGCGTGGGGGGAGGGCGGAGGGAGGGGGGCGGGTGTGGCGCTACTGAAAACTATTATTAGAGACATTTGCAATTTAATTAGCGCCGTTGTTATAATGCCGTGTTGGCTACATCGCGTGCTGACCCCGCGCGCGCCGGCACGTCCACAGCGCGCACTCGGCGCACGTGGAGGTGGAGCGCGCTGTAGGACGAAGTTTGAAATGATAATAACAAACTAGTACACTCGTTTCAGAAATAACTAGGACAGTTACAGTTTCTATCTATCTATGAAGCGTCAACTGCTTACGATCGTATTTAAACAACTTCGCGAGTTGTATTTAAACAAATGTAACAAGTTGACACAGTCTTGAAGTGACATCGACGATAAGTGACACGGCGGCGGTGGCGTTGTTCGGCGAGCCAGGGTGACGTCACGCTGTGGCAGCGCGGGCGGGACACAGCCAGCGCGCCGTGTCCGGCTCGTCTGAGGCATCTTCGATCATGTTTATATAAAATAGAAATGTGACGTCGTGAATTAGTTATTGCTTAAGAAAGATTGTAATTGAGCAGCTCACGATGTAAGCAGGTATCCGACGACGTCAGGTGAGGAGTACGGTGTCAAGTGACGCGGCCACACTGACTACTAGATATTCAGAGTCGCTTCTCAGCTGGCGTCACGTTGTCTCTGTGCGTATGTAACATATATATTTCCAACAATTTGGCTCATGCAGGAATGTCGAGGGCAACAGCCAGAGCGCTTGCAACGTGCGTGGGAACCAACCGATAAAAACTATTACGATACAAAATGAATATTAATTTACTGTTATTTTGCAATACCCACAAATCGTACGTATTGAGGTTGATGTGTGAACACTCAACATTTCAACATTACCCAAATTTATTCACAGATTGTGTATGTCAATATCTAGAATGTATTCAGGTAAGCAGAAGAGACAGAGAGAGCAGAAGAGTCACCCGCCACGTGGACGTGTCACTTAGAGAGCAAGCCGCGTGTCGTCGTCGCCGCACTTTCACTCGCATCCAGGCCGCACCGCCTCTCCGCCGCACCGTCCTCAATATAACATTAATTATTGATTCTGAACCCCTCCAAGTGTTCAAACATTTGCTAACACTTCACTTGTATCAACAAACTGATTGTCACAATTTTTTAACAATCTGGCTTTATCTTTGTCTGCCATTGGGTGGTATTTGTCGTAGTTAAGCTGATGGCCTCACTGGCCATCGTGGCGAAATGGCACAAGCATGTGACAGAACACGTAACTCTAGTGGACTCGATTGTCACTCAGGGGAATTAATTACTCCATATTTTAATTTCCTCACTCATTCAATGCTCAATGGTTCGAAAATTCGGCGGAAAGTGGGCAACGGAGTTTCTTAACACTAGGTTTGGTCTGCCTCGCCTGAACTAAAACTGATAAATTCAAAATATGTGTCAGTTTATGTCTGTATCATAAATGGAAAACAAATTGTACACTTCTACAGCTATAAAACGCATCACGCATCGGCACCCCGCCTCAGTCCTCCCCAGTCCTCCCTAGGCCTCCGCGGCCCGCCGCGGGCCGTCAGCTGACGGATGACGCGTCTTCATAAACAAATAAACAAGTCAGCATCTCACTGCTCTTGCCAACTATTTATTACACTAACTGTCTATTATTCGAGACGGCGTGTACCGCGTGGCGTGTGGCGTGTGGAGGTCACGTCGAGACGAAAATCGAACACGCTCTCATCAAATGTTATATCTATTTAATAAAATTATCAATGACATTTTATTTCTTCACCTTTCAATATGAGACGACGACTCTACGACAAGCATCTTATTTGTAAAGAAGAACTACGTTTATATTTATTTTGACTTCAATATAACTGCGTACTCTCCGTTAGCAGTTATATAGAGTGAGGCGCGCCGCGTGTGCCGCACGGGCAATGGGCAATGGACACGCACGTTGGGGTGGGCTGCAGCTTTAGACATATGCATGACTATAAATTAAGGATTTTTCGAAAATAATCTTTAATTTTTATATTTCAAGCTTAACTAATCACAATGCAGCATTGTCAAATTCAAAGCTTAAAAATGTTCATTCACGTCTAACATCAATAAAGTTTTCTTGAGACATTTATTAAGAAATAAATTGTAAATGGTAGAGTAATCACAGTATAGCGGACATATGTAGATGCACGGACGTGCGGGAGGGCGGTGGAGGGTCGAGGGTGACAACAACTGTTGATTCAGCGACGCCTGATAATGATGCTCATATTGACAATCAACAGACGCGACGCCAAATTGGGCTCGTTTCGGGCGACGCTTTAATAGCCGTCCGCTTTATTGAGGGGGACGCTCTGCGCGACCACGTGTCGACATGCGCCACGTCGCACAAACTTTGTTGAAACTAATTAATTTATAATTCATTGCTGTACTTTTATCGTCTCTCATTATTTCTTTTAGATGCAACGTATCTGTTTCATTTTGTATCGCTAGCCTTCCCGGTTTGTAACGACTTTTAGTCAATATTTCGTCAAATGTTATAAATGAGGACAATGCAGCTTAAGAGACTGTAGATCCTGGCTCCGTGTACTAGAGGCGCGTCCTCGAGGCTCATCAGTAGGGCCCACGTGTCGCGCCGTGATGTTATCGACCGGACAATTTAACTCTCAACAAGTTCTCTGTAAGTTGTACGTTAAGAAACTTTATGCTGTGTGTATTCTATAAAAGTGCGCTTCTAAATGATGCCCATTGCTGACGCTACTTGTGTGTGTGTGTGTGTGTGTGTGAATGTCTGTGTATGTGTGTGTGTGTGTGTGTGAATGTCTGTGTATGTGTGTGTGAGTGAGCCCCGTCACTCCTTACTTTGTTTATGCCAAGACAAACTCCACAGCAGCCGTTGTAAGTTTATTGTATCTTTACATCGTTATACACAGGCGCATGATTGAATATACACATCTCAATATATTTATGCGAAAAAATACCTAATCTAAGTGGTATTCTTTTTAACGCAACGGAAAAAATAGACTGCCTACAGCTAATGCGAATGCTCAAGGTAAAGTAAAGTAAAATCACTTTGTCTTTGATGTCAGAAAAACTGATGTAAATCCAACGAAGGCAAAAATACATATATTGCTAAAACGCATCGGATCACGCTTTGATAAACTTAATAGTATAGATTTTTATTATTATATAATCTTTAAAAATACTTTAATAACATTACAAAGCCTATAAATATATTACATTTGTTTAAAGTACTCGTAGCTATAATTTATAAAGTGAATTATCAAAGACGTCAACCAAAGAAAATGTGGTCGAACATGAGTGTACGGTCGTGGCTCCTTACATAGGTGCAGGCTGCTGGGTGTGTCGGCCCGTCCAAGGTCCTGTGCGGAAAGGTCGCGCGAGCAGCTGCCACCTCGACACCTCGACACCTCTCCACCTCGCCACCTCGCCACCTCGCCACCTCGCCACCTCGGCGTGTTTACGACGAGTGAGACGACGCTCGTTGTAACGGTTTGTTCCATTCTATTTAAATTGCAAATGCTAGAATTGCAAAGAAATATAAATGTAATCGTTAAAGCTGAGGTTACATTGGTGAGTTGTGGTATCAATGTCTTTGATAAAAGCAACACTAATTACGGTGGACTATATATTTTGTAATTAACAATAACGTTTTATAACCATATATTTTAGAGGTCAATATGTGTAATACCATCTAAACAGAAAGGCGTTGCATCTAAATCATTGATAGACATAAAAACCAATAACAAGCACGTGTCAAACAAATGAACAGTCAGTCGGTAGGTTGTGCCGGTAGCCGGTAGCCGGTGTCAGTAGTCAGTCGGTAGGTAGTACCAGTAGCCGGTAGCCGGTGTCAGTAGTCGGTCGGTAGTAGGTATCGGCGAGCAGGAGCCACAGCGCCGCGGGCTCGTGTCAGCTATCAATGATAAATAATCATTGTTATCTAGCGGTAACAGTTTTTGGATGAGTGCCACTGTTGTGGACGTTGTGGACGTTGTGGACGTTGTGGACGTGGTGTCCGCAGACACTGCTCCACTGCTCCACCCACACTCGTTGACAAATACATTCATATATGGACCGCTATTAATTGACGCCCTGTATCTGGTCGCACGCCGGCGAATGAACGGAATGTCTTTATTGATACTAGGATTTATTTATATTTTTAGATTTTTGTAAGCGCTCAGCGGGTTTGGGCACGTCGAAAGAATGAATGATGAAAGAATGGCAAAAAAGATTTATGATGGAAAAGTGAGCGGTAAGAGAGGTAAGGGGAGACCTCCGTTGATCTTCGAAAACACAGTATCAAAGATATTGGAGAAAGGTCGCGTAAAAAGCATGAATACTCCCCCCGGAGGGCATGTATGAAGAGTTTGATGACAGTGGACGAGGCAAAAGAGGTATGTAGAGACCGAAGCGTTTGGCGCTCCGTTCTCTCTGACTACCCCACTAGGGATAAAGCGTGAAGTTAGTATAGTAAAGTAAGTATATCAAATTGTGCTTTGTAAATGTACTTATTGTAAATTATCGTAATGTTGAATTTTATCTGCTCTGTGTGGTTTAGTAGGTACTATATAGATACATGACAGTGCATCAACATAGTACACTGTTCATATCGTTAGATAACGATTTGAATGATAAATAACATTTCGATATCAGTGGCAGCAGTAATTTACCCTCAATTGATAAATGTAACGTAAAGGATAGCACAGGATAGGAGCGGAGTGACGTCGGACTTCAAAGTTCAATTTACTTAACTCAACCACAGGGAAGGTTCTCCTCGCTTGGTCAGTATTGTACTAGTTCTATTATTTAGAGGAGGGAGTCGGCACTACCGCTGCTTACTCAGTTGCGGGCACTACGAGCGCGCGTCTCCTCGTATATTGTATACGGTGCAGTATCTGTGCGACATACATTATTTGTTTAGTACATAAAATGTACTAAACATTATACAAAGCTCATTTATTTACAGTACTAAGTATAGGAGGTAATTATTTTCTTCATTCCATTCCATTTTTGGATTTGTTTGCATTGGAAATGTGAAGTATTAGGAAGCTTAGCATTAACAAATATTTACGTGTTGGTTAATATTATAAGTACATTAGATAAGGAAAGATAACGATACTAAATATCCTAATTACTTTTCGTACTGTATTTAATGATATATTTAGATAGTCGCTACTTCGCGAGGTACAACTACGCGTTGACAAAAATGCTTGTTTCACGTTTATTACACGCGCCCTCTGCTCTCAAAACACAGCTTACTACCGTAAAGTACCTGAACTACATATAAAGCTTAAAGTGAAATAACTATCAATATGATTACTAAGGAAACGCATGCAGTGTATAGATAACGGGAGGCGCGGAGGGCGGAGGCCGGAGAGCCTCGTGGCGCGAGTGTCCGGCGGTCGGCGACCCCGCGCTGCGCCCGCGCCTCGCCGCGACGTCCACTTGCCATGTACAAAAACTTGCCGGACTTCATATACTTCAGGCACTGCCGCTTGTTGCTGGAGGTACGCCTGCGCCGTGAGGTGTGGTACCACTATCACCTCCCTACTTACCGGTGCCCAGAGGCTTGCAGGCACGCGGTCCTCGTTCAGAACCTGCTCCGCACTCCGCCGATACCAAAGCGCTGTCAATTTTGAAATTACCAATCATTTATATTTTGTTATTCTCGAAATCCAGTTTGTACAATTACCACCTTTCTCTTTGTCGTCCGTTATTTAAAATGTGCAACAATTTATACAACCTATATAAATTAATAGTTTAATTTTAAATTAGCTTTATTTTTATATAGTAATGAAATATCATTAATTCATAAAGATGTTGTTTGAAAATACCCAATACCTGTGTATGATACGAGTGTATATATAACGGCGAGGGGCGACAGGTGCACGCGCCCACAGGCCCACTGTCCGCCGGTCGCCGGTCGCCGCGCGCAAGGCCGCTACCGTGCGGCGTGCGGTGTAGGTATGAGTACGTGTTCCGATAAGCTCGCAAACGCAATGACGCCGTCCGTTTGCTCACTTGACAAGTATTCCGTCGATTCCTTAATGAAACTTTATGACTCACGCGACCTTTACATTTAAAAGAACATGAGCGCAGCTGCACGCTAAGAAACAGCATGTGCATCGGGCACTCACGAGTGTACATACTACCTTAAGTTAATCAACTCCGTTTTACTGTAGTGCAAATGTATTGCTTTTGGTAAACTCCTTTGACTTTGTTAGTGAATGTATAGTACGTAGGTGCAGGCCGCGGCGGGCCCGTCGTCGTCGCCAGCTGTAGGCGGACCGTCGCGGAGGTACAGCTCGTGTAGGGACTCTACACTCCTCTACAGCCAACTATTTATTCCTTGGCTCGCCGATAGGTAACAAAGAGTCTGTACTATTATTATAATTGCGTATTCATTTTTAAAATTGTTTTCCATACAAATTGTTTTTCAACGTTTTTTTTGTAAAACAATTACATAATTGTAGACGTGTTAGTTGTAACAGATAAGCGTATCATTGATTTAGTATAATATAATATTGTGATACCGTGTTCGACGTCACGTCGCGCGGAGCTCTTCTCCGCACTCACTCGCGACTTCCTTATGTTACGGAATGCTCGAGATACTTAATCTACTTTATATTAATGTCATGCATCTGTATTATGTCAAATTCTGTTCCCTGTAACTCAAATAACGAATATTTCTTATCCGCCAGCAACAGGTAAGCGTAAAAAGGAAGTGTTAAGTAAGTTCCCCATCCCGGTAGTCTTGTGTGATGCAGCAGGAGGGAACTAAAACTAGTTTATCTGGACAAAATAATAATTTTAAACAGCCATGTGTGAGTAGTTAGACTAGGTTAGGTATAGACTTCTAGCGTCCGAGCATATAAACATAAAGGTAGATACCTATACCGGCATACCTCTACTTATATATGCAAGAATATTCATTTCGGTATAACTGCATAAAACGAATGATGCAACAAAGTAACAGCGAGGCACTCGAACAGATCCGCCATATAAACTGATGACCGCCGGACACCGGTCACACAAACTGATCCCAGTTATTAAATTGACAGTTCAAAAAAGTTTGTAAAAACGTTCACGAAGACAAGTTTTCAGTTGGAAATGTATATACTTGCACATTTGTCGTCACGGTGGTGTTGGGTTCACATACGAGTACGTGTATGTCACTATACGCGCCTAGGTACCTATTTCTGCTCCGTCATGAGTCCGGAGTGAACTGTACGTGCTATACTTCGGCTTCTACTTCGTTCGGGCTGTATACACTATCGAGTCTATCCTAAATACACGTTTATACATAGTAGGTACTCTACCGCTTTCCAATGTACGAGATACAAAATAAAAAAAAGAAATAGATCTATTAAACAGTTTCTAAACGTGTCGTATTTAAAGTAGTAGCAGTGTCCCAGCTATATAGTTCTATCTATCTGTACTTGTTGCTTCACTTGCCTGTGCAGGTAACAGGTACGGGTCCGCGGGCGGGTCGCCCCCCCCCCCCCTCCCCTCCCCTTCCCCCGCGCTCCCCCGCTCCATCAGACTACCACGTTACGCATGTTTTATAATAATCTACAAGGAGCGCTTCATTTTACTTTATTTATTTTACGAAACACTCAATGTATACTAAATCATTTGAATTATGTTTTATTTTTCTTTCGATTAAAGTGAACAAATGATCAGCACAGCGGAGTAGGGAACCTAGTGTTAAGACACTCTTTTCTCCACTTTTCGCCGAATTCTAGAGGCATTGCGTGTATAGTGGCGGAACTCGACGCCGCACTTTGCTTCGATACCTGAGCGAAGCAATGAAAATATAAGTTTAAATAAATATTTCATTTCCTCGAGTGGGAATCGAACCCACAACTAGTCGATTTGACATTCACACTTTGTGCCCCTGCGCCACGACTGGCTTCTTTATTTTATTTTGAAATTATTAAGAAACTCTATTGTGTAAAAAAAACTTTTCTGCTTTTCATTAAGACTACTTTGATGCGTATTTTAATTATTTAGTAACCGCATTGTTGTAAATACTGACATAAGAAACTTTTACACACACTTTAAAGTGAGCAAGTTGCCCTGTCAAAGATGACTCATGTATATTTTATGTGTATAAATGTAAATCTAAATAAATATATATATAATAACAGTACTGAATACCGTTCTTAAGATTACAATAGATAAAAAATATCCAGTCAAGAAAAAATTGTAACTATGTATATAACTATGTAGATTGTGCATTTGTCTTTGTGTAAATTGTGTTTGTATTTGATTCTTTTATATAAGTAAATATTTAAAAATTTCCTCGTAACAAAAGGTACATCTGTAAATGTGGATGAAATTTAAATGTATTTTTTTTGTAAAAGTAAAAGTATGTAAATATTTGCATGTTCGATAAAATTATCCGTCACAAGACGCTGGAAACCCATATACCTAACTAAGAAGAAGCTCCCAAACTGTAAGTTACTCGTGTATTAATATCAGTAAATATTACATTTCTGAATCAATAAATAAATCTTTCAAATATATGAATTTGTTTTTATTTAACAACAAAGTCTCGCTCTCGCTGGTGTCGGGCGTCCCGGTACGTACAGCGGCGTCGATTAAACAGTACCAGGAGTGTTCAAACACAATGTTCGAGACATTGCGCGTAGTTCAAATTTGTAGTGTTGTAGTGTTTCAAGGTTGTAGTTCGCCAAATTATGTTCAAAACAATTTTAATGGGAAATGAATACAATCATATCAACATTGAGGTTTTGGACTTGGAGAGTATTTATCATTTACTTTCAAAATATTAACAGATAATAATTATAATTTGATGTGTTCAATGATTGAAAATGCTTAAATACAATTGTTGTATAAACATTTGTTCTGTAATTGAAAGTGTCTATTAGTTTCTAATGTAGCTACGAGTAGGTATAAACTAAATACACGGTGGAGCCAATTTGTTTCGAGCGCTATCTACTGTACATACACATTGCCTACCTTTTCATAGATAACATTTTGGAAGTATATTGTGGAAAATATTCTGCTTATTTTTTAAAGTAATTTAATTAAGGTACCGAATACATTAAAGTAAATACTTTTAAATAAACATTTACAACAAATAATATAATCCTTAAATGATCGCATTTATACAATAAAATAATACAAAGAAAACCAAACATAAAGTAGTCTAGTCTAGTGTTTATATTTACTTGTCGTTTATAAAATGATATATGTACATACATACATAGGTACAAAGTTCTAATCCCATAAATATTACGTAATACCTAAACTGAAAAATAACCATACGTTATGAAGGAAGTGAAGTTATGAAGGACACTGTATGAGGAAAACAATACATCCTGCAGGAGTGCCACAGTCCGTCCTGTCCGTCCGTCCGTCCGTCCGTCCGTCCGTCCGTCCGTCCGTCCGTCTGTCCGTCCGTCCGTCTCACAAACCAGCCAATCGTAGCTATTACCATTCACGCCGCTAACCTGGTACTAAGCGTATACTCTCACAAACGTGTGTGGGGAGGCGGTCGCGGCTCGAGAGTGCCCGCACGAGGCGCCGCCGCGGTTGTTTTTACTTTCAATTTTAATTTATTCTTAAATAGTTTTGTATTGAGTTTAAAAGCAAGAATGGAAAATCACCAATATTATATAAGCACCTACTTACAATGTATTTGTATTGGTATTTGTACCCGAAATACCAATCCCACAATCGTTTATAGAAGTAGGGGATAGGCATGTGTACAAGATGATCTCCTTTAAGGAGAATGCTCGTAATTTACAAGATATAGAAATGTTTATTTATAGTGTAATAAGGTAGGCAGAGAAAGGCTAGTGTTGAGACTCTCCGCCCCATACGCTCCCTCTTTCTGTTCAGTGGTCAAACTCAACGCCGCGGCTTGCCTCGACACCAGAGCGAAGAAATGAAAATATTAAATATTAAATTTCCCCGAGAAAGGATCGAACCCACCCAGTCCGCGCTTAGGTCACACGCTAGTGCCGCTGCGCCACGACTGGCCTCTTTAAACTTTACTAAAGGATCTAGTAAGTATGAGATGATCCTAGATCTTCTTACGTACATATTACAAGTGCGAGTCGGTCTCGAAGAAGAAACCCTTGGTGACGGTTTCTTATAAATTTCATGATTGTGCGTCAACAGGAACGTAATTTATAAAAGTTACGTTTGTGGGTGTTACATACATTCCTATTTTGTATGAAATGAGCTGTAACTGTAATATAAGTTTGTAATGAACTTTTTCTATAATATACTAATCAATTTGCATTTTTTAGTTATTTATTTATATTGTAAGTGATCACTTTTTGCCAAATTTCATAATAGTAAGTCAACGGAAAGTACTTTCTACCCGGGTTTTGATTAGATAATGCATAAACTCCCCTTTTCCTTACCCGTTAATTTACTTTTTTTTCATAAACGGTTGTTTTGCACAGACTCAGTAACTAAGTTTGTATATACAGCTCGTGTAAGTAGGACAGCAAGCATTGTAATTAACGCGAGGATTTTTAAATTTTTGTTATTTATTTATTTAAACATCTATATATACATATATGTATATCAACATACGGTATATTACCGATAAGGGTTTGTAATCTAATAGACCTAATACAATTTAGAATTACTATATATTTTATTTATATATATGTATAAAAAAACGTAAAAAGATCATTAAAATATTTATTTCCTATAGCGCCGGTCTGTGAGTAGTCGCAATAAGTACGTGTATTTATAAGTAAGTATCGGAGTATCGGCAGTTAACACATTTTAGGTAAAGCGTTAGTTACGAGTGCCGTCACGTATCACAAGATAGCTTTGGTTTTAATGGAGGATGTGACTTTGACCTCGTCGACGAATATAAACAAGTCCGATACGCGCCGGTCGCCGTCAGCCGTCAGCGGGACATACACTCATACATTACAATATTTAAAAAATATACCTACACACATTTACGTTGTTTTATATTTTTTTGTTTAAAATTAAAACAAACTTTTTGATATTAAAATTATTTTATTCTACCTACTATACTTATGTTTAAGATAATAATACATAAAGATGAAATACAATCAATTTGTCATTTAAATAATATTTGTCTGTAATGTCTTTTCTCAATGAGATGTATACATTTATGAGTTCATTTTTAATGATTTGAAAGGCAAAGGAAAAGGAAAGGCGCGGCGTTGAGTCCCGCAACTCAACACGCCATCCTCGGATATTTGTTAAAAAGTGGGGAACGGAAGTGGTATGGAATGGTAACGTTATATATTACCGCTAGGTTCCCTCTGGTTAACCTGCTGCGTGCCTGATACAGCGTGAAGTATAGAAAAACTTAATTAATGTAATACGTGTAGTTTATAGCCACGTTGTGTAACTATTTATAACATTTTTAACAGATACATTTTAACTTGAATCGCACACAAACTCCCGCTTATATAACACGCACACACACGAGTAGGTATCACCGTCCACATACCTCGCAATAAATAGAATGTAAAAATGTTTATAGTGGGTAATTGTGTTCCAACATATTATAAATACTTCGCGTGAATCACCGCAGCAGAGCTGCTCGCGCACATCCGCGGAGATAAACGCGCGTCGTCTGTGCGGTCTGTGCGGTCGTAGGTGCGCTATGTAGTAGGTTAGTGGCTTCACGCTGTATCCCGCACAGAGCATGATGGGCATCGCTATGTTAGTGGCGAGCTCAACGCCGCACTTTGTCTTGCAATTAAATGTGAGTAATTTATTCCTCCATCACACAACACAAATCTTAGTTTTTTTATTTGTCCACGTGGTGTAAGTTGTAGGAGAAATCTTGTCTTTTCTATAAATAATAAAACAGTACCAAATTTGTGTCTGTACATTGCGAGTATATTTGCGAAAAAACAATGTAGGGGGACTTAAAATAACTAATACTGAGCAGGATATAGAGAGTCCACACCTGAGGCACAACCGTAGAGGTCCAGCTAAACTATAAGAAAAAAACCACTATAAGAACAGAACCAGCTAGACTTAAGATCTGGAATATGCGAATTTAGGAAGTAAAGAATGAATAAGATATTTTCTGTTTAGTAGACCAGTGTAATCTATGCGTCTATTATTAACACGACACTAAAACACAAACAAACTATTTTAAAATTTGTGTCTGTCATTTTGTTTGTCCATTCTAATCTCTGGAGCGGTTGTACTGATTTTTTATGACACTTTCGCTATCCGATAGAGTGGGTTATGGATAGCATGATCATTTTTCGATCGGCTCAAAACGTGACGTTTTGACATTGTAGGAGAAAAATCAATTTAAATTACGTTTTATTTACAATACACTTTGGTGTAAAGCCTAAATTGGTTAATTCACAAAAAGTAAAGATCATTTTTATTTGATAATATTAATACACTTATTAATAATATCAAATAAAAAAGAAGCGGGCGAAGCCGCGACGTTCCCATTAGTGATAAATAAAGTCAATGTTCATTTAAAGTATGTAAGATTATCCAGGGATGTTAGTTTGTGTAAATAGTATTTAGGAATGTAACGCGTCTCGTCAGTCGCCAGCGTAAGAGACATACTCGTACAGTACAGTAACTAATAAATAAAAAAAATAAAAAAAAATTAAAAATTAGCTTCACGCTATATCCCGCACACAGCAGGGTAAGCAGAGGGAACCTAGTGTAAGACACTCCGTTCCCCACTTTCTGCCGAATTTTTGGAGGCATTGCGTGTTGAGTGGCAGAACTCAACGCCGCGCTTTGCCTCGACACCAGAGCGAAGAAATGGAAATATAAATTTAAGTAAATATTTCATCTCCTCGAGTGGGGATCGAACCCACAACCAGTCGGTTTTCAGTCACACTTTGTGCCACTGCGCCACGACTGGCCTCAATAATAAATATACCTCAAACTAATAAATATATGTGTATTATAATTTTCCTCGTATTATTTATTGACTCTCCCCCCCCCCCCTATAGTGTTGTACATACGTGGTATTATATTAATTACCTAACAGGATAACTAACATCTGAGTAATAATGAATATTTGATTGAGCCGCAGTCATCGGAAAGTTGTCAAGGTGTTGCAATTTAAATAAAATGTTATGTTCTTATGTTTTTTTGTGGTTTCAAAATGTATACTGCACATATCAGTAAGCAGAGGGGACCTGGGAACATAATGTTAAGACACTTCGTTCCTATTGAGACACTTCCGTTCCCCACTTGCCGCCGAATTATGGAGGCATTGCGTGTTGAATTGCGGAACTCGCGCGTTCTTCCGTATCAGAACGGGAAAATGAAAATAAATAATTTACTAAATAATATTATCGATCAAATTTACAACCGCTTATAGCAAGATAGGCTCCAATAATCTAGTGTTATCAAGACTCCGTTCCTCTTTGTCTTCGTAATATCAAGATAGAAAAATATTTTGTTTATTAATCATTCCTCCGAGAGGAAATTGAATTCCATTACGGTTTAACGGAATCATACATCAGCTTTTTTAGTCCTGTGTCTCAGTGTTAACACAATATTTTCACCATTTTCCGTACAATTTTCGAGACAATCCGCTTGGTCTCTTGTGCTATCTGTTTTTATTATTTGTTTTTTTTTTTTATATAGACTTTAAAGAAAATTAAATTATAAAAGTTTCAGTATAAAACTGTAGACATTAGTACAAATACGACGACCGGTAAGTCAGTAAAAATTTTATGTTGGGAAATACCTGCGTCCTGCGTAGGCAGCGCTCACGCCGCGTTGGGTCATTTTGTACAATTAAATAAAAAAAAATGTCTTATTTTTTTATATAATAATAATTATTAGTTGTGTTATTAAATATTTAGATAAATACAAGGCACTAGCGATTGGATAAACATAAGACAGTCGCGGGCGAAAACAGTATGCAGAGGTCGTAGAATTGGGACTATGTGGCTTATGTTAAAAAAGTCTTCATCATCTCGTTCGTGCCTTTGAAACTCAATAAGCTTTTAATTTCTTTATCCTCTTCTATGTAATATTGTATAAATGAGATAAAAGAGATGCTGTGTTGCGACGTATAGTCTAAACGCGACACGCGACAGTGCGGTGGTAGGTTTTATTTCCGCTCGGGGGCATGAACTACATTAATTTTCTCTCTCTGACAATAAGATAAAAGGTAGAGTTTAGTTCCACCACTCAACGGAATGACTCGAAATTCGGTTGTGGGAGGAGATTGCCATGTTAGAAAAAGCGAGAAATTTTTAAGAAGAAAATTTTGGCAAAATTCTGTAAATTTTACTTTATAAGTTCAGTGACAACATGTTATTCTGTAAACAATTTGTTTTTAAGCTATTTATATTAAGTATACCTTAATATAAAAAGCTTAAAAACAAACTGTTTACAGAATAAGATAATACTTATGCATTAGGACAAATCGGACAAGTGTGAGTCGGGCTCGCCAACCGAGAACTCCGTTCAAAAATAGAGATGTCACGCTTTTTCTGAAATTCAAGCTTAGCTTAGCCAGAGCCCTTTCATCCGATGCCTCACTTGAACTAACGATTTGAAACTTAAATTAATGTTTACTTGATTTAACCACAAATGCAATGATTTTCCATCAACTACTTGTAGACTAGCTGCCAAATTTGATAATTTTAGGTCAAACGGAAGTACTCTATTCATTTTGATTCCCTTTATACGCTATTATATATGTATATTATATATATATATATATATATATATATATATATATATATATATATATAGAAATGGTTATATCTTTTTTTAAGTAAATGTACATTTTGTCTCAAATAGTAAATGTACTCTTTTGTATGCTTTGAATTTCGACCCAATATATTTAAGGGTTCCTGAGATAAAAGCACATGTAGAAAAACAACAATGTGACCCACGTATCCTCACATTCAGCCAAATGACACCATCATCGCGCACAGCGGTAGTAGGTGAGTCGGTCTGAAGTGCATAGATCACTGACTATAATGATGAACATTAACCTTCGATAGCAAATTAAAACTTTAATTTATTATTATCGATAAGCTCGCTCAAATGTATAGAAATGTATGTAATAAATAGTTCGGTGTTGCAACCATTTGGTAGCTATGAGGCACGAGACCGAGGTATGAGTGAGTCTGCGTGTCTTTCGCGTCGACGCGCGGGCCTGGAGTGGAGGCTCGCTGTCAATATACAATATAGGGAATATTTAAATTGTTATTTATAAAGCTCATTTTATTAAATTAAAGAGATTGAAGACAAAGGGACCTCGGATACTTAGAATGTACCTCAATTCCTTGTTAATAGTTTCCCGTCGGAGGATGACAGGAGCTACTATTAAATGACATCGATGATCACATTGCAAGTATCGCGGGTTTAGTTCTCACCGCACACTGATTTGTTTACCTTTAGGTAAGTCGGAAGAACAAAGGTCGCAGAATCGACATTTGCTCAGAACCAATGGCGTTTGCTCAAAAACAATGTTAATTTTGTAAATGAAGAATTTATTTGGTTTAACGCTGTAATCTCAGAAACTAGAATTGAAAAATATTTTTACGATAAATTATAAACTTATTTATATTTTTAAACATTTTTTAAAGTGTTATTCCACACTTAGGAAAGACAAATACTTATTTAGAAAACGTATAAAAATTTGAACGCAGCGGGACTCGAACCCGCGCCTCCTGGAAACCGACCAGGCGCTCTGACCACTAAGCCATGCGTTCTCGCCAAGCTACGTCGAAATTTTTATACGTTTGTTACAACTTATTTATGTTGTTAGCTTCTCTGTAGGGAGATTTTTACAAATTTCCGCTACCCAAAGATAATTACTAAGAATTATCGTTTGGCAAGAGAGAAACTATTTTTAAATATTTTTAAACATTTTTTAAAGTGTTATTCCACACTTAGGAAAGACAAATACTTATTTAGAAAACGTATAAAAATTTGAACGCAGCGGGACTCGAACCCGCGCCTCCTGGAAACCGACCAGGCGCTCTGACCACTAAGCCATGCGTTCTCGCCAAGCTACGTCGAAATTTTTATACGCTTGTTACAACTTATTTATGTTGTTAGCTTCTCTGTAGGGAGATTTTTACAAATTTCCGCTACCCAAAGATAATTACTAAGAATTATCGTTTGGCAAGAGAGAAACTATTTTTAAATATTTTTAAACATTTTTTAAAGTGTTATTCCACACTTAGGAAAGACAAATACTTATTTAGAAAACGTATAAAAATTTGAACGCAGCGGGACTCGAACCCGCGCCTCCTGGAAACCGACCAGGCGCTCTGACCACTAAGCCATGCGTTCTCGCCAAGCTACGTCGAAATTTTTATACGCTTGTTACAACTTATTTATGTTGTTAGCTTCTCTGTAGGGAGATTTTTACAAATTTCCGCTACCCAAAGATAATTACTAAGAATTATCGTTTGGCAAGAGAGAAACTATTTTTAAATATTTTTAAACATTTTTTAAAGTGTTATTCCACACTTAGGAAAGACAAATACTTATTTAGAAAACGTATAAAAATTTGAACGCAGCGGGACTCGAACCCGCGCCTCCTGGAAACCGACCAGGCGCTCTGACCACTAAGCCATGCGTTCTCGCCAAGCTACGTCGAAATTTTTATACGCTTGTTACAACTTATTTATGTTGTTAGCTTCTCTGTAGGGAGATTTTTACAAATTTCCGCTACCCAAAGATAATTACTAAGAATTATCGTTTGGCAAGAGAGAAACTATTTTTAAATATTTTTAAACATTTTTTAAAGTGTTATTCCACACTTAGGAAAGACAAATACTTATTTAGAAAACGTATAAAAATTTGAACGCAGCGGGACTCGAACCCGCGCCTCCTGGAAACCGACCAGGCGCTCTGACCACTAAGCCATGCGTTCTCGCCAAGCTACGTCGAAATTTTTATACGCTTGTTACAACTTATTTATGTTGTTAGCTTCTCTGTAGGGAGATTTTTACAAATTTCCGCTACCCAAAGATAATTACTAAGAATTATCGTTTGGCAAGAGAGAAACTATTTTTAAATATTTTTAAACATTTTTTAAAGTGTTATTCCACACTTAGGAAAGACAAATACTTATTTAGAAAACGTATAAAAATTTGAACGCAGCGGGACTCGAACCCGCGCCTCCTGGAAATATTTAAAAATAGTTTCTCTCTTGCCAAACGATAATTCTTAGTAATTATCTTTGGGTAGCGGAAATTTGTAAAAATCTCCCTACAGAGAAGCTAACAACATAAATAAGTTGTAACAAGCGTATAAAAATTTCGACGTAGCTTGGCGAGAACGCATGGCTTAGTGGTCAGAGCGCCTGGTCGGTTTCCAGGAGGCGCGGGTTCGAGTCCCGCTGCGTTCAAATTTTTATACGTTTTCTAAATAAGTATTTGTCTTTCCTAAGTGTGGAATAACACTTTAAAAAATGTTTAAAAATATTTAAAAATAGTTTCTCTCTTGCCAAACGATAATTCTTAGTAATTATCTTTGGGTAGCGGAAATTTGTAAAAATCTCCCTACAGAGAAGCTAACAACATAAATAAGTTGTAACAAGCGTATAAAAATTTCGACGTAGCTTGGCGAGAACGCATGGCTTAGTGGTCAGAGCGCCTGGTCGGTTTCCAGGAGGCGCGGGTTCGAGTCCCGCTGCGTTCAAATTTTTATACGTTTTCTAAATAAGTATTTGTCTTTCCTAAGTGTGGAATAACACTTTAAAAAATGTTTAAAAATATTTAAAAATAGTTTCTCTCTTGCCAAACGATAATTCTTAGTAATTATCTTTGGGTAGCGGAAATTTGTAAAAATCTCCCTACAGAGAAGCTAACAACATAAATAAGTTGTAACAAGCGTATAAAAATTTCGACGTAGCTTGGCGAGAACGCATGGCTTAGTGGTCAGAGCGCCTGGTCGGTTTCCAGGAGGCGCGGGTTCGAGTCCCGCTGCGTTCAAATTTTTATACGTTTTCTAAATAAGTATTTGTCTTTCCTAAGTGTGGAATAACACTTTAAAAAATGTTTAAAAATATTTAAAAATAGTTTCTCTCTTGCCAAACGATAATTCTTAGTAATTATCTTTGGGTAGCGGAAATTTGTAAAAATCTCCCTACAGAGAAGCTAACAACATAAATAAGTTGTAACAAGCGTATAAAAATTTCGACGTAGCTTGGCGAGAACGCATGGCTTAGTGGTCAGAGCGCCTGGTCGGTTTCCAGGAGGCGCGGGTTCGAGTCCCGCTGCGTTCAAATTTTTATACGTTTTCTAAATAAGTATTTGTCTTTCCTAAGTGTGGAATAACACTTTAAAAAATGTTTAAAAATATTTAAAAATAGTTTCTCTCTTGCCAAACGATAATTCTTAGTAATTATCTTTGGGTAGCGGAAATTTGTAAAAATCTCCCTACAGAGAAGCTAACAACATAAATAAGTTGTAACAAGCGTATAAAAATTTCGACGTAGCTTGGCGAGAACGCATGGCTTAGTGGTCAGAGCGCCTGGTCGGTTTCCAGGAGGCGCGGGTTCGAGTCCCGCTGCGTTCAAATTTTTATACGTTTTCTAAATAAGTATTTGTCTTTCCTAAGTGTGGAATAACACTTTAAAAAATGTTTAAAAATATTTAAAAATAGTTTCTCTCTTGCCAAACGATAATTCTTAGTAATTATCTTTGGGTAGCGGAAATTTGTAAAAATCTCCCTACAGAGAAGCTAACAACATAAATAAGTTGTAACAAGCGTATAAAAATTTCGACGTAGCTTGGCGAGAACGCATGGCTTAGTGGTCAGAGCGCCTGGTCGGTTTCCAGGAGGCGCGGGTTCGAGTCCCGCTGCGTTCAAATTTTTATACGTTTTCTAAATAAGTATTTGTCTTTCCTAAGTGTGGAATAACACTTTAAAAAATGTTTAAAAATATTTAAAAATAGTTTCTCTCTTGCCAAACGATAATTCTTAGTAATTATCTTTGGGTAGCGGAAATTTGTAAAAATCTCCCTACAGAGAAGCTAACAACATAAATAAGTTGTAACAAGCGTATAAAAATTTCGACGTAGCTTGGCGAGAACGCATGGCTTAGTGGTCAGAGCGCCTGGTCGGTTTCCAGGAGGCGCGGGTTCGAGTCCCGCTGCGTTCAAATTTTTATACGTTTTCTAAATAAGTATTTGTCTTTCCTAAGTGTGGAATAACACTTTAAAAAATGTTTAAAAATATTTAAAAATAGTTTCTCTCTTGCCAAACGATAATTCTTAGTAATTATCTTTGGGTAGCGGAAATTTGTAAAAATCTCCCTACAGAGAAGCTAACAACATAAATAAGTTGTAACAAGCGTATAAAAATTTCGACGTAGCTTGGCGAGAACGCATGGCTTAGTGGTCAGAGCGCCTGGTCGGTTTCCAGGAGGCGCGGGTTCGAATCCCGCTGCGTTCAAATTTTTATACGTTTTCTAAATAAGTACTTATTTATATTGTTTATCTCATGTAGATTTTATTGGTTAAAGAATAGGTCCTGCCTTTTAATCCTAATGAAGTATTGCACTTTTTTTATTTTTTGTTTTATGCAGTCGGGTTTTTTTTTATTTCACATGTTTTGTAACGTTTTATTAACTTCGAATATCCCTTACATTGTGGTGATTTGAATCGACTCCCAGTCTATTAGCAGTAAGTAGGCTTTCACTGCTCCTATCATCGCGTAGTTCGAGCACCGACAGGAATACTTCAGATGTACCTGTCGGTACGTAGCACTAATGATTGTTAAAACAACTTCAACCCGATACATATCCTAAGTCGCTACTTGAAATGAAAACTCACGAAAGGAACTAAATAGTCAGTAGACATTTTAAAATATGTATTCAACGATACCCGATTTTTGTATAGAATAGTCATGGACAGTAATTATTTAGGCTATAATAAATTTTGGGGACTTCCCCACTTTCTCCTTTCATCTTCATGTAGTTGTAGGAATTCAAGTAGACTATAGGAAATTATGCGAAATAAAATATTGCGTTAGCAAAAGCATTTTCCACTGACACATAAAAATAAAAAAAAATTAGAACATCCGACGAAGGATCCTAATAGATCAGCTAAAGTTGGAGAAATAAGGAAATGGTACGTTCGGTCGTTAATATCAATTTCCATTCGAAGAATGATTCTATTCAAGTCGTGCGTTTCTCCCTCTTTTTCCCGTTTACCCATAAAATACGATGCGGTATTAAGATCAGCTCCTAAACATATTTATTTTGACTCTAAACTTCAATGCTAACGTGCAATAAACGCAAGATCTATAGAAATTGGCGAAAAATCAACGGAAAAGAACGTGGTGGGCGGCGTTATATTTGAATCTCAATCTGCTACCTCTAATACAACCACTGAGTCACGGGTCGGTAGTGGGGCAGTAGTAATAACGAAGACGTGTTAATCTGTCCGGTTCCGCATACCCGCAACAAAGTGGCACAGTTGAAACTCGCTCGGCTATAATTAGTCGTAGTGGCTCGCGTCGTGGGTCGCGTCGAGTGTGTTTGTGTAAGCGAACGTATCTACGTAAATGAGGTTTGATTGATGTTTCACAATAAACATTAATAGGAAGAAGGAGAAATTGTAATAATTATTATAAAAACTGGTTTTGAGTCAACTTTAATCATCTAATGGTTAATGTTATTGTAAATACTTAGTTTATCTCAATTGTATTATATTTTCTTTAAAATTATATCATAGCAATAGTATGTGAAAGTAATGAAGTCGGTAAAAAATACAACGATTGATTCACAGAAAAATAACTACCCCGCTAGGGAGCTGAAAAAAGCGTTAAGACTAAAAATACGGTTAATCGCTTAATATGAATAGAAAGTTATGACAATAAATACATTAATATGTATGTATGTAGAGACCAGTCGAGGCGCAGTGGCAGTAGTGTGCGACTGTAAATGCGACAGGTTGTGAGTTCGTTCACCACTCGAGGAAGTAAAATATTGTATGAAATAATTTTGTTTATATCATAGCTCTGGTAACGAGGTAAAGCGCGGCGTGGAGTTCCGACCATCAAAACGCAAACGTAAGTAGAGGGAACCTAATAAATAATAAATAAAAGACACTCCGGTTCTCACTTAACTAATTCCGGGACTTTACGTTGTCCTATTACCTGAGCGCGAAAATGCCTATAATGCATTCCTCTAACAGGGAATTGGACTCATCATTCGTAAAAGCATTATACAGTGAAAAAAAAACTCATACACAGAAATCTGGAAAAAGAATACGATGTGACACAGAAAACTTAATATATGTAATATGTTTTATTGTATCATTATTTCATTTTTTACAAAATAAAATAAAATCTTTTTTTACAACAATTTTGGTGTACAGCTGACACTTGTCAAGCAAGATAGGCGCTCGGACGAGTGCAGGACTCGTCTCGGCGCGCGAGGAACTCCGTGTTAGCGATCACTTCCTGCTCCGTGAACACAAGGACAAGGACGAGACGACAAATAACGGTTAAGGTATTCTATATATATATAGTATATTTTAATATAAAATAGTGTAAAACAATAAAGATAAGTAATATTTTATAATTATATAAATATACGTGTCGCACGACCTCGCGCCTCGCTCTCCCAGCGTACAATGTGTTTACGTAATTGTATTGTTTCTTATTTCACAATTAATTCACTATTTTTTTTGTATATTTTTTATTGCATCGCGTGAAATAAAGAGCAAGGTGCTTACCCGATGTTGGAGATAACGCTTTATTCATAAAATGTTGTATGTTATAATAAGAAAAAGAACTAAATCCTTAATCTCCTAGTAATTTAACCGAGTAAGTACTTCTTACTCCTATCAAATAATTATACATAAACATTATAAAAGGTACTCCTTAAGAAGCTTTATAATGTGTTCCGCATATTAGCGTAGGCAGAGAAAAAAGTGTTAAGCCACTTTGTTTACCACTTTCTGCTTAATTTTCGAAACATTGCGTGTAAAGTAGCGGAACTCAACGCTGCGCTTTGTCTAACAGAGTGAGGAAATGAAAATAATCATAAAAAGTTCTGCTCATTAAAAGTGCAATTAGCAATATTACCGCATATTGTTATGATTTACGTAGAATCTTTACAAAATAACAGTCCTTAAAGTTTGGAATTAAATATTATATAAAAATGATTGTCACCAACTGCTTCTAAAACCCACCACAGTTTTAGAAGCAGTGACTCGATGTAATGGTTGCAAATCAGGAAATAAAGGTTTGCGAAGATGAATCATATCCCAAATATTTCCTTTAACAAGTCAGTAAGGGATACTGCTATTAACAAGCAATACTTACCATCTAAAATATCAGGTGTTGTAGTCTCCTTGGCAATAACATTGGACCTGTGTAAAGTAAAACGAGCATACATGCAATAAATTTTCTTTCTAAGCTTCACGCTCTATCCCGCAGCGGGTAAGGCAGAGGGAACTTAATGTTATTACACTTTGTTCCTTATTTTCCGTTCAATTCAAGAGGCATAGTGCGTTGATAGGCGAAATTCAACGCTGCGATGTGTCTCGACACTAGAGCGAAGATTTTTTTTATTTTATCTCCACCTCCAAGGCCAGCTATGATCACTTACCATCAGGTGACCCGAAGGCTCGATTGCCTTGTCTTTTCCATAAAAAAAAGAAATATAATATAAATATAATGTAAAAATTTCAAATTCAAAACTAAATTAAAATAAAAAAATAGCTTACCCACCGAGGGTTCCGTACAAAATTTAAAGTTATTATTAGTATTATAAGTCAACGGGTAGTAGGTACCTACAACTTATAAATATTGATAAATTTAAATTTGCGAGCGTATTGCACTCATTTTGTTTGCAATGACTATAAATAAGTTATATAATTTTAGTATGTTTTGTTTCTATGTATATATAAAAATTTTCAGTTTTTGGATTTTTTCCTTTATTTGTATTGTAACACAATAGATCATATCATATAGGTTTTGTTGTCACGGCGAATTTCTTACAGAATGCTGTCTTGCTGAAAACGATGCATAAACGCTCATGCATCCTTTGTTTGCATTGGATTTAGAAGTTTGAATGTTTTATTTGCTGCAAGGTACAGTAGATCTGAATGTTCGATGTTAACTTCAGCTTGATACCACAATGGTCTTGGTAGACAGACAACAAAGTGAGCCTTTAAGATGCCGTTTTTCCCTTTGAGATACTGAACTCTTAAAAAATGATAATACAAGTTGATGCGATATCTTGTATTGCTTAAATACAAACACAGATGAATAAAAAATCAAAAGGAATTTATTCCTATATTTCTTGGAAGCTTAAGTTATCCTTGTTTTAATAGATGTTTACATGCTATTGAGTCTTAAAACAAATTGTGTGTGTCCCCTACCGTAGTTATCCTGGGAACTGTTAGACCGGGTACTGCCGCTGAATGTTCTAACTGCAGAACGTCGTACTTCAGAACCTCAAATACCGTCGCACGCTCGCCTTTTACATAAAAACGACGTTCTGTTAGTTGGTTTACTTACAATTGATACATATATAGATACAACTAGGTATGTAAAGTCTATTAAGTTAAATTGTAATAATATAGAGGCCAGTCGTGGCGCAGTGGTACAAAGTGTGAGTGTAAAACCCACTGGTTGTGGGTTCGATCCCCACTCGAAGAGATGAAATATTTACTTAAATTTATATTTTCATTTCTTCGCTCTGGAGTCGAGGCAAAGCGCGGCGTTGAGTTCTGCCCCTCAACACGCAATGCCTCCGCAGAATTGCAAATTCGGCAGAAAGTGGGGAACGGAGTGTCTTAACACTAGGTTCCCTCTGCCTACCCTGCTGTGTGCGGGATATAGCGTGAAGCTAATTTAATTTATTTTTATTTATTTGTTATAATATAAATAAAATCTATATTCCTTTAATTATAGTATCGTTCTGAAGGCGTTCTTAGTTACTTAATCAACGTGGTCATTGCGCGCGTGTTTCATGAGGAAGTGCATATAGAAAAGGAAAAAATAGCAGAGAATTCAATCATACAACACGCAATGCAGTGGAAACTACGATATTATAATAAGCCGTAAGTTTCTTTGGTCAAACTCAACGTATTGTTAATATATACAGTTTTTAAATTGATAAAAATTCTAACAATTATGTGTAATTACGGAACTGTGGTATTCGAGCAAGACCGTAGGAAATATAAAAATTAAATCTAAAAGTTAGTCCCGTGTATTTCCTGTATGCTTTGTTTATCCGACTGCGCGACGCAAAAGAGGGTAACGTGTTTATCAATCTATTTATGTATGTATGTGTGTTCCTGTGTTGCGTTGTAGAGACCAAACGCCTTGGCCAATGTAGACGATATTTACGTGAATCGATTCGTTTTGCGACAAGAAGTCGAAGATGAACTACTTCAAATGGGGTAGCATTGAATAGGTTTTTAAAAATGATTGTTAAGTCCTTTCATAATTTTACAATTTAAATAGCGGTCTAGAATATATAAAAGCTTAAAATTTGCTGTAACATCCGTTCGTGCAATTTTTTATAGTTATAGTTCACTTGTAGTGTTCCTGTTGGTACGCTTGCTTTACGCGATGAAAGGAGCAGTCACAGCCTACTGTTAGTGGACGAGAGCGGATTCAAATCACTGATATAGGAGATATTCGAAGTCAATAAAACGTAACAAAACAAATGTGAAATAAGAAAAAATATTATAAAAACACAAAAAAATCGACTACATAAAATTTTAAAAGTGAATAACAAACGCTTTAGTTCATTAGAATAAAGAGTCGAATACAAGTCGATCGGTTTATTTAGTACTGCTAATTTAGTTTTTTCATAATAATTAAATATAGGAGTCGAAGTCCACAGCGCCGCGGTGCTGGTGTTCGTGTCTGACAGGCGGTATTACAGTTACAGATGCGAGTGCCTCAAGCCGACACGTACCTGTTGAGGCCATTTCATACGGACGAGGCATTCCATGAAAATATTTAAGACCATTTAAACCTTTAAAAGTAAGTTACATACATTTGTGGGTAAGTGGGATAAAGAAAGTAGTTATTTGCAAGTCGGCCTCACCGCCGCGTCTCAGCTCGCGATAGTCTCGAAGTGAATTATAACTAAGCCTCAGAATGTCTACTGTAACAAACTGTAATTTATAATTGACGCCATCGCTGCGCAGTCGAGGAAAGTCTGATGCATGACTTTGGTGAGGATTGTATGTTCGGGCACCTAAATTATCAGAAAGTTCTTAGCTTTTTTTTATTTTCTAAAGGGGCTAAATTAGGTTCCCCAACTAGAAGAATTTACATTTAATTAAAATTTCCAATTGCCGAAAGGCGCGGGTTGAAATCCATTAAAATTTTTATGTTTTCTAATGTTTTAAATGTATTTTTTATTTCCTAAGTGTTATTACCTTGTAAAAATATTTAAAAAATGTCAGTAAAACCAGTGCACCCTTTTGAAAAAGCCTCATAGTTACATAAATATTAAATTTATATGCATAACATTTATGAATTTAGCTAGTTTATTCTTTTACGTTGAATAATTGTATCGCAGGCCCATAGGAGATTAGGACATCTGTCCCGGTTTTACTTATATAGTGGAGTGGAGTGTTATAAGTTAGTGAGGCCGCGGGCTAAGAAGTTACAGTTTCCTTTAAAATGTCGTCAAGCTCACTAAAGTCCAGTTTGAAACACGTTCTGTTCAGAAAGATGTTTATCTTGAGTGAGAGAGATTAAGATACAAACTGCAATAATGATTAATGTGTCGTGTTACTAACATCGGGTATGTGAGGCCGCAATAAAATATATTTGGTGCGTCCTTTTTGTTACATATATATAGATTAATTTATTTAAGCGACGATGAAATATGAAAATAAAGTATTTTTAGACAAGGTTCACTCTGCCTTGTGTGATAAAATGTCGGTGGAATGTAGCTGTAAAAAGACTGACGCTTCTGTACCAATTCCAAGATTGTAGGTCAACGTAAGTAGAATTTATAAAAGTTGTCAAACTTAATATATGCACTCATTTTGTAAGAAATACACTACAAATATAAGTTTGTAATTATTTTAATGAAACAAAATTACACTTTTCGGATTTTAGTCCTGTATTAATTTTCTTTAGTGCTTTTTTAGTGCCATGATGATCATCTTCCTAAAAATTAAAGATCCTAGATTGGCGTAAAGCGAACTGTTACAACCGTATACGTATACAAAAACCAGCTACAAGAGCTAGCGTTTAAGATCGAGCTGCACCTGATCCTTGCTGTCAGTGTGTCGGAGTGTCGGAGTGTCGGAGTGTCGGCCGGGCGGCGCGAATACATTTTAAATGTACACACTACAAAGTATTTTGATGCTTTTGGAATATTTTAAATTTGTATTAAGTATGGTAAGAATTTAAATTATTTACAAGTAGGTATATAGCTGACTTCTGTTCAATATGATCAAGACATCGTTTGTTAATTTTCATTTATTTTCTCGCTGTATGCCGCATATAGCAGGATATTCAGAGAGAACCTAATGTTCACACATTTCTTTCCCCTCTTCTAGCCGCGTTCGAGATATAGCGTGTTGAGTGACGGAACTCACTTACTTATTTTACTATCATATGTGATTGTTTTCTGTACGTATACGAGTATACCTACAAGTATTTTAATATACGCAAAATTGTACAGAAATCTAGAGTCATTTATCAATTTACTAGACAAATAAAATACCTTTACGCCTTTTCCCGCATAGCAGGATAGATAGAGTGGGGAAACCTAGTCTTAAGACATTTCGTTCCTTAATTTACGCAAAATTTTCAAGACTATACGTGTTAAGTGCCAGAACTTAACGCTGCGCTTTGCCGCGATTCCGGCGCGAAGAAATAAAAATATTAAATATTTCATTTCCTCGAGTGGGAATTAAAACCACAACCTGTCGCGTTTACATTCCCACGCTTATGACTCTGCGCCAGGAGTCACCTCCCTCACATATTTATATTTGAGGAAATCCATTTAACATATATATTGTAATAAAAGAACAATTGTATTTATGCCACGTCGTCAGCAACAGTACCGCAGTTGATTCACAGTTAGCGTGCGTCGGCGCGTCCCGTCTGGTCCCCGAGGAGGCAGCAGGCAAGAGTCAACAGACGGGTACGCCTACCGTGACCAAACGTCCCGTTGTGAACGGGACTGTTCCGTTTTTCACTTGTTGTCCCGAAACGTGGCGCCGGGACGTACTAATATCCCGTATTTTCCGCACTGTGCCATGACGGCCCCATGTACTGTTTAATGCATTCTAATTAATTCTTCTTTATTTTCTTATATACTTTTAGCCTTCTTCTTTACTCTCTCTAATATACAGCATGTTTTTTATTATTCATAATGGAATATGTACACAATACTATACTTACAATAATGATATATTACTTCAATCTCCTTTTATTCAGTAGGTATGTTCTTTAGATATTTCGTCATATCGGTAACTTATACAAGTTTGATTTTGATTGAAAATACAAATTGAACCACTGTTCAACACCGCTCACATAGATAGTGGGTTCTTACTTCTACGTACGTGTTTTTTATCTAGTTAATGAGATAAATACATTTTCGAATGGAATCGGATCCCAAAGCCGTCATATAAAATATTTACTCAATTATTTGTTTTTTTTTTATATAGCATTTATACAATATGTCAGGAATATGTCATATGCTTTCGCCCCCCGCGGCGCTGCGGTCCGGCGTCCGGCGTCCGGCGCGCTATCAGTTATCACTTATCACTCCCTGCCCCGCTCACTCACCAGCTCATTGTTCTCCGACACACAAACGATAGTCCTGGGTCCCCGGACATAGCTGGATTAACACATGTTCCTGGATCTGTAGAATACCACTGTTATCTAATTACAAGAAGAACTTATGAATATTTGTTTAAATATGCCCCTTTTTTACAATTTTTATGAAACCATACCACGTTTAAAGGAAATTCAACTTCAAAGAAAATATATATTTAAAAAAAATAAAACCGACTTCAAATAACGAACTAAAAGTAAAAAATAATTTTACATGAATACGATGTACACTTTTAGTGTCTATACCTAGACGATACGTGGACACTGTCGACACCGGTATTGGGCTGCTAAACAAAGTATAAAGGTATGTATTTAAAATAATATAATCTGTTGTATTCACGTTCTCAATAATATAATCTGTTGTTTACAATGTATACAACGACCTCGGCAAGAACAACGCCAGAGGAGCAGCAAAGTAATTTCTAAATAACACGTCGTCTGACGCCGCCGCCACTTCCTAGATGCCGAACAAAATGATTGCAGTCGTAATTATACATATACATATTGAGTTTGTTAGAAACAAAGAATATCTCTTTTTCGTACGTATCCGCATCCGCACACAGCATGGTAGGCAGAGGGAACCTAGTGTTAAGACACTCCGTTCCCCACTTTGCCAAATTTTGGAGGCATTGCGTGATGAGTGGCAGAACTCAACGACGCAATTCGACGAAGATCGCGCTTTGTCTCGACACCAGAGCGGAAAAATGGAAAAACAAATTTATGTAGGTGTATATTTCATCTCCTTGAGTGGGGATCGAACCCACTACCGGTCGGTTTTACAGTCACACTTTATGCCACTGCGCCACGACTGGCCTCAATTACATTATTTGTTTTACTCATTTAGAGTCTGTTATATGATAATAAATAATTAAATCACTTCTAGTGTTTTTCACTCCGACAATTAGTAATTAGTGATGGACGACTTTGAATACTTTAAACATTTTGCTTCACACTTAGGAAAAAAACTTATTTAGAAAACGTTTAAAAAGTTGACGGTGTCCAGGAGATGCGGGTTCAATTCCCGCTACATTTTTTTATTTTACGTTTTGTAAATAACACTTTCTAGCTGTATAGAAAATACAGCAAAGCATTTTTCACGCGTAATATATATATAAATGTGTGACTTATCTCTGTGTTCTCTGCTTATTCTGCATACATATAATGCAGGCACTACCGTGCGTGCTGCAGCGGGGTGTTACGAGAAAAACCAAAAAAGTGAGATTATAGAACGTCGTACGTTTTTATTAACAATATTAAATTACACTGTAAATATCTTATTTATTATATTTATCTCTAAATACTAACCGACTTATAAACGCAGTTAATATGACCTAACAAAATAATTCAAATTAGTGCTTGATTTCGATTTGATAGATTTTTTTATTAATAATCTAGAAATTATTAATTCCACACAAAATATTAACATTTATATTTTGCTAGAGACAAAACTTTCTTAATAAAATAGTATATAGAGTGAGTAAGTAAATATATTTATATATAGGTATATATTTAATAAAAGAAGTTTATCTTTTTGTGTCTCAAGGATGATAATATAACAAACGGATTTCGGTAATTTCATGAAATGTACAAATTCGGTCGAATGAAGTAACGATGCCGCGGGACACTTGTGTAAATAAAAAGAAGGTACGTAGTTATCCATATATCGACGTACACGCATTCACATACATCACCCGTATTATTTTAACACATTTTAAGTTCTCATTTGATATCATTTTGTTAATTTAATTAGTCTTATTAAATATTTTAGACATTATTAAATATTGTCGTAAGCCCGTAAAAACTAAGAACCTCCACACCGCGGTGAGTCGACGAAGAGCTCACAAGACTTCATTATAAATCATTTAATATTAATTCCGATACATAAGTTGTAAGAAAAATATAATCTCAAAACTAGTTAATAAGAACATAAGCCACTAAAACAACGACGACGTACCGACATTACCCTACATTGTAATAGTGTTAACGATTTTAATATGTTTATCGAGAGATGACCGACGACGGGTGGCGGGTGACGGGTGACGGGTGACGGTTGACGGATGACGGATGACGGAGCTCTAAATAGGCACTCAGTTTAGTAAATACAGAATATTGTGATGATTCTCTTCAACGGTAAGCAAATAACTTCTTCTCTATTAGGTATGTCAATTATGTTTCTGTTAGTGTGGAATATATGTAAGCGATTGAAGAGATCAGTGGTACCGGATGAAGTTTGCGTAAAAAGCATAAGGACCCGCAGAATGTATGAATAGACTGATTGAATGTGGATGAGGCGAAAGAGTTAAAGCATAATGACAAAAAAAAATAAAGAAAAAAATTCAATTTTTTCTTGTTCCAGTTTCTTAAAAGGAATAAAACTTATAGGATTAGTGGTCCGCCTGTCCATCTGTCAAGATCATTTACCGCGCGGCGGTATCGAGCTGAACTGCCATATTCGTATATTTAAAGCAAAAATCGTAAAAGTAAATATATACATATCTTTAACCATTGTGAAATTTTTGATATTTATTCGAGTAGAGCAACTCACAACTGAGCCCACCCCTTTTAAGCTCATAAAATATTTAATATTTTTATATCCTCGCTCTGTTGGTGAGACAACACACAATGCCTATAAAATTCGGTGGAAAGTGGTTAGCGGAGTGTCTTAACACTAGCCTCTCTCTCTCTACCCTGCTACATGCGATATAAAACTAAAGGACAAGTTGACGCGTTGCCATAGCAACGTGTATATCACTATATAAATAAAAAAGAGTATATATTGTCGATGTATTGTAGTGTTATACTTAGTTTATCAATTTAATGTATCTTTTAAATTTTATTTAAACATATAATAGTACTTTGCACGTTCTTATTTCCTCCTCCTCCTCCTTCTCCTCCTCCTCCGTAGTACAAAGGGCTACAAAGATTTTGCTTCACGTATGAATATATAGATAAAGTAAATGTTTCCCATGAGTTGAATTTAAGTCGGAACTTACTGGCAGTGCACTCTCTCAAGGCGAAGTGATCGGGTTTGGAGTCAATGATCCTTGTTTTGGGCTTTAATTTAGCAAACCGGTATTCTCGTTAGGGTGAGCTCGATAGGATGACAGCTGACGGCGACCGCCGAAATATGTTGCGCTACTGGAGTTTACCATTTCCACAGAGACGTTGCGTCTCTACTCGATAATATGGCAGTCTAACTGCTTAATAGTTGTCCTTGCGGTCCTCGCGTCTTCAAACTGTGCTCAGATGAAGTGCGGCGTTGAACTCTGATACCAGATTTGGTACATTTGTAGGTACATTTGTAGGTATATTCGTACATGTGTATGTCTTTCATTTTATTTAGATATGTTCCTTATAATAATTGATCTGCGGTTGAGAATAATAGGAATATTATACAATCTACAACTAAAATAGCCAAAACTCAGTAAGTGGCCCGCGAGGCAAGGAGGCGAGGAGGCGAGGAGGCGGGAGTGGCCGCGCGCTACTCCGCTTAATTAACTCGTCGGGCGCGGCGCACTCCATTACCGACTGTTTATTGTGACAATTATTCGCCACTTCCCCTTACTGGCCGCGGAATCCCGGGCCCCCCGGGGCAGGCCGCCGCGCCTTCGTCCGTGCCTTATTAGAGTATCCACTTCCTAAATCCACTTGTTACTTTGAATCGCTTTTCACGGACCGGTCTTCTTGATATTTTATTTATTTTTATCACAGTAATAGAATTTTAGATTTATCTTTAGTTGTCACGTGTCTCCCATCCCTCGTCTTTTCGCAGGTTGCCTTTTCTGCTTTGTATTGTTTTTAGAATAAAATTAGTTACACGAATATATTAGAGCGTACACCGCGTGTACACGTGGACGGCCTCTTCGCGCGCTGTACGCGTTTTAGAACTGCAAACGTAGTTTCTTAACATAAAATATAGAGTCACATATGGTAAAGCTTCATCCGGCTGCTAACACGAATAAAGGCCAACATGTGACGGGTGCGCGCGTGGCGTTGAACTCGATGTTTGGAGAAGTCGTTATCACCACTCGACGGTAGTTAGAGTCTCCCGCCGCCGCTCCCGTCGGCCGTGGCCGTGGTGTCACGTGGTGTATATGACTGAACTATCAACAATTCATTGATAGTTCAGTCATATACAATTATTCAAAAAATATTATTATTATTTCTATTCGTATCTGTTTAATTAATAAAAGGATTACTTATTAAAAGTCAAACCTTACGCAAAAAAAAAGTCAAACCACCGGTTTTTTCATGTTAAGTGTGAAATCCCATTTGTGATATTATTGAAATATCGAGAATATTTCCCAACTCGTTTTGATTATGAAAATACAATATTATAACATGATATTTTGTATCCGTAATCGGCAACTCGCAAGGTGACGGCCGTGCAGCAGTCAGCAGTAACGTGAACCTATCACAACGCGGTCGTCATTACACACTCAGCACTCACAGCTCACTGATTGTTTTATGTTCTCATCGTATTTCATTTTTACTATTTTATAAGTAGGTATATTTAACAGCAGAAAGCGGCGTCTGGAAGGAACCGGCCCAAACGAAATTCCACGCATAAAGTTATTTCTATCGTAAACTTAAGAAAACTATCCAATTTTAATTTTTGATTGCGTCGCCATAATCAATAGTTTATGAGAATATGGTTGTTTAAACGATGGCACTTTCACCTGTCGCATTCTATCACACACTTTGCATACGGCCGCTACTCAGTGAGTGCGCATTCCTACGCATAACTTACAAACTGGAAATTTATTGATCGAATTTAAAATGTTGTTTACCTAATACTGTGATGCAACAGGCTCGCGTCGGCACTATCGATATTCAATTATTGTGAGTGTCTTGACACTAGGTTTCCTCTGCATCACCTAGTATACGCGTTACACAGCAAAAGGTATGATTATTTAAAATTCCAGTTTTGAGAATGTTGTTTTTCTCTGCAATATGTAATAAGCACACGAAAGCGTCGCTGATTGACGGTTATTGCACGAGCGACCACTTCCACGACGATACACATAAAGTGGAAAAAAATCATCTCATTTGCAAGTTAATGTCATTCTTGTTCAAGCGGAAGTTGAATATCTCAGTTTTCGTTGGTATCGCGCCCATATTAGTACTACGATGTACATACCCGATTACCTACTGAATACACTCGATAGTCACCCACTAATATACTAAATACTTAATTTATTTATTTATTTTCAGTCAATGACTTACATTGTTTTTTTTCGGATTTACAAAGAAATGACACAGTCAAAGTTTTATCGGACGTTAGTTGTCCGTAACAATCGCGTAAAATGTTCGTAGTTATAAGTAAACGGTAACAGTAGGAGCAATCTCGTAGGAGTTAAATGATAGTAGTTAATAGTTTACTGTTGCGTGATTTGCTTTACTTTTTACTTTACTGTGACGCGACTATTCAGCGCATTTTTTATCAATCTCAAGTAGTTCTTGAGATTAAAGCGCTCATCGAAACCAATTCCTCTCAATTCTTTAATTATATCTTAAATTAGAACAATGTCCATTTTACAGGACATTTCAAGAACTTACTTGCTTATTCATTTTTAGGGTTCACTTCAGGCCTCATCAATTTGTCGTCCATCTGTCAGTCTATTTATCAGTTAAAGCTTTATATTTAAAAAACGGAGGTTTGAAGCTGACGTCAATATCAAATATCCCGGAACTCGTGGGACACAGCAAGGTATAAAATAAGAGCATACAAGCGCTAAAACTTTGTTTATACACTCGCCGTATAAAGTTCTTGCCGTTGACATGCAACTATGACATTTGGCAAGAAATGAGAACAAATAAAGGAAAATTTCCAAAAATCATCGTAACAAGTATATTACAGAAAACTGTTTGCCAATTTTAACAATCGTACTTTCCGTTGAACTAAATTATAAAATTGATTACCCGGTAACCCCAATAAAAAAATGGCTTTTTTATTCATTTAAATATTTTATCTGTTAGCGAACAGTATTTAAGGACGTATTTGCTTTAACTGGTGCGAAAAAACTATTTTAAATATTGTTTCATTTTGTAACATTACAATATCTATACCCAAGTAAAGCTCCTCCAGCGAAAACGAACTTATCGAGAGCTTTGTATCACTTAGTTGTCAAATAGTTAACAAAAGGTACAAAACGAGTGTTCGATAAGCAGTCCCTTGCTCTAATTACAGCGGCGACACACGCGACCCGTTTCGGACGCAATGTGGCACATGTGTGGGTAACGTGTGGAATATTGTACATGTATGTGTGGGTGAGTGATAAGAGGTCGCGCGATAACCCGGCCCGGCAACTTGTTTTGTCACACGATGTTAGTATTTATCGAATACCGTGAGACTGTCGTCAAGTGTAAGTCATTTCTGCCGGTAACTAGTACTTTGAATTGCTTATTAGAAAACATCTGGGTAAGCTGAGAAAAAATAGTGTCAGGACACTCAATTCTGCGCTTTTAGTCCGAAGCTATGTTTTAAAATTTTTGACTCCAAAGCTGCAAAATGATAATAACATTGTATACATAATTACATTTACTTATTATAATCATACCTCCAAATTGAGGCCGTCGTTGCGCAGGGGCATAGTATGCGCCCGTAATTTCGATTTCCACTAAACATTAAGTAAAACTAAATATGTCGCTTATCACTAGGTTCCTGTTCGTGATACAGCGTGAAGCTATAAAAATATCTCTAAATGAACCTACAACCATCGTGTTTCATTTAGACGCTGTATTACTGCGCTACTGTGGTCTCTATTTATTTTTAGCTGTGGCTATAACATGGCCGCTAACGACTGTACGCGAGCCGGGACGGGACCCGGGAGTCCGGGAGTGAACACGTGGACGGTTCGCGCCATTTAATATGATTGCTCGTTATCATCCGACAAAAGGCAACTATATATAGACCACGTACGTACGTGTACGTGTAACTTAGCAGGGAAACAGTAAAGTTCATGAATGAAACACGTTGTTGTTGAGTTCCACGCGCTGTTATACGTTTTAGTATTTGACGTTCGATTTGAGCTTATTGTTATGTTTTCTTGTTTTCTATTTGAAATATTTGTAGTTAAGAAAAAAAATTAGAGACTGGTTATATGTAGATACAATATTCTTTCAGGAATTCAAAAAAGAACGCGTTTCCCCGCTCTGGCTGGCTATACGCAGTATACAGCGTGGAATTTCTCCACCAAAAACTAAGAAAAGCGGTGAAAAACGCTTGCTGTTAGTTCTTTTATTATACTTTGATAAATTCAGGAGTTAAATAAGAAAAAGTTTATTGTACTTTTTGCTCAATTTTTAAGATATTGCGTGTTTGATGACATGCGTGTCTACCAAAGCGGAAAAATTTAAATCTTTTAAATATTATTATCAATTACCCAAATGGAGAACAAACCCACAGTCACCGAGCTTACATTCAAGCACTAAACCACTGGTCTCTATGACATTCGCCCAGGTGTATATTTGTATTCTTTCCTAGCGCAACTCATTAGTATCAAGCGAGGGTTTGGTTAGTATTTACATTGGGGTGAACCTGAAAGGGCAGTTTGAGATTTTGTACTAATAATAGGATTAATGACTACACGCAAATAGCGCACCCAGTGTTAAGACATTCCATTCTTCATTTTCCACCTCATTTTCGACATATTGCGTGTTGTTAGTGACCAGAGCGAGGAAATAAAATTTACTAAGCTTACTTCATATTTGTTTGTAGATTAAAATTATAAGTTATGTATTACAGTTTATAATTATATTATTTAAGTTATGCTTTTACGGTTCCATATTTCAAAAGGAAAAAAACGGAGTCTTACAATAAATTCATATATATTACTATATAGTAATATATAGGCATATGCCTACAGTTGTGAAATATGCACCAAATTAGAATTTACAATAGAAATAAAGAAGAAAGAAAAGTGCAAATTTATAGAGGTTTTATTAAAAAAATCTAATTGATTTTTTACGCAAACTTAAGTGCGTCAACTTTTATCCTACACAATCGTGATATTGGAACGGAACCCTCACTTCACTTCACTATCATCTACAGTAACGTGTACTATCTTTACATACACTCATCTGACTGTAAGTGGACGGTATTATTTTCATTTCCTTGCGCTATCAAGAGGACAAAGTGCGGCGTTAAGTAAAAATTATATAGCAATGTGTAAGCAGTACCTGTAAAAGTATGAAAATATATTTGTCTCATAGATATAGATGTACTGGTACAGGGGAGGCGCGGGGTGGTGTGCTGCGCCCGTCACGCGACTAATTAAACAGCACTCACACAAATTGGTCCGCGGCGGTGTCCGTCTGTGGACGCTCGGACGGCGAATATATGAGGCGCAAGCATGACACGTCGCCGTAGTGGTGCCGCTAGTAACTAGTGACTAGTGAGTAGTCAGTACCACTAGGAGCGAAACGACTGGACTTGAATAATTAGGTAGTTAGGTGTAGGTGTGGTGACTCTTATTCATACAAAAGTTTTTTTCATACAAAAATTGTTCCAAAATATGAATTGTAAATTAAAAGTAGATAAACGGTTGATAACGAGAGCTCGTTTAAGCGGAGCTCGCGTACAGCTACATACCCGACGACATACAGGTATGAGTATACGAGTACATACTACGTGTATAGAAACTATTTATTAAAAGCTTATCTTCCTGATACAGCAGTCAGCAAGGCGCGCAGTGGACACCGGGCACCTAGTGCCGAGACTCTATTCACTATAGCGAAGTTATGAAAGAAAAACTCTTGAAACACCTCTCCGAGATATAATTTAACTCGAAACCATTCATGATTAAACTCACACACTGCCCACTGTGCTACAATCACCTCAATATATAAATAGTTAGTACCCCAGTCTGACGTGATGAGCAACGATGTGAAACACCGAGCGAGCAGGGATCGTTTAAATTATAATTATCTAGTTAGCTGTAGGGGTGGTTCGTTAAGTATGACAAATGTGAGGCGCGGGTGTCCGTGGTGCGGCGCTGTGGTGCGCCGTGGTGCGCCGTGGTGCGGGCGGCGTGACCGTGATGTACGATGCCATTTGTCAAGGCATGGGCGCAGAGCCGCACCCGGACTGTTTATGTTCCTAATAATAAAAGTTTCGATATTTCCGTTCGTTAGGTTATACATTTTGTAGTGAAATATGAAACAATTTTTGAGGCATTGCGTTTTGAGTGAACTCAAGGCTCAAATTCAATATATTACTTTACTCTAGATTATCTTGCACTTGCATTGATTGAACACAAAGCTACCACCGGTGCGGAAGGCAGTTCAGGTGAGAAGAGCCGGCAACAGACTCGACAGTTGTTCTTTTCAATTTCAACAGTACTTACAGTATACCCATTACACAGACAAACAGCTACCCCGAATGACATTCAACACATCTTAATGCCATACATATTTATCTTATCCTGATGAGTATAACTTTACTTGTTAGTATTTATTTTACAGATACTTAATTTTTTTGAATTAGTGAATGGCAAAGTTACAATACTTTGAGGAATTTTATTATAGATACTTTGGTCAGACGAAAATGAGGCGTTACAAGTTTATCTTTGTTTGTAATTCCGATTGTATGTTCGTCAATATGTTTATTGTCACATCTAATAATAATGTTGTCGAACCGACGACATCACAGTTTACATACATATATGAGAGCGGACCCATTCCTAGTCGAGTCACAAAAAATCTTATATACAAACTCTACAAAACTAATCCTTAAATAAATTCACCAACAATTTTAACATTAAAACCTTTCATTTACCAATTTTAATATTAATATGTTTTTTTTAATTTCCTGAAATCTGTGAAAGAGTTACAAAACCTACAACAAATTGGATATGTACTGCTTCATATTAAAATCTAAAAGCAGTATCTAGAAGACTAGATTTTTATATTTATGGTATGTCCATCACGTTTTTGTGGGATGGACGACAAATACAAGTATATATAGAGGTTACCAATTCGTTACTTAAGTTTGTCTTGCGAGGTGACACTACAAGTATAACTTGAGTTAAAGATAAGAAAGAAACTTTAGGTCAAGTTAAGATTGGTTTGGAAATTAACAAAACAAAAATGACATTCCCGGTAACTTGCCCAACAACAGCTGGACTCGCTGACCTTTACAATGTATATATTCTGTAAAGATAAGGAATTAATATGTTTTCGTCACTAAGAGGAGGTCTCAATTAATATAATGCTTATCTAAACATTTCAGTAATATAATATACCACCTAATATTGTACTGTGTTGAGGCCAGTCGTGGCGTACCACGGTGACGGGCACTAGCGTATGACCATGAACACAGCGGGGTAGGCAAAGAGAAACTAGTGTTAAGACACTCCGTTCCCCCATTTGTGCCGAATTTTGGAGGCATTTGTATCCACACAGCGGGGTAAGCAGATTAAATCTGGAGACCGAAATCTGGAGACATTGAATGTAATGGAGGAACTCTACTTAACATCAGAATGAAGAAATGAAAATATTAAATATTTCGTTTCCGAGTGGAGGTGTGCAAGAGCACAAAGCGTGTCTTTAAAGCGACCGGTCGTGGGTTCGATTCCCACTCGAGGAAATGAAATGTTTATTTAAATGAATATTTCCATTTCTTCGCTCTGCTGTCGAGGCAAAGCGCGGCGTTGACTTCCGCCACACAACGCGCAATGCCTCCTTAACTCGTCGGAAAGTGTGGAACGGAGTGTCTTGCTTACTGTATACTGACCGTGGTGGTGGGATTCGCCTTGGACAGTATATGCAAACATACATACATAGCCTGTAGTGTGTCATGTGTGTCATGTCTGTGTGACATACATGACACACATGACACACTACAGCTGCGTGAGGCTAGTGGCATAGACAAGTGACTTGTGCGGATGTTCGCATAGTAAGTCGATTACACGGAACAGTTACATAACCAAATAGAAACAAGTAAATACGAGCATTCAATAATATAATATAAGGAAACACTTTAAATTTTAAATACAATAGACGACGTAAGAAACTGTTAATGTGATACATTTTAATGAAAGGAAAAAAAAATACCTTTCGTAGTACCTACTTTTCAACAATATTGGAACGTTAAGATTTGAAGAGTACGTAGTAATAAAGAGTATTATACATATTATAAATGTACAAAAAAAAAGAACACCTGTTTACAAATGTGTTTTTCTACAACTCATGTTTTTTATATATGTTTTTCTAAAACAGAAGTAGATGGAACTAATGTAATATACAGTGTTAAGTTTTAACATATTGTAAGTTGATTGGTGAAACTCAACGCCGCGCTTTGTGTACCAGGGCGAGGAAACTAAAATAAAATCATTCCCCGAGTGGGTCTCGAACCTACAACCGCCGCGATTACAGTTGTGCCGCCTCATAGAGTCACGGCTGTGCGTACATGTGTCCATCTAATAATAATAATTAGAAAATTAGGGTCATTCTCAGTAATGAGTTAAACAAACTTCTAAATGATGTCAGTAGAGTAGGTCGACAACACACCCCCTTTTTGACGGGATTATTCCAATTGTACATTGGTACGGAATATTCGAATGTTTTGGTAATTTGATGAGAACATTACTTACTGAACGTTAATATGAAAATTTATATATATTTGGTTTTAAGGCAATCAGCGCATTGTCTCAAAAATAGAGTGGAAATCGAGAGGTTCCTTTGGGCTTCCCTGTTAATAACGGGATACAGTGTGAAGCTAAAAATCTGTAATATTATGTTTGCAAATGACTTTGCACGATATGTATCTATTATTATAACTATTACCTACTTTCACACTATCCTTTACGCTTCTATAGATAGGGCAACCCTAGTTGACCTTACTAATCCAGCGCCTAGTAGCAACAGGGCCGGGCGCGCCACAGGTCGCACGCCACAGGTGGGGGCGGCGCGCCCTGCGGCACCCCACACCGCGCCTATACACACCCTTCACGCTCGTCGCGTTACACTTTAAAGGGACATTTAATTATAATATGATACATATTAAAAAAAAATAAATGGACAATCACATTGATGACAAGATAAAATCAAATTCAATCATTAAAATTTTGCTTTTTGAGTAATTGTAGAGAATTAAATAATTGAAAAACATATATGGTCCCGACGGTTAATTGTTGACGGTATCTAAGGACAGGTGGGGTTTTTGAGATGAAGATACCAACCAATACAACATTTGTCAAACTCCAACCAGCTATGTTAGCTATTATTAACAAACATTATAGAAAAACCAGTGTTGCTACACTTACGAGTATGTGTTGCAACACTATTTTTTTAAATAAAACTCTATAAACGGTTTAGTCGCGTTTATTTAGTATGAAGTAAATTTTAAAGAATTTGAATTCCCAAACAGTTGGTCGTAACAATAATAGCATTTGCAAGTTTAATAGGTGTTTTACTAATTTCAATTGGAAACCAGTCCTGCGCGCTGTGCGAGCGCCGCGCTGTCAGTGCGGTCTAATATAACACATACTCACACACATCTACTTCGATTATAAAGTTTTAAGAAAATACTGTCAACTGTATATAGCGACACGCGCTGTCGAACTCCCTCATTGTTACAATATATTCTACTATTAAGCAATTACACAAATAAAATACGTTTTAGTCATTCCATTCGTATTTGTGTATAATACGAGTCGAAGGTCGCCATCGGGGTCGTCCGTGATTTTTTCGTTAGATACCAACAGGTTTACGTCGTTAATAAGTTTTTTGTACGCAAATTAGGCAGTTATTATAATGAAGCGCGACCGGCGTACAGTGCGCCGCGCCGACCTGCGTGGCCGCCCGTACACATTATCATAAAGCGAAGGCCGGGGACGAGCCTCTACTAGAATAATAAACGTTAATTCCGACTCGTCTATAACAATTTATATCAGTACAGAATAGGTAGAGACGGTCGCAGTAGAGTTTTATATTAGCTTACAGTCAGCGAACTTGTCCAACTTGCAAAAAGACTATTACTGGAGCATGCGAGATGCGAGTATTAAAACGAGTGCAGCAGGTGAGGGTGGAGAGTGGGACCCACATGGGAACTTAATTATGAGCTACACGAGCACTGTGGCTATGATAGTTCTATATTAAAATTATAAGGCTGAAGAGTTTTTTTGATTATGGTTATCTCAGGAACTACTGGTTCAATTATTTGAAAAATATGTTGGTGTTAGTTTATCAAGTTCATTTCAATTCAGTTCAGTTCATGTATCAAGGTCATTTCTATTTGACCACGCGAGTCTGGAGGCCTTAGAGAAAAGTAGTAGCTTCATAAAGATGAACTCAATTTTTCTAATATTACAAATAGATTTAGTTGTACATAACATCACCATACATTCCGTCGCCCAGCGTGCCAACGGTGACCTCTATACTCGTCTACTAACAGAAATTGTAAATTCAAAATAGCATTTACAAATTTAAAATTTGGACAATCACAATTTTTCTATATTTTATTCATACATTCGTATCGTATAGCTATATTTTCGTCCGGTTCCTTCGAAGGCCTGGCAACAGACGCCCAGACCCGGGCGGCTCGCGTTAAGTAGGACTAACTGATGTTATTTAGCATTGAACTTGAAACAGAGTGCGAGTTTATTTGAAATTCAATCGGCGATTTCGGATTCAGTGAGCGCTGACGTCCGCCCGGCGCGCCCGGTGCGCCCGGAGCGCCCGGCGCCCCTCGCCGACACCTACCGCCGGACTCAAGACGGTTTTAAATAATAAAAACTACATTACAATTTATAATACTTCTCAATTTTTCTTCACTAAAGTGTTTAAGTCAATATTCAATGAAAAATATTGACATACATTATCATAATCGTATATAATCGAATTGGCAGTAGGTACAAGCCATTAGTATTGTGCTAGTTACTTTAAAATTATAAAAATTAACTGCCTGATACCGTCAAAGCACAATGGGACAGTCACCCGTTGTAAATACAACGTTGTGGGTTCGATCCTCTCATTTCCTCGCCCTGGAAGACAAAGCGCGGCGTTGAGTCCCGCCGCTTAACACACAATATCCCACAAAGTGTGTGTACTGTACACTGTGTACGTGTAACAGTAGGTTACCTTTTACATTTATGACTATACAGTAGCTGGTTGTTTTGAAACTCAGATAAAAAAATATATATAAAATAAATAACCACAACTAAGAATAAAACAGCCATTATTTTTGTTTTAACGAAATATCTCACTATAATATATACAGCAGAATCTCTATAATGAATGAAATGATGCCAATAGCGACACATACAGGTAGAGCAGATTGAAACAGGTTCTACAATTTAATTTAGATAAAATGATATCTTGCTGGCACCAACAGAACTACATACATAAACTTGTATGTAAATGTATAGATATCTGCCTATTCACATCTTAGGCCCACTCCGGCCACCTCTCCACCTCTCCACCTCGTCACCTCTCCACCTCTCCACCTCGCTCGGCGCCGACTTGCAATGTTACTTATAGTTATCACTATACAGCGTACGTATATAATACATATATATTATACAGCTTTTTAGCTTCACACAGTATCCTGACAATATTATTTCCACCATTTGTCGAAACAACGCGTGGTGAGGGGCGGATCTTCACGTCGTACTCTGTCTCCGTAGCAGAGTTTTCTTTATAATAGTAACTAGGACCAAGATCTAAGCGAAGCGGAGCGAATATTTGTTTTTATTAAAAAAAAGATTTCTTATGTTCTTCTATAACCTATTAATATGTAAATAACATATTGCAAAACCTGTTTCTTTCTATTTATCATAAAATTTTAAAGTAATACTTAAGAATTTCCTTCCGTTGGTGTAGAGGTGGCGATAGGTGGTCTACAGCACCGTCTCAAATAGAAAGCCACAAAGTTGCTCGTCCGTTCTGCCCTTTTACGCAAGACCCGTTTCATATCTAAGCAATAATATTAGTATTTTATGAGGATCAGGTCCGATCTCCGTTTAGCCTTCTCTATAGGACAGTCTATACTGGCTAGCTAGAGACTACCAGCGGGCTGTGACTCAGTATGCTTGATAGTAAAAAAACTATTTGATTTTGATTTTTGAATTCGAATTCATGACGTACCCCGCGGTGTCAATGTGAGGACGGGGGAGAGTTGAGGACGACATGAGATAAGCCGCCAGTAAAAGCTAGTTACTTATATAACATGTTTTATGGCACGAATAAAATGAAAAACTAAGATCGCAAATTTCAACATTATTTGTTCAAGTGCAGGACCCTCCCGGGTCCCCCTGCCTCCCCCTCCCCCCTCCAGTCGGTACACTTTACCGCATTAGGCGATTGAGTTCTACAAAGGTGTGTTGATCTGACACACATTTGTCGACTTCATTCGGGCCGGAGTGCCTCAGCGGGACTGACACTGACACAAGGAATCGAATATTTTTGAATGAAAATGAAATGTATTATAATCTATTACGTACATTAAATTGAGTTCTGCCACTCAACACTCCAATGATGCAATCCCTCCAATGAAGGCAATGCCTCCAGAATTCGGCAGAAAGTGGGGAACGGAGTGTCTTAACACTAGGTTCCCTCATCCTACCCTGCTGTGTGCGGGATACAGCGTGAAGCTGACGTACATTAAAATTTAAAGCCAAAGCAATCATTTTATTTCCTCGCTTTAGGTACAAGTTGTGTCCTCACTTCAACTTTTTCTCTTTCATATTTTTTAATTTTTTATGTAATTGGTAACAGGCAGAAGGAACCTAGTGAACTTCTCTATTTTAGGAAACAGCGTTCCACGCGTATTGACGAAACTTGTAGTAAAGGGTTCACTTATTACCCCCTCATATGAGTTTGTTTTCTTTTTCTTTATTATTTAATGGCACTTAGGAATATGTTTGCAAATGTTTTATATTTTTAAAGTTTTTTGTAGATAAAAAATGATGTTCAATTTTAGAAGGTTTTCATAAAGTAAACACTTTTGATAAGGTTACATTATTTTTATCATACATTTTCGCGACGATTGTGGGTTCGATTCAAGAAGAAACATTTACTATACTATTTATTTTCTCTGCTCTAACAGAGCAAACAAGACAAAGCGCGGCGTTGTGTTCCGCAACTTGAAAATGAAACTAAAAATCATGCTATATGTGAATTATATCACCTTATAATATATGTGAATTATATCACCTTATAATATATGTGAATTATATCACCTTATAATAGCTATTAAAAATAAAGTGATATTATTCACTTTTCGCGGAATGACAGCTCGCCACTGCGAACGCGCTTGCGGTTTGTATTTAACGTGAAAACAAATGTACTTTTAATAAAACAATACAATTCAATTTGTAAGTAGTTATAGTTTAATTGCTTTATTATCAAAATAAAATTGCATTTTTCTGTTCTCAACCAATTTTTATTCTTGAACTATGAAAGAATGCATACAGACGACCAGAAAAAGTAATTATCAATTGTCGAGGTGCGTTTATAGTATATTGTATATACAGACAGGATTGAATAAAGACAGGCAAAAATACACACTACAGCTATAGGTCGACTGCTCAGTTAGTTATAGGGCACAGTAGGTTCGATTACCACTCAGAATCAAAACGGTACCTTTATATGTGAAATGTATTTCAAGTGTCAGGTTAATGCTGTTAATCGGGAAGGAAGATAGAACTCTATCCAGGATAAAGGAAGGATCTGAGGATCCACTACCTACTTTGACCTACTTCTGCACCCTGAGGCCAGGGCGTCGCCTGCGGGACTCCAATCTAGGCTTGCGGCCGTCGAATAGGCTGAAGTGATATATTTGTGACACAAGTGTTTATATCTATTTAAACACCAATTTATGTTACGGCCTTTATGGTAAACTTATTTCCGCCACTCAATACATGATGTCTCGCATTCTGGCCGAAAGTGGAGAACGGAAGTTTCTATCGATTTACTTAACTACCTCTATAAACAATATAGTTTATGTTAATTGACTTATCACAGTACCGTTTCAGCATTTTCCGGTATTGAAATGTCGTTCAATATAATATTTAACTTATTAACACTAAATTCTGATGATTCTGATACAGAATTCTTGAAGCAATGTAAGGACAAGCTTTTAAGAGAACATTAAGATGTACCTCACAGAGTGTGCTTTGAATCGTAACATTGTTGAAATGCGACTACATCGAAGCGTCACTTTGCATAAGCTTTTACTTGTAAGTATACTTTATTTAATATATTTACTTAATATTATGGCATGTTAGCTCAGTTGAACATTGAGAACATATTTTTGTGTTGGATAGAAAGGCTCTATGTACCTATTATAGGCTTTATTACATCACGTTAATCGTTTCGATGTCACCCATTGCATCAGAATTAGGAGAATTATCTCAGTTTTTGCGGTTTTCTAACATACGTCCTTTCTAGAAACAAAGTAAAATACCCAAGTTAAAAATATGAATAAAACAGTCTATAGTAGGTATACTGTAATGTAACCTTTACTGTATAATATATTATGTACATAGGTACATATATGTAGTCATGTATAATATAAAATCAGCACAAACAATACAATTAAATCTCGATATCTGTTTAGTTGCGACAGTCGAGGACGAGCGATAAGGCGGAGGAGCGCGGGTCAGAGGACAGCTCTTATCGAGTTTAGTGGTTCCCTGATAAAAAGTAACCTCTCTCAGTGAAGCTTTACGGTTTATATCGCCGCGTGCGTGTTAAATAAGTTGGGACATCCAACTGAGAGTCGCGGTGTTATCAGCGCTCCTCAGTTATTTTCCGATCAGTGATTATGTATTAGTCTATTTCTTTCGACGGCGGCGGGCGAGGGCGGCGAGGGCGGTGAGGGCGGAGAGGGCGGAGAGGGCGGAGAGGGCGGCGTGGAGTGATAAGGACGGAGCGTGTTGCTTGTAGAAGCTTCGATATGACTGCCTGACCCTCGTAAATGATAAGAGGGTTCATAGATATCCACTTGGTTTGCTCTGATTAATTGTTATATAATGTATTTATTTTATATGTGTTACAAATGTAACCTAACCAAAAAGAAATTTGATTTTAAATAATGTTCGAAAATATGATTATAAATGTTGTAGGAATATATTTTCAATTTTAATATGGTTATTTACAATCACTCTGTTTTCTACTATTTGTTGAGTGAATAAATCTAATTATTTTAGAGTAAATTAGCAAAATAATACAAATGCACATTAGATTTTTTTACATACAAATATTAAAAAAATAAAACTTGTAATTGCGAAATTTTTCAGTGAAATGTTTGCCTTTTTTATACATTAAAAGAAAACAATTAAGCATGGCATTATAATTCAGATGCTGGAGCTCCTTTTCGAAGCTGTCATTCCATCGTAAGTTCCCGAGACTGACCCCCCTCGACCAGGTACGAGTCCAGCGTGAACACTCGACCAGGCACCACGTACGTGTAAAGCTCGCGATGCGCTCGGAATAGTAATAGAGGTACTCAGATGTCGAAGATTACAACGAAACAGTGTATCTGATTATTGTAGGGAATCGACTTTCCCATACACGGTTTTTGTTTATTTTTACGCACAGTTTTACGCACAGTTAAATTATTATACTTTTACACTTCTTCCTTGCTGAAAAACAAAAAAAAAAATTTTTTATAAGTAGCCAAGCGTTCTTATGAGTAGCAAAGCAGAAAGGAGCATCTGATGCTGTGACCTCTTTCGCCTCGTCTCTTACAACTTCTTCATACTCGCTCTCGGGGGATCTTCAAAATTTTTTCATGACCTTCCCTCAGTAGCAACGAAACTATGTTCTCGAAGTTTAACCGAGGTTTCCCCTTTGCTCTCTTTGTGATTCTATCGTCAATCATACTGCTCCACAAAACAAATGATTAATTAAAAGGATAACAAAATCATCGATATAACCAAATAATTGTATAATAACATAAAAGTTTGATTTCACTTTGAATATAACGTGAGTCGCGCAACGACTGAGGCTGTGAAACAGAACGGGCGCCGCTTCTTGTATTCTATTATTAACGTTATTTTTAACGGTCGCTTTACGTTTCGTATCGTGAAGAACAATTACGCTGTGTACTTATTGGTAGGAATAAACATTTTAAATAGCTAACTACGAGTTCATATTTTTTTCTAATACATTACACCTACAGTTTTTCCTTTTTTAAAAGTGTTATTCCACATTTAGGAAAGAAAAATGCTTATTTAGAAAGCGTATAAAAAATTGAATGTAATGGGACTCGCGCGCCGTTTTTTAAATAAGTATCTCATCTACAATCAATCACTTGATAGTAAAGATAAGAAGAGAGTATTGAAAGGAGCCACCACCACGCAGTGTTGTATCCTAAAAAGGGAACCTGAAGTAACATAAAAGTTTGTTAAATAGGTACATCGCTCAAGTCTATGTGTCCCATAGCGGTAATCGAACACATAACCAACACGCGTCTCGTCAGTCAATCACTCGACGACGCATGACGACAGTAATCATGACGGTCAGCAACGTTAGATCCTGCTGTTTCTGTTGCGAGTGAATAGACAAAGCTTTATTACGGGATTTAGACGTAGGAATGTCACTTTTGGCTGAGGTAGGTTGGTTAGGTATGGGCGGTAGAGCGCCGTCTGCTCTTGTTAGTACAATAGTCTATCTAAGTAGGTAGATATGTATATATGTTTTGTTGTTTATAAACAAATCTAAAATGTATCGCCTAATCGTCTGTCTCGGTGTACTTTTCTCATACGCAAGTAGAGCAAGCCTATTTCACTTGTGGTTTGTTGTATTTACAGAAAGTCAAAATTCTATGATGCTGTTATATATATATATATATATATATATATATATATATATATATATATATATAATAACTTGTATATATATATATATATATATATATATATATATATATATATATATATATATATATATATACAAGTGATTATTATGTATATTGTTTTTTTTTATCTTTTTAATATTAACTTTAATCTCTGCTCAACGCTAATATACTAAAATGTTGTTTCGAACAAATATTAAATAAATATTAAATATATCATGAGTGACTGTAGTCACACGAAAATGATAATATTGTGTTGCTCATAGAGTTCCCGCGCTGTGAGAGTCCGAGGTGCGAGGTGACACCGCGACCGCGCGCATAGATGTTTCTATTAGAACATAGCGTTTCTCAGTTTAGTGCGTTGAATCAAACACAATCTTTAGCTTTATAATATTAGGTAACCTATACCTATACTATTGTACTGTACGATGAGATCGCCTCGACATAACGTCGTTATAAGACTGTGGTCGATACAACCGTTCCGGTTCCGGATGGCTAATTATGAAATTCCTCATAATAAAATAAAAATGAACTTTTCTATAAAATTTTTATAATTGTTTATAATTTCTTGTTAATATGCATGCGTCGTAGTGAGCTCGAATTTATGTGTTTTATATTAGTCTCGTCTCGTCAACTTTTATAAAGGTTAAAAATGATAACAGCTTCATGCCTTTTCCCGTAGTCGGGTAGGCAGAGATAAACTAGTGTCAATGTCACTTTCCGCCCGAATTCGAGACACAGATGGCGGGAAATAAAAAAAATCAATACCACGCCTGGAGATCAAACCCGCAACCATTGGTTTTGCAGTCACATTTACGTTTACGAATATCAGTAGGCATGCGACATTAAATTATTTTAATATCACACATTTAGTCATTAAATATTCCCGAACAGAGTAATGGGCTTTGCTTTAGTTTTTACAGTTTCCTTAAATGTCTGTTATAGACAAGTGTACTTACACTTAGATGATAACTGATTTCTAAATTATTTATTAACTTTTTGAAAGAAAATTACAAGTTTGTTTTTAATCTTTGGGCCTATCGGATCTCCTAATAAATATGGCACAGCAACTGCAAGTTTACTTCTTTCTTTAAAAACATATATCAGAAACTTTCAATTTAATTGTCCTATCAATATAGATAATAACATTGATACAACGCCATCTACCGAATAATTTGATAATGATAAAGATAACGCTGCGGCACTGTGTGTAAGTTTTCGTAAGCTGTTTTACTACATAGTTTTATCTTTTACCGCTAGATGGCTCTTATTTTAAATAAATATTTTTTATTATTATTAACAAAATATATCTAATTGATATATTTTGTCTTTAAAGTTTTTACATATTATGATAATGTGTCTGAAGACAAGGTTCCCTCTGTGTTCATCTCGAATGTAGTGGGGTACCACTACATTCGAGATGCCACCCAGTCAAAGACATTTTACAGTAGTTATGGTAGTAAAGTATGGCAGTAAATTCGAGATTTTAATACATATTTACAAATGCCAAAAGTATGTGATTAATTCATATTAAATATTTTCATTTATCTCTATTCAATAGATTTAATTAGAGCTCATCTAAATATTTTCTAGTAAGCCATAATTCTAGACGGTCGTGGTGCAGAGGCACAGCGCATGACGGTGGCGTGATGATCGTGGGTTTGATTCTCGCGCAGGGAATGAGTTTTTTTAATTTATTCGCATATCAGATACCGAATACTTAAATTACAGTTGAATTGTATTTCTTCTTAGAGATTGCAATACTTTTTTTATATAGAAGAATATTCGAGGCCTCAACTTGCAATGCCTCTACAATTCTTCGGAAAATGAGGAGCAGAGGAGCGTTGCCCCAATTTTAGCTGGGCGTCCACATTCTTAGCCCAAGAAAAAGCAGGACTATGGAACAACGTATTGTTGAACTCTCGATGGAAAACCATGTACGATTGAAGGCGCACTCTTATTAGCATCGATCAAGTTCTGGCAACCCTACCAACATGCGATCTAGTTTTATGTGTGAATAAGAGAAGTAAACTACCCGGCAACTAAATATTATAACTAATTACTTATTCGTTTATTGTGCACTTTTCTTACCGGATTAGTTAAATCTTGAGAGTCTAGAGAATTTAAAATAGATTTTTCATAGTGAGTGGAATAATCCACAAACCGGATCCACATACCTGTTCATTCTGGATATTAATTTTAATTTTGGGCTAAAAATCGTGAGCTCTGGCAACGCCGGATACAACTAAAGTTATAGAAATTTTAAACATAAGAGATTCTTACAGAAAGACAGGTTTTAAATACAGGCACAGCTTCTGTCGTCTCTCTACACGACGGCAGAAAAAAATTTAAAACACGTTTGCCACTAGGTCTACGTATTAGTTATAGTTTATGTACAGCTGATTGTTATTATTTCCTTATCTTTTCGCTTTATATTGCATATAGTAGGCAGGGAAAACAAAGTGTTATAACACTATTTTTCTCATTAGGCGGGAGGCCTATTTTTCGAGAAATTGCACGTTCAGTGGCGGAACTCAACGCCACGCTTAGTCTTGTTGACCAGGGCGAGGAAGTTAAATAACTAATTCCTCCGAGAGGAAGCATATTATTTTCATTTTGAGGAAAATTAACAGAGCAGAGTCTGTTCTGTTACTTATTACAGCAAAAAGTTGTGTAACTGAGTTTTTACTACAATGCAACATATTGCATTGTGTACGTACATACTCGTACATACGTTCCGCGCGACGCGTTACAGGGGGCACTCAGTGTTGCTCAACTTTATTATTTTCTAACTAAAACTCTAAGTGTGTCAAATGTAATAAGTAACACATTCTTAGATATATCGTTTTTTTCTGGGAATTGTACGTTTTCCTGCAGTTTTGTGGACTAAATACTAACATTAACAAACAACGGGGACGGGAACAGGGGACTTATTATAAAGGACATCGTATAAGTAACGGATTATTTTAGGACAAGTGGAAAGAATCTAAGAAGAGAAACCATCGACGAACTGATTACGCTTTTTTTGTATAATAAGTTAAATATTAAAAAAATGTCAATGTATGCAGTAAGACTAGTTACAGATTTTAAGTGCAAATACGTCATTGTTGCACCAAATGAGCTATATAACTATAGTATAGGTACCAAATATAGTGAAGTTCCGCTACTAAGCATGCTATGAGAAATATTGGATAATGATGAAAAATATTTTCCCTTAATTAATTATTTCAGGTGTTTTATTTCAGTTTCGTCCTCGTCATTTCCAGAGTAGTCCAAATTTCAGGAGTATCGAATATTTTTATTTGTACATTACTTAATATTCTTGAATATACTTAGTTTCAAAATGGAACTATTTATATTTCACCATTATGACATTTATTTATATACCCAGTTGTATGGACGGAGAATGAAAGTAAAAATAAATCAGCTTCACGCTGCATCCCGCACACAGCAGGGTAGGCAGAGGGAACCTAGTGTTAAGACACTCCATTCCCCACTTTCTGCCGAATTCTGGAGGCATTGCGTGTTGAGTGGCAGAACTCAACGCCGCGCTTAGCCTCGATACCAGAGCAGAAATGGAAATATAAATTTAAGTATATATTTCATCTCCTCGAGTAGGGATCGAACCCACAACCGGTCGTTTCGGTCGGTTTTACAGTCACACTTCGTGCCACTGCGCTACGACTGGCCTCTATATACCTAGGGGATACTGCTGGGATTTATATACCTAGTTGTATGGACGGAGACTGCTGGGATTTATATACCTAGTTGTATGCTTAGTGATAAATATCTCCCCTTTGATTAGGCGCTAAATTCGTAACTAAAATCAATGTCTATAACCCCACGGACACTCGTAGCTTCCTACCAGGTAGGTAGGTATCGACATCAAGTTAACGTTTAATGTACGCAATGAACATTTTAAGCAAGGCTCTTGTGGCGCAGTCGCACAAACGAGTTACTGCAAATGTCCCTCGCATTTCTGTGGGTTTAATTTCCACTCGAGGAAATTAAATACAATATTTTTATTTCCTCGCTCTGATAACAAGGCAAAGTGCAGCGTTGAGTTCCACTCCTAAGCACGCAAGGCACTGTGCCTAGAGGCCTCTAGATGATATATATTGTAGATATTTTTTTTCAGATACGCTCTCAGGAGTCCTCTTGCTTTTCACGTGACTTTTCTCAACTATCATCGACACTGTACAAAGGACTGTACTGTAGAAAGGTCAAGGTCATCCTCTATTTTTTTCTTTACATTTTTTATCTGAAAAATCATAAACAAGATAACAAAAATACGATTCAATAGTCGAGTGTACAACTTGTCGAGATCACTCACTGTAAGTGGATGTAATATTTTTTGCTCATAAAACTAACGAGCACGCGGAGTCCCTCACAGCGAGATACAAGGGTTATAAATTGTCTGTTTAGGAGCAGTACAAGATGCTGGTTCCACAGGAGTTTCGTGTGTCGTGTAAACAACTGCCTACTACGACTAGAATGCATTTTTAGTCTGTAGTTTGCTTGTTGCAGGTATATTTTGAATTTAAAAGAAAAATGATGCCCGTCTGTAAAATTAAATATTAACATAATTCTTGACAACTCTTGACACTCAGCACGCAATGTCCCCAGAATTCGGCGGAAAGTGGGGAATGGAGTGTCTTAACACTAGGTCTACCTACCTTGCTTTGTGCGGGATGCAGCGTGAAGATGATTTATGTATTGAATTTCGGGTAGCAAAGTTTAGTAAAAAGGTATAACTTAGATACTATCTTAATTTATTTCTAGAATGAGCGAACATTTCGTCGTTTATTATATTTTATACAAGTTCATTCATTCTGCACAAATGTACATTACGTTAAAATATTGTAATATATCATGCTATTAAATCACTGGAGGCATGTGAAAGTATGTTCTATAAATTTTATCTCTATTTATATTTAAGTAATTTCATTTCCTCAAGTGAGGATCGAACTCACAAACAGGCATACTTTGTGCCTCTGCGCCACGACTGGCCTAAAGTTAATATACAGCTTAGAATTATACATAAAATTAAATAATATATATATATATATATATATATTATTTATATTTAAGCATATATATACATATTTATTAGTACTCTCCTATTTATTTAGTAGAATATAGAGTTAGTACCTATTTGCGAAACCTTATTTACCCCTCAGTAGGACATTGACGTGTTCCACAGCCACGCAAATTACGTGACGACCCAAATCATGAGGAATTACAACTCTGACGTAGCGCTAGCGACTGCAGTACTCGTATATGTTTCAGGGTTGACCGCTAAAGCCGTTGCTTTCATTGATGTTTACAAAATTATGTATTCTATTGTCTTTTATGTATATTAATAGGCTTTAATTAAGTCGAACCTTTAACACCTTTAAATATATATATCTATTGACTAATATTTTACAGTCACTTGATCTAGCAACTGCGAAATTTAATAATTCTAGGCCAATCGGAAGTATAGGATACTTTTTATTCTTCATATTCAATCCCCTTATAGTGTCGAAAGACACGTCTTTGCGTTATAAACGGCCATATCAATTTCAACTCGATATCTCCAAGCATTTCTGAGATAAAGGCTCTTGACAGACAAACGTACGGACAACAAAATGGAACTTATAAGAGTTCCTTTTTTCCTTAAAAGGTACGAACCCCAAAGAAAAAGGAAAAGAAGAAAGCACAACGCACCACACCAAAATATAGCACAACACACACGTATACGACCGGCGGACATTACTACATACTCGTACTCTGGAGGTGGTACATCTAATAGCATCACTAACCTACACTTATCATACACCGAGTATCGATCGATACGCTCTCATCGGGCTACGTCGAAGTTCACGAATTCAAATTCCACAAGACCATATTGAAGAGCAAGTTGCAGGTGATTGATCTCGGCTACTTGATTGTGTCTAGGCAAATATTCACACAAGCAAATACTCACACATAGCAAGATGGGGACTCCCCGTGTCAATGGCGTTATTAACATCTGGGCCTAGTAGGGCTCTATGGTATCTCCTATACAGCTCCCTGCTTTTCCACACAGCCAATGCGCCAATCTCTTTGTCTACTGCTTCTACATCGTCATGTACGACGTACACATACATATATTCACGTCAATCTTGACATTTAAAAAGCCCCGACCTCCACAGTTACGCGGGATATACAGTCTCAATACAGACGAATGTGGATAGTGCATTTGGTATGTCGTAAACAATTAACGTATTTGGCAATCTACACAACCAGTCCAGCACGAGGACGGGGAGACTGGAAAACTTTCTTTTGGTATGTTTTATACGGAGTGACAGGGGCTGATGATATTGGTGACATGGAGGTTGAGTGAGTGGGAGAGGCAGATATTTCCTTAGCCATGTCAGCATACGATCTGTGGACAGGAGTGAAACGAGCGGAAGCCTCTATATACAATATACATTAATGAGACATTGTAATTTTGATGGACGTTGCCTTACAAACTCAGGACAGTTGCAAAATATTTACTCTTACAATATAAACAAAAATAATTTTCCCTGAGGGAAATTCCAATGAACTTACAAATTCATCCAAAGAAAAATACTACAATCTCTTACAATATCCATTCTTGTAATATTGAAAGTTGGGATAACTAAAAAAAATATAATATATTGATCGAAAACGACGTTTTACTAAATACATCAGGTATAGTTACAAAATACAAATTTATAATAAACAATTAATTATACGTTTATTATAAGTATAGACATAAACTGTTATATAATTTTTGGAGGTAAACCTTGTTCATTAAATAACAACGATAACCTTTTTTTAAATGAATCGACTTTGATGAAACAAACTTTAAATGTTGAGTTGAAACAAAGCAATTGGTGAAAGATTGTTCGTGATTAGCGTGATCATACATACAGACAGACAGACAAGAAATTTAAAAAAACCTCATCAAGAAACTTTTATGAAGATAAGCTTAAACTTTATTTAATTGTAAAATTTCTGTTCACGGCCGCAAGCATAGACTCGATCGACTCGTTCCGCGGGGGCGCCCTTGCTCCCGATTTTGTCCTTTCACGTAATCAAAATTTTGAAAAGTGCAAAAATCATAATAAAATAATTATAGGTGGGATGCGGGCGAATCCGCTAGTGTTTTATAATACACCAAGTACATATTGTTTTCATTTGTAGATATAGATACAACATCACGATAGTTTAGGGCAATAGAATAATATAGTACCGTCGATAACACTTGTAGCAAGTACAATTTCTACCTACCACTTGATGAAAGTGGTAGAAAAGTGTGATTTTGAGTTTTTTACAACATAGACGATAGCCTGTTTTGATTGATTAAAGTTAAAATCACTTGGGGAACGAAGTGTCTTAACACTAGGTTCCCTCTGCCTACCCTGCTGTGTGCGGGATATAGCGTGAAGCTAATTATTATTATTATTTAAAATCACTTTAGACCATTGATACTATTTAACATTCATAACGAGCACGTGTTAGCTTATGTACAATGAACATACATAGTTGAACTTGGGCGTGTAGGTGTAGTTCGTGTATTAAAACAGCTTGAACAATTTCAAGACAAGCAAGAACATTTAACAACGTCGTAACTACTTAGCATTTAGTTTTCAGTTACAATAAAGATGCAAGAGTTTGATCAGAAAATTTTGGTCGATAATAAGTTTATAGAGTTCATTTTAGTTTGTTAAATTTGGTTTCATTACAATGATTAATTTTTGTTCGTTAATATAAGTATTTAAAACAGGATTAGGATAAACTGTCCAATATGTAATTAACACTGTATGCGTACTTACTTTATAGTGTCAGATCGAAGATCTGAGTATATTAAACTTCAAATTTAATTAAAACTTCAAATATCGCTTTTGACTTCTCTGATAAAAAAAAGCATTTATATCTATGTATATCTAAATGAAATTATAATAAAAATGTCACTTATCATTGTATATGGACGACACAAGAAAACTTTTTTTAATCATTAATTTTTGTATCTTTGTCTGTTTGTCAGTGTGTATGTCCCCGCTAATCTCACATTTGGCTTTACGACTTTGACTTTTTTTTAGACTATCTAGAATGTCCCAGACACTTTCCCAAAACTCCTCGAGTTTGCCTAAAGGAGTATTTACATCAAGATCCTCTTCTACTGTCCCACTACGCGACAGCCTGAATAACCTAAAAGAGAGTAATTTATTACGCAAAACAAACGTCGTCAGACAATTTATTCTGGAACTGTTTACTAGAAACTAAACAAATAAGCTAACACTAAGTTAAAGACTGTAACAATTTTCAACTCTTATGTAAGCAATAGTAGGAGGAAATGCTAAAGTATATTTATATCTATACTTACTTATAATAGATCGTTTGACATCGATTTATAGATAGAACATATATTCCAAAAATTTTGTTGTTGTATATATTAATATAGTAATTTATTTGAATCAACAACAATGATTTTGAAATCGGCTCGAATCGAATTACCGAACCAGCACCTTCTGAGCTAAGCACGTTTAACAAAACAAACTCTTCAGATTTATTGTATTAACTGTACCTATAGATTATTCAGAACTTACCACTCACTTTTAAACTACCCTTAATTGTAGACTACCCCGCTTTTAACAGTACTACCAGGTGTTCCATAATATTTGTCGATAGAAAATGACATAGTTAGAGGTATACTTGTTGTTCGAATTGGGATGTCCTCGTCTACAATCAGTCCAATTATGAAAAAAATATTATTTTTATAAATATGACCTCGTCTGTATAGGAGCTTTTGTTGTACACATACCTACATACGACACATACTACATAACTACATCCAAAAAATTGTATAAAAATGGTGGTTCCTCTGCCACTGACATAGAGAATGACAGGTACTAGCAAGAATGTCAAATAATAAAGAAAAACGTGCTCAGTTGAGAAGGAAGAGGAGAAGGTAAAATCTCCATTGTCTTTTTAGTAGCAAAGCAAAATAAGTAAACAGAAAAAAATGTTCGAATTTCGACAACAACATGCAAATTTAAACTGTAATGTTTAATGCGTCATACATAAACAGTTACTCCCACTCGACCGCGCGGTCGAAGTCGCATGCAGCAGTAGTACAATATAAATTACAATCTCCATTTAATCCATTAACATTCGTCTCTAATGCGCAATCTTAAGCCTCATCTTGTGTATTGACAGTTTCAAATTTACTGCGGTCAGTGAGAGCGGCCGCGATACTTCGCCAGTCCTCCGTCCGCCGTCCTCCGTCCACTCGACATGAATAATTAGAAGATTCATTGGTATTTATGGCGTTGTTTGCGTTAAAATAAGGGGTTATTGTAACTAAATATACAATTTGATATATTAACTAACATAATTACAAGATATATTAGAGACCAGTCGTGGCGCAGGGGCGTAACTGTAAACGCTACTGATTGTGGGTTCGATTCCCACTCGAAGAAATTTTATTGGTTACTTGGTTTTTAGGGACCCTAAAAAACTAAGTAACCTATAAAATTAGGATGTTTCTTTTAGTTCCACACAACAGTGATGAAAAAGAATAATATTCGACATGTCACGAGATTGAATTTAGTGACTATGTTCTCAATTTTTCACTTCGTCCTCCGACCTTCGCCTCCAGCATCATTCCTAGCGTATTTTCTTTACCTACTCAGGCAATAACATTACATACTAATTGATGGAAACGACGACGACACGACTTCAATAGTAATGGACAGTTGTTTTGATCTAAGTTTATTACTGCATGCAAGTGGGTCAATACTCAACAGAGGTCACGGACGGACGGACGGACGGACGGACGGCGGCTAGCCGCGTGAATATGTACGAGATTGTTAACTCGTATTGCATTCCAATTGCAATACCTACATGCTACAGTTGTATGTAGGTAGAGATGTCTCTTCACGCATCTCCCGCGTATAGCAGTCGGTAACAGCTTCACGCTTATTTGTGCATGGCGGGGTAGACAGGGGGAATCTAAAACTTAAGATACCCCGTATCCCAACTTTCCACTTTTTCAGCATTCTCGTGACATTGCGTATTGAGTAGTGGAACTCAACGCCGCGCTTTAGCTATGATGATGATGAACATAATTTAAATATATAAACATTCCCCTGAGAGATTCGAACACTGTTCACTGTTCCATGACGACCTCCACGAATTTTATTTGCTTTACATATATGTATATGTGGGTGTATTTTTCAAAACCGTACATGATTTGATCTCCAATAATGTGTTTAAATACTCTGTATAAATAAATTAATGTTTTTTTAGTTTCACGCTATATGCCGCATATAGCAGGGTTACGTCACTCCGTTTCCCACTTTCCACCCAATTCTGGAGACATCGAGTGTTGTCGCATCAACGCTTTTGTTTTGTTTAGAATTCCAGCGTAAGAAAAATAATATTATTGGTTGTGTTCTGTCTGCGCTGAGTATTGGTCCCAATTAGGCAAAAATTATAAAATAATTTTAATGTATCTACATTAAAACAAATAGTTTAGGTGTCCTTTTTAATCTAACAATTTGTAGCTATTAATATTTAATATTTTTAATCAGGCTTTGAGCTTTGAGCTCAAAAGCTCTACTTAATTTAATTATGAAACTTTTCTAATTAGATTTAATGAAATATTTTTTCTTACAATGTAAAATGTGCAATTAATCTATGTTCTAATTTGAACATATAAAGTAGTCAGATATATACTAGATAAAAAAATATTAAATTAGCTTCACGCTGTATCCCGCAGTCATCAGGGTAGGCAGACGGAACCTATTGTTAAGACACTCCGTTTCCCTCTTTCCGCCGAATTCCGTAAGCATTGCGTGTTGAATAGCGAAACTCAACGCCGCGCTTTGCCCTGACACCAGAGCGAAGAAACAAACCAGCAAACCTCCATCCATAGTCAATGGACGATATGGTTGTTTTGTACAATATATTTATTGTTTTTAGTTTAATGTATTTATAGTATGTGCATGATACACGATAGTTGTGATTTCAAAAACCATCCGATAAATGCTTTAAGATATAAAAATATTTGTGTTCCGGTTACGTGATAAATTTCAATTATATATTATTTTTTTATCAGTTTTAAACGCAGTTACTCAGTTAGCTTAAAGATAAAAAACTAAAAACAAATAAAGCTTCATAATCACCGAGTTATGCTAATTTACTACAAGTTGTTCGTTTCAACGAGGATAACTACAATCTATTAAATTATACATTACATTACAACGAAACCGTCTAAAGTCTAAAGAAAAGTCGTTTCTGAGCCATTAAGTAGACAAAAAATTGTCTTTAAAATTTCTTATTATCTATTTAGAAACAGAGTTATTTACAAAAAGGCGTTACGACCAGCAACGGCGTGTCGCCGAATATTAAATTAGAAAGTACCTACTATCTTTTAAGAGAACTTTTAAATTTCAATTTAAGATTAAGCAAATCACTAATAACAAAAACTTGGAATTACTATATTAGAAATCATTTCTTTACACTGTATCCCACATATATCAGGGTAGGAAAAAGGAACTTTGGCGGACCTCAACGCCGCGCCTCGTTTGTTACCGGAGGGGGAAAATAAAAAAATACAGAGAGTGGTAATCGAAACTACGACCGTTGCGCTTTCATTCGGACTAGAGTACTATATAATTATTTACCACACTTTGTCACAATTTACCAATAATAACCACTTCCCTTATACATTTCTAAGCTAATAATGTAAATAACATTTTTTTATAGAACAAAAAACCGTAAAAATATTATCAAGAGCTGTGTCAGCTCTGCGCCGATCAAAGTGTTTACGACATTTGAATACCAACAATTGTCGGCTTTATGACTTTGTAGCGGATTCATTTTAATAAATTTGCTATATTAAAAGTATCTCCTTACTTTTTATGGCGGTTCAGTATGATCTAACTGCTAAACGATTAGAATAGAGCGCGTCTTAATAATTTTAAGAATTTTATTATTATTTTTTTGCTTAACGCTGTATTTCGCACCTAGCAGGATAGGCAGAGGAAATCTGGAAAGCTGGTGTTAAGGCACTTTATTCCCATTATGACACTTCCATGTCCCACATTCCATCGAGTTCTGAAGGCATTGCGTTTTGAGTGGCAGAATTGTGGCGAGGCAACGAAAAAGTTAAATATTTCAATTACTCGAGTGGGAATCGAACCCACAAACTGTCGCATTTATAATCATATGCATGTGTCCCTGCGCCACGAGTGGCTTTTTAGGTATAGATATTGGTAATAGTTAGTGGTATATTATTATTATTTTCATAAGTAACAGGATCAAAACCAATGTAAAGATGAACGGGAAACGAAGAGAGTAAAGACTTGAGCAAACAAATTAACTAATCAATTTGTCGGAGCGCTCAGTTCGAGCGAGTACTGCTAATAAGGAATGAAATACTCTCGGCTTTATGAAATATTGAGAGAAATAAAAAAAATATACGTATAAATATCTATCAATTTGCTTGATCTGTCACAAGTTACAAAAGTCACTATAGAGCATTGGACTCGTTTGACTGTAAAATCGACGGTTGTGAGTTCGAAACCCTATTATTTATTATTGTCATTTCCTCTCCTTAACTACTTCATTTCATTTCACTTTGCTCTAGACGAAATATAAAAAAAATTGGGCAGAAAGTGAGAAATGGAGTGTCATAAGACTAGATTCGTCTACCCTGGCTAACCCTGCTGGGCTTCAGAAAGCACGAAACTTATAGGAACTCTATTATTGAAACAGAGGACAGTGAATTCGATAGTGAAATCTAGTTTGCGAGAACAGTAGAAGGAAAGAAAAAAATATAAAAAAAAAAAATGGACTGCATGATTATTATTATTTTACCTTCACGCTGTATCCCGATCGACGTGGTTCGATATCACTGCTGGCGTTCCTCAAGGCGGTGTTCTTTCTCCACTGCTATTTTCTGTTTTTATAAATAATGTATCTAGAATAATTTCTTCTCCCTACCATCTGTATGCAGATGATTTGCAATTATACCGGCACTGCAATTTTAGCGATTTGCCGGAGACTATCGCGGCTTTTAATAATGATCTGGCTGCTATTTCAACTTGGGCCGAGTCTGTCGGACTGTTAGTAAATCCAGGTAAGTCACAATCTATTATCATTGGAAGCAGCAAACTTAGACATAAAATTAATTGGAATTCAACGCCGAGGCTCCTGTATTCAGGAGTAGAAATCGAATACTGTGACAAAGTAAAAAATTTGGGCCTAATATTTGACAGTAACATGTCCTGGGTACCGCACATTAACAATATCAGCAGACGCATGCATTTCTCCTTTCGTTCTCTTAAGCGTCTCCAATACTACCTACCTCATAAAACCAAAATTATGCTTGCACAATCCCTTCTTTTGCCTATTCTCGACTACGCCGATGTTTGTTATTTGGATGTGACCGAGGAGCTTCTAAACAAATTAGAGCGACTCCAAAATCTCGTCATACGCTTTGTTTTCGGTTTGCGCAAATATGACCACGTCTCCCAATTTCGTGCTCAGCTCAATTGGCTCCCAATCCGACTTCGCCGAGATATGCACATCCTTTCACTCCTTTTTAAGATCCTTAACTACCAGAATTTTCCTTGTTATCTTCGTTCCCGCTTTAACGTTCTACCTATCCCTACACGCTCAAGGAGGTCTGGTGTTATACCGACACTTAACGTACCGAAGAGTAACACCAAATTCTTTCAGAAATCCTTTTCTGTATACGCCGCATCCCTGTGGAATCAACTCCCTAAAGCAATCCAGAAAAGCCCTTCCATACATTCCTTCAAATCCCATTTAAAACAACATCTCCTTGCAACGTTAGACACCTAATTTTTATCAATACAGTGGTTCAATAGTGGTAACTTTACTTCATCTTAATGTAAAGCCTTATTTTCTTTTTGTTCCTCTATATACTTATTGTAAAAATATTTCTTATGCATATATACTTATATTATATAGAGTATGTATTTTTTATATTATATAGTATATATATATATATATTTTTGTTATATTGTATTATTTATTCTGTATAGCTATATTTATATTTATATTTATGTTTATATTTATATATACCGTTTTTGTTATTATTACTATTTTTAGGTTTATTATTGCTATTCTTTTTTTTTTTTTTTTTTTAATTCTCAATTTCACCGCACTGTCTTCTTGTCTTTCCCGCTACTTTGCACTCATCCACTTCCACGGGTTGGCTGGAAGAGATCTCTTCTAGAGATAAGTCCACCATTGTGAATGAAATTTCTAAATGTATGTTTTATTATGTATGAATTTGGTGCAATAAAGAATATATATCCCTCATATAATAGAGTAGGTAGAGGGAATCTAGAGCTTAAGTGTGTGTCCGTTCCCTATTTTTTTAAAACATCTCATGTTGGGTGGTGGGAATCATGGTCTCCTTAACGGGGCGTGCAAATAAGAATAATGTATTCCTATGGGTGGGAATTGAACCCACAACCGTCGCATTTACAGTCACGGGCTATACTGTTGCGCCACGGCCGCTCCAAAATTAATTATTAACAAATATAATCTGTAAAGTGTATAAATTTGCTGTAATAACTTTCAAGCAGTTCATATTCTACTTAGAAACAAAATATAGTATATTGTGTGTGGTTGTAAGTATATGTATATTTCATTATTACATAGAGCGCGTTGTCGGCGTTGGAGACGTGTTATTATGTGCCCCTATAATTTGGTCACCGGACGGCAATCCTCACCGGAGTTGCGGAGAAAAGAGTCACATACAGAAATATTACTAATTTACCCTTTATAACGGCATGGCAAATTGTCTGATCTACTTGCGATAGTTGTGGGTTCGATACCGATTATGAATTTGAACATGAAAATATAACGAGCTCATTCAAAAAGATGCGGGTTTCGATTAAACCTCCATCTTTTTGAATGTTATGTTAAAATTTTTATATGTATCTAAATATTTTGCTCTTCTAAGTGTGTTAACAAATCTTAAAAAAGTGTTCTGTGTTCATAACACTCAGCAATATGTCAAAAAATTCGGCAAAATAAAAAATTACAAAACTGAACAGTATGTTTGTTTAAACGAGCTAACCCCAGGATTGAAATATATATTAAATACAATTTTTGGAGGAATGCTCCAGGGTATATAACATCTCTTTAATCATTTCAATGTATGAAGCGAAAAGAAGTCACAATGTGGCGTGTGTCATACACAACCGTTGGCTATTTCCATTTGAACACGCGGGCGATGCTGTACGTAAGAACTATTTATTTTAATAAACATCGTTATTGTTTAAGTAATTGAAAGTGACATTTCACTATATTTTTAAAAAACCAAATACAAATAAAATAAAATAAACCATAATAAAATATAATGAAAAGAATGAAGTTGAATGTAAAATGTCGGGCACGTGTTGTGAATACTGAAATAAACAGAATTTACATAGATTGAAGAAAGAAACGCGACTTGCATTGTGCGATCAGCGCTCACGTACATTTTACATGCTATTATGTTTTATCTGGAACTCCTTTCAAATTGCTTTACTTCATATGATAATAGTGAATTGTTATCAATTATTCTTTTAGTTTAACGTGGTGTCCTGCAGGGAGTAGGGTAATAAAAAGGCACAGTTTTAAGACACTCCATTTCTCAAGCTCCGCTCAGTTTTCGAGACATTGCTTTGTTAGTACTATAGAGGACAAATGAGAATAATTAATTCCCCTCGAGAGTGAATCGACCCCAAAACGGTCACATGTTATTTAATATTTCATATATATGTTGTATATGCAACTTTAATAAAAATATTGTTTCAAATGAAATAGGTTGCAAAGATTATTTTTATAGCATTCGTATATTAAAGATACAGCACACGGTCAACAAGAATTTTTTCAAGTGATCTTTATCTTCATAATGCTGTTCTTTTCTTTTGTAAATAAAAACTGAACAATTTTCATTAGTTACATTTTTATGAGCAAAATCAAATAAGTGTATAAAAGTATAGATAATCATACAATTATAATAAAATAGCTAATCAATTTTTTTAAGTAATATTAAAAATGTAACTATTCGTACAACTCAAACGGCCGCAGTCGCCGGACCGTACTCAATAATATAATTGACAAGTTTTGACCTGTATTAAATTATTAAATTACTAAAATGGTTATTAAAATAGAGGTCGGTTAAAAGTAAGGACTCTATGTATTTTTTAGTTGCTCCTCATAAAAAAAATACTAAAAATATGTCCAAAAAATAAAGATAATTTTCAAGATGGGATGGATCACTCCTATCATTTAGCTGAATGGAAAAAAGATTACACCCGATTCTCAGACCTACTGAATATACATTTCATATAGCATTTCATAAAAAAATCAGACAAACCGTTTCAGTGCTAATATGGCAACTACCACTGAGTCGTGAGTGTTTTATATACATACATAATATATTTAGAGATAACACAAAATATGCTACGGGACGCTACGACGCGTCGCTACGAGACCTCTACGAACTTCGCGTCTACATTCCACAATCAGTTCGCGCGTCGCGCTCTAACTGTGTAGACGTGTGGTCCGTTTAACCTCCAGTGTAGAAACTTTATTCGATTTGGACTTCTGAAGAATATATTATAGATAAGTTATTGATTTTTTGAAATTTGTTTAAATTCTATATTTTAAAATGCTTATTATGAACTAAAAGTTTAAACTATTTAGTGATAGTGATTTGTTTTAACTTTAGTATATTGTACTATTGGAAAGCTGGATAATACTGTAAGTACTTTTTCTTTTTGTTTCTTATTGCATTGTTTCTTTAAATAGAGGCTTGAGACAATAAAGAAAAAATATTTATGTTTATATAGACCATTTAAATATCACTCGCATCGAAGTTTTTGAACGAACGTTTTTACTTGAACTTGCCATATTACTTGTTTCAATACTGTAAAACAGTCTATTTTATATACTTATCTAAAAAAATATATTTTTCAACGTATTTTTGAGGCCAGTTATGGCGTAGAGGCAAAAGCATTTGACTGTAAACGCGACAGGTTGTGGGTTTGATTTCTACTCGAGGAAATTAAGCTTATTTAGTATTTTCATTTCATCGCCCTGGTGTCGAGCTAAAGCGTGGCTTTGAGATTCGCCACTCAACACCCAATGCCTCCAGAATTCTGCGAAAAGCGGGGAGCGGAGAATCTAATCACTAGGCTCCCTCTGCCCACCTTGCTACATTAGAGATAAAGCGTGAAGCATAAAAACCCTAATAATTAAAGTGACGTAGGCTTATAGCCTCTCTCGATAAATGAGCAATCAATCATAAAAGATTTTTTTTTTTTTTTTTATCATAAAAGAAGAATTTAAATTGTAATCAGTAGTTCCCGAGATTATCGAGCATTCAACCATACAAATTCTTCTTTGTAAAATTGTTATATAAAATAAATACTTTTTTACACAACTAAGACCTGTAAAACGTTTTAAGACTTAAATATAATTTTTAATAGTTCATGTGTTGCATATTTGAGTAGTAAACACGTGATCTCGCATTCTTACCTATATTTGCAGAAACCGATAGCAAAATGATAATGTTATCTTTAAAAATCAATATTAATCTATATAAGCTTATCTGTAATTAACGAATCTTCTGAAATACATTATTCTCCATAATATTTTTTGATGTTCGTGAGTTGAGACTAAACACTTTATTGTGAAAATAAAACACTTGATTTGAAAAATGTTTGAGTATTATTTCACATTAAGTTTAAACAATATTTTTAGAAAACGTCTAAAATTTTGAACGTAGCGGGATCTAAACTCGTGCCTCTTGGACGGTTTTAACATATTTTTTCTAAAATTTTGTCATTTCTAGGTTCACTCTGCCAACCCTGCTGTATGCGGGATACAGCGTGAAGCATTTTTTTTCGTTATTTATAAAAATACTTTTTAATTTGAAAAGTAAATGGAGTAATCGATTTAACTAATTTGTATTCATGTCACCTCAATTGTCTTCTAATATGTTCGCGCTAAAGGCTGAGATGGTGGCGGAGTGTTACACATATTTGAATTAGAGAGCAGATGGTCAATTTACAAAAATCAACTTAAATATACAAATATCTTCTCTGAGTAAGAATCAAACCTACAACCTACTAACAACCAGATTCAAGATTCACTGATATACACACTGCATACAGACAGAGCAGGCGCGTCAAATCGATTTAGTCGACATAAACGTGAATTGTAAACGTATTAATCGGTCCCAAGCTTAATTTACCGTACTCATTACTTCCTCGACCCTAAACTTTCATACTAAGCGATTGAGCAAAATTACTATCATTTACCAGCAAATTAGGTATACAAAGTTGCTAGCGTAGTGAAAAGAAGTGACTAATTGAATATGCGATATCGTTGGGTTCGAATCCATCGATTTATAAAATTTGGATATTATTTTTAATATATTATTTAACTTAAATTGGTCGGAATAAAGTACAGTAGTGGGTTCCTTTCTCTTGGCCTTGGAAAATGGAAAAAATTAAAATTAGAGTAACTTCTACTAGATACACTTTATTTATTTAGTTACTGTTAAAATAACATATAAGGACTTAGCGGAGGCACGGCACGGCACGGCGATTTCGATTCATGCTCAGAAGAATTAATAATTTTCATTTATTGGTCCTGTTAAGAGGAAGACGTAACGCGATGCTGAGGATACCCAGGATACTCAGTATTGTCCCGCTATAAGCGGAATACAGCGTGAATATAAAACACAATATCGCTTAAAACCTGCTTTTATACTTTTTCTATAGTAAATAGTATGTAAATGATAAATGGTTAAGAAAAAACCCTGAAGATAACAAAAGCAAGAGAACAAAACTGTATACAGCTTATTATTATTGAGCACGCCGTCTCCTCTTATGTATAATATAAATAAAATTTGTTTACTTGAATCTCGAATGAGACATCAAATACTCTAGAGTCGTAAACACAATGTAATAATACACACAATGGAAAGCTTAACCTAAATTATTATTTTACTTATATAAGTATAGAGTAAAGACAAAATTATAGCTTTACTCTATATCCCGCATTTAGTAGGCAGAGGAAATTGGTGCTCGCTCAGATGCTCCGTTCCCCACGCACCGTCCAGATTTTGAGCTCAGGGAATCGAATTCACAGCCGCTGTATTTACCTTAAATTCTTTTTCACATTTCACAAATAAACCTCTACACCATCACAAAATATTAATCCGTTAAAAGTAATTGTATCTATAAAGTGCCGTCTTTTTCAACACGAAGGCCGAGAGCGGGCGAATGTTTTTCTCTTCTAAACGAATAATAGTCCGTTGAAAACCATTTCATTAGTCGGTACTCGGCCTACACGCGGGCAAACATGATTTACGCGCACGTACTCGTACATACATAAATACAAAGTGATTTATTACGGCTTTTACATATTAAAATATTACTTCTAACACCATTATTTTTAAAGATTTTTTTTTGTTATGTTTTGTGCTACAAATCGTTGTTGCACGAGGCGTTACGTCTAGTTGTATCGACATGTGACGCGCGAGGCCAGATCGCGATATCTTGAGGTTGGTGTGATTGTGTAGTGTTTGTACATAAAAAAATAAATAAATTCGCTTTACGCTGTATTCCACATACAGTAGGGTAGGCAGAGGGAACCTAGTGTTATAACACTCCGTTCCCGTTGCCCACTTTTGCCGAATTTTAAGGCACTCGGCGGAACTCAACGCGACGGTTTGTCTCGTTACTCGTGTGGAAATTGAAACCTCAACCTGTTACGTTTACAGTCGCATGTATTTTTCCTTATGTCAAGTTAAAGACATACTTAAAAGAGTTAAGTAGCAGATGAAGTAAGATAAATAAAATATGAATATTTTTTTCATTTTAAATAGGACCTATAAATAAAAAAAAATATTTTTTTCTTTTTTTTGTCCTCCGCATATAGCAGGGTCAGCAGAGAGATCCCAGTATTAAGACACTCCATTTGCCACGAACTGTCCAATTTTTGTGACATTCCGTGTTGATTAGCGTAACTCAATACCATGCTTTGTCATGTTACCTGGGAGAACTAATGACAATAATTTATTCCCTCGAGTAAGAATCGAACTCACAGAAGTAGTGTTTACAGACAATTGAGACACTCTATTTTCCACTTTCAACGCATTTATTTTAATACAAAATACGTCACCACCACCATATAGGAAGTTACTAAATAAATTTGCATTAATTTTATAGAGTTCAATTGAAACTTTCCACTTGTAGTACTTGTAGTATTTGTTATAATTACCACATATACAGCTTCTGGCGATGTAGACTCAGCTTTTATGCCCTCGGAATACTCGGTTACAAAATATTTTTTTTATAGCTTCCACTGTATTCCATCCATAGTAGAGTAGAGTAGGCAGAGGGAGCCTGGGAAACTAATGTTAAGACACTCTGTTCCCAATAACATACTTTCGTTCATCACTTTTCGCCGAATTCTGAAGGTATTGTGTGTCGAGTGGCGCTACCCGACGCCCCGCTTTAACTCGTTGCCGGAGCGAGACAATGAAAATATTAAATATTTCATTTCCTCGAGTGGGAATCGAACCCGCAACCTGTCGCTTTTACAGTGGCATGCTTGTGCCCATTTTAACACGCTCTTATTAGACTGACTTGTAATGACGTACGAGTAAGTATGTAGATAAGAAAATCTAAGGAACTGAAGTTGTTATACGTAGCTAAGATGAAAATACAATGACACCTTCAAACTGGTCTGGCTGGCTGCATGATGGAACCAACACCTGAGCTTTAGAGATTCTTTAGAGATTACTAATATACCCCTTGAGTTTAGGCTCACGTCATTTTAAACTCCGAACATATTCTATAGCACTTGTAGACTTGCACGACGACGATAAAAGCGAGTTTTTTTATGTTTGTTTATCTTTGACCGTGGACGTCAAAATATTGTGACATATACATGAAGACGCGGTCTCACCGCTTTATCTAAGAAAATAGCAATAAAATAATTTCTTTAGTCTTTAATTCAATTCAAAATATTCTAAATATTCTTTTTTCTAACGTACTATTCCTTAGCAGCCGATGTTACACTTACACTTTGTGCCTCTGCCCACGACTGGCCTCTTAAAACAAAATAACTGAAAGTTCGAAGCAGGCGACGCTACCGTGGAAGAGTGCGGAGAGGTGTAGTACATTTTGCAAATAGTAGCGGTCTGTGAGACCGTCTATAGGTAAAGGTTTAACTGTGTCTATTTTTAATTAACTTGTACTTGGTTTAGTCTTCATACTTTTACATTCGAATTATTAAATAGGAGAGATATTACCATTGAATCTTGAAAAAGAGCCAATGAAATGTACTTTATCAATAACTAGAAGATTTTGATTAACATTTTCCAAGTAATTAAATATAAACAGTAAATGAACATTAAATATCGGCACATTGTGTAATATAAATATGCGACTACTGATCAATCCTGCAAATATAATTAACAATACGGAAAAGGTTTAACCTTTTAGCTATACAAAAATATTTGTATATAAAATAATCACATAATCACATACACCTGTGTTCCTCTACTCTAACTTTACGCTTTTTCTAACATAGCATAGTAGAGGAGTGGAGCTAAGTTACGCTCCGTTCCCCGGTCTCTGTCCGTCCAGTGATATTGTGTGTTGAGTTGAATTCAACGACGAGTTTTGTTTTATTATAAGAGCGAGGAAATTATTCATTTTCCCAATAGAGGAATCGAACCTACAACCGACTGACCTACAATTTACGCTGCGCCGTTACGCCACGACAGCCTTAATAAAGAAATAATATTTTCCGATATCTGAAGGACGACAGTGTCGTATGTTTGACGTTATAGCAAAGTAAAGAGTAAAGCTATATTTGATTTGGTCCTCGGTGTTTACAAACAGACGAACACCCCGCTCCACTTGTTACGCAGTTTGATAAAAAAAAACATTTTATACGTACGGATGGACAGACAAAGCCCTTACAAAACTACTGGATTTAGAAAGTAATTTTTTTTTGAAAGTTGGGAGTAGAGGTGATCTCCTACAATCACTAAATTGAAATACAAACTCGAAATTTCTTCGGCAACAAAAAAATGCGATTTTCCATTTTACGTCTTAAAATCCACGCAAATAAAGTTGTAATAAAAAAATACTCATATCATAATTATCACTCTCACTTTCACGCTTTTTCCACATAGTACTAGTAATCTAGAGCTATGACACTCCGTTCCTTATTTTCCATCTAATATTCAATACATTGCGTGTTAGTGGTGTAATTCAACGCCGCGCTTACACTACCATACTGGAGAAATGAAAATAATGTCATACGTATTCCATATTTATTTGAAATAATATACGAGACTGTCAAAGTAAACGAAAAAATATATTTCTACTTAATTCGTTACTTTATTCTAATACAGTGTGATGAGCCAAATTGTTCTGTCAGTTCTGAAGACACTTACGTTTGGAAGTTAAGCTAAGTTTGTTGTTCCTTCCACATTTCACATTGTACCGACCTGGGATTGTTTTTTAAGGGTATACTTATATCAGAAATTACTTTGAAACGTACTATATGTAGCTAATTTTCCATATTTTAAGTAGGGTGAATAATATAATATTATTAATTTCTCCCCGTATCGGCGTGTAGGCAGGTTGTTAAAACACTCCGTTTCCCAGGCCCCGCTCAATTGTCAAGATATTGCGTGTTGGGTGACCGGACTCTCAACGCCACGAACATACAACCGTTGAGTTTACAGTCAGTAATTGAGCCACTGTGCCACGACGGCCTCAAATCTCCAACACCTGCATCAATAAATTATGTAACTTGAATATATAACCAAATACAAGGTCACTCAAAATTTTGTTTGCATAAATTGTAAGACGTAAAACGTAGGAATTTTGAAAAACAATCTTTTAGCGCTCCCCTATATCCCTCAACTTACCTTCACGTCAATTTTAAATTTTCTACGTCGAGTACTTTCGTCTGTGCGTTGTCTGTTACTCAGTAAAAGAAGATAGATATATTTTTTCGATAAAGTAAATGTAGTGTGACCACAACACAATCAAAATCAAGGACAGTCTCGTTATATTTTTAATACATTTATTTAATTTAGGATTTGAATCTCTACAATAAAAGAGTAATAAGTATCTATACCACTATGCGGGCGGCGCCGGGACGTCCGTCTGTCACTAATTGATCGTTTGAAACTCGCTCGACGGCTTCGTGCGTCGTGGAATATTTTCATAGCGCAGTAATATTTTTTACAGATCGTTAAACGTTAGAAAAGATTATTTTTTTATCTACACACCATTGTGTATATAGCTTCACGCTTGTTCCCGCAAACAAGCCAGATAAAGCGTGTAAAGACATTTCTTTCTCCCACCGGTTGAATTTTATTTTTGTATCGGAGCCACGAAGTCACGAGGTATAGAGAACTCACAAGGCAGGTTGTACGGTAGAACAGAGATAAAATCATATAATAGGAGAATGCATGTTTATCAGAGATCCAGCTATCGAATAATTCAATATAGGATTGTATGCAAATATCGTCACTGTCAAGTATTGAAGGGATTGAATATTATATATTGTTTTGATGAAGTGGAAGGTCAACAGTTACCATTTTTGTGAGTCACGTTATGTTGTTTTAGGACTTGTTTGTTACCAGCGTGTAATATAACGTATGAGGCAAAAAGGTTAAAGCTTAGTTTTGTAACCATTTTTGTACGATTTTTTTGCTCTCTTTTTTCACATCCATTCTAATGTCGTTTTTATGGTTCCGTACCTTTTAGGGCAAAAAGAAACCCATCTAAGATAATTTTGCTGTCTGTCTGTATATCTGTCGATCTGTCTGTTGCCTGTAAAAAACCTTTATCTCAAGAACGCTTCAAGATATCGAGTTGACGTTCAAATCATATACCTAGGTCTACGGTCCCATAATTTCCTGAGAAACACGTATTATTATACTGACTTAAAATAAATTATATGGCCCTTTATACGCATAACGATAATATAAAGGGAATTCAAATGAATAGGATACTTCCGGTTAATCTAGAATTATGAAATTTGGTACCTACCTACGTACTAGATAGTACTAGTAAAGGAATAATCTGAAAAATTCATATATTTATGGTTAAATCTTAAAAAATCGTATCCTTAAAAGGGGGACAAAATTTGGTATTAAAACCGCTAGTTCAAATGATGTATCAGATGAAAGGGATCCGGTTAAACTAAGCTCGAATTTCAGAAAAAATTTAAGGTCTCGAAATTTTTACCGAACCCTCGCTGTGCAAGCCCGACTCTCGCTTGACTTTTTCTTTAACTACAACTGACGCCAGTTATTTTAAAAAGTAGTTTTTAATATTTTTTATGTCCCTGAATATATTAGGAGAGTAAGCAGAAGAAACCTAATCGGATTATCAAGATATTACGCGTTGAATTGTCTTGAATGGGAATCCAACCCAGTGTCACATTAACATCCAGGGTCTGCACAGAGCACTGGCACAGCGCGCTGTGCCATTTTATAAAAAAAAATACAATATCAAACTTAATATATGTACAATATTTAATTTCGGAGTATGTATATTTTATTATGATCATAACAAGTTCGTGAAGTTGCCAACTAAACAAACACAATGGTAATTTATTATTGTATTTTTAATAAAAATTACAAGCATGGATAATTTTTTATAGGTAATATTAAAATATTTTCATCTTTCAAGAGGGCGCGCTGTTTCTTTTTCCTATGTGTTGTATACACTTAAGAAAGAAAAACTGTGCGCCCGCGCGTGTTGAATCGTCCAAGAGGCGCGGTCTTTCACTACATTAAAATTTTTGCACGTTTTCTAAATAAGTATCAAGCTTTACATTGTTTAACTGGCAGTAAACGCGAGGGTAGTGCATTTGATTTTCACTCATGAAGTTCATTACTTTAATTATCTTCGCTCAGGTGGTTCATCACTCGATCTTCGCTCGTCGTTAAGAAACAACTCCGTTTATCTTCCCGTTCCTCCTCCTTTCTGCCAATCTACTATTCATGTCTTGAAAGTTGGGGCGTTATGTGGGGAACCAAGCACTAGGTTATCACTGCCTACTCTGGTATATACAGAGTAGCGTGCAGCTGTAAAACAACATAACAAAAATACATATTACCTTTAAATATAGGCTTTCTAATAAAAAAATGTCAACCATTTTCGTCACTATTCGAGTAAATATTGAAAAGACACCTTTTACCCTTTTCACCCTCAAGAACATTTTACATGATATATGGATCAACCTTTTCTTATGCTGTTGTACACGTTATTGTATTACTTGACTGATGTAATGTAAGTGGTGAGATGTCATGTATGAGTATGTATATAAGAGTATATATAATGGGAGGGGCGTATCCGTTTTGGAAAAGCAAATTTTTATTATTTATTAGCAATTATTATATAATTTATCATATTATGTTAGGAACGGAGTGTTTTTACACTAGGTTCCCTCTGCCCACCCCGAAGCTGTTTTATTTGTTACACTAAGATTATATATTCTGGGTATCTTTTAAAATGGTAAAAGTCATGATTAAATCATAATTCATTGATATTGATATTTTTCGCCTAAATTACAAAAAAATGCATGTTTAATGGAAACTGTAGTGAAGTTCAATGCTGGGCTTGATTTTGACCAGATATCATGATACCGGTACCGTTCCTCTATAAGAAAGGTTGAATAACTAACTGAAAAAAATCGATCCAAAAATTTTACTTCATTTCCCCGAATCGAACCACATTCGTGACGTTTACATCCAGACGCGGTCAGAGCAGAGACAGCCTCAACGTTATCTTATAAAGTTATATTAAAGAAACTTGTCACTTAATTGTACGGTTCCATAAATCTGAAACCAAATCTCGGTGTTAATATTGTCGTTTGTATTTTGCTTCGTTAGCGTCGTTCTGTTCTCTTCGTTAAATTTTCAGTTTTGTAGCATAATAGCCGTGAACAGAATAATAGTTTGTAACTGTATATTAAATGTAGGTATATGATGAGGGATTAGGTTGTGGCGTATCGATATTGTTGATGCCCTCGGACCTGTAAATCATACGATTTTAAACTTGAGAGGTCTATTGGTAACCTCTGAAGAGTTCCACTTTTAAGGACCTGGCTTCGTTATTAGAACAGCTCAATGATATTAAATTATTACATTGTCACCTTAGCTTAGTATAAATTAGCTTTACAGTAATTATTTTTTGTTGCTGTATTTTCAGTTATTTTATTAATTGCTGAACTTTGACCTATATTTAAATTAGGAAAAAGAAGGTTAGCGAATGAGAAAAGAAAGAAACCATTTGTAGCAAGGCCCATGAAATCTAGTGTTAAGTCACTCAATTTCCTGCACACCACCCAATTTTCAGGGCGTCGCGTGTTGTATTTGTGACACTGGACCTCAACGCCGCGCTTTGTCTTGTTACCAAAGTAAATAATACTTTCTACCGAGTGTTTTCCGAGCTCACAACCGTCATGTTTACAGCACAGAGTCACTACGCCACGACGGCCTCTATAAAGACAAAAAGTGCTTTAAAACGCGACTTTTCTACTTATAATTCTAGTTATTATATAATGGAAGTGGGACTGCATTAAACTAATTACGTTGTTCAATAAAACTGAGTGCAATTGAAGTTAATGAAACAAAAAGCATTGTTATAATAGCTCCTCGTCAGCGACGTGACTCGATTAGGTGGGGAGGTGTTCGTCGTCAATTATACGACAGTTAGTATCTCGTTTGATTTATATTAGGATAAACGACTCGTGGCACAGTGCAGCTGCTGACTGTAACTAAACGAACGAATCAATGAACGAAATGAATTATTTAAATTTTCTCAAACCTTAGCGTTGTGTTACGCCACTCATCATTTCGAAATTGGGGGATGTGTGGGGAGTAGAGAGATGTAGAGGAAAAAAATAATTTTACATATTTCAAATGCTTACTTTTGAATATTAAATATAGGTATTTAATTCTCGCTTCGACAATGGTTTTTAAGAACCAAGTTTTTCATTTATTTTTTTGCCCCAGTTTATAGCAAAAAGAAATATTTTTTAAACCACTTCCATAAGGAGGTTATCAATTTAATTGTAGTTTTTAATGTTAGTTACCTCAGAGGTTTTGACTGGGTGAACTGATTTTGATGTTTTTGGTTGAGTTCTGACTTTGATATTTGGTTGAAATTGAAGAAGTCGGTTTTATAATAAACTACTATTATTATACAACATAAGTTCTTAAAATAATATATTCTATTCTCGTATAAAATAAATAATTTCATATGCAAGATTCTACTAACTTTTTGACATTTGTGACACTCAGTTTTGGTTCTAAAAGTATAGTAGTTTAAGTATAAATAGTTTTCGTGACAATTGAGTAACTGACGTTGATTTAACGAACTGTCTGCTTTATAATTCACGCATTTACCTGCTTCGTCTAGTAATAATTGTGTATGACACATGACATACTCTATATAACATAATATCTCACATTATCTAACACGAAAATATGTTTTCAACACGAACCAGCAGTTCCTGATCAAACAAACCATCCAGCTTTACAATATAAGTGTAAACTGTTATTGAACATGGATATTCAAGTTCTACACTACGAGTGGGAAGCAGGTTTCTATGTACATGCACATTGTAATGCTGGAAGGAAAAAAGTTTTGACGATGCTCTATGGAATTAAAATATGCTTTTAGTACTTACGACGGCGTAAATAAATAATGAAAGTGATAGAGAAGTGGGATTTTAATGTGCTGTAGGTACATGATTGTGATTGACTAGTGTTTTGATTATATAATAAGTAGGTGCTGGTTCGTAACCTCCTAGATTGAATTTTTCGCGGCGCAGTGGCACAGGATTTCGCGATTTGTTTAAATTATGTCACGAATTTTAACGTCAAAGCGGAAGAATCCGCGTGTGCAACACTAGTATAATTATAATCCTAAATTAAAAAAATCAAATTAATCGACGTGTGATGAACGGAGTGTCATATCACCCTCTGATTCTCCTCTATAAAACAATTAATAAGCTACAAAACATGAATACTTAATAATACTACCTTACAAACTTTACCCCTTTTAACTATAATTGCTTAACAAAATAGGCTTAAGGTGAAACAAGATCAAGCTAAGTTTACGGAAAATTCGATAAGAGCGTTGTGTGCAGCTCGCACTTGTAATTTACTCTAACATTTGAATGGATTTTGAGATTAGTTCAACTGTTTCTGATCTTATGAATGATTAAATAAACTACGACAGAAACTCCGACATAAGTGTCAGAAATTAATGTATGTACTATTGACACTCGTACGGACTTTTTGTGTCTGAGTATCAACTTTTTCACGCGCGAATTGGTGTATTGAAAATGTCAAATCTGTTCTAAAACATTTTCAAGTACACTAGACACTAGGCATGTTCATACAGCGGTTAATGCGACACTAATCATAGTCTGATTAAGCCACGAGGAAAGATAATTGAAATTATTCTGCCAGTCCAGGTAAAAAACAAAACTGCATTTAATATTTAAAACAAAAACAGTTGGGTATGTTGCCGGATCTTCTCAGTAGAACTCGAGTCAATGGCAGCTTTACTTCCACTCCATGAGTCAAAAGTACTAGTAATGTTTTATTTAAATAAAGAACAATTTTTAATTAAATAAGATATTCATAATTTAAGTCTCTATACGTAAGTAAAGTTTGAGAGAACCAAATAAATTTGAAATGTACTAGAAAACTAATCCCACCGATAATAACAAGTTATTGTCTTTTTTAACTATTTTAAAGTATTAACCCACACTTACTAAATAAGTATTATTAAAATATTCTATGTACTTTAATACAATCAATGAAATATTGGATAATCTAAGATTAGCCGGTCGCATTAGACGACGTGTGTTACATAAGTTAGTCTTTTACCTAAATTATGTAGTAAAGTTAATAATGAATGGCATCGATAGTGATGTACTCGTATACATCAACCACAAATCAAATATACATTAATCCAAATGTCACTTCTAAATTTGTGAATAGTTATGAATTCCACATATATTTTCTCTATATCATATAGGTCTCTTTACTTCAAAAGAAATAATCAAGCTAACGAAGTTAACGCAATCAAAAGATTAGAGTAAAATAAGATCATAATCAAATCAAAACATCTAGGATCGACCCAGCTACTATCGTCCATTCAGTCGATTTAATATAATAAGCTGACTATTATGCTAATAATATTTAACCTATTAAAGTTTGATTTCAAATATTTCATAATTTAGAATTAATTGTATAAAGAATCCTTGAGCTCAATTTTAAAATGATAAAAAAAAAATAATACAAGCGAAGTTGAAAGTAAAGTCTAGTCTTAGTAATAAAGTCGTAAAATTGAATGATAGGCAGAGTTTGCTTGAAAATTAATGTGTGGTCTCAAAGTGCATTGGAAAATTATTTCTCATACAGCTCATATATAACATATTAAATTGTTTCCATTTCCCACTCTGACATAAAGGACGACGTTAAGTTGTGAGACTCGACGCGCAATTTCTCAAATTCAGGCATAAAATGGGAAATGAAGTTTCTTTTCTAGATAATCACTGCCACCATTCTACTATGATCGTAAAAATAAAAAAAAACTTTAAAGGAACCCTACACTGAGAGGAAATTAATGTTTTTCCGCTATCTGTTCCTCCACTCAACACGTTACGTGCCGTATTTGAGAAAACAATCTAATATATTAAAAATATTTCATTAATTTTCAATTTATTAACTATTTACTAAATTAAAGTGAACCAGAAATGAATCGAAAATGCAATAAGCAATAACAGTAAATAGCACTCTCTCAATCTTCATGTTCGTCTGCATTCATGAGATGCGTTACGGAGGGTGCGTCATTTGCAATTTGCACGTACGTTATTATGCTATTTGCTTAACTATCGTGGCGCAGTGGGACATCATAAATTCGGTGGTTGCGGGTTCTATTCCCATTCGACAAATTTTTTTTTTCACGTTTTATACGGCGGCGACGTTTTACACGCTACTGTTTCTGCACACTTCTTTTGCCTCCACACACTACCGTCACCACCTCTTCACATATCTCCTCAGGCTTTTTCATGACTTTTTGTGACATTCGTTGAAATCCCTAAAGTCTACCTTTAACATTATAGTAAAGCATTCATAAAAAAACTTTCGCGTACAGTTCCTCTAATAATATTTGTGCTCATTTTTATACTGTAATTAAAACTTAATAGCTTATTTTAATGATAACTTAATATTAAAACATTTGTTTAATAAAAGATCAAATACATTATTATTTTATTTAGTCCAGTGGGAAAGCGAATGACTGTAAACGCGAAGGTTGTGGGTTCGAGACTGATGTTAATAAACATTTGGTTCAATTTGCTTGTCCTGCTATATGTAATACAGCGTGAATTTAAAAAATATAATGTTTTTGTAATAATATAACATGAAAATCGTTAGTTATTTTCTTATATTTCGGGATGTTATCGATACAAAGCTGTCTCGCCCCAGTTTAAGTTCGATTTGCGCTCCATGTGTACTTTGTAATATTACATTTTCTATTTACGTCGCGGATGAACGGTCTGTCTCACTTTAATAACTTTACGTTATGGGATAGAGGGAATATTAAACGAAATTGTTTAAGAAACTATATATACACATTATTATTTTATGTACATACATAATATTGTACTTTTTCAATATTTACTCGTCGAGTTTTTGGTTATACATTTTTTTTATTGTATTTCGAATTATAGCTTTTTTGTAGCTTCACGTCTGCTTTTATGCATAGCAGGGTTGATACGCACACGATACCCGGTGATAAGACACTTAATCTCCGAGACAATGTGCGACAACCAGAGTAGGGAAATGACCGCCGCCGCAACAACCTCAGCCTTATATACCATACATGTATTTTGATATATGTAGGCATATCTTTTGATTTGTTTATTTATTTATTTATGTCATTGGGTGTTAAGATTGAGGGAAAATTATGCCAAAATGTTGAACTAAACTTATTGAAAAGGGATGAAGTAGAAAAGCTTAACAATTGAATGTAGAGGGATTTAAACCTGCGCCTTCGGCATGAGAAGTATCTTTCTTTCCTAAGTGAAAATATTAAATAAATAGCATTTTCTCTCCCCACATGATAACTGTGAATCATTATTTTTGGGTAGCTACAGAGAAAAATAAGAACAAACAAGATTTTTGCGGCGCGGGTTCCAATTACTCCGCTACATTTAAATTTGTATGTTTCTAAAATATATTTTTCTTTTTTAAGTGTGGAAACACTTTAAAAATGTAATAGCAATCATATCACAAATACATATGAATTTATTACGTATATGGTAAACGAGAATCAATGATTCTGGAGGACCTCCGGAGGACATGATTGGAGAGGTTGATGACAGTGGACGAGGCGAAAGAGATATGTACAGATCGTAACCTTTGACGCTTTGTCTCTCTGGTTACTTTGCCAACGATAAAGCGTGACTTTTGGTAAGAATCAATTCCACAATTGTCGTAGGTAATTGTATCGCGTTTCGAAAATTTATTTTTGTTTGTAGCTAAAATCCCAAGTAAAATTAAGTTAATTTCAACGTTTGCGAGTATAGCTAATGCATATCACAAAAAACCCCTTCCATCAGTCATATAAAAGTAACACAAAGCATAAAGCTCAGGGAAACTCTGAAGCAATTATAACGACATACGAATGTGCGAGCTTTCCTTTGAGCTTTTAGAGTTAAAACATCGAGTTATAACGTAACGTGAGAAATGACATCTGCGCTAATGTAAGAGAGTCGCGAATGTATGCACACTATTTATATATGTTGGCAATGACGGACTTTATGTTGTTAGTATTGTTTGTAAATATATTTTTTTGTATGTCATGAGTGGGGAAATAATTATATTTGAATTATTTTCATAGATTCGCTGTAGTAGTCCATGAGCCGCCTGTCAGCCCGGGATGTCTTGAAAATTGGGTGGTGCCAGGGAACCGAATGTCTTAAAGCTAGTATGCCCGGTATGCAGGAAAACACGTGGAAATGCTTAAAAAATGTCTTAATATTATTCCATATATCTGAACACTACGAACATGCAAAACGTTTATTGCTTAAATAAACGTTGCTTAAAAGAGTGCAAATAAGCGAGTGAAGCTGCGCGTGTTCACTAGTATATGTATAATTGAAAAATGAACTGGTAGGAGGAACGCGAGTAGAGTCCGTCGGAATAGTTGACGTTGACGAATAGCTGAACTCTAGGCGACTTGCTATAAATAGAGCCATTACCTTACTATTGCCGTGTTTCTGAATACGTTTCGCACAGCATGTTAGATATTTTCCAAGCAGTGGAGTTTTTGTTTGTAAAGCTCGTTAACTCACAATATCGCCGCCAGTTGTCGCGCTGTCTGGCGACTCCAAACTTATTACGAGATATGAAATTCCAACCGGAATTATATATCGCTGCCAACGTCCAACAGCGCAGCGGCCGTCGCTGCATATTTAGTAGTCGCGACGGAGTTCAAATCTGCCTTTGAGCGTATTGATTTTATTTAGTATTCATATCATTTTGTAGTTATTTTTTTTAGGTCGTATAGAGATAGATGCGTGTCGTATTTTTGGAAATGAACGTTAAAATGATTTTAAAAGATTCCTTTGCTGAATGTACCTTCAAGTTCTTATGTTTTACACGTTATATTTGAAAAGACGAATTTTGAAATTTCAATTTGAAAATCAAATAAATAAATAAACAGCAATTTCAGAAAGTACAGGAGTATTACAAGATATTTCTTTATTATAATGTTTGTGTTGTCGTATAATATTGAAACAACCTTTATGCTCAGTGGCTGCCAGGAACATTGTTGGCTTGGCTTTGGCAGAGGTCCGTTATTATTCGGGAAGAAACTCTCCTTGCACCTTATTGAAATTAAGATCACTATGCTAGTCTACAGCTAGCGTAATGATTTAGTATTACTTTAGAATTAAATTTATTTGTGTTTTATATTTTTAGTACATTATACACTTAATTATACTCTATTTTATTCTTTTACTTTCACGTTGTATTCCTCACGTAGCATCACATAGCATCTAGTTAAGATATTCCACACCGAAAAATGTTCGGTGAACTTTGGAGGCATTGCGTGTGGAATGGCGGAATTCAACGCCACACTTTCCCTCAATACCAGAGAATAGAAATGATAATATTTAATACTTCATTTCCGCGAGTGGGAATTGAACCCAAAACCTGTCTCCTTTACAGTCACCCACTCGCCTCACTACCCAAGAGCCCGTAACAAGCTAAAGTGGAGTATTTAAAACAAACACTGACATCACAGAGTCGCGCTGGCTCGCGCTATCTTATCGTGCCATTACACGATTATCCCTCATTACACACTTGTCCACTCCTCCACAAGTTTGTAAAACAAAAAATAACAATTTTTATTATAAATATAAATAAGTTACTTCACCTTTTTCCCCGTATATTAGGTAGAGGGAACCTGGGAACCTAGTGCAGAGACACTCCGTTTGCTATTAATATTAACTTACATTTTATTTAAAAAATATAAATAAACTTTTAGTTGTACATAATACTGTACACCTGCACAAACATGGTTCTATTTTGGTTGTTTAAGTATATTTGTATGTTTAATGCGCAATTATACCAAATTATTTACGTAGTAAGCAGAAACTCGTATATAATGTAGATATGTAATATAGAAAGGTAATGAAAAATTTATTTACATTAATTTTCATTTTCATTTCTTCGCTCTGGTGTCGAGGCAAAGCGCGGCGTTGAGTTCTGTCATTAAACCCGAAATGCTTCCAGAACTCGGCGGGAAGTGGAACGGAGTGACTTAACACTAGGTTCCCTCTGCCTACCCTGCTGTATGCCAGATACAGCGAGAAGCTGAAAAGAAAGTAGTGTAGAGACCGTCGTGGTGCAGCGGCATTCTTACTCGTCTGAATGTAAAAGTGATAATTATGGGTTCCACACGAGGGAATTAATTTACTTCATTTCTCCGTTTTGAAATCAGGTGATAAGTGGAAAATGAGTGCTTTAACATTAGGTTCCCTGTGATGATATCGTGATATACGCACGGAACAGAGCTAAGAGAGGCAACATTTTACTAGCCTCAAATAGAATATTGCAAAGACACTATTTTTCTCACTCACAACACTCTGAAAACATCTTTCGTAGTAATAATTAATAACTCAGGAAAAAAGTAAGTGTTGCTCATATTTCATACTAACGAGAGGACGATTTGTAAACAACTTCATTAATAACGTGCAGGAGAACTCTCTTGTCGCTGGAGTGCTGATTCGAGCTTTTGGAGACGAGACATTTGTTTTCTTATTGTTAAATATTGAGACCTTCGTGGCGCAGTGGGGCAACGTTTGACTGTAAACGTTGGTTCGATCCTCAGCCTTGGGAATTAATTATTTTCATTTCCCAGCTCCGCTAGGATCCGATCCTACATGTGAGGCGCAGAGTCAGTGTCTTATTACGACGGAATGTCTAATGTATAGTTTCTTTATATTTGTATGTCAAATAGGAATAAATGACAAACATATGACATTCATGTTTGACACGTATATGACATTTTATTGTGTCATATATGAATATCACATGACTTAACACAACTTTGCCCGCGTGGTCTAATGGAAATAACCAAAAGTTGTTTATAACACATTCTTAGAGCCCGTAGGTTAGAAAATGGTTAAAGTGATGTAATATAACCTGTATATAGACTTGATAAACTGACTATCCAACAAAGTATTTTTTAAAAAGACCCCTTAAATAGTGTAATTCAAAATTAGAACTTGCCCCAGACTTGAACAAAACCGGCGCATCATGGCGCGAATGATAAAAGGAAAGGAGACTTATGAAATCAGGTGATTGATTGATGATGTACATCTCGTACATCATTACATTCGTTTTGCTTTAAAAATAATTTAAAATGATGATAATAAAAATAAGTATAGTTTCTTAAAATGTTTATTTATATAGCAATAATGTAAACTTGGCGCATCTGGCAGTAGCAAGCTGTACTCCTTCGAAGCAATTTCAGCTTCAGTCCTTTATACTGGAATATCGAAAATATTGAAAGCTTATTGAAACTTTTATACAATTTTCAAATTATTTTTCTATGGAGTTTACTAAGAAATAGTCAAGTAAGAATTGCAGTGTTATTATAGCTGATTCTATGAAGTTAAAGTAAATGAAAAATCGGTCAAGTGCGAGCCAGACTCATAAAAAAAAATCTAAATCAGGTTCACGCTGTATCCCGCACACATCAGGATAGGCAGAAGAAACCTAGTTTTAAGATAAATAAGAAATGTTAAGCTCCGTTCCCCACTTACCGCCGAATTTTACACGGAACTCTACGCTATGCTTTGTCTCGCGACACCAAAGCGAAGAAATTTAAATATACATTTAAATAAATATTTAATTTTCTCGAGTGGGGATCGAATGCACAACCAGTCACGTTTCAGTCACAGTTTGTGCCCCTGTGTCACGACTGACCTCAAGAGTTTACAAAAGTTGATGAACTTAAATTTTCAAATCTAAACTTAGATCACTTTGTTGTCAGTTAATCAAATTGTCTGTGTGTCAAGAGTCTTTATCTCAGGAACGCTTAGAGATATAGAGTTGAAATTTAAGCCATATATACAAATATACAGTACCATGATTTCCGAAAAAAAAAACATATTTCTACATTTACCTAAAAAAAAAAGAAATGTTCTTTTAAATTACAAAAAGCGCATATTGCAACACTGTAAAGGGAATGAAAATTAATAGGGTACTTCCGGTTATTTTAGACATATGAAATTTAGTAAAAGTACAAGTTAAAAGTACAAGTTCAGGAAATATACATTTGTGGTTAAATCCTAAAAAATAATAGCTTAAAGAGTTAAAATATGGTATTAAAGTTCAAGTGAGGTATGAGAGGAAAGGGCTGTGGCTAAGCTAAGCTTGAATATCAGAAAAACTTCGAGACGTCAAACTTTTGTACAGAACCCTCGGTGGGCGAGCTCGACTCACGCTTGATCGGTTTGTTTTAGCTTCACGCTGTATTTCGCATTTACAGTCGCACATTTGAACCTCTGGCCTGCCACAACTGGCCTCGTGTCTGTGTGTAGTTATGTCATAATCATAATATATAGGACCTACGGGAAATAATTCTCTTTTTCTCCGTCTGAAGTTTGACTGTTAGAAAACGCTATGGTTATGGATTCGATCTGGGGATCGAATCCATAACCATACCTCTGGGGTAGGAATTATTTTTAATTTTTTACTCTAAACTGGATTTTTTGACACTACACTTACTCTTCTCTCTGCCTACTCTGCTTTATGCGGGATAAAATAGAAAAGACTATATAATGCCCAAACAAAGAAAACAAAAATACAAATATAATTTTACGATAATTAAATATATATAAGTGATACCGACGACGTTTAAGTATTTAAAGTAAAATATACACAAAGATTTTTTATATTTTATTATTTGGAGGTTCCGTATAATGATTGTAGATAAGCGGGACGTATATCTTCTAATACAATCGTATAATAGTTCTATAATCTAATAGTTGACTTAGTAGCACTTTTAGGTATACCAATACCTAAAAGTGAACCTATAACCTGCTATCTCCTTTTAAGGCACGGATTACTTAAAATTTATTTATTTATTTTATACAAACAGAACTCTAAACCATTATAAATGTAAGAGAACCGATAGAAAGTGCAAAGTTGGCTACAACTCAGGCATTTACATTGCGACTTCAAAAGATTCAAAACAGATTTTCCGACCAGTAGAGTAGAGAGTTTGGTCGGTCGGAGCGGAATTTATCTTGCACTCGTTTTCATGATCGAAGAAATACTTATGCACTTCGACTATCTATATAAACATATAAGATAAAAGAAAGGGAATCCTCCACTCAAAATTGTGGGCGACGACCAGTTGTATAAACAATTTGTTATTATTTAATTTTTAATTTTGATGTACAACAAATTTTAAACCATTAAAATACCTTTTAGATGGTAAAACGTCACCGTGTCCACACGTGGGGCAGTGGCCGACTCTAAGCACGATGGTTGTGAGTTCGATATATTACAGTCGACGCAGTCAGGATATTTATATTTAATATAAAAATTATATAAAAATTTATATAAAAATTGGAATTGTATCGATTTTTTTTGAAATTCCGCGGAACTCTGCTTAGAGTGGGAAAAAGATATGCTTTAATGGGAACAGACTATCTTAACACTAAGTCTGTCCACTTTTATGCGGAATCCACCTGGAGGCACTGGTGTTGAGTGGCAGAACTCAAAGCAGCGCTGCGCCTCGTTGCCAGAGCAAGGAAATGAAAATATTAATTTTCTCGAGTGGGAATTGAACCTACAACCGTAGCATTTTCAGTCGGAGTCACCAACGCGTCACGGAGGTCTCTAATATTCATAATATTAATTGTTTAATTCAACCATATTGTAGAATTTCGAAACTGCATCAATTTATACTATAATTAATTGTAACTGTTGAAACTTAATGAATAACTTACATCTGAACTGTTCGCGACACCCGGAACAAGTAACTACTACTAAATAGACTGTCGGAACGTTCATCTACGCCCTACGGTAATGTAGTAAAGGTAACTTTTGGACCGTTTGTAAGAGGATTACTAAAAAATTAGTTATAAACATTCTAAACGTACAGGACATTTACATTGTATTTCTCATACCTATAGCAGGGTAGAGGAAAGATAGAGAAGAGAGGGTTGAGACACTCCTCACTGATCTTGTGACATTGTGTGTTGACTGGCGAAACCAAACTTCGCGCTTTGTTTTGTTACCAGAGTAAGATAATGAAAACAATCATCCGTGCGAGTAGAAACCGAACCCACAACCACCGCGTGTATAGTCAGACGTTACAAAATACCTACTGTATTTTACACTTGTAAGTATATCAAAATGACGGCCAAAATGCATAATGTCCATGACGATTTAAATCATTATGTATTTCAGCAATGTATACTTAAGGCAGCTTATACATTTCAATAGACAAAGCGCGGCGCCGAGTTCGGCCACCTAACACTCAAAATCTTTAAAATAGGGTAGAAAGTGGAGAACGGAGTGTCTTAACACTGGGTCCCCTTTGCATACTTTTCTATATCAAGGATACATTAATTTAAACTACATATAACAACTAAATAGTTGTATAACAATATATTATTATGGAATAATGTATCAAATAGTGAAAATTAATATTGTTCTGAAGTATATGTATATTTGCTCCTCCCCTCCCCTCCACCCTCCGCCGGCACAGACGTGCGATAGCAAAATCAAATGTTGACTCGTTATATGGTTTAACTAAATAATACCATCGATATGAGCGCCTATTGTGGTTATATACTGATGAAATCATACTCGATGAGGCCAGTCGTGGCGCCAGAGGGAAAAGCTTGAATATAAGCACGAGATGTTGTGGGTTCGATTTTGACTCGAAGAATTTAATTATTTAATGTTATCATTTCGTCGCTTTGACTCTCCAGAATTCGGCGAAAAGTTTTGAGATAAATGTTTTAACACTAGGCCACCTCTGTCTACTATGATATATGCGGGATACAGTGTGAAGCTGTCATGTCAATCAATGACCCACTATACATTATACTATATAAACAGAAAAAATCTACACAAAAAACGTTAAATAATCTCTTATTATAACTCCTTACTGGTATCTTCTATTTACGTTTATGCACTTTAGTACAAATGACTAAGTCACAAACAAACACGCTAAGCTTCAAAGGAAATCAAATTAATTACTTCTGTTTGAGACCACCAGTTCCAGTAATTGCTATAACTAGGTACTTATCGGGTTTTCTAGAAAACAACAGTATCACTATACTATAGTGGTGTTGTACAGTATTGTACACACAGCGGTATATCGGTACTTCGCTCCTTACGAGCGGGACTCGCTAAGTAAATTAGCTAAAGGCTCTTTGGATTTTATTCAGTTATCTCATGGAATTATAGTTACACTTTCTGTGATACATATTAGAAATTGGTGATATAATTATTTTAGAGCAACCTGGGTACACATGCGATTGTTGTAGGTTCAACTCTTAGTTGGTGGAATGATTTGGTGTTAATTGTTTTAATTTCTATTTCTTCGTTCTAGTGAGATGACGTGCGGCGTTGTACCGCCTTTGAGTATTCAAAATATTTAAAATGTGCGAAAAGTAGTGAATGAAGTATCTTGAATTTTTGTGTACCTGATGAGAGACTAGAATTTATAAAATCTATGTATATTCAAGTAATAGTCGCCTACAATTTATTTTCGTGGACTCGACATAAATATAAAATTCTTTTTTCGTGTCCTGTAATAATGCTCGTCTCTTAATAATCGCCGACTCTTCAAAGAACCTGCAAATATTTAGCGTTCTATGCTGCATAATGACTGTACGTGGTGTGTACGTGGTGTGTACGTGGTGTGTACGTGGTGTGTCGGTCACTCGGCAACGAGATATATTTTGTTATATATTATATGGATTTACACGCTTTTGACACATATCAACTGCACTAGAAGGTGATTGTACTCTCAGTAACAAACATATGGTGACCACAAAAGAAACTTTAAATATGCTAATGGAGTTTTGTCTATAGTTATTATTTGGCAGTCAGCCATTTTTCAGTTCGATTGAGACCACATAGTTAATGTTGTAAATCAAAAATTTCTATAAATCAAAAACAGAAATTCGATTTCTTCAATATAACGAACAAGCCAAAACGTACTTGTATACATACCTATATACATTATTTTTTTTAAAGTGAGTTGAACTAATTGACATAACTTTTTTGCGGAACCACCTATGAAACATGACCTACTTTACAATACAGATTCATAAAAACCATCCGTAATTGGAGGAGTAATCACGTAACAAACATACAAAAGACAGTCTCTGAGTGGATGATTGGACAACATATGTATGTATCTGAACGACGGAAATTTCGAATTTCTTTTTAAAGCAACAAAAGAGACTAAATAAAATATGTATATACCTTTTTGAGTATTCTGTTGCGCGAGTTAAGATAAAACGAAATGAATGAATTTCCTTATAGAAATTAATTATTCATATTTAGACGATTGTTTTTGAGGAGTTACAGCAGAGATTTATAGAAGCGTTTGTGGTTTTAACCCATTCGTGAAAATTTATGAAAAAATATATTGATTTTTGTAGGAAAACTACTTTCTAGATGTTATTAGATAAAGTGGGTGGTGGTAAAGAAAATAAAAACGTAAGATTTGCCATTTGGATGCTAAAGAATTGATTATAGCTGTAAAGTTAATATTACAAATAACGGTCATTATTCTTCTTGCTATATTTTTTAGCTTCAGCCTTTTCTAGCATAGCATAGGGAACCTAGTATTAGAGACATTGCTCCCTACCTTTTACTTAATTTTCGAGACATTACGTGTCTGCTGTAATGAGTGGCGGAACTTGACTTCACGCTTTGTCAACAAGCGAACAATTTAAAATAATTTAATTATAATTATTACCCCGGATGAGAATAAAACCCACAACCATCGTCGGCCTCATTTAAAATAATTTCCTATAAAAATATATTTAAATAATTCTACCTAATATAAAAAAATATATATTAATATAATATAATATGTAAAAAGTTGAAATAAGATGAAATGTTTTCATGGATATCACAAATTCGTTTGAAGTGGCACACTTAGGTCTTGGACAACTTTCCGGGTCCCATTCCAACTGTCAAACGTATAATTATGACAGCATTCGACGTATATAAGAGTGGTTTGGAAAATAAAATTTAAAGTAAATTCTTTATGAAGTGCAATTTGTCTTGAACTTTTTCAAATAGTGAAATGTAATTTATTTATCAAGTTACGAAGAGAACGCATTCTTTCTCTTTATTTATGGCTGTTATTGCTTTCAATTCTACAAACGTTAAAAATCGTACTTATCGGTTTAGGATTTTTTGATATATGCAAATTTATGTGTTTTATAAACTATAAATCATTACCCGCAACTTTGTTCACATGAACTAAAAGATATAAAATTAAAAAAAACCATTTTCTGGTTATCGTGGGATTTTTTCTTCTTCCTCCCGTGTTAACCTAACCTTTCCTACATGCAAACATTTAAATATTCTATGTCCAGTAATTTGTACGTGCGTTGTCCTTCAGTCATTCAGTGACAGGAGTTTTATTTTTGTTGAAAAACCCATAACTCTACAGACATACCTATATCCTGTTTCTCTAAATCATTATTATTATTATTTAAATTTCTAACATTTTAAAATGTTACATTATTACAATAGACCTAATGAACATAAAACTAACAAACATAAGGAATTCATATTATATGTTTTTAAATAACAAGTTCCTAGCATTTTAATATATTCTATTTATAGATCACAGGAAAAAACTAAAACTACCTTTTTGTTTGCACGAATGGGTTTTAAACCCATGACCCTTTCAATAACTGCAAAACTTCAAAGTCATGTAGAGCCAAAAGTCAACAAATGAAAAGTAAAAGTATATTAATAGTAATTTGTCGTTTTCATTTGTAATATTCCTCGTGCCTCTTCGTTCGAGATAATTGCTGAATAAATTCGTGTCGAAAGACTTTTATCGCCTCTCGCGGTGGAGGCTGCAATCGAGGATATCGATAATGTATTGAACAAATTACCGCATTCGAATATAATTACTTTTAATGTCCTTCTCTTATTGCTTATTCTCCGTATTTGTGTGTTACTAATATTGTATTAATATATATTGAAATTGTTTTGCTTGTTTACTAAAATTCATAAAGAAATGGTCTACTCTTTACGATGTTTATCTTATATATACTAGCGACTCAGCGAGGCTTCACCCGCTGAAACTTGTCATATAGCTTAACTTAGCTTCACGCTTTATCCCTAGCGAAGTGGTCAGAAAGAACGGAGCGCCAAACGCTACGATCTCTACATACCTCTTTCGCCTCGTTCACTGTCATAAACCTCTTCTTACATGTCCTTCGGGGGGGTCCTCATGCGTTCTGTGTGTTTCTTTCCGTCATAAATCTTTTTTGCCTTTCTTCATGACGCTTCGCTTGACGTGCCCAAACAAATGATGATCAATGTTGTCATATAATAGTCAATTTAAACAAAATATTTCCATAAATTGTAGCCTTTGTATTATTCTGATGTATAACCTACATTACTGTTAAGTTACATTAAAATCAGTTCGTTAGTTTTTGTGTGAAAGTCAAACACATCCATGTTCATGAACTTTCATATTTATAACGCTACTAGGATTTTGTTTAAACGAAGCGTGTATTGTTATAGTTAATTTATACCCACTGCGTCATTGTTGTCCAGTTTCTAGCAACACCTTAAGAAAATATAGATTGGTTGTGGTCCTCCACTCGAGGAAATATTTATTTAAATTTTTCCATTCCTTCGCTCTGGTGTCGAGGTAAAGCGCGGCGCTAAGTTCCGCCACTCGGCACGCAATACCTTCAGAATTCGGCGGAAAGTGGGGAACGGAGTGTCTTAAGACTAGTTCCCTCTGACTACCCTGCTGTGTGCGGGATAACGCAAACTGACAGGCAAAAACATAATAGTATATTTATTTCGACAAACACAATAATTTTGAAATAACAGATCGATGTTTCAATTTTATACGTATGTACATTGTGCATACGTGAGACTACTAAGCCAAGCCTAATTCCCAAACTAAATTCCACAAATCTGCACGACGCCTCTGGAATCCATTCAATTATAACCAGGATATGTCCGTACTTATACTCTAACGCGCATACTCTCCGAAGTGCAGGTAAAACCCTATTAAATTCGTACAGCAAATTACGCGGCTCGTCTGCCGTACTCGCTCAGGTCTAGACCATCGGTCTGGAAGTGGTGTCAGTTAGTTCTTTTTCTGAGATATTGTTGTATTATGATGTTTGTATGTATTATCTCGTGATGTAGCGGCACCGTGTCTGACATCTACTTAAAAACTCAACGCCGTGCTTTGTCAAACAGAGAGTACAAAAACGTAAAATATAATCGTACCTGCACAACCGTCACGTTTTATTGACGTCCCTAAGGTACCCAGGTAAAAAATTGTAAAATAAATAAATACAAAAGGACGAAAATCTGACCGACATTTATATATTCTTTAATTTTTTTTATATGTTCTCGTTTGAACTGCATTTTGTGAAGTAAAAGGAAAAAAGAGGTCATCGTGGCACGCCGGTGCAGCCTCTAACTGAACGTTTGTAAATTCGATTCCTATTATGCGAGTATGAATAGTTTTCAGTCAACAAAATAAAGGGCGGTGTTGAATTCTGCTACTCAACACATAATTAAAAAATATTATTTTGAAAATTATTAAAAAACAAAAGAAATCAATTCTCACTCTTTCATTTAACTAGTTCTATCGACAAATCGTTTTTTTATACCAAAGTTGTTCTGCGCCATAAATTTAGATCGTTTCTTGTTCTTGTGTTCATGTTAATAAATTATTAGTTTTTGTGAAGTGAAAATTAATTGGTCTATCAGTAAAGTGGATTTATCATCGACATATTGTTATCGGAGGAGGCAATGGTAACCTAACTGATAAAACACTCAGACGGAGTATCTTGATACTGGGCTTCCCCTGCCTCACAAAGAGGAGATTAAAAAAATGTCAAGTACGTTGCGTAATGCATGTGCCATTTCTCACAAAACATATTGGTCTTAGTTACCTCTGTTGAGCTCCGTACACTGTACACGGTAGGAATCCATTGCTAGTAACTTGGAAAATTATATTACAAATTTCACTTAGTGTCTGTTCACATTTCACTCTGTAAAGTTGGATGGTACTTAATATAATATACTTGAGGTACGACAGGCGCGTGTCGCAGTGGGACAGCAACTAACTGTAAACACGATGGTCATGGGTTTGATTCTAACTCAATGGGTTATTTTCTAAATTATTTTCATTTACCCGAACTGCTAGATAAAGCGCGACGTTGTGTTTTACCACTGACGTGAAGTAATTGAAAACTGGCCCGGTGCCGGTACACACAGTATGTGCTAAACGCGTAAAAAAGCGTAAATCTGATTTTTTTTATCTTCACTCTGTATTATAATGGGATAGGCAGCTGGAATCTGGAAGCCTAGTGTTAAGACACTTCCGGTCTCCAATTTCCGCCGAATTCTGAAGGCATTGCAAGTTGGGTGACGGATCTCAACGCTGCGTTTGCTTTGTCCTCGAGTGGCTTGTATTCTCGTTATGAATATTTAAAATACTTTAACTGTCCATTTACATAAGGTGTGGTGTTAGTAGTAGTTCAACATTCCTGTTAAATTTTTTAAACGTTTTCTAAATAAGTACTTTTTTTTCTTAATTGGGGAATAACACCTAAAAAAATGCTTAAAACTATTTAATAAATAACATTCTCTCTTGCCAGACGATAATTCTTAATAATTATCTTTGGGTAGCGGAAATTTGTAAAAATCTTCCTGCAGAGATGCTAACAACATAAATAAGTTGTAACAAGCGTATAGAAATTAGAACGTATGGCTTAGTGGTCAGAGCGCTTGGTCCGTTTCCAGGAAGCGCGGGTTCCAGCCCCGCTACGTTCAAATCAATTTTTAAGATATTGCGACTTGAGTGTTTTTACCAAAGCGAAGAAATAAAAATATTTTTCCCGGTGGAGTGAAGATCGACCGCACAATCGTCGCGCTTACAGTCAGACGTTGTAGTGGCAGCGCGCCACGACGGCCTACAACAAACTAACCACACACTTTTTTTAAAACAGGGTAAAAATTAGTTCGATATCTTGTTGATGTTAGAATTCTATTTATAAGTAATATTATTTATAGAATCTTAAGAGGCAGAAATGAGCCGGTTCTAAGACGATTGAAATTGTAATTTATTTTTATTTTTTGGTGACATTTCTTAGGTAATATTTTAAAATTTTTCTTTCATACTGTTTTGATTTTGATACGAAGTGGTTCTTATGGTATTTTAAGTAAATGTTTATTTCCTTAAAAAAAATGTGTTATTTATTTATAAAAGAAATATATCTATTTCTTAAAAGTATTCTTTTTATTTCAGTATACCCTGGATTGACTGACTCCAAGTGTTAAGGAAGTTTGAACTCCAAGACCCGAAAGTTACCTGATCCGAGAGGTAAGAATATTTGTATGATTTCTCCACTTATGAAACCTAGTGTTCACATTTCCACTTGTGTCTATGTCTCGAATATTTGGCAAATTTTCTAACTAACTAAGTAATAACATCTATCTTTACGAATATTATAACACTTTGTAGTTTAGTTGATCACTCTAATCTCAGGAACAATTGTATCGAAAATAGAATAGTTCATTAACTTACGAAGGCTATATTAAGTTATTAACACGTTAATTATTTCAGTATAACACACTGTTTCTCTGATACTTTTATTATTTCGATGTATACTTCTACTGTGTCATATCTCATAAATAACTCTTTATTTAATAATATTTTTTCCGATTTCCTGATGTTAAATACCACGAAGTCCATTCAAGCTATAATATAATACGGGGTCAGTACGAACCAATTACACCGAGCAGGAACACGAGTCGATGAGTGTGAATGGTCACGTGGCCTGACAACACTGACAGGTGTTGCCATGACGATAATATCGGAATATCAAATATCTTTGGAAATATGTTATTAAAGCAAAAAATATGTATTTTTTATTATACCTAACGATGTTTTTTTCATAATGAATTTTCTGTCACCATGTTAAAACATAAAGCGCGTCTTGACAACTGGGAGCATTTAGTAACCGGAGTGTCTTAACACTAGGTTCTCTTAGTGTCAAAGTATAATCTCCTCTATAAAGTAGGCAGAAAAAGTGTTGTGTGGCGAAACTCAGCGCTGCGCTTTGACTTATTACTAGAGCGACGAAAATACACATTTCACCGAGTGGGAATTAGCTGATAGCCTGAACACCTTCCACTCTCTTAAATGTAAAAATAAAATAAATAAATCAGCTTAACGCTGTACCCCTCACATAGCAGGGTAAGCAGAGGGAACCTAGTGTTAAGACACTCCGTTCCCCACTTTCTGCCGAATTCTGGAGGCATTGCGTGTTGAGTGGCAGCACCTAACGCCGCGCTTTGCCTCGACACCAGAGCGAGGAAATGGAAATATAAATTTAAGTAAATATAAAATCTTCTGGGAATGGGAGAAGAAATATTTGTGTGGGAATCGAGTGGGAATCGAACCCACAACTAATCGGTTTTGCAGTCACACTTTGTGCCGCTGCGCCACGACTGGCCTCTTAAATGTATTTTCATTTAAATGGATTATTGTAATTCTATTCCACATAAATTATGTTTAATCCATACACACAATACAGTCTGTTTTAATCCTGATTATTTATCAATACTATTACAATAATCGTATACATTTTAATTGCAATAAAGAGATTATTGTAATAAACACGTATATCACGTGTCGTTTTACATTCACCAAACGCAATTTCCTGATGCCCGCTGAACTTTACTCACGTTAAGTTATAGTTAATCAGAGCTTTGTTTTGCGATCGCTTAATCAGAATGTATAAAATGATTTTTGTACTTTAAGTATGTGTTTATTATATTTGATAGCATAGTGGTGTAGTGCGTCATTTTATTGAACGCGATGGACATAGGTTTGAATCTTCTCCTAAACTAACCTAACCGGGGAACCTAGTGTTAAGACACTACGTTCCCGCGCTGTCGCTTAGTCACCTCTAAGTTCTATTTGTATAATCAAAAATAAAACATATAGATGATGCAATAATAAATATAATTTTACGTAGATACATTCTTTTACCTGAGGCTTGGCGTGTACTAAGTTCTTAAGCCCTATAGTTTTAAAATCGATAATCATTTCTTTTTAAATATTTCACTTAATTTATATAGGTGTTATTTCTTACTTTTAGGGTTTTGTTATTCAAGGAAAAAACATAACCCTTGTAGGATTACTCTTTTGGCTGTCTTTCTGCCGGTCTATCCGTCAAGACTAGACTAATATTTGGAAAATTCGCGGAGAGAATAAATAAATAAACATCTAAGTGAACACAATCAATAGAGTTTATAGCGTTCAAGCTTAATTATCCGGAATTATGACATTCACTGTCACGTTATCAACCCCTACATAATGTAGGTGACAGACCCATACTGTTTAACGAAATGCATGTGTATTTCCTCGATATTTATCTAATGCATATTTCAACTGTATTACGCCGACAGACTTACTAACTTTATCGCTCGAACTTTTCCCTCATATTGGTTATCTATATGCAGCTATCTACATTCACCTCTTCATAGAACCAGAGCTATAACCGAGAGGCAAAACAAACATAAACTCTGCAAGTTGGTAATGATCTCTAATGTAATATCAACATGTTAGTGGTGAATAGAGTTAACCCACGTATTGCAAATTTCAAGACAATGAACAAGTAGCGACCTAAATGCGGCTTCAACTGCTTATACTTATATATAGCCAAATTATACTTATAAATTAAATACTAAATTGTAGCTTATGTGTTATTGTAACTGATATATAAACTATAAATAACTGTATAGTTCTATCAAAATGCGTTCAGTAGTTATTGCCTGAAAGTGAAACATACATACATCCTCACCAACTTTTATATTTATAATATTAGTTTATCCTACTAATATTATAAATATAAAAATTGATGAGGATGTATGTATGTTTCACTTTTACCAAAAACTACTGAACGCAAATTGGAACTATCAAACAAAATATTTTTATTCATTTTAACATTGCACTCCTATATAAGAGGGTAGACAGAGGGAACTAAGCGTTATGACACTCCCTTCACCATCTTCCGCTTTATTTTCGAGACATTCACGTTTAGTAGTACACAACGTACACAATTCTGTGATTTGTCTTATTACCAGAACGAAGATACAGAAAATAATTAATTCCAAGTGAAAATAGATAATAAAAGGCGTGTTTACAGCGCCATAAGATCCTGCAGCATAAAATTTTAAACTAAAAATTAAATAAAAAAACGCGTTTTCAATGACTTGTAGGTTATCTATTTATGTATTAATATGCGGGTTGGCTCTGTTTACCATCAAAGCGACTGTACGTATACAGTACTATTGACTCTGATGATCAAAGATCCTTGTTGACTTATGTTTAAGTTGTCAGGAATTAAGTCAATATTTATAATTTATAAATATGAGCTTTCATTTCCTTTAAAATATTAAAGTGAGGTATAATAATTTATTTTTAAATAAAACTAAATAGCCCTTTTTCCATAGAAATATAAAAAAAATGGTGATAACAAAAACTAAAGAAATTGCTGTGTCGTGCAACAGCATTAATTAAATTTAGTATTTGTTTTATTAGTAATCTGAGGCCGTCGTCGTGCCGTGGGAAAGCTTCCTCTTCTTACTCCAAAATCAAACCCACAACGAACGCCTCAGTAAACAAGATATTCGAATAAACTAATCAACAATGCAAATGTACTTTGCTATTCAGATATGAAGCGGAACCTCGTAATGTTTGACAATCATAAATATTAAATGAGCCTTTACGGTTTTACGGTTTTAGCGATGTTTTCAGCAATACTTAGTCAGGTTAATATTTTTTTGAACTTTCCTATATTCCGACTACTAAAGTCGGAGTCGGTCAGAGATAAGCTGAAAAAATAATAAGACACTCGCTTTTTCCCAATTTTTAGACAATGCGTGTACACAGTGGAGGAGTAGAGCTCGACACCAGAATGATTTTAAAGTATTCATTTACATTAATTACTTTTGTATTGAGACGGTAGTGACGCAGGAGCACAAACGCGTGGCGTACTGTTATTAATATTTTAATTTTTTGCTCTGGTACAAAGGCAGGTGCGGCGTAAAGTTCCGCCATTCATCACTCAATGTCTCAAAAATGTGGCGGTTCTTGATGCCCTTTGCTTACCGTACTATAATATGAAGCTATACAGCGTGAAGGTGTAAAGTTGAAAAAAGAAATTGTTGTGTGTATACCAATTATTATCGAGATTTTGAGGTTTTTAGCCGCCCGACTGTATCTCTCGTAATTGTTGCGGCATACATAGGTTCAAATACTATTTTTTCAATTTATAGTTTTTTTACATATGTAAATAAAAAAATGGAGAACTAAGTCTTACATTTTCTTTTGTTATTATGAGCGGATTGAGTGGCAAAATTTAATATGCCTCGCTTTGTCAGCCAAACGGGAAAATTATATTTTATATGCTTTCGTGAGGATAGAGCCTACAATCATAGCGATTACAGTCAGGCGCCGCCCGCCACCACTATGCCACAAGGCCTCAAAAACTAAACTACAATATATTTTCATTAAATCAACTATACAAATAATATCAGGTTCACAGTTCAAGTGCGTGCCAGTTTAATCGCTTAAAACAATTAAAAAGAAAATATTATTAATATTTACAATTTTCGTTGAAATTGTGTATTTTATTATTAACTAATTCCAAGAATGTTAATTGTTATTTTTCACGCTAAAGTTTATTCGGAAATGAAATAAAATAGTTCTAAAATTAAAGCCGTCGTGGCGTAGTGGGTCGGTGTCAGACTGTAGAAGTGAAGGTTGTGGGTTAATTAACAATCGTAAAATGATTAATTTCATTTTATCATTTACGCAATAAGACAAAGCGCAGTGTTAAGTTCCGCCAATCAATACGCACTGTCGCAAAAAATTGGACGAAAAGTAGAGAAGGGAGTGTATTCAGTTGTTAACACTAGCTTCCATCTGACTACTGTGCTATGGGGTAAAAAATATGATAAAATAAATAAATCAGCTTCACGCTGTATCCCGCACACAGCAGGGTAGGCAGAGGGAACCTAGTGTTAAGACACTCCATTCCCCACTTTTTGTCGAATTCTGGAGGCATTGCGTGTTGAGTGGCAGAAATCAACGTCGCGCCTTGCCTCGACACCAGAGCGAAGAAATGGAAATATAAAATTAAGTAAATATTTCATCTCCCCGAGTGGGGATCGTACCCACAATCAGTCGGTTTTACAGTCACACTTCACTGCGCCACGACCGGCCACAATAAAAAATAATAAAAAATATGATGTTGAATAAATTATCACAACTTTTCTTGTCTAAAACACCAAAATTAATTTAATCAAGTATTTGTGATAAAGCAAGACAAGGCAGCAAATATATGAACTCGAAACTTTCATATTGAACAGGAGCTATCCTATATCTCCAAGCGCGTGTGTTTCCGGTTAAGAGGACACGGAGCGCTTTGTAAGCTGCGACGATCATTAGAGAACTGGAAGTGTCACATGAAGTTCTGGGAACGTACAGCTTTTGTAGCATAACTAGAAAGTTCTAAGAGATACGTAAATAACGTACACTATAGGTAAGTGGGGGACGTCGTTTTCCGGAACTATGTAGTTTGATAATGCAACTTTGTATGCAATAATCAATACATATATATATATATATATATATATATAGATTATTGCGTATATATATGCTTAGAAAAGAGGTAGCAGAATTTGAACCAGCCATTTCTGCGTTATCATCAAGCTACGATGAAATTCAAATATATGCAACAACACTTATATACAAATGATTTTTTTATACAAAAATATATTTTTGTATACTTTTTGTGTAAATAAAAAAAAAGTTTAAACAGCATTTCGCTGTGAAGTGTGAAACGTGACGATGTACACGTTTTATGATCACTTTATAATTACAAGTCTAATGTTATTTATGTAAATATATTATACATACATATATATACAATATTGTTTTGTCATTACAATTGATAACATCGTGGCGCGGGGTAATGTAACAGGTTCGATGGCCAGTCGGATGTATGTCGTTTTTAAATTTACGCCCTGGTAAGAAAAAAACCGTGGCGTTGGGTTCCGCCAACTGACTATCATAGGTCTATCATATTTCATTTTATAATAATTATCGTGTGTAGTGTGTATACTTTCACAAAATAAGATCAATCAAATTGTATTTGAAGTCATTAAAAACGTACAATTTTTATGTATTTATACAGACAAGAGTCCCTGCGGTGTAAGTGACCGTACTAAAACTGGCCATACAGATGGTCTGGGATACAAATTCACATTTCCTTAAACCCAATCGTAAGAATGACTCCTGAGAGGGTATATTAAATTTTCAGAGGAACTTTTGACGCAGCATTGCGGATTCTTTAGGACGCTACCCGTTAAGTTTCATGTATATATTATTTCTTTTTTAAACAACTATCTATGAAGCCACCACGGTGGCGCACGGGCACCAGCGTGCGTGCCCCCTCTCTACCCTGCTTAGTGCGGGATACAGCGTGAAGATACACAATAAGCATTTCTTGAAGTGAGATAGAATCCACTACCATAGCGCTAGTGCACAGTCAGTCATACACTATTCCAATGCGTTCCCTTTCTTATAGAATTTGTTATATATTTTAAATTAAACTATTGCAATTATTATAAATTTAAGTATTATACGTTTTTGGAAATCTGACGTCTCGAGCTTCTTCGAAACATCGGTTTTACAAAAATATTTAATTAAGCTCTCAATATTATATAATACATGTATATATTATACAAGACTAAGGCTATCAAATCAGAAGTTTCAATTAAAATACACATCAGGTGAACAAACTGAAATGAAATAAAAAAAAAGCAAACACAATTTAAAAGCCAGACCGAGCACACAGCTCCACACAAACACAGGCACATATAAAAATGGAGTCGTGTCATGTCACTGGTGGTGGTGACGTCACCGGTGTCAACATTTGATATAGCTAATCAATGCAATCTTGTCACAATATTTACAGCTGACCCGTGCGTGTACTCTGTACACATTGTTAGCGTCTACAAACAATGGAGCGATGAAAAAATGTTAGTTTTGTATATAATTGTCTATACTAATACTAATATTATAAGACTGAAGAGTTAATTTGGTTGAACGCTCAAATCTAATTAACTTCTGGTTTAAATTGAAAATTTATTTTTCTTTGGGAGAGTCAATTTATCGAGGGAGGCTGTAGGCTATATTCTATAACGTTAGTAGTTTCGAGGTAAGCCACAGTACTTACAGTCTTACGTATAGTGTCTGATATGGCATACACAATTTTTAGTTACTCCCACTCGACCACGGGGGTGCACCCCAAACATGAGCTAATATAGCTACCATATGCTTATTATTATTCGTTAGCATTAATATTTCATATAATAATAACCATTCCATTCAATATTCGAGACATTGCATGTTGAGTGGCGGAACTCAACGCCGAACAAGTCAAATATGGCTTGAAAGCGTAATAAGAATCTTTAAATTACGTAATATTTTGTATATAAAATTATATTAATAGTTGCGGGACGGAGTGGCCGGAGGAGCACTCTTGTACACGACCTACGTAAACGATTGTATTGTCTTTTCGTTCAGTGCACTACAATGGCCCGTTTTGTTCTTATTGAAACGAGAAATTTTATTAATTACCCAAGTGTACCTACTTGAAGCGTACTTATGTAACTATTAAGACTTCTCATGTTAATAACGAATTCACAATCATTTATTTATTTATTATTTTCATAGAACATTTTATAACAGCATCAATATATAAAAAACTTGTCCTTTTTTATCTTTAACTAAATGGAGATTATAGTATATTATAAATATTGTATTAAATTAAAGCCGTTTTAGCGCAGCGGGAGCGGGATCTGAATAGAATAGAATAGAATAGAATAAACTTTATTGCACACATAAAAAACAAATAAATATATAAAATTAATAACACAGAAAAAGGAAAAAAAAACACGTATGCAAAGGCGGTCTTATTGCTTTAAGCAATCTCTACCAGACAACCTTTGAAACATAATGGATTGCTTGTAATGAGGAAAAGGGGGATAACGTCTCGGTGCAAATTTTTAAAGAAATTAAATATATAATAGTGATTAGAAATTTCAATGCTAAGTCAAGGGTGAATTATGTATAAATTATTTTGATGCCACGGAACTGGTGGATAGAGCGCTGGTTCTACCATTCTTCCAACCAATGTCTTGAATATGTAGGGAACTATTATTTATATTTATAGTTTATTCAATATGTGTCATTTATGTATTTCATTTATATCGTAATTTATTTATTTATCATTTATATACATACATACATTTAATATTGTTTATATATTTTGTAGTAAGTATTTAGTATTTAGTTTATTTATACCAAAGCGCTCACTGCCGTCGACTGAACCGGTAAGGTGTCGTAAGATTTACGCCTACCCCCTTGTCGACGGCATATTTTATAATAACAGTAGATGCTTGCCACTCGATGCGCTTTACATACGTTCCTTTGTTCTCTTTATTAATTTCTTCCAAATTCGTGTTCTATTATATATATATATGTTTGTGGTTGACTTTCTTATATACTGTACCGTGATTGTTGATTGTGATTTGTGTTATCACTGTATGTACATTTAAAGTGGTGTTGATTAAACTCAGTGTTATTCGTAAGTAGACTTTTATTCTCCCATCATCAACACTACAAATATCATGTGGGAAGTATAGAACGGAGGAGTCTCATGAGCTTAACTAAGCCCTAACAGAGTCCTAACACTAGGTTCCCTCTGTATCTGTAGATACGGAATCGTAAAGAAGCACAAAGTTACTAATATATTCAAATTGACATTTTTTTAGGTTCTATATCTCGAAAATACCTTTATTGTTCTTCTGACATGACCATTTCGAGATTGAGTGAAAGTATCAGGCTGAAATCAAAAGATACGATTTTTCATTTGTGAATCAATTTTGCTGCGTTTTGTATGAAATTCACAGTGTAATAAATACCTATATGGTACTTTCCGTGTACCTACAGTTATGAAACTTGGCACGAAGTGAGGATTTATAAAATAAAAAAAAATCCGAAAATTAAAAAGATATAGGTGTTTTATTGAAAAATATCATCATAAAATTTAATTTTGAATTAATTTCAAATAAAATGAATGCATAAGCCGCCTACTTAAATTTGTATTAGTTTTTAGTTATATTAGTGCAGTCGTTCGCGAACTTGAGTTTATAACTTGTACTTACCGTTGACTTACAATTCTGAAATTATCAAGCCATCAGTGGGGAGTCAGACTCGCACTTAACCGGTATTTTATATATATTGGGTTGAAGTAGACCTATATTGTAAAATTTGTAAAAAAAATTCGTGAAAATCGCGTTTGCAGTCTCATCGTGAAGATTATATATATATATGTACATGTACGTGTTCTCGTCTAAACAATGGACGTGTATCTGCTAATGACGTACAAGATTGTTGACGAAATGAAAAATACATTTTGTAAGGGAGGAATCTTGTTTTTATATTCCAAATAAAATAAATCCTCCTAAGGAATATATATTTTTTGTATATTTTTAGGGTTCCGTACCCCAAAAGGGTAAAAAAGGAACCCTTATATCTCTCTGATATCCGTCTGTCCGTCTGTCAAGATCATTCATCTAGTGATCGCGTGGATTTATGCACTGATTTGGCTGCATCTTTTTAAAAAATAAAGAAGACATTCTGCTTTCTACTTTTCGGCTATTTTAGATACAGGCAATTAGCAACATTGGTAGAGATTAACGCCGCGCTTTGTCTAACCCCACGGGATAGGCAATAGTATTTTTAAGTATAGTCATAATTCCTTCAAATGGGAATCAGCCATTCATTTCTCAACAACGTTAGGAATATATATAAACTAAAATATTCAATAATAATTTTATTCCAATACGCTCGGGGCTTAAATGATCTGTATTTTGTTGTATAAATTGAGACTGAGTACTTACTTCTTTGATATAACGTAAATTCTTTTCACTTTGTTATAAATATTACACTGTGTTTCTGCAAAAGCTTACTCTTCAAATATTAGCTTTTTACTTTTACAATTTTTAATGTTCGATTCCTCAAAATGAAAAAATAAGCCCTTATAGTTGTTCGTCTGTCACGACCGTTTAATCGAAATCACCTCCAGATATCATACTGAAATTAGTATTAACTATTTAGGTCTACAGTTGTAGCACAGAAGAAATCAAACTGCTAACATAAACAAAAATTAAGGTCAATTACACACAACCAAAAGATAGGAGCGTCATGCATCGTATTTGTTGTATTTTGTATGTAATTTACCGCGTAATCAAACGAAAAAATTGTAATTTTTTTATATGCTTTTCACAGAAAAAAAAATTGAAAACTAAAAAAACTTAATAGTCTCAACTTTTATAAGTTGTAAGGTATGGAGGCCTCGGTCGGCGAGATTGAACCTGTTTACCTTTATTGAATTACTTGAATTCAAGTAAAAGTGTTCAAAATGAGCCTAGCTGTTTAATTTAGGCACGTGAAGACTCTTCCGTCTAACGGAAAGACGAAATTATTTTTGACGTGAAACATCTATAGGCGCAGGTATAAACCGGATTTTTATACAATATATTGTAATGTGTAAAATTGTTAAATATACATATATATTCACTAACCCTAGATCTAAGTAAAATTTTGTAAAATAATGTATAGTTAAAAATAACACCTTGTTATTATAGGTATTAATTGTATATAAACAATAATGTAATTAATATATATGATAAGGAAATTAGATATAACAATAAAATGAAAAAGGGTACGGACGAAGTGTCTATAGTGTTAAGCAATAGTAATACTAAAAAAAACCGGATTATTAACGACTGGCGACGATTGATTCACAAAATGTGAAATGAAATATTTATTTATATTTACATTTCATGCGGCATTGAGTTTCGCCACATAACACACAATGCTGGAGGCAACTCGGTGAGAAGTAGGGAATTGAGTGTCTTGACACTAGGTTCCCTCTGCCTATCCTGCTGTGTGCAGGATACAGCATGAAGCTGATTAATTATACACTTATTACTTGTACGAACACGATGTTTCACATCTGACAGATATCCCGTGACGCCTTTTTTTATAGCTTAACATTGTATCCTGAGTATATCGAAGTAGGCAGAGAGGGTTACTTCCGCCCAATTTACGAAACACGAAGTCTCCGTCTCGTTTGTAGTCTCTTTGTGGCACCACTGCAAATATCATTTTGTATATCAAAATTAATAGAGTTTGAGTATATTTTTAATGTCCTGTTACGAACAAAATTGATAAAAACAAAGTTTGAAGGTAACAAAATAACACAGAGAAATAACAGCAGAGTTAGCGGTTTTGAACGTGAATTAGTAAAACGCTAGAAATCTTTAGCAACGAGTTGCGTAATTTACTTTCATCAATATCGTCTATTTTTGAATGCCAGCTGTCAGTAAAGCTTCGTTCACAAAACAAAATGAAGTAATGCGACAATTGTTTTAATTTTTTTGTAGAAGTATTAAAAAAAATCACCAGCAAAGTATCTGACTGTTAACACTGTTAACGGTTGTGAGTTCAATTCATACTCAAGGAAATAAATTATTAAATATTTCAATTTTCAGTTAGAAGACAAATCGTAACATTTAGTATCGTCACACAAAACACGCAATGTTTCAAGAAATTCGCTGGCAATTGAGGAACGGAGTGTCTGTTACCTCTGCCTACTCTGTTCCGTGCGAAATACATCAAGAGCTGATTTTTATTTAAAAACAATGTCTTAACAATGTTTTTTGTCGGTGTGATCGTTAAGCTTTTGATTTACGACGTCTCAGCGACGAGTCAGGCCGCGCTCTATCATTTTGACGGATTGTCCGCGTTACTGTCTTATTTATACTAACACCGCTTATTGTGAAAACGCTTTTAAAATAAACATCGATTAGCTTTGAGGCTTGTTGTTGTGTTGTTTTATTAAACTTATTATGTAGAAAATTTGTTTTGAGATTTCTGTTGTAAAATTAATATTCCGCTTACTGTTAGCGCAGTCCCGTTACCACAACGGTTGTGGTTCGATTACCAATCACGTAATTCATTCTTCCGTGATTGAGAATCAAGTCTCTCGTTGGTGGCTTTTATTGTAAAAGTATTTATTTTAAAATCATTAAAGAAAAGAGAGAAAAATTGTTTGAGCTCTTAGACCGACGAAATAAAACAATTCATTCCTTCGAGTGGGAATCGAGTTCTCTACCGTCGCGTTTACAGTAAGACGTCGTACCGCTGCGGCACGACGGCCTCAATGTTTTATTTATATACGGTCAGTGGGTCTGTATGAGTTATCACTATATTCTCTTTCACTCTGCAGAAACACGATAGAATTAATTAATATTTAAAAAATATTAATTTACAATAGCAAAGAATTGCCTTTTAAAGGCAAAATTAAAATCTGGATTAATTTTGTCTTTTATGAAAGCTGAAAGAACGTTAATTAAAATGAATACCTACTCGTCTATGAAACCATAGTTTTCAGAAAATATAGTATATTATTTTATACTTTATTAAAATAACTTTATTAAAAGTGACGTGCACAGTGGTTGGTTACATGGGACCAAAGAAAATGCACCCATCATTTCAGTTTCAGATTTTGTCAGAAATGGGTTGAATAATAGTAGGATAAGTAATGTCAACTCACCAAATATGCACACGTGAAATAAAAAAAAAACATGATTTCCCAACAACATTATGTAATACCGTTTTACATCTAAACTCATCACGACCGATATACAACGTGCAGCCGAAACTACGCGGCGTTAATCGCTGAAATTTGGCATGTATGTTCATTGAGATATTCAAGGGAGTACGAAGAAAAAATTCCTAAAAAAACCTATAGCAAAGGGAAATACGAGATTTACATTTTATAGTTGACGTAAGTAAAGTTGCAGGCGACAACTAGCCTGTTATATATTATATTTTATAACCGCGTACACCTGCTATATGAAAAGAGATTAATATCGTAATTCCGGGGAACGCGCGGTAACGACGCGGTTACATGATTATGTGTCTCAACTGAGTGTGAAATATATCCGGGACGGAAGGTTTGTACATTTTCATTTTAAAACATAAACTTTTATAGATTATGGGTTTTATTTTTCTTAATATTTGATAATTCATCAATATTGTGAGTGCGTTGGATCCGTCACTGCAGCATGCTGTGCCTTAAAGATTGGGGAAAAGTAGTAAACGAAGTGTCTTAGCACTCACTACACCTAAAAAAACACATAGTGATAGCTCATTAAAAAAATACAATTATTGAATCATGATTTATGGAAACTCAATTTAATTGTGCTCTGATAGTGTTGCTTGTTTTCTATTTTAATATATAGAATCTATGCACATACAGTCTACATGCTATTAAATTTCCAAATATTCTATTGTATAAGTTAAACTGAAAGCCCGTAACGAGCCGGGGACGAAGTTGCACGAGGTATTGAATATCCAACGTCTTCACTTAAACTATTACTAACTTATATCGAGCTGTAATATGTTCTTTTATATAGAAACGTAAAGTTTTTAAAGGGAGGAGTTTCAAAGATTCTGTTCCCGACTTTTCACCAAATTTCTAAGGCATTGTGTGTTGAGTGGCGGAACCCAACGCCGCATTATGTCTTGTGTCACAGCCACGCTCTGTGCTACTGTGACACGACGTACTGAATTCTTCTTTTTATATAAATATTAAGCTTATAACAAAACAATTAAAATCTGTACTCGAACTTTGGCAACAACAACTCAAGGGCACCGCTTATCAATAGATAACACCGCCCACTCGACGTTTCTAATTAAAAATATATCTTATCACCCAAATTTACCAACATGGGTGATTATCACAGCTACTGTTCGTAGTTAAGTACGAACGCCACGAAGGCAAAGTTTTTGCGGGATCTATTTCCGTTTTGTTTTTAAAACGGTGAATACGGATAGGACGTCTTTCAGTATCGCCATGTCATGTTTGTATGAACATTCCCGCTATTCCTAATTCTATATACAATTTGGTGTACGGAATTAGTAATAGTGGCGGACATGATGGTGTCTGCTTAGAAACGTGGACTTGAGTTCCACTGCACAAGCAGTGTCTCGAAAATTCCTTCTCGTTAGATTCCCTCTGCCTGCCATGCTAGAACTGAAGAAACGTGAAGCTATTACAAAAATATAGCCATAAGAGTTTATAGACAACAAGGACAATATAATCTTTATATGGTCCTTAACCTGCGGCTTAACCTGCATGGAAAATAACTAAGAAATGCATCTGACATACGTACGTGACGTTATAAGTGCCCATGGTGATTCCAAAGGCATATCGAAAAGAATAATATCATAAAATGTAGCCTATAGGTTTTTTCAATAAATGGATGGTCCAAAATAAAAATATTAAAATTATTTTTATTGATTCCAATCATTACTTCTTGAGATTAGCGCGTTCAACCAAAAACCAAAAATTAATATAGATTTGAAACACACAAGAGCGGTTGGTATAATAGTATTCTATTTGGTATCAGCATCAGATAACAAAGTGAATCTGCCACACGTGGTTTGTGCACGTGTCAAAGATTAGTAAAGTATTAAATATTAGTTTTGACGCCGCTTGCGTCTTGGAACTGCAATAAAGCGATTAACTGTAAACGCGGTGGTCGTGTATTCGATTTCGACTGGAGAGAATTATTTATTTTCATATTCGCTTTGGTAAGAAAACAATGCGCGGTGTTGAATTCTACCACTTAACAGCATTGTCTCTAAAATTGAGTGAAATATGGGAAACGATTGATATGGTCTCAAGACTAAAATCCCTTTGCCTGTCAGGACAGGTCTATAGGGATGCAAGAAATATAAGTGTAATTGTCATTATATTACAGTGGGTCAGTGGTTGTAAACGCGACGGCTGTGAATCCCACGAACTACATTAAATATTTTTTATTTATTTGCGGGAGGATTATAATCATGTAAATTACTAGCTGCTGTCTGCAACTTCTTTTATAAACGCAAAATCTCGGTTTATCCCATTTCCATAAAAAAAAACCAAAAAAAGTCTCTTTTCCTCTGCACTTCCTAATATAGGTTAAATTTCAGTATTGCAGGTGCCGTAGATTCGGCTCTGCTTTGTCTGTCTGTTATACATATTTATGCAAAAAGCAATACAGCCTTTGCCATTTTAAATATTAGTCATTCCAAATTGATAGAAAATAATAATGACCGAGATTCCAACTTACAACTATCTTATATACTATCTGCAGTTTTAAACAACTTTTATAATAAACTTGTCACTTGATCGTGGGAAATACAAACATGTTATTCTGACATGTGGAAAACAATTTGGGTTTAAACGAATTTCACGAGAGCGTTGACGCCGTAATGGTTTTACCAATACGCCCGTCGTCCGTCCGCCCACTTCCTCTCGTACTCGTACACAGCGTTGTTTCGCTAATAATGCCATTTGGTCGTCTTTTTTCCTTTATTAATAGTGCATAAATTGAACTCTTATTATATCTGTTTATTACATATCTTTTATTATTATAGATTTTTTTTAATTTAATTGTCTGTATATCAGAATTGGCCGACTTTAGACGCAGCTTTCCTCATTTTCTGCTCAATTTTGGAGACATTGTGATTTGAGTGGCGTAGCTCAACGCCGCGATAGAACCCACATTTGTCGCGTTTATAGTCAGGCACTGTGACACTGCGCCACAATGGTGCTTGACTTCTAATATTCAACACATTATGTGTAATATGTCTGAAATTTGAACATACGCCTTCAGAAATTCGTCCAAGCACTCTAGCCAATTAACCTATTATTTATGAGCGTTCTTTTCGCGTGATATCGAAATTTCTTTACACTTATTATACTGAAACCTAGCGTAACCATTTAAAGGAATTTTATGTATTTTTTATATATTTAGTATTTTAATTTAAAGTAATTTTTAGTATTTTTATAGTTCCGTAGTTTTTAACCAATAAAGGAAATCTTATAAGATCACTCTGTTGTCCGTTTGTCTGTCTGTATGTCAATGCCCTTTATCTCAGAAACGCTTGGAAATATCGAGTTGAAATTTAAACCATATACTTAGATCTACGGCCCCATCATTTCCTGATAAAAATATTTCTATATTTATTTTAAAAAAGATTTGGCCGTTGATATCACAAAAAACATTTGATATTGAAGATCCTACGTCATGTGAGGTCTCAGATAAAAGGGCTCTGGCTAAGCTAAGCCTGAATTTCAGGAAAAGCTCGATACCGCCAATTTTCGTCAATAAAAGCTGTCCTTCAAGGTTTTGTAGTCATTGAAGGAAAAGAATATTGTAGTTTATATAAAAATAGCATGAGATATTGAAATACAGCTCTAGTTAAAAGTTGTGCAAAGGATTATATTTTGTGAGAGCTACTTATTCGAAACGGACGATAACTTTTTTAAACTTTTGAAAAAATAATTAATTTCGTTCACTCACTTCTGAATCTTTTCGTAAAGTTCCTTGGCAAAATCCAAGTTAGAGTCGAGACAGTTCATTTCGTAGAAAAGTTTCTGAAAAATTTCACTCTTCTATTGTTACATGATGAAATATTTTTCACACTTTTAATTAATGTCCTTATTTATTACTTTAGAAAGATTTAAGACAGTTACGTTTTATGACGGGGATACTTATTTTACGTCATCGTTTACAGGAAATATGTAAAAAAAATTGTCTTTTTCATCTTCACGCCGTACCCCACGTAGTTGTAGTATATAGAATGCAGAGGGAATCTAGTGTTAAGACATTCCGTTCCAGGGTTGCCAGATTTTGTCTAGGGAAATAACGGGATATTTATTGCTGGAATTGTTAGAAACTTATTACAAAAAATAAAGATATTAAAAATAATTATCTAAATGCGAGAAATAATTTACGAAAAGTAAGGCCCTGAACGGGCCTAAAATTTGGGCGAAAAACTGGAATGTCCCGAAAAAATCGGGACATCTGAACGCTTTACCGTTCCACACTTTCTGCAGAATTCGAAGCATTGGAGGCATTTTGGGAGTCTAACCTAGAATCGTCGCGTTACAGTCACATCCTTGTGCACCTGGGCCACGAGGGCCCGAAAGAAAGAAATATGATTTCATAAAACATATTTAATAATTTAAATATATATCAATTCAAGATGTGTCTATACTCTATAGTAATAACCATTTGCGTGATGTTCAATGTATATCAATCTCACGGAACAGCTGTATCGCCAAATGGGTATTTGATACGATTATCTATACGTGATTAATGTTGTTATAAGTCAGGCTAGTTGCATATTGTTCTAAGTTAAAGGAAACAGGTTCAATTTTCATCTATGATTCGTTTTGCTGACTATAGGAACTCGCCGCCGACGCCGCACCTTGTCTTACCGGATAAAAACAATGAAAATTATTAAAATTCCCACGAAAGTGTTTCAAATTCACAACGAAGGCGTTTTCAGTCAGCCAGTCGTCGTATTATAGCGCTGTCCTGCTATACCACGACGACCTTGTTTATTGATAACAAATATAAATAGTCATTCAACTAAGCATTTATTACGATATAATTTAATTTCCCTATTTACATTTCCCACATTCAATTTCCCCATATCCATTTCCCCATTTAATAGCAGTGCCAAGTCTATATAAGTGTCAACGCTCAAATGATCCTACGGGATATAAATCAAATAAATACGCAATAACGTTATAGCATATCTCGAACTAACTGTTCCGGTCCACATAATATTTAAGTGGCAGAATATTTATTGGTTGTTACTTATTTTTTGTACGTTCTTTTTTATTTCTATTTTATATTCTATTCTTATTATTTTGGAGTGAAGGGGAACTTAAACTTCACGTTGCGGCTGCATTTTTCAAGGGAGATGCATATACACATAGATAAATATGTAAAATAGATATATCTACATAGTTATGTATAAGCAAATAGCACCATGGTTATCTACACTTATATTAGAAAAACCGACTGTTTCTTGAATTGAAACAATATTTTCATATTCGATAGTCAAAATCAAGTCGCGCTTTACTTTACTTTACCGGAGCGAAGAAATGGGAAATAATTGACTGTACCGAGTAGAAATCGAACACACAGTCACCGCGTATAGCATACACGGTCAAACACTCTTCAATAGCACGTATCGCAACGTTTCCGGTCGCCATCATATTTAAGCGGCTACGGTTGGTTATTGGCTGTGAATCATTTACGACGGCTGTATCGCATTTCGTTTTGATTAAATGTCCTCACTCTTGTGATAGTTTTCGCTCTTTTCAAGATTATCTGTTGTTTTTGTGAGATTTTTTTTATAAATTCCGAAATTTAAGTTATTTATGGAATTAATACAATATGTAAACTTGATGGTACAAACTTGAGATTTGTATTTTTACAAACACATCACTGTACTCGTAATTTTTTTATTATTTTGCATTAAGCAAGCAGTGGCACGAAGTGCGACTGTAAAACCGACTGGTTGTGGGTTTGATCCCCACTCGAGGAGATGAAATATTTACTTAAATTTATATTTCCATTTCTTCGCTCTGGTGTCGAGGCTAAGCGCGGCGTTGATTTCTGCCACTCAACACGCAATGCGTCCAGAATTCGGCAGAAAGTGGGGAACGGAGTATCTTAGCACTGGGTTCCCTCTGCCTACCCTGCTATGTGCGGGATACAGCGTGAAGCTGAATTTAATTAATGATTTAATTTAGCTTCCCTTATAGCAGACATAGACAGAGGAAACACCGTTTAATTTTAAGACATTGCGTGTTAAGGAACAACATTAAGCGCCGCGTTAAAAAAATCGCGGCGTTCGTATATTCTTATTAGCAGAATAAGATAAAAACAGGCCATTTCATATTAACAAATTATTTTCTTTAATGCTTAATACAAATAATATTTTCAAAGCACTCCGCTCTCGCAATACATAGTGCGGCGTTGAGTTCCGTGGCTTCAGGTATAGGTAACAGGGCGGACGTGGAAGAACGAACTATTTATCCCTTTCCCTGATTTCAAATATAAACGACTCGTATAAGATCAAACCAGGCCACGTTAGACTGACAGGCTATATCTTTTTTACTGTTTCACGAAAATGAGATCAGTTTTTATAGCATCTTTATAGCACTATATACCTTTAATTGTGAACAGTGGCCTTAATGTATTGGATTTTGCTTAATGAATACGTCTAGAAGCAGCAACATTATTTTGTAAGCAGTCGTATCTCGCACATAAGGGTAGGCAGAGGGAACCTAATGTTTGGACACTCCTTTCCCATAAATACAGTTCTGTTCCTCACTTTTCGCTGAATTTGAGGCATTGTGTATTGAGTGGCAGAACTCAACGCGTCGCTTTTCCTTGTTACTAGCGCGAAGAAATGAAACATTAAATATTTCATTTTCCAGGTGGAAATCGAAACCACAACCGTCGCGTTCACAGTCGTACGATTGTATCCCTTTTTAAATAATAGGCATATTTTATTCATATAACAGGGAATATGTTAAAAAATATATATAATTTTGTACATTCGTCTTATCTCCATACGCCTACTCTTTCCGCGCTTAACGGTAATGTCTCATAATAATAATCATTATAAACTAATTTATTATTGTTAATATTCACACTTGAGGCACAACGCCCATAAACGCGATAGTTGTGGATTCGCTTCCTACTCTGGGGAATACATTACTTTCGTTACAGTAAAAGAAAACTGGTGCGCGGGGAACGAAGTGCTTTAACACTACGTTCCATTAAGTGGTTTAGCACCAACTGCCAGTCAAAAGTTCTGAGATAACAAATAAAAAAAGGCACAAAAACACCCCCTTTTACAGAAGTCGGTTAAAAGCAGTATAAATCATTTTATAATTAAAATCAACCTTTTTTTACATTAAAATACGAAATTGTAAGATGTTACATCTAAAACTACTTTAGTTCAATCTCCTATAACGCTCCTAATACCATCACCTTAAGTTTGAAATGAATGATTTTTGTTATACTTTATGTGCAAAGTTGGCGTCCCTTTGAAAACCTATATAGTACGTGGTTAGTGGCTAGTGGCTGGCGCACTCGGCGAGTTGATCCAGTGAAATGAGATTCTCTTGATAAAAGTTTAGTGCCCGTAAAATTTGTTTGAAGTGCCTTTTTAAAATGCTACTCTAGCAATTCTTCCTGGCTTTACTTGATAGATATGTAATAAGTAACGAAGCTTCACGATTTTACCTTATAGCAGAGTAGGCAGAGGTATGGTAGTAATAAGACACTACGTACTCAATTTCTATTGCGTATTGAGTGGCTGAACTCAACGCGCTTTGTCTTGTTACCAGACGGATTAAGAGACAGGCGTGGCGTTTACACTCACATACCGTGCCCACTCATGCCTAGCATTCTCTTGTTTTTTTTTTATTCTAAACTCTACGAGATTTATCACAATAATATACTGAGTACATCTTCAAAAGATCTACTACTAAGAAATCCGCGATGGTATGTATCTATATCTCTTGAGAATAATTTTTTGTCATTTACTTCTTTCGAGAAATAATAGTTTATTTAGCTTAAATATATTGTTGATTTAATATAGATAAGTTAGGTATTTTACATCATGTCATTTAAATGAATATTTTACAAGATATTACAGATTTAAAATGCAAAGACAGCAGTACAGCGACGCGCGGTGGGTCGCACGAGTAGATATGTTCCATTGATTCATTTTTAATATCGTGCTATTGTAGAGATGAGTATTTGTCGAGATTTATACTAAATGTTACGTTTCATTATATAAATTAATCATAATTTTTCGCATATTTAAAAACGATGATATATATCTTTATACTAAAATAGATTTACGAGTATTCAATATATAGAGGGAACCTAAGGCTAAGATACTCCGTTTCCCATTTTCCACCTTAAATTAGAGACATTACATGTTGAGTGGTGGAACTCAAAACCACAATTTGTCTCGTTACTATAGAGAGGAAATTAAAACGTTATATTCTCCTGACTTTAGCATTACGTTCTTGTATAAATGTTCGATAATATAAAATATCGATAAATATTGTAGTTTGCTTTCTAACTTAAATAACAAAATAAAATCCTAACATTCCTATTTCGAACATGTTTCTTTGAGATAATAATGAAGGTGGATTTTATTTATTAAATATAATTTCAATCATTTCATTTGTTCTTTATTTGACAAAAATAATACCTACAAGATTTGTAAAATTGTAATAACTTCGTTATTAGTAGAGTTATTTATAATATATATTAATTACGTACTGTTACTACTGCTTCACGGTATAACCCGCACGCAGTAGAGGGAACCCGGGAATCTAGTCAAAAAAGATAACGCGACTTAACACGCGATATCACAAAATATGAATGTAGGTTCTATGTATCTATACTGCATATGAGAAAAGCTGTAACGCTTGTACGCTGTACTTTAAAATATAACCTGTGACTGTCGACTGTCATAAAGCATCTAAGCCACGAAGGCATCTCCAGCAAGGTGGACTGAACGAACTTAGTGTCAAGATTAGAATACTCTGTGATGTTGTCTTCACAATTTTGTAGTCTATAGTCAATTTGTGTAGAGTTCACGTCGTGTGGGGGAAATACTTTGTCTTGTCACCCGAGTAAGAATCGAACCCACAACAATCGCGTTCAATATTTAGAGACTGCTCCACTACGCAACAATGGTCTCTACATTATTTCCTTCATCAGTTCACTAACTTACAATTTTGCTGACTGGAAATTATTCAGCATTTTATCTCGATCTCTTACTATTTAAGCGCGGTCTCGCTCAAGGTAAAGGCAAAATGCTCAATCTTATCAAACCATCTGATCCGACTGACATCTGCAGATGTACTTACAGAGATTGTCTTACGATTGTATTACAATACTTACATATTTATAACTTTCGATAAAGAACATTGTCTATTGATGAGAGAGACTACAGATGGTGTGGCTTAGCTGTTATTGTACGGATTTTAGGGTATTCTGGATTTCAATTTTCCCTAGAGTAAGTTCAGTTCATCGAAATATAGTGTGAAAGTCTTTGAAATGTTTTCGAAATTCGTTCTTAATATACTAATATTGTAAAACTGGAGGAATTAATTTGGTCTAGCAAGCTAATCTCAGGAACTATTTTTTTTTATTAGATTGAATCGAAAAAAATGTTAGTAGTGTATTTCAATATAATTTTGTTATTCCCATTTACTAGGCAGGTGAAGCTATCGGCAAAAACTAGTTTCTAATATGAGCGATACAGTAACAGTCGCCCACTTGTGCCTCTGCTTCACGACTGGCCTCTATAGTATACTAGTTTTTTCTTATATATCTACATTCTACATAAAGTAGAATATAATCTTTTCTCTGCTGTTTAACTATAAGTATATTATTTTTAACAAATTTAAATATAAGTCGATTGTATTATAAAGAATAAATTATTGAATATTAAAAATCGCTTAAAAAACGTATAAAAATACTATCTTAACGAGACTCAAACCCGCGCCTATCGAACGCCGTACAAGCGCTCTAGTCAATTAATCTATACGTTCTTATCGGGCTACATACGTACGCTTAAATCCTACACCATTACAAGTCTTACACGTTACATTAAAAAAAAAAAAAATTCTCTAGTGGACTTCAAAAATGTTTAAATATTGATACAGCACGATGTTCCGGTAGTTAGGAGACTAAATTTTGCGATTTGGCAGAAATACACCGCGTGTGATTTGGATATTGGCCAATATTGCATAGTTGTTGTCAGAGTAAGGCTTTAAATTTACCTATTTATTGCTCGAAATTCAGACTGTATTTGGTGTGTATTATAAGAATGTTTCAGCGATTTCAAATATGTGCCAGTTTAAATGTTTTCACAATTTGTGAAAATTTGCGTGACGGAACTCATCGCCGCGCTCAGCTAGCTATATTACAAGATAATTAAAATAATGTAAATATTCCTCCGAGTGGGGATCGAAGCTACGACCATCGCGTTTATATTCAGGCGTCGACCCACTATACCATAATGGACACAATTATTATATATTTTTTCTAATCAAACCTCTTTTAAAGTCGACGAAAAAACGGAAAGACTTGATATTTTTGGACTGGGTAGCTTGATTTTAATAATACTTTTTAAAATATCGAACTTACACTTATCAGCAATCGCAATACTTGTGCATACGGGTGGTCAAATAAGCTTCAGTATGATATTTCCAGCTCAGTAATTTCGCCGACACCGATAGCTCTCTTGAGACCAATTCACGTACAGAAAGTGTCGATACGTGAGGCTAAGGACGATATATTACACAACTACAGCAAAGTATTGTAGAACATTTATATTATCCTCATGCATCTTAATTCGACGGCGTTTAGTTCCGCCGCATTCAAGATACAATGTATCGAAAATAAGACGGTGCGTGAGGAACGTAGTGTCTTAACACTAGATATCGTCTGCTTACCCTGCTATGAAGGAGGAGGAGTAAATGATTCCATATATTAATTAGCGTAATGACTTCAAATATGACGTAAATCCGATTGTTCCGTACGAGTTACTTCTTGTTTTCGCATAAAACGGAACGCTAAGTATTTTCGGGTGTAAAATTAGTTTTAAGTATTATTTAAAATCTTTCATTTTTGAAAAAAAAAGTTATAAAAAATAAAACATTAATTGCTTATCTGGATGAGAGGTAAATAATAAGATCTACAGTTGTACTTGTAGTTTTTTAACTTCACGTTGTGTCTTCCCGCACCAGGGTAGGCAGAGGAACCTGGAAACCCAGTGTTAAGATATTCCGTTCCTATTAAACCGTATAATTCGATGCCACTGCGCCATGACGGTATTAATTTAGCTGTTATATTTATATCTGTTTTTACTAAGTAAAATGTGCAAGAAAATATAAAAAAAAATCAACTGTCCGCTCATGGACGAGATGTAAATCCTGATTAGAGAGTGTAGAGGATCACTAAGAGAGGATTCTTACGAATACTACGGGAACGAGAAAGTATTGAATTTTCCATTTTCCGTTTTAAAGTCCGCGCATACAAAGTTGTGAACGATTACTTGATTCTTAATATTAAATGTCTCTTAAACATGCAACATCATCTTGAGGCCAGTGCCCTTGTGCCAGGGCACAAGCGTGCTATTGTAATACGACGGATTGTGGATTCGATTCCCACTCGAGGAAACGAAATATTTCTCGTCCTGATAACGAACCAAAGTGCGGCACAGTTTCATTACTCAATACGTACAACCTCCGGAATTCGGCGGAAAGTTGGAAACGGAAGTGTCTCATTGGAAACGGAGTGTATCAACACTAGGTTTTTAGGTTCCCTCTGCGTATCTTGCAATATGCTAAATATAGTTTACACCTAAAAAAGAATAATAGTACATACAGATAGACAGATTTAATGTGGGAACACCGCTAATACCCGTTAATAGCGTCTGAGTGTGGTGTAATCCTTTTTTATATGTGCTCGTGTTAAGTCCAGACAGTTTAGGGTTCTTCCTAGAAAAAGTTTTTAAAATAGATATTTCACATAATTAGTTTCCGGGTTTTAAGGATATTTTTCTTAAAATAGTTTTTTTAGCTTTTTTTGAAAACGTATAAAAATTTAAACACATACAAATGAATATTTCTATCCTCAATGTCAGTAAAACACTTTAAAAATGTAAAAAAAATTTGCGTAATTGTGTTCCGCCGATCAACACTCAATGTCTCAACACCGAGCGGAGCGTGGTCAAGGGAGTGTCTCGACAGGCTTTATCTGCTTTCCCTTCCAAACCTACGAGGGATACAGCGTGAAGTTGAAAAAAAAGAGAATGTTATATTAATAATAATATTTTAAATTATATTTACCCAGCACAGAACCCTCTATAATATTCACGATTGTAACAACAATTTATTTTCATTAGTCTATGAGATTCACTTTAGATTCACATGCAGTGTTTGTTAAACCTATTCGTTAGTTTGTGGACGAACAAATAAATTAAATTAAAAAATCTTTATATGTACATGTTTATTTCCTTAATAGACTAAATAATTTGTTAGTAAATTTTTAGTACATATTAAAATAAGTATTTCTGTTCAAATACAGAAAAATAGAGCTTTTACATTTTGCTACTAAGTGACTGATTAAAGGCCAGTCGTGGGCAGGGGCGAAAACTTGTGACTGTAAACGCAATAGGTTGTGGATTCGATTCCCACTCGAAAGAATGAAATAATTTATATTTTAATTTTCTTCTCTACGATAACGAGGCAAAGCGCGGCAATACTTTGTGAGAAAGTGGGGAATGGAAGTATCTTAATGGGAACGGAGTTTTTGAATGAAAATGAAATGTATTATAATCTATTACGTACATTAAATTGAGTCTGCCACTCAACACGCAATGCTTCCAGAATTCGGCAGAAAGTGGGGAACGGAGTGTCTTAACACTAGGTTCCCTCTACTATTTGCAGAATAAAGCGTGAAGTCAAAAAATATAAGTTTAGTTGTAGATTAATTTGTTACAAAAATGATAGAATTGCTTTAACTAATTGCAGACTCTTTAGTTGAAACAATTAAAGTTGAATGCCATTACATAATTCATGGCTGTAAAGACGTGATTTATATGGAGTATTACGGCGTTGTGAGAACAAAGCTATAAAATGGTTATAAGGATCTAGGAGGTAACAGTTTATGTAAGTACAAAGAACAATCGTAAAATTTCCTCTCAAAATAGTCTATAGTTTAGATCAGTGATGCTCAACTACTGGCGCGGTAAAATATGGAAAGTCATAATTTATCTCTATATATAAAACTTTTCTATTTAATTCTTCTTACTTATTACTTATATAAACCGTAAAGCCAAAACCGTGTTACGTAGACTGCTGACATTTCACACTAGATCTAGAATAGATTGGGGAGTGTCTTGTCTTTGAAGTGAACAGAACAATACAGAAAATCACCCATTCTCAACAACTTCGCCTAGAATGGAAATAATAACCAAACAATTTATATACAATACAAATATCTGTTCAATTTTAACTAGTAGTTCCTAAGGTTTACACGTTTAACCAAACAAACTCTTTAGATTAATAATGGTACCATAGATATTGTCTTTCTCCGATTTCACAATGATGTCTTAAAACGATTTGTCTTTGTCTTTGTATATCGAAAAAGAAAGACGAAAAGTTTGAGAATCTCTAGTCTGGATAGATCGGACTAAGTGTTGACAAACAAACTAAAGTATACAAATAAAATAATTCAAACTAAATATAAACCACTCTCGGTACTAAAATATAATGTTTCTGTCCTAGTAAGTGCTAAGCAAAGAAATTTAATAGCATAGTATTTAGATTTTTTTACAATTTAAGATGCTTTATTTAATATAAAAAGGAAAAATTCAACATATCTTATTTAATTTCAAGATCTAAGAATTCTATTCGATACAAAACTAAACTTTATTCAACAATTATTTAACAACATTCTTTATTCAGCAATATTTTTAAAAAATCTAGGAAACCAGCAAGAAGTGAGTTTTTACAGCCTAATTTTAGTAGGGTCACGTTTTACCCTCTGAGCAGGGAAACTTAAATATTTTTTTTATCTTAAAATATTTTTTTATTTAATTTTCCGCCCAATTTTAGAGACATTGCGGTTTTAGCTTCTGCCGTGCTATATATTGGACAGAGCAAGAAGCGTAAAAAAGATTTAAGTCCACAGTCATTCAACACCAAATGCAGTGTAACTCACATTACATTATCTGCAATAATAAGATATTACAAGGATCTCGGTAATTGATGTCAGAAATTTAAACGAGTTACTTTTCTAGAGCAATCCAAGATTTTCACTGCGCCCAGAGTACCAATATAATGAACTCTATTTAATACGTAGCCGAATGTAAAATATTAAATTGGGCAATGTCGGAATGTTTATTTTTGTTCTCGTAGAAATTTAGAAATTTCGGTAAAGATTTACATAAAGTTAGTACTCTATATACTTCTAAGAAATCTATATGCCAAATTTCAGCGTTGTACGCCGCATAATTCCGGCTGTTGCTCAGCGACGGAGTAGTTTTACATGTTATATATAAATTAAACTCATGACAAAGTACATACATAACATTTATTTTATTTATCAAAATAGATTTACATATTTTATTCAAAACGCTTATACAGCTGACACTATCGGCCATTGCACGCGCTCAACGATGCCGCGGCGTAGATTTATCTCAGTGACGTGCTAGCATTTGACATTCACAGGACAAACGGTGTGGGAATTGTATGTTTATTTATATGTTTATTTTTGGGTTTTACCTATGCAAATTAATAATGCGTGTATAATGACGAGAGCACCGCAAAGAGACCGACGGCCACTACTTCTCGAACAAATGTTGTGTTAAAGACCACTTTGAGCAAAAAATGGAGAAAGTGGTGTGTTGACAACAAGTTCTCTCTGCCTACTTACTCAGCGTCCCATTATGTCTTGGTAAGAGAGCGATGGTAACGATTTTTATAGCTTCATGCTGCTTAGTTCTGCAATATAGCACTTTGCATTGTCAGCAGAGTGAAGAAATAAAATACTTAATTTCCCCGAGTGGAAATCGAATTCACAACCGTCGCAGTCATTATAAGAATCTATCCCACCGCGACGGCCTCAAGGTTCAATATTAATCTCTTTGTAAAAAATACCATAGTAGTAACATAGGTCCATCCTTTGTTGTTTCTTATCATATTAGGTCTCAAACCGTCCGGTCAGTAGCGTGCAGTGTTTAAAAACAATCGATCATTTTGACGTTCCATTACGCAAAATGAAGTTCTATAAATGTATGTTTATGTTCGTTACGACGTCGGCGGGCCGCGCTATTGGTAACATTGTTTTTATTGTTTACTTTATTTTAAGAAAATGTGTCTATTTCGTCACTGAACTAGAACATTGAGCGTTGCGTGAAAGTTGGAGTGTCTTGACACTTCTGCTTACTACATGCGTGTAACGGCGTGTAGCTATCAGAACTTAACGCCACGCCTTGCTTTTCTTGTTAACAGAGTAAGAAAATGGGAATAACTTATTTTTCGGGTGAGCATCGAACGCGCAACCATCGCGTCAGACTTCTGTGCCGCTCCTCTACGACGGCTCCCATATTAAAATTCTTATTCTCTTATTTTAATAGCTTTTTTAATGTAGGAAAAACAACTAATTGGCTTTTTATTATATTTCCTGTTTTTTGTTTTGATGAGTATACAGATTCGGCGCAATGTGAGGAAAAGCTCTCTGTCCTGCTGTGTGCGGGATACAGCTGACTTTTATACAAACCCAAGGCCGCTTATCTTACTGAACAATAAGAATTTGTAGCTTTGTCCTAATAATATAAAGCTAAACAGTTTGTTTGGTTGAACGCGCTAATCATAGGAACTACTGGTCCGAATTGAAAATTCTTTTTACGCTAGATATTTAAATTATCAAGTTAACACCGACTTTAGGTACAGTGGGCTAGATCAAAACGACTAAAGTCATATAATATGTATTTGACTATTTAGCATAAAAATATTTATTCGATTCGAACAAATAGTTAGTTATAGTAGAAAAATCCTGAGATCAGCGCGTTCGTCTTTCTTATAAAGAAAATAAAAAATAAAATAATTAAGTTATAGTTAGTTATTTAGTTTTAATATTTGAAATAATTGGCTTTAATTTATTGGTATTTAAATCATTTTTGTGGTAACTACAGTGATATTAGTCTCCGAAGAAAGAGAAATGTTGCATTTTTTAGCTCACACTTTAATAAATTGCGCTAGATTCTCTCCCTTTTTTGAGGTATCCCATTAATTTGGACATTGGACCGCCAAACCCACTTCGAATCAAATTTGTTTTAATATTACTTTCATTTTGTTTCTTAAAAGACATTTATTTTTAATACACTGTCCATGCTATTTTATCCTTCGCTTCATGTCGCTAATGGACATGAAGCGAACGGACGAATTTGATATAATTAAAAACAAATCGATTGATGAATAGAGTATTTTTTATGATTATGAAGGTATATAATATTTTAAAAATCACGATTTACCATGATGAAATATATACCTACGTTATTTAATTCTCGTAAACGTTGTAAGCGCCATGGACCGCGTCTATCAGGTCTACAAATCCTTCCTGCCCTGTAAGATACAAAGTACCCTCGAGCATTGAAAATGTGTCATGTCACGTGTCACTTTTTTCGTAACTATTTCTATCTGACCACGGGGAGTAGTTATTTTAATTATAAACTAGAAATGATCTGTAAGACTGTGACATTTTATATAACCTTTGTCAACAGCTCGTGGAACTTTTAAGTATATTTATAAAGTTTTATACGCATTAAAGTTATTATTATAGATATTTCTCATAAAAGATTTCTATTAAAAAACAGTAAGAGACAAAATAATTTTAATAATATTTATCTAGTGTTAAGACTTCGTTCGAACCCGCGCCTCCTGGAAACCAACCAGGCGCTCTGACCATTAAGCCATACGTTCTCATCAAGCTATCGAAATTTCTATACGCTATTTCTATTGTTACAACTTACTTATGTTGTCTGTAGGGAGATTTTTCAAATTTCCGCTACTAAAGATAATTACTAAGAATTATCGTTTGGCAAGAAAGAATACTATTTTATAAATATTTTTAAATATTATTATAATAAACAGTTATTCCACACTCAGGAAAGAAAAATACTTATTATAATAATATTAGAAAAAGTATAAAAATTTTAAAGTAGCGGGACTCGAACCTACGCCACGTTCAAAAAAGACTTCGTTCCCCACGTACCAACGTTTCTTCGTGATACTGCGTGGTAAGTGAGCTTCGTTGATCTGAGTGATAGCCTATCCTATTTCTATTACAAATGTGAAAGTTTGTGAGAATAGAAGGACGTTTGTTCCACTTTCATACAAAAGCTGCGGAAGAAATTTAGATAAAACTTCACAGTACGGAGGCTTATACATTTGAATTGGTTGTAATTTATGTAAAGATTTTGTATAATTTGGTTTTAATATAATAATGTGATAACACCTGTGAGAGAGTGGTAGGTACTACTACATAGTAAGAAAAAGTAAATAATATATCAGTATTAATATCAAAGATACTGGAGGAAGGTCACGTAAAAAGCATGAGGACCCCCCGGAGGGATGTATGAAGAGGTTGATTACAGTGGACGAGGCGAAAGAGGTATGTAGAGACCGTAGCGTTTGGCGTTCCGTTCTCTCTGACTACCACGCTAGGGATAAAGCGTGAAGTTAGATTAGATTAGATTAGATTTTATCACATTTTTTCATATTTCATACAAAAAATAAAAAAAATATAACATTTAAATCGTATTCTGTTTGTGTTCCAGGTTTCGTGTTTGCAAAAGAAAATTGAACCAATTTGGATTTTCATCAGTTTCAATAATCGTAAGTAAGTTTCACGTGTTTATAATTATTACTTAAGAGAAGGGGGCTGGTTTTTATTTATGAAGACAGAAAACGGTGGCGGTGTGCATTTTTTCAAAGAGTCCCTTAAAATACTTGGGTCGCAAGTCACTGCTCTTCTTCATACGGGCTTTTGAATGTAAGACATATACATAGAGGTGAAGTGTTAACACCCTGAAACTAAAATATCTACTATTGCCTTTTGAACTGACATTTTGTTTTATTTATATTGCTAGCTCCATTCTGTATCGATGAATGCCTACATAGCAGGCTTATTAAAAGAACCACTCTAGGATCTCTCTGCCTTTTCTACATGTGTTAAGACACTCCGTTCCGTATTGAGTTACTTCGGTTCCTCACATTCCGCCGAAATCTTGAGGCATTACGAGCTGAGTGATGGAATTTAATTTTTATTTTGAATACTCCCGAGTTTGAATCGAACCCGCAACCGTCGTGTTTACAGTTACACCGAGACCGTGAACAGACATGACAACACTAAATGTTTACAGTGTGTCCGTGTCTAGTGCTACAATGTAAGCAACTGAAGTAACATCAAACTACGACATTTTAAACAATTCATCTAATTTTATCACAAACATAGAGATAGTTAGTATTTTATGGACGGGGATCGTCGTTTAGTGCGCTTTTATTAGCGACGCCTTATGTTTGACCTAGTGATATACGTAGGACTGTCGTAGCGCAGCGACACAGTGTCGTAACGGTTGTGGTTTCGTTTCTCGTTGATAGAAATAAGTTATTTTCATTAATTTGCTCTGGTAACAATGTATAGTACAGCGTTGTATTCCGCCACTCATCACGCAATGTCTCTAAAATTAGACGGTGCACGTAGAACGAAGTGTTTTAACGCTAGCTTTCCTCTACCTACTTCAATATATAAGTGAAGTTAAAAAAAAGATTATACTTGATGTATTGTCAACGATAAGTCAATATTCAAATTAATGTGACAGGAAGGTCCTGAGTACAATACACGTTGAGGTATTGTTATGACAATAGGCCTATTCAAGTATTGTATCACATCTACTGTTAGTGTTGTTGGTAAGGCGTGTAACCTATTTTAGAAGTATTTCATCTTTACTAATATTATAAAATCGAAAGTAACTGTCAGTTTGTCCGTCCGTGACATAGCCACAGACGAACCGCTGATTCGATTGTAATAAAATGTCATATAGACACATTTGAGGGTCTTGGTATGGAGATAGGCAACTTCTTTTTCATTTTTGCCTACTCTGCTGCGTGCGGGATACAGCGTGAGGCCGAAAAAAAAATATAGATTTTTTTTTCGGCACATAAGTAATATATTCACACGTCTTGATGAATAAGTGTGAAGATTATATACAAGTAACGTTAAGACTTCTATAACAATCACGTGTGGTATCGCATATCGTATGAAGAGTCTAATTTTCGATCAAGCGAAATAAATTCAATACTAATTTAGAATTATGTAGGTTGTCGATGTTATATTTTTTTAAAAAGGTGGTTTTTATATTTTATTGTATTTGACGGGTTATGTTTATAGGTTCATACTGTATACCTGTATTATAAAGTCCTTAATCATGTTTTTTAAGTAAAGAAGTATCTAATATTTTATTCCGTATACATATGGAATCATGATATCATTAACAGACTATAGCAAAGTTTGAGCTGTACGAGTAAATAGGTACAATAGGTTATTTATGTACATTGTTTTAAAAACATTTTCCCATAAAATATAATAAATTAGAGATTAACTTTTACTGTTAAGTATATTAAAATAATAAAAAATAAATAAAATGTCGTAATCTGTTAATTAACGAAAACCAGTTTAAGTTTCACCTCTAAATATAATTAAAGGTAAATAGCGCAGAAGCTTTAAGGTAGTTTATGGATATATAGTTTAGTATTTACACAACACCCGTTAATATGATTGACCAACGCCACCTGTGTAATATTATTCATTATGTTATGTTAGTCTTTGCAATACCTTATTTTTAATTCTACTTATTATTACTTATTTTATCGGCATATTTAAAATGGGTGAAAAGTAAAAAAATAAAAACAATCTAATTTTTCAATGGAAATCGAACTCTCAGTTGTCTTGTTCGCGCTGCTCCACTGCGCCACTACGATGTTTACATATATTAGATATATGGTGTTATTTGGGACTATGTATAATTATCAGTAACTAAATATAACCAAAGCAAACGAAAACTTGAATTTATTTATTTAATAAAGTCTCCCTAAGAGGAAACTGATATGATAAAATTTAAAAGCTCGCTGATATTTGCTTTAAGCGAAGCTGGAGGTGATTTTGTTCATGCAACTGGAGCATGAGGTCGCATTTGAAATTGAAATTTTTTAGTTTACTAGATAAACCTAAATATGTACTAAAATATGAGAAACAAACTAAGTGCCGCTTATATATTAATATTAATGCAATTTATTACATGGAAACTAATTATTTTACAAGAATATATATAGATAATAGCATTGAATACTTTTTGTTACTGGAAAGAAACTGTTTTTTGCTTTTATTGTTTTGCTAGATTCTATCTAGTAGACACTTGCTAGAATCTAGCATCTATAATATTATTTTTTAATGTATTTAAATTGTTATTTCACACCTATTAGCGGGATTTAAACCCGCACCTTTTGAAAACCGGCGCGTATGAGACGCGATTTCAAATCCCGCTACGTTTTAACTTCAAAATTCTCCCCGCTTTGGAATATAAATGGCGTACGGAGTGTCTTTACACTGTGACATATAATTGTTAGATATCTGCTTGAGACGAGTGTTGCGTGTAGTTCTAATAGTTTAAACCGCAACAACAAATACAGGCACTCCGCCCGACAGCGTGCGGCAACTCCCGATATTATTAGAACATAAAATATTCATGAGGGAAATGTTTATATTTGCGGATCGCGGCGGCTTGCGAAACATCAACACTGTAATAACTAACGATTATAATAAAAAAACCCCTATGGCCCAAATATTCATTGGAAAAGAATGAGGGACGTTAATTTCCGTTTGATTTTTAACAAATCTTTCAAGTGAGTGCAAGTGAAGGCTCGAAGCTGATTTTCTCTACTTTTAGGGTTACGAATCTTAAAAGGTAAAAATGTAACCCCTTCTAGAATCACTTTGTTGTCCGTCTGTCACGATCACTGAAGCATAGAAAAATCAAGCTTTTAAGTCGATTCATTTAAAATACATGAGAATTTATGCATTTTAACTGCATTTTGTATAAATACATAAATATTATAGTATTTACAGTTTATCAATTTTCATAAGCCGTACTTCCCGTTAACCTACAATCCTGAAATTGGTACGGATGCCTCAGTGGACGAGTCTGACTCGCACATAACCGGCTTTTATTAAATTAACGTTATTATTATTTTACGTTATTACTACTTTACTTTTTTATTTTTAAATTAATCGACATTGTTTTTTTTTATAAAAAAATGCCCAGATATTTAACGAAATTAAAATATTATATTCTAAAGATACATGCAAAAAACAACAAAAAAAACAAAACAACATAAAAAAATCTTAACCTAATAAAGGATGAGCCTGATGTGTCGCAATCATTGCTAGTTAGGTGCAACAACTATCATTATTAACTTGTATTTTACTACTACTCTACTATAATATATGAAGGACAAAAAATAAATTAAATCTTTACAGCTGTGAAAACAATATTATATAAACGAACAATTTCCTTTTTATAAAACCTTATTGATATAAAATAAAACTAAAGGCCTCTAGTGTAACTCACAAGCGCTTTCTATTAAAAGCTCGAATATTAATATATATTTATATGCGACTTTCTACACTTCTCTTTGCCAATTTGTATATCGAGTTGTTTTTACTCACAGAGTACACAAATAAATACAAACAAATACTAACACTAATAACTAAAAATCATAAGGCCATGTTGTTAACTACAAGTGAAATAAACTTGCTTTACTATATATATTTTTAGTTTCACGCTGCATTTCCCGATCACAGCAGGGTAGGCAGAGGGTACCTGGGAACCTAGTGTTAAGACACTACCGTTCCCTACCTTTCACCAAATTCCTGTCGGAATCTGTAGCATTTAGTCTCACGCTAGTGCCTCAGCTCAACGACTGAGCTCAAAATAATAAATGGATGATGATTTTGGGAAATGTAATAACAAAATAATATATATAGTTGTTGACCACATGGTTTTTAGTCCCCTTTGTTGTGGCTCGCTTTAGTGCTATTAATAGACGGACGAACACAAGAACTCCGAATTTTTATAAAGTTTATCTGCAATGAAAAGCTTTCCCGTCATTGTTTGAATTAACTTATAATAATAACTGTTTTAATTCATATAAAAAATATTTTAAACAGAGATATTTATACGTCAATTTAGTATAAAAATGATTTTGAAGCTTTACACTTTAAACAGAGCACCTTTCAAGGCAGTGGGAACCTTTTTATAAATTACTCGATTGTCAACGCTCCAATTTTGTGGTGTGGCGGAACTCAACACTGTGAAAAGAAAATTAAAGTAATTCATTCTTTCGAGTGGGAATCAATGCCACAAGCGCTGCGTGTAAAGTCAGACACTGTGCCTCAGCGCCATGAGGACCTCTATGATGACCTCCATGGCGACAGTTTGATTGCTTTTAAGCTTTAAAATCTGATTTTCATAAATACTAAATGTCAATCAAAGCATAGCAAAACAAATAACAATTTTAGAACACTATAACACAGATTCAAGTTAAGTTAATTTTGGTAAATTCCTAGTCCAAACGCGACGGTTGTGCCTGCGATTCTTACTCCGGGTAACGACTATAATTTGTGTTAAATTTATTTTTATTTCATACCTCCGGTAGACGAAGCGCAGCATTGAGCTCCGCAACTAATCGGAATGTTTTAACACTAGGTATCCTTCACTACACTGCTGTAAGCGTAAAGCTAAAAAAAGTGTAAGGTAGTGGGATCGAAACCAATAAAAATGCAAAAATTCAGCATGCATTTTAATCCAACTTTACAAAACATCCTGAATGAATTGTAAGTGAATACATAATACATATACAATACTAAGTTGGAAAATATTTCACCCGTTTCACACACTCGCGCAAAAACAACATAAATAGAACAAAGTTTTTTGTAGCGACAAAGCGCTAGTCGTAATTATGTTGTGGGTTCCGTATTAATATTCCGTATGCCGTTTCTTTATCCCGCGTATAGCAGGGTAGGGAGAGGATAGCTAGTGTTAGAACACTTTTCTATCCGCTTCCTACCCAATTTTGAAGACACTACGTTTCCTCTGCCTACCCAGGTGTAATAAATGGAATAGAACGTGAAACTGGAAAAAAATTTTAAAATATAATTGCGTAGACTATTAAAACCGGTACATAAATAATTCATAGTTGTCTTAATTTTTGACATACCTTACAAAAGGAATAAAAATATAAAAAATGTTAAGTATATAATATTCTTCATAGAAATGCACATAATCTGGCTCTACGTCCAACGAATGCATGCTACTGTTCTGGGTTCCATGTCCAGTCCCGGGAAATAATGACACCGTAAATATATTATTTTTTTGTTTTGTTTGTATGGTTTGTTTACTCGACGCGGCCTTATTATAAATATAAGTATAACAAGAAACAAAAAATATATAATTATTCCTCATCAGTACTATATTTTGTGTATATAAAGAAAGACGTGTGTAGAATGAGTGAAATGAAATAAACTTAATATTATAATCCCTTCAGGGACTTTCTCGGTCACGTCCATATTATTTTTTTCTTATATGAATAAAGTTATCATCGTCATGAGACGGTGTTTTCTTTTTTATTTTTTTATTTATTGGGTGTTTTTTACCTTCACACCTTAACCCCTAGCGGGTAACCGAACAGAACGGAGTGTCAAATGTTACGATCTCCGCATAGCACTTACGCCTCGTCCAATGTCATCAACTTCTTGATACATGTATTCCGGGGTATCTCTTATTATCCATATCATCGATACTGAGTACAGTATTATAAGTTAGGAGTACTTAAAGTCCCCTGCTCTCTTATCACTCATACTTGCAAACTTTCCAACGATGCTCTTTACTTTCAATTAAGACTGAAACAATGTATATGCATACAAAACATGTTTCTAAAACGAATATAAATCCAGTAGTTTCTACAATAGACGTTAAGGATACAATACGCTTGTAAGGCTAAATTTAAGATAATATTTTATTGAAAGCACTGCTCTGTTCAAAACTGGGAACGGAGTGTCTTAACACTAAGTTCACTCTGCCATATGAGGGATGCAGCGGAAGTGCTTATATGTCAGTCTTCTTATCCGTACCAAAATCAAACAACGTAACATCATTTATTTTCATACTTTTTCTGTAGCTCATACAATCGACTACCACTATTTGACTTTGCAACAACTAAATAGTTTCAATCTACTATTTTCTGATATTGACGCGATCAACCAAACAAACTCATGAGCCTTATATATATTAGTATAGATCGATTCAAACGGAACTCTAAACCTATTTCTGCTCCGTCCTCATACATACACTACAGCAGGTACAAACTCAGCTATTTTTCACCTTTTTTGTGAGACTTTAATTTTAGATTATCCAAAGTAATGGCGTTAGTTTTAATATTTTCGCAGAATACTTTACATTGTGGACCGTTATGTATATTGTTTAAGAATGTACGAGTCGTAGTAGTTGACTTTATTACATACTTTGCACTTTAATGGAATACCTCTTTGTAAGAAGTTTTTAGCTGTTTATTTATGCTTTACTGGGTCGTTTGTTATTGTGTAATATACTACAGAGACCGTCGTGGCGCAGAATGACAATGTCTGACTGTAAGCACGAAGGTCGTGAATTCGTTTGGGTACCAAGAAAAAGCGTGGCGTTGAATTTCGCAACACGTACAGTCTTAAAAATTCGATAACAGGGTTCGCTTACCTTGATATATGCGCGATATACGGTAAAAGTAAAAAAAATCTATTAAAATTAAAATTATACCTAGGTATAGTCCGCGATAAGTTTGTATACTCTTTGTTGTATAAAACTCGATAGTATACAAATTGACAAAATGGAAAAGTTTCAAATATGTTGATTTTAAGCATTCGAGCTTTTAATAAGAAGCGCTTGATTTACACTAGAGACCTCTCGTGCGGTAAAGGAGTTTTATAAAATGTAAATTATTCGTTCCTATATATTGTATAGCTACACACTTTTTCGCATTGAATGGTGGAGATCACTCTGTCCACCCTTCAACGCGAAAAAATCTATTACTAAAACACTCCGTTCCCCACACCTCATTTTCTCTAACGTTGAGTGGCGAAACTCAACGCCACGCTTTATATGTATCTAGAAGAGCGAAGGAATGGGGCGAGAAAAACAAGGTTGGCCTGAACCCTCAACCGTGACTTATGCCGTCCATATATAATATCATAATGTATTCAAATTTACTTTTATATACTGAAGCCTTTAGTCAAAAAAATAATTCATCAACTTTATTTAAAACCATTGTGGCTCAGTAGGTCAAAATTTGACTTTTCACTTTCTCGCTCTGGTAAGATAAGTCGCGACGTTTAGTTCCGCCTGTCAACAACATGTACAGTTTGTAAAATAAACCAATAATTTGATATATCCAATATACTAAGACAAACATAATATATATTTTTAATTACAATTAAAATTATAATACCGCTTTTTCATAATAAATTAAAGTGAGCTCTAAAGCTCAATAGGTGCGGCAAAGTGCAACTCCTCACCGACTAATTGACCATCGGTCGTTTAATTACCTGTCTAGACGGGCAGTCATTAATTGAAAAATTGTATCAACGCCTATTATATCATATAGAAAAATTTGTTATTATTTTAAAAATAATGGTGAAGTGAGGCTGTTCAAACGAAGGTTGTAGATTCGATCCTCAGTCAGGGAAATGAATTAATTTAAATTGCTTTCTCTTCTCTTTTCCGATGCGGCGTTGAGTTCCGATATCGGCCGAAGAATTGCCCAGCTAAAGTGGCAGAAAGCGGGTAACATAGCGAAATGAATCGATGGACGTTAAGGCGAAAACTTCTTGAGTAGTGGTCGATAATCGGACGACGCTTAGTGAGCAGGTGAACCGACAATGTGGTCGAGGTTGCTGAACGTCATTGAAACCATGATGATGATGTTGAGTTACGCCGCTTAATAAATAATGTAAAATCGGTGGCAAGAATCCATAATCATTACATTTAGAGCCAGACGTTATCCATCGTACGGCACGATATGTACAGGATTAATTTAGATGACATTTACAGAATATATTTTTTAAGTTAAAATTGAATGTTCATACAAAATTGTAGTCAGCAATTTGTTATTGGTAACAATTGGTAACGTATGAAGCCAGTAGCTAATGTCCAATCGTTTCAATTAAGCTCCGGTATTTGAAAAACTGTTAAGTGATAACTATTTCAGGAAAGCTGAAATCAATTACGATATTTATAGTACAAGTCGTAGTATAGTACATATTATAGTACAAGATTATAAGATGAAGTTAGTTCTATTCTCAGTAAGCTTTTGATTTTTACGATTTCAAAATAAACGCATGTGCCTCTCACTCCGTCGCTCAGTATCCAATATCTTAATATCAAATTTCCGCCTCCAGGTAATGAAACAAAACGACATGGAAGTAAAAATGGATGACTTAAATTTAAACTTGTTTGACGCTTGTTGTAAGGAGGTGATGTAGTTGTCATTACACCATTATAATACTACTTGCTAGTATTGGTCACCATTCTAAAAGACGAATGTGCAAATAGTAGTTTAAGACTGAATGTGAAGATGACAAAGGTTCTCGTATGTGAAACAAATGAAGAAACGATAGAATGCAATATCAGTGTTAATGGAAATATTTTAGAACAAGTGAATAAAGTGTAAAGTGTATATCTGGGAAGTATGCTTAGTTGAGATGGATGATACGACATAGATTTGGAAATGCGTATTAATGACGGTGGCTTAGCACGCATTAGCAGAAAATGCATGACGACATTTCGGAGAGCATTTTTGTTAATGAGGGACGCAGTGGACGAGGCGAAAGAGGTATATAGAGTCCGTGGCATACCGCGCTTCTACTCTTGCTACCCTACTAGGGACAAAATACATGCTTTAGCATGTAGCTAAAAATAATCATTGCTAATTTCTTAAAAAAAAAAAGAATAAAAGTGTTAAATATATAGCCAAAAATTATATTTTACAATAGATTAAATTTTAAATATCAAAATAACAAAGAGTAGATATTGTAAACCGAGCCGCTTCAGCGATTAATGAAATTTCGATACTTATATTTACAGCGCGATAATCTAGACAGATTTTGTTTAAGCTGTTTTATTTCAAATATTAGCGAGCGTACTCAATTTTTGGAGTGAATTTGGCATATCTGCTAGTAACGAATTGTATTGGTAGAGCTTTTGACTGTAAACGCAATGGGTGTGGTAGTGGGTTCTATTCCCATACGGGAGATTGAATTATTTTTATGTCCTCGATCAAGTTCAATGATGCCTTGCGTAAATTATAATGGACATTAGGGACACTATTGTAGTCAAATTGTGAAAACTGCAAATCCTTGCAAAAAAAATTAATTGAAGGCCAATTTTTTCCGAAAGGCGTTTTTCATTAATTTAAGAAAAAAAATATCTAAGATTTGATTGATTACAATATTTCTTTTAGTTAAAAGAGAAAATAAAAACATTTGTTCTCAGCTTTACACTGTATCCTGCATATACTGAGTTTCAAACACATCGCTCTATTTTCGAAACATTGCGTGTTCAGAGGAAGTCAAAGCTATAGTTGTGCTTATTGCCAGAGTAGGGAAATGAAAAAAATGCATTCCCGAATAGAGCAAAATTCACCACCGTTACGTTCTCAATCACATTTTGTGCTACTACAACGCCTCGACGGTCTCATATATTATTTTAAACGAATTAAAATTCCTTACTATCCCTACAAAGGGTACCAAAACCTCGATTTTTTTATTTTTAAATATCACGCTAGAATTGTAGACGATATCTCAGCTGTAGGTTAATATTTCACGAATAGAAAGCAAAACTTGAAAACGTTATAGTCAGCAAAACCTTAGTTCGAGCGCTCTTCATATCTTTAAGTGAACTTATTGATGCCCGGGTTCGGCTGAGATTTCATACATATTAATTTTGTTTAAGGTTTTTAATTTCTAAAATATTTTAAATCAGTTTCACGCTGTATCCCGCACACAGCAGGGTAGGCAGAGAGATCCCAGTGTTAAGACACTCCGTTCCTCGAGGCTTTGTTTGCGGTTTGCCTCGACACCAGAGCGAAGAAATGAAAATATAAATTTAAATAAATATTTCATCTCCTCGAGTGGGGATCGAACCCACAACCAGTCGGCTTTACGGTGTGTATATGACATTGAAAGTAGAAATATATTAAGCTGTTACTAAGCGACTGGCTCAGATAGATTATAGAACATAAAACAGCAATTATTTAAAATTTTTAAATTTGCTTACAGATACGAGAAAATATTTTCGTTAAGATTCCCGTTTGACGTCATAAGCTCCACGCGGAGAAAATTGCCGATGACCGGGCCATTTTAGTGTATAGTAGCATTTAAGTTGATATATTATTTCTCACAAACTTTCACGTTTATGATATTACTTCTAATTAAATATAATAAAAAAATTGCACACAATTTGTCTTGAAAATAGGGTCAAAAAAGAGAAAATAAGTCGCCCGACTGACACGAAATGTCACGAAAATGGGTCAGAAGTGGTAAACGAAGTACAATAAGTACCGGGTACTCTGTCTGCTTACAGCATGAAGCTAAAAAACTCATACATTTATTTATAGAATCAAATGACCTATTTACTACAATAGTAGTGCGTCCGCACTGCGTTAGCGATACACAAAATTTCCACCTGCAATAGACACTCAATTAAACCCAACGCTAGTTATTTCATCAAATAATATTCTAATAATATAATTAATATTTCGTCTGTACATGACAGATTTGCTTCACTCTATTCACAGCCACGTAATACAGCTGAACTGTACAAAACGGCTGTTAACGGCTGGCTGTTGGAGACAAGGTGAGCTGTGACAATTATGTGGAAATTTTCCAAGTTGTAGAATGTCACGGGGTGCGGCTTCCAATCCTGCTACGTTCTGTTAATTCAATTTTGTTATAGAATTTCAAAATTTTAATAATGAATAAGAAAATAAATGTCATCTAAAATTTTTATAGATTTTAGTAACGCTTTAGATTTTAAGCCAAAAAACTTTTTGGTTTTAATTTAATTTTATAAAATAACCTTAAAGCTCGTGGCGCAGCGGCACAATGTTTGACTGTAAACGCGACGTTTGGGGGTCTATTCCCACTTGATGTAATGATTTTTTTATAAGCAATGTTCTTTATCTCGTTAAACAAAGCGCGCTGTTAAGCTCCGCCACTCAACACTGAATGTTTTAAAAATTCGACAGGAAGTGAGGTAACGAGTATTTTAACACTAGGTTCCCTCTGCCTAACTCTATACAGGGTTACGCATAGATGCCAATAATGTTTGGTTGACAAAATGTGTTTACATACTACTACAAAAATACTACTAAAGATTAATCAACTTCGAATCTTACCGCCAATATCTACGACTCGATTTCGGAATGAGGCGTATGCAGCGGTTTCCTTTTGATAAAATTTGTAAAAAAATATCATTTTTAGGAATTTTTTTCATTGTATTAGGCTTTTATAGTGTAGTTAAAATGGTGGTTCACTTTAAACTGGTGCTGACAAAATCATTCTGTATATGCGGGTTACAGCGTGAAGCAAAAATAAAAAAATAACTTACCTTCACGCTGTATCCTTAGCGGAGTAGCCAGCGAGAAGAAATATAATAAACAAATAAAAAATAAAATTATAAAAAAAACAACTTAATGGTAGCTACCGTCTCGTTCTTTCGGTCTTCTAAAAAATGTTTCTAACTTTGCTCTCGATATATATAATTATGTCTATATATCTATGAAACCCCCTTAACCCGACCACTCCAGGCGAGGTTCACGAGTCGTTAGTTAGTTTCGACTGCGGCTACTTGCACAGTTAGCTTAGCGAGTCGTCTCATGTGTTTCTTGTGTCCGTCATATCTATTAGGGGTACGGCGCTGAATCTGTTTACGGATTTGGAAAGATTTACTTTCATTGAAAATTTTTCCTTTTCATATAAAAAAAAATTATGATGTTCTTGAGAAAAATATATTAAAAAAGCAAGACTTAAACACGTGGTTTTTGGAAAGCGTTCCAGCGCCATCACCACTCACACATACTTTTATGCGATTGTTTCAATTTATTTATATCGTTGACACCTCTGTAGAGAGTTTTTTAAAAAAACCGCTACCCAAAGATAATCAATCTCGATCTATTTTTTTTATCAAAATTAAAATATTTCCCTTAGTGGAAATGAAAATATATTTGATAACTTTGTGAAAATATTTCCGCTGAAGTAATTGAACAACTAAAATTGGTCCAATATTATAAAGTTTTTCATTGTTATGCTGTCAATACTCCAATCGAGAGAGCCTGCCAACATCCAAATATTTGTAAAATACCTCTAAATGGTTCGATAGCACTTGTTTTTCCCTATCTATAAAATAAAAATATAGTAGGCGCGTGAAAACGACGCGTGACTACAAAAATTAAACAATCATAATTTTCACAAAAAAATCTAAAACGCTAAATTCGCCAACTCGGTGAATATGAAACACGGCGGAAAAATATATTTAAATATGTCACGTGTCAGTGAAGTGGGTCAGTGGGCTTTTTATTATTGTTAATTCGCTTTGTGGGTGACAGCTATTACCGTGTAGCCTCTCAAAGTATTGCTTTTATTTTCTCGTTCCCTGTTCCCCACTTTCCGCTTAATTTTCGAGATATTGCGTTTTGAGTAGCGGGCCTCAACGCTGCGTTTTGTCTTATTTTTTATAGCACGCAGCATTTATTACTATTATAGTATGTTAATAGAATTAATTAATGTACAACCATTAATAAGCTTTATATAAAAGCTTTTAAGCGTTGAGGTCAGTTATCCATATAATAGATATAAAATAGGTAATTTTATTTTATAGGAAAATTTATCACTGCCAATCGTATGGATTGACAAATTTTAGGATATTTACTCCAAATTACTATGGCCCAATTCTTACTCTTTAAAACTAACCGTAAATCACAATTCAGTGGATTAAGATCAAGGCTTGATGACGGTCAGTCTCCAGCTCCAAGTCCGAAACGTTCGTTTCTAACCAAGTTACAGTGGATCGAACTGTACGACATGACTTGGCGCCGAGTCTTGCTGAAAGGACCATTCTTGGTTATTGGACAAAGTGATGTTAAGGGGCTTAACTACTTTCTCAAGATGGTATCTAGATACACTTGTGGTGATGTTCTAATATCTTTCTTATAAGTCACTCCTTCATAGCCACCAAAACAACACTGGAGTGGGATAATATCCACGTTGTACTCTTTTAACTAATTGAAAACTTTTTTTGAGCTTTTAGCAAAAATACGTTGATTTTGTTTTGGTTCAATTTTTCTGTATCTCACTTTGCGTATCGTTTAAGTACTTGTTATGACTTTACAGTAGTACAGAATACAGTAGTATTCTTTTTTAAATTAAATGAAATTAGCTTCACGCTGTATTAATTCACTTTGTTCCCCACTTTCCGCCGAATTCTGGAGTCATTGCGTGTTGAGTAGTGGAACTAAACGCCGCGCTTTGTTCACACCAGAGCGAAGAAATGAATATATAAATTTAAATAAATATTTAAATTTATATATTAATTCCACAACCAGTCACGTTTACAGTCAAATTTAGTATACCTACGCTATGACTGGACTTTTTAAATTATCATTTAAGTAAGAAATTACCAGTGAATCTCTTAGAGGCTATATATCGTAAGTCATTTTTTAAAATACGCGACAAGGTTGTAAGTGACATCTTCATCTCCCGAGAAACTATCTTTTGCTTTCTGATAGGATTTCTTTAAATGATTTCTCTTACTGCGTTTAACAACTATTTAATACGAACACTATGCGGACGGCCAGATCTTCCTATCAGAAACAAAAAAGGTTCCACTGTCCCTATCAATAGCCGGTACTAAAACATTTGACTAATATCTAGTAAGCTTAATTCCAAAAGTAAGTAAGTCGACGCCAGTCGTGGCGCAGGGGCACAAAGTGTGCCTGTTAATACACTGGTTATGGGTTCGATCCCCACTCGAGGAGATGCAATATTTACTAAAATTTATATTTCCATTTCTTTGCTCTGGTGTCGAGGCAAAGCGCGGCGTTGAGTTCTGCCACTGAATACGCAATGTCTCCAAATTTCGGCAGAAAGTGGAAAACAGAGTGCCTTACACTAGGTTCCCTCTGAAGCTGATTTGATTTGAAATTCCAAAAGTAATATATATTATATATATTCCAAAAGTATAGATATTTTTTAATTGTAACAGTATTTATGGCCAGACTAGGTACATTTTTACTTACACGTGCTTCTTTAAGGTAAATTTATTTTATTTTTTCGGGTACAGGTACTAACCATATATAACAGAGAGTCGAAACTTAACGCCGGGTTTTCAGTTCTTATTACCAGTGACGAATCAAAATTATTTATTACTACCAAGTGGAAACCAAACCCACAATTGTCGCGTTCACTGACAAATTTACTAATAAAATAGTCTGTGTGTTCTTCGATTTTACACTAGCAAAACTTTGTCTAATCGCCTTTTAGCTTCTCTGTAATAACGACACGCCAAGTTTACAAATAATCTGTTTCCTGTTATACAATACCTTTTGCCCCAACGCCACAGAACCTCTATTGAACGCTCGTTATCTTGTGTGTATGGTAGCCTAGACTGCTATTTTGTATACGGCTAAAAATATAGGAGACATATTTTAAGAAGAGTTTGTCATCGCTCTGGTAACAGGACAAAGCACGGCGCAACTTAACACCATAAATGTCTCGAAACTTAGGCGAAAAGTGGCCAATGGAGTCTTAATACTAGATATCTGTTTGGCGTTAACTATAATCGAACTCATTCCCATTATATGTACTTATTTGGCTACAAGTTTTTATAAATATATAACATAAAAAATATGTATTTTTTAATTTAAAAAAACGCTTTATCTCGCATAACGCAGGTTTTAGTGGCAGACCTAACATCGCACTTCGTATTTTTTACCAGAGCATTGCTTTCTCCTAGACAATAATTTCAAAAGCTTACATAAATATTAATTTTAATGTACAAAATAAAATTATTGATACTTTCAATGTAATTAAGTCGCTAACGCTAGGTCGCTACGTGACTCCATCGTCGGTACAACTTCCGGGAAACGCTTTGATCTTCGAACTAATCACGTATACAACGATCTATCTACGTATAATTGTATGAACATATGATCATAATATACTCATAGTACTTACATAATTAATATCCATATTAATTTTTTATATAGGTATTGTTGTGGAACGTTGTTTTATACTGTTACCTTGATGGTAGTGAATTCGATGCACATTCAGGGAAACGAGTTATTTTTTATATTTTATTTTAGAAAATGTATCACATTTGAACATAGCGGGATTGGAAACCATGCTAACAACTGCTTGCACCGCCAACAAAATGAAGTTGTAACAAACATATAACGATTTCGTCGCTCTTGAATATGAGCTTATGAGAGTTTTTTTATCAAAGAATTATTTCCATATTCCAGCGCAAAAATATCCGTCAACGCATTCCGGATTCGAATGGATTGATAACTGAATATGAGATTTTTTTTTTAATATTTCTATTGTTACAGATAGTTGAGTATTGGTGGGTTCCATTTTTTAAAAAGTCCATTAACACCGAAATGGTGTACGATGACACTGACTGTGTGCACTGCATGGTGTGGGTTCAATTCTCAACCGGGGAAATAAAAAAACGAATTTCTTAGTATGAGATTCTGTCTGCTTACCTGGCTTACGGCTGTTTCCCGTTATCCAAATAAAAACCAAAAAGATTTTTCAAATATATCCATTTCTATTAATGCATAAGTCCTATTGTTACACGAAATGTAAACGAGACACAAATTATTCTACAAACTATCTACAGAATAACTTAAGTAAGTTTGACGGAAATAAAAGCTCCTTTGTTACTATGTCCGTAAACTTTCCACGGCTCAGTGACGGGTGAAGCATTTATACGAACATTTGTAAGCCTACAATATAAGTTTATAAAACAAATGAGAAGATATAACGTATACTTAGGCATATTTTAAATCCCGCATAGAACAGGGCAGAGGGAACCGTGTCTTAAGACACTTCCTTCCCCACATTCGCCGAATTTTTCAAGGCATTACGTGTTGTGTGGCGGAACTCAACGCCGGGCTTTTAGGCATATTATGTTTTTTTTAATAATTCAAAGTATTATTCGCTTTAAAAATAATGAAATTTATATTTTATACTAATATTATAAAGGGTTTGTTTGGTTTAACTTTTAGTCTACGAACGAACGGTACGAACTTTTGTGTTAAATAGTCAATTTATGGAGGGCGGCTTTGTTATACATCAAGTAGAACTGCGCCAGTCGTGGCGCAGGGGCACAAGCTTACGACTGTAAACGCTACAAATTGTGGGTTCGATGCCCAGTAGAGGAAATAAAATATTTAATATTTGCTCATTCTGGTAACGGGGCAAAGCGCGTCGTAGAGTTCTGCCACTCAACACGAAATGCTTCCAGAACTCACTGGAAAATGAGGAACGGAAGTGTATAATAATATATATGAGTAAATTTGTACGGTAGAATTTGAAACTGTATCTCTTGCAATTTCTTGCAGCGTCTAGTCAAATGTGTATCTTAAGAAAGCATGGATTTCACTCGTCCCTTATTGGTAAAATTTTAAGATTGTAGTCAGCTAAAATATATACAATTATACATCCGTATTGATATACAAAGGTAATAAAACAACAACTTTGAAATGGAAGAAAAAAATGGGGTAAAAAGCGATTGATCACTAAGCAAAATAAACATAAATGTATATAGCTATACTTTCGATATATTATCATTGTCTTTTTTTGGTGTTGGCAGAGCAAAATTGACACAATGTAGAGTTGCAAAACTGAATATCGCGTTTTTTTACTGCAAACATTTTTAATAAGCGATTGTACCGAGTGTAAGTTAGAAACCAACAACCATTGAGTTAACAGTTAAACACTGTACCGCTGTACCATTACGCATTGCTACCTCTAACCGTATACTACAGGCCATGTCTAAAAAATGTTAAATTCTTACAGGAAAAAAAATCACATGTCCTGTAAAAACTCCGAGTAAAAGCTTGTATATAAAACGAACCGTTCCGTTTCAAATCGGCGAAGTCAAATCGTTTTGCAAATAATATAAAATTTCTTCGTAGAATTTGAAGCGAGTGATTTTTCAATTGAAAAGTAAATTTATATCATTTGTCTTGGTGCTCTCGGATTTCTTATACCGACATCTTACCTTACGTTTCCAATAAGAGCTTATATTTGATAGATATTTTTATTTCTAGACGCAATAAACATTCGATATATATTAAACATTATATATGTAAAAAGTTCTAACAAACTTAACAATTGTTATTTTACACAGCCATTTCTTTACTTTGTGTTTAGTCTTGTTGTATTTGCTACAAGTGGAAATCGAATACGCAACCTATCCCGTCTACTCTTGCGCTCCCTCACTTACCCCTCATACTTCGTAAATTAACTTTAAACAAGCAGTTACACTTTTAGTAAGAAAATTCATTCACATTTTATATTAAAACTGCAGTATAAAGTAGATTACGTGTAATAAACAAAGGAGGTCTGGCTGTAAATGCACCCGCGGGGTCGTAGACTGTCGAGTGTCGCCTCTAACCACTGTTTTGGTATACTAATAAAAATTTATATCCTAATTTGTTAGATGGAAACGAATCTAAATTGCTTTGTTTTAAAAATAATTGTGAAAAATAACGCTTTACTTTTCAAGATTTCGAGGAACGATTAGAGGTCGTTAAAAATTCAAACAAACGGGAAAACACTCAAAACGCATCGAAACAAAAAAACAATTGAATGTAAAACAGCAAAATCATTAGATAAAGTGTCAAGGTCAAACAGCTGTTACATTTAAATCATTTAAAATATTATTAATTTCTTTTTATTTAATTAATAATTAATTGACATTTTCTTTACTTGTTCTGGTAATTATACACTAAAAAGTGCCTTATAACATATGGAATTAAATGAACAAATATTTTATTTTCGTAGCACTCTAATGGACTATTTACATATAACAAAATTATCAATCGAGCTGATTCTTAATCTAAACGCGGATACTATAAAATAAAAAATATACAATTTTTTACAACTCTTCATTTGAGCCCACGATTTTCCGTCTCCTTTTAGGTAGGACCAAGTATTCTGTTCGTAACGCACAGCCGAATTATCGAGACATTGCCGTTTAGTGGCGGAACTCAAAGACAAACTTTATCTTGTTACTAGAACGAAGAAATAAAAACTAAATTCGCATGAATGGAATGGGTGAGTTCGATACTCACATCCGTCGCACTTCCAGTTAGACACTGTGAAAAATGTATTTTTTTATACAAAATATGTATATTCTTACTTTAGTTTTAAATAAGAATTCGTTACTAAAAATGTATACCCACTTTTAGGTCGTTAGCCAATGAGAAAAGTAACAAATGAAACAAATCCTATGGAACATGACTATTTACATAATAATAAAATACTAACTAAGCATATCTGTATGTCTATATATGAGCATCTCCTTAGAAGCCAACCTTTTTGATGCCTCTCGAATGTCATATGAGACAAGACCGAAAAAATACGAGACAAAAATAATAAAATCTTCTTAAGATTCATATATCATGATGCTTTAATAATGTTTTGGGTCACATTCACAGTTATTTAGGCATTCGTTTTTACTATACTAGTAACTTGATCTGACTTCATCTGAAAACATTTTTTTGTACTAGAAAAAATAAGATTTTTGACGCCTCAAATTATATATTAAATGTTTAATCAAAATCTGTCCAATAGTTTTTGAAAAGCGAACATCTGACAAATAGACAAATATTATAATATTGTAAGCTCCTTTTACTTGTGTAAAGATCACTAGATTTTGTATTAAGCGAAGTGAAGCTCTCACTGGTCAAATATGTGTTTCGTTGTAATGTTACTCCTCCTACACCGTTAAACCTACAGCTTTGAAATTTAGTAGGAACGTTGTGGACGACCACGACGCAGTGATACCAGCGAAGTAGTGTGGGGATAATTCTAATTGAAGTTTTTAAGCTGTGGAACGTTTTGAACTCATCTAACGGGCAGGTACGGACAAAGAAAGAAATTCCACAAAAAAATTCCCAAAATTTTCGCAACACGTTTAGCTTCACCCGCCGTGCACAGCATGTTGCGGTTCCTAGTTTTGTATTAAATGTACAGAATTGACCCATTTTAGAGCTTCGTTATGTTTAAATATATGAATGTAGCATCGCTACCACCCTGTAAGGTGGTAGCTACGTGCTATCACCTATGATCCTATTATAAATTTAATAATTATTCTGATATTTTGTATACATTATATGAGTTTATCAATGTATATGACGTCAATGATGTGTTATTTGTATAAATTGTACGTTGGCGGCATTTTCGACGAGGATTTAACCCACAAGCATCGTGGGTAAAGTCAAATGTGCCACTGCGCCATGATTTTATAAAACTGAAAAGTTTATCGCTGTATCCCACATATATTAGGGTAGGTAAAGACACTTCATGCTCCAACACTCATAATGGCGTTGTGGTTGATGATGTTGTCGAGTGATGATGGAACTAACTGGTTACGCCACAACTGCATTACTTTGCTTCACACGCGTAAGCTCTTGCCACAAAATTTGCCTTTAAATTATAAAAAAAAAACCGTATATTACAGTCACGGGAATTAGATAGTCATAAAAACGTAGTCTTTACAGATTTTCAGCCTGCCTCATTCGGCCTAGTGAGTATCTAAGGCGATTTAGTAAATCCGAATCAGTATTGGGGCGTCTTTTATTATCTTATATTCTGTGATTGTTTCCCGAAAATGAAATAAAGATAGAATTATCTGTAGTTTCGTAGCTCTGCCTGTAAAAAAAAATGGCAGTTACGAATTTGTGGAGAGTTGTTATCGCGATTGTTCTCTGCGCTAAATGCAGCGTTAAACTCTGCTAGGTAGAGAACGCAATGTCTGACATTAAGTACTCGCTACCTTTCCTGCGGTATAAAAGTAAAAAAAAATTGAACCCGTAGCTGCCAAGACTTCAGTGTGTCGCTGCACCTCTAGGGCCTCAACAAACTCAATCTCGACAAATTCCAATCAAATTACTAAAATATGAAATGTGGCTTCACTCAATAACAAAAGGTTTTTAATTAGTCGTGAATTTAGTTCAGCCGTTTTTTTTTACGTAAAAATTTTGTATATCGACTAATATTGGAATACTCAACTACGACACCTTACTTTTTTTTGAAGGCACATTTTAAAAGACGTATATTTCTGTGTGATTTTTATTCCGCTAATAAATTATATTGTAGCCGTATAGTGTGGTATATACTCGTATAGTAGTTATATTCTTATTTGTTTTACAACCTTATATATGCTGTTTGCATCCTATCCCTTACTTAATTTGCCATTTTGCTCTGCCTAAAGGTTGCTTGGCAGAGATTGCTAATAAGCAATAAGGCCGCCTTTTGTATATTTTATATATTTTTTTATATTTTCTGTGTCTTTTCTTGGGTGTATAAGAAAGAGTTATTTGTTATTACCATTAATTTTGTATTAACAATAATAAAAATAACAATAAATCTTACATAAACAGTAAGTTATATAAATATTTTTAATATTTATATAAGAGGCACAGTAGGACAGCGTTTAAGTGTCAAGGCGATAGCTCGCTAGCGTAGGTTCGATCCCAGCTCAGGTCTCTACTGATTACATTCACATTACATAATCATTTCTTCGCTCTGGTGCACAAATCATGGCGACTCACCACGCAGTGGTTCCAAAATAAAATAGAGGGTAAGGAACGGCGTGTCTTAACATCAAGTTTCCTTCGTCTACCCTGCTATGCGGGATACAGCGTGAAGTTGCATTAAAGCACTTTAAAACACATTATTACTATAAAACAACGATTAAGGGCTTAAGTTTGCTTATTCACTCATTCATCTTATCACTCATTCTCTTCATCAGTATATCAACTTCTTCTTTGTCGCTTCGCTCTTGGAAGAGCGGTCATTGTAGTCGGCACCACATGTCGGCGCCACATGGCGCACCATCAATCTTTAATAAAAGGTTGGTGGTGCACCACACAGTCCGAAGCCATTGCCTCGTCCACTGCCTCGTCTACTTGTCTGCCTGGTACATTCGTAGAAAGGGTCATTGAGCCAGTCTTCACTTTGTCTGTTCATCGCATGATCGCATCGCATTAACTCAGAAGTGTTCAGGTTTAGTCAGATATTCAGGTTACGTATGATACATAACCTGTATATTTGACATTAACTTTAGCTTGATTAACCTCAGACAGATTAAAAAGTGATCCTATAAGGATTCCGTGTTCACTTTTTGATGTATGGAACTCTAAAAATCAATTTACTGGCAAATTAAATTAATCGTACAAACCGTTTTAATTAAAGGCTATTATAAAATAAGTTCTTGTTGTTGAAAAGGAAATTAATTATTTTGTTTTGTTTCAGATCTGACGAGCCGAGGGGGCGGGGTGCAGGGTGCGGGGGTGCAGGGTGCGGGGCGCGGCGTGCGGCCGCTTTGTAGGTGGGATTATTTGTTTTTCATTAAAAGTTTAGTTGATTCTTGGCTGGTGTGCCTTGGCGCTTCCAGCATTGATAAATAATTTGAAAAGTAAATTAATAATTATATAATAATAACAGAAGGATAAGTCCACAGATATTGCGTAATCATCGGTTGTAGGTTTGATCCAGCTTTGGAAAAATTATTGTGTTGAAATTAATTTTATTTGAAAAATTAAAATATTAGCAGTTTTCATATAAGTTTAGCGATCATAGCAATAGGATGACTCTCATGAGAAGTAGATACGAGCCTCTACGTTCAATTTCTTGTACGTTTCCTAAAAATATTTTTTTATCCGTTTTGTGGAATATACGTTTTGGAAAAGGTACAAAATACTTTTTATATGATAGGTCTAGGAGAACTAATCGTAATAGTTTCTTTTGAATGACATGTATAAAAAAGATTTATGACAGTGGCAGTATGGAGAAATCGTTACGTTTGGCTTTCTCTCTTATTACTCCGCTATGGATAAGCGTGAAGCTTAAAGAAAATCAACTAGAGCAAAACTGAAAATATTTATTAAATGAGTGTCACACTGAATGGGAATTGAATCCGCAACCATTGCGTGTACAGTCACATCAGGTACATTAATGACGTCAGTCGTAACGTAGCAAAACTTCTTTGTTTTGTAATTTTTACAACAGTTTACGTTTTCGTCTCGCCGCCTTATGTGTTTACATAAAAAAATGTTAACAAAGCTGCAGAAATAGTATCATAGCTCTTACAATCTATAAATAATATGTTGTTTTCCAATACGTTATTTTAAGCATATTAAAAATATAATCATGTAAACGGCTGGGAGCTATACAGTCGTCATTTTACAAATTTGCTTTACCATTAGGTATTACGAATATTCTACAATCTAGAAATTATTATATTTGTTTTCTTTTTTTTTATATTTATTGGCGTTTTTTGGCCAAAAACGCGAGAGTTGGACGAGACGAGACGACATTGGTCTTCGGAAATATGGGTTATTTTCGATTCCTTACTCTGGTAATAAATAATATATAGTTATATAACGAAATTATAATTTTATCGTTGAATCCTGTTACGTGCGTAAAGTTTTAAACAAAACGAAGATCCAAATAAAATTGAAGTTGAAATTTAATCTTCTTAACAATTCAATATCAATGTCTCGATATGATCGAAAAGTAAAGGATGACAGTTCTCTCCAATAATCATGGATAATGCGATAAATTGAAGTTTTTTTTATTCTCACACTGTATTCCGTATATAGCTGGGTGGCCAGACGGAATCTAGTGTTGAGACACTCCATGCACATGTTCGCTCAATTTTAGAGATATTGCGGTTGCCGCTTATTCTCTTTACCAGAGTGGGGCAATGAAAATAGTTCATTCACCCGAGTGGAAATCGAAATCACAAACGCCGTGTTTACAGTCGGCTTAGCAAAAAAGCAGCACTAACTAATTTGTATCTGTGGATGTTAAACAGACGTAGGCGTCTTTCAAGAGAAATAATTTGTAAGTTGAAATATTTAACGCCAGCGTTAAGTACTTCCTAAACGCCATAACGTCGTGTGATGATCGTTTAATGGGTTCGTCTCGTAAGCTCGTTAATATAAGTAATATAAGCGTTTGACCTTTTCAAATTATTTATTCCTTCGCTCGAGGGTCGTAGCAAAGCGCGGCGTTGATTTCCGCCACTCAACAAGGAACGCCTTCAGAATTCTGCAGAAAATGGAGAAATGTTTTCATAGGAAGGAGTTAACAGTAAGTTCCCAGGTTCCCTCTGCCTATCCTGCCATGTGCGGAATATAGCGTGAAGCTAAAAAAGAAAACGATTTCTTTTAACTGTAGTCCCTTGTGACTTATGTCATGCTTTTTGCTTTAGAAAAAATAAATAAGTTTATATTCGAATCACGATACTATTTTCAAATATAAAAATTCAGTTCCTTAAATGTGGTCACTCAAAGCACAATTTCGAATGTCGTCATCTTGAAAATTAGACCATCTATTGATAGAAAATATGTAATAGTCTATATTAGTTATCAGCCATCTACACACCTACAATACAAACCTCGCTAATTGCGCTAAGATGAAATATAAGGAAGGACACGTCGTTGAGAACTGCGCTATGTTATCTAAAACAATAACCAACGTAACGTTCGATTACAAACATTCTATTTCTGTGTCCACAGATCATCTCCGTATAAACATGGCCATTGCCAAGCTGTTAGCAATTAGATTTACGCAATGGCAGCCATGCTTTAAACAAATACTAATAAATAAATGTTGATTTTGCATAATATTATTGTATTGTAAAACAAACATTATGCTTGCTTAAAAGGGTAGGCTTGACTGTAACGCGACGGTTGTGGGTTCGATCCCCACTCGAGGAAATTAAATTTAAATTTATAGTTTCTTATCAAATTCGATGGAAAGTGGGGAACGGAGTGTCTAAACAATAGGCCTCTCTCTGCCTACCCTGCTGTGTGCGGGTACAGCGTGAAGCTGATTTTTAAAAAGGTATACGTAAAATTTCCTTTCCAAAGGTTGTGGCTTTTTTATTGTTATTATTTCGTATACCACAGACTCATTGTTCGTACCTTTTGTTTATTTATTATATGATATTACTTAAACCTAGAGTTATGTTATTATACAGATACATTTTCTATATTTATACACTATGTCCTTAAGAGTCCAGTCCAGTTTTTTGAGTTGCCAATAATAAGTGTTTGATTCCCACTCGGTGGAATGAGTTACTTTAATTTTCTTGGTCTGGTAAAAAGACAAAATGCGGTATTAATTTCCGCCACTGAATATACAATGTCTCGAAAATTGGGCAGTGCATGGCGAACGAAGTGTCTTAATATTCACCTCCCACCAGGGTAGGTGAGGGAAATTAACATACTTGCGTAAAAAGGTATAGTAACTTTTCCAGGAATATCCCTCACTAAACGCTTTATAGCTTCTACCTCACAATTTAAAAATAGTAAAAATTATGTTATTAACAGTAAAAAAATATTATTTAAGATTGGGATTTGAACCCCTGTTTAAGGTCGCTAGTGTGAGTGAAGAAGCCATCGTGGCGCAGTGGGACAACGTCTGAATATAAACGCAATAGTTATGGGTTCGATTTCCACGTGTAGGAAGAAATATAATATTTTCATACACTGGTAGAGAAAACGGGGCTGTGTTCCTTAACTCAACACTCAATATCTCGAAATTGGAAAAGAAGTGTCTTAATATATGACGATAATGATATGAAGAAATAATAATTAATTATTATTTATTTGTTTTCTTTTTTGTTTCAGATACATTATGTTGAAATACAGCGAAAATTTTCGGCGATAATTGTTTCCAAAATATGTAAGTCTTACTAAATTTTAAAGTTCTGTGTTGACTGCTGTGTAAGACGCAATCCAGAAATAGCATTTCTAATAATGATAATATTATAAAGAGTCATCGTGGTAGTTGTGTCCATTCCTCCCACTCGGCGGACTAAACTTTTTTTATTGATTTGCTTTGGTAACAAGACAGAGCGCGGGGTTGAGTTCCGTCACTCAATATAGATGTGTCGTTATAGACATTGTATCTTGACTATTGAACGATGAGTGGGGAACGGACTGCTTAAGTAATGTATTCCTCAGAACTATTCTGGTTCCCATCTTGTTCCCTCTGTTTAGGAAATAGAGTGAAATTTCACCATTCAAAATCCATCATTTTCTTTAGTTAAAGAAGTTAAAAATGTATGGGAGCGAGTAGGAATCGTACCCACGCACAGCTCGCTTTACTCGCGTTTACAGTCAGACCCTGTGCCGCTAACCACGACGGCGTGATTACGAAAACGCTTCAATACTAATCAGGTTCAGTCTATTTGTTTAATAATTCTTAGAAAGATATAATCAGTGCTTCAATTGAAGTTTGTGAAAATATTTTATAATCATTTTATATAAATTATAATTTTAATTTAATTTTCGTAGAACTACTAATAAAGTAATATATATAAAAAGTTTTACTAGGTATTAATAAATATGAACAATGGGAAACGACCAGTCTAAGCACTAGATTTCCTTTGCTTACCCTTCCATATGTGGCACTTAGCGTGATAGAAAATAAATAATCGTTTTTTTTTTATTTTCAGGTAAATATCTCTATAAAGTAATAATCAAGCAAACAAAAAATAATTGAAAAGAAATAACAAAATGGAGCTGGAAGATGTAGAAATGTACGGAAACGACAATTACTCCTTTGATGACAACGGAACATTTAACGGGACTTATGAGAACTGTCCTAACGTCAATTTACCCATAGTGTACGTGATTACTCAGATACTGTATGCCCTGGTGTGTGTCGTCGGACTTCTGGGCAATACGCTGGTTATATACGTCGTCCTGAGATATTCAAAAATGCAAACAGTGACCAATATGTATATAGTGAACCTGGCTATCGCTGATGAATGTTTTCTGATAGGAATACCGTTTCTAATTGTAACTATGTCGCTACGCTCGTGGCCGTTTGGAAGATTTATGTGCAAAGCTTATATGATATCCACTGGAATAAATCAGTTCACGAGTAGTATTTTTCTCTGCATCATGAGCGCTGACAGGTACATAGCTGTTTGCCACCCGATAGCCGCGCCTAGATTGAGGACGCCGTTCGTATCTCGCATCGTCTCCGCCGCTGCCTGGACAGCGTCAGCTCTGGTCATGACACCGATCTTCATGTACACCACACTAATAGAAAATGAAAATAGTCTATCATGTAACATAGTGTGGCCAGAGCGCGAGTTCAACAAGGGGCAAACCTCGTTCACTCTTTATTCTTTTGCCTTAGGTTTCGCGGCGCCTCTGACTCTCATTTTTGTTTTTTACTGCCTTGTCATAAGAAAATTGAAAACTGTTGGACCAAAAAATAAATCGAAGGAGAAGAAACGCTCTCATAGAAAAGTAACCAAGCTAGTTCTTACTGTAATAGCGGTGTACGTCCTTTGCTGGTTACCGTATTGGGCCTTTCAGGTGGCATTGATATATTCACCGCCGACAGAGTGCGCCAGTCGTATTACTATCACCGTGTTCCTCGTCGCAGCCTGTTTCAGCTACAGTAACTCAGCAATGAATCCAATACTTTATGCATTTCTATCAGATAATTTTAAGAAGAGTTTCCTAAAGGCTTGTACATGTGCAGCTGGGAAGGATGTAAATGCTACGTTACATGTAGAAAACAGCGTAATACCGAGAAAGAAAGGAGGAAGTGCAGCGCGTGCGCAGTCACGCGCCTTGGCAGAAGTTCGAGGGTTTAAAAGTCCAAGAGATGGTGCTTGCGGCTCTAGGTCAGAAGCCTCCACAGCTCTCACATCTCGTTCCGTGGCAGTAAGTGAAGCCCTGCACATGGATTCCCGTCCAGGTCTCACGCCACTCATAGCTCCAAACGGTCTCTCACACTCGCGTCTTTGAGTGAGGGCCTCGCGCCGCAGCCGCGACTCTACTGCCATATTTGAAGAGGACACTATGATTATCTCTATAGATTAGTTTAATTAAGAATGGTTTAATTGCGTGACCACCGACAGCTGAGAGACATGAGCCCTGTCTCCTCATTTGTCGGCCCTAAAAAGTAAGTTGCTGTAACACTTATAACTATCAAAATTGTATGTTCTGTGTGGACCCGAGTATACGAGTACGAGTTTTTGGTGAAACTTTGTTCATTGATCAACATGTATATACCATACATTTTTGCAGTGTTCGAAAGAGACGTTTTTGGCCTAGGGTTGTAACGATGAATTTATTAATATTTAGGTAGTCTATCGCCTGGCGAATAATTTATAAATAATATTATATTATAATTATGATTATTATTGTAAAAATGTACATATCCTGTAAATATTTAATTGTCATAAAATTTTATTTGTGATCAATAAACTTACTTATATGAAATCCTTGGTTTTATTTTGCCCAGTTATAGAATGGCATGGTCAGGAAATATTGGTTTTCATAAAGAGTATCAATCAAGTGAGATGACAGTGGTCGGGCGAGGCGAGGGGAGTCCGGGCGGGGTGAGAGGTGGGGAGGGGGGGGACGGGGTGACATGGACATATACGCAAATACATCGACGTAAGCTGAATATAGTCGCCGGGTTGGGCCGAAGCTGAATAGCCGCTAAGCCGTAAGAATACAATTCCATCAGGATATTACGGTGGCGAGCCGCTGTTATATTAAAAGTGTACGCCAGTATATTTTTAGGAAACAGCCAAGTTATGATAAGTTTATTAAATTTATCATAATGAAATTTATTACTTAGATAATATATATTTTATTATTAAAGATTACAGTTTTAAAGATTTAAGAGCTAAACCTTATTCAAATAAAAATAAAAAAGCTTCACGCTGTATCCCGCACACAGCAGGGTAGCCAAAGGGAACTTAGTGTTAAGACACTCTGTTACCCACCTTCTGCCGAATTCTGGAGGCATTGCGTGTTGAGTGGCTGAACTCGACGGAAATGGAAACTCAATAGAAATATAAATTTAAGTAAATATTTTATCTCCTCGAGTGGGGATCGAACGCTGCATCACGACTGGCCTCAAAGCCTAAAACTTTTTTTTGATGTTATTTAATTTAATTTCTTAAATATTCTTTAGCAGTATTTTTAACCTTGATGTAACAAGTACCAAAAATATATTTATTTTTTGCCCGTATTTATAAACAAAATAGGAGGACCTTTGAAATCCTTGCTTAAGCTGAATATTTATTTGACTTGAAAAAGAAACTAAATCTAAATACAGAATATTAAGACGTCGTTTATTTTTCGAATTTAAGAAATTTTTATTTTAATAAATTACGTCGCCTCATAGACATCGCCATACAAATAAAAACCTTTATGTACTTTTATAACATTTGTCAGAGAGTAATCTGACTGGGCTTCATTTTATTAAAATTTGTCCAGACGAAAGCCATTTTTAGACTTAGTGAAGTCATTATAAACTTTTAGTAAGGTTTCGATTGTTTTTTTTTATGTTTTTGTTTTTCTATCAGGGCCCAATATTGTCTCTGGTATTCCCGTACTGTCTCTATGGAAGCGTAAGACTGAAAGATAATAATATCGTACTTGTGGCGTCCTGTATTAGCTGTGGTTGAGAGTTTGTTTTGCAGTAGGTGATTGGGGTAAGGAATTTATTTTGTCCACTTAAGAAAATAATAAATATAGAGTAATAATGGAGTAACTTATTAATAATATCTTTCTACGTAACATGATGTCTCGAAATAAAAATATTAATAAACGTTTTTATTTTTGCAACCAGTGTTTTATTTATATAGTTTACGAAAAAAAAAATACTTATTTCATTATTATAGTTTTATTAAACCACTTAACGTATGTACATATTATAATACACTTTCCCTTAAATTAGTTTTTACCTACTTTTTCATTACATAGAATATAAAAAGGAAAATTCATCAATATGACAGGTTATTAGACAATCTTTCTTTATAATTATTATTCAGACATTTAGATTGCGCTAATTTCTATTAAATGGCCGTGATTAATGTCCGCCGTGCCACGTGAGGAACTAAGGCACAGTCAAACGGTCCTCACAAAGCTAACTCGAGTCGCAATTTGTCCAACCAGAAATATCGTCGTGAAATCTTCAAGCATTATTCATTTTAATTGAACTTACTCGGAGATCGTAGGACGATTGTGTTATGTTCAATTTTAGCGGTAAAAATTGTGAGGTTGAGAAAAACAATTTTGAAGAATTTATGGCATATTTAAATTTATATGGTTAAATAAATAAAAAAAATAAAAATTAAATCAATAAAAGATTATAATATACTTATTAGAAGACTATTTAACTCGAGTGGTTTACTAGTAACCTCTAAAGAGTTGCACTATTCAGGTCCTGGTTTCCTCATCAGACCAGCTCTATGATACCATTTCATTATTTAGTCACTTTAAGCGATATAATAATGACTGCAAAGTTTCATAATGATACAAAAATTCAAATTCAATTTCTTGGATTTTTTTAAGTCAACCTATTAAAAATATAAAAATTATATCATTAATGAACTATTTAAAGAAAAATTACACATTTACAGAAGAAATACAAATCTTTGTAGGTCAAAATAAGTTGTCAAAAGCGTATATCAATTTCGTAGTAACTCAATAAGAACGTATGGCTGAATTGGCTAGAGTACACTAAGTATTTCCTAGAGGCGCGGGTTCGAATCCGGCTTTGTAATATTTTTTATTAAAATATTACGCATGTATCATAATTATACTAGTACTTACTAGAGAGCGAATTGACGCGCAGAAAACACGTTGCGATAGCAACGTGTATGTCACTTTATACAAAATTGTATAAGGCCCCATGTGAAAAGTAGGAAGTCGGTTTGTAACTTTGTATTTACTTAATTTCGTCAAGAATATGATTTTTTACAAAATATCGTAGATCTGTCGATCGAGTTACACTACGTTTATGAAATATTATAAGTTTATTTTTAAGATTATAATCACATACGCATTAAGGCAAGCTCAGGATAGGCAGGCATGGAAGCATCTCGTTTGCTCTTCTACCAAGACCTGCCAGAATAGGCACAACCTTCAGTAATGAAGAACACGACAAAGAAGAAGAAGAAAGAATCACATACATCAATATTTCATAATCAATAAGTGATTGATTCATAAACACTTAGTGCAAGAGTACGTTAGAACTATTTTTAAAATTAAATATTCTCTCTTAATAAATAATACAAATAAATATTATTAATAGTATCACTACGTTATTTTATAAACTTTATCTCCTGTATTTCACTAGATATCGAGAGATTTATTTATATAATTTAGAGAAATAGGGTAACCGATGGCAACATTTTGTGGAAGCAAACCCGAAAATTTATCAATAAAGGGAGTCTATCCAGTGGAATCGTATGTCATAGCGCTCACGTACACCAATACGTTCAACATGTCCAACTACCATCACGGCAACTATCATATAAATTTATTTGGAGATATCTACGAGTACAGGACTTTGATGGATCGTATCTACAGTACGGTTTCCACTCGACTTCAATACAATAAGTTCCCAGGTTCCCTCTGGCTACATCGCTATGCGAAAGATACAGCGTGAAGCTGAAAAAAAAATTGTAGTGTCGGACAATTAAACGAACTTTGTCTCAAAAGCAGTGTCCTCACACTCCTCTGCCATAAGTATATATAAGATAATTTAAATAAATATTAAACTATATTTAGCTAATTAATTAAATGTACAAAATAAAGCAATAATTTCACGGACGCTTTCAATACAATAAGAAACATTGAAACAAAAGAAGCTACTTCCGGTCTCCTTCAATATAAATTAACGCTATAAATTGAAAATCACCCACGAATTAGGAGATAACTCGATTAACGTCGTGAATAATTTATGACGATTGAAATCTTAAGACAAAAATAGGAAGGGAATGAATTTAATTAAACGCTACTGTAATGTGTTTATTGTTGAATGTGAGATAAGATTTTATTAAAACATTTTTAGCATAGCCTGGTGTCGAGACACTCCGTTCGCCGATTTCAGCACAAATTGAACATTGTGTTCAAACTGGTAACTCAACGCTGTAATCTGTCTACCAGAGCAGAAAAATAACCATAAATCAATCATCCGAACAGAGATAGAACTAGGGCTGTTTCAGAACTTTGGCTTCAGTACCGGGAGATCGGAACCTCCGATTGAGATAACACTCAATCGGAGAATGTCATCACGAGCCTAAAGCTCAGTTGTGTACTATGTCATTTTCAAAAGTGTACATTTTTATAATACTTGTTAAAAGATACATTAGTATAAGCTTGAACCTATCACGACCGTGTTGTTTTTAAAAATTTGTTGAAGTTTTTGTAAACATTACAAAATGTATCTTTTAGGAGAAGATCTGACACACAATCCCCCGCCGCTTCTTTAATCAAACGACGAAGACTACGTGTGTACATATAAATAACATATTTTAATATTTTGTTATCATAAAAACTAACACGATCCATTACATAGTATTTTCACATTAGTATTCCCATTTACAATAAGTCTGTCTTCAACCAATACTCATACAATCGTTATAAACTAAAACTAGCATCGTACATGCGTCAATACGAGTCGTTTTGCACTTCACGGTGGTCCGCGCGGCGGAGGTCGAATACGACTTTACCTCTATCTTTCCACTTTTCATATACATTTTATTAGTAATTTAATAACATTACAAAAATGATCGCATAAAGATTGAGTTGTTCATCTTACGCCACATAAACAAATAGTTTAGCAAATTAATTTTGCAATATTATAATTTATACTTAAAAATATTATTATAAAATATTTCTTTCTGTTTTTATGTGACTTAACACTAGATTCCTAGGTTCCCTCTGCCTACTTTGCTATATGTAGGACAGTGTAACACAAAAAAATACAAATTTTGAAGCTGTAAAAGCTTAAAGTGACTAAAATTAACGTTAATTATAGTAGAAAAGCATAGTCCAAGAATATTAAAGAGATAACTACCATTGAATTTAATTATTAAATTGTAACGTTTATATTGAAAAGAGAATACGTTGAGTGTCTCGTCGGCTCTTCTCTTTGCTTTTAGTAGCTCATTGGCATTCAGCGATTCAAAGGTGCTTGAAAAATCTATTTGAATAAAGAATATATAGTATTAATACCGTCAGCGGTTGACCAATTGTCGTGAACATCCACGCGGAAGGTCCTTGTCCAGTGGAAGGTGCCACATGACTGTAAAAAAAATAATTTAGGATTGTGTTGTTTCAAACAAATAGTGAAGTAAATTTGAGAAGAATTTCTTAAAGAAGTCAGAAAATATAAAAAGTATCGGCTTATGTTTTATAATTAACCTGCCAAAGTAACCAACCACCAAAGAGTAGGCAGAGGGAACGTAGTGTTAAGACAGTTTGATCCCAACTTTCCACCGATTTCTGGAGACATTGGTTGTTGAGTGAGCGGAACTCAACGCCACGCTTTGCCTTTACACTAGAACGAAAATGAAAAATATAATATAAAGATTAATTAATAAAGATTTCATTTCCTCGAGTGGTGATCAAACCCAAAATCAGTCGTATTTACAGTCACACTTTGTGCCCCTGCTCTCAATTTTAGTCCGGCAATCTATTTTATAAAGGTGCGCAAATCCGTGAAAGTCAGACAATAAAAGATTTAGAAATTGTAATTAATAACAAGTTAACTTTATTACAGCTATGCGATATGTGTATTACAGATGTGCTGCGTACAGAGCGAGAGCAGAAGAGGTTTGTCAGACGTCTCGTGTATACTCTAAATAAATTATTTTACTAAACAGAACAGCACATTTTTTTTCTTGAATATCCTGGCTTTTGCAAATTTTTTAGCTTAGCTTATTGTGATGAAACTCACGTATTTGATAATGAAGATTGAAATGTACGTGACAGTTACGTTGTTACCGTTAAGAGTGGACGAGGAAGTAAGAAACCGCATTGAATATAAAAAAAAACAATATTATTATTTATTTTTATATATACTAAGTAAAGCTAAAACGTTGTGTCTTGTATATAACAAAGTAGGCTTCTTCCGTTATTCAGGAAAAAGTATGAAGATGTAAAGAATAATTCTCTAACATAATATTATAAATTTAAAAGTTTGGGAAGATGGATGTTTGTTTCACTCTCACGCAACGGATTCTCATTTAGATAACAGTTTACACTAGAGTAGTATAGATTATATTTATATGAGAATAACATATCGATCACAACTTACTCAGATATACGACTACAAAAGCTAGTTTATAAATTTCCAGAAAAAAATCGCGTTAAATGTAAACGTTAATGAATTCTGTCCATCAATAAGTTGGAAACGACCTAAAGTGTGAGTGATGTGAAAGCATCGATATCTTGAAATGAAAGTTTGTTAGTGACAGCTCGAACATCTCAACTTACTGAGAGATCGATTAGTCTCCATTTCATACAAACTAAGAAGTTAATTACGAAACACATAGCAACAAAAACGACATACACGATCAAAATTTGTGGAGAAAAATGAAAAAAAAAAAACCTCTCAACTTGAGCTGGAATGCTCAAACTCACAAAATGTTATATCTATCACAGCTTTTAAATTTGGAAAAAACTTTCCTGTAATTTCTGATAAAAAACATTTTTTTTAATATTTTCTTTTAGAGTTTACACGAAACTGAAAAAAATAAACAGTAAAGGAATCCTTATAAGATGCCTGTTTGTCAATATGACTGTCCGTCCGTCAACACTATATTCCTGCTATAACAATCTGAAATTAATATCAGATAACTAGGTCTTCATCTTTGAGTTTGCAGAAGGAAAACGTAGTGCTTAATTTCCCCGGGTAACCCGGAGAGGTATACATATGTATGTTATCATTAATTAATTCTTGATTGACATTTCTAATTATTGTATTTCCAAGACCTGGCGTTTACTCGTAAGCTTTTAATACCACTAAAAACCTTAATTTTAGTCACTAAAAAGCGACACAAAAAGTAGTTCGTCCGACGTCCATCAAACAGGCTTTAACGATACTGATAAATGCGGGGGTGTTTTGTTATGTGAAGGATATGTAATGTTATTTATTTTGTGAATTTATTTTAAGCTTATCATCACCCACAATTTTCTGTGCCTTTGTTATAGATGTTAACACTTAAAATGACAAATCCATTTTTTGCCGTTCTATAAAACCAAGCTAAAATACAAATTTTACAAAATAACACAATAAGACAGCGTCGACGTTGTGAGTTCGATTCTCGTTCAGGGTAGTCGTTTTTTTTATTTCATCGCGGTGTTAAGTAGACAAAGTGTGGTGTTGAATTCCGCCACTCAGCAAGCAAGATCGCGAAAATTTGTAACAATTTTGATTCATAAAGTATTCTATTATTGCTTTGTACCTAAAAGTTAGTAGCACGACTGGCCGGCCATAAGGAAATATTTCTTTGAAAAAACCTATACAAATAAAGCTTAGCAGCATATAAACTTTTAAAGTACTTACTAAACATAAGTTTATGAGTTCTGTTTTACTAAGTGGTTTGAAGAGATCCCTAACATTGCGAGCGAGGACCCTTCAATTTCAAGTAGGGCAAGGGTAAGCGAATTTATTAAAATAAAAGGAATTTATTAAAACATTACTTTTTTCACTTACCGCCTAATTTTAGTAACATGGCGGTAATCAACGCCGCGCTTTATTTTATTACTAAAGCGGGAAACAGAAAATATCAAATATTTCATCTCCTTGAGTTTGTCAACCCACAGCCTTTTACGTTCACAATCTAACGTTTGTACCCCGGCACCATGGCTGGCTTTAATAATATAAAAAAAGGAAATTTGACAAAAGAGAGACAAAAATAATGAATTTTATATTATACGTCCTAGGAGCGTCTCCACGGAGTCAATGCTAAACAAAACATAATTGGTCGAGCGCGCGGTCGACGCGTCGTGATGATGTTGACAAAAAAAGATATACTTATATCATAAATGTCCATGGTAATAACCAACATAAAAATGTTGCCGCAGTCCGACTTTTTTGTACTCAGTTGAATGTAAAAAGGAAAAATAAATGATGGAATTTATAACAGCGTTTAAGCTTTATATTCATACATAGAGCACGTTGAACTAATGAGTGATGAAATAATGGCAAATAAGACTTATTAAGGAAAAGTGCTCACTTTAACTCATAAGAGAGGTAGGAGGAGACCTCGGTTGACTTTCGAAAATACAGTATTAAAGGTATTGGCGGAGGGACGAGACGAAAGAGATATGCAGAGATCGTAGCGTTTGACGGTCCTTCGTCTCTTACTACCCCGCTAGGGATATAGCGTGAAGCTACATTAGATTAGATTGGATATACAGGATGTATTTTGACAACATGCTGTATTCTGCATATAGCAGGGTAAGTGCAGGTAGTGTTGAGACTCTCCTTTCTCCACAAGCATGCGTTGCGTTGTATGACGCATAGCACCACACTTTGTTTTATCACCAGAACACCACTGATAAGAATGAACAATTAATATAAGCAATTTTTTGAGTGAGAATCCAGAACCCACAACCATCGCGACGATCGTCAAGATCACAAGAAGATCCAATACTCCTATCCTAAGGATATCTATCTATATAAACATTGGTTTCATGAATAATATAAATAAATCGCCATTGCTAAAATACATAGTAATAAATTTTCAATTTACTCCGCCTATATCATATTACCCAATTTCTTAGGCCTGAGGCGTAGAGATTTGAGATTAGACACTCTCCGATCGGCGACGCTGCGTTAAATAATAATTTATATTATCAAAATATTTGAGGCTAGTCGTAGTGCAAACGTGCTCATACGTGCGACTGTAAACGCGACAGTTTGTGGGTTCGATTTCCACTGGAGGAAATGAAATATTTAAAATTTCAATTTCCTCGCTTAGATAACGAGGTGTGTGAGTGCGACGTTTAATTACACTACTCAACTCGCAATGCCTTTAGAATTTGGTGAAAAGTGAGAAACAGAGGTGTTTTAATGGGAACGGAGTGTCTTAACAGTAAGTTTCTAGGTTCCTTCTTCGTCCGCCGCGTTTCGCGGAAGACTATTGTCCCCGTGTTTCGCGGCCTTAACGGCGGTCGAGGAGGAGCACCGTGAGGTTTTAGTGGGTATGGGGACGGCCTACCATCTGCCGTCCGAGTCCCACATAACCCGCTCGAGTCCCCACTCGGGCCGGTATCCGTAACATTTCCTCACGTAAAAAAAAAAAAGGTTCCTTCTTCGTTCTTTCTACTATTCTTTATACGAATACAGCGTGAAGGTAGGAAGGGAAGGAAAAAGTATTAATATTTGTAGTAAGTTAGCTTCATATTTTTTACAAATTAAAACATGGAAACCACTAGTAGATAAGTGAATATGAAGCCAAAATTTAGTACGTAATGGCGCAGTGGCACAGAGACAGTACAGTGTGGAATGGAAGTGTAAACGCGACAGTTGCAGTTTTAGACTTGATCCATATTGTAGAGAATTTATTTTTATTTTCTCAACTTAACACAGTGTATCAGAATTCAGGCAAAAAAAGAAAAATAAAGTGTCTTGTCACTAACTTTCTAAGCTAGAAATTGTATGAATCTGAAAAAAAAAACATATAAATTTCATATCACATAAACTACATAAGATGTTGTTTAGCAATGTAAACAAAACAACAAATGACTATATTCGAGGGTAACCGGAACAATGAAGTTTGTTTAGCGTTCATAATATCCGCTAAATCGTGGAAGGGACGTGGGTTTGGTTACGGACGACGTAACTTTATAGCCCGGAGGCCTATATGCAGAAATACCTTGATATTACGTTGAATACACATTACGGTGACTACAAATATACTGTAGATGATATTTGTTTCATTTTATGGGATGGTTACCAATATGTCTAGAACAACCGTTTTAATAAATAAAATCTGGTTAAGGATCAGTTATTTAAAAAAAATCAAAACTACGATCTCCGTTTTTTATAACGTGGCGCATGTAAAGCAAAAAGGATAATTCAAAACGATACTTTATAAATTCTAATAAAATTATATACTAGTTTCCCATCTTCACAACAAATCTTACTAATAAACTCAAACCAAATAGCAAAATTATGATTTTCTATTCAATTTTTAATACATCGAGTAACCTCAACTAACAGTTATTAAAAGTTTCTAATAAAAACAGCAATGTCAAACAAAGTTATATTGATTATCATATTCAAATTTTCTCCGCCCACGTCTGGCCACGATTATATTTTCTTTACTTTGTTTTACGACTTCTCTCACTGAACGACATTTTGAGAAACGAGCGTGGGTAGAGTTTTCATTCTTGTATTTTGATCCCACACACAATATAAGTATAGCTAGAGGATACGTTATGTACTATTTATATGAACGCCCACGCTTTTTTTTATTTTACGTAAAAAGATATATATTATTCCAAAATTAAGGTTTTCTAGGGAAAAGTAAAAATATGGCAACTTTTGACAATTAATTAAAAATATATATATTTAACTATTGTATTATTAAAATATCTTAAAATAAGTGGTGAATATATTGCAACGACTCGGTCTCTCTTTTTTGAAAGCCGTCTTTTTATCAATTACTGAAAACTGAAAAATAAATATGGATTATATTTCCAATAATGTAGTAAAATATTTTCATTTTATTTATTATTCAAACGAAATAATAAATATAACCTCTCAATTTTTAAGGCAACCTCAGACGTAACGTCTCTAAAACAAATGAAAGTTAATTTATTTTGCGTTAATTAAATTATTTTAATTTAACATCTTTAACGTAAAGTCACACAAGACACAATAGTTTAATTTAGTAAATACTTGTTAATAATCCGTGCACTTACTAAACATATTATATTACATACTGAATACAAAAGTTCCACTAAAAGCCGCCCTCAACGTAGGGGTGACCATCTGGTTTCTGTAGGATCTACATCAATTTATCACGTGTGATATCTTTTCATGTACACTTAACTACCATAGATTGTACCTTTTGAGTACGGTCAAGCGTATAAAAGGAAAAGAAAAATCGGAGCAGAACTAAATATTTTACTTTATTCCCACTAATGAAACCCAACGCTGTTCTTTCTTCTCACCATATCAAGGAAATGAAAATAGTTAAAAAAGTATGCTTTTTCTACATAGCAGGATAACACTCCGTTCACGACTCTTTACTCTAATCATCGAGACATTTCTTGTTAAATGGCGGAACTCAACGCCGGGGTCGTCTACCAGAGCGGGGAAATGATGCTACAAAAGCTTATTCCTCCATCCGCAACCACCGTGTTTACAATTAAACGCCGCCCCACTGCTGCGACAATACCGGATATAAATAGGTAGAGCATAATAACTTTTACTTGCATTACGTCATATTTTAGATGCGGTATTATTATCACTTTAAATTTGGTGATGAGTCGAAAGGAGCTAAGACAGCAGCAGTGCCACTGTGCCACGACGGCCTCAGTATATTTTTCATCCGAAAATACTATCTTACAAAAGTATTTTCTTAAAAAATTATCATATATACATATTTGACGTAATATTTTTCTACCAGCTACTGTTGTTATTGTACATTTGTTCGTTCGACGAAATAGAGACATTGTACGATGTCTGTAAGCCTGTGCGTATACAATACACATTTTTGATGTATATTTTTTGACATAACGCCGCCAGCCATAATAAAAGATGAGTAGCAAAAATAGTTGTTGTATTACGTTATATCAATGAACTAAGAAATAATCTCGCATAAGAATATTTTTATATATTAAAAATGCCCAAATAAACCAAAATTATATATAATACGTAATGTCTCGAAATGAATGGGGATCGGTGTCTCAATGCCTCTTTTCCCTACCCCGCTACCCCGCTATATGAAATTGGAAAATAACATTTTTATTATTCGTAACGTCACTTTTTTAGGTTTAATAAATCACTTAAACAAACGAACCAAGATTTTCTCAATCCGAGATGGGCGCTCGCGTCGTCCTTTTGATAACTTAATAGACAAGAACGCCTCCTTATTTTCACAAGTTGAATTTGAATTTGAATATTTTTCGTTCGTTTGTTTGATTATTAAAATTAGTATATCTATATATATAACCGTATAATTTATAACCGTAGATAATTACGAGCGTACGTATATTATTGTTCGTCAATTCGAAATATAGTGGAACTCAACACCATGGCTTATGTCACCAGAGCGGAAAAAGCCATATTATTTGTTTTCGAACAGAAATCAAATCCACAACAATCGTTTTCACTCATCGCAGTTTTGAAAAGGTCGCAAGTTTGAAAATCCAATGTTTTCAATTTGTGTGTAATTAAAAAAAATACAATAGACTTATTATTTACAATAAAAAGTCAGTCAGTAACCGGTAGTCAGATGGAACCCTACATACCATTATAATATAATAACTAAGCATAATTAGCTCTATCCCAATATCAAAGTGGTCGACAACACATGTATTCACAGATACTTGGGTCTGTGAAGAAAACTTTTAATTGCTTGTTATACATATTGAATATTCATCATGTGAATGTTATGGCTAATTTTTACCCGGAATTTGGTTATGTATAGATGTATAAATAACATTGGTGAAGTTCTTGATTTATTCTAATTATATATACGTGTGTTATACGTACGGCGTTAAGTTACGCTACTCTACAAGGGATGGCTGTCAGCTGTTGATCTCTACTAGGGGGAATGATTACGATTAGTGCCAGCGACTAATGTCAGTTGCGTTTGTCTTGGAATATACGAATGTTTATTTAAGTACATTGAAGAAAAAACCGGTGTTCCGTACAAATTTCAGGATTGTGATTTGGAAATACAATCCTGAAATTGGTACTTTCGTACTTACAGGTTTTGATAATGCAGTGCATAAAGTTAACAAAATTAAGTTTACGCCGTAAATTTCGCCGCTGGGTAAGAAAGGATAAAATATAGGGCGGAAAGTGGGGAATAGAGTGGCTTCGCACTAGCGTCCCTTTACCTTTATTGCTATGCGGTAAAAAACGTGAAACTGAAAAAAACTTATCATAGACTTATCTTATATAAATAGAAAATATATCATAGACTATTAGATCCAACAATAAAAGTATTAAAATATATAATATTGCATGTTAGGTGAATAAACAAAGTGTTGCTAATTTTCTTTAAAAGTCCAGTGAGAAAATATAGTACCCAAAAGCTTTGTGGAGTTCCGATATTAAGATTTACTAATAAATAGCGTGAGAGCATTCTTTATCTTCAATTTATGAATCAAATGCTTATACTTATCCAAAGTAAAACTAGATTCTTTATTAAATTTATGATGCAAGGGAATTGTCGAGGGTCTCCTGCAGTCACGCTAGCGACCATGCTCCCAATACTGGCTTACTGATATTGCTGTTTTACATGAAAATTTAAAATTCTTCTTATAGTAAAAACTTATCATCCATATTGTTCTAGAATGTGTTACGGCAATGGCTTTAGATTTAAAAGGAAAATAAAGGTACTTCTGAAACAATGGTGTTAAATACTTTCGGAGAACGGAAAGGCAATAAATAAAATATAAATAATTGTATTTAATCTATGGAAAGAAAAGAACGATATATATTGTGAAACACTAAAAATATGATGAGGCCAGTCGTGGCGCAGGGGCATAAAGTGTGACTGTAAAATCGACTGGTTGTGGGTTCGATCCCCCCTTCAAGGAAGTAAAATATTTAATTTCTTCGCTCTAGTGTCGAAGCAAAGCGCGGCGTTGAGTTCCGCGACTCAGCACGCAGTGCCTACTGAATTAGGCGGAAAGTAGGAAACATAGTGTCCCTAGGGTCCCTCTGCCTACCTTGCTGTGTGCGTGAAGCTGAATTTTATTTTTACTAAAAATATAGAAAGCCATTCTTGTCATACATTTTACATTTTATATTTTATTGAAGCAGTGTTTCTTGTGATTATAATACTACAATTCTAGGAAACGTTTAATTTTAGTATGATTCAAGTAAAGCTTCGCTACGGTTATATCTTGATTGTTGGGTGCAAGAGCGGAGGTGTTGCTTGACATGGCTTTGTCAAAAGGTCATAATAAATTTAAATGCATTATTTATCTACACAATACAAAAAAAATAGGTTAGTAGTAATTTTATGGTACATCCTAATATTAAAAATATTCTAATTATAAAGTCTATAAGAATTCTTTGCTTATTTAAATTCTATGCTTATATTATAATTTAATTCGAATTCGGCTTGGTGGGGGTTAATGAAGAGAGTCGTATAATTAAAGGTTGTGTATATAGTGTTATAATTAAACAACCCTTAGGTCGCATGTCCCAGGTATCGCTCTGATCTCCTCATCCTGAAATCTCGATATTTGATATCAATTAATACTTTTACATGATCTTTAGATACGTTTGCATGTCAAATTGAAAGGTATATTAATATATTAGTATAAGTACAAGTGGAAATCGACAATATTACAAATGTGACAAAAAGTGAGCAATGTCCATCACAAGATCCTTAATTATCTTTATATGAAATTTTATCATATTCGAAACAGCGGTTTGGCCCTAATTGCGTCACAGACAGACAGACGGACAGAGGTACATTCGAATTTATAGTATAGGGATTGATGGATAGTAACAGAAACGAAATTTATAGACTTATAACATTGATATTAGGTATGTAGGTAGCAGAACACGATAAATACAATTTTGGAAAGAAATACTGAAGAAAACAATGGAACGTATACAAAGCGCATCGAGTGGCAAGCATTGGCAACAATTGACGTAAAACGTTACAACTCCTTACCGGTTCAGTCGACGGCAGCGAGCACTTCCATATAAATAAACTAAATACGAATACGTACTATAAACTATATAAATTGTATTAAATAATATTATACAATGCATTCATGTATACGGGAGTATGAGATTATAAATAAATTAGATATTGTGATGAATAAATGACTCATATTAAAAAGACAGTAACTGTAAACAACAGTTCCCTATACTGGCGACGACTAAAATGTATACCAAAATGAAAAAGGAGCGTCAAGTCAATATAATATAAAGTTAGAAACTCTTATAAGCTTTTCATTAAAGTCTAAATATAGAGTTTGAAAGCTTTGAACTTTAAATTATATTTTAAATTAAATTTCGTATGTTGTTTACGAGCTAGAAGTGTATTTTAATTGTTTTACGGTGCACGTAGAACGGAGTGTTTTAACGTTAGTTTCCCTCTACCTACTTCAATATAACAGGAAAATATGTGAAGTTAAAAAAAGATTATACTTGATGTATTGTCAACGATAAGTCAATATTCAAATTAATGTGACAGGAAGGTCCTGAGTACAATACACGTTGAGGTATTGTTATGACAATAGGCCTATTCAAGTATTGTATCACGTCTACTGTTAGTGTTGTTGGTAAGGCGTGTAACCTATTTTACAAGTATTTCATCTTTACTAATATTATAAAATCGAAAGTAACTGTCAGTTTGTTAGTCTGTGACATAGCCACAGACGAACCGCTGATTCGATTGTAATAAAATGTCATATAGACACATTTGAGGGTCTTGGTATGGAGATAGGCAACTTCTTTTTCATTTTTGCCTACTCTGCTGCGTGCGGGATACAGCGTGAAGCTGAAAAAAAATATAGTTTTTTTTTTCGGCACATAAGTAATATATTTACACGTCTTGATGAATAAGTGTGAAGATTATATACAAGTTACGTTAAGACTTCTATAACAATCACGTGTGGTATCGCATATCGTATGAAGAGTCTAATTTTCGATCAAGCGAAATAAATTCAATACTAATTTAGAATTATGTAGGTTGTCGATGTTATATTTTTTTAAAAAGGTGGTTTTTATATTTTATTGTATTTGACGGGTTATGTTTATATGTTCATACTGTATACCTGTATTATAATGTCCTTAATCATATTTTTTAAGTAAAGAAGTATCTAATATTTTATTCCGTATACATATGGAATCATGATATCATTAACAGCCTATAGCAAAGTTTGAGCTGTACGAGTAAATAGGTACAATAGGTTTTTTATGTGCATTATTTTAAAACCATTTTCCCATAAAATATAATAAATTAGAGATTAACTTTTACTGTTAAGTATATTAAAAATAATAAAAAATAAATAAAATGTCGTAATCTGTTAATTAACGAAAACCAGTTTAAGTTTCACCTCTAAATATAATTAAAGGTAAATAGCGCAGAAGCTTTCAGGTAGTTTATGGATATATAGTTTAGTATTTACACAATACCCGTTAATATGATTGATCAACGCCACCTGTGTAATATTATTCATTATGTTATGTTAGTGTTTGCAATACCTTATTTTTAATTCTACTTATTATTACTTATTTTATCGGCATATTTAAAATGGGTGAAAAGTAAAAAAATAAAAATAATCTAATTTTTCAATGGAAATCGAAGTCTCAGTTGTCTTGTTCGCGCTGCTCCACTGCGCCACTACGATGTTTACATATATTAGATATATGGTGTTATTTGGGACTATGTATAATTATCAGTAACTAAATATAACCAAAGCAAACGAAAACTTGAATTTATTTATTTAATAAAGTCTCCCTAAGAGGAAGCTGATATGATAAAATTTAAAAGCTCGCTGATATTTGCTTAAAGCGAAGCTGGAGGTGATTTTGTTCATGCAACTGGAGCATGAGGTCGCATTTGAAATTGATTTTTTTTAGTTTACTAGATAAACCTAAATATGTACTAAAATATGAGAAACAAACTAAGTGCTGCTTATATATTAATATTAATGCAATTTATTACATGGAAACTAATTATTTTACAAGAATATATATAGACAATAGTACTGAATACTTTTTGTTACTGGAAACAAACTGTTTTTTGCTTTTATTGTTTTGCTAGATTCTATCTAGTAGAAACTTGCTAGAATCTAGCATCTATAATATTATTTTTTAATGTATTTATATTGTTATTTCACACCTATTAGCGGGATTTAAACCCGCACCTTTTGAAAACCGGCGCGTATGAGACGCGATTTCAAATCCCGCTACGTTTTAACTTCAAAATTCTCCCCGCTTTGGAATATAAATAGCGTACGTAGTGTCTTTACACTGTGACATATAATTGTTAGATATCTGCTTGAGACGAGTGTTGCGTGTAGTTCTAATAGTTTAAACCGCAACAACAAATACAGGCACTCCGCAGCGTGCGGCAACTCCCGATATTATTAGAACATAAAATATTCATGAGGGAAATGTTTATATTTGCGGATCGCGGCGGCTTGCGAAACATCAACACTGTAATAACTAACGATTATATTAAAAAAACCCCTATGGCCCAAATATTCATTGGAAAAGAATGAGGGACATTAATTTCCGTTTGATTTTTAATAAATCTTTCAAGTGAGTGCAAGTGAAGGCTCGAAGCTGATTTTCTCCACTTTTAGGGTTACGAATCTTAAAAGGTAGAAACGTAACCCCTTCTAGAATCACTTTGTTGTCCGTCTGTCACGATCACTGAAGCACAGAAAAATCAAGCTTTTAAGTCGATTAATTTAAAATGCATGAGAATCTATGCATTTTAACTGCATTTTGTATGAATACATAAATATTATAGTAATCAAAACTCATATTGCTTCCTATGAATTTTCATAAGCCGTACTTCCCGTTAACCTACAATCCTGAAATTGGTACGGATGCCTCAGTGGACGAGTCTGACTCGCACATAACCGGCTTATATTAAATTAACGTTATTATTATTTTACGTTATTACTACTTTACTTTTTTAATTTTTTATTATTTTTAAATTAATCGACATTGTTTTTTTTTATAAAAAAATGCCCAGATATTTAACGAAATTAAAATTTTATATTCTAAAGATACATACAAAAAACAACAAAAAAAACAAAACAACATTAAAAAATCTTAACCTAACAAAGGATAAGCCTGATGTGTCGCTATCATTGCTAGTTAGGGGCAACAACTATCATTATTAACTTGTATTTTACTCTACTATAATATATGAAGGACAAAAAATAAATTAAATCTTTACAGCTGTGAAAACAATATTATATAAACGAACAATTTCCTTTTTATAAAACCTTATTGATATAAAATAAAACTAAAGGTCTCTAGTGTAACTCACAAGCGCTTTCTATTAAAAGCTCGAATATTAATATATATTTATATGCGACTTTCTACACTTCTCTTTGCCAATTTGTATATCGAGTTGTTTTTACTCACAGAGTACACAAATAAATACAAACAAATACTAACACTAATTACTAAAAATCATAAGGCCATGTTGTTAACTACAAGTGAAATAAACTTGCTTTACTATATATATTTTTAGTTTCACGCTGCATTTCCCGATCACAGCAGGGTAGGCAGAGGGTACCTGGGAACCTAGTGTTAAGACGCTACCGTTCCCTACCTTTCACCAAATTCCTGTCGGAATCTGTCGCATTTAGTCTCACGCTAGTGCCTCAGCTCAACGACTGAGCTCAAAATAATAAATGGATGATGATTTTGGGAAATGTAATAACAAAATAATATATATAGTTGTTGACCACATGGTTTTTAGTCCCCTTTGTTGTGGCTCGCTTTAGTGCTATTAATAGACGGACGAACACAAGAACTCCGAATTTTTATAAAGTTTATCTGCAATGAAAAGCTTTCCCGTCATTGTTTGAATTAACTTATAATAATAACTGTTTTAATTAATATAAAAAATATTTTAAACAGAGATATTTATACGTCAATTTAGTATAAAAATGATTTTAAAGCTTTACACTTTAAACAGAGCACCTTTCAAGGCAGTGGGAACCTTTTTATAAATTACTCGATTGTCAACGCTCCAATTTTGTGGTGTGGCGGAACTCAACACTGTGAAAAGAAAATTAAAGTAATTCATTCTTTCGAGTGGGAATCAATGCCACAAGCGCTGCGTGTAAAGTCAGACACTGTGCCTCAGCGCCATGAGGACCTCTATGATGACCTCCATGGCGACAGTTTGATTGCTTTTAAGCTTTAAAATCTGATTTCCATAAATACTAAATGTCAATCAAAGCATAGCAAAACAAATAACAATTTTAGAATTGTATAACACAGATTCAAGTTAAGTTAATTTTGGTAAATTCCTAGTCCAAACGCGACGGTTGTGCCTGCGATTCTTACTCCGGGTAACGACTATAATTTGTGTTAAATTTATTTTTATTTCATACCTCCGGTAGACGAAGCGCAGCATTGAGCTCCGCAACTAATCGGAATGTTTTAACACTAGGTATCCTTCACTACACTGCTGTAAGCGTAAAGCTAAAAAAAGTGTAAGGTAGTGGGATCGAAACCAATAAAAATGCAAAAATTCAGCATGCATTTTAATCCAACTTTACAAAACATCCTGAATGAATTGTAAGTGAATACATAATACATATACAATACTAAGTTGGAAAATATTTCACCCGTTTCACACACTCGCGCAAAAACAACATAAATAGAACAAAGTTTTTTGTAGCGACAAAGTGCTAGTCGTAATTATGTTGTGGGTTCCGTATTAATATTCCGTATGCCGTTTCTTTATCCCGCGTATAGCAGGGTAGGGAGAGGATAGCTAGTGTTAGAACACTTTTCTATCCGCTTCCTACCCAATTTTGAAGACACTACGTTTCCTCTGCCTACCCAGGTGTAATAAATGGAATAGAACGTGAAACTGGAAAAAAATTTTAAAATATAATTGCGTAGACTATTAAAACCGGTACATAAATAATTCATAGTTGTCTTAATTTTTGACATACCTTACAAAAGGAATAAAAATATAAAAAATGTTAAGTATATAATATTCTTCATAGAAATGCACATAATCTGGCTCTACGTCCAACGAATGCATGCTACTGTTCTGGGTTCCATGTCCAGTCCCGGGAAATAATGACACCGTAAATATATTATTTTTTTGTTTTGTTTGTATGGTTTGTTTACTCGACGCGGCCTTATTATAAATATAAGTATAACAAGAAACAAAAAATATATAATTATTCCTCATCAGTACTATATTTTGTGTATATAAAGAAAGACGTGTGTAGAATGAGTGAAATGAAATAAACTTAATATTATAATCCCTTCAGGGACTTTCTCGGTCACGTCCATATTATTTTTTTCTTATATGAATAAAGTTATCATCGTCATGAGACGGTGTTTTCTTTTTTATTTTTTTATTTATTGGGTATTTTTTACCTTCACACCTTAACCCCTAGCGGGTAACCGAACAGAACGGAGTGTCAAATGTTACGATCTCCGCATAGCACTTACGCCTCGTCCAATGTCATCAACTTCTTGATACATGCATTCCGGGGTATCTCTTATTATCCATATCATCGATACTGAGTACAGTATTATAAGTTAAGAGTACTTAAAGGTCAATTGAAGTCTCCCCTGCTCTCTTATCACTCATACTTGCAAACTTTCCAACGATGCTCTTTACTTTCAATTAAGACTGAAACAATGTATATCCATACAAAACATGTTTCTAAAACGAATATAAATCCAGTAGTTTCTACAATAGACATTAAGGATACAATACGCTTGTAAGGTTAAATTTAATATAATATTTTGTTTAAAGCACTGCTCTGTTCAAAACTGGGAACGGAGTGTCTTAACACTAAGTTCACTCTGCCATATGAGGGATGCAGCGGAAGTGCTTGTATGTCAGTCTTCTTATCCGTACCAAAATCAAACAATGTAACATCATTTATTTTCATACTTTTTCTGTAGCTCATACAATCGACTATCACTATTTGACTTTGCAACAACTAAATAGTTTCAATCTACTATTTTCTGATATTGACGCGATCAACCAAACAAGCTCATGAGCCTTATATATATTAGTATAGATCGATTCAAACGGAACTCTAAACCTATTTCTGCTCCGTCCTCATACATACACTACAGCAGGTACAAACTCAGCTATTTTTCACCTTTTTTGTGAGACTTTAATTTTAGATTATCCAAAGTAATGGCGTTAGTTTTAATATTTTCGCAGAATACCTTACATTGTGGACCGTTATGTATATTGTTTAAGAATGTACGAGTCGTAGTAGTTGACTTTATTACATACTTTGCACTTTAATGGAATACCTCTTTGTAAGAAGTTTTTAACTGTTTATTTATGCTTTACTGGGTCGTTTGTTATTGTGTAATATACTACAGAGACCGTCGTGGCGCAGAACGACAATGTCTGACTGTAAGCACGAAGGTCGTGAATTCGTTTGGGTACCAAGACAAAGCGTGGCGTTGAATTTCGCAACACGCACAGTCTTAAAAATTCGATAACAGGGTTCGCTTACCTTGATATATGCGGGATATACGGTAAAAGTAAAAAAAATCTATTAAAATTAATATTATACCTAGGTATAGTCCGCGATAAGTTTGTATACTCTTTGTTGTATAAAACTCGATAGTATACAAATTGACAAAATGGAAAAGTTTCAAATATGTTGATTTTAAGCATTCGAGCTTTTAATAAGAATCGCTTGATTTACACTAGAGACCTCTCGTGCGGTAAAGGAGTTTTATAAAATGTAAATTATTCGTTCCTATATATTGTATAGCTACACACTTTTTCGCATTGAATGGTGGAGATCACTCTGTCCACCCTTCAACGCGAAAAAATCTATTACTAAAACACTCCGTTCCCCACACCTCATTTTCTCTAACGTTGAGTGGCGAAATTCAACGCCACGCTTTATATATATCTAGAAGAGCGAAGGAATGGGGCGAGAAAAACAAGGTTGGCCTGAACCCTCAACCGTGACTTATGCCGTCCATATATAATATCATAATGTATTCAAATTTACTTTTATATACTGAAGCCTTTAGTCAAAAAAATAATTCATCAACTTTATTTAAAACCATTGTGGCTCAGTAGGTCAAAATTTGACTTTTCACTTTCTCGCTCTGGTAAGATAAGTCGCGACGTTTAGTTCCGCCTGTCAACAACATGTACAGTTTGTAAAATAAACCAATAATTTGATATATCCAATATACTAAGACAAACATAATATATATTTTTAATTACAATTAAAATTATAATACCGCTTTTTCATAATAAATTAAAGTGAGCTCTAAAGCTCAATAGGTGCGGCAAAGTGCAACTCCTCACCGACTAATTGACCATCGGTCGTTTAATTACCTGTCTAGACGGGCAGTCATTAATTGAAAAATTGTATCAACGCCTATTATATCATATAGAAAAATTTGTTATTATTTTAAAAATAATGGTGAAGTGAGGCTGAATCTGGCTGTTCAAACTAAGGTTGTAGATTCGATCCTCAGTCAGGGAAATGAATTAATTTAAATTGCTTTCTCTTCTCTGTTCCGATGCGGCGTTGAGTTCCGATATCGGCCGAAGAATTGCCCAGCTAAAGTGGAAGAAAGCGGGTAACATAGCGAAATGAATCGATGGACGTTAAGGCGAAAACTTCTTGAGTAGTGGTCGATAATCGGACGACGCTTAGTGAGCAGGTGAACCGACAATGCGGTCGAGGTTGCTGATCGTCATTGAAACCATGATGATGATGTTGAGTTACGCCGCTCAATAAATAATGTAAAATCGGTGGTAAGAATCCATAATCATTCATTAATTTAGATGACATTTACAAAATATATTTTTTAAGTTAAAATTGAATGTTCATACAAAATTGTAGTCAGCAATTTGTTATTGGTAACAATTGGTAACGTATGAAGCTAGTAGCTAATGTCCAATCGTTTCAATTAACCTCCGGTATTTGAAAAACTGTTAAGTGATAACTATTTCAGGAAAGCTGAAATCGGCATTTCGGAGAGCATTTTTGTTAATGACAGTGGACGAGGGGAAAGAGGTATATAGAGTCCGTGGCATACCGCGCTCCTACTCTTGCTACCCTACTAGGGACAAATTACATGCTTTAGCATGTAGCTAAAAATAATCATTGCTAATTTCTTAAAAAAAAAGAATAAAAGTGTTAAATTTATAGCCAAAAATTATTTTTTACAATAGATTAAATTTTAAATATCAAAATAACAAAGAGTAGATATTGTAAACAGAGTCGCTTCAGCGATTAATGAAATTTCGATACTATTTATATTTACAGCGCGATAATCTAGACAGATTTTGTTTAAGCTGTTTTATTTCAAATATTAGCGAGCGTACTCAATTTTTGGAGTTCAAAATTTGGCATATCTGCTAGTAACGAATTGTATTGGTAGAGCTTCTGACTGTAAACGCAATGGGTGTGGTAGTGGGTTCTATTCCCATACGGGAGATTGAATTATTTTTATGTCCTCGATCAAGTTCAATGATGCCTTGCATAAATTATAATGGACATTAGGGACACTATTGTAGTCAAATTGTGAAAACTGCAAATCCTTGCAAAAAAAATTAATTGAAGGCCAATTTTTTCCGAAAGGCGTTTTCCATTAAATTAAGAAAAAAAATATCTAAGATTTGATTGATTACAATATTTCTTTTAGTTAAAAGAGAAAATAAAAACATTTGTTCTCAGCTTTACACTGTATCCTGCATACACTGAGTTTCAAACACATCGCTCAATTTTCGAAACATTGCGTGTTCAGAGGAAGTCAAAGCTACGGTTGTGCTTATTGCCAGAGTGGGGAAATGAAAAAAATGCATTCCCGAATAGAACAAAATTCACCACCGTTACGTTCTCAATCACATTTTGTGCTACTACAACGCCACGACGGTCTCATGTATTATTTTAAACGAATTAAAATTCCTTACTATCCCTACAAAGGGTACCAAAACCTCGATTTATTTATTTTTAAACATCACGCTAGAATTGTAGACGATATCTCAGCTGTAGGTTGTCATCTCTCGCTTAATATTTCACGAATAGAAAGCAAAACTTGAAAACGTTATAGTCAGCAAAACCTTAGTTCGAGCGCTCTTCATATCTTTAAGTGAACTTATTGATGCCCGGGTTCGGCTGAGATTTCATACATATTAATTTTGTTTAAGGTTTTTAATTTCTAAAATATTTTAAATCAGTTTCACGCTGTATCCCGCACACAGCAGGGTACGCAGAGGGATCCCAGTGTTAAGACACTCCGTTCCCAGCATTCTACCGAATTCTAGAGGCATTGTATGTTAAGTGGCAGAATCAACGCCGCGGTTTGCCTCGAAAATATAAATTTAAGTAAATATTTCATCTCCTCGAGTGGGGATCGAACCCACAACCAGTCGGTTTTACGGTGTGTATTTGACATTGAAAGTAGAAATATATTAAGCTGTTACTAAGCGACTGGCTCAGATCGATTATAGAACATAAAAAAGCAATTATTTTAAATTTTTAAATTTGCTTACAGATACGTGAAAATATTTTCGTTAAGATTTCCGTTTGACGTCATAAGGTCCACGCGGAGAAAATTGCCGATGACCATTTTAGTGTATAGTATCATTTAAGTCGATATATTATTTCTCACAAACTTTCACGTTTATGATATTACTTCTAAAAATTGCACATAATTTGTCTTGAAAATAGGGTCAAAAAAGAGAAAATAAGTCGCCCAACTTGACACGAAATGTCACGAAAATGGGTCAGAAGTGGTAAACGAAGTACAATAAGTACCGAGTACTCTGTCTGCTTACAGCATGAAGCTAAAAAACTCATTTATTTATAGAATCAAATGACCTATTTACTACAATAGAAGTGCGTCCGCACTGCGTTAGCGATACACAAATTTTCCACCTGCAATAGACACTCAATTAAACCCAACGCTAGTTATTTCATCAAATAATATTCTAATAATATAATTAATATTTCGTCTGTACATGACAGATTTGCTTCACTCTATTCACAGCCACGTAATACAGCTGAACTGTACAAAACGGCTGTTAACGGCTGGCTGTTGGAGACAAGGTGAGCTGTGACAATTGTGTGGAAATTTTCCATGTCGTAGAACGTCACGGGGTGCGGCTTCCAATCCTGCTACGTTCTGTTAATTCAATTTTGTTATAGAATTTCAAAATTTTAATAATGAATAAGTAAATGAATGTCATCTTAAATTTTTATAGATTTTAATAATGCTTTAGATTTTAAACTAAAAAACTTTTGGGTTTTAATTTAATTTTATAAAATAACCTTAAAGCTCGTGGCGCAGCGGCACAATGTTTGACTGTAAACGCGACGTTTGGGGGTCTATTCCCACTTGATGTAATGGTTTTTTTATAAGCAATGTTCTTTATCTCGTTAAGCAAAGCGCGCTGTTGAGCGCGCCACTCAACACTGAATGTTTTAAAAATTCGACAGGAAGTGAGGTAACGAGTATTTTAACACCTCAAGATCCCTCTGCCTAATTCTATACAGGGTTACACATAGATGCCAATAATGTATGGTTGATGTGACAAAATATGTTTACATACTACTACAAAAATACTACTAAAGGTTAATCAACTTTGAACCTTACCGCCAATATCTACGACTCGATTTCGGAATGAGGCGTATGCGGCGGTTTCCTTTTGATAAAATTTGTAAAAAAAATTCATTTTTGGAATTTTTTTCATTGTAGTTAAAATGGAGGCTTTTACAGTGTAGTTAAAATGGTGGTTTACTTTAAACTGGTGCTGACAAAAACATTCTGTATATGCGGGATACAGTGTGAAGCAAAAATAAAAAATAACTTACCTTCACGCTGTATCCCTAGCGGAGTAGCCAGAGAGAAAAATATAATAATATATAAAAAAAAAAACAACTTAATGGTAGCTACCGTCTCGTTCTTTCTGTCTTCTAAAAAATGTTTCTAACTTTGCTCTCGATATATATGATTATGTCTATATATCTATGAAACCCCCTTAACCCGACCACTCCAGGCGAGGTTCACGAGTCGTTAGTTAGTTTCGACTGCGGCTACTTGCACAGTTAGCTTAGCGAGTTGTCTCATGTGTTTCTTGTGTCCGTCATATCTATTAGGGGTACATTGAAAATTTGTGCTCCTTATCATATAAAAAAAAATAATGATGTTCTTGAGAAAAATATATTAGAAAATGTAAAAAAAATTAACGCAGCAAGACACGTGGTTTTTGGAAAGCGTTCCAGCGCCATCATCACTCACACATACTTTTATGCGATTAAACAATCGCACAATTTATTTATGTCGTTGACACCTCTGTAGAGACTTTTTCAAAAAAATCCGCTACCCAAAGATAATCAATCTCGATCTATTTTTTTATCAAAATTAAAATATCTTCCTTAGTGGGAATGAAAATATATTTGATAACCTTGTGAAAATATTTCCGCTGAAGTAATTGAACGACTAAAATTGGTCCAATATTATAAAGTTTTTCATTGTTATGCTGTCAATACTCCAAACGAGAGAGCCTGCCAACATCCAAATATTTGTAAAATACCTCTAAATGGTTCGATAGCACTTGTTTTTTCCCTGTCTATAAAATAAAAACATAGTAAGCGCGTGAAAACGACGCGTGACAACAAAATTAAACAATCATAATTTTTACAAAAAAATCTAAAACGCTAAATTCGCCAACTCGGTGAATATGAAACACGGCGGAAAAATATATTTAAATATGTCACGTGTCAGTGAAGTGGGTCAGTGGGGTTTTTATTATTGTTAATTCGCTTTGTGGGTGACAGCTATTACCGTGTAGCCTCTCAAAGTATTGCTTTTATTTTCTCGTTCCCCGTTCCCCACTTTCCGCTTAATTTTCGAGATATTGCGTGTTGAATAGCGGGCCTCAACGCTGCGTTTTGTCTTATTTTTTATAGCACGCAGCATTTATTACTATTATAGTATGTTAATAGAATTAATTAATGTACAACCATTAATAAGCTTTATATAAAAGCTTTTAAGCGTTGAGGTCAGTTATCCATATAATAGATATAAAATAGGTAATTTTATTTTATAGGAAAATTTATCACTGCCAATCGTATGGATTGACAAATTTTAGGATATTTACTCCAAATTACTATGGCCCAATTCTTACTCTTTAAAACTAACCGTAAATCACAATTCGGAGGATTAAGATCAAGGCTTGATGACGGTCAGTCTCCAGCTCCAAGTCCGAAACGTTCGTTTCTAACCAAGTTACAGTGGATCGAACTGTACGACATGACTTGGCGCCGAGTCTTGCTGAAAGGACCATTCTTGGTTATTGGACAAAGTGATGTTAAGGGGCTTAACTACTTTCTCAAGATGGTATCTAGATACACTTGTGGTGATGTTTTAATATCTTTCTTATAAGTCACTCCTTCCTGGAGTGGGATAATATCCACGTTGTACTCTTTTAACTAAATGAAAACTTTTTTTGAGCTTTCAGCAAAAATACTGCCATTTTGTTTGTTAAAGTATTACTCGATTGTAAAAATTTTCTCATCTGTAAACACAATTTTTCTGTATCTCACTTTGCGTATCGTTTAAGTACTTGTTATGACTTTACAGTAGTACAGAATACAGTAGTATTCTTTTTTAAATTAAATTAAATTAGCTTCATGCTGTATTAAGTCACTTTGTTCCCCACTTTCCGCCGAATTCTGGAGTCATCGCGTGTTGAGTAGTGGAACTAAACGCCGCGCTTTGTTCACACCAGAGCGAATAAATGAATATATAAATTTAAATAAATATTTAAATTTATATATTCATTCCACAACCAGTCACGTTTACAGTCAAATTTAGTATACCTGCGCTATGACTGGACTTTTTAAATTATCATTTAAGTAAGAAATGACCAGTGAATCTCTTAGAGGCTATATATCGTAAGTCATTTTTTGAAATACGCGACAAGGTTGTGAGTAGAGTGACATCTTCATCTCCCGAGAAAATATCTTTAGCTTTCTGACAGGATTTCTTCAAATGATTTCTCTTACTGCTTTGAACAACTTTTTAATACGAACATTATGTGGACGGCCAGATCTTCCTATCAGAAACAGAACAGGTTCCACTGTCCCTATCAATAGCCGGTACTAAAACATTTGACTAATATCTAGTAAGCTTAATTCCAAAAGTAAGTAAGTCGAGGCCAGTCGTGGCGCAGGGGCACAAAGTGTGCCTGTTAATAGACTGGTTATGGGTTCGATCCCCACTCGAGGAGATGAAATATTTCCTAAAATTTATATTTCCATTTCTTTGCTCTGGTGTCGAGGCAAAGCGCGGCGTTGAGTTCTGCCACTGAATACGCAATGTCTCCAAATTTTAGCAGAAAGTGGGGAACGGAGTGCCTTACACTAGGTTCCCTCTGAAGCTGATTTGATTTGAAATTACAAAAGTAATATATATTATATATATATTCCAAAAGTATAGATATTTTTTAATTGTAACAGTATTTATGGCCAGACTAAGTACATTTTTACTTACACCATATATAACAGAGAGTCGAAACTTAACGCCGGGTTTTCAGTTCTTATTACCAGTGACGAATCAAAATTATTTATTACTACCAAGTGGAAACCAAACCCACAATTATCGCGTTCACTGACAAATTTACTAATAAAATAGTCTGTAACGTGTTCTTCGATTTTACGCTAAGAAAATTTTGTCTAATCGCCTTTTAGCTTCTCTGTAATAACGACACGCCAAGTTTACAAATAATCTGTTTCCTGTTATACAATACCTTTTGCCCCAACGCCACAGAACCTCTATTGAACGCTCGTTATTTTGTGTGTATGGTAGCCTGCTATTTTGTATAAAGCTAAAAATATAGGAGACATACTTTAAGAAGAGTTCGTCATCGCTCTGGTAACAGGACAAAGCACGGCGCAACTTAACACCATAAATGTCTCGAAACTTAGGCGAAAAGTGGCCAATGGAGTCTTAATACTAGATATCTGTTTGGCGTTAACTATAATCGAACTCATTCCCATTATATGCACTTATTTGGCTACAAGTTTTTATAAATATATAACATAAAAAATATGTATTTTTTAATTTAAAAAAACGCTTTATCTCGCATAACGCAGGTTTTAGTGGCAGACCTAACATCGCACTTCGTATTTTTTACCAGAGCATTGCTTTCTCCTAGACAATAATTTCAAAAGCTTACATAAATATTAATTTTAATGTACAAAATAAAATTATTGATACTTTCAATGTAATTAAGTCGCTAACGCTAGGTCGCTACGTGACTCCATCGTCGGTACAACTTCCGGGAAACGCTTTGATCTTCGAACTAATCACGTATACAACGATCTATCTACGTATAATTGTATGAACATATGATCATAATATACTCATAGTACTTACATAATTAATATCCATATTAATTTTTTATATAGGTATTGTTGTGGAACGTTGTTTTATACTGTTACCTTGATGGTAGTGAATTCGATGCACATTCAGGGGAACGAGTTATTTTTTATATTTTATTTTAGAAAATGTATCACATTTGAACATAGCGGGATTTGAAACCATGCTAACAACTGCTTACACCGCCAACAAAATGAAGTTGTAACAAACATATAACAATTTCGTCGCTCTTGATTATGAGCTTATGAGAGTTTTTTTATCAAAGAGTTATTTCCATATTCCAGCGCAAAAATATCCGTCAACGCATTCCGGATTCGAATGGAGTGATAACTGAATATGAGTAATTTTTTTTTATATTTCTATTGTTACAGATAGTTGAGTATTGGTGGGTTCCATTTTTTAAAAAGTCCATTGACACCGAAATGGTGTACGATGACACTGACTGTGTGCACTGCATGGTGTGGGTTCAATTCTCAACCGGGGAAATAAAAAAACGAATTTCTTAGTATGAGATTCTGTCTGCTTACCTGGCTTACGGCTGTATCCCGTTAGGCAAATAAAAACCAAAAAGATTTTTCAAATATATCCGTTTCTATTAATGCATAAGTCCTATTGTTACACGAAATGTAAACGAGACACAAATTATTCTACAAACTATCTACAGAATAACTTAAGTAAGTTTGACGGAAATAAAAGCTCCTTTGTTACGATGTCCGTAAACTTTCCACGGCTCAGTGATCGGTGGAGCATTTAAACGAACATTTGTAAGCCTACAATATAAGTTAATAAATAAATGTAGATATAACGTATACTTAGGCATATTTTAATTCCCGCATAGAGCAGGGAAGGCGGAGGGAACCTAGTCTTATGACACTTCCTTCCCCACATTCGCCGAATTTTTCGAGGCATTACGTGTTGAGTGGCGGAACTCAACATCGGGCTTTTAGGCATATTATGTTTTTTAAAAATTCAAAGTATTATTCGCTTTAAAAATAATGTAATTTATATTTTATACTAATATTATAAAGGGTTTGTTTGGTTTAACTTTTAGTCTACGAACGAACGGTACGAACTTTTGTGTTGAATAGGCAATTTATGGAGGGCGGCTTTGTTATACATCAAGTAGAACTGCGCCAGTCATGGCGCTGGGGCACAAGCTCGCGACTGTAAACGCTACAAATTGTGGGTTCGATGCCTAGTAGAAGAAATAATTTATTTAATATTTGCTCATTCTGGTAACGGAGCAAAGCGCGTCGTAGAGTTCTGCCACTCAACACGAAGTGCTTCCAGAAATCACTTGAAACTGTATCTTTTGCAATTTCTTGCAGCGTCTAATCAAATGTGTATCTTAAGAAAGCATGGATTTCATTCGTCCTTTATTGGTAAAATTTTAAAATTGTAGTTAGCTGAAATATATACAATTATACACCCGTATTGATATGCAAAAGTAATAAAATAACAACTTTGAACTGGAAGAAAAAAATGGGGTAAAAAGCGATTGATCACTAAGCAAAATAAACATAAATGTATATAGCTATACTTTCGATATATTATCATTGTCTTTTTTTGGTGTTGGCAGAGCAAAATCGACACAATGTAGAGTTGCAAAACTGAATATCGCGTTTTTTTACTGCAAACATTTTTAATAAGCGATTGTACCGAGTGTAAGTTAGAAACCAACAACCATTGAGTTAACAGTTAAACACTGTACCGCTGTACCATTGCGCATTGTGACCTCTAACCGTATACTATAGGCCATGTCTAAAAAATGTTAAATTTAATAGTATATTAAATTCTTACAAGAAAAAAAAATCACATGTCCTGTAAAAACTCCGAGTAAAAGCTTGTATATAAAACGAACCGTTCCGTTTCAAATCGGCGAAGTCAAATCGTTTTGCAAATAATATAAAATTTCTTCGTAGAATTTGAAGCGAGTGATTTTTCAATTGAAAAGTAAATTTATATCATTTGTCTTGGTGCTCTCGGATTTCTTATACCGACATCTTACCTTACGTTTCCAATAAGAGCTTATATTTGATAGATATTTTTATTTCTAGACGCAATAAACATTCGATATATATTAAACATTATATATGTAAAAAGTTCTAACAAACTTAACAATTGTTATTTTACACAGCCATTTCTTTACTTTGGGTTTGATCTTGTTGTATTTGCTACAAGTGGAAATCGAATACACAACCTATCTCGTCTACTCTTCCGCTCCCTCACTTACCCCTCCTACTTCGTAAATTAACTTTAAACAAGCAGTTACACTTCTAGTAAGAAAATTCATTCACATTTTATATTAAAACTGCAGTATAACGTAGATTACGTGTAATAAACAAAGGAGGTCTGGCTGTAAATGCACCCGCGGGGTCGTAGACTGTCGAGTGTCGCCTCTAACCACTGTTTTGGTATACTAATAAAAAAGGTTTATATGCTAATTTGTTAGATGGAAACGAACGTAAATTGCTTTGTTTTAAAAATAATTGTGAAAAATAACGCTTTACTTTTCAAGATTTCGAGGAACGATTAGAGGTCGTTAAAAATTCAAACAAACGGGAAAACACTCAAAACGCATCGAAACAAAAAAACAATTGAATGAAAAACAGCAAAGTCATTAAATAAAGCGTCAAGGTCAAACAGCTGTTACATTTAAATCATTTAAAATATTATTAATTTCTTTTTATTTAATTAATAATTAATAGACATTTTCTTTACTTGTTCTGGTAATTATACACTAAAAAGTGCCTTAAAACACATGGAATTAAATGAACAAATATTTTATTTTCGTAGCACTCTAATGGACTATTTACATATAACAAAATTATCAATCGAGCTGATTCTTAATCTAAACGCGGATACTATAAAATAAAAAATATACAATTTTTTACAACTCTTCATTTGAGTCCACGATTTTCCGTCTCCTTTTAGGTAGGACCAAGTATTCCGTTCGTAACGCACAGCCGAATTATCGAGACATTGCCGTTTAGTGGCGGAACTCAAAGACGAACTTTATCTTGTTACTAGAACGAAGAAATAAAAACTAAATTCGCATGAATGGAATGGGTGAGTTCGATACTCACATCCGTCGTACTTCCAGTTAGACACTGTGAAAAATGTATTTTTTTATACAAAATATGTATATTCTTACTTTAGTTTTAAATAAGAATTCGTTACTAAAAATGTATACCCACTTTTAGGTCGTTAGCCAATGAGAAAAGTAACAAATGAAACAAATCCTATGGAACATGACTATTTACATAAAAATAAAATACTAACTAAGCATATCTGTATGTCTATATATGAGCATCTCCTTAGAAACCAACCTTTTTGATGCCTCTCGAATGTCATATGAGACAAGACCGTAAAAATACGAGACAAAAATAATAAAATCTTCTTAAGATTCATATATCATGATGCTTTAATAATGTTTTGGGTCACATTCACAGTTATTTAGACATTCGTTTTTACTATACTAGTAACTTGATCTGACTTCATCTGAAAAATTTTTTTTTTCAAGAAAAAAAAAAGAGTTAAAATCTGTCCAATATTTTTGAAAAGCGAATATGTGACAAATAGACAAATACTATAATATTGTAAGCTCCTTTTACCTGTGTAAAGATCACTAGATTTTGTATCGAAGCTCTTACTGGTCTATTGTGTGTTTCGTTGTAATGTTACTCCTCCTACACCGTTAAACCTACAGCTTTGAAATTTAGCAGGAACGTTGTGGACGACCACGACGCAGTGATACCAGCGAAGTAGTTTGGGGATAATTGTAATTGTAGTTTTTAAGCTGTGGAACGTTTTGAACTCATCTAACGGGCAGGTACGGACAAAGAAAGAAATTCCACAAAAAAATTTCCAAAATTTTCGCAACACGTTTAGCTTCACCCGCCGTGCACAGCGTGTTGCGGTTCCTAGTTTTGTATTAAATGTACAGAATTGACCCATTTTAGAGCTTCGTTATGTTTAAATATATGAATGTAGCATCGCTACCACCCTGTAAGGTGGTAGCTACGTGCTATCACCTATGATCCTATTATAAATTTAATAATTATTCTGATATTTTGTATACATTATATGAGTTTATCAATGTATATGACGTCAATGATGTATTATTTGTATAAATTGTACGTTGGCGGCATTTTCGATGAGGATCTAATCCACAAGCATCGTGGGTAAAGTCAAATGTGCCACTGCGCCATGATTTTATAAAACTGAAAAGTTTATCGCTGTATCTCACATATATTAGGGTAGGTAAAGACACTTCATGCTCCAACACTCATAATGGCGTTGTGGTTGATGATGTTGTCGAGTGATGATGGAACTAACTGGTTTCGCCACAACTGCATTACTTTTTGCTTCACACGCGTAAGCTCTTGCCACAAAATTTGCATTTAAATTATAAAAAAAAACTGTATATTACAGTCACGGGAATTAGATAGTCATAAAAACGTAGTCTTTACAGATTTTCAGCCTGCCTCATTCGGCCTAGTGAGTATCTAAAGCGATTTAGTAAACCCGAATCAGTATTGGGGCGTCTTTTATTATCTTTTATTCTGTGATTGTTTCCCGAAAATGAAATAAAGATAGAATTATCTGTAGTTTCGTAGCTCTGCCTGTAAAAAAAAATGGCAGTTACAAATTTGTGGAGAGTTGTTATCGCGATTGTCCTCTGCGCTAAATGCAGCGTTAAACTCTGCTAGGTAGAGAACGCAATGTCTGACATTAAGTACTCGCTACCTTTCCTGCGGTATAAAAGTAAAAAAAAATTGAACCCGTAGCTGCCAAGACTTCAGTGTGTCGCTGCACCTGTAGGGCCTCAACAAATTCAATCTCGACAAATTCCAATCAAATTACTAAAATATGAAATGTGGCTTCACTCAATAACAAAAGGTTTTTAATTAGTCGTGAATTTAGTTCAGCCGTTTTTTTTACGTAAAAATTTTGTATATCGACTAATACTGGAATACTCAACTACGACACCTTACTTTACTTGAAGGCACATTTTAAAAGACGTATATTTCTGTGTGATTTTTATTCCGCTAATAAATTATATTGTAGCCGTATAGTGTGGTATATACTCGTATAGTAGTTATATTCTTGTTTGTTTTACAACCTTATATATGCTGTTTGCATCCTATCCCTTACTTAATTTGCCATTTTGCTCTGCCCAAAGGTTGCCTGGCAGAGATTGCTAATAAGCAATAAGGCCGTCTTTTGTATATTTTATATATTTTCTGTGTCTTTTCTTGGGTGTATAAGAAAGAGTTATTGTTATTACTATTAATTTTGTATTAACAATAATAAAAATAAAAAAAAATCTTACATAAACAGTAAGTTCTTTAAATATTTTTAATATTTATATAAGAGGCCGTCGTGGCACAGTAGGACAGCGTTTGAGTGTCAAGGCGATAGCTGTAGGTTCGATCCCAGCTCAGGTCTCTACTTATTACATTCAAATTACATAATCATTTCTTCGCTCTGGTGCACAAATAGCGACTCACCACGCAGTGGTTCCAAAATAAAATAGAGGGTAAGGAACGGCGTGTCTTAACATCAAGTTTTCTTCGTTTCCTTCTACCCTGCTATGCGGGATACAGCGTGAAGTTGCATTAAAGCACTTTAAAACACATTATTACTATAAAACAACGATTAAGGGCTTAAGTTTGCTTATTCACTCATTCATCTTATCACTCATTCTCTTCATCAGTATATCAACTTCTTCTTTGTCGATTCGCTCTTGGCAGAGCAATCATGGTCGTCGTTTTAAAATTTGGTGGTGCGCCACACAGTCCGAAGCCATTACCTCGTCCACTGCCTCGTCCATTCGTCTGCCTGGTACATTCGTAGGAAGGGTCATTGAGCCAGTCTTTACTTTGTCTGTTCATCGCATGGCGGATCTGCCGCGTGGCCTGCTGCCCTCAACTTTTCCCTGAATCACATGGCGTTGTATGGCCATATCTCCTTGTCGAGAGATATGTCCGAAGAAAGTGAGAATGTGTACTTTAACGATAGAGGACAAACGCTGTTTTATGTCAAGTTCCCGGAGTATGGACTCGTTAGTTCTAAATTCTGTCAAAGACACTCCAAGCATTTTTCTCCAGCACCACATCTCTAGAGCGTCTATCTTCTTCTCCTCACTATTCCGATATCTATATTTTCTTTTATATTAAAGGAACTACAAATATATTTTTTACAAATATATTACAAATAGATTTTTTTTCTTTTATTTGCATTGCAAGTTCTCACTTTCTTTCTTAAATTTCATAACTGTAGGTCCACGGAAATTTCACTATACGTTTTGAATATGCAACAAAATCAATGTATCTTTTGATTGCGTTAACTCAGAAGTGTACAGGTTCAGTCAGATATTCAAGTTACGTACATAAACTGTATATTTGACATTAACTTCAGCTTGTTTAACCTCAGACAGATTAAAAAGTGATCCTATAAGTATTCCGTGTTCACTTTTTGATGTATGGAACTCTAAAAATCAATTTACTGGCAAATTAAATTAATCGTACAAACCGTTTTAATTAAAGGCTATTATAAAATAAGTTCTTGTTGTTGAAAAGGAAATTAATTATTTTGTTTTGTTTCAGATCTGACGAGCCGAGGGGGCGGGGTGCAGAGTGCGGGGGTGCAGGGTGCGGGGCGCGGCGTGCGGCCGCTTTGTAGGTGGGATTATTTGTTTTTCATTAAAAGTTTAGTTGATTCTTGGCTGGTGTGCCTTGGCGCTTCCAGCATTGATAAATAATTCGAAAAGTAAATTAATAATTATATAATAATAACAGAAGGATAAGTCCACAGATATTACGTAATCATCGGTTGTAGGTTTGATCCAGCTTTGGAGAAATTATTGTGTTGAAATTAATTTTATTTGAAAAATTCAAATATTAGCAGTTTTCATATAAGTTTAGCGATCATAGCAATAGGATGACTCTCATGAGAAGTAGATACGAGCCTCTACGTTCAATTTCTTGTACGTTTCCTAAAAATATTTTTTATCCGTTTTGTGGAATATACGTTTTGGAAAAGGTACAAAATACTTTTTATATGATAGGTCTAGGAGAACTAATCGTAATAGTTTGTTTTGAATGACATGTATAAAAAAGATTTATGACAGTGGCAGTATGGAGAAATCGTTACGTTTGGCTTTCTCTCTTATTACTCCGCTATGGATTAGCGTGAAGCTTAAAGAAAATCAACTAGAGCAAAACTAAAAATATTTATTAAATGAGTGTCACACTGAATGGGAATTGAACCCGCAACCATTGCGTGTACAGTCACATCAGGTACATTAATGACGTCAGTCGTAACGTAGCAAAACTTCTTTGTTTTGTAATTTTTACAACAGTTTACGTTTTCGTCTCGCCGCCTTATGTGTTTACATAAAAACATGTTAACAAAGCTGCAAAAATAGTATCATAGCTTGTAAGAGATCTATAAATAATATGTTGTTTTCCAATACGTTATTTTAAGCATATTAAAAATATAATCATGTAAACGGCTGGGAGCTATACAGTCGTCATTTTACAAATTTGCTTTAACAATAGGTATTACGAATATTCGACAATCTAGAAATTATTATATTTGTTTTCTTTTTTTTTATATTTATTAGCGTTTTTTTGGCCAAAAACGCGAGAGTTGGACGAGACGAGACGACCACATTGGTCTTCTTCTCTGGTAATAAATAATATATAGTTATATAACGAAATTATAATTTTATCGTTGAATCCTGTTACGTGCGTAAAGTTTTAAACAAAACGAAGATCCAAATAAAATTGAAGTTGAAATTTAATCTTCTTAACAATTCTACACCCTGTCTCGATATGATCGAAAAGTAAAGGATGACAGTTCTCTCCAATAATCATGGATAATGCGATAAATTGAAGTTTTTTTAGTCTTACACTGTATCCCGTATATAGCTGGGTGGCCAGACGGAAGCTAGTGACACTCCATGCGCATGTTCGCTCAATTTTAGAGATGTTGCGGTTGCCGCTTATTCTCTTTACCAGAGTGGGGCAATGAAAATAGTTCATTCACCCGAGTGGAAATCGAAATCACAAACGCCGTGTTTACAGTCGGCTTAGCAAAAAAACAGCTCTAACTAATTTGTATCTGTGGATGTTAAACAGACGTAGGCGTCTTTCAAGAGAAATAATTTGTAAGTTGAAATATTTAACGCCAGCGTTAAGTACTTCCTAAACGCCATAACGTCGTGTGATGATCGTTTAATGGGTTCGTCTCGTAAGCTCGTTAATATAAGTAATATAAGCGTTTGACCTTTTCAAATTATTTATTCCTTCGCTCGAGTGTCGAAGCAAAGCGCGGCGTTGATTTCCGCCACTCAACAAGCAACGCCTTCAGAATTCTGCAGAAAATGGAGAAATGTTTTCATAGAAAGGAGTTTATTAACAGTAAGTTCCCAGGTTCCCTCTGCCTATCCTGCCATGTGCGGAACATAAAGCTAAAAAAGAAAACGATTTCTTTTAACTGTAGTCCCTTGTGACTTATGTCATGCTTTTTGCTTTAGGCCATCTTTTTTTTTTTCAAAGAAAAAATAAATAAGTTTCTATTCGAATCACGATACTATTTTCAAATATAAAAATTCAGTTCCTTAAATGTGGTCACTCAAAGCACAATTTCGAATGTCGTCATCTTGAAAATTAGACCATCTATTAATAGAAAATATGTAATAGTCTATATAAGTTATCAGCCATCTACACACCTACAATACAAACCTCGCTAATTGCGCTAAGATGAAATATAAGGAAGGACACGTCGTTGAGAACTGCGCTATGTTATCTAAAACAATAACCAACGTAACGTTCGATTACAAACATTCTATTTCTGTGTCCACAGATCATCTCCGTATAAACATGGCCATTGCCAAACTGTTAGCAATTAGATTTACGCAATGGCAGCCATGCTTTAAACAAATACTAATAAATAAATGTTGATTTTGCATAATATTATTGTATTGTAAAACAAACATTATGCTTGCTTAAAAGGGTAGGCTTGACTGTAACGCGACGGTTGTGGGTTCGATCCCCACTCGAGGAAATTAAATTTAAATTTATAGTTTCTTATCAAATTCGATGGAAAGTGGGGAACGGAGTGTCTAAACAATAGGCCTCTCTCTGCCTACCCTGCTGTGTGCGGGTACAGCGTGAAGCTGATTTTTAAAAAGGTATACGTAAAATTTCCTTTCCAAAGGTTGTGGCTTTTTTATTGTTATTATTTCGTATACCACAGACTCATTGTTCGTACCTTTTGTTTATTTATTATATGATATTACTTAATAGAATTATGTTATTATATAGATACATTTTCTATATTTATACACTATGTCCTTAAGAGTCCAGTCCAGTTTTTTGAGTTGCCAGTAATAAGTTGTGGGTTTGATTCCCACTCGGTGGAATGAGTTACTTTCATTTTCTTGGTCTGGTGTAAAGACAAAATGCGGTATTAATTTCCGCCACTGAACATACAATGTCTCGAAAATTGGGCACTGCATGGCGAACGAAGTGTCTTAATATTCACCTCCCACCAGGATAGGTGAGGGAAACTAACATACTTGCGTAAAAAGGTATAGTAACTTTTCCAGGAATATCCGTCACTGAACGCTTTATAGCTTCTACCTCACAATTTAAAAATAGTAAAAATTATGTTATTAAAAGTAAAAAATATTATTTAAGATTGGGATTTGAACCCCTGTTTAAGGTCGCTAGTAACATCATAACGTTATTATAATATGAGTTGAGTGAAGAAGCCATCGTGGCGCAGTGGGGCAACGTCTGAATATAAACGCAATAGTTATGGGTTCGATTTCCACGTGTAGGAAGAAATATAATATTTTCATACACTGGTAGAGAAAACGCGGCTTTGTGTTCCTCAACTCAACACTCAATATCTCGAAAATGGAAAAGAAGTGTCTTGATATATGACGATAATGATATGAAGATATAATAATTAATTATTATTTATTTGTTTTCTTTTTTGTTTCAGATTCATTATGTTGAAATACTGCGAAAATTTTCGGCGATAATTGTTTCCAAAATATGTAAGTCTTACTAAATTTTAAAGTTCTGTGTTGACTGCTGTGTAAGACGCAATCCAGAAATAGCATTTCTAATAATGATAATATTATAAAGAGTCATCGTGGTAGTTGTGTCCATTCTTCCCACTCGGCGGACTAAACTTTTTTTATTGATTTGCTTTGGTAACAAGACAGAGCGCGGGGTTGAGTTCCGTCACTCAATATAGATGTGTCGTTATAGACATTGTATCTTGACTATTGAACGATGAGTGGGGAACGGACTGCTTAAGTAATGTATTCCTCAGAACTATTCTGCTTCCCATCTTGTTCCATGATTTTCTTTAGTTAAAGAAGTTAAAAATGTATGGGAGCGAGTAGGAATCGCACCCACGCACAGCTCGCTTTACTCGCGTTTACAGTCAGACCCTGTGCCGCTAACCACGACGGCGATTAGTGAAAACGCTTCAATAGTAATCAGGTTCAGTCTATTTGTTTAATAATTCTTAGAAAGATATAATCAGTGCTTCAATTGAAGTTTGTGAAAATATTTTATATAGAGGTATGGACTATTTCTCGCAATTCACTTTATTAGGTTGCTAGCTTGTCACACGTGTGATAAAATTATAATTTTAATTTAATTTTCGTAGAACTACTAATAAAGTAATATATATAAAAAGTTTTACTAGGTATTAATAAATATGAACAATGGGAAACTACCAGTCTAAGCACTAGATTAAGGAAATCCATATGTGGCACTCAGCGTGATAGAAAATAAATAATGTTTTTTTTTATTTTCAGGTAAATATCTCTATAAAGTAATAATCAAGCAAACAAAAAATAATTGAAAAGAAATAACAAAATGGAGCTGGAAGATGTAGAAATGTACGGAAACGACAATTACTCCTTTGATGACAACGGAACATTTAACGGGACTTATGAGAACTGTCCTAACGTCAATTTACCCATAGTGTACGTGATTACTCAGATACTGTATGCCCTGGTGTGTGTCGTCGGACTTCTGGGCAATACGCTGGTTATATACGTCGTCCTGAGATATTCAAAAATGCAAACAGTGACTAATATGTATATAGTGAACCTGGCTATCGCTGATGAATGTTTTCTGATAGGAATACCGTTTCTAATTGTAACTATGTCGCTACGCTCGTGGCCGTTTGGAAGATTTATGTGCAAAGCTTATATGATATCCACTGGGATAAATCAGTTCACGAGTAGTATTTTTCTCTGCATCATGAGCGCTGACAGGTACATAGCTGTTTGCCACCCGATAGCGGCGCCTAGATTGAGGACGCCGTTCGTATCTCGCATCGTCTCCGCCGCTGCCTGGACAGCGTCAGCTCTGGTCATGACACCGATCTTCATGTACACCACACTAATAGAAAATGAAAATAGTCTATCATGTAACATAGTGTGGCCAGAGCGCGAGTTCAACAAGGGGCAAACCTCGTTCACTCTTTATTCTTTTGCCTTAGGTTTCGCGGCGCCTCTGACTCTCATTTTTGTTTTTTACTGCCTTGTCATAAGAAAATTGAAAACTGTTGGACCAAAAAATAAATCGAAGGAGAAGAAACGCTCTCATAGAAAAGTAACCAAGCTAGTTCTTACTGTAATAGCGGTGTACGTCCTTTGCTGGTTACCGTATTGGGCCTTTCAGGTGGCATTGATATATTCACCGCCGACAGAGTGCGCCAGTCGTATTACTATCACCGTGTTCCTCGTCGCAGCCTGTTTCAGCTACAGTAACTCAGCAATGAATCCAATACTTTATGCATTTCTATCAGATAATTTTAAGAAGAGTTTCCTAAAGGCTTGTACATGTGCAGCTGGGAAGGATGTAAATGCTACGTTACATGTAGAAAACAGCGTAATACCGAGAAAGAAAGGAGGAAGTGCAGCGCGTGCGCAGTCACGCGCCTTGGCAGAAGTTCGAGGGTTTAAAAGTCCAAGAGATGGTGCTTGCGGCTCTAGGTCAGAAGCCTCCACAGCTCTCACATCTCGTTCCGTGGCAGTAAGTGAAGCCCTGCACATGGATTCCCGTCCAGGTCTCACGCCACTCATAGCTCCAAACGGTCTCTCACACTCGCGTCTTTGAGTGAGGGCCTCGCGCCGCAGCCGCGACTCTACTGCCATATTTGAAGAGGACACTATGATTATCTCTATAGATTAGTTTAATTAAGAATGGTTTAATTGCGTGACCACCGACAGCTGAGAGACATGAGCCCTGTCTCCTCATTTGTCGGCCCTAAAAAGTAAGTTGCTGTAACACTTATAACTATCAAAATTGTATGTTCTGTGTGGACCCGAGTATACGAGTACGAGTTTTTGGTGAAACTTTGTTCATTGATCAACATGTATATAGCATACATTTTTGCAGTGTTCGAAAGAGACGTTTTTGGCCTAGGGTTGTAACGATGAATTTATTAATATTTAGGTAGTCTATCGCCTGGCGAATAATTTATAAATAATATTATATTATAATTATGATTATTATTGTAAAAATGTACATATCCTGTAAATATTTAATTGTCATAAAATTTTATTTGTGATCAATAAACTTACTTATATGAAATCCTTGGTTTTATTTTGCCCAGTTATAGAATGGCATGGTCAGGAAATATTGGTTTTCATAAAGAGTATCAATCAAGTGAGATGACAGTGGTCGGGCGAGGCGAGGGGAGTCCGGGCGGGGTGAGAGGTGGGGAGGGGAGGACGGGGTGACATGGACATATACGCAAATACATCGACGTAAGCTGAATATAGTCGCCGGGTTGGGCCGAAGCTGAATAGCCGCTAAGCCGTAAGAATACAATTCCATCAGGATATTACGGTGGCGAGCCGCTGTTATATTAAAAGTGTACGCCAGTATATTTTTAGGAAACAGCCAACTTATGATAAGTTTATTAAATTTATCATAATGAACTTTACTTTACTTAGAAAATATATATTTTATTATTAAAGATTACAGTTTTAAAGATTTAAGAGCTAAACCTTATTCAAATAAAAATAAAAAAGCTTCACGCTGTATCCCGCACACAGCAGGGTAGCCAAAGGGAACTTAGTGTTAAGACACTCTGTTACCCACCTTTTGCCGAATTCTGGAGGCATTGCGTGTTGAGTGGCTGAACTCGACGGAAATGGAAACTCAATAGAAATATAAATTTAAGTAAATATTTCATCTCCTCGAGTGGGGATCGAACGCTGCACCACGACTGGCCTCAAAGCCTAAAACTTTTTTTTGATGTTATTTAATTTATTTTTTTAAATATTCTTCAGCAGTATTTTTAACCTTGTTGTAACAAGTACCAAAAATATATTTATTTTTTGCCCGTATTTATAAACAAAATAGGAGGACCTTTGAAATCCTTGCTTAAGCTGAATATTTATTTGACTTGAAAAAGAAACTAAATCTAAATACAGAATATTAAGACGACGTTTATTTTTCGAATTTAAGAAATTTTTATTTTAATAAATTACGTCGCCTCATAGACATCGCCATACAAATAAAAACCTTTATGTACTTTTATAACATTTGTCAGAGAGTAATCTGACTGGGCTTCATTTTATTAAAATTTGTCCAGACGAAAGCCATTTTTAGACTTAGTGAAGTCATTATAAACTTTTAGTAAGGTTTCGCTTGTTTTTTTTTATGTTTTTGTTTTTCTATCAGGGCCCAATATTGTCTCTAGTAGTCCCCGTACTGTCTCTATGGAAGCGTAAGACTGAAAGATAATAATATCGTACTTGTGGCGTCCTGTATTAGCTGTGGTTGAGAGTTTGTTTTCCAGTAGGTGATTGGGGTAAGGAATTTATTTTGTCCACTTAAGAAAATAATAAATATAGAGTAATAATGGAGTAACTTATTAATAATATCTTTCTACGTAACATGATGTCTCGAAATAAAAATATTAATAAACGTTTTTATTTTTGCAACCAGTGTTTTATTTATATAGTTTACGAAAAAAAAAAAACTTATTTCATTATTATAGTTTTATTAAACCACTTAACGTATGTACATATTATAATACACTTTCCCTTAAATTAGTTTTTACCTACTTTTTCATTACATAGAATAAAAAAAGGAAAATTCACCAATATGACAGGTTATTAGACAATCTTTCTTTATAATTATTATTCAGACATTTAGATTGCGCTAATTTCTATTAAATGATCGTGATTAATGTCCGCCCTGCCACGTGAGGAACTAAGGCACAGTCAAACGGTCCTCACAAAACTAACTCGAGTCGCAATTTGTCCAACCAGAAATATCGTCGTGAAATCTTCAAGCATTATTCATTTTAATTGAACTTACTCGGAGATCGTAGGACGATTGTGTTATGTTCAATTTTAGCTGTAAAAATTGTGAGGTTGAGAAAAACAATTTTGAAGAATTTATGGCATATTTAAATTTATATGCTTAAATAAATAAAAAATAATTTATATGCTTAAATTAAATCAATAAAAGATTATAATATACTTATTAGAAGACTTCTAATAAGCTTCTTTCTATTATTAAGCAACTTCATGAAAAATACTCACATATAATTTATAATTAAAAATGTAGTTTATTATCTGTAATAATATATATAATAGCTTATAAAAGAAACACGTTTTTCTATACGAAGCGCAACAAGTGAAATAGAAAATAGTGGGATCTGTAAATCATAACCTCTTAAAAGTTCCACTATTCAGGTCCTGGTTCCCTCGTCAGACCAGCTCTGTGATACCATTTCATTATTTAGTCACTTTACGCTATATAATAATGACTGCTGTTCGAATCCCGCTTTGTCATTTTTTTTGTTAAAATATTACGCATGCACCATAATTATACTAGTACTTACTAGAGAGCGAATTGACGCGCAGAAAACATGTTGCGATAGCAACGTGTATGTCACTATACAAAATTATATAAGGTAAGGGAAAGCGAGAAACAGTGTGTGTAAATATTTTTAAGGTTTTTTTTTACTTCTACTAAGCGGTAAAAAATAGAAAGCTGTTTTTTTTTAGGTTCACGCTGTATCTCTCGCATAGCGGTGTAGCCAGAGGGAACCTGGGAACTTATTGTATTGAAGTCGAGTGGAAACCGTATTGTAGATACGATCCATCAAAGTCCTGTACTCGTAGATATCTCCAAATAAATTTATATGATAGTTGCCGTGATGGTAGTTGGACATATTGAACGTATTGGTGTACGTGAGCGCTATGACATACGATTCCATTGGATAGACTCCCTTTATTGATAAATTTTCGGGTTTGGTTCCACAAAATGTTGCCATCGGTTACCCTATTTCTCTAAATTATATAAATAAATCTCTCGATATCTAGTGAAATACAGGAGATAAAGTTTACAAAATAAGGTAGTGATACTATTAATAATATTTATTTGTATTATTTACCACTTTTTTTTGTAAACTGTATAGAAGGCTAGTCGCGGCGCAGTGGCACAAAATGTGACTGTAAAACCGATTGGTTGTAAGTTCAATCCCGACTCGAATGAAATATTTATTTAAATTTATATTTCTATTTGTCGAGGCAAAGCGCGGCATTGAGTTCTGCCACTCAACACGCAATGCCTCCAGAATTGGGTAGAAAGTGGGCAACGGAGTGTTTTAACAATAGCTTCCCGCTGCTTACCCTGCTGTGCGTGGGATACAGCGTGAAGCTGAAAAAAAAAATTGTAGTTTCAGGCAATTAAAAAAGTTGGGACGCAGTTTCCTCACACTCCTCTGTCATAACCGTTATGCTGGATAATTTAAATAAATATTAAACAATATTTAGCTAATTAATTAAATGAACAAAATAAAGCAATAATTTCTCGGACGCCTTCTATACAATAAGAAACATTGAAACAAAAGAAGCTACTTCCGGTCTCCTTCAATATAAATTAACGCTATAAATTGAAAATCACCCACGAATTAGGAGATAACTCGATTAACGTCGTGAATAATTTATGACGATTGAAATCTTAAGACAAAAGTAGGAAGGGAATGAATTGAATTAAACGCTACTGTAATGTGTTTATTGTTGAATGTAAGATAAGATTTTATTAAAACATTTTTAGCATTACATAGCCTGGTGTCGAGACACTCCGTTCCCCGATTTCAGCACAAATTGAACATTGTGTTCAAACTGGCAACTCAACGCTGTAATCTGTCTACCAGAGCAGAAAAATAACCATAAATCAATCATCCGAACAGAGATCGAACTAGAGATGTTTCAGAACTTTGGCTTCGGTACCGGGAGATCGGAACCTCCGATTGAGATAACACCTCCGACTCCAACTTCAGTTCCGATACTATTCAATCGGAGAATGTCATCACGAGCCTAAAGCTCAGTTGTTTACTATGTCATTTTCAAATGTGTACATTTTTATAATACTTGTTAAAAGGTGAACCTATCACGACCGTGTTGTTTTTAAAAATTTGTTGAAGTTTTTGTAAACATTACAAAATGTATCTTTTAGGAGAAGATCTGACACACAATCCCCCGCCGCTTCTTTAATCAAACGACGAAGATACGTGTGTACATATAAATAACATATTTTAATATTTTGCTATCATAAAAACTAATACGATCCGTTACATAGTATTTTCACATTAGTATTCCCATTTGCAATAAGTCTGTCTTCAACCAATACTCATACAATCGTTATAAACTAAAACTAGCATCGTACATGCGTCAATACGAGTCGTTTTGCACTTCACGGTGGTCCGCGCGGCGGAGGTCGAATACGACTTTACCTCTATGTTTCCACTTTTCATATACATTTTATTAGTAATTTAATAACATTACAAAAATGATCGCATAAAGATTGAGTTGTTCATCTTACGCCAAATAAACAAATAGTTTAGCAAATTAATTTTGCAATATTATAATTTATACCTTAAAATATTATTATAAAATGTTTTTTTCTGTTTTTATGTGACTTAACACTAGATTCCTAGGTTCCCTCTGCCTACATTGCTATATGTGGGATAGTGTGAAGTTAAAAAAATACAAATTTTGAAGCTGTAAAAGCTTAAAGTGACTAAAATTATAGTAGAAAAGCATAGTCCAAGAATATTAAAGAGATAACTACCATTGTATTTAATTATTAAATTGTAACGTTTATATTGAAAAGAGAACATGTTGAGTGTCTCGTCGGCTCTTCTCTTTACTTTTAGTAGCTCATTGGCATTCAGCGATTCAAAGGTGCTTGAAAAATCTATTTGAATAAAGAATATTTAGAAATAGAATTTGAATACTGTCGCCGGAAGCCAATTAATACCGTCAGCGGTTGACTAATTGTCGTGAACATCCACGCGGAAGGTCGTTGTCCAGTGGAAGGTGCCACATGACTGTAAAAAAAATAATTTAGGATTGCATTGTTTCAAACAAATAGTGAAGTAAATTTGAGAAAATTTTCTTAAAGAAGTCAGTGTTAAGACATAGTAGTAGGCGCTTATAGGTTGTAGGATTTGGATGTATCTGGTGGGGAGTTATAATCATGCTAAGAGTCTCGCAATGGATACCGTCATGTCTAATATTATTCTCTAGAAAATATAAAAAGTATCGGCTTATGTTTTATAATTAACCTGCCAAAGTAACCAACCACCAAAGAGTAGGCAGAGGGAACGTAGTGTTAAGACAGTTCGATCCCAACTTTCCACCAATTTCTGGAGACATTGGTTGTTGAGTGAGCGGAACTCAACGCCACACTTTGTATTTACACCAGAACGAAAATGAATAATATAAATTGAAATAAAGATTTCATTTCCTCGAGTGGTGATCAAACCCAAAACCAGTCGTATTTACAGTCACACTTTGTGCCCCTGCTCTCAATTTTAGTCCGGCAATCTATTTTATAAAGGTGCGCAAATCCGTGAATCCGATATGTGTATTACAGATGTGCTGCGTACAGAACGAGAGCAGAAGAGGTTTGTCAGACATCTCGTGTATACTCTAAATAAATTAGTTTACTAAACAGAACAGCACATTTTTTTTTTCTTGTATATCCTGGCTTTTGCAAAATTTTTAGCTTAGCTTATTGTGATGAAACTCTGACGTGACGGTTACGTTGTTACCGTTAAGAGTGGACGAGGAAGTAAAAAACCGCATTGAATGTAAAAAAACAATATTATTATTTATTTTTATATATACTAAGTAAAGCTAAAACGTTGTGTCTTGTATATAACAAAGTAGGCTTCTTCCGTTATTCAGGAAAAAGTATGAAGGTGTAAAGAATAATTCTCCAACTTAATATTATAAATTTAAAAGTTTGGGAGGATGGACGTTTGTTTCACTCTCACGAATTGATTCTCATTTAGATAACAGTTTACACTAGAGTAGTATAGATTATGTTTGTATGAGAATAACATATCGGTCACAATTTACTCAGATATACGACTACAAAAGCTAGTTGATAAATTTCCAGAAAAAAATCGCGTTAAATGTAAACGCTAATGAATTCTGTCCATCAATAAGTTGGAAACGACCTAAAGTGTGAGTGATGTGAAAGCATTGATATCTTGAAATGAAAGTTTGTTAGTGACAGCTCGAACATCTCAACTTACTGAGATATCGATTAGTCTCCATTTCATACAAACTAAGAAGTTCATTAGGAAACACATAGCAACAAAAACGACATACACGATCGAAATCTGTGGAGAAAAATGGAAAAAAAAACATCTCAACTTGAGCTGGAATGCTCAAACTCACAAACTGTTATATCTATCACAGCTTTTAAATTTGGAAAAAACTTTTCTGTAAATTCTGATAAAAAACATTTTTTTTAATATTTTCTTTTAGAGTTTACACGAAACTGAAAAAAATAAACAGTAAAGGAATCCTTATAAGATGCCTGTTTGTCTATATGACTGTCCGTCCGTCAACACTATATTCCTGCTATTAATGTCAGATCTGCATCTTTGACCTTGCAGAAGAAAAATGTAGTGCAGAATTTCCCCGGGTAACCCCGGACAGGTACACATATGTATGTTATCATTAATTAATTCTTGATTGACATTTATAATTATTCTATTTCCAAGACCTGGCGTTTACTCGTAAGCTTTTAATACCACTAAAAACCTTAATTTTAGTCACTAAAAAGCGACACAAAAAGTAGTTCGTCCGACGTCCATCAAACAGGCTTTAACGATACTGATAAATGCGGGGGTATTTTGTTATGTGAAGGATATGTAATGTTATTTATTTTGTGAATTTATTTTAAGCTTATCATCACCCACAACTTTCTGTGCCTTTGTTATAGATGTTAAGACTTAAAATAACAAATCCATTTTTTTGCCGTTCTATAAAACCAAGCTAAAATACAAATTTTACAAAATAACACAATAACACAGCGTCGACGTTGTGAGTTCGATTCTCGTTCAGGGTAGTCGTTTTTTTTATTTCATCGCGTTGTTAAGTAGACAAAGTGTGGTGTTGAATTCCGCCACTCAGCAAGCAAGATCGCGAAAATTTGTAACAATTTTGGTTCATAAAGTATTCTATTATTGCTTTGTACCTAAAAGTTAGTAGCACGACTGGCCATAAGGAAATATTTCTTTAAAAAAACCTATACAAATAAAGCTTAGCAGCATATAAACTTTTAAAGTACTTACTAAACATAAGTTTATGAGTTCTGTTTTACTAAGTGGTTTGAAGAGATCCCTAACATTGCGAGCGAGGACCCTTCAATTTCAAGTAGGGCAAGGGTAAGCGAATTTATTAAAATAAAAGGAATTTATTAAAACATTACTTTTTTCACTTACCGCCTAATTTTAGTAACATGGCGGAAATCAACGCCGCGCTTTATTTTATTACTAAAGCGGGAAACAGAAAATATCAAATATTTCATCTCCTTGAGTTTGTCAACCCACAGCCTTTTACGTTCACAATCTAACGTTTGTACCCCGGCACCATGGCTGGCTTTAATAATATAAAAAAAGGAAATTTGACAAAAGAGAGACAAAAATAATGAATTTTATATTATACGTCCTAGGAGCGTCTCCACGGAGTCAATGCTAAACAAAACATGATTGGTAGAGCGCGCGGTCGACGCGTCGTCGTGATGATGGTGACAAAAAAAGATATACTTATATCATAAATGTCCATGGTAATAACCAACATAAAAATGTTGCCGCAGTCCGACTTTTTTGTACTCAGTTGAATGTAAAAAGGAAAAATAAATGATGGAATTTATAACAGCGTTTAAGCTTTATATTCATACATAGAGCACGTTGAACTAATGAGTGATGAAATAATGGCAAATAAGACTTATTAAGGAAAAGTGCTCACTTTAACTCATTAGAGAGGTAGGAGGAGACCTCGGTTGACCTTCGAAAATACAGTATTAAAGGTACTGGCGGAGGGACGAGACGAAAGAGATATGCAGAGATCGTAGCGTTTGACGGTCCTTCGTCTCTTACTACCCCGCTAGGGATATAGCGTGAAGCTACATTAGATTAGATTGGATATACAGGATGTATTTTGACAATATGCTGTATTCTGCATATAGCAGGGTAAGTGCAGGTAGTGTTGAGACACTCCTTTCTCCACAAGCATGCGTTGCGTTGTATGACGCATAGCACCACACTTTGTTTTATCACCAGAACACCACTGATAAGAATGAACAATTAATATAAGCAATTTTTTGAGTGAGAATCCAGAACCCACAACCATCGCGACGATCGTCAAGATCACAAGAAGATCCAATACTCCTATCCTAAGGATATCTATCTATATAAACATTGGTTTCATGAATAATATAAATAAAACGCCATTGCTAAAATACATAGTAATAAATTTTCAATTTACTCCGCCTATATCATATTACCCAATTTCTTAGGCCTGAGGCGTAGAGATTTGAGATTAGACACTCTCCGATCGGCGACGCTGCGTTAAATAATAATTTATATTATCAAAATATTTGAGGCTAGTCGTAGTGCAAACGTGCTCAAACGTGCGACTGTAAACGCGACAGTTTGTGGGTTCGATTTCCACTGGAGGAAATGAAATATTTAAAATTTCAATTTCCTCGCTTAGATAACGAGGTGTGTGAGTGCGACGTTTAGTTACACTACTGAACTCGCAATGCCTTTAGAATTTGGTGAAAAGTGAGAAACAGAGGTGTTTTAATGGGAACGGAGTGTCTTAACAGTAAGTTTCTAGGTTCCTTCTTCGTCCGCCGCGTTTCGCGGAAGACTATTGTCCCCGTGTTTCGCGGCCTTAACGGCGGTCGAGGAGGAGCACCGTGAGGTTTTAGTGGGTATGGGGACGGCCTACCATCTGCCGTCCGAGTCCCACATAACCCGCTCGAGTCCCCACTCGGGCCGGTATCCGTAACATTTCCTCACGAAAAAAAAAAAAAAGGTTCCTTCTTCGTTCTTCCTACTATTCTTTATACGAATACAGCGTGAAGGTAGGAAGGGAAGGAAAAAGTATTAATATTTGTAGTAAGTTAACTTCATATTTTTTACAAATTAAAACATGGAAACCACTAGTAGATAAGTGAATATGAAGCCAAAATTTAGTACGTAATGGCGCAGTGGCACAGACAGTACAGTGTGGAATGGAAGTGTATACGCGACAGTTGCAGTTTTAGACTTGACCCATATTGTAGAGAATTTATTTTTATTTCCTCAACTTAACACAGTGTATCAGAATTCAGGCAAAAAAAGAAAAATAAAGTGTCTTGTCACTAACTTTCTAAGCTAGAAATTGTATGAACCTGAAAAAAAAACATATAATTTTCATATCACATAAACTACATAAGATGTTGTTTAACAATGTAAACAAAACAACAAATGACTATATTCGAGGGTAACCGGAACAATGAAGTTTGTTTAGCGTTCATAATATCCGCTAAATCGTGGAAGGGACGTGGGTTTGGTTACGGACGACGTAACTTTATAGCCCGGAGGCCTATATGCAGAAATACCTTGATATTACGTTGAATACACATTACGGTGACTACAACTATACTGTAGATAATATTCGTTTCATTTTACGGGATGGTTACCAATATGTCTTGAACAACCTCCTATTTTTATTAACGCTCCTATTTTTAACAAATCAAATCTATGATCTCCGTTTTTTATAACATGGCGCGTGTAAAGCAAAAAAGATAATTCAAAATGATACTTTATAAATTCTAATAATGTTATATACTAGTTTCCCATCTTCACAACAAATCTTACTAATAAACTGTATCCAAATAACAAAATTATGATTTTCTATTTAATTTTTAATACATCGAGTAACCTCAACTAATAGTTATTAAAAGTTTCTAATAAAAACAGCAATGTCAAACAAAGTTATATTGATCATCATATTCAAATTTTCTCCGCCCACGTCTGGCCACGATTATATTTTCTTTACTTTGTTTTACGACTTCTCTCACTGAACGACATTTTGAGAAACGAGCGTGGGTAGAGTTTTCATTCTTGTATTTTGAACCCACACACAATATAAGTATAGCTAGAGGATACGTTATGTCTATTTATATGAACGCCCACGCTTTTTTTTATTTTGCGTAAAAAGATATATATTATTCCAAAATTAAGATTTTCTAGGGAAAAGTAAAAATATCGCAACTTTTGACAATTAATTAAAAATATATATATTTAACTATTGTATTATTAAAATATCTTAAAATAAGTTGTGAATATATTGCAACGACTCGGTCTCTCTTTTTTGAAAGCCGTCATTTTTATCAATTACTGAAAACTGAGAAATAAATATGGATTATATTTTCAATAATGTAGTAAAATATTTTCATTTTATTTATTATTTAAACGAAATAATAAATATATCCTCTCAATTTTTAAGGCGACCTCAGACGTAACGTCTCTAAAACAAATGAAAGTTAATTTATTTTACGTTAATTAAATTATTTTAATTTAACATCTTTAACGTAAAGTCACACAAGACACAATAGTTTAATTTAGTAAATACTTGTTAATAATCCGTGCACTTACTAAACATATTATACACACATATTATGTACTGAATATAAAAGTTCCACTAAAAGCCGCCCTCAACGTAGGGGTGACCATCTGGTTTCTGTAGGATCTACATCAATTTATCACGTGTGATATCTTTTCATGTACACTTAACTACCATAGATTGTACCTTTTGAGTACGGTCAAGCGTATAAAAGGAAAAGAAAAATCAGAGCAGAACTAAATATTTTACTTTATTCCCACTAATGAAACCCAACGCTGTTCTTTCCTCTCACCATATCAAGGAAATGAAAATAGTTAAAAAAGTATGCTTTTTCCACATAGCAGGATAACACTCCGTTCACGACTCTTTACTCTAATCATCGAGACATTTCTTGTTAAATGGCGGAACTCAACGCCGGGGTCGTCTACCAGAGCGGGGAAATGATGCTACAAAAGATTATTCCTCCATCCACAACCACCGTGTTTACAATTAAACGCCGCCCCACTGCTGCGACAATACAGGATAAAAATGGGTAGAGCATAATAACTTCTACTTGCATTACGTCATATTTTAGATGCGGTATTATTATCACTTTAAATTTGGTGATGAGTCGAAAGGAGCTAAGACAGCAGCAGTGCCACTGTGCCACGACAGCCTCAGTATATTTTTCATCCGAAAATACTATCTTACAAAAGTATTTTCTTAAAAAAATATCATATATACATATTTGACGTAATATTTTTCTACCAGCTACTGTTGTTATTGTACATTTGTTCGTTCGACGAAATAGAGACATTGTTCGATGTCTGTAAGCCTGTGCGTATACAATACACATTTTTGATGTATATTTTTTGACATAACGCCGCCAGCCATAATAAAAGATGAGTAGCAAAAATAGTTGTTGTATTACGTTATATCAATGAACTAAGAAATAATCTCGCATAAGAATATTTTTATATATTAAAAATGCCCAAATAAACCAAAATTATATATTATATTCGGCTTCGAATTCTGTCACTCAATACGTAATGTCTCGAAATGAATGGGGATCGGTGTCTCAATGCCTCTTTTCCCTACCCCGCTACCCCGCTATATGAAATTGGAAAATAACATTTTTATTATTCGTAACGTCACTTTTTTAGGTTTAATAAATCACTTAAACAAACGAACCAAGATTTTCTCAATCCGAGATGGGCGCTCGCGTCGTCCTTTTGATAACTTAATAGACAAGAACGCCTCCTTATTTTCACAAGTTGAATTTGAATTTGAATATTTTTCGTTCGTTTGTTTGATTATTAAAATTAGTATGTAGCAGTATATAATCTATAACCGTCGATAATTACGAGCGTACGTATAGAAATCTGAGAGTCAGTACATTCTGTTTTTTATTGTTCGTCAATTCGAAATATAGTGGAACTCAACACCATGGCTTATGCCCCCAGAGCGGAAAAAGCCATATTATTTGTTTTCGAACGAAATCGAATCCACAACAATCGTTTTCACTCATCGCAGTTTTGAAAAAGAATCCAATGTTTTCAATTTGTGTGTAATTAAAAAAAATAGAATAGACTTATTATTTATAATAAAAAGTCTATTTTGACAAAATTATTAATTGTAGAAAATTTTATTTCTACTATTAATTAAACAAACAAAATTTAAGTTTAAGTTTATCACGATCCAAATATGTCACAAAGCCTTAAAATACACTAATTTTCCCCGTATATACGTTTAGCTTCACGTTCTTTCCCGCATATAACCGGTAGTCAGATGGAACCCAACATACCATTATAATATAATAACTAAGCATAATTAGCTCTATCCCAATATCAAAGTGGTCGACAACACATGTATTCACAGATACTTGCCTCTGTGAAGAAAACTTTTAATTGCTTGTTATACATATTGAATATTCATTATGTGAATGTTAAGGCTACTTTTGACCCGGAATTTGGTTATGTATAGATGTATAAATAAAATTGGTGAAGTTCTTGATTTGTTCTAATTATATATATATGTGTGTTATACGTACGGCGTTAAGTTACGCTACTCTACAAGGGATGGCTGTCAGCTGTTGATCTCTACTAGGGGGAATGATTACGATTAGTGCCAGCGGCTAGTGTCAGTTGCGTTTGTCTTGGAATATACGAATGTTTATTTAGGTACATTGAAGAGAAAACCGGAGTTCCGTACAAATGTCAGGATTGTGATTTGGAAACACAATCCTGAAATTGGTACTTTCGCACTTACAGGTTTTGATAATGTTAACAAAATTTTGTTTACTTGAATGTACACTTATTTTTTTATAAAATACATTATAAGTTCTTAACTTATAAGTTCCTAATGATTTTTTTTTATGAAATATCTATAAATTTTTACTTATACAATCTCGAGTTTTTTCTATCATCTGGCAAATCCTAAAAAAGCGCGGCGTTAAATTTCGCCGCTGGGTAAGAAGGGATAAAATATAGGGCGGAAAGTGGGGAATAGAGTGGCTTCGCACTAGCTTCCCTTTACCTTTATTGCTATGCGGTAAAAAACGTGAAACTGAAAAAAACTTATCATAGACTTATCTTATATAGATAGAAAATATATCATAGACTATTAGATCCAACAATAAAAGTATTAAAATATATAATATTGCATGTTAGGTGAATAAACAAAGTGTTGCTAATTTTCTTTAAAAGTCCCGTGAGAAAATATAGTACCCAAAAGCGTTGTGGAGTTCCGATATTAAGATTTACTAATAAATAGCGTGAGAGCATTCTTTATCTTCGATTTATGAATCAAATGCTTATACTTATCCAAAGTAAAACTAGATTCTTTATTAAATTTATGATGCAAGGGAATTGTCGAGGGTCTCCCGCAGTCACGCTAGCGACCATGCTCCCAATACTGGCTTACTGATATTGCTGTTTTACATGAAAATTTAAAATTCTTCTTATAGTAAAAGCTTAACATCCATATTGTTCTAGAATGTGTTACGGCAATGGCTTTAGATTTAAAAAGAAAATAAAGGTACTTCTGAAACAATGGTGTTAAATACTTTCGGAGAACGGAAAGTCAATAAATAAAATATAAATAATTTTATTTAATCTATGGAAAGAAACGAATGACATACATTGTGAAACACTAAAATATAGAGAGCCATTCTTGTTATACATTTTATATTTTATTGAAGCAGTGTTTCTTGTGCATATAATACTACAATTCTAGGAAACGTTTAATTTTAGTATGATTCAAGTAAAGCTACGCTACGGTTATATCTTGATTGTTGGGTGCATGAGCGGAGGTGTTGCTTAATATGGCTTAGTCAAAAGGTCATAATAAATTTAAATGCATTATTTATCTAAACAATACAATAAAAATAGGTTACCAGTAATTTTATGGTACATCCTAATATTAAAAATATTGTCATTATAAAGTCTATAAGAATTCTTTGCTTATTTAAATTCTATGCTTATATTATAATTTAATTCGAATTCGGCTTGGTAGGGGTTAATGAAGAGAGTCGTATAATTAAAGGTTGTGTATATAGTGTTATAATTAAACAACCCTCAGGTCGCATGTCCCAGATATCGCTCTGATCTCCTCATCCTGAAATCTCGATATTTGATATCAATTAATACTTTTACACGATCTTTAGATATGTAAATGGTCTTGACAGACGGACAGACCGACAACAACGTGATACTACCGTAAAATTGTAACAAGACAGTAAAAGTGAATAATGCTATGCGAATGGATATAGATGTACCCGGGAGAAACTTTTAACACCCTTTCCGTACGCGCGGCGTGCATAGATACTATATGAAATAACTAAACATTTTTCTATATTACTAAATGCGATTTTGAAAGCAATGCCAAATAAAATCCCAAAAGATAAAAATTACGATTTATACTTAATAAATTTAAATTAAATATATTAAAATGGTTACTGTGACTCAACCTTTAGATATAAACATACATACCATTTACTAACAAAAGTCCTTGTTGCTTAGCGACGGTAGTAATTAACTTGAGAGATTTGCATGTCAAATTGAAAGGTATATTAATATATTAGTACAAGTACAAGTGGAAATCGAGAATATTACAAATGTGACAAAAAGTGAGCAATGTCCATCACAAGATCCTTAATTATCTTTATATGAAATTTTATCACAATCGAATCAGCGATCGAATCAGACGGACAGAGGTACATTCAAATTTACAATATAGGGATGGATGGATAGTAATCTGTACCTACAAAACTATATACTGACGACACTCTGTACGTGACAGCCGCAGAGACGAAATTTATAGACTTATAACATTGATATTAGGTATGTATTAGCAGAACACGATAAATACAAATTTGTAAAGCAATACTGAAGAAAACAAAGGAACGTATACAAAGCGCATCGAGTGGTAAGCATTGGCAACAGTTGACGTAAAACGTTACAACTCCTTACCGGTTCAGTCGACGGCAGCGAGCGCTTCCATATAAATAAACTAAATACGAATACGTACTATAAAATATATAGATTGTATTAAATAATATTATACAATGCATTCATGTATACGGGAGTATGAGATTATAAATAAATTAGATATTGTGATGAATAAATGACTCATATTAAAAAGACAGTAACTGTAAACAACAGTTCCCTATACTGGCGACGACTAAAATGTATACCAAAATGAAAAAGGAGCGTCAAGTCAATATAATATAAAGTTAGAAACTCTTATAAGCTTTTCATTAAAGTCTAAATATAGAGTTTGAAAGCTTTGAACTTTAAATTATATTTTAAATTAAATTTCGTATGTTGTTTACGAGCTAGAAGTCTATTTTAATTGTTTAACGGTAAATTGAAATTCGAAATAAATATTTACTTATGTATAAAAAGTAAATAACTTTTGAAATAATAATTAAGTAACGATATATAAAAAAAATATTCTTTTTATCTGTTTCATGCTTTATACACAGCAGAATAGAGAGAACCTACCAACCGTTATCCACTTGTCGCCAAAGTTCGAAGTATAGGATGATAAAGATGGAGCCCAACGTCCGCCAGCAGCTCGAGTAAATTGAAATAATTTAAATAAATTGATTTTATTAAGTTACTTTTGTAAGAATATTTTACGCTATAATTTATATATTTCATCTTTAATTATGTAAAACCTAAACGTTTGTTTGGTGGAAGATTTTTTTTATTGGATAGTCCGTTTATCGAGAAAGCCTTTATTAAATACTAGCGACCCGCTCGCGGCTTCGCCCGCTTAAACCACAGAATTATTTATTTAACACACTGAATTATGTTCGTGTTTTGATATACTTATAATGTATGTTTGCAATGTAATGAAGTTTTTTATGAGAAAGTTGTTAAAACTTTAGGTCGCATTTTCGTACCTCCCATAAGAATCTTCAATTGAATGTTTGAAATAAAAACACAACTTATCGATACTTACTATATGTGCGATAATCTCAGAAACGGCTTAACCGATTTAAATACTTTTTTTGTTTGTATTCTGGCAAACTGCCCTTAAATATTAAGTATTAGTTTTATTTTAAGCAGCTTCATGCTAGTCAGAGGGAGGAACCTAGTATTAAGACACTCCGTTCCCCACTTTCTACCGAATTCGGGACGCATTGCGTGTTGAGTGGCAGAACGCAACGCCGTGCTTAACCTCGACCCCAGAGCGAAGAAATGGAAATATAAATTTAAGTAAATATTTCATCTCCTCGTGTGGGGATCGAACTCAGAGAACCAGTCGGTTTTACAGTCACACTTTGTGCCGCTGCGCCACGACTGGCCTCAACTGGATTGGACTTTATTTTAATCGGTTCACATAAAGTTAAAACCAGATCCACGCTTTATCCCGCCAATAGTAGGGCAACTTAGTGTAAGATATTGGGTATAATGTGTGACTGATGTGCGAAATGAAAATATTATTAAATTATAATTCAATCCTGCATGTGTGGATCGGACCCACAACGTCGCGTTACAGTTACAATTGGGCATATAGGGTAAAATAGTTTAAACCCGTACCTAAAGAATTTAAGCAAGATACATCAACAGTAAAGACGTAGGTTTTTTTCTCATTTCACAATGTTTATTCATATCTATATTTCGTATGACGCGGTTACGCATAGGTACCAATAATGTAAACACATACTACTACAAAAATACTACTAAAATGTTTAGAACTTTAAACTTTGCCGCCAAAACCTACGACTCGATTTCGCAATGAAGCGTATGCGGCGGTTTCCCTTTGATAGGTTTATGTGTGCGTGCGTCGTTCTTGACAAATTGTATTTTATTTTACAACGATAATTTTATTATTTATTTTGTTTGAAAAAATAACTTTTTTATTTTCGGGTTTTTAATTTAATATGTAATAGGCTTTTATAGAGTAGTTAAACTGTGGTTTCATTTAAAGTGGTCCTAACAAAAAAACTCTGTATAATTGAGCATATTTAATATTTATAGTGATTTTTTGGAAAATAGATACCAATAGTTATTACAACCACTTGCGAAGAAGCATAGTTTAGGCAATTTTTTATTCTTATACCTTTTGAAAAACTACCAACGTTCTTAAGTTAATATATTATTTTTTCAAATTAAAAAAATTGTCTATGTCATCCTAATGGCGGAAAAATATTCAAAATGTATTGTAATACCACATTAGTATCGACAATGTAGTGTTGATAGTAATTAAAAATAGATATACTACAGGAGGATATCTTCATATGCACTGTTTTAACCTGTTTTATGTATAATATAGAATAATATATTGTATAGAGGAATCACACATTCTTTTTATTCAGTTTAGTAAATACATTTTTTAGAGGTTACTCTGTACTAAAATGGCATGCAACTCTGTTCCCGCATTTACGTTCCTGATATATCGATATAAATAATAGAAATACAAAATATAGGAAGGAAACACAAATGCAATTATATTGCATTTTTTCTTTTTTTCATACTTGAAACGTATTAATAAATTACATATCCATCGTTTCTAATTCAGTAGCTTAGAGAAATAGCTGTCTCCATAGCTGACTTGGAGCCTGCGAATGAGGCTAAGGATGAAGGACCTTGTCTCTCAACGCAATAGGTCATCACTGACACACACACTGGTCCTCCTAGTTTTTCCATTTAACTACACTTCAGATAGGAGACAGCCTACATAAAAAATAAACTTTTTTAAATTATAAAACTTTTATTGAAGTTTATTCGTGTAGTAAAAAATGTTTTATGTGAATGTGTAGTCACATATATAGATCACATGTGTGAATATGTAGTCACATATGTGGACCACATGTGTGAATATGTGGTCACATATGTGGACCACATGTGTCAATATGTGCTCACGTATGTGGACCACATGTGTGAATATGTGGTCTTTCATGTGGACCACATGTGAGAATGTGTGGTCACATATGTGGACCACATGTGTGAATACGTGGTCGCGTATGTGGACCACATGTGGGAAAATGTGGTCACATATGTGGACCACATGTGAGAATTTGTGGTCACATATGTGGACCACATGTGTAAATATATGGTCCCATATGTGGACCACATGTGTGAATATGTGGTCTTTCATGTGGACCACATGTGAGAATTTGTGGACACATATGTGGACCACATGTGTGAATATGTGGTCGCGTATGTGGATTACATGTGGGAAAATGTGGTCACATATGTGGACCACATGTGTGATATGTAGTCACATATGAAGATTACATGGGTGATCCTGTGGTCACATATGTGGACCACATGTGTGATATGTAGTCACATATGAAGATTACATGGGTGATCATGTGGTCACATATGTGGACCACATGTCTGAATATGTGGTCACGTGTGTGGACCATATGTGTGTATATGTGCTCACATATGTGGACCACATATGTGAACATGTGGTCATATATGTGGACCACATGTGGCATCGTGTGGTCATATATGTGAACCACATGTGTGAGTAAGTATTCACATGTGCAGATCGCATGTGTGATATGTTGTCACATATGTAGACCACATGTGTGATATGTAGTCACATATGAAGATTACATGTGTGATCATGTGGTCACATATGTGGACCACGTGTGTGAATATGTGGTCACGTGTGTGGACCACATGTGTGAGTATGTGGTCACGTGTGTGGACCACATGTGTGTTTATGTGCTCACATATGTGGACCACATATGTGATCATGTGGTCACATATGTGGACCACATGTGGCATCGTGTGGTCATATATGTGTACCACATGTGTGAATAAGTATTCACATGGGCATATCACATGTGTGATATGTAGTCACATATGTAGACCACATGTGTGATATGTAGTCACATATGAAGATTACATGTGGTCACATATGTGGACCACATGTGTGAATATGTGGTCACGTGTGTGGACCACATGTGTGAATATGTGGTCACATATGTGGATCACATGTGTGAACATGTTATCACATATGTGAACCTTTTATAAAATATATTTAATTCATTAAATGTAATATGTATATAAATAAATAAACGTAAAGAAACGTTACGTAACATCATACATAATAACAATTAAAACGTAAACTGCAGGCTAATTGATCATCCGGTAGACATTTTAATTAAATTATCAGCTGAAGCAGAATGTCTTTGTATCATCAGAGTTGTAAACCATTTGTTCGATAATTTACTTTTACAGTTATGAACATATACTATTGTTCAAAGACGTCACTATTACATTTCAATCCTATGAAAATTTATAATGGAGAGAAGAAAGAATTTCAAATAAGATAATGGTGCACTTACTCAATTTTGCACTTTCCAATTTCTTTAGATAGTATAGTGGAACACAAGGCTTCGCTTCGTTTGTTTTTACGGGCAGAAAAATAAATATATTCTTCCACTTAGTGGGAATTTAACCTAATTAAAATACAACTAGTGCTACAACCAGAAATCTCAGTTCTCTCAATTGTACCGTCATAGCGTCAAGTTTTAGTCGACATATTAACTTTAAACATATTAATTTTTTATCGACATATTAACCGACCTAATTTTTATTTTTTTTATATCTTTCATGTACAGAATTGACTTTTCTATCCTTTTATTATATATGGAGATTTTGTTTGAAAAAATAACTTTTTTATTTTCGGGTTTTTAATTTAATATGTAATAGGCTTTTATAGAGTAGTTAAACTGTGGTTTCATTTAAAGTGGTCCTAACAAAAAAACTCTGTATAATTGAGCATATTTAATATTTATAGTGATTTTTTGGAAAATTGATACCAAAGAAGAAGCATAGTTTAGGTAATTTTTTATTCTTATACCTTTTGAAAAACTACCAACGTTCTTAAGTTAATATATTATTTTTTCAAATTAAAAAAATTGTCTATGTCATCCTAACTCCTCACTTTACCTCGACACCAGAGCGATGAAATGGAAATATAAATTTAAATAAATATTTCGTTTCCTTGCGTGGTCATCGAACCCACAACAGTTACACTTTGTGCTCCTGTGCAACGAACGGCCTCAATTTACTTTCTTCTTTTAAAATGTGGTTACATGAAATAGTCGTAATTTAATTATGTCGGATTACTATTAACCGACTTCTTAAAAGAGGTCATCAATTGGACTGTATTTTTATCCTTGTTACCTTAGAATTTTTGATTGTATGAACCGATTTTAATTATTCTTTTTTTATTTGAAAGGTAATGCGTCCCGTGTAGTCTTATTTTAATTTAGTTTATATTCAACAATGGTATCTATGAGAAAATCATATAAATCTCAAATTTGCATTAAGTATATGCGCGACAAATGAACGTATAAGTCAATATCAATTCAACCGATTTTAATGATTCTTTTTTTATAAGAAAGGGTACATATAAAGGGTAGTTTGGTGAAAGTTTAGTTAAGTGAAGTCAGAGTGTGAAATCCAGTTGAAATTGAAGAAGTCGATTTTTTTTATTAAAAAATATAATTATGTAATTTTTTCTACAAAAAATTCTTTATACTCCATGATAAAAACTATCCTATAAGTGACATTAGGCTTTGAACTATTACCATGCCAAAATTAATTTAATTTCATACAGTAGTTATCGGTATTTTAGGTGATTTATATTTTTCAGTTTTTGTTTTTTTTAAAGAAAACTATCATGAAATTTGGAATGAAACCGAAAAAAAATGTACCTTGAGGCCCTAGGCTAACACCATGCAAAAATTCATCAATTTCTGTCAGGTAGTTTTTGCGTGATTGACGCACAAACAAACCGACAGACAGACAGACAGACAGACAGACAGACAGACAGACAGACAGACAAGAATTCTGCTGAGTGGTTTTTTAGGTTCTATAATCGACATATTAACCGACCTAATTTTTATTTTTTTTATATCTTTCATGTATGACATTGTATGTTGAGTCTAAAACAAATATATAAATATATATTTAGCTTCATGCTGTATTCCGCATACAGCAGTATATAGGGAACCAAAGAAACTAGTGTTAAGACAATCGGTAATTCCATTCCCCTCTTAATATATTATTTTACAACATTTCTCCACAAGAAACCTTTAAAGTACATAGCACGTCCAGAGAATGTGAGAATGTTCTGTTCTCGAAAGCTATTAGTCTACGTTGTCTAGCGAAACAATGACACTGGTTAATCTCAGGTGGAACCAACAAGAAAATCTAATATGCGCACCACAATGAGATGAAAATGTCATATGTACGGACTTGCTTGACTTAATTATTTAATTTATAATACGAGACGACATTTTGGATCAGATCACTTTTGCTAAAGTTTCAAACTCTGTACTGTACGAACATTTATCTCGATTTTCATTCCCCTCTGGTTATGCAAAAGTACGGTGTTAAGTTCCGCTCAGTAAGCAAGCAATGTCTTCAATATTTAGAGAATGAAAATCTTAGCAAAAAATTACGCGTTAATTTCGTTTGGTTTTTGTTGTACTTCCTATAAAGCAAAGTACAAGAACCTAGTGTTAAGACACTTCGCTGATACTTTAATCGAGATAATGCGTATTAAACAGAGCTCATCGGCGCGCTTGTTACCAAGGCGCGGAAATGGACATATTTTATTGTCCTGAATGGAAATCAACACCACAACCATCGCAATTACAGACGGAAAATTTCTTATGATAATGTAATAAAATGGATTTGGTTAATCTCAAGAAAAATCTAAAAGGACACCTAATATTAACTATAATGTCTGTATATGATTTTTATCAAAATTTATGACTTTTATTCGTTAATTTTTAAAAGCTTGAGCAAAACCTTTGCAGGAAGATGAATTTAGTAAAGAATCCTCGAGTGCATACACACGGCGTGTGACTAAACGCTTGATATTCTCATTTATATACTGATTCGCTCTAGTAAGAGTACAAAGAATAGCGTTGATTTCCGCCGCTCAACACGAAAAATCTTGAATTCAGACAGAAAGCTGTCTTAATACTAGCTTCTCTGTGGCTACCAAGCGGGGTAAGTGGTATTAAAGCATATAATTGATTCAAATAAATAAATAATAATTTTTTAAAGTATTTTTTGATAAATAGTTTAAAAAAATATTTAGTTATTTATTCAAAACCGTCGCCGGCAAGTAGTTTGATAGAACCTTAACTTGTTTAAACAGATTTAAGCATGAAAACTTTATCTATTCTGCCTTTAAAATGGCAATATCTGCTTATTCAAACTTAAAGTTCAAGTTTTTCGCTGAAAAGCTCGATCGAGTTGAAAGATGCTTTCCTCTGTTGAATTTATTTATGGGTAAATAATAAATATACGCTTAAGATGTAATTTAAGAAATTACTTTTGACTTTTCAATCATTATAAATTATTATCCTATATTGTATATATGTTGTATTTATATAGTTAATAATAAATAAACCTTTTATAGTGGCGCAGCGCTTGATTTGACAGCCGACGGTCATAGTTTCGATTTCTACTTGGGTGAGTGAGTTTTTATTTCCTCGCTCTGGTAGCTAGAGAAAGCGTGGCGTTGAGTTCCGCTACAGCAACTCAATTAGTCTATGAGGCCGTCCGCCGGCCGATATTAATCTCCAGTCGGGGGAATATTTTTATTATTTTTATTGCCCTGCTGCACGTTGTGTTTCACCACTTATCACAGAAGGTGTCTGACCGACAGTGGGGAACAGAGTGTCTCAACACTAGGTTTACTCAGTCTATCCTTCTATGGGAAGCGTGAAGCTGCTTCTTTACATTTCATTCAAATGTTAAAATCACGTGCAGACAATAACATATAATAAAATTCCTTACAAATATATACTTATAGACATGCGATCATCATTTTTTTATTTCAATTAACAATTTGTAAGCGATGAGGAAGCCTTAGGGGATGAATATCCGTTTAATTATGAAATATCCAATTAGTACAGAAATCTTGGGGAAGTTCTAAGAATTCATTCGAACGGCAGAGAATTAAGATTAGTTACGTACTAATTGAATTTTATTTTCGGGATCCAATTTTAAATTTCTACTTTGTTTTCAATCAATGTTCGATCGGTGATCGATAACGAACTTAAAAAGGAACTTAAGTTCGTTACATGCGGTGACAATTATATACTGACACGATAATCAATTTACTTGGGTTTCATGAGAAATATTATGATTAAAAAGTTGCGGCATTAAAGCTTACGACTAATTCAGATTTTAATCAAATAAGAGAGTTACTATACATGGGATTTAATAGATAATGAACAAAAAGCGTCTTAAAATTAAATAGTGTTTGTGTTGTATCGCGCATAAATAAGCTTGCCTGTAGAGAGGCAAAAACTAACGCTGCATTTTTAATAGAACTGTCCGTGATGACGGTTGGACTGTCTATCCATGGCTCCGAAATACTGCAAAGTATTGGAAATGTCGGGTTTCCAAAAACGTAGAGCAGTAGCTGAATTCGGTTAAAATGCTTATTTAAAATGTACAAAAATTGTGAAAACCATAGATATTATTACTTTGTTCAAAAGATATAGACATATACACTCAATTATACAAATGTATACTGAACTATATTGTGTAAGTGAATTATATAAAATATTTAAAACACAAAAGAATCACAATCACAACCATTAATCTTTGTAAAGCATGTTATAGCTTAGTCGACGTTTGCATTCAACTTGATCAGTGTGCACATACGACACAGACGAGAATTCATTCGGAAGTGAACACTCACTACTGACGCTCATTATTTATACTGGCACTCAACGTCAGTGTCAGTCCGTAGTGTCCGTGAATTACCTGCTAAATCATATGAGAAATGTCATATCAATCAATACAATTACTTTTAGTCATTATTCTGTAATAAATATAATATGTATGTAGCTTTTTTATTAAATATAATTATATTTTCTTGGTTGCTTAAAAACAAAACAATCACAACACGTAAAAAATGAACAAATTCCGTACTTTAAAAGATCTACGATCTCGATACTTGGCAATGGAGAAGTCTGCGGCTTGCGGGACCGTCCGACATTAATTAGCGAGTAAAGTACTGTTATGGTTATCTCGTAGAGGTTTGTATAATGGTTGTAAAAATGAAAGTCCTTGGTGCTTTTAATATGAATATGAACAGTCGATTATGAAACTTATCGTCCTGAGCGACTTCATGCATTTTCCCGCATAGAGTTGGTTTGCCATTTTCCGCCCAATTTCCGAAATTTTGGGGGTTGAGATTTTGGGGGCTGAACTCAATGCTGCGCATTTTCTACCAAAGCTGGCAAATTTAAATATTGTAAATGTATAATGTAATGTATAATTCCCCCGAGTGAGGACTGAACAACTGTCAAGGACAGTTAGACCCTGTCCCACTACGCATGACCATCTCAATCGTGTTGAGGCAAAAAATTGTTTTTTAGGATATTAGGAGTAAACACTGTACAGATGAAATATGATAGAAAATATTTTCAAAAAAATATTTTAAATATTTTTCACCCCTGATTGACTAAACTGATCTAAAAAAATGCCGCTAAAATAATAAAAAAATCAAGTAAAACGTCTTCAATCATCTCGAGTATTTCTGTAGAGGGTGTATAAGTAAAATTAATTGGATAAGTTTGCAGCATCGGGTTCGTCTTAATTACAGCAGTTACTGCATCTCGTGGTTATCGGCGCCAACTATTCCTATTGACTTCAAACTAATCCTTTACAATGTTCTGATTGAGTAATAAAGGCATTCCGTTCCGTTCGGTTCCGTTCTGGCATAGCCGTGTTTTTTAAGTGAACGTTTACACAACACTAAAACACAAACTATTTAAAAAAAATTGTCTGTCTTTCTGCTTATTCGCGGGCTAATCTATTGAACAGCTGAACCGATTTTTTGGGATCTTCGTTAAAAGATACAGACGGTTATGGAGAAACATATGGATTATTCAATCCCAAAATTGTTGAATTGCTTGCTATATTTTCGCAATTGGAAAATATAGCATCAGCCGTGCGCGTGTATCTGACGCCTAAGTAGATATACATAAAACAACTAAACAGTTTTCTATTAAATACGAAAATTTATAAAATCGAAATCAAATTAAATGCAAAATAATTTGAATTATGATATATTATAGATAACTATAAAAAAGTCAATCAATTTTTTAAACATTTTTTAAAGTGTTATTCCACACTTAGGAAAGAAAAATACTTATTTAGCAAACGTATAAAAATTTGAAAACCAGGTCGGTTAAAAATATTTAAAAATAGTTTCTCTCTTGCCAAAAGATAATTCTAGTAATTATCTTTGGGTACCGGAAATTTGTAAAAATCTCCCTACAGAGAAGCTAACAACATAAATAAGTTGTAACAAGCGTCAATCAATTACCAATAAATACATTTAAATAAAATTAAAGTGCAAATATTCGTTGGTTCGGGCGACGCGTGACGCACAGTGGGACCAAATGACGCGCGTCATCTCATAAATCCATTACTCATTTATTTTTCAGTATAAAGTCTTGAAATTTTACATCATAAAGTATTAAAATATATTTGATATCAATAATATAAAACCATTATAATATTAATATAAGTTATGGGTTATTTAATAAAAAAAAAATGAAAAATAGAAATTGTCATAAATACTTAATTAAACATTAGTATTATTATTAAAATATTAAAAGTAAATTTCAATTTGTTAACTTTATTCGCCGCATCATTAACACCTACAAGGTATTTCCTAATCACAATCCTAAAATTGGTACAGGGCCCTCGATGGATAAGGCTGACTCGCCTTTGTCTTTAATATATATTCGTATATTTCAAGCGGATGCAGCCACACGGGGGTCGCTGGTTACTGATTTGGTTATTAAGAAACCGAAAAGCGCGAGTCAGAATCGCTCACCGAGGGTTCCGTACAAAAGTTGTAGGTCTCAAACTTTTTCTGACATTTAGACATTTAGGCTTAGCTTAGTCAGAGCCCTTGAACTAACGGCTTTAATATTAAATTTTACCCCCCTTTTGAGGCGAGTGGCGTAGTGGCACAAAGTGAGACTGTGACGGCATCGAGTTCTGCCATCAACATGCAATGTCTGGAAAGCTTAAGTGGGGAAATGCATGCACTGCATGACACTAAAAATTAAAAAAAAATTACGTCACAAAATACCTACCAATATTTCTTGTGCTCACCGTTCTATGTATTAGTGTCCCTTCGAAACTAAAGTTTCATTAATTTCGCTAAGTCCTATCGATGGCGGTCTGAAACTATCTAGACGTGCACGAAGAGCAATTTCAATGACCTTTAAAACTTGAATCAAGGCATTAGAGGATTGTTCACGAAATTATGCACCGTACGGTTTTATGTATCAAAGGAAAGTTTTGAATCGTATGGTAATTGCGACTATCGGTGCGATGTGCTTGACTTGATTCTGACGAATGTGGGTTCATTCCAATTTGGGGGAACTTTCTAGACTTTAAATATAAGTATGCAAATATTATGATGCCTACACAAAATACCAGTACCAAGGGGCAATACCAGCTATATTCTTCGCTGTGGTAATAAAGTCAGGTGAGCTCCGCTACTCAACACGCAATATATCGAAAATTGAACAGAATCTGGGGAATCTAATGTCTTAAAACTAGGTTTCGTCTGCTTACTCTGCGCTGCAGGATACGACATAAGATTAAAAAAAAACCTTAAAAAAAGGATTACCTATAATTTATACTTAATTTAACTAAAATTTAATTTAACAAGATTTTACAAGATTTTATTACGTTGATTTAGTTGGTTAAAGAATAGGTCCTGATTATTAATCCTAATAACTATTGCGCTTGTTTTTTTTTAGTTTTATACGGTGGGATTTTCTTGTTTATTTTATAATACTTTATCATCCTGCGCCGTCGATTCGATAAACGTTAGTTTTAGTGTGAACCCAACGTTGAATTTTGTTGCTACATTCAATATTTTCATGACAGAGATTTAAATCCATATTCATCGCCTCCATGATTTAATGATTTTTTTTATGACTTAGAAAAATTTATCGAGTTAGAAACTAAAATTGAAAGCAGGCGTCGCGTCGGTTCACTGAATTTCATGATCGTGTCATATTACGAGCATTGCCCAATGAAAAATCAATCTCGTCTATTTAGAAACGCAGCGGGCCGGAACGTGTTGATAACGCCGTGTGATACCTGCTATGTGTCATTCGTTAGTTAAAGTCGTCTGGTATTACTTTTCGAGGCAGACGTGGTGCAGTGGTGCAGTGCCTCATTGTAAATGCGACAGTTGTAGGTTCTGCTCCATCTCGGAGGAATATTTGAACTATTTTTATTTATTCACTCTGGTATACGGCGTGGCTTAGAGTTCCGACACACAACATGCATTGACTTCAATTTTTAAATGCGAAACATTTTGAAACTCTTTATAACAAAATAATACATTTATGATCATTCTTTTAAATAAGAAGAATATATTTGTTTATATTTTTTATTATAGTATTTTGCTCAGGACCATAGAGAAACAACCCTGGCAGAGGCTGTTGAGCTGGCGGAGGGAGTGCGAGCTGCAGCTTCATCGTAGACAGCGAACGGGTGCATGACAACGGTGATGATGATGGGTTGTTACATACTCGCATGTTTCGGTGAGCCTTCGGTGAGCCTGTGATTGAAACTGATTGAGTTCAGGAGTTGCAAATGAAGTTTGAAATAGACAGTGGTGCATATTTAAAATATTTTCGTATCGTGAAATTATTTTAAGTTGGTATTATTATAACGGTATATTGGTATTGCAAAGTTAAGTTTTACATATATCATGAATGAGACGCACACATTAAATTCGAATTCATAAGGATTTATAAGATTTTATTTCTACGTTTAAATTAAAAAAAAAAACTTTATTTTATCATTTTTGATTTCTTGCGTTAATTTCATTCAAATAGCTCAAAGTTCTGCTCAGAACTGCGAACAGTCGTCTTTACTTTCAAGTCAACAATAGGTTCATTTCCGCTGGTACCGGTCAGTAGATATGAAGCTGCGACCTTTCTAACAGGTGGCACTCTATCTACAACATAACACCTACTAATAAAAAAAAACTAAAACAAATATTAAGAAACAACAAAATAATAAATTTAACAACAATCAATACATTTATCGTCGTTTCTTAGGAACGTACAGACTCAATAACTATTTGTTAGAACGAATGGCGGTAGTTTTATGATAAATGATAATCGTTTAAACTTTATTGTAAATGTTTACCGCTAAGTTGTATGAATTGCGGTTGTCTTATATTTATGGATATTGAAGAATAGTGAGCATTTCTAATAATGTATGTTTGTACAGATTTTTTACATAACCTCACGCTGCATCCAACATATAGAATTCTGCCTACTGTAAGCAGGGCAAACTAGTTTTAAGACATTCGAGTTAGGTAGTGGTAGTGGTAATTTAACGCCGTACTTTGTTTCGATACTAAAGCGAGCGATCACTGTTTATTATTACATTTACTCGCAGTTAGACGTTGCGGTTGTCCCACTCAACCACGATGACCTCATTTAATGCATCTCAATTTATATAATACGAGCAATATTAACTTATTTGCTCATAAACTCACTCTGCTCGGCAAAATCATAGACAAAAGTTAGCCGAAAGTTTTTAATCAAGTCTTCATCAATCAATCACTTAATCTAACTAATCCGTGGTATCGATAACATATAAATATTTTCCGGAAGCCAAAAAGCTCCTGCCGTCTGTAAGAGTCCGTAAATATAAGATTTGATAGAACCCTCGAACGCAGAAACGAAGACCAATCTAACTTGTTGGCAACTCCATGAATCTCTTTAGTAAAAGTTATGGGGCATATTTCTTATAAATGAAAAGGCTGATAATATATATTGTTATATCTTAAATTGAAAATTATATGTAAGCACTAGTTTTGCCTGCGGCCTTGTCTGCGTGGTTAAATGGAAATGACTAAAAGTTTTTTATGGAAAAGACAAGGTAAACCAGCGTACAGGTCACTTCATGGCCGCCAACAGTTGCCGGCCTTTTAGGTGGAGATAGACAAAGTATTATCTGATACCCATGTCGTATCGTACCTAGGGACACTACCGCAGGTAGGCCATTCCACAATTCAGTGGAGCGTGGAAGGAAATTCCAACGAAACTGCACAGTAGTGGAGTGCCACGTATCCAGTTGGTGTGGATAATATTTGAGCTAGTGACTACTGTGCAGTTAGAAAATTAGGCAAGAAATATACGGTCTACAGCTCCCCAGAACATTCCCCATGATAAATGTGGTAGAGAACAAACATCGAGGAGATGTCTCTAGGCAAAGCCGAAGTATCAAGTCTGTCATAGAGTTGTGTATGACATATCTTGTGACAAATTCTAATTGCCCGAAGTAACTAAAGTAACTACGGGTACAGTGTAACGATTAACGTGATATAACCACATACTCGATAAATGTATTATCGACGAAAAAGAATCTTACAATTCCAATTTACACGTTCAATCAAATAAGCTGCCAGATCCTGTCTGTCAGTATCTGTCTCAGTCTGCCACAGATCACACACACAATGCCTCGAAAATTAGCGAAAAAGTGGGTCACTGAGTGTCTTAACACTAGGTTCCCTCTGCCATTGATTGCTGCTGGATACCGCGTGCAAAAAAAAATCATAAATATTTACAAGCGTTTTCTGAAAGAAAAATCATGGAAGCAAAAACATCTTCACCGTTATAGTTGAGAGTTGAAGAAAATAAACATAAAATAAACACTTAGCACCGCTCCGTAGTGTTCGCATTCACTTAACTAGATTTCAGAGCTTGTGCTCTCTGAATTTTTAATGTCTGCTAGTTTAAATATTACACGACTTTTTTCTAGAAGTGAGCATTGAGTAAATGTATTCATTATACTTTTATTTTAGGATCGTTCTGAGATAGTATAATCAAGCAAGTTCTTTATTGTAGCCGTATTTAAGGCTGAACTTATTTTAGCGTAAAAGAGTTTGTATTCACATTCTTTTTCTCATTCCCACGCTCTGGTATAAAGACTAAACGTGGCGTAGAGTTTTTAACATGCAATTTCTCCAAATAAAACGGAGTGTCATACGTTACTTTTGACTAACCTATTGCTGTATCGCAGCTGAGAGATTTTTGGCTACAATAGTTATTATGGGTTTACTTTTCTATTACCCGACGCTTTTAGAGGTGAAAAAAGTTGACTTATATATTATAAGGCTATAAGCATGAAACGGGTAAACAAAAAAAAATTAAGACTGGAATCTAGAATTGAAGTTAGAATTGAATCTAGAACCATCAACATTAATTTCCTATTGAGGAACAGTCGACTTTGCCTCTCGGTTATATCAACATCATGTCAGTCGTTTCCATATAACTGACTATGCCTGCGGTGTGAAAATGTGTCAAGCATAACTCTTAGTTATTTATTTTATAATAGCAGGCATAACTTCACCTAACCAGGCTATATCCCACGTGTAGTAGGGTAAACAGGTGGAACCTAGTGTTAAGTTATTGCGAGAGTGGCGGTTACCTCAACACCAGTGCGAAGAAATTAAAATATACAATATTTTATTTCCACTATTGGTAATCGAACCCACAACTAGTCGCGTTTAAAGTCACATATTTGTGGCCCAGCGCCACGACTGGCCTCAAGCTCGCAAACTCACAAGCAAAAGATATTAGGATATATAAAAGAGCGAAACATAACAATATATGTATGTAGTGTATACATAGCATTTGTAGAGGCGCTAACGTTACTTCCGCACCGCCGCGCTGAGGTAACGAGCTCATACTCTGCCACTAGCCAGTTTGTTTAAATTTGTATCTTGTCAGGTTTTCAACGCGAAATTCACTGAAATTGACTTTTTGGTTAATATTTATTTTTTGTTGTTTGGAAAACAAGAAATGTAGAGAAAAGTGAGATTCTCGAGATATAATTCACTCTCTTATATAATCTAAATGCTCTTTTACAAAGTCTACTTGATAATTCTATATATTGTTTTCATACAAAAGACAAACAATAACTTTATACAGCTATTATAATTAGTCTAGGGAATATGAAATACATTAAAGGGTTGAATACAAAATTAGAAAATATCAAAATCATATTTTATTGGACAATTATTTGTCTTAAATTTGCCATTGTTATCAGAACAACTTTGATACAATTCAATGCTGATAAGCCCGGCATTATTTGAAAGGTGAAAGTTTCGAATTTTTCAGTTGCAACAACCAATGGAGCATTTCTTATCCTCCTTGTTCCCTTTACCTGTATCATTTTCCATTTCTCGAATATGACGTGAATAAAAAATCTTTGTCAGATTTTTGGTATTTATTACAAGCAAATATACATTTTTACTTTATTTTTCATATTATTTTAAATATATTTTATACAATATAAATAAAATTAAATTTTAAAATTATGCGATATAATATAATATAAAACATTATCTAAAATAGAGTATGAATCAGCATGAAGATACTTTCATTTTACTGAGATGGTAGCTTAGCAGACACGTAACGCCCATGTGGTAGTCTCGTGGACACTTTTCGATCTATATGTACCCGTAGGTTCCCAGCGACCACCTATCATATACTATCTCATGTGTAAGCTCATTACAGTAAGGTATTGAAAACATACATACCGCTTAACTAATTTAAGTAATAACTAAATTAAATAGCTAAATTACCACATAACAGTAAGGTTTAAATTAGAAAATCAGCTTCACGCTGTATCTCGCAGCACACAGCAGGGTAGGCAGAGGGAACCTAGTTTTTTTTAGACACTCCGTTCCCCACTTTCTGCCGAATTCTGGAGGCATTGCGTGTTGAGTTGCAGAACTCAACGCCGCGCTTAGCCTCGACACCAGAGCGAAGAAATGGAAGTATAAATTTAAGTCAATATTTCATCTCCTCGAGTGGGGATCGAACCCACAACCAGTCGATTTACAGTCACACTTTGTGTCACTACGCCACGACTGCCCTCAAAATTAAAAAATCTGTGATATTACAGGGACGAACACGTCAGTCGCAGTGGCTTAAAAGACATTCGTGTCGTTCGATTCCCGGGAAGCGAATAAAATACTCCGCTTGCTCCATATACAGCCTGAAGCTAAAATAAATAATTAAATAAATAGACAATGAACAGAAACATACATTTTAGCACAAAATTATAATTTATTTCCTTTAAAATAAAATCTTATTCAATTTAATAAAGCTAACAGCGATTAAAAATAACTCACAAGAACTTGAAGTACTTCACATAAGTCCTATTTACTTCGAGTTAGTTATACCATCATTATAGTTATCCAACAACAGTGAAAGTCAAAATGGTACGCATCTCGTTAATAAGTCATTTAATTGAATATTGACTTAATAAAGTTTTCAGACATATCCACGAGCGAGTTCCTTTGTTTGCGTCTCTAAATAGGTTTTTAGAATAAAATTATATTACTCACGTACAATAATATGATCTTTTTGTGGGTCGAGTACGGCTGGAGGTCAGGTTCAGTTTGAACTTGGAATATTCTTAATATTTTTTAATTAATTAATCAGCTTCACGCTGTTTCCCGCACACGGCAGAAGGCAAAAATGCTGAAAGCCGCCGTCACACTCAATTTATGGAAATTTCAATCTTGGTTATATTAAACTTCCCTGAATTTTGACGATGACTTAAAATTTACATCTATAAGTTCAACTTATAACTTAGTTAGGTTGTCTTTTACAGTCTATTAGGAACTTAAAAAAAGAATAGAATTTATAGTTTTTAAAAAATTATTTTCAAAATATATTTTTTAATTAATATAAAAGTACAGTTTTCTATTTATATTGTCCTTTTTGGCTTCATGTTGTATCCCTTGTATTGGATATCAAATATATTAATTAAATATTATACCTTTAGGCCGTCGTTGTGGCACAGTGCTACAAATGTGTCACTGTTAACGCAACAGGCAGTTAAATAATTTATATTTTTTCATTTCTCCCCTCTGGTGTCGAGGCTAAGAGCGGCGATGAGTTCTGCCACTCAACACGCAGTGTCTCCAGAATTCGGCAGAAGGTGGGAAACGGATTGTTTTAACACTAGGTTCCCTCGGCCTACCCTGCTGTGTGCGGAAAACAGCGTGAAGCTGATAACAATGCAACGCATTGAAATGAGTTCAAACACTCTTTTTAACACTTAGTCTACTCCTACATCATACTCCCTCTGCCTACTCTACGATATGCGAGATATAGCGTGTAGCTCAAAATAGAAAAAAATCTAGAATAAACCTCTAAGCCTCTACAAAAACAACAAGGTAATATAAAGATATAAATCACTTACATCCATTGTACAAGAGTGGGTTCGGCAATAGAGTATTAGCGTGTACGAGCTCAGATGAGTTCCGGAAATTGTACGGTAGACAATTTGCATGGGAGAAATTCTGTTCTTTATTATGTATAGGGTGATATCCTATTGGACGAGGATAAAAATGAACTTTATTAAAAGCTAAAAAAATCTTTTTTTTGTTATGATCCTTGTCTATATATTCTATAGAAAAAATATTGTGGAAAATTATTACGTTTATCTTTTATAAACGATATGTGACGTGACCTAATTTTATTTAATCACTTGTATTAGGCATCGAATCTTTATATATAATTGTAAGTATATAATATATATATATATATTATATACTTACAAATTGCCGCCTCTAACTTTGTTTACGTGAGCTTTGAGAAATAAAATGGATTACTTCAGTAGGAATTTCGAGAAATGCTCTCCATTAGGATGGCATTTCTTATGTTCCTTGTACTCTCTAACGTGCCAAATTATTGCACTTATGTGTGTTTCTGACTAGCTGACTTAGTACAGTTTTACATTTATAGATTTCTATGACTTATCTTAACTTAGCTTCACGCTTTATCCCTAGCGGGGTAGTCAGAGTGAACGTAGCGTCAAACGCTACGGTCTCTACATACCTCTTTCGTCTAGTCCACTGTCATCATCAACATCTTCATACATGCCCTCCGGGGGGGGGGGGGGGGGGGTTGGTCCCCATGCCTTTTACGTGACCTTCCTCCAGTAACTTTGATACTGTGTTTTCAAAAGGCAACCGAGGTCTCCCCCTACCTCTCTTACCACTCACTTTCCCATCATAAAGATTTCTATGACAACTCCTATAAGCATTTTTAATTTACAACCATCACAAATCAAACACTCCCAAAAATACCAATGAACGCAATATTATCTCTGCAAATAATTCAATAACGTCACTCAAAGTGATTTAACTGAAAATACTATCGAAATAACAAAAGTTGAAATAAATACTAAATCTTAAATACAATATAACGAGCTTACAATATAAGAGCACAAGTCGTAAACATGTCCAAATCAAGACTCTACATACTCAACTGGTCGTAAGTATATTAGAACAATACATTCACTTTTATTGCGCCCTGTGTTAAACGACGTGAAAGTTACAGTTCTGTGTCAGATACGTTTTAGATGGCAGTCCTGCGAGCTCTATGGCACTCGTGATGACTCTATGTTTTGAATGGACTCATGAATTTTTCATTTTATCAGATTAAATGCTAGTTTTAGAACTTTTACAGTGGATTTGTTTTTTTGATTTCCCATCGGGCTGACATTATAGAGTTTTTATAGTACAAGTCAATGTGTTGTTGTGGAATAGTTTTTATGGCTTGGTTGCTTAAGATTTTTTTTTTATTTTACGCTATATTCCACGTAGCCTTACACTGTATTATACGCTGTTTACACTTTCTATACTTCAGAGTATAAAAGATATATAATATGTATAAGTTTTTTTTATGTTATAAGTATATTTTGAAATTGAAATTACGAAGAATTCGGTCCAATCTTTTTTTTATGAAAAAGACAAACCAAACAACATGAATTTATAAGTACGGTGTTTGTAAAACAGGGGTGACTAATGACTACGTCACGAGGGGAACGTAATAAAAAATATATTTATTACTAATAGAATTATGTTTTTCTCGCGTATATTGTATGTTTTAAGGCCATACAAATTAAAAAATATATCTTTGTTTATTTCAGTTTTCTGTTCCGTTTCACGCTACAGAAGGGGGACGATAGTGTTTAGACACTCCCCACTTAAAGCAGATTTCCTCTAGTGGAAATTGAACCCACACACACAGTGTCGCGTATATAGTCCCACGCTTGTAACCCTGCATGACTGGCCTCAATATTATATGTTTTAGTAGAAAAGATTTTGAGCTCTGCCCACTAAGAGGTCTCAAGACTACGATAAAAGCTAACTGAAAGACCTAGTCGGGACCTATTCTTCAACCAATTAAATCTTCACAAGGAGCCCATTTAAATTTAAATGGACCCGCCTGCTAACCCTGATGAATTATTAGACTTGGTTTTTATCTTTTTAGTATTATGCAGTCGGGTTTTTATAGTTTTAGGATTCCATACCTTTTTAAAGAAAAAATAACCCTTATAAGATGACTTTGCTGTCCATCTGTCTGCCTGTCTGTCTGCCTGTCTGTCTGCCTGTCTGTCTGCCTGTCTGTCTGCCTGTCTGTCTGCCTGTCTGTCTGTTTGTCTTTCTATCAAGAGCCTTTATCAGAACACTTAGAGATATCGAGTTGAAATTCAAACCATATACTTATATATACGGCCCCATGATTTCTTGAAAAAAAAATTTACACTTACTTAAAAAGGATATGGCCGGTTATCGTAATAATGTATATGTCGACACTATCAAAATCTAAATTCAAAGGTTCCGTTTGACCTAGAATTATGAAATTTGGTAGCTAGCATCTACAGATAGTACTAGTTCAGGAAAAACTGAAAGTAATACATTTGTGGGTAAATCCTAAAAAATAATCTTTGAAAGGAGGCAAAATTTGGTACTAAAGCCGCTAGTTCAAGTGAGGTATCAGATGAAGGGGCTCTGGCTAAGTTAAGTCTGTCTTCCAGAAAAAGTCCAAGACCTCCAATTTTTGTACGGAACCCTCGGTTGGCGAGCCCGACTCGCACTTGTTCGGTTTTTTGTTATATGTTCATTCAACGATTCAAAGTGATTATAGTAGTCTCTTCGAATAAAGAATAATTGGTATTTGAAATTGCTTGCATTGTGTAAAACGATATGTTAAAATATATCTAGATAAAAATTAGTAAAAAATCCTCATATATATATAAATTTAAAAAAAAGATAATTCTATACCTAAATTAACGTATATAAAATATGGACAGAAATCCTGAGTTAGATAGAATGGTATGAACAAATGTTGTTTATTCAGTTTAGTAAATATTTTTAGGCAAGTAAGTCCTGACTAGTAAGGATACACGAACAAAAAATTGTGCTAAGACATTCCATTCCCTATTTTCTGCCGAATTCTCACGTTGTAATAATGCAATCCTCAAAGGCGAAATGTACGCACAACCTTCGCGTCCACAGTGCACACTGCTCCACTGAACCACGATCTCCTCATTCTTCGTAGTTTGAAACATTTAGTATGTATTTTTTATATTATGTTTTATGTGAGCCAAAAAAACATTTTGCTACTTTTGTACTCATATTATATGAATATTTTCATAAGTTTTATTTGAAACTGTTATTACACCTCTCCCGGTTAATATTTTTCTCGTGGGAAGAATGTCTGCTTTCTAAACTTAGTTTTAATGTGTCGTAAAGTGCGACCACATACTTGTGTGCTATGAATTCACGATTTATTATACTTACTATGTTTTTTTACTCGCATTTTATGGTTTTATTGTAAAAAAATAGTGGAAACAGCTTAAATCGCTATGGTCGCGCAGTAAAAACATATAGGTATATCTGAACATGGTTATAAATTCGAATCTTACTTACTATTAATGTCAAAAACTCAGTTTTAATCATTTTTGTAAACTAAATTACTTTTACAGTATTATTAATATTTTTTTAGTTGTTTTTTAATTCCAAGGTTTAATATCATTTATAATAGAGTAATTGCCAATGTCAAAGCAATAATCTATTGTCTGTAGAAATTCATTAAGTTGAATATTTTAGAGAAGTTTGTATATTTCGTACTTATTTTAAAACTGGCTGTGTTTGGGACTGTCTGCGTGGATAAGTAAATCGGTCAAAGTCTATTAAATTATGATTTGTCTCGTCACTGTTATATAGATATTGAGGATTTGAAATTTGACAAAACACAATTCGCGCTTTGATTATTTCATTTTTTCAAAAATCTCGGAATTTGTTTTTTTTTATTTATCAGCATATAAATTATGATCTTGCACATAATGTCTATACATTAAAAACTTAACAGCCAATTTAATAAAATAGTTATTTTATAGTAATTTTGTCAAAAAATTACTTTAAATTGATACAACTTTTTTTTTATTTATGAAGTAATTGAAATACTAATTAAACTAACATTAAATATTTAGAGAAGTTTACCAAAATACAATAGTGAAATCGTTTTTGAGATAAGTGTGCACAAACGCAAAAAAAAAATCAAAAATATTTTTCACATATGTTCCATACACATACTCATACAGCGATCAGTTCGACAATTGTATTGTATCTATTATATAAATCTAGATCTACAGATATTAGAAAAATTCAATATTTCACATTATTTTAATTAGTAACGATGAAAACCTTCGCCAAAAGCCAAGAAAACGCTCGTAAATTATACAAAGTATCATTAATATGGAAAAAATGCTTAAATGCTGCACGCTTGGCATCATTCGGGTTGAAAAGTAGAGTAGGCTGTGGTGATTTACACTGACATTATTGGTTGTATAATTTACGAGTCAGTCGGTTTGTATCGTTACTTGTAATATAGCAGTTTAAGTAAACTCCAATCTACACTTTCTGTTCGAATTAAGTTTTATATACTTAAATATTATAATTGTTATAGTCGATTACAACAGAAAGTAACTCAAAAAAGTATGATCTGTAAAGCAGCTACTTTTTCAATTTACGTAACCCGTAGTACACAATATGTACATGAAAAATGTATTATATTTTTACCCAAGATATTTTTTACTGAAATACGGATGCTTAAACTTAATTTTATATAAGTTGATAACTTTTATTGTAGTATACACGAATATTTTTTATTATACAGTAGATACTTTAAATATAAAGTTATTGTGATATTTTGAACTTTAAAGAAATTGTTCAAACTTAATATTTATATTGAGTGACTCATATACAGCCATTTGATGTGTGCATCGTTCCTTTTATAAAAGCCATTTTAAGTTAGTAAAAAAAATATATATTTTTTATTTTTTGAACTCAAAATGTGGGATCTAATGCCACACTTCTTTTACTATATCGGAGAATATAAGATTATAATAATGATTCAAATATTAACGATACCCCGAATGTGGATCGATCCCACAACCATTGCCTTTACATTAGACATACTGCTCCGTGTAGGTTCCTACTAATATTTTTCTTTTTGTTTTCTTTTTTATAATTTCACGATGTATCTTACCTATAGCAGGTAAGGTAAAGGGAACCTAGTGTTAAAACACGTTCCTACTTTTCTTTGAATTTTTGAAACTGTGCGTGTTGATTACTCCACATTTTCTTATTACCAGGGCGATAAAACAAAATATTAAATGATCCATTCCCCTAAATGGGAATCGAACCCACAACACACATTGTGCCTCTGCGCCAAGACGGTCCTAGTCACATAATACATTATAAGCAACATTATATATATTTGCTCAGTAAATTAACATCAACGCAGTAATGAATTGGCTTTCCAGTCGATTCATATTTGATTAATATTCAAATATGGTTATGTGGATTACAATGTTAATTAGGAATATATTAACACTCACTTCAATTAAGAATAACTATCTTATTTTTTTTATATCTATCTTTATAAATATGTAGTTAAGAGTTTCACCACTCAACACGCAATGAAAGTGGAGAACGGAGTGTCTTAACACTAGGTTCGCTCTGCCTACCCTGTTGTGTGCGGGATACAGCGTGAAGCTGATTACATTTATTTACTAGTCTATTCTAATATTATAAAGAAGTAGCTTTTTTGGTTGAAACTCCGATCACAGGTAATTTTTTTTTTGTGTTAAATAATCTATTTACAGCAAAGGGCCATTATAGTCATCGTGGTGACGATGACGAACATATTTAAAATCACATATTATTTAAATTACAACAAAAACATACCAGTATAAAAGATCTATAATATTAGATTAACATTAATAATTTAATTTAAAAATAATTTTCTCTATATCAAATTCGTAGGAATGAAGCACATTATAGAATATCGTAATTGTTATTATAAACATGATACTTGTAAACAAGTTACCACCTGAGTCTGTAACGAGCTATTCGCGCAATCTATAACTGAGTTGAAAGTTGCCTCTAAATATATTTGAAAATATTATTGTCTACTGTATGGAATGATGTGAATAAAACTCCAGTTCATCTGATTTATTTTATTTTATTACATTTTAAAATAACCAAATACACAAATACTGATGAGCTTAGAGCAGTGCCTGGGACTTGCGGCCACAGGAGCAGGCTTAAGGGGGCCCTTTACTGATTCGAACACGGAGCTCAAAACTCAAATAAATAATGCAATAATTATTAAGTTTAGTAAATGGGAGTCGAACCAACCGTCACGTTTAAAGCCAGACGCTGTCCCGCTGCGCCACCATGTCCTAACTAATAGACAAATTTAATAAAAGAAATATGTAATGTATATACATTATTCATTATTTATATTAAATTTCAAATAAGAATTGTATTCTATAATTCTATTCTATGAATTGTATTATTGCTAGCTTAAATCCAATAGCAAATATCAAATAGCAAGTAAGACACCAAACAGTCTATGTTTGTTTTTGCTGGTGTTTAAAATGCTTTGATTAAATTTCTTTACCTCCATTTTAAATAAATATCAACGTCTACACAAGTTCTTTGAATCCACAATTGAATCTATTTGAGTTTCAGTATCATTAGTTATATTAATATACTTTTACAGAAAGTTTTTTCTCCTTACACATTATCCCCCAAATACTAATGTAGGTAAATAAAACATAGTGATAAAACATACTGTTCTCCGCTATTCACATGATCTGGAAACATTGCGAGTTATGTTGCTGAATTCACCACCGCTTCGTCCTTTATTTTTTTTTTTTGTTTATATTTTATCTTTACACTTTCACTTATTAGCATCCCTAGCAGGTTAGCAAAAACGATCGGAGTGTTTAACACTACGGTTATAATTTTCGTCCGTGCTTTTGATGGTTTTTGCTCTTCTAGTGTTTTTGTATTTCTTGGTGTGAAGTAGTTTGGAAGGAATAGATTTTTTTATAGTTTCTAATTTTAATCGAGGCCAGTTGATACAGGGATAAAAGTGTGTGGCTGTAAACACGACTGGTTGTGGGTTCGATCCCCTCTCAAGGAAGTGAAATATTTATTTAAATATTCATTTCTTCGCTCTGGTGTCGAGGCAAAGCGCGCCGTTGAGCTCCGCCACTCAACACGCAATGCCACCATGATTCGGCGAGATATGGAAAACGAAGTGTCTTAACACTAGGTTCCCTCTGTCTACCCTGCTGTGCGGGATGCAGCGTGAAGCTGATTTATTTTAGTCTAAAATTTAAATTTTATCGGAGTAAAATTGTATAAAAGTTGCATAAGATTTACTCAAAATGCCTTTTAATACGACAAAAAACAAACAAACTTCAAAAAAAACACATTAAATATTTTAAAAAATATATCATAAAAATATTATTTTTAATTTAAGCATTCAAATAATAGAAATCTAATAAAAATTCCCCTGACGCTCCGTCAGTTGCGGACACTTCAGGGATCTTCGAGGAATGCCATCGCTTGTCATTTTTCTCCTTCAAATAACAATAAGAGCTGAAAGCGTCTAGAGTGAATGAAAACCTCGCTTTTGTAGGGCAAAGTGAAATGCATAATTTATAAAGCATTGCCTATTTTGATGGACTGGAGATATGTATTGACAGGGCTGGAGAACTTATTTGTACGTTTTGACTAAGTATAATTTTTTTTATTTCCCTACTCCGCAATAAGCAAAACATTGCGTTGAGTTTTGCGTCTCAAGATGCGAGTTTCGAAGCTTGGGGAACGGAGTGTCTCAACTCCAGTTAAACGGAGTGCAATGTATAGACATGCACGTTGGTTTCAGTATAAACTTGGTCAAATGTAAAACTGCAAAACAACACAATCTGTCACAAATTTTTCAATCTCTAAGTCCTCGGTATATTGTCTACTAGACCGGGGAAATAAATTATATTAATTTATAATTTATTATCATTGTCCCGAGGAGAGAAAAATGGGGATGGATAATCGCAAAGTCTCAAACATTGGGCAATGCGTGAAGAACGGAGTATCTTAACACTAGGTTCCCACTGACTTCCACTTTTCTATATATCTATATATAAAGTAAGATAATATCATTTTATTACAAATAAAATTGAGGATTCGGATAAAGCGTGCAGTTTATATGTAGCATTAAACCTCAGCGTAGGTTACGTTTATCAAACGATCGTAAAATACATATCTAACAGTATATATATTTACTTCTACGTCTCATATTTGGTAGTAACTTCAGACCATGATAAAAATTATTAACCCTTAAATTTATTTATTGTATGTAGACTAGCGTCTCGGCTTCACCTCCTTGGACCGCACCATACACACATATATTTACTAATCTTTAGTCTTCCAATAAGTTCATCATTTTAACGTCAAAATCCATAGGTACTAGTTTTCAATTAAACTAAAGTTTCAGCCAATTCAATAAAACAATTATTTAGTAACAAGTTTGTTAATCATAATAGTTTATATTGTTGCTATATATTTTTTATTTATACAAACACTAAATGCCTCATGCAAGAAGTCAAGTCGCAGCAACTAGCGTAGGTACGAGTATGTAGCTAACGGCGGCAAAGTGACGTTAAGTCAACTCAACACCTAGGAATACACTTTACACACACTCACATTTATCGTTTCATTTGTCCACTTATTAATTAGATGTCTCCGTAACTTATCACGTTATACGTCTATGGGGATCTGGTCGGAACATTCTGGTTACGTATGATGCCTTAAAATTTCGTAGCATTTAAATTGCCGTCCATAAAACCTGGTCCTAGTATTTTATTTCGATGAATGCCAGTCTTCACAAATTAAAATAATTTCCATATTAGTTAGAACGTGGGTATTTCGGCATTTTCGTCATCGTTATGGCTAAATATCGTAGGTAGCAGTTCTTAAACCGAAGTCGTTGTCAATCAGGCAGGCTATTACTGGGCAATGAGAGAAACAGCACTATTAAAGTTCGAGTAACACACTAGAGTTAGAACAAAATAAATTAACCGATAAAAGAGCAAAATATAAACAACGCAATATTCAATAAGAAAACTTAAAGTCTTTTGACTAGACATGGGCGTTATGTAACGTAATCGGTTTCAGAAACTGCTTACGAGTCGAATAAGCGCATAACTAGTTTCGCGGACAAACATAACGATTATTTCACATATGCAGTTTCTGACAGTAACCAGTAACATATTGGTTAAAGCAGTTGCAGCACAACTGTGTCTTATTTTAAATAGATTATATTATAAAATAGTTATGTCAATTACACCGATTCTAACATAGTCGCATCTCGCTCTATCTTACTACGTTTCGAACGAAAAGAGAGACATTTTTAAATATTTTATAATAGTGAAATTTAAAAAATCGAACCTAATTATAAGTAGACCTTTATTATTAAACTAGCTTTTGCCCGCGACTTCGTCCGCGCTTCCGTCGTTTTTCGTAAAAAAATTAGCATAAAGTCCTTTCTCTCGGTTTTGATTTAACAGGCAGATTAATTAACTTTCGTATTTTAGTAGGACAATATTATATGTCAATCCACAATACTATTGAAAAATATAAGGAACCGCAGAATATTATTATTAATAGCTGTACCCGCGACTCCGTCCGTGTAACTCCTTGTTTGTTATTAAGTTGATATATTGCTAATATTGTTTAGATCAAAATATAGTTTAAAATACTTCAGCGCAAAGCTTCCGGGTAAACTATGTTAAGAGTTGACCCGTCCGGCACGTGAACGTAAAGGTTCCTAGAACTGCTAACCCGGGAATGAGCGACGTATAATTGACCATGCGAGAAACAACTGACACTGAGATCTACTCCAGCAACACAAAAAGTCTGCCCTTGAGCCTTATTTATCGTCATTGCATAACACACCGATACTGGGAATTGCGTTCTTTTAAATTGAAATGGAAAATTATTTGGTATTATGGGAATTCTGGGGATAAAGACGGTTTCTCCTGCTCCGCAACCTGTTAAAATTTGAGCCTCGATTACATTTTGTTGCTACTTTTAGCCGAGCTCCATTGCAAAGTTGAGGTGGTCTTAAATTTCGGAGCAGAATTATCGGAATGCCAATTTTTAAACAAATTAAATGAGAAGGAAGTCCGGGCATATTTAAAGAATTTAAAAATTCTATCGGGTAATTAGTGGCTTCTTGTTCATCGACCATTCTATTTATTGAACTATAAACTTTGCTTTCCCCCTGTATATTAGACAGTATTTTATTATTAATCTCAGATGCCTGGTCATTGCGAGGTGTCAAAATGGACCTTTCGCATAGCCAATAATTGTCCCTTTTTAATATATTTGTTATGTCACCGTAAACTGACGATATAAGATGTTGTTGGGCTTGCACTATACAACATAACTCAGGCGACAGAATAAGTTTTCCTTGGTGTAGTTGTGGATAAGTACCTTCACCAATCTTTAATAATATATCAGAAAATTCACGATTATCCGCGTTATCTCCAGTTCTTACTCGCATGTTTATAGTCAAGTGCACCAACTGTATATCACGCCACAAATAAGAGCTTTTCAGGCAAGCCCTAACCTCATCAGCTCGGGTCCCCCGAGGTATTACCGGTAAGGTTTGTCGGAAATCACCACAAAATAAAACCGTGATACCGCCCATTGGTCGATCATCTTGTCTTATATCCCTTAGAGTTCTGTCTACCGCTTCTACTCCTTTTCGATGGGCCATCGTACATTCGTCCCATACGATTAAATTACACTCACGCAATACCTTAGCTTTGTCGCCATTTCTTGAAATACTACAGGTTGGACTTTCCGTGCGATCTAAATCAATTGGTATTTTAAACATAGTGTGAGCAGTTTTACCTCCTGGTAGCAATGTTGCACCTATACCTGATAAAGCGACGGCAAGAGCAATTTTACGCTGATTTCGAACATAAGCTAATATTAATTTAGTCAAAAAGGTTTTCCCAGTTCCTCCAGGTGCATCTAAAAACCATATTGTTCCTAAATTATTATGCACACTCTCGCACACGCGATCATAGACTAAACGTTGTTCTGCAGTTATCATTGGGGTACTGTTTTCTAATGTTACCAGCAGTTTTATTGAGCTGTAATCAATCTCTGCGGAATATTATCGTATTACATTTCATGTATTAGTTTGGTGTTTCTATACCGATTTCTATTATTTCTTTTTATTGAACAGGTGCTAATGTTAATTTTTAAAAAATAGGGATGAGTGAGAGTATTATAGGTATTGTAAACGTAAGAGTATACAAATATAATCAGAAATCTACGAACTGCTAAGCTATTGGGAGTTACACGTGTTATTGTGAGTCAACCATAAAAGATAGACATATGCTGTCTTGGGGTATTTTTTTTATAATTTTACCTAGAATATTTACGTTTTACATGGTTTTGCTGTAGCTTTAACCATTAAGGCTGCACACGCGACAGAAGCTTAAAAAATCAAGTACCTTCTCCCGTTTTCCCAACATTTCTTTTCACTGCTCTGCTCCTACTGTTTGTAACGTGATGAAAAGTATATGCTGACCTGCTCAGGAGTATGAGAAATAACTATACCAAGTTTCGTTAAAATCCGTCAAGTAGTTTTTGTTTCTATAAAGAATATACAGACAGATAGACAGACAGACAGACAGACAGACAAAAATTTTATTGATTGCATTTTTGGCATCAGAATCGATCACTTATCATCCCCTGGTAGTTATTTTGAAAATATATTTCATGTACAGAATTGACCTCTCTACAGATTTATTATAAGTATAGATAATTAAGCAAACTTTATTATATTGTTAAGTGAATACAACTTAAAAAAAATATTAAAAAATCAATCAATCATACATACATTTTTTTTATAAATTTAAATATATCGTCGCACACATGCAAAAAAAAATATTTACGGAATTTAAAAAAAATAAAAAAAAAATTTTCAAATATTAAAATTCTAGGAATATTCTGGGAATAGGCAATTAATACGTTTCATATTAGTATGATAGGCGGTATAACTTTAAGTATTTTCGTAATCATAACTCTTTCTACCGTAATGATTACATTTAACGTTTTCTGTAATCATAAGTATAAAAGTAAGCGTAAGCAAATGCTTAGTAACTAGTTACGAAAATAAGCAGTTTTGAAAACTAGTTACTCGTGTACCCGAAACTAGTCGCAACCGATTATGCCTAAAAGACGTTACGACCCACGTCTACTTTTGACATCAAGTACAAAGTTGTCAGTGTTGCAATTGCAAAAACTTTTAAATGATTTACAACAAATATGCTATTTTTATATTTTATTTTAATATAAACACCTAATAAATAAATTATGAAATTATTTTTATGTTTTTAAAAATGTTTACGTATTTTACCCCAAATTCCGAATTAATATTCGGAATTTTGGCTTTTCATTAAAGACTTAAATTTAAAAAAATACGTTAATAGTAATAATTAATACAAGAGAAAATTAAAAAATATTCATTTGGAATCTTTTGACATTACTCATTACTTACAAAGTTACGAATACAAGTCAAGTCAAGTCAGTAATGGTAACATTTTTATTTTTAAATGTTATTCCACACTTAGAAAAGAAAAATACTTATTTAGAAAACGCCTACGACTTCTATATATGTATTTATAATTATCTTTTACTGTTGACCTATTTTTAACTTCCTCATACAAGAGTATATTAATCAAATTCTTGTTTACGCGAACCCTGAGAAAAGTTTCAACAAAACAATTAAGAGTTTCATTTCATTTAAATTTTTGAACAATTTTATTAATAGTTTGGAAATTCTATTAGCTGTAAAAGTAATTATTGTTTGCCCCGTGCTTCGACGTCGACATGTTGTATCGATTAATTACAGGGGAATATAAAAAACGACAATTTTTCAATAATAATGTTAAGTATATATTCTTTTAAACACAGCGAAATAGCACAGAGTCTGACTGTCAATTTGACAGTTTTGGGTTCGATTCCCACTCTTGTAAAATTATTTATTTTCGTTGCTAATTATCTGTAAAGTCGGCTTACGCAAGGTGATTATTATACGCGATAGCATCATATAAAATAACACTGATGAAAAAATCCATGTTTTTATTTATTGAATATTATCAGTGAATTATAATTATTTTGTAAAAAGAGGGAGTAAATGAAATTATTTTATTTTTACAGATTTTTAATCACAAGTAACAATGAGTTATAAAATTTTGTCAAATTCTCACTTTAACATATTTAAAAAGTACAGAATGTGAAGCTAAAAAAAAATTAAATCCATGTCCTCTCATTCAGCAAGAAATCCTTACACCGTAAAATCCTCTCAACGCAAATCAAGCAAACATTTTATCAGTTTATTGTACCAAATAACAAGCTTAAAAATATCTCGAAGTCACTTGAATTCGAGCAAATAACTTGAGGCCGTCCAAAAGCTCGTCGCTAGGATTAACGACTTTCATTTTAGTAATTAATTTTAAATCAAGTACTTTATACAAAGTTGTCTCGAGCTTACCGGTTCGATCGAATGAACAAATAAGTGAGATAAGAGGGGATCTGTTTTAGAACAAATGGGCTAATTTGTTTTGTATGTCTTTTGAAAGACAGGCCGTCGTGGTGGTGCAGCAGATCGTTCGACTCATCGTACAAAATCTTCTCGCCGTATTCCGCAATTTACAAGTCTAGACTCTAGGGGAATGTGGTGTCAAATCACTCCATTCCCTACGTCCTGTCTAATTTCGATGGCACTGTTTGTTGATTGGTTAAGTTTTGTCTTTTTACCAGAGTGAAGAATTTATACTAATATAATAAAGCGGAAGAGTTTTTTTTGTTCGTTTGTTTAAACGAAAATCTTTGGATCTACTGGTCCGATTCACTCCTTTTTTGTTTTGTATGAAAGCTATTTTGATTAAAAAAAAAAATTAAAATTAGCTTCACGCTTTATCCCGCACACAGCAGGGTAGGCAGAGGGAACCTAGTGTTAAGACACTTCGTTCCCCACTTTCTGCCGAATTTTGGAGGCATTGCGGGTTGAGTGGCAGATCTCAACGCCGCGCTTTACCTCGACACCAGAGCGAAGAAATGGAAATATAAATTTAAGTAAATATTTCATCTCCTCGAGTGGGGATCGAACCCACAACCAGTCGGTTTAACAGTAATACTTTGTACCACTGCGCCACGACTGGCCTCAAATGAAATAACAATAATTAGGCAAGCCATAGTACTTTAAACGCGTACGCTGCAGAAATACTTACATAATATGTAAGTATTTCTGCAGCGTACGCGTTTAAAGTATTATATATTATATTATAGCCTATATTATAGGCCGCGAGTGGGCCGCTAGTTGAAAATAAAATCACCATCAGCGAAAATCATATTAGCAAGAACTCAGCAATAGGGTGTTTGTACACGCCCTATCCTCATTCTCATACATTCTAAAATTATAAAGTTGTATTATTCTCTGAACGTACAGAAGTGTTAAATGACACTAGTATATTTTAGTAAAAAGTTTTTGAAAATAAGTTTAGAGGACAAACGACAAAATAGATAATCCCATTTTGTCTAGCCTTTTAGAGTAGTTTTAGAAAAAAACCCAGCGGGTAAAACGTTTTCGATTTTTAAATTATTATATCACTAGCCTTAACCTGCAGCTTGACTCACGTTATCGGCCAGTAGAGCTGTAACTTTGGCCAAGCTGAACTATGTCTTAGATAAAGGGACTATCTAACACAAAAATATGTTGTCATTTTGAAGCAATAGTTCCTGAGATTAGCGTATTCTAGTAAACAATTTTTTCAGCTTTAAAATAAAAGCATAAATTAACGTTATTTATATACCTTATATGTCACAGCAACACTAAAGTTATTTCCTTATAAAAACATTTCTTAAATAAAAAAGGTATAACCCTTTTCCCCTCTATATTTCTTCTTTATCAGGAAATTACACAACCCAGGTAAACAATGACACCCAGCGACGCATTTTATCTTAATCTGACCGAAACAAAAACATCCCTTTATGCGTTACGTATAGAGGCATTATACGCGTACGCCTAGGGCAATGCGTGATGAGTTGACGAGAAAGTGATCTTTTAAGAGTTCTTTTTTGCCTTTAGATGTACGGAACCTTAAAAATACACATTAATATTACATTAGTACCGTCATTATACACGTACGGATTACCGACAAAATGTTATCCGCAACCGTCGTCGTCGTCCGCGGTAATCAAATCCACAACCGTCGTGTTTCCAGTCAGTCGTTGTGATTCTACACCATTCCGGCCTTGGCAAATTGATATTTTATTCATATAAAATAAAATCTTTACCTAGGTTTAGATAACAAGTCTGTTATCTAAACCTACTTAAGCTTAAAGTTCCAAGCTTATCGTCGAGCGCAGACAGCACTGGCGCAGTACTGGCGTAGTTCCAAATGACCTGTAGAAATGTGAGCTTTTTGCTGTAACACCTTCCCTTGATCTGAATGTTTGTGAAATGTTAATGGCGGATAAGGCGTTATAATTTTATGCTTAAAGAAATTTTAAATATTTTTTTATTCTGTAACTTATTTTTTTTATTTAGCGCGATGTTGACATCTGGTACTCGATACGCCATCTTTCGGAAATTGGGCTGTCTTAACATCATGTTCCCTCTGCCTACCAAATGCGGGAAAAAGTGTAAAGCTGCTTTTTAGGTATTTATTTTCATTATTATTTTTTTTTACGCTTAGCAGATAGAATTAGCGTAGGGATAAAACACTCTATTCTTCACCTAGCATTGTGCAGTAGCAATGCATTCGCTCGGGTAGAAATCGAACTTACAGTCGTCGCGTTTACAGTCAGACGCGGCACTGTGTCGATTTAAAGGCCGTGACGGTCTTTAAACTTACATTCTATTTCACATAAATCTCTTATCTATATTTCTTTAAGAGCGTAAACCTTCAATGCAGTCGAGGAACTCTCACTCGAACAACTTCTGTCAAATACTGAACACACACGGTTGACTTGCCAAAGGCTTTGAGCAGCTTTGTGGCGGAGAGGTGAAGTTCTTTACAAGAAATAATAATTTTTACCAAGTTTTATCTATAAATCGATGTATTAAAGATTCAATGTTTTGTTATTTTAACGTATAACGGTCTCTATTTTTTTCTAATATATTGTATAAGCTTACTTTATATATTGAGAGTATTAATCGTTAGCAATTATCTCACTTTACATACAGTATAGTAAAATGATTATGATTCGAAAGAAAGAAAGGAAGGGGTCCTCAGAGAGGCATTTTGTTGTTTGTTTGTTCTGATCCCAACGTTGTAAATCTATCTGTTCGTCCACCTGTCCGTCTGACAGAAATTTTTTCAAGAATGCGTGGAGGTAACGAGCTGAAATGTCAAATATCCAGATAAACTCGCAAAAAATTAAGATGAAAAGTAAAGAACGCAATACTTATAATATATATTTGTCAGATATAAATTCCTGGACTGTAAAGCACGCAAAGAAGGTAATTTTTTTTTAATTATCTTCTCTCGTAAGACATAAAAGTTTAATGAAACTCGTAGAGACTTCGAATAGTGTCAGTCTACCCGAAGTGTACTCATGACCATTGCAAGTTGAATTTCGGCTCAACAAATTATGCCTAAGATTTAGAAGAAAAGCGGAAAACAGAGTGTCCTGGCACTATTTAAATATGCGTATTTAAACTGAAAAAATAATAATTTAACGCACAATAGCACAAGCACAGCTTTATTAAATGCACCACTAGGTACCTACAGATGATTTACTTTTAAGTTATTTTTGCGTGTATAAACATAGAATACAATTTACCGTGGTCTGATAAAAGTAGGAGCTTAACAACTTTGTACGGAATAAATAAATAACTATTGTTCTTTTCTAAGTTCAACACAGATTTTACTTTTAAAATGTACCAAAGTAAAAAGAGGCTCCGTGAAAGGAATTATTAATTTGAGCATAAGGGTTTTCGACTTATCTATTATGTATAGAAGAGGATTTACAAGTTATTTTTTAAAATAAACATAGTTTTATTTTATATAATTATAGCTTTTTAATGATAGAGGGAACCTAGTGTTAAGGTATTCCATTACCAATTTTTCACATTTTTCGAGACATTGCTTGCTATCTATTAATAAGGGGGAGATATTATATATTTCGATATAAAAAAACCTAAGTTATATATATATACTACTAGGTACTTTTTTATATTTCTATGTAAATATCTGTATCTCAAAATAGAGTAGGCCGAGGCCGTTGTAGCTCATCGGCACACCTGTTTACAAAAACAAGATTTTTTCGCTAACAAAACCGTCATCACATATAACGAAAAACTTGTCGTTTAAATAATCCCTAATACGCTATATTATATTACTAACATCAGTGCTCCATATATTTATGTTAACGGTTGTAACTAATTTCGAAGATGCTTAAAATACTTTTGTTATTCAATAAAACGTCTCGCCTATTAATCTGGTTGTTTATGAGTCAGAGTAAATTGTTTTCTTCAATTTCCCCATCTATGGTAGAGTTCTTAAAAACTTTACCTATTATTATTTTTACATTTACATACATTACTTTCAGCAGTTTATTGTTGTGGCGGAAGTGAATTTTGACTATTGACTGAATCTGAATCTGTTCCGCTGCGTCACAGCGTTTTTTCTAGGATTTTTAAGGCTTCTATACAAAATGAAACTGAAAATAATCAAATGAATAAAAAATAAATAAAATTTACGTTCAATTTTACGATCGATACTATATTAAATTTTTTTTCTATATTTTCGAAATAGGTGGATCTTTAATTAAGTAGCGTAGTAAACGTTTAAGTCTATAATAGTCTTAACTGGCATATTTCCAGACGGCTCCAGGCTGCGGTGCCAGAAGGGTGGTGAAGATGAATAGTAATAGTTCAGCTTTTTAGTGCGGTATTAAAATGAAGGCGTATGTGAAATTTAATGCTACTGCAATTTGTATATTTTTCTCTGACTTCTGGAAAATAAAGTTGATATGACAAGCGATTTGCGATAAACTATAAATTATTGTATTGTCTATCAGTTCCAGGTCTACACCAAATTTCAAGTCAATCGATATTGATTGAAATTTAATGGAAGGAATAGGGTGAGACTTCAATTATTGGATGACCCACGATGAATACAACCGTTTCATCTAAATACAACCGTTTAAAGAAAATCTGATAGGAAGTGACTGACAGCGCACAACCGGAACGCGGGACATTGAGAGACAATTTCTAGAAATTCTTATAGTAAAGGGAAAACCAAGATGTAATGTTTTACGGTTGACACAAACTATATTGCGGGCTACGACTCGTTATAATATAAGTTCTAATGGCAAAACTTTATCTTGACGCAATCGGAACGACACTCGAGCTGTCGATTGCAAGTCAAAGTCGGAATTTGTTTGAAATAAATATTATGATTATAGAAATAAATATTCATATTTTATAAAAGCATTATTTTAGAAACGCCATGCGCCATGTTCTCTGTAATTGTTGAGCCCAGTCATGGCGCAGCGGCACGAAGTGTGACTGTAAAAATCGACTGGTTGTGGGTTTGATCCCTACTCGAGGAGATGAAGTATTTACTAAAATTTACATTTCTATTTCTTTACTCTAGTGTAGAGGCAAAGCGCGGCATTGAGTTCTGCCACTCAACACGCAATGCTTCCAAAATTCGGCAGAAAGTGGGGAACGGAGTGTCTTAACACGGTTCCCTCTGCATATTCTGCTGTGTATACCGATACAGCGAGAGCTGTAATTGTTATTAAAAAACTTCAAAATTTGTTTACTTTCACTGCGGCTGTTGCTCTTGGAGAATAAATTATTTCCATTTCCTCGCTTTGCTGAGGAAAAGCGCAGCGTTGCGTCTACCTTAAATTTGACAAAAAATGTACAATATATTGCTTTAATACTAGATTCCCTCTGCCTTAGAGTAAATAAAAAAGAACATTTCATATGTGTAATAAGTGATAAAACAAATATATAAAGTAAAACGTCAGTAAATTATCATTTTTTTCTTCACGGATCTTTACGAGGCCTCTTCCACTGTCATCAATATCTGCATATATGTCCAGGGTCTCCAGTTTATATCAATATCATTTTTTCCCTGATATCCTATAAAATCCATTTATATAAAAAAAAGCAAAAGTAATTTATTTAACATATAAAGAAAAAGGAAAAATATCTCGAGAGATTTTTTTAAGAAACTCCATTACCAGCATCAAAGAGCCACCGTATCAGTCGCGAAATAAATTAATTTCTTAGTAAAAAACTCATTTTTCATACTACGAGGCGACGGTGTTATTTACATTTTATTAAAATTAGATCGCCCTTATTATATTCCTATTTGTAATGGATTTCAGTAATTTTTGATGTCACTGTTGACTTTATGATTTTTTACTAAGTATAATGATCGTAATGCTTAAGATTTTTTGCTTAGATTTAAGATTTTTGATATAATTCTATACACATACATTTTGAGCCAGCTTTCGTTTGGTATTTTGTGAAACCAACAATATTACAAAATACCGGCTAAGTGCGAGTCTGCCTCACGAGACTTCCGTACCAATTTCAGTATTCTACATCAACAGGAAGTACAACTTATATATGTTGACAAACTTAAGTTTGCGGGAACGAGTGCATATTAATTTTAGCTTAAAAATGGTGTCAAATGAAGAACGAGGTGACTTATAAGTTAGATTACTGATAACACAAAAATAAGAAAAAATCATAAAATATATTTTTAAAGCCATTTGGACAGTTAGTACCTATGACAACCATTTTAATATATACGTACTCGTATAAGTCAGCGTATTGAGACGTCCTAAATCTTAAGATAATGGTTTTTTATTGCAGTTCAATAATACTTACGACTGCAGGTATTTTATACGAACTGACTGAACAGTTTTATTATGGTGTATGCGGGAAATTAAATTTATGATCGTCTGGTTCAGTGGTGTGGTGGAGTATGCCTAATAGAAGATAATTTTAATGCTTTAAAAAGATAGAAAGAAAAATATTTTTTTTATGCTTTAAAAAGTATAAAATAAAATTGTATGTGATTTAAATGCTTCTATCTAGAATTATTATTTCATTTATTTGTTTATTTTTGAAAGTAAATCTCGCAAAGCTCTTACTTAAATCATATGAATAGTATGGTGACGTTATGAGTTGATAGAAAAAGTTTTAAAGAAGATTATGTGACGAAGGTGGATGGCGCAAGTTCTTCAGTGGGAAGTAAAACAAGCGTGAGTGTAAGTAAATGGGAAGTAAGAATACAATAACCTAAAATCTCCCTACAGAGATGCTAACAACATAAATAAGTTGTAACAAGCGTATAAAGGTTTCGACGTAGCTTAGCGAGAACGCATGGCTTAGTGGTCAGAGCGCCTTGTCGGTTTCCAGGAGGCGCGGGTTCGAGTCCCGCTGCGTTCAAATTTTCATACGTTTTCTAAATAAGTACAATAACCCACTTTTTAAATTTATATTTAACCTGCCATTGGTGTTGTAAGTTTGACTTACATCTTTGTCGACGGCGGTCCCACGGACTGGGATTTTTGACCTAAGACTTAGTTAATCAGTAATTAGTTAGGTAACGTAAAGATAATTTTGAAATGAAATGAAATTTCGCAAATAGAGCCGGACTGTGAGTCGGATTTTCTTCAAGAATTCGAGTTTTTTCATAAAATCACAAATTCTTAAATATCAGTCGAACCACGTAAAATCGTCTAACATACATGGGAGTTAAACGGATAGGTACAACCGTTGACCCGTCATTCAGCGTTATATCCTGTATATATGGCAACAAAACATAAGTTTTTAATATTATATTTTTAAAACAAATTAACCTGTCAAACCCTATGCCGCTGCGCCACGACGGTTTCAATAATTTTTATATTTATTTATATATTGTATATAGGCCAATAACATAAACCCCGACCCAGTGTCGATTAAGGTTATAAAAACAGAACTATAAAGTAAAGCGACTCGTAAAGTACCTACCTACGTTTATATATAGTCGGGACAAAGGATTTCATTTTTTCAATGTTCAATGGACGTTTATTTCCACGATTTTTGTGTGAAAAAGAACTGTTTTTCCGGTGAATTTCTTGATGGAAGGCAGTCACAGGGTAAGCGGTCAATAATTCAATGAATGGCATGTAAATAACCTGAGGCCGTCGTGACGCAGTGACAGAGTGCCGGGTTTATTCTGGTAACAAGAAAAACTGCGGCGTTAAGTTTCGATGCTCAATACGTAATTTCTCGAAATTTCTAGTGTTTTAATATAAGGTTCCCTCTGCCTTCTCTACTATAGGTGCAACGCAGCGTAAAGCTTAAAAAATATATTATTTTAAGCTTTTTATGATTGGTATTGATGGTGTAGTAATGTATTATTCTACTAAATTTAGTAGTTTTTACTTATTAGATATTTGTGATTTTGTGATAGTAGGTAGCGGAATGTCTAAACACTAAGTTCCCTCTACCTGCTCTACTACATGCGGGAGAAATATGCTTTTCTAGTAACTTATTTAATCAATAATTTTCCATTAAGTGGAAATCGAATCCATAAACATCACGATTACAGTCGATCACCGATCTTCTTCAATTTTTAAGGATACATGTTTAGGTATATATATTATACTTCAAACATATGTCCTCAGGGAAATTACGACGAAAATGTCAACATAAGCAAATCTTTAAAAAAAGAATATTTGTCGTAATCTTATCCTCTCTGGCTATGTATTAGTGTATGACGAGATAAATAAATAGAGAATAGTCTATAGTTGCCGTAAGCTACAGTTTTATTATAATTGTCTGTGACTAACAGAAACAGACCGGTATTTCTATTTGCCTGTTTTCATTAACTCAAAAATGAGTGGTTAACTGTGATTTTGTGATTCAAAACATGTTCAAAATTGACACTTACGTGTTAAAAAATTGTACGTAAAATTCTCTTGCACCTAGAAAGTATTGGGGAGATCTAAGAAATGATTTCTGGAAACTCCTACGTAAACAGGAAAATATGGGAGTTTATAGAAAAAGATCCAGCCGTTAAGTAGTACATCAAAAGAACAAAAATAAGATTTTTATTTTATCTCTTTTAATAGAGCCTATTTACAAATAGACACTATACAAATTAGGAAAATAATTTGAAACTCGCCTCATAAATTCACTTAAACAAGAAAATACCTTCTTTAATTTATAAAATTTATGATAAAAATAATCAATCCAAGAATATTTATATAATAGAGCCGTATTTACCCTCGCGAAGGCGCAACCAGTGTAATTATATAAATTATCTTTGACAGCAACGTCTCGTCTTGTCACTTGCTTTATTAAACTCGGTTATTTTAAGGATACCAGAGGACTGTCACTTCTGTTAAATAATGATTGAGCGAGATGACAGATCTAGGTACTTTTTGTTTTGCAACAACTTAAAAGGAGCATTTGTATGGCATTTTTAAAGATTAATTAAAAATAACAAAAGATTTTTTGGATTGAATCTAATTTAACTGTTCAAATTCATAATTTTGTAATCAATTAAATTAATAAATAAATATATGTTTATTGGGTTCGATTCCCTTAATATTTTCAAATATTAAATATTTTCAATTTTCATAGTTGCTCACTTTAAAAGTCGTGGAGGAGTCGTGGTGGAAAAGGAGTGGAGTCACATTTCTACTATTTTTAGGCACAACTATTATCAAAAACTAGAGTAGTAGCTAGAAATTAAATAAAAAAATATGTTAACAAATATGAGTAGGACCAAAGACCCGGACATGGTCGGATGTTCTGTACGTTTATTTTTAATACCTACCACGTTTTTACTCCGAAATATATGTAACTAATTCAATGACAACTCAAGTTCAAGACAAATGTCTTGAAAATTGGTTGAAAAGTGACAGAAAGAGAGTTCAAGACATTCCACATTAGGTTAAAGTGTGAAGCTAAAACAGAGGTGCCGAAAAGGCGCCAAATTTAACTCTTTTATAATATTTTTGTCGTGTTTTTCAACAGAATGGGATAAGTTACTATTTATAACGTTGTAAGAAAAGGAAGATTCTTAAAGTATTCAGCGATGCTAATGTGAAGAAAACATCAATTTGTCATCGTTATATTATTGACCTCTTTCTCCAAAACAACTATTAGAGAACTATTACATTCAGAAGCTTAACTTTCGTAAGAAAAACCTAAAGCTCCTTTACTGGAACTTAATTTCGTACAGTAATATTATGACATTATTTAAGTCGTGTCCTTTGTTGCTCAGTGAAATAAAGTCTGACTAAAAGCGGGATGGTAAGGAGTTACAGATTTTTTTAGCTTCACGCTGTATCCTGCACATGGTAGAGTAAGAAGAAGAAACCTAGGAACCTAACGTAACCTAGTGTTAAAACCAGTGTTTTAACGTTTCCTATATGTTAATCAAGTGATGGAACTCAACACCACGGCTTGCCTTGTTACCAGTGTTTTGTAACTTTCTCCCTTACATATGAGGGATAAGAAGCGCGGCCTTCAATTCAACATTAGACATGCAAAGTCTCGAAAATTGATCTTTAAGTGGTTGTCTACTTGATCCCATCCATTTGTCCAGTCTGCTTTGACTGAAACAGCGTAAAGCTAAAAAAAAGTACATACAAATTACTCTCCAAGCCCTTGACTAGATATGATTTAGTGTAATTTTGTAGTAAATCGCCTCATTTAGCCTCATTTTCTGGAACTTGAGTGAATTATTTAAAACAGATTCAAGAGCAATCACTCACAAATTTCCAATTAACTACAAAAGTTGTCGTTTAACAGAATTTGCCAGAAATTAATTACGAAAATGAAAATCACTTAAGTCGTTTAACTCGAGGAAAGCTTACTAAAAGCTCCGAGCAAAGTCCATTGGCACTTGGTTTGATGAAATATTCTCGATATAGCAAATTAATAATTGTTTAATAAAATGTTCTTCCTTTGATTAATTCTACCACATAACTAAAGCCGATTAGGGAAAAAATAATTTATGTTAAGGCACTCCGTTTTCCGAATTCAAGATGGTCTAGTGGCGGAATTCAACTCCATCTTACCAGAGCAGAGAAAGAAAATTAATTAATTTTATTGTTAATCAAAATGAGTATATTCTCTATTTATTTATTTATTTATCCAGATCACCAGTGGTAATTACATAAATTTTATAGTAATATATTTATTTCAAAATTTCTTATCACTAAATGCCTTTTAAGGTGAATACCGCATGCAACATTGGAGATTAGTATACAAAAGTTTTAATGTTAAATTATTGGTAAACGATATACATAAAGAGACTATTCCACTGAGCCTCAGTGGATATTCGTTATAATTGAATAAATAAAAATATAAAGAAATAGTGAAAGTTCAAATATCTAAAATAGCTCTGTAATTACGTTTGAAATAAAATCTGTCTAGTTAACACTGATCGCTAATTGTAAATACGTAACGCGAGTTAGACGACAAAGTCACTTTGACGTTTTTAAATTTATATATTATACATTTTTCTGATGCCATTGTTACCTTATTTTGTAATTTTATAATTTATATATTCTATTTTAACTACTTTATGATTATTTTTAACGAAAATTATTTGTATAGTCATGGGAATGTTTTAAATGACACTATTAAACCAACCTAGCCTTTCCACCACTTTCCTGTAGTCCGTGGTCATAGATAGACTGAGGTGGCATTCTTCAACCAACGTCCGCCAACGATTTCTTAATTTCCTCGCGTACTGCCCTGGTATGGTGGATTTGAACTGGAGATGTCTGAGTTGACATAAGAGTTATTTATACAACCATACACATACCGAAGCGGGATTTGAACCCGCGCCTCTTGAACATCGTTCGAGACCAATCCAATTCAAGAGGGGCCGGTTATAATTCTCGCTACGTTTAAATTTGTTTACGTTTTCTAAATAAAAAAAATATTTTCCTAAGTGTACAATAATACTTTAAAAATGTCAAAAGACTTTGAAGATGTATTTTGTTGGACAATTGCTACAAGATAAATATTTAATTGAATTAGTTGAAACTTGAGATTTCAATGTATATAGTCTTTATAAAAAAAGCTTCAAAGCAGCTTCACACTGAAACCTAGTGTTAAGACACTTCGTTCCCCAGTTTCTGAAGTGTTGAGTGTCGGAACTCAACGCCGCTTTATAGTAAAGTCTTTATATGGTATTTAAAATGGCTGCTATTAGAATATAAAGGACATTCAGAAAATAAAGGATCGTGTGCTTCAAGCCGGCGTGACGACAACGCGAGTAGCTTTTAGTAGTATAATTGTGAAACATCAACAGACAGACAAACTTATTTCCAGCATTATATTAGCATGAATGAATAATTACTTGAGCTCGAAACAAAGGCGAGACAAAGGACATAATAATAAAAGCTTTGTACAAATACTAAATAGCACAATACAAAATAATATACATAAATTATATCAATACTTAAAGTACCTATCTTTAAAAGGGGAATTCCGAAGACGATCACTTTGCACTAACTTTGTCGCTGATAAGTTTGAAACTCGATCGAGTTTAAGCATGAATAGAAAACATGAGTTGCTGTTTATGCTTTAGATTGAAGAGGAGCTAATTTTGATGAAACTTTTCTGAAAAGAAACTTAACAGATAGGAGATTGTAGTAGGGTTCTTATCAGTCTTTTAATTGTATGGATTTTTTGTTTCGGATTTAAAACACAAACAAAACATTTTGCTTTCTACATTGTTATAGATATAGCGTCGACAGAATGCTTTGTTTTACTAAACTAGCAGCACAGTGCGTTGTGTTCTAAACAAGCAGTCCTGGCGCAGTGGTTGTGGGTTCCATCCCTACTTGGGAGAATTAATTATTACCAAAATGAAAACCGAGTCCAACATATTTGTTAAATATTATATATATTTAACCGAGGCCGTGGCCTCTTATGCAGCGACCCATCATCTGACTGTAAACGCCACTCGAGCTCACTCGAGAAAATTATTAACTTACACTTCTCCGTTTGGGTTACAAGACAAACGGCAGCATTAAATTCCATCACTCAACGCACAGTACCTCGATAATTGGGTGTGGAGAACTGAACGTCTTAACACTAGGTTCCCTCGCCTACTCTGGTGCTGGTGGTGTATATGCAGACTCTGCTCCACTGGGCCAGAACGAAGTTATTATATTCTAGAAACGTCTCGACAGTCCAGTTAAAGAAAATAAATATATTTTGGAACATGTTTCTTAAAATATGTTCACTTAATTTATATGAATGAATTACCATGTCGGTGCAGAGGTCCGAGTAGAAATCGTATTGGAATATTACGTTCAATTTTGATTTTTCAACTTTCATATAAATCTTTACGTGATACGAATGCAAGAAGCTTAATATAAAAATTTATTTTTAGTATAAGTTTTATTTCTCCACATATATAGATATTTATATATTTATTTTGAGGCCAGTCGTGGCGCAGCGGCACAAAGTGTCACTATAAATCGACTGGTTGTGGGTTCGATCCCCACTCTAGGAGATGAAATATTTACTTAAATTTATATTTCCATTTCTTCGCTCTGGTGTCGAGGCTAAGCGCGGCGTTGAGTTCTGCCACTCAACACGCAATGCCTCCAGAAATCGGCAGAAAGTGGGGAACGGAGTGTCTAAACACTAGGTTCCCTCTGCCTACCCTGCTGTGAGCGGGATACAGCGTGAAGCTGATTTATATATTTAATTTTGCTCTGATAAATAATTAGGCCAAGCGTAGCGTCGAATTTTGAAGATTGGCGAACTGTATGTTTTACAGTTAGTTCCGTGAGTTCCTATTTACGTGTATATGCGGGATATAGCGTGAAGCTAAAAAAACATAATTTAAAGTCAAAATATTGAAAATACTAACTGAATGTATGTATATTTGAAGTGACAAGCAATTTCTTAAAACGTCCCTTTAATCCTTTGTCTGGACCGAACTCAGACACCCCTCCGTTATTTTCACGTAAAGCTTGGCTAATATATTTTGTACCCACCAAATACTTGTGTACATAATAAACGACAAAGTATAGCCGAAAAATACTCACTTGAAGAATACATATTTTTTTCTCAAATTAATAAAGAGACCTTAATAAGAAAAAATCCTGAATCCATTCCTTCGAGTGGGGACCGTACCCACTACAATCTCCATAACAATAACGCTATCTCACTACGTCTGTATCTAACTCGTATATACCACTATGAAATAATTTTAAATAAAATCTTATTTCGTTTCGCTCCGTTCATTTGATATGTTTTTTGCGTGTTGTAATTTACTCCATAGTAATCGTGTTCAAAATAAAGTCGGAGCCGTCACGTTTCGTTGCGAATTTATTCAATTAAAAGTTTTCTAACTGTGTAAGTCGCTGCAACTGATTTTGTTATGGGGAACTGAGTATTGGCATATTTAATTATACTTGTAGAGGTCGTCGTGGCACAACGCGTGAATTAAAACGCGACAGTTGTTAGTTTGATTTCCTCTCGTTGGAAGAATTCACTTCCTCGTTCGATAAAACGACAAAAAACGGCGTTGAGGTCTAATAATATGCATAACAGGAATCCGTTGCCCAAAATATTGTTGATGGATGATGGATGGATGGATGGTTTACAGTTACAATTTTAGTTAAGCGGCGAAAAGAAAAAGTGATAGCTATAGAAATGCTCCAACTTACCTGATGTGACTCATCACATTGTCATCAACATCCTCACACCTATGTGGCTTCCGAGGGACCCCATACGTGACTTTCCTTCAGTATCTTTGTCAATTTGATTAGAAAGTCAACTAAAATATCTTTTTACTTAATAAAATAAAAATATCAAAGAATCGTATTTACTCCAAAAAAGATGCTATTACTATACAAAATCCATATTCAATTTTGTAAACATAATTAGTTTTTTTTTTCATAGCAAATTGGAACGCCGCCGTACTTCTCGTACTGTGTACTCAACTGGCTCTGCATCTTGACATGTAATAAATATGTAAATTCTTTAAACATTGACAGTATTTTGTGGATATATTTTGGTGTAAATATATCATCACCAATATAAACTTAAATACAAATATCTCTATATAAAATTTTCTCTTAATAATAGAGCGAGGGAACACACATAATTAATTCCCGCGAAAGGAAATCGAAGCCACAACTATCGCGACAACCGTATAAACGAAATGTAATCGAAACAGAAAAACATATTTAGATTTTTCTATCAGCCTTGCAAGAGCTCAATGGTATTTATTATAGATATTTTAAAATTTATATCAAACGACCTGCCCTTTGGTAATCGCTTTTTAAAAACTATTAAAGTTTATTTATGCGTCTGGATGTCAGAAAACTCTTTGATACCAAAGAAAAGGTAACATGTTAAAGGCATTATTGCTCAAACGCGAAATAAATAGTAAGTAATCTTTTTATTGTATAATTATAATAATTATAGATTAATTCCTATACAAATTCAGGTTTACGTATTTTATCTATGTCCAATGTACTGTACGGTATTTCAAGTAGTTGTAACTCGATCTACGTATCAACTGTATCAGTGGTCTTTGGGTGGGGGACCTCAATATCTATCCATTTTATCCCCATGTACATATTATGTATATTCAGTGATTATCACTGGTTCAGCACATATGAGGGATATTGTGTTCTTTTTTTAGAAAAAATCGCATTTACAAATGTTTCGTGATTTTTGAACCGACTTCTCTAAAAGAAGCAGATTTTTAATTCGACTGTATATTTTTCTGTTTGTTACCTTAGAACTTTTGGCCGTAGTACCTTTTTGACCGACCGAGTAACCCGATTTTAATGATTCTTTTTTCATTTGAAAGCTCGTGCTTCCCGTGTAGTCTTATTTTCATTTTTTTTCTGCCAATAGTATCCATGAGAAAATCATATAAGTCTTAAATTTGCATTAAGTTTGTACGTGACAAATTGACAAATGACTCATACAATCCTGCCAACCGATTTCAATGATTCTTCTTTTATTGTAAAGGACACATTTTAAGAATATTTTCGTGAATGTTGAAATTGAAGAAGTTGGTTTATTTTGTTAAAAATTATTATTACTGAATACACTCAATAATTCAGCCTTTTGTAACAGAGTAATTAAAACTATCACTCTATAATCCTCTGAAAAAATATCGGAACAAATCTTTTTTGAAAAAAAAATTGAAGATTGAAATTATTTGGATATTGTAAAGCTATTCGACATTCTTTCATTTGCATTAAATTGGCTAATGCATTTGGGTGGGCAATCAAATTATCTTTAACAAGCTGTAGAAAAGATATTTAATTTTGAACACTTCGCTGTAATAAGTAAAGATGTATAAAACGATTATAACGCGATTAATTCGGTTAAAGAGTTGAATTTAAAAATACTCATATAATTAGCAGCGACTCCCAAAGTAACGGATTTATTTCACCTATTAGTTTTAAATTGTGATTACTTTGGTATAAATTAAATATTGTTTTCTACAATTTAAATTTGGTTAAATTTGTGCGTTTTTGTATAGTTTTGAAGTGGGCCTATTTTTTTTAATAATATATCTTCAAGGTGCCAAGTCAAGTCCACGCCAAAAAGTTGCGAGTGCAGCTACCAAATACGAAATAAACTATCGGCGTACCTCAATTAATATCACAACGTACACAATAAATTAATCACCATATTACAAAAAATAAAAAAGTTTTTCCATTATTTTCCAAGCCGTTGAAGAATATCAAATATCTTTTCTCAACTTGTAATAACAAAACTGCATTAAAATGCCCAAAATTTGTTATTACGCCGCTCGAGTGGCTTCCCCTTCGATAACTTTGTGAAAATAAAAAAATCTTCCTTATTTACGCTTTGGTGAATTCGCGTATTTGGAAATTAGCTTGGGGATTCTTACTTTTTACAGACTGCTTTTTTCGAAAAGACGGTGGTTTCATAAATATTTTTTTATGTTTGTCGATTTCTCCGTCATATATGAGGCTATTTAAAAAAAAATTAAGGGGCGTATTTTCCTATTTTCCCCATATTGGTATGATTTATCATCAGAAATGACATTGAAATCGAGGGAATCCCCCAAATTTTGTAGGCACAAACTATGTATTTTTTATAATTTTCTATACTAAAAATTTTCTTTTAAAATTTTCATCATGATCATCTGATGACATAATAAAGTTGGTGATGATGATAGAAGGCACAACTTATCAACGATTAGGAGTTAGCGATTAATATTTTAAGTATTATAGCGATTTATAAAAAGCTAGTTGCATACTGTCACTATAATTTCTCAACTTTGATTGGTTAAGTTGTGTCTTTGCACTCGCCACTATTAATTAATATGAAACATGCATTATTTTTGTAGTTTTTGCCAGAAAAGAAAATAATAACCTTAAGAGATATCTACTAAGCACACCAAAAACAAGTTTAAAAAATATTGTCACTGACTCCAAAAATAAGTATGTACCTATCAATCAATAAAAAAAGCATCAATCATTTGACTTACAATTTTTCAATTTTCTTAACTTGGAAGAAATTTAAATATTATTTTCTACAATTTAGTTTTTGTTAAAAATATAAAAGTTTTGGAGTCCGTTTTATTTTTTTCTTAATTTTTTAAATATATTTTATGTTCCTCACTACATTGGCATGTAAAATGTAAAACCCTCTCTGCAGTCAACAGTACATACGTTAAGAATAAGCTAGAAAATATGTTACTAACATTGGTTAAGCAAATATGTACTAGCAAAAAATGTGTATACCAAAAGTCTGAAATAAAGTTAATTATTGTTACGTTTCTCTTTTATAATTCACAGGTTCTGATAATCTGTAACGCAGATTGAGAACTTCAATATAGTTTTCCCTTTCAAGCATAAGCTCTTGCAGCTTAATCTACCGGCCAATCTAGGAAAGCCAGAGGTGGAGAATAGATTACACTACCCAACAGCTCGCCACAAGCTGCCTTTTTATTATTTACTAGCGACCCGCTCGCGGCTTCGCCCGCTTAAACCACAGAATTATTTATTTAACACACTGAATTATGTTCGTGTTTTGATATACTTATAATGTATGTTTGCAATGTAATGAAGTTTTTTATGAGAAAGTTGTTAAAACTTTAGGTCGCATTTTCGTACCTCCCATAAGAATCTTCAATTGAATGTTTGAAATAAAAACACAACTTATCGATACTTACTATATGTGCGTTTCTTTACGATAATCTCAGAAACGGCTTAACCGATTTAAATACTTTTTTTGTTTGTATTCTGGCAAACTGCCCTTAAATATTAAGCATTAGTTTTATTTTAAGCAGCTTCATGCTAGTCAGAGGGAGGAACCTAGTATTAAGACACTCCGTTCCCCACTTTCTACCGAATTCGGGACGCATTGCGTGTTGAGTGGCAGAACGCAACGCCGTGCTTAACCTCGACCCCAGAGCGAAGAAATGGAAATATAAATTTAAGTAAATATTTCATCTCCTCGTGTGGGGATCGAACTCAGAGAACCAGTCGGTTTTACAGTCACACTTTGTGCCGCTGCGCCACGACTGGCCTCAACTGGATTGGACTTTATTTTAATCGATTCACATAAAGTTAAAACCAGATCCACGCTTTATCCCGCCAATAGTAGGGCAACTTAGTGTAAGATATTGGGTATAATGTGTGACTGATGTGCGAAATGAAAATATTATTAAATTATAATTCAATCCTGCATGTGTGGATCGGACCCACAACGTCGCGTTACAGTTACAATTGGGCATATAGGGTAAAATAGTTTAACCCGTACCTAAAGAATTTAAGCAAGATACATCAACAGTGAAGACGTAGGTTTTTTTCTCATTTCACAATGTTTATTCATATCTATATTTCGTATGACGCGGTTACGCATAGGTACCAATAATGTAAACACATACTACTACAAAAATAGTACTAAAATGTTTAGAACTTTAAACTTTGCCGCCAAAACCTACGACTCGATTTCGCAATGAAGCGTATGCGGCGGTTTCCCTTTGATAGGTTTATGTGTGCGTGCGTCGTTCTTGACAAATTGTATTTTATTTTACAACGATAATTTTATTATTTATTTTGTTTGAAAAAATAACTTTTTTATTTTCGGGTTTTTAATTTAATATGTAATAGGCTTTTATAGAGTAGTTAAACTGTGGTTTCATTTAAAGTGGTCCTAACAAAAAAACTCTGTATAATTGAGCATATTTAATATTTATAGTGATTTTTTGGAAAATTGATACCAATAGTTATTACAACCACTTGCGAAGAAGCATAGTTTAGGCAATTTTTTATTCTATAAGAATTCCTTTTAAAAAACTACCAACGTTCTTATAGTTAATATATTATTTTTCCAAATTAAAAAAATTGTCTATGTCATCATAATGGCGGAAAAATATTCAAAATGTATTGTAATACCACATTAGTATCGACAATGTAGTGTTGATAGTAATTAAAAATAGATATACTACAGGAGGATATCTTCATATGCACTGTTTTAACCTGTTTTATGTATAATATAGAATAATATATTGTATAGAGGAATCACACATTCTTTTTATTCAGTTTAGTAAATACATTTTCAGAGGTTACTCTGTACTAAAATAGCATGCAACTCTGTTCCCGCATTTACGTTCCTGATATATCGATATAAATAATACAAATACAAAATATAGGAAGGAAACACAAATGCAATTATATTGCATTTTTTCTTTTTTTCATACTTGAAACGTATTAATAAATTACATATCCATCGTTTCTAATTCAGTAGCTTAGAGAAATAGCTGTCTCCATAGCTGACTTGGAGCCTGCGAATGATGAATTGATGAAGGACCTTGTCTCTCAACGCAATAGGTCATCACTGACACACACACTGGTCCTCCTAGTTTTTCCATTTAACTACACTTCAGATAGGAGACAGCCTACATAAAAAATAAACTTTTTTAAATTATAAAACTTTTATTGAAGTTTATTCGTGTAGTAAAAATTTTTTTATGTGAATGTGTAGTCACATATATAGATCACATGTGTGAATATGTAGTCACATATGTGGACCACATGTGTGAATATGTGGTCACATATGTGGACCACATGTGTCAATATGTGCTCACGTATGTGGACCACATGTGTGAATATGTGGTCTTTCATGTGGACCACATGTGAGAATGTGTGGTCACATATGTGGACCACATGTGTGAATACGTGGTCGCGTATGTGGACCACGTGGGAAAATGTGGTCACATATGTGGACCACATGTGAGAATTTGTGGTCACATATGTGGACCACATGTGTAAATATATGGTCCCATATGTGGACCACATGTGTGAATATGTGGTCTTTCATGTGGACCACATGTGAGAATTTGTGGACACATATGTGGACCACATGTGTGAATATGTGGTCACGTATGTGGACCACATGTGTGAATATGTGGTCTTTCATGTGGACCACATGTGAGAATGTGTGGTCACATATGTGGACCACATGTGTGAATATGTGGTCGCGTATGTGGACCACATGTGGGAAAATGTGGTCACATATGTGGACCACATGTGTGATATGTAGTCACATATGAAGATTACATGGGTGATCATGTGGTCACATATGTGGACCACATGTTTGAATATGTGGTCACGTGTGTGGACCACATGTGTGTATATGTGCTCACATATGTGGACCACATATGTGAACATGTGGTCACATATGTGGACCACATGTGGCATCGTGTGGTCATATATGTGAACCACATGTGTGAGTAAGTATTCACATGTGTAGATCGCATGTGTGATATGTTGTCACATATGTAGACCACATGTGTGATATGTAGTCACATATGAAGATTACATGTGTGATCATGTGGTCACATATGTGGACCACATGTGTGAATATGTGGTCACGTGTGTGGACCACATGTGTGAATATGTGGTCACGTGTGTGGACCACATGTGTGTTTATGTGCTCACATATGTGGACCACATATGTGATCATGTGGTCACATATGTGGACCACATGTGGCATCGTGTGGTCATATATGTGTACCACATGTGTGAATAAGTATTCACATGGGCATATCACATGTGTGATATGTAGTCACATATGTAGACCACATGTGTGATATGTAGTCATATATGAAGATTACATGTGTGATCATGTGGTCACATATGTGGACCACATGTGTGAATATGTGGTCACGTGTGTGGACCACATGTGTGAATATGTGGTCACATATGTGGATCACATGTGTGAACATGTTATCACATATGTGAACCTTTTATAAAATATATTTAATTCATTAAATGTAATATGTATATCTATAAATATTATAAAATAGAAACGCTTTTTTTCTCTGTCTGGCCTTTCTAAGCGATCTTCGTCTAAACCACCCAACGGATTTTGATGCGGTTTTCACCATGAGGTAGAGTATTTCTCAGAGAAGGTTTGTGTATGATTTATTATATATATATTTTAATGTAATTTGACATAAATATGATAAATATGCATAAAGTCCTACCCGTTGAGAAACTTTCACGCATGCGCTGCTTTAATGGTAAGTCTTACATTAAAACAATGTACTAAAGTATTATTCCTCTTAATAAGATCTACATAAAAGTCAGCGACAGCATATTTGTATCTTCTAAGGATAACATACAGTGAGCATATTTCTGTCTAAAAATAATAATTTGAATATATTTTTTATTGTGAGGGATGTTTGTCCATAATGATATCAATCCTTATCCTTTTAAATACTTTATTAATTTTCTTCGTTTAACGAAGATAAAATTTGCTTTTTACACTAATTGGAAATTACGAATAGTTTTAGAGAAAAACGCATTTAAATGTTGACACATCACGCCCGCTATAAACCGCAGATTTGGTTCATGTTTCGTTTATCCCTTACTCATAAAGCATATAAATAAGTATATTAGTTACGTTGGCCATTTAATGGAGATGAAAACTGTCTTTTATTGTTTTTCATTTTAATAAGTACTTTAGAAGTTGTTACAATATCAAAAAATCCTTGCTGCGAAACAGCACGCCCCGCGACGCGTCCGCCGCGCCCGTCTCCCCGCCTGTCTCTGTATCGAAGTAGATTTAGATGCGATTGTACGTATTGGATAATTAGAGTTTAATGTATTATTTCAGCGCGATATATTTAGTTTCATCTTTTTTGATTAATAGAATAGTAGGTAGTCTTTTGTTTATCATTTCTTTCGTTTAAGTATCCTGTTGTTTAAATTGTTTACTCTCCTTCTTTTTATTATTTTTTTACCTTTTTAAACATTTCTTTTTTTAATTTAATTATGCCACGAAAAAGTCGTTCATAGGTCGTAGAACAAGAAATGCAAATAACAATCGTTTAAATCTTACTAATAAAAGCGTAGAGGAGACGGAAATTAGACGTCAATTTAAATATATTATCTTATTGTAAGGGATGTGTTTCCATAATGATATTAATCCTTATCCTTTTAAATAAGTTATTAATTTCTACGTTAAACAAAGATAACCTTTGTTTTGCAGTTTGGCAAGCGGGTATACCACTCTGGTTATACTACGCCGCAACAGCGATCAACCGAAAGGAGAGTGCAATAGTAGTCTTCTTCAACGTAGCACGCATTCGACCGCGTCTGGCACCCGGGCCTACTTCATTAAGTGCTCAGAGCCGGAACCCCCCAGCACGTCACGCATGTCTTTGCCTCCTTGCCTTAGTGACAGAACATTTTGCGTGAGAGTTGAGAATTCGAGGTCTAGCAGCGACTCGATCGCTGCCGGTGTTCCTCAGGGCAGCATTTTATCACCTGCTCTCTACGCACTATACACTGATGACATCACAACGCCATAGCAAGTATCACAAAACGGGAAATCCTGCAGGTAGTCCACAACCTCATCCTCCGTTGAGTGACGCAGGCGCCATACTAAGTGAGGAACACCACGCATCATAGCAACATATAAATAGAAAGCCTGGAGGTACACATTGGTCGTCTTGCGTCCAACGCATTCCGCTGCGCCAATGTATCGGGTCACCTGCATCTAAGGAGCAGCACTCCGTGGCATACCCGGCCGCCCGAGGTCAGACGTAAGACTACTTCCTAGGGACTTTCTATCCTTTGATAATCCTTCCAATTCCATACTGTGTCAACGCCCAGATGTCGTTCGGAGCTACTACGGAGATGGACGAGAGAATGCTTCAACTCTGCGCCTGGCTCTATAGCAAAGTTAATTTAGAAGCGTTTGCATGCATTTCAGAGTTATCCAATAATTATAATGTAGTTCAACGCGACATAGTTGGTTACATCTTTCGTTTAAGTATTTTTGGGCAAGAGAATAGTATCTAAGTGTGCTGTTGTATATAATTTCTTTCGTTAAAGTTTTCTGTTGTTTGTGTCATTTGTTTAAGTTTGTTTTTTTAAACAATTGGAACACCCTTATTGGAACTACGAAAATGTGGGTTGCATTAAGGTTTAAATAATTTTCACATTGGTAATCTTAAGTGTTTTGCAAACATAGGTTAACATTACATGAATAATTCAGCAGTTAAAGCGGGCGAAGCCGCGAGCGGGTCGCTAGTAAATAAATAAACGTAAAGAAACGTTACGTAACATCATACATAATAACAATTAAAACGTAAACTGCAGGCTAATTGATCATCCGGTAGACATTTTAATTAAATTATCAGCTGAAGCAGAATGTCTTTGTATCATCAGAGTTGTAAACCATTTGTTCGATAATTAACTTTAACAGTTATGAACATATACTATTGTTCAAAGACGTCACTATTACATTTCAATCCTATGAAAATTTATAATGGAGAGAAGAAAGAATTTCAAATAAGATAGTGGTGCACTTACTCAATTTTGCACTTTCCAATTTCTTTAGATAGTATAGCGGAACACAAGGCTTCGCTTCGTTTGTTTTTACGGGCAGAAAAATAAATATATTCTTCCACTTAGTGGGAATTTAACCTAATTAAAATATAACTAGTGCTACAACCAGAAATCTCAGTTCTCTCAACTGTACCGTCATAGCGTCAAGTTTTAGTCGACATATTAACTTTAAACATATTAATTTTTTATCGACATATTAACCGACCTAATTTTTATTTTTTTTATATCTTTCATGTACAGAATTGACTTTTCTATCCTTTTATTATATATGGAGATTTTGTTTGAAAAAATAACTTTTTTATTTTCGGGTTTTTAATTTAATATGTAATAGGCTTTTATAGAGTAGTTAAACTGTGGTTTCATTTAAAGTGGTCCTAACAAAAAAACTCTGTATAATTGAGCATATTTAATATTTATAGTGATTTTTTGGAAAATTGATACCAATAGTTATTACAACCACTTGCGAAGAAGCATAGTTTAGGCAATTTTTTATTCTATAAGAATTCCTTTTAAAAAACTACCAACGTTCTTATAGTTAATATATTATTTTTCCAAATTAAAAAAATTGTCTATGTCATCATAATGGCGGAAAAATTTCATTCATATTGTAATACCACATTAGTATCGACAATGTAGTGTTGATAGTAATTGAAAATAGTTATACTACAGGAGGACCTTCATATGCACTGTTTTAACCTGTTTTATGTATAATATAGAATAATATATTGTATAGAGGAATCACACATTCTTTTTATTCAGTTTAGTAAATACATTTTTTAGAGGTTACTCTGTACTAAAATGGCATGCAACTCTGTTCCCGCATTTACGTTCCTGATATATCGATTTAAATAATAGAAATACAAAAAAAATATGAGGAAGGAAACACAAATGCAATTATATTGCATTTTTTCTTTTTTTCATACTTGAAACGTATTAATAAATTACATATTATGTATTACATACAATTAATTTCTTTTGAATATAATACTAAGTTTAATCAGCTTCACGCTATTTTAACAGATAACATAAGATGACATTAAAACGTATTGACATCACCACGTGATCCATCTAAACACAATATAAACTTTTATAAACTATGAACTCACAATCAGAATTTACTTTCCAAATACATATACTTTTTATTCTACACATCGCCATATGAGCTAATTCCGTAAAATATACCTACTTTATTATGTTTGTTAATATCACCAACGTTGACGTTTGAAATAATAATTATGGTAGACTGAACAAATATTGATTATACTTCTTTTTTTAGCTTCACGTTGTATCCCGCACACAGCAGGGTAGGCATAGGACACCTAGTGTTAAGACACTCTGTTACCTACTTTCCTCGGAATTCTGTAGGCATTGCGTGCTGAGTAGTAAAACTCAACGCCGCACTTTACCTCGACACCAGAGCGATGAAATGGAAATATAAATTTAAATAAATATTTCGTTTCCTTGCGTGGTCATCGAACGCACAACAGTTACACTTTGTGCCCCTGTGCAACGAACGGCCTCAATTTACTTTCTTCTTTTAAAATGTGGTTAAATGAAATAGTCGTAATTTAATTATGTCAGATTACTATTAACCGACTTCTTAAAAGGGGTCATCAATTGGGCTGTATTTTTTAGCCTTGTTACCTTAGAACTTTTGATTGTATGAACCGATTTTAATGATTCTTTTTTTATTTGAAAGCTAATGCCTCCCGTGTAGTCTTATTTTAATTAAGTTTATATCCAACAATGGTATCTATGAGAAAATCATATAAATCTCAAATTTACATTAAGTATATGCGCGACAAATGAACGTATAAGTCAATATCAATTCAACCGATTTTAATGATTCTTTTTTTATTAGAAAGGGTACATATAAGGGGTAGTTTGGTGAAAGTTTAGTTAAGTTCAGAGTGTGAAATCCGGTTGAATTTGAAGAAGTCGATTTTTTTTATTAAAAAATATAATTATGTAATTTTTTCTACAAAAAATTCTTTATACTCCATGATAAAAACTATCCTATAAGTGACATTAGGCTTTGAACTATTACCATGCCAAAATTAATTTAATTTCATACAGTAGTTATCGGTATTTTAGGTAATTTATATGTTTCAGTTTTTATTTTTTTTAAAGAAAACTATCATGAAATTCGGAATGAAACCCAAAAAAAATGTACCTTGAGGCCCTAGGCTAACACCATGCAAAAATTCATCAATTTCTGTCAGGTAGTTTTTGCGTGATTGACGCACAAACAAACCGACAGACAGACAGACAGACAGACAGACAAGAATTCTGCTGAGTGGTTTTTTAGGTTCTATAATCGACATATTAACCGACCTAATTTTTATTTTTTTTATATCTTTCATGTACAGAATTGACTTTTCTATCCTTTTATTATATATGGAGATGGAGATTACTATTTAATTTTTTTTTTGTCAAATTTATTAGACGAGTACTCTTTTGACCGCTGAAACTCTTTTGAAAACTGAGGGATTGTGTTATAAGTTTAACTTATCTGTGGATGTGTGTATTTGTATGTCTGTCTGTGGCATCGTGGCTCCAAAATGGAAGAATAGATTTTGCTTATTTTTTTGTTTCAAAAGAAAAGATTAAAAGGGGATTTTTAAGGCATGAAGCATGTAACTCCTTATTTTGAATAAAATTATATGACTTTAATAATCTAGTATCGATATTTGGTTTAAGAGTTGGTTTATATAACACTAAATTTTGTTGTTAGTTTAAATACAACATTTTTTTTATTAATTTTATTAAATTTTAATGCCAGCGCGGCGCAGTGGAACATCGTTTGACTCTAAATGCGCCAGTTGTGGCTTCGATTGCCATTTGGGGGAGTGAACTATTTAATATTTTTATTTATTTTCTCGCTTTGGTAACAAAACAAAACTTTGAGATCCACATATACAATACACAATTTTTAAAAAATGATAGAAAAGTGGAAATATATAGAAAACGCCCCAACACTATGTTATCTGCCTACTCTGCTATTTTCAGGTTACAGTATGAAGAAAATAATAATATATATTAAATTAGATTCGGCTAATATTATAAATTTAATAACATTAATATATTTTTTTATTTTTTTTTTATCTAACAAACTTTCCACTAATATGCCAATATTATAATAGAAAATAAAATTTGTGTCTTCGATGTAGTCCCTGAAACTTATTACCAACTTCATGAATAACTTTTGAAAGTTTTTAATAACAAAAAATGTTAATTTTTATACAATTATATATTTGTTTTGGTGTAATATCCCGCTTGGTCAAGCTTCAACGCCACGGATTGATGTCTGTAGTGGATAGGGACCTCTCACTGCCCAGTGCTGTGGGGGCTATGCTGGACTGTGAGAGGAACTGGTCTGCTATGGTCTCCTAACCTATTAAGACTCTCCAATGAAAATAGTTAACGAATGATTATATATATTTAGTGGGAATCGAAATCACAACAGCGGAGTTTACAGTCAGACACTGTGCCACTGTGCCGTCACGTCGCCACGGTAATTTAATCGAATCGAAGGTCATTTATGAACAATTTGTTTTTATAATTCTGAGAAAGTGCAAGCAATACATGGCAGCTTCATGTCGTATCGTATCGTCATATTTTAATTTTATTTTTTTTTCAAAAATTGGCCTAAATTGATCCTTATACAATTCCCTTGTTGATCTTAAATAAAAAATGGTAAAATATTACCTTGCAATTTTATATTATTTTTGACAAAGAATGCTTAAAATTAGAACTAATTAAATAAAATATTTTTATCATACAACGTACTTACATATATTTATTTACCTATTTTTGCAGCGCACGCTTTTAATTCAATTCGATGGCGTTCACTATATTATTGTTATTTCGTTATCTCGTTATTTAAGGTTAACTTAAATTAATACCGTAATGTTATATAGCCTAAAGCAATCCTGAAGAATAAGTAGCTATCATAAAGAACAAAAAAAAGTTGGACCAGAGCTTTTAGCGTTTAAACAACCAATTTTATTATATTAGTACAGATAGTATAAAAATAATAATAAAGAGTTTGTTCAGGTGACCAAATTAATCGCAAGAACTACTGATTAGAATTGAATAATGTTTAGTGTTGGATAGTTCTTTATTGAAAAATTTAATAAACATCTCTTTCTTTGCTTCAAAGTAACCCACAGTGACTGCTATCGGAGTTACCTCTCGCACATAGAATTGGTCGTGTCATACAAAACTCCTAGTTATTTCCACTGACCGTCGGAGCGAAGCTGCCGGTAAAAAAATAACGTACAGTCAGTCAGCATTAAGAAGAACGCCGTAATGTATTTCCATTATAATCAGTTTCTTTTGTTGTGAGATCGAAACTAAGTCCCTCAAAAGATATATTTCTTTATTATATTACTTCTAGATTATAAGTACTTTACTCCATCATATCATATGATATAGTTTCTTTTTGATTAACTTTTGTTACTTAGCGTTTCCCATTCAACATTTCTTTTATTTTCTTTATGTTTTTGTAGTTTGATTATAATCATTGTAATTAAATATTTTATTTTATCCTTACTTTTATTTCGTTGTTAGTGTGGTAGAAATCTATACGTGTAGTAAAAAGTAAAAAAGTAAAGAGTGTCGTAACACTAAATAAACTCGTAAATCAAACCGGGAATACCGACAACTATGACCTATATGGGAAATTCATCTAGCGATCCTGAAATGATATGTAAAATGTTCGCGCAATTCTTTCAATCTGTATATGAGCCGTCTACACTTAATATAGAAACATGGGAGTCATCAGTAGGCGATACTAACTCTAGTAATAACAATATATGCTCTTTATCCTTTTCTGAATACGATGTCTATAAGGTGTTAAGGGCACTTGACTCAAATAAGGGTGCTGGACCTGACTCCTTACCACCCTCGTTCATAAAACTTACCGCGGGTACACTATGCGTTCCACTTAAAATTATCTATAACAAGTGTATGCAAGAAGGCATTTTTCCTGATTTATGGAAGATGGCGCATATAACACCCGTTTTCAAGAGTGGAGACAGAGACAACATTGAAAATTATCGACCGATATCGATTTTGTCCACGCTAGCAAAAGTCTTCGAAAGATTAGTACAAGCCCAACTGTACCCTCTTGTGCATAATGATATCTTACAAGAGCAGCATGGATTTGTACAACAGAAATCGACTACTACTAATTTATTGTTATATGCCACTTACTTATTTGAGAATATGGACAACGGGGTGCAGGTAGATGCTGTATACACGGATTTTCGCAAAGCATTTGACAAAGTGGACCATGAAATACTTTTAAAGAAATTGGCCTTCAACGGCGTGAGAGGTAATTTGTTGAGGTGGTTTGCTTCGTACATTATCAACAGGTCTCAGAGAGTTGTAGTTAGAGGCTTTGAGTCTGATACTTTTATTACATCCTCCGGTGTACCACAGGGATCTATACTAGGGCCATTGCTTTTTATAATCTTTATAAATGACATAAATAAATGCTTCAAACATAGCAAGTTCCTGTTGTACGCGGATGATCTAAAATTATACTTAAGTGTGCGGGATTTGTCGGACTGCCATGATTTACAAAGCGATCTTAATAGGCTTAGCGAATATTGTGTTCTTAATAAATTAGGTCTTAACTTGACCAAATGTAACACTATAACAATAACTAAAAATAAAAATATAATTAAGCAACAATACTTTCTGAATGGGACTCAATTAAATAGAGTAAATCATGTACGTGATCTTGGTATCATTATAGATTCGCACCTTCATCTCGATCAACATGTTGATCATATTGTTAATAACGCATTTAAAATGTACGGATTTGTGATGCGTTCAACTAAAGATTTTAAAAAGCCGTCTACGCTCATATATCTATATACCAGTTTAATCAGACCTCAACTTGAATATGCATTACAAATCTGGAACCCCATTTACAATAAATATGTTGATCAGATAGAAAATGTGCAACGTCGGTATTTGCGATCATTACATTACAAATTTTCACATTCTTATTTGTCATACTCTAAGTTGCTCGATAAATATAAATTAATGAGTCTTACATCGAGAAGAAAACTGTTAAGTACAATGTCGTTATATAATATTTGCAATTCTAATATAAATTGTCCTCAATTGTTAAGCAACATAGATTTCTTGGTACCTAATCGAGTTTCATTGCGTAACACACGAACACCCAGATTATTTAAATTGAAAAAATGTCGAACTAATGCTGGCAAGCGAGCACCATTGTACCAAATGACCCAAACGTACAATGCTGAATTTTATAATACTGATATTTTTGGGTTAACAATAGGTGCGTATAAAAAAAGAATTAAAGCCATTACCGAGAAAGTAAATAATAATAATTGTTAAAAGTAACAATAAAATTGAACTATATATTATATATATATATATATATATATATATATATATATTATTATGTGAGTATGTGTGTAATTGTGTATGCGTATTTATATCTGTTATGTATATATTTAATATTGTTATAATTATTTATTTATTTATTTATTTATTTTTTAAATATTCATTAAAATATCTCCTATAGTTAATTTCTATTGTTATAGTAAGTAGTGGATAACGGTGTGATTTGTACATAGATTAAGTTTATTATATTGTACAAGATATATTTTCTCATATGTACAAATGTTTGTTGTCCCAAATAAATAAAATAAAATAAAATAAACACTAAGACTAAGCTGTCGAACATAGAACCTCCGCCGCTGAGACAGAGGAAGCCTAGTATTAAAGGCTTAATGACAGAACTAAACGCCGTACTCTCTCCACCAGAGCGGTAAAATGAAAACAATAAAAAAAATACGCAAAGCGTTTACGCTATTTCCAAATATAACAGTTTTCGCTCAAACGAGTGATGGTAATACCGTCATCTATCCTAACGATAAAGTGATTCCGTTATGCGAGTTTCACTGAAGCAAAAAATAAAAGTGAAGAATGAAACTGTGATTGATGATAGCAAATGTCATTATGAGTGTTTGTTAGCGCGTTACAGAGGCGGTGACGGTGGCGGTGGGTTGGAGTCCATCGATTTGAATCAAATGTTTACGTAACTCTAAACTTTAGAGATCTTTTTTCGGAGAACGGAGTGGCTTGATATTACGTTATTTCCGCCCAACATATTTTCTTAGGTCAATAATGCACGGAAGTTGAATCCGCTATGACTGTTAATCCTAGTTATGTTCCTTAGAGTAAGATCTGACATTTTTTAATCTGACAGCTTACGCTAATTTTTTTATGACTTTGTCTGAAAACTGAATATTGTAGAAAAAAAATATATATATTTGTCCATAAGTAAATAAAAATAGGGGGGTGAATAGGGAACAGAAAACGATAACACTACTAACTGCATGAGGGATACGGCGTAAAGCTATTTTAATTTTAATTATTTTGGAAAATAATAAATACGGAGGCTTCTCGTGGCGCAGTTGCCACCGAATTTTAAAGGCTTTTCCTGTTAAGTGGTAGAACTCAACGCCGCGTTCTGCCTCGTTACCAGAGCTAGAAAATGAAAATATTCAATAGTTCATTTCCTCAAGTAGGAATCTAATCCACAACCCGTCGCGTTAACAGTCGCACGTTCGGGGCCCTACACCACCACTGACCTATAGTTACTTCTTGTACATAATAAAAAATATTCTATAATATTTGCCAAACGAAATTTAGAAAAGAATGTTATTCAATATGTGAATATCGCATTCTTATTAGATGTATCAAGTAAGAGATTATTTTCCTGTCACGAGCAAATATTGAGTTTTATAATAACCTTTACGCTACCTGTAGCCGCGGGTACCCCTTCGGAAAGTAATTCAAATTTACGTTTATACGTTTTTTTTGTATTGGGAATGGTATAAGTCAAACAGAGGACGATCGATGGCTGTCGATGATGATGAATGTAGTACGTGACGTCTGTAAACGTGACGGTTGTGGGTGCGATTCTCACTTGAGGGGATTATTCTTTTTTAATTTTTTCACTCTGATAAAAAGTATATCAAAATGTTACGTTGAGTTCCCATTCAACACGCAAAGTCTCGTAAATCAGACGGGAAGTAAATAATAGCGTGTCTCAATACTAGGTCCCCTCTACATATCCCGCTATATGCGAGATAAATGCGTGAAGCTAAAAAATTGTAAGTACTTAATATCAGGTTTATATATCGTTTGCATCTGATTATTATTTTTTTCCTACTTCGTAGTCTATTCCGCAGCCTAAGCACAGAAAATCTAGTGATAAGTCACTCCATTCCACACTATTGACCTCAATTCAAGACATAGTTTGTTAAATAAAGTAAATCCAGGATACACCTTGTCTTGTTACCATAGAGAGGAAACGATTATAAATATTATCCTCGAGTGGGAATCAAATCCACAACACTCGTGTTTGCAGACGGTCATTGCGTCGCTGTGCCATGACGACGGCCTTCATATTATTAGCGCAAACCATATTTCGGTATCTTCTAGATTTCCTCCAAAAAGTTTAATTAAAACACGAATTCATCTTTAACAACTTTCTTCATGAGCTCAATTTACACTGAAAATATATTTCAATTAAGTTCCGCAAAGAAAAATGTTGAATGAACCATTAAAGAACTGTCTTAGCTGAAATCATAATCATAATTTATAAATTAAAATCCATATTTATACTTATATTATGAAGCTGACGAGTTTCTTTGGTTGAACGCCTCATCTCAGGGACTAACTTAACTTAGCTCCACGCTTTATCCCTAGCGGGGTAGTCAGAGAGAACGGGGCGCCAAACGATACGGTCTCTATATCTCTTCCGCCTCGTCCACTGTCATCAACCTCTTCATAAATGTCCTCCGGGGGATCCTCGTATCCAGTATCTTTGACTTGGAAACAATGCCGCAATAGGTCATGTTGATATTTTCGATGCCATCCGTATATACTGCTATCAGGTTACCCCAGAAACTGAGATTCTGCTAAGTATATATTGTATTATATAGTGTGTCTTTTCAATTAAAATCAGTAGCTACTGAGATAAGCACACTCAAATAAACTTTAGTTTTTTTTTAAGATTAGATCAAACATAGCTTTCCTGGTATCATTATACAACTTCGATCAAGTTGAAAGTCAAGATTAAAGTAACTGTATAACAAGTTTGTTTTTATCGGTGCCTCAAAATAACGCCTTTTAATCTTATTAAAATAGAAAATACTAAATATATCCAATATTTAGTAAATGCCGTCGTGGTGGGAGGTGGCCTGGTTGCAATGCGATGGTTATAAATTGTATGCACATTCTAGAAAATATATATATATATATATTTATTATACAATCCAGTCGTGGCGCAGCGGCACAAAGTGTAACTGTAAAATCGCATGGTTGTGGGTTCCATCCCCAATCGAGGATATGAAATATTTATTTACATTTATATTTCCATTTCTTCGCTCTGGTATCGAGGCTAAGCGCGGCGTTGAGTTCTGCCACTCAACACGCAATGCCTCCAGAATTCGGCATAAAGTGGGGAACGGAGTTCTGAAACATTAAGAATATATCGTTGTTGTATAGTCAATGAATAATATCGTCTGCTGAACAAAAAGAAACTTCAACAATTTAAGAATTTTCCTTTGTTAACGAACACATTTGTATATGTTACATACTGGCATGCTCGAGTTTCCTTCATTTTAACTGCTAAGAAGATTTAAATTCTCTTCATAACGAGTCGAAATGAAAATCAGCTTATGTGGCTCCGAAACGTTTATTCTCATATTGTATTACTAGTTACTACTACCTTGTGTGTGTAGTTTAGATCCGCGCGGTGAAATTGAAATAACTAACAACTCTACAGATGTTCTGTTTTTTTTTATGTTACTTAAAAAGACGCATATAATCTCTGTCTATTCACTTATAATAGAAATATCTGGATTTGTCATTTTAAGTTAGCTTATTAAGCGTGAATGGCCACACGCTTGTGCTCCGGCGTCACTACGGGCTCATATTCAGTTTTTTATATTATATTTTGATAAAAAGATAGACATACAGACAGACGGTTACAAAGTGATCCCATAAGCATAATTATTACTTTTACAATTCCTATAAAAAGACAACCAATATGTCACTGTTGCAAAAATCCAAAGGAGTCCTGAATAAAAAATAGTGACTCATCACTAAAAAACTAGTAAAGAAATTCAACGAACTACGCAAACTTTAAAAACTATACACAACTTCTTTACAAAGTAAAAATATAAAGCAAAGAGATACAGCGTCTCTACAAAGACAGTATTTCTCATGAAAACGGTAAAGTGATTGTAATGGATATTTAACAGCCCATAAAGCCACCATAACCCCCTCTAAAGGCATACGAGAGAGAACGTGGAAACATTTTATATAATAATATTAGAGAAGTCTTTGCGCAGTAGCACAGTAAGTAAACTAAATATGTTAGGAGGAAATAGATTTGATTCTTGGTTGGAGTAAAATATATATCTTTTTTTTAAATATATTAGAAAATATATTTGGAACATTTTACAACGTAATTGAACGGGGTTTGAAGTTTCTAGCGAGGCTCAATCCCGCTTCCTTTAAGTTAACAATTTCAAGAAGGCGCAGATTCAAATCCTGTTCCGTCCAAATTTTTATATGTCTAATAAAAAGCTAATAGGTATTTTTTTCAAATTCCGCACAATATTGGTATAAAAAGTGTTACATTGCTTTCACTACAATATTGTCGTATTTTATGTGCGTTTTTATGACACAATATAAAAAGGATGAAAATTTAATATCGGAAAAGTGTTCGTTTTGCATAACGGAGTCGATTGGCTTCATACCGCGCGGCAGCTGTGATACTGATGACAGGTCTCTTTTACAGGATAATAAAAATAATTATATATATATATATATATATATTTGTATGTTTTTTATCCTTTGTTACTGTTTTCCGAGATACATTTAATATATAACATTTAAAAAATATTATTTTACAATAACAGTTCTTCTAATATATCTGTTTCAGTTACGATTTTATGATTTTATTATAAATATATATAAGTTGTTCTTTTTTATTTTTCTCCGTTGTTTTTAATATGCTTATGAAAACTACAAAAATACAACCTAAGGTTTTATAATAGAAATAAGAATTTAAATTAGAAATAATTAATATTTTTCACATTGGCATATGTTATGTAATACATGTATTAAATTAAAAACTCACTAGTTTAAGCAGGGCAGGTGAAGCCCCAAGCAGGCCGCTAGGATTAAAATCACTACTTTTAGTTTTTTTTTTGTTTATCTTTTTAATCACTATTCAATTTGCAAGAAATTATAAGTTGAAATTTGGCATGTAGCTAACCTACAACCTTAGTAGTTAGTAGATTAGGTTAGGGAACGTACGGGAGCCGTAAATACGGAATTTTATATTATACACCTGAAAGTTAACCTAAACAAAGTTGTGAGCGACGACTAGAATCAAATAAATGTATAAACAAATAAACGTTCCAGCAGCAATGCGAAGCGGGCGCGCTATTAATCCACGTCGTCTGGCTTCACCTGGGCACATCCGTGTCTAGACACCAACAGAAACATACCTCTATCTTATGATATTTATTTTGTTTGTATACAATTAAATGAAATATGTGTTTTAAGAAACACCAGTGTCAAGACACTCCGTTTTCCACTTTCCACCCAAATTTAAGACATTGCGGGGAAGTAACTATAATTGTAAGCTAATCATGGAGCAGCGGGTCTGCAGCAGGCCAGTAGGCTTCAATTCTTTACTTTAAAAATTAAATTAAATATTTCTGACAAATCGTTATAATCTATAAAAAAATTAAAGTTCGTCTACAAATTAATACGAAATCGACAGCCCAACATGAAAAAAACAATATCTAGATTTTCTATTCCAAGTCTCGTGCAAAAGAGGACATAATATATAAGGAGGAAGTCCTAGTAATATACTAGATACGAGTACGCTTCACTGCAAAAATGTTACGCCGCCATTTCACGGCGTACAGTCACGAATGTGATAATTGAGTGGGTGCGGTTAAACGGAATGTAATGTTTACTGACTTTTCAATTTTCCAGTGATATATTGGTATAAATACTTGTACATGTGAAATGAAATATTTCATATTTTCATTTCCTCGCTCTGGTAATTCGGCAAAGCGGATATTGGGAAACGAAAGTGTCTTAAAAGGAACATAATAGGAACGAACTGTCTTAGCACTTCCCAATTTCCCTTTGATTATGTGCCTGCCATATGTGGGATACACTGCGAAGCTAAAAAGAAGTTAAATTTGTTTTGTTTTAAGTTCCATATGATCAAAATGTAAATATATTTATCCGCATTTCATGATATAACTAAGATCTATAAGTTCCCATTTATTGTATTTATTTTAATATTTTTTTCAGCTTTATATATTTTATAATTTACGAAAAATATAAGCAAAGACGTTACCGGATATTTCCACTAGTATAGTAGTACAATTCTTTAAAGAGGCTGATGCAGGTCGAAGTTAATGAGATGTATTAAATTAATGATGTAAGTACGGAAGAGGGGAAAGAAAACGCAAATCATGACACGTTGGATCCGGGATCGAGCGATTAGCTGGAGTGCTTCGTAAATATTGTTATTTTTAACACACTTTTATTTTATTAGATAGGCTTGTAAGAAAATCTAAGAAAATGATTTTATTCTACTTGTAATAATTGTATCATCATAAAAGTTATACGAAACTTAAGTGACACTAAAACAATACGGTACCATCGAGCTGATCTAGTGATGGATCTGTATAGCGGTTCCACCGGAACTGATTGGTGGTTGCTAGAAATTAATAACCTCTGAAGAGTTCCACTCAAAATTCCACTCAAAAATGATTTAAGGTTCATATAATTTAAACCTCCATGCACATTTTACAGCATTTAACATTCTATAGTATGCACAAGAAAAACACAAACTCACAGCTGGAACTGTACAGCGTGTAGAATGCTGAATTTTGGCACATATGATATATCCTTGCGAAATATAAAATAGAATTTCGGGGAATTCTTTCAGAAAGGAAATGAAAGAGGATTTCACAGATTATAACAGAAGATAGTGCTAGCCAGCATAAAAGAACCGGCCAGATCATGCTCTTGTGTGTCGCCCTCTTGATTTTTGGTGGTATTCTGCGATCGGAAACTACACCAGTAACCTTCTACCATGTCACCCTGGCGAAGCTTATTTGATGCCATCATGATTGATGCCTCTGGACTCATGCAAAACAAATTCAAGGTATCTAAACTTTTTCTTTTAGAACTCTTTTGTATTAGCTAAAAGTAGCTAGAAGTCTCTGTTGTAGTTAAAAATATGTTTTAAAGTGGTGAAGATAAAAACACACTGTATATAATTTAGTATAAAAGTTCTAGTTATGATATCATATAAAAATATAATCTAGAATCAGCTTTGAACCTTCCATTAATCACAAGCACCATCCATCATTAATCTCACCCGCGTGATCGCAGAGATCATCAATTTGTATTCAAACGGCAAAACACTTCGATTTTGTATTTGTAACCTTTCTTCGTACATACCAGTATATATGTACGTATGTATCAGTATATGTTTATATCATTGAATAGATATATTTATTTGTGTATATATTGAAACTCTATAACATAGTAGCATTATATTTGAAATCCTACAATATAGGGTGTCTTGGTGGCACCTCTGACTATAAGCGCGACGGTTGTGGATGCGATTTCCGATTGGGGAATGAATTATTTTTATTTTCCCACTCTGGAGGAAGACGAAGAGTGGCGTTGGGTTTCTCCACCTTACATGCAAAGTCTCGAAAATTAGGCAAAAATGGGGAAAGGTGGGTATATTTAACATTAAGCTCCTTTTGCTTTTCCCAACTTGCGAGAAACTAAAAAAAAATCACATCCTATAAAATTAGAAAATTTTATGTGTCAATTAATGAACAGTTCGAATCGCCGCTGAATAGATGAACTCGAAATTTGGTAGACAGCTCTTATCTTAAATTCAATTGAGCCAGGACTTTTTGGCAGATCACAATTTGTATTTTCAATTTTAATTTGAATTTCTTAAAAAAAAAATGAAGTATTGTAATCACATCCAATTCCCAAGTATGGTGCAGAATGAAAATTAAAACAATTCATTTTCCTAGAATAAAAACAAACCGACAACCATCGCGTTAACAATCAGATACGAACTAACCCAACTGTGCCACGTTGGTTTATGTCCGCTATTATATATGTACTTAAATCCTTCAATACGGTGACTGGTTTCAGTTCACACCGATCTATTCCATTCTCAATATATTTTTGTAGGACTTCATGCGTTCAGTTTGACTGACGCGACCCAATTCCGACACCGTGTAATTTCCTATGTATAGAACGTGATGTCTTTTTGTGTCCTCTGTCCACGGTTCATAGTGCGTTCTGTAATAGTGGCTTGTCACGAGATATTTCGCTTTATTTGGAGTATTTCATGACTATTGTAAATACAAGTCGCAAATTTGGGTTTTTGGTTAGCAATACATAAATGGAGAGTAAAATGAATCTATAATTAAAAAGTGAAAATGTCACTTATAACATTTGTTTGGTGGAGAAACTCAACGCTGTGTTTAATTTAATTACATTATAGTAATGGTTTATAACTGTCATTCAAATATGTATTATAATAACATTTTATTAAAACACTACATATAAAACATTTGTTATTGTTACATTTCTCAGATTTTCTACCTTGAAATACTGATCATCAGATGATGGAATCATCGGATGACGGAAATCAGTGAGCGGAGTGTTTTGACCTTAAATGTCTCCGCCTAAGCCGCTATAAAACGTAAATCTTAAAAATAGATAATAATGTATTAACCCACAAATTAGTAGTACATACATAAATTCTAATTATCGTAGCGTCAGACAGCCAATTTCCCTGGAGATCTATACAAGTTTTATACAGAAGCTCATTCAAATAGACATAAACGATAGAGGAACTAATCTAACAAGTTTTAACTAGATTCTTTTTTTTTCAAATAAAAGGTTTTTTTTAGTTTCATTTATTTATAACATTTAACAAAATTAAAACTAGAAACAACTTGCACGATAATGGCCGTATTACAAAGCAAATCAGCTTCACGCTGTAACCCGCATACACCAGGATAGGCAGAGGGAACACAGTGATAAGACACTCCCCACTTTTCGCCGAATTTTTCGAGACAATGAAAATTCCAATCGCATTGACGCAATCATTGCGATTTGAATTTTTCGAGACATTGCGTCTTGAACTGTGGAACTCAGACTCAAAGCGAAGATATGAAATAATAATTCATTCCCTCAAGTTAGGATCGAACCCAAAACCGCCGCGTTTTAGTAAAAGTTCTTGCAAATTTTATTTAAGGAGGCTGAGCGTCAATGCTTATTATTTGAGGTTCACTTTGTACGCCAGATATAGCAGGTAAGGCAGAAGTAATCTAGTCTTAAGACATTCCGTTGCCCAATTTCGGTCCAAATTTCTAGACATTGTGTTTTTAGTGGCGCAACTCAACGCCGCACTTGTGTATCAGAGCGGGACAATGAAAATAATTTATGTATAGTTTACTACAGTTCTTTTAATATGGAAATGTTAATATAATCATTGCCCCCAATCTAATATGTTTAACTCACACCTTATATTTATTAATATTATTTATTTATATATACAAGTGAGTAGAGGAGAATAAAGTACTTTTTTGCAATTAACAGATTCAGAGTAAAAATAAAATAAAAATACAAAAGCTAAGGCTTACACTAATGAAACATAACGTCAGATCGCTGGTAGAGTAAAAAAGCTTTTGGAGGAAATGAGCAGTTTCCTGCGGGATAAAGGGTTTCCGAATTTGTCGGGACGAGAAGAGGATAATTATTTAATAGTATATGTATTATATATAAAGAGAAATCAGTATCCGGTTAATCCATACTTTGCATGTTTATAATATTAGGGCGTGAAGAATAATAAAGTACTTGTAACATAAATCTAATCACGATTATAATTTAAAAAAATAGTTTCACGTTGTATTCCGCATATGTAACGGTGTAAGCAGCGGGAACTTAATGGTAAAACACTCCGTTACCCATTTTCCGCCGAATTTTGGAGGCACTGCGTGTTGACTGGCGTTTTGCTTCGACACCAGAGTGAAGAAATAAAAATATACATTGAAATATAGTTATAAACTTTTCCAAAATTTTTAAAGACTTTGGTATAATAATTGATAGGTTGAGTTGAAATTAATATGTTTTGATATTTTTTGCAGGATTTCTGCTACATTACTTTCAATGTCGCGACTCTTTTTACCGATGCAAAAAAAAATTCAAGTTAGTAATACATTGTTGCTTCCTATTATCGATGATGGTGATGCTTGTTGCTTTAATATAAATATTGAACTCTTTGCAAACTGCAAACGTTTCATTTATATCCTTTGCAAGTATGAACCAGCTGGGGTGGCTCACAGTGCTTGATCGCTGAAACTCCATATTGTTATGTTTACTCTATTCTCTTCTTTTTATTCCAAATTCTCCCACTTACCTCTCTTCTGACTTCTCCTTCCTGTCTTCCTTCTATACCAAATCTTTACGATCTCAATCCAGCCTCATACTTTTCTCGACTCACAATTCGGCCTGTATAACAAAATAAATTTGCCGTCACTGCACTTAGGCTCTGCAACTGAAAATTTATATATTTTTTTACTGTGTGCAAAAAAATATACTTCTTTAATTTTTATTTATATTAAACAATAACCATAATTTACATGAATAATATAATATATTAATGAAACGTTCTATTTGGTTTAGCGTGTTTCGGTATATTCCACTACGTCTGGGACTTAGAAAGGCTTAGCTAACTGAAGGGCAATCGTGTTCCAGACGACGCGGATTAAAAGAGCTATTCTCAAATTTATTGTATTTATCTAAATTATCTATACTTATAATAAAATTGCAACGGATCTGCGTCTGTACTTGAAGATATACAAGAAAAAATGTTATTGGGGACCTTTGTTGATGTACCTGACCATTTGTAATAGAATCTAAAACAAACATTTAAAATTTTTTGTCTGTTTGTTTTTGCCTAAGTTATCGCTAATCTCAGAATTGGCTTAACCGATTTAAATGTGATTTTCTCTATTAAATTTTTGCAAACTTTCAGACTACAACAGAGTTATTTTTTTTAATTCCTTTAAAGTTCGATAAAAAATTGCACAACTACAACTAAAAATACAGCAATTATGTTGTAACCGTTATTTTATACAATTGTATTACTGAATTGGCTGAATCTTCAATTTTCAATTTGTATGATGATAAAAATTAAAGACAGACGTTTTTGATATTAATATAATTGTATTTTTTCAAGTGCATATAGGTATTTGTACAAAGCTCATCTTGCGAAGTACTGGACGTGTTTGAGTTATTTTTTTTGTTGTGTAGCTATTATCAGGAAGATGGAGCAAGGAATTGTCTTAATGGACACGAAATTCGATAAATGTTGAACTTACGGGCACCACGTATAGTGAGATACTTTCTCACTGCGCTACAATAACGTGGAAGGAAAATTTATATTTAATCAATCATTACCATGTTATCAAGCTCAGTTACGGAAGTTAAGCTCCGGTATGCCAATCTATCCCACAATAATGATATCCTTTATAAAGGCATACCCTATCAGTTCTAAAGGAATTTCTATTTGATAAGCCCTTTATAGGGATCGTTGTGTGTACCTTCTCAGTTTTATCGTAGATTTTACGTAACTTCATCAAAAAGACTGCGTGAGTTTGTTTGAAGTGGGTACGGATGAGTGTTTTTGTACGTTATTTAATATACCTGCTCAACAATGGATCTACTAAAACTCTTCATTTGATTGTTTATTTCTTTAAATCTTGTTTTGTTTTTATTACATACTAGCAACCCGCTCGCGGCTTCGCCCGCTTAAACCACAGAACTATTTACTTAACACACTGAATTATGTTCGTGTCTTGATATACTTATAATGTATGTTTGCAATGTAATGAAAATTTTTTATAAGAAAGTTGTTAAAACTTTAGGTCGCATTTTCGTACCTCCCATAAGAATCTTCAATTGAATGTTTGAAATAAAAACACAACTTATCGATACTTACTATATGTGCGTTTCTTTACGATAATCTCAGAAACGGCTTAACCGATTTAAATACTTTTTTTGTTTGTATTCTGGCAAACTGCCCTTAAGTATTAAGCATTATTTTTATTTTAAGCAGCTTCATGCTAGTCAGAGGGAGGAACCTAGTATTAAGACACTCCGTTCCCCACTTTCTACCGAATTCTGGACGCATTGCGTGTTGAGTGGCAGAACGCAACGCCGTGCTTAACCTTGACCCCAGAGCGAAGAAATGGAAATATAAATTTAAGTAAATATTTCATCTCCTCGTGTGGGGATCGAACTCAGAGAACCAGTCGGTTTTACAGTCACGCTTTGTGCCGCTGCGCCACGACTGGCCTCAACTGGACTGGACTTTATTTTAATCGGTTCACATAAAGTTAAAACCAGATCCACGCTTTATCCCGCCCTTAGTAGGGCAACTTAGTGTAAGATATTGGGTATAATGTTTGACTGATGTGCTAAATGAAAATATTATTAAATTATAACTCAATCCTGCATGTGTGGATCAGACCCACAACGTCACGTTACAGTTACAATTGGGCATATAGGGTAAAATAGTTTTTAAGATACATCAACAGTGAAGACGTAGGTTTTTTTTTCTTATTTCACAATGTTTATTCATATCTATATTTCGTATGACGCGGTTACGCATAGGTACCAATAATGTAAACACATACTACTACAAAAATAGTACTAAAATGTTTAGAACTTTAAACTTTGCCGCCAATACCTACGACTCGATTTCGCAATGAGGCGTATGCGGCGGTTTCCCTTTGATAAGTTTATGTGTGCGTGCGTCGTTCTTAACAAATTGTATTTTATTTTACAACGATAATTTTATTATTTATTTTGTTTGAAAAAATAACTTTTTTATTTTCGGGTTTTTAATTTAATATGTAATAGGCTTTTATAGAGTAGTTAAACTGTGGTTTCATTTAAGGTGGTCCTAACAAAAAAATTCTGTATAATTGAGCATATTTAATATTTATAGTGATTTTTTGGAAAATAGATACCAATAGTTATTACAACCACTTGCGAAGAAGCATAGTTTAGGCAATTTTTTATTCTATAAGAATTCCTTTTAAAAAACTACCAACGTTCTTATAGTTAATATATTATTTTTCCAAATTAAAAAAATTGTCTATGTCATCATAATGCCGGAAAAATTTCATTCATATTGTAATACCACATTAGTATCGACAATGTAGTGTTGATAGTAATTGAAAATAGTTATACTACAGGAGGACCTTCATATGCACTGTTTTAACCTGTTTTATGTATAATATAGAATAATATATTGTATAGAGGAATCACACATTCTTTTTATTCAGTTTAGTAAATACATTTTTGTGTGTGTGTGTGTTAACAACAACACTCTGTTCCCTACTTTTCTCGGAATTCTGTAGGCGTTGCGTGCTGAGTAGTGAAACTCAACGCCGCACTTTACCTCGACACCAGAGCGATGAAATGGAAATATAAATTTAAATAAATATTTCGTTTCCTTGCGTGGTCATCGAACCCACAACAGTTACACTTTGTGCCCCTGTGCAACGAACGGCCTCAATTGACTTTCTTCTTTTAAAATGTGGTTAAATGAAATAGTCGTAATTTAATTATGTCAGATTACTATTAACCGACTTCTTAAAAGGGGTCATCAATTGGGCTGTATTTTTTAGCCTTGTTACCTTAGAACTTTTGATTGTATGAACCGATTTTAATGATTCTTTTTTTATTTGAAAGCTAATGCCTCCCGTGTAGTCTTATTTTAATTTAGTTTATATCCAACAATGGTATCTATGAGAAAATCATATAAATCTCAAATTTACATTAAGTATATGCGCGACAAATGAACGTATAAGTCAATATCAATTCAACCGATTTTAATTATTCTTTTTTTATTAGAAAGGGTACATATAAGGGGTAGTTTGGTGAAAGTTTAGTTAAGTTCAGAGTGTGAAATCCGGTTGAAATTGAAGAAGTCGATTTTTTTTATTAAAAAATATAATTATGTAATTTTTTCTACAAAAAATTCTTTATACTCCATGATAAAAGCTATCCTATAAGTGACATTAGGCTTTGATCTATTACCATGCCAAAATTAATTTAATTTCATACAGTAGTTATTGGTATTTTAGGTAATTTATATTTTTCAGTTTTTATTTTTTTTAAAGAAAACTATCATGAAATTCGGAATGAAACCCAAAAAAAATGTACCTTGAGGCCCTAGGCTAACACCATGCGAAAATTCATCAATTTCTGTCAGGTAGTTTTTGCGTGATTGACGCACAAACAAACCGACAGACAGACAGACAGACAGACAGACAGACAAGAATTCTGCTGAGTGGTTTTTTAGGTTCTATAATCGACATATTAACCGACCTAATTTTTATTTTTTTTATATCTTTCATGTACAGAATTGACTTTTCTATCCTTTTATTATATATGGAGATGGAGATTAATCACATTAATAAGATAATGAGTGCGACAAGGTCAGGCAAGACAAAACTAACATCATTTTTTTAATTCTTAAAATAAAAAATAGGTATAGATTGTTTTGTGAATTCATGTGATAAATTACATTTTATAACTCCTTTTAATTTTTGACTTTTCAGTTCGTTTCAATACAAATTTAAAATACCTTTCGTGACAAAGTGCATTTATACATCGCTCATTTACCGAAACAATGTGTCGGTAACCTTCTTTCGTCGTACCATCGTTTCTAATTCAGTAGCTTAGAGAAATAGCTGTCTCCATAGCTGACTTGGAGCCTGCGAATGAGGCTAAGGATGAAGGACCTTGTCTCTCAACGCAATAGGTCATCACTGACACACACACTGGTCCTCCTAGTTTTTCCATTTAACTACACTTCAGATAGGAGACAGCCTACATAAAAAATAAACTTTTTTAAATTATAAAACTTTTATTGAAGTTTATTCGTGTAGTAAAAAATTTTTTATGTGAATGTGTAGTCACATATATAGATCACATGTGTGAATATGTAGTCACATATGTGGACCACATGTGTGAATATGTGGTCACATATGTGGACCACATGTGTCAATATGTGCTCACGTATGTGGACCACATGTGTGAATATGTGGTCTTTCATGTGGACCACATGTGAGAATGTGTGGTCACATATGTGGACCACATGTCTGAATACGTGGTCGCGTATGTGGACCACATGTGGGAAAATGTGGTCACATATGTGGACCACATGTGTGATATGTAGTCACATATGAAGATTACATGGGTGATCATGTGGTCACATATGTGGACCACATGTGTGAATATGTGGTCACGTGTGTGGACCACATGTGTGTATATGTGCTCACATATGTGGACCACATGTGTGAATATGTGGTCGCGTATGTGGACCACATGTGGCATCGTGTGGTCATATATGTGAACCACATGTGTGAGTAAGTATTCACATGTGCAGATCGCATGTGTGATATGTTGTCACATATGTAGACCACATGTGTGATATGTAGTCACATATGAAGATTACATGGGTGATCATGTGGTCACATATGTGGACCACATGTGTGAATATGTGGTCACGTGTGTGGACTACATGTGTGTATATGTGCTCACATATGTGGACCACATGTGTGAATATGTGGTCGCGTATGTGGACCACATGTGGGAAAATGTGGTCACATATGTGGACCACATGTGTGATATGTAGTCACATATGAAGATTACATGGGTGATCATGTGGTCACATATGTGGACCACATGTGTGAATATGTGGTCACGTGTGTGGACCACATGTGTGTATATGTGCTCACATATGTGGACCACATATGTGAACATGTGGTCACATATGTGGACCACATGTGGCATCGTGTGGTCATATATGTAAACCACATGTGTGAGTAAGTATTCACATGTGCAGATCGCATGTGTGATATGTAGTCACATATGAAGATTACATGTGTGATCATGTGGTCACATATGTGGACCACATGTGTGAATATGTGGTCACGTGTGTGGACCACATGTGTGAATATGTGGTCACGTGTGTGGACCACATGTGTGTTTATGTGCTCACATATGTGGACCACATATGTGATCATGTGGTCACATATGTGGACCACATGTGGCATCGTGTGGTCATATATGTGTACCACATGTGTGAATAAGTATTCACATGGGCATATCACATGTGTGATATGTAGTCACATATGTAGACCACATGTGTGATATGTAGTCACATATGAAGATTACATGTGTGATCATGTGGTCACATATGTGGACCACATGTGTGAATATGTGGTCACGTGTGTGGACCACATGTGTGAATATGTGGTCACATATGTGGACCACATGTGTGAACATGTTATCACATATGTGAACCTTTTATAAAATATATTTAATTCATTAAATGTAATATGTATATAAATAAATAAACGTAAAGAAACGTTACGTAACATCATACATAATAACAATTAAAACGTAAACTGCAGGCTAATTGATCATCCGGTAGACATTTTAATTAAATTATCAGCTGAAGCAGAATGTCTTTGTATCATCAGAGTTGTAAACCATTTGTTCGATAATTAACTTTAACAGTTATGAACATATACTATTGTTCAAAGACGTCACTATTACATTTCAATCCTATGAAAATTTATAATGGAGAGAAGAAAGAATTTCAAATAAGATAGTGGTGCACTTACTCAATTTTGCACTTTCCAATTTCTTTAGATAGTATAGCGGAACACAAGGCTTCACTTCGTTTGTTTTTACGGGCAGAAAAATAAACATATTCTTCCACTTAGTGGGATTTTAACCTAATTAAAATATAACTAGTGCTACAACCAGAAATCTCAGTTCTCTCAACTGTACCGTCATAGCGTCAAGTTTTAGTCGACATATTAACTTTAAACATATTAATTTTTTATCGACATATTAACCGACCTAATTTTTATTTTTTTTATATCTTTCATGTACAGAATTGACTTTTCTATCCTTTTATTATATATGGAGATTTTGTTTGAAAAAATAACTTTATTATTTTCGGGTTTTTAATTTAATATGTAATAGGCTTTTATAGAGTAGTTAAACTGTGGTTTCATTTAAAGTGGTCCTAACAAAAAAACTCTGTATAATTGAGCATATTTAATATTTATAGTGATTTTTTGGAAAATTGATACCAATAGTTATTACAACCACTTGCGAAGAAGCATAGTTTAGGCCATTTTTTATTCTATAAGAATTCATTTTAAAAAACTACCAACGTTCTTATAGTTAATATATTATTTTTCCAAATTAAAAAAATTGTCTATGTCATCATAATGGCGGAAAAATTTCATTCATATTGTAATACCACATTAGTATCGACAATGTAGTGTTGATAGTAATTGAAAATAGTTATACTACAGGAGGACCTTCATATGCACTGTTTTAACCTGTTTTATGTATAATATAGAATAATATATTGTATAGAGGAATCGCACATTCTTTTTATTCAGTTTAGTAAATACATTTTTTAGAGGTTACTCTGTACTAAAATGGCATGCAACTCTGTTCCCACATTTACGTTCCTGATATATCGATTTAAATAATAGAAATACAAAATATAGGAAGGAAACACAAATGCAATTATATTGCATTTTTTCTTTTTTTCATACTTGAAACGGATTAATAAATTACATATTATGTATTACATACAATTAATTTCTTTTGAATATAACACTAAGTTTAATCAGCTTCACGCTATTTTAACAGATAACATAAGATGACATTAAAAGGTATTGACATCACCACGTGATCCATCTAAACACAATATAAACTTTTATAAACTATGAACTCACAATCAGAATTTACTTTCCAAATACATATACTTTTTATTCTACACATCGCCATATGAGCTAATTCCGTAAAATATACCTACTTTATTATGTTTGTTAATATCACCAACGTTGACGTTTGAAATAATAATTATGGTAGACTGAACAAATATTGATTATACTTCTTTTTTTAGCTTCACGCTGTATCCCGCACACAGCAGGGTAGGCATAGGACCTCTAGTGTTAACAACAACACTCTGTTCCCTACTTTTCTCGGAATTCTGTAGGCATTGCGTGCTGAGTAGTGAAACTCAACGCCGCACTTTACCTCGACACCAGAGCGATGAAATGGAAATATAAATTTAAATAAATATTTCGTTTCCTTGCGTGGTCATCGAACCCACAACAGTTACACTTTGTGCCCCTGTGCAACGAACGGCCTCAATTTACTTTCTTCTTTTAAAATGTGGTTAAATGAAATAGTCGTAATTTAATTATGTCAGATTACTATTTACCGACTTCTTAAAAGGGGTCATCAATTGGGCTGTATTTTTTAGCCTTGTTACCTTAGAACTTTTGATTGTATGAACCGATTTTAATGATTCTTTTTTTATTTGAAAGCTAATGCCTCCCGTGTAGTCTTATTTTAATTTAGTTTATATCCAACAATGGTATCTATGAGAAAATCATATAAATCTCAAATTTACATTAAGTATATGCGCGACAAATGAACGTATAAGTCAATATCAATTCAACCGATTTTAATTATTCTTTTTTTATTAGAAAGGGTACATATAAGGGGTAGTTTGGTGAAAGTTTAGTTAAGTTCAGAGTGTGAAATCCGGTTGAAATTGAAGAAGTCGACTTTTTTTTATTAAAAAATATAATTATGTAATTTTTTCTACAAAAAATTCTTTATACTGCATGATAAAAGCTATCCTATAAGTGACATTAGGCTTTGATCTATTACCATGCCAAAATTAATTTAATTTCATACAGTAGTTATCGGTATTTTAGGTAATTTATATTTTTCAGTTTTAATTTTTTTTAAAGAAAACTATCATGAAATTCGGAATGAAACCCAAAAAAAATGTACCTTGAGGCCCTAGGCTAACACCATGCAAAAAATCATCAATTTCTGTCAGGTAGTTTTTGCGTGATTGACGCACAAACAAACCGACAGACAGACAGACAGACAGACAAGAATTCTGCTGAGTGGTTTTTTAGGTTCTATAATCGACATATTAACCGACCTAATTTTTATTTTTTTTATATCGTTCATGTACAGAATTGACTTTTCTATCCTTTTATTATATATGGAGATTAGCTAGATTTTGTAAATTATGTGAAGTACGTAGCGATTATTCATTATGTAAAAAATAAAACCAGCTTCACAGCAGGTACAGAGTAAGTAGAGGGAACTTAGTGTTAAGACACTCTGTTCCCCACTTTCCGCCTCGTATCCATGGGAAATCATAGAATCTTTCTCCTCTAGCGCAAAAATGAAGTATAAGGAGTTTTTTAAATCTTTCTATACCGATGTCATCTTGATGTATACGATATGGAGGAGTGCACGGTTTTCTCACTGTGAAAAAGATAAATATTAAATACATTATTTTGTCGATGAGTTTTGGATCTGTCGTTACGTTGTAAGTTCAATCCGCAATCGGGGAAATCATAACATGTTTTTTATTATTATTTTAACGTTTTGTTAAACAAAGCGTAGTGTTAGTTCCACCACTCAACACGCAGTCTCAAAAATAAACGAAAAGTGTGAAACGGAGTGTCTTGTCACAAGTTTTCCTCTACTTTCCCTGCTATGCGGTAAAGAGCGTGAAATTGCATTGTTTATTTTTTTTTATTTTAATAAACTTTACATATAGAGCGGACTTAACCCGACCTCACAGTAAGCTCAGCTTCGTGACTTCCTCAGTGTACGATGGCTTTTTAAACATTTCTTTATAAAATATCTAAACACGCGCCCCCGCACCACGACTGTACTATATTTATATGTACGTTAACAATAAATTTGCAATAGTAACTTAAAAAAACACGTACAGGTTATAGGAAAGATAATTATAATCGACTATCAAATACCGACCTCGATGATCGCAACTCCTCGAACGCCCACGTCCGAAGACTCAATCCTCTAGAGATGTCATTCCACATATAACGTGGTTCAGGTTATTACGTCCTACACGTCATTTTCACGGCTTTTCTCTTGCCGTCGATGAGGTAAAGTGGGCGTCTGCTTATTTTATATTTTGAAAATTTCAAGTTGCAACGCCTACACGACAAATTCTTATGTAAAATCATTTTGATTTAACTCCTACATAGATTTTCATGAATTTAATTTGATGAAATGTAATGGTAATACCAATATTCGATTCCATTATCACACCAGGTCGTTGATACTATAATATTATATTATCACCTAAAAGCTACATATATACGAGTACATACGACTGCCAAAAAAATGAACTCTTCCATGAACTACTGAAACTGTTATGAGTGGAGACGAACACTAATAGAGGACTACTTAAAATTTCTAAGAATAAAAAAAAATGGGATTTTCTATTCTACATTTTATAGTCTTCGCAAGCACAGTTTCCGTTGATGATTAGTTCATATATCAATAGTAATCATTTGAAGGCCAGTCAATCTTGAAAATTAAATATTTTTTGGTAATGTGGTAACGTGGTGGTTTCACTTCCACGACGTTTTTCACTCAACGAAAGTATTTTAATAGAAACGGAGTGTCTTAAGACTCAGGTTATCTCTGCCTACCCTGCTGTGCGGGATACAGCGTGAAGCTACCATCATTTTAACTTTTCCAATCCCAAAGCATGGTCTAATCAAATGTATACATCATTCTTTTTTCCTATAAATCTGTGTAAATATACATGACATGAAAAGTTTTAACGAGGTGATTTGGTCACGAGAGCTTCAACTTCGACTTTGTGTCGATGTTGAGTTTAATGAATCGTTGCCTTTTATGTTCGCGTAATGTGTACTAAATAGGGAGTTTTACTGCAGTTTGGTCTGGTGGACTGGTGGTGTATTACTGATATATTTGTTCGGATATATGGGTTGTATGATCTATACTGATGAGATTGATTTAGTTTTCATTTGTACTTTTTCTTCATTCATCTACAGTATATAAGTATTTCATTCTAACATTTTTTTTATTTGAGAAGATAGGCAGAGAGGAAGATAGGAAGATAAGATAAGCAGAGGTTATCTAGTGTTAATACACTCCGTTCTCCACTGAATTCTGGAGGCATTGAGTGTTGAGTGGCGGAACTCATCGCTTGTTCGCTTGCTCGCTGCTACGATACCAGAGTGAAAATATTAAATACTTAATTTCCTCGAGTGAGACAAACCTCAGACTGGTCTAAAACTACATACTTTTGTATAAATCGACGTATACGTTGCACGCTTAAAGAACGAAATGCGTACGTACGCGTCAATTTGTTTCTTAGTGTATATAAAAAAGGAAAACGAGTCCAAAATACATTATAATTCTGAATCCAGTACAACAATGTTAATTTAACCTTAACTCTAGCTAACTATATAGATCGTTGCAACACATCGCCGACTAATGAAGGCGACTCCGTAATTCATTCATCTCTCCATTACAAGCTGCTGGTAGTAGAGTAGAGTCCGCTAGCTGACGCTACGTAGAGCTATAAACCCTGACATTGTTGCATTTACTTTGTCTTAATGCTGGTGTAATGTCTTTCTAAGATGAGTGATGAATGAGAATTCTAGAGGAAAGACACCGTCGTGGTGCAGCGTCAGAGTCTCTGACTGTAAACGCAACGGTGGTGAGTTTATTTCATTTTCTTAGCCCGGCGTTGAAATCCACCACTCTAAGTGCACTGAATCGAATCGGTTGGAAAGTGGAGAACGGAGTGTTTATATATCGAGCTCCATCTGTCTAACTTGATATATGTGGGGCATTGCGTGAAGCGAAAAATAAATCATTAACAAACTTTAAGCTTTATGTTAGTTTATTTTAAAACACATGTTTATTCTAAAATAAATCGGTAAACGACAATACCATATGCTTACTATATTAGCCCGAAAAACTAACAGGACTTTTTTTTGATACCTTTTATTTTATTTTTTTCATGCTTCTCTTTATATTTTAATGAAGTTTGAAGTGTGTTAAAAAAATAGAAGTACCTTATTCTGTTTCTTTAGCCGGAAGTACAGCGAAAAGCTAACACAAAATCGAACTAACTTTTTGAAAGTTTGAATTAAGTAAACATTGGCCTTTGTAAATAATATCCGTTGAATTTGCACATAAAATTTTGGTATAGCCAATAATTTCTACCTCCCCAAGATAAATCTTGTGTGTATTGTATGCTTAACTTCTCGATTTGTAGCTGAAAAAGTGGAGAACGGATTTCTTGCAACTAGGTTGTAGGTTCTTTTCCTACCCTGCACTGAGGTATAAAATATGAAGCTACTTTTTCAGTATTTCTTTTAGAAGGTATCTTAGAGTAGAAATAAACAAAAGTACAAGTAAAAATGTTGGAATGTTTAAGGAGAAGTATTACAATTTCTCTCGTATTCGAGACATTATGTGTTGAGTGACAGATCTCAACACCGCGCTTTTCTCTAGTTACCAGTGCATACATATAAAAATACTAAATATTTAATTAATTTTCTCTTCTCTTCGCTTACAGTCACGCGCTTGTGGCTCTGCGCCCCGACTAGCTTCTAATAGTATGGTGGTAATTTGATTTCCTCGAACGGAAATCGAACCTACATCCTGTCAAGCTTGTTGCACTGCGCCACGACTCGATTCTAGTAGTAAGGTAATATTTCCAATGTATTTCAACAAAAACAAACCAAAGTTGTAAAAAATTACGGGCATATATACTTGTAATGTTTATTTTATTCCGTTCTACATAAGGAAGCAACCGACGTGAAAACTTTCACATCAGATAATATTCGGGAAGGAAACAGTAAAATTCGAAACATAAACCATGTATTGTCGTATTTTTTCGCTAAAATTAGAATCAAAATATAAAATTTCAGATGTAAATGTTAATTAATCTTGATTTGAGATATTTCGCACATAGCAGGGTATTGAGAGTAATATTATATACAAAGTATTAAACAAGAGGCCACTCGTGGCGCAGCGGCACGAAGTGTGACTGTAAAACCGACTGGTTGTGGGTTCGATCCCCACTCGAGAAGATGAAATATTTACTTAAATTTATATTTCCATTTTCTTCGCTCTGGTGTCGAGGTTAAGCGCGGCGTTGAGTTCTGCCACTCAACACGCAATGCCTTCAGAATTCGGCAGAAAGTGGGGAACGGAGTGTCTTGGGTTCCCTCTGCCTACCCTGCTGTGTGCGGGATACAGCGTGAAGCTGATTTATTTTATTTTTTTTATTAAACAAGAGTCAAAAAAGCTTTTTTCACAGATTTTATGTTCAAAGGACTTTCAAACTCTACAAACCAAATAGTTCGACAAAACTGTAATAGACTCAGAGGTTTCCGATTGAACGAATAAAATTTAAATTTTTTGATCACATTTGGAGCTTTTACTCGAGTGAACCAAGCACTCCACTTGCACGGTGAGCTTTTTAAAACAAAATACCGAAAGCTTTCACACATGTTCCATTACAAAAGTTTAGGTGAACGTGAACTTTATGTACATATATTTATGTGTACAGCACTCTTTGTTTCAAAATAGTTTAGATTTAAAATAAAATTAGAGAAAAAGTACAATATTTTAAGTTGTATACGAGTTGTCTATATGTTAAGTGACTCAACACCAAATTATCTAGTTATTAGAGCGAGGAATTGAAAATAACATATTTAACGTGACGACGTTAAATATCACCACTCCAGGAGTTGAAATATTTACTTAAATTTATATTTCCATTTCTTCGCTCTGGTGTCGAGGCAAAGCGTAGCGTTGAGTTCTGCCACTCAACACGCAATGCCTCCAAAAATTCGGCAGAAAGTGGGGAACGGAGTGTCTTAACACTAGGTTCCCTCTGCCTACCCTGCTGTGTGTGGGATACAGCGTGAAGCTAATTTAATTTTTTTTATAAGTATATAAAGTAAAAAATAAATAATAGAATATAAATTGTTATTTAATAAATAAAATCACTAATGAATCTAAATGTATTATGAATCCAATTTAATAACTTAAGATTATGATCTAAAAATTTGAATAATGTATTCTGTTTTAAATATACAAGAAATAAAAGGTCTTTTATTTATTTGATTTTTAAGTTAATGTAATTAGTCTAATTAGTATATAAATGGGATCTAATAATTGTGTGTAGTCGTGTGTCGCTGACGCCGGCGGCGCAGGCGGCCGTTAAATTAAACCTTAATTACATACTGAACTAGAATTTTTAATTAAAATCATATTGTAGTGCGACTAAAACTTGCGCAAACTTTAAAGTAAGAAAATATCCAACTGTACACGTGATGTCTGTGGTCGCATAAATTTTGAAGGTATTGCGTGCTGAGTAGTGGAACTTAACGCTGCGGCTTGCCTTGACATCAAAGAGAAGAAATTAAAATCTTTAATATTTAATTTTCTTTAGTGAGAATTGAACCCACAAGCCGTCGCATTAATTCGCGTTCTCACACTTGTGCAACTGCGCCACGACTGGCCCATTACATATATCTCGGAAAAAGCTGGAGAATTTTTGTACGAAACTTTTTTGTCTCGACTCGCGCTTGTCCAGTCAAACACCACTTTATACACGTCCTCCTCCAGGGCTTCTCCTGCTTTTTTACGGGACCTTCCTCCAGTATCACGTGCTCTTTAAATTCTACTGAAATCCCCCTCTCGTCTTGACGTATATTCGTCACGTCTTGAATGCGTTACGACAGCGGCCTCTGAAAAAGTTAGTTCATATAATTTAAAGATAACACTTCAGTGACAATGGAAAAGTAAAATATTAACAGAACATAAAGAAATTGCTTTTAGTCGGTGCCCTTTGAAGACATGGGAATGGTCCTAACCAAACACGTACGTTCTTTTACGCGGTGTGGGAAAATAAAAATTCTTAAATTAATGGACGCATTTCTCTGCTATAATAATGTAATTAGGTTTTTTATCTTCTTAAAATGAAATTTTAGTTATTAATTTATGGACATGGCACACGTGTTTTTATATAAATCCAAATTATAATTCAAAATATTCTTTAATCTGTCATAAAGTTCATATAAACTGATGTAAGCACTTTTAAATCATACAAAGGAAAAGAAAATACCAAGAAGCTACCAACTGCTATGAATAGATGAAATGCACTCAAGTGTCGTTACCCTCCATTTTCTACTTTAAACTAATATAAAATATTGTATAGAAGTTGAACATAAAACCGTCGCGTTTTACAAGGCGCTTCAAACATACTGCTACAAATTAAGATTTATTGCTAAAATCTTATCATATAATATTTTCAACTGTAAAATTTAAACGAGCTGCATACAGAAGAGAAATGCACAAATCGCGTGACGAGCCACAACGAGGTCGCATGCTCGCAGTGCTTATTGAAAATGAATAGATATTGCATTAACAAAGGAAAGTTCGCTTAATAGTGCATTGTACTTTATTAAGCTGGGCCACGAAAAATATATGAGCTTATTCGAGTTAATTTTTTTTTTATTTTATTTCTTAGTATTTTGGAAGATTCTATCTGTTTATATAGACAGAAAGAAATGAAAGACTGCAAAGCACTCGTGGCGCAGCGAGCTTTTGACTGTGAATGCGTCGGTCGTGGATTCAATACCCATTCGGGGGACTAAATTATTTTAATTCTCTCGCTTTTGTAAAGAAAATTACATACAAAGTTGAATCCAGCTGTCTTTTTTTATCCCACTATGTATAGGTAATAGCGTGAAGCTGATAAAAAAAGTTTTGGAGTTTTGATAATATTTTATTATTTTACTTTCGTTTTTAACGTCTTTAGAAACAACGTCTGACTTGAATGTTAAGTACTCCTAGTTAAAACGGAATATTACAAATTTAGACTGAATCCAAAAAATACACTATTCAAAGCACGAATAAAATGGATCTAATTAAACTATGCATTTCTACATTACGTATTATTATAGCTCTTCTAGAAGACGCTGTATTATTTTGCTTAATTTGCTTTATCGGTGTCCTCTTTCCGCCTCTGTCCTCTTTATTCTAAATCCCTCAATACACAAATATAAGACAATAAGATAACTACTTGAGTAGATATGAAAGTAATGATTTTATGAGTACCACTACAGTCTCCCTTGGTACAACAAAGAATAGTATATGATATATGACACATTCTACGCTAAAAATAGCTCGAACTTCAGTACAGTGGGTTACATCGGAACAATTTAAGTGTGTGTAAATTGTATGTATTAAAGCAAGGCCTAGGGGTACGAGCGTGGAGCATGAATTGAAAACAGATTGTGGGTTTAATTCCCATTTGAGGAAATAAAAAGGCGTTGAGCTCTGCCACTCAACATGCGATGCCTCCAGAATTTGGATTCTAGCTATAGTATCTTAATACTAGATTCTCAGGTTTCTTCTACCTATTTTGCTATGAACTATGCGACTATCCATCACACGAATATCCGAGCCAATAGTTCCTGAGATTGTGCTTTGTTTTGTAATATGAAGTATAAATCGTTTATCTTTTAGAGTAAAATTATTCTAAACATTTTTGTCGGCATTTGGGTAAAAGCCAAAGTGTTCAATTTTTGTTAGCAATTTTTTAATAAAATATTCACCCTCGATATAAATAAATTCACGCTATTATGAGTGCGTAAAAATATAAAAAAATGTGCTGAAAGTCGAGGTTAATAATAAATTTCGTGCGTATTTGCGATATAACAGATATATTTGCTTAAAATAACAAAAGCAGAAAAAAAGACAAAGTTTTTGTTATTTTATTAATTAAACCTAACGTTTAAAGGACAAACTTATATATAATTTGGTTCAAAATCATGAACATAATATTTCAAGTAGTAAAGTTACTACTTTACTTACTAGTCTAACTGTGACTTTATAAGAACAACGGCATTATTTGGACGAGACAAGCAAGATCGTCCACCGTGGCAACATTTTGGGGAGAGTTTTACTGGAAAGCAAAGCAGTGTTCACATGCAAACAGTTAAAAAAAATATTTTAGGTGAAATTACGTAAAACAAAAGCATCACGCTGTATCTCGTTTATAGCAGGGTAGGTAGAAGGAATATGGAACCTAGGAACCTAGGAACTTAGTGTTAAGACACTCCACTCCCGCTCCCTTTCTCTACAAAATTATAAGAAGATTTTTTTTGTCAACTTCTGGGTTTATTCCGCATAACAAGATAAGCAGAGGGATCACTGTCACAATCGCTCGGTTACGTGATAGAATACTCAATGTTGCGCGATGTTGTTTTTATCAGAGCAGAGAAATAAAAATAATAATTATCTTTGTGTAAAAATTGAACCCACAATCATTGTGTAACGCTATGTCATGAACTTTGATTTTTGATATTATAACACATTCATTAAAATTACTACAACTTCTCCTTCTTTTTTTAGCTTGACGCTGTAACCTGCACACAGCAGGATAGGCAGGGGGAACCTGGGAACCTAGTGATAAGACATTCCGTTCCCATTCCCCACTTTCTGCCGAATTCTCACGGCATTGTGCTTTGAGTGGCGTAACTCAACGCTGCGAATTGCTTTGTTACTGCGGTATTTTATTATTATTATATGTGAGGTATAAATAAACCAACTTAAAATTTATGCAAAAGAATATAAAATAAGCTTTTAAGCTCCTAGTTCTTCCTATAGGAAGTGTCGACATGTCTCAAGAGAAATCCGACGTGTGTCATACTGCACGCCACACACGCCATTTTGTATCCTGCTCAGTATTATAATATTATACTCGTCTTCGTACTTCGGTACGAAAAATGCTAAAATCAAAGAACTGAACATAATATTAAAATATCAGAGAGAGCATAATAATAATTTAAATATTTTTATCTCTCCGTTTCCCCGTGCTACCCAAATAGACATAAAACGTGAAAAAAATTGGTTCAAAAACAAAGAAATAATTGAATTCTATCTAACGCTGTCACGGTCAGTCAGTTGAAACGTGCATACTCGTATCTCGGACGTATCGCGTGTAGCGCACGATAGGTTTAAATCCAGTTCAAATACCTACAACTGACTTAATTTACGTTTCTGATTTTAGTTAAGTTAAGAGGTAGCATAAAGCAGTATAGGTGGAGTGAACCTTATTAAGCAAACCAAAATTGGTGATGTACAAAATATTAATACTAGACATAGGCTTCAATCTCGCGCATCTGCAACTCGATTGCATCAAGTCCGTAATTCTTTTAGTGGACAATACTCGAGAAAATAAAAATAATTCGTTCACCCGAGCATAATATCGAGCTTACATAGCGTTAAAAGTAAAACGCTGTTCTTCACTGCTACCATAGAAGGAGGGTTAACATTTCCTTACTCAACTTCCCTTTACCTACCCTACTATATAGTAGCGAGATACATACATACTATATGCGAATAAAATTAAAAAAATCTCTTCTACTAGCACACTACAATACAACATTACTACAAGTCCCAACATCTACGTTTAGGTGTTACGTTGTAATGAACACGTAACACCCAAAGGCGCTCCGCTAATATCAATTAAAGCGAACTTTGTCGCGACCTATTATTGGCTTATCGTCTGCGGTGTGTTTCAATTTTGATACAAATATTGTAGCCGTTATTGCTATTCACTGTGGAATATTAATTCTATTCTATTCTATTCTATTCTGTTAATTTAAATTATTAAATTGTACAACTTTAAAGTTATACAATTTAATTAATTATAAATAGTAATTTGTTAGTGCTGCCCGCTTAGTTTGTTAATCCTGGGACTTGTTCGCATCGGTCAGTGTGCTGATAAAAAATATATTTAAAGGACGTTGATGTATTTTTTTTTAAATCAAAATCAAAGTTAAATGATTTATTAAATTATATAACTCGTACAAGATTTCACTGGGTCCACCTTTTCTATTACATTACGGTGTATCCCGCATATAGTAGATACATAGAATAGAATAGACAAAACTTCGTGCTAAGCCAAGTCAATTTTATTGATATTGCATATAGAGTGGCGGAACTCAACTCCGCTCTTTGTCTTACCAGAGCCAAGAAACGAAAATAATTCAACCCTTCAAAGATACATTAAAAATGATTCAACCCCCCGCTGCGTAATAACATTGTCTATTTATTTAAAATTTATTATTACAATATTGGAATGGAAGTTTTTAATAGATATTTACAAAATATCTGTTAAAAACTTCCATTCCAATATTGCCGGCGTAGAAACTAATATTTCAGAAATAATTTGAACCACGCGCTTCGTTTTAATACAAGTTTGGTATCAATGCGGACGAAACAACGCTTATTTGTATTGAACGTGGTAACAATAGACTACAGTTTATTACACATTCTCGTGTACTATTAAAGCTGTGATATACTTCTTAGTGATTTAAGACTTCTATTATATATATATATATATATATATATATATATATATATATATATATATATATATATATATATATATATATATATATATATATATATATATATATATATATATATAGAAGTTCTATTTTATAATATTCAATAAATACGAGCGATACACTTTATAAAAATATTTATTTCTGTGCTGTCAATTTAAAAATGTTAAGAATATTTTAGGACTAGATTACTTGCTTAAATATCTTAAATTTATGAAAGGTACGAAAGAGATGCGGTTTCTATATTTGCTATGATTTAATTTTGGATAGATAGAGATTTCGATTGAATTGAGTATTTTTTTAATTTATTTTAGTATGAAAATGATACAAAATTTTATTTTTTTTGGTAGCCAAACAAATTGCAGAATTGAGTTTCGCCGCTCATCGCGCAGTGTATCGAAAAATCGGCGTTGCGGGGGATAGGACGTATCGTGACGGGATGGCCAATACAGCATTAAATTTAAAATGTAAAAACTGAAAAATACATAGTTATGTTGTAAAAGTACTTTCAATTATTACATGATTTATTTATAATACAATAAAAAAATTAAACATTTTGTTACTTTTTTTTAAAACAAAACGCTTATATACCTATTGATAAAAAGAATAATAAAAGTCTTTTGTGTAAGTAAAAAAGCTTCATAAATCGTAACTTTGTGAACTTGAAAGAAACTTATTAAAAGTTCCGCTAAACGTAAGCGAAGTGAAACCATTAGGTGTGGATTACGATGAGGTATTAAAACTTAATATAAATTATAAAGTCTGAATTTAATGGCGGTAGATGGAAAATGTTATATTTAAGATTCTGGTGTTAACTGCCTTATTAATTACTAGTATTCGCCCGCAATTCTTTTTGTATAAAATAAAAAAGAAAAATTTCGTTGTTCCCCTTCCCGAAATACAATCGGGAAACCCTCTCATAGAAGTCCTAAGTAAGTTATATGCCAAATTACAGCATTGCCATTGACGCAACAGTGCCTACATGGAAACTAACATTGATGGATAACGAATTCGTATAGAAGGAGGAAGAGTAGCAAAGAAAAGAAGAAGAAATGCGTAGCAATCCAGGTCAAAATGTGTCAGTACTCCGACAGAGTCCAGATTTCAACTAAAAATAAATATTTTTCTTAGGATCGTATCACAGAAGCAGAAAACAGAACCCTTATAAGATCTTTGTTAACACTATTTATCTCAAGATTGTGTAAAAGTATGAAATGGAAATTAAAATTAAGGTACCCACCACCTTGCAGCACAAAGAAAATCTTCTAGGTCAAGGCAATAAAAAGATACAACTGAAATTACCTCGTAATCAAAATCTGTAGGATACGTGGACCGACATTAATCAAATAAAGAAAAAATCCGAAAATAAAAATTATAAATTTTTTATAGAAAAAAATATTTGTAAAAACAAAATCCCCGACTGCATAAAACTAAAAAGAAAATAGACAAGTCCAATAGTTTATTAGGATCATGTCGTATGAAGAAATAAACCACAATTATAAGTTTGAATTATTATTTTTTTCTATGAAATACATATAAATTTTTACTTTACGGATTTTTATATTTACAGTAATTTTCACTTTATGCCAAATTTCATAACTGTAGGGCCACGGGAAGTATCCTATAAGTTTAGATTACACTGCGAATTTCATACAAAATGCAGTCAAATCGATGCATAAATGTTTGTATCTTTTGATTTCATTGACTTAGAAGCTTGACTTTTACTTGTGTTTGAAGGGACGATGGACCTAAATATTTAGTATTAATTTCAACTTGATACCTCTACGCGATTTAAAAATAAATGGTATTGACAGACGAACAGACAGGTGACAAAATCATCCTATATGGATTCTAATTTATCCTTTCAAGTACGGAACCCTAAAAATCATCTGTCAGTAAAAAATGCGAAAATATAAATAAAAAAATCCTTTATAATGTTAGTAAGATAATTGTGAATACTTTCTTTCATCATAAACAATAAATCGCGCAGATAAATCTAGTTGATAAAAGGGTTGAAGAAATAAATTATTCCCGATAATATTTCACGTCGGGAACATAAAGCTTTCAGTACAAATCGTTTTATTGTCGATCTTTTCACCGCCTTATAGTAAACAACGATACAATAAAACATAATTTCGAAGTTTTTGGTACTTCGATGGTACCAGCTAGTAGACAGTGCCTACAACTTACGATAGCCAAATGTTATAAAAATAAGAAGTGAATTGATTTCTTAGTACAATCATTATTTAAAAAAAAATGTGGTAGTCGTGGCGTAACACTCACCGTAAGGCTGTTAACGCGACGGGTGTGGTTTCGATTCCCACTCGGGGATATTTATTATTTAATACCCTTCTATGGTATTAATAAAACACGTCAGAAAGAAGTTGGTGATAGAAGTATATTTGAAAAACTTAAACGTCATTTATACATTCAAATATTTTCATTCATATACAGTACATAATATTTTTATTTAGTAGTTTCATTTGATGCCATTTAAATCAATTTCAACACATATGAAAACAAAGTGCGGAGATAAACTCCTTCACACGCAATGTCTCGAAATTAATCGGTCCGTAGAGACAAAGCGTCTTAAAATTAAGTTTCCGTTAGTTAAATCAAAAGACATCAAATAAAAGGACAAAGGTAAACAGGTTATCACAATTCTTGATGCAGACTGCAAACCAATACGAGTGAATTAAACATTTTCAACCATTACGTTTCACATAAAATACAATGACAGCTGATATAGCTTCCAAAAGAAAAAAATTGTGATTTTGTTATAATTTTTATACAAAAATTTTATGAAAGTACAAAAATCGAGTTTGCAACCTCTTGTTCCGTTTGTTTGTACGTAGCGGAGTCGAATTCACGCCTTATGGAAACCGTGCAAGCGTTCTGACCGCTATACAATATGCTCTCGTCAATATACGTCAAAAATCTTATACGTTTGTTACAACTTATTTATGTTGTGGCTAACAACCATCCAACCATCACTTGTATGAGCTATTCTGTAACTACGCACAAGAGGCTCGAGCCACGTCTTGCGGTATTCAATCATACAGTTGACTCGTCAAGCCCTACAGAAACCGCACTAATTAGTCGCGGCATTGTGATTCTGTTGTTCTATTGGTTTGTTACTTGTATATGCTCAGTAGGTACATGCGACTGTAAACATGATGGTTATGGGTTCGATTGCCACTTGTAGGAATTTAATATGAAATATTTTAATTTCCTTTCTCTGGTAACGAGGTAAAACGTGGCGTTGGGTTCGTCCATTCCATACATAACGCCTCGAGAATTAGGCGGAAAGTGGCGAATGTTAACACCAGGTTCTGGGGAAAAACAATTTGGTAATACAAAAAATGCAGGTAGCTGAAATTTTACATGTAGGCTTCTTGGGTACTAGGTTTCACATTATATCCCGCTTATAGCAGGGTAGGCAGAGTGAATCTAGAAACGAAACCCTGTCCCCCACGTTTTATAATTCCCCAATATTTCAAATATCGAATATACATTGCTTGCTAAGTGGCGGAACTCAACACCACGCTATGTCTTGTTACTACAGTGAGGAAAATAGAAACAGCTTGTGAATCGCGAATTTACCGAAATTTCTTCGGTGAGAGAAACAAAAGCAAGATTTTACTTTTTATAGTCCACGCAAACATAATTTAGAGCTCCTTTAATATAAAATGGTAACAAGAGGAAGTCTTACAACGTCATTATAATAAAGTCTTTAAAGTATTTTAGAAATTTAAGCAGGGTCTTATTTAAAGGGTTTCATTGACCTGGAAACAGTACTTATACAGCTTAAAGTTACTATGGCTGATGGTACTAAGTCAAATAAAATATATAAAAAAATGCCTAACATTTGGCGGCAGTTGTATTTTTTTGGAATCCACTCATATAAATCTTAGCAGAAACTTATTTTTTTATAATTTGTTAATAATAAAAACAGTTTTTAAGTACTAAAACAACACACACACATAGTACTCGTTAGTACAACGTTCCAGCCCAAGATTTCAGGGTCAAGTCAGGCCAGACCTACGTCATTTTAGCACAGCTGAAATTTGAGGACTGTTAGTCTTATATGTAGTTAAGACAGTATTCGTCCTCACTAACTTGGGATTCCGTATAAAAAAAAAAAATTAAACAGTAGAGTAGAAGTATTCTATCCTCCATATTTTCATTCACGGCATTGATTTCCGCCACTCAATAGATGATGTTCCGGAAATCATCAAACCAATCAAAATAAGCTGCCTACCCCTGCTAAACGCGGAACACAGCACGAAATTAAGAAATAAAAAATCAGGTATATTTGGTCCACACATACATGTACGTGGCTACCTGCTCAAACCTTTACTACCCGAACCTAACTATGTAAATACCCTAAATCACAATTTCCTAATATTATCTCATACTACCAACTAACTAACTAACATCCTTGTCCTCTTTCGTGCTATTCAATTGAAGTGTTAAATAGTTTGAACCGTCAGCGTTTCAGAAATAGATAGTGATTGATGAGACGATGTGAGATGCTTTATATAATGCCCGCAACGATCTATCTCGATCATCTTCACGGTTGCAGGGATGTTATTAAATCTATATTAAGATAGAAATGAAGCCAATTGTACTAAGACTTTAGATAATAGCTGCAAGGCGTGTTGTTTTTGTATGTGGTCTTGTTTTCATTCTCTGGTGAAAAGATGCGCGGCGTTGGGTTCCTGCCACTCAACGATGTCTTAAGGCTGGGTTAGCTTGGTCTACTCCGCTTTATATCTAAGAAAGTATAAAAAAAAGAATAAAAATATATGAAAAATAACAGCCAATAAGAGATATTGAGATAAACGAGTACTTTCTAACAAAATATGTTTCTTCGTAAGTATGGAATAACAATTTTAAAATATACAAAATAAGTTCAAACTAACTTTAATATGCAAAGCGTTAGAAACTTATTGTTGAAAAGAACAACAACGTTAGTTTTTTAATTTAATCTTGCGACAAATAAAAAACAAACGCCATCTAATTAAGCCATTTTCTCCTCACTGTCCTTAATATGCAGAATTTAATCAGAACTTTTATGCAATTTACATATAAAATGCATGCAACGAGCGACAGTGTAGTTTATGATTAGTTCAGAACGAGGTTGGATGGACTGTTTATCTTGTCCAAGAAAGCTAAATAAAGATAACGATAAGAATAATAATAAATCAATATATTAATAAATCGTATTATAATTGAATTTCATGAAGTCATTGTGACTCAAAGAAATAGTGTTTTACTTTAAATGAGACGGTGGGTTCAATCTCATTTCGGGGGGATGATTACATTTTTTAAATATTAAAACACTGGGATCTCTCTGCCTATCCTATGCTTGTGGATGATTACCAGATCTTAATTGATTTTTAGTAAGAACTAGCTACAAACTCTCCATACTCATAACCTTTTTTTATTATAAAAGGAAGGAACGTAATAAAACATTATAAAGTAACATCAAGTTTTTTCCCGTACAATCTAGATGACACTCTCTTCAAATCGTACCGCCCAGTTTGCGAGGCACTGCGCATTTATCCGAACAACAGCACCCTTTGTCTACCAAAACAGCTAAATATATATAATATAAATACAAACAACAAACTACCAACCCAAAAACGGTTCGTTCACAGTGTGTCACTGTACCACTGAGCCACGATGGCCTCAATAAAACATATAGTGGAGTAAACAAGAAAAAGAATCCAATTGGTATGTAACCTCGTACTACATTCATTACCCGGTACACTCTAGCCACTTCTAGTTCAGTAGTTGACGTTGATTAAAGAACTGACGCGGAGTAAATTGCAGCGATTGATCGCGCAGCTGCAACGAGCCCCGCACACCCACCACTAGACCAGTACGTGCATTTTAAAAATGCATGCTTATTCACTCCATTCGCTGTGTAAGTTTAATGTGTAGATGTGCCTGTGGTGCAGTGGTGGTGTGTTTTGATACAATGGCATTGGGAAGTTGTCAATTCAAATATTTGTTATTTTAAGAGATTGGAAAAAAAAAGTCATTTAATTTTATTCAAATTAATAGGTTACTTTTTTAATTATTTCACTTCAAATAATTTACCTCCGAATCATTAAAGTCAATGGCCCAGAGACCTGAGGAAAACCGGCGCTAGAAAGCTCAACTTTAGCTTTTTTTTAAATCAAATGTTTTATATATTCACCCTTACTAATTAGTAACTATGACATTATCCTTGAAACAGACTGGAGTATTTAATTAGCAAGGCATGCAATTATTTATAAAATTATAAATTTGATAATTCATAATTCTATAAATGATTTAAAAAAACACACACACCTTAGTTTAGCACTGTGTTCCGCACAAAGCAGGGTAGTCAGAGGGAACCTAATGTTCAGATACTTCAATCACGATTATCCATCCGATTTTTCAGGTATTGCATGTTGAGAAGAGGGAATCAACGCCATCAATGCCACTTATTATGTTTCCAGAGGGAGGCTATGGATGCCGCTGCTCCACGACAGCCTCACACAGTTATAACTTATTTCATATATGTTAAATACTTATATAAATCTACATATTTTAAAATAGTAATCACTGAACGTCACTTTAACTACATAAATTACCTTAAACTTAATACATCCTTCTTTGAGTCGACTTCAATCAAAATGCGACATCTCATGAATATAGATGTTAACAAACTAATTACATTACATTACGTGCAAGTACACGCCTGATGTGAATAACTTAGCTGCTTAGCTATCACTTCATTATAGGAATTATGTAGTTATAAAGGGATATAGTGAAATAGACTAGAACGAACCGTCCTGACTGCAAACGCAACGGATGTGTGTTTGATGAATGAATGAACACGGCGCTCTGCCTGAGCTCTGCCAATTGATAAATAATATTTCGAAAATAAAGAAGCTAGAGAACGGAGTGTCTTAACACTAGGCTCCCTGCTAAATGCGGGATACATCGTCCTGAAAAATCCGTACTCAAAGAAATTAATCACAATTTAATTCATATTAAATCAGTACAGCTCAGTATGTTGGCTTAGTGTCAGTTAAATATTACTAGAAATCCCTAAGCGTAGATAGGATAAGCTAATTATTTTTTTTTATTTAAATATATATAAACTATTTTAGTTACTGTTGTTGTTAGAAACATTGTTCTCGCTTGATACACTCACCAATCGTAAGAAATTCTTTTAAATTGACTTTTAATTTGACTATTGTGACTGAGGATAATAAATAAAAATTTAACATTAATTTTGCCCTGGAGTGTAAATCAATACAACAACTACCACCTACATAGTCCGAAACTCCTCAACTTTACCACGAAGCCATCAAAATTAATTTGATAGTGAATAGATCAATTACTATATGAGTGTTGTGACCTGTATATAGAACATTGCTCTAATAATAGAAATCTAATATGGAAACCCATGCTATTGAGACAGATAAAATATGATGATTACTAATTCAACTTTATAGAACGTAGAGAGGAACCTAGTGTTAAGACACTCCGTCTTTCATTTTCTTCTCATGCCCAATGCCACGCTTGAATTATTGAATGGATTATATGAATTGAAGAATAATTCATTCAATTCATATAATTCATTTATTGGATTATTGGATTGGATTTTATTACCCTTACCAAAACGTGTTAAAAAATTAATATAATTATAATTTGACTATAGCTAAGTGATCTGCAAAGTGGAAATCGAACCGACAAATCTCTTTCTTTTTGTCTGAATCCAGAAATTATCTTTAAAATAATAATTTGAGAATAAGATTAGAATTACCAAAAATTGCTTGTATATAAGGGTAGGCAGAGGAATCCAAGTGTTAAGACAGCTTGTTTCCCATTTTTCACTTAACTTAAAGATAGTTTAAATGTCATCATTCACCTCAGTAGACCTCAAACCCACAACTATCATTCCCTCTGCAGAAAGTACGTGTGCCTATAAGAAATGTTTTAAAAATATAATAAGAATTCTTTAAGATAATAAAGAACAAGGAAGTATTGAGAGAGCTATAAAATATATAGCTGAATAAAGAAAACAGCAAAAAGCACTCGTCTAAATAAAAAACATTTATTTATATAGGTATTGGTTTATAATCTTTTTTATTTTTTTATCCGCACTAACTAAATTTAATTCATGTTGTACTGAAATATTAAAACAGAAAATAGAGAAAAAATAGTAAACATTTCGTGGATTCCCCGTGCGGATATGTGAGGCTGTTGCAGGTTATGCAGTCTAGAGCAACCTGGGAGTTGCGACCCAAGTGTATAGAATTAAGGGGTCCCTTTAAGCTTCAATTAAAGCTCACAGCTTCTTCTATCTACCAACACCAAATTCGAAATGATTTTAAAAGTTTCACCTACAAAGTTCGCTTTAGAAATGAATTGATAATAGTTTTGAACAGACCGACACCATTTCGCAAACTATAGAGAAATTTCGCTGGTATACGTTTCACCACTGCTTCTACTGCGTAAAAATTTTAAAATAAAAAAAATACAAAATAAATAGCCCCTTATCTTCTTCACACTTACATTTTTAAAGTAGTGTAGTAGTTAGTGCTAATAGTAATAGTATTTAATAGATCATTGTTAGCTTATTTTTAAATTTATTCATCAATCATTATTAAGTAACAACAAATTGAACTCAAAAAGCCCTGACTTCACCTGCAAGATAGGTTTTTCTTTCTTGTATATATATATATATATAAAGAAAGAGAAGAATGACACGGGTAGATTAGTATAAAAAAAGAAGCAACAACACGACGGACGAGGCATAATGGCGACACGCTTCGTGTGACAATTGTTATTAAAATTTTAATTTAAATAATCTTTTTGGAGCTTTAATTTCTTATATTCTGAGTTCCGGATCCTTCATACATATACTTCATAAATATTCATTAATATACAGGGTGGCGTCAGCGCTCCTTTTACGGGAGCAGCATATAGGGTGAGATATTTCAAACCCATACCTAAAGAAATTATTCAAGATAACTCAACAGTTTAGATGTAGTATTTTGTGTCTGTGTGCGTGTTCTTGACAAATGGAGTTTTATTTTACAACGATAATTTTATTAATTATTTTGTTTGAAAAAAAAAAACTTTTTCATTTATGGAAAAATCTCTTTTGTTTTAATTGTTTTAGGTTTTTATACATATTTTTATATCAAAAACTCTGCTTTCATTAAAATTGGTCATGACTAAAACACTCTATTTAAATTTGGCCTTCCTCATGAGAATTTTACTAATATATTTACTAAAAATATCCAATATGAGATATATATGGATTAATGTGAGGGTAAAACAACTTTCATATATTTTTTTTACGAGTAGAAAGTTGAATGAATTAATTTATTTACTAAATACAAACTCAAAACATTGTTTATTCAACTATAATATTTCAAATATACTTTAATTTCGAATGGACATACAGCTGCCACCTCGACCGGCTCAGAAGACAGTTCTGCTGATAAGAGGCAGACAAAATCTCAACAGTTTCAACACCTGACCACTACTATGTTGCCTACTGCCAAGTTTCAGGAGATGAAATAACTAAATGTTTTCTTTTTATTACACACATAATAGAGTAGGCAAAACGTACCTGGGAACCTTGTGTTAAGATCCCCATTTTCCGCCGAATTCTAGGAGCATTGTGTGTTGAGTGGCGGAATTCAAAGCTGCGCTTTTCGATGTTACCAGAGCGAGGAAATGTAAATATTAAATAATACATTTTCTCGAGGTACAATCGAACCCACAACCTATCCGATCGACAATCGCATGTTAGTACCCCTAAGCCACAACTAGCCTTAAATCTAAATGATAAATGACAAAAATTATAGGTTTTTAATCAGACATCCCAAATGTATATTATTGCATCGACCGTAGAAACAAGCACCTTGACAATAGATTCTCCCCGTCTACACTACTTTATGCAGAATAAATCTCAAAGCTGTAATTAAAAAAATATATATGAACTCCTCCTGAACTGTAATTCCATATGAACGGATATTAATAGTACACCAAAGAAAACTGTAATTAAAAATATATATAAATTTCAGATAAATATAACCTAATTTCTAGCATATACTTCCCAGGAGCTTTCTCTACTATATATACAACAGATTAATAAAGAGGTAAAAAGATTTAAAAAATGCCGTAATTTGCTTCATGCAACGAACACGAGAGATGTACAAGATATACTGTTTTATCATGTTCCTCGGAAATGCACTTTCATAATTAAACGAAAATTGCAATTTTATAAGAGTAGGTTATAATTTTAAGCAAAATAAATTATTTTTGGAATTTGAGGCAGATGAAAACTAAAAAATATTATACATACATATATATTTTTTAAAACTAGCTTTATCGAGCTCATCTCTATATTAAAGTACTCAAGTAAATCTCGTAAAGATTTTAAATCATTTAAATTATAAGATCACGTTGTAAGAGGCCAGTTATGGCGCAGGGACACAAAAGTGTGACTTTAACAGCAAGTAAATCCGAGTCTGTAAATCCGATTCTCACTCAAGGGAATGAAATATTTATTTTCATTTCTTCGATCTGATGTCGACGGGAAGCGTGGCGAGAATTTCTGGCACTCATCACGCACTTCCTCCAAAATTTGGTGAAAAACAGGGGAACAGAGTGTTTTAACATCCCTCCAAGGTTCCCTCTGCCTACTGTGTGCGGGATACAGCGTAAAGCTATTTAATGTATTTTACTCGAGGTTTGAGTTGATAGTAAAATTTTTATATGAGACGTTTATTTAGCGCATACATAAAATCCTGTTTTTATTAAAAAAAGGCTTTATTTAAAATTTCTTGAAACCAATATTGTAGGAATGCATTCAAAAAACTTAGCAGCTCAATCGATTCCAACAACATTATTTTTATATACAGTTCTTATACAAAATTGAGGGATGTCATCATTTTAACCACATACACCAATTTAATATATACCTAATTAATCGTAGTGTGCATGCACTCCTATATAATTATTGCGTTATGATAAAATTTCTCCATCTTCTTCTTCTTCTTCGTGGCTTAATTCACCATCAGAAAAAGTAAAAAATAAAAAGTATGTGAACACATACATAACATTTTTATATTTTAAATACATTAACCTCTCATATTACAATTTGGTATAAAGTGAATCGTCGCGTGTCCAACGCCCGCAAGAGCAGTATCCGTTTTTGTACACATAAACAGTCCTCGTCGTCGTTCGACTACATTTACTTTTACTCCACCGTACTTTACTGTACTGCATTGTAACCTGCTTTAAACATAGTGTATTCTATACAAAAAATGTTGGAATCGGTTTTTTTTTTATTTCATGCTATATACCACATTTAGCAGGATAGGCAGAGGAAGTTTTAACAGCACACCGCCGAATTTTTGAGACACTGCGTATTATATGGCGGAATTTAATACTACGCTTTGTCTTATTACAAGGAAATGAAAATAATTTATTTGCCCGACTTACAATTGACATTGTACCATCGTGTTAACAGACAGCCTGTCATAATTATTTTTTTTAAACAATTTTATTTCATCATCATCATTTGACGCCCACTATAGGACTTAGCTCTACAAGATTATCGATCCTGCGCTGCCCACATCCAGCGGCTGCACGCAGTCTTGAGCAGTTCATTGGTCCACCTGGTAGAGGGCCTGTCCATTGTTTTGTGATGTGTTGTCCGTCAATTAGTAATTTGAATTATTTAATAACTGATAAAGCTGTTTCATTTTTTTTACTTAAGAAAACTTATATATCTTTATACATCGAAAGACCACGTGCACTTTAAAACAAATCTATAAAATAAGCTGAGCTAAACCAAACTATTTCAGCTAGATACTTTTATTAACGTGGTTAACAGAAATGTCTTAATGGGAACGGAGTATCTTAATACTAGGTTCCCAGGGTCCCTCTACTCGATACTGCGTGAACCTAAAAAGATGGTATTTATTACTTTATTAAATACATTTACCTGATAATTTTACACGGAATAATCGTAAATGTAATTTGGAGGACCTATTATTGCGTACTCGGCACGTCCTCCCAAAGCTTTAAGTGAGCTTCGAACATTAGAGTTAATTGAGTTTTGCGAATACATATTATGTTAGTCCGTATCTCTCACATTGTACATGTTTTGTAGAAGAGATGAAGAGAGTGAAGAGAGTTATTCCGTTTTCCATGTTTACCATTATAAATTTGCCTAACCATGAGCGTAGTATAGGGGGTCAGGAGGTTTTTGCCCATCTTAATTATAATCTGACTTACCCTTTGCTTGTAATAAAAATCGCTTTAAAATATTTTGAAAACTAAATTGTCACTCGAGGAAAATAATTTATTGTCCTTTGCCCCTCCTATAACAAGACAAAGTGCGGCGTTGAGTTCCACCACTCAACGCAAAGCAAAGTATCTGAAATTAAGCGTTGCGTGGAGAACGGAGTATTTCAGCTCTAAATTCCCCCTGTCTACCCTGCTTTATTCGAGATAGAGCGTAAATAATAAAGAAACATTAGGTTCTAACACTAGGTTCCCTCTCCCTGCTGTGTGCGGGATACAGCGTGAAGCTGATTTAATTTTTAAAATTTACATATGTATGTATAATTACGAATATAATTTACAAAGATATTTACCCAATTGCAGCTTCAATAACGTAAGTTGGTCCAATTTGGGTACTCCCAACCTATTACCAGCCAAGTAATGTTCTGCGTCTGGATAGTTTTAGAATATCACGTGTTGTGGAGTGCGGCTTAATAAGATGTGTATAATTATAGTGCCTAACTACCTGCTGTGGTAGTTTTAGTTGTTAGATAGTTGCATGTTGTTGTCGGTCTAAAGTGTGCTTTTTTTTAAATATAATCAGTTTGTATATTGAACTCTGTAAGAAATGTACATTACAATTGTATATTTAAATAAAAAATTAAGGCCAGTCGTGTCGCAGGGTACAAAGTGTGACTGTAACATCGACTGGTTGTGGGTTCGATCCCCACTTGAGAAAATGAAATATTTATTTACATTTATTCGCTTTAGTGTCGAGGCAAACGCTACTTAACGCGCAATGCTTTCAGATTTCGGCGGTAAGTGAGAGACGGATTTCTACACTAGGTTCCCTCTGCATATCCTACTGTGTGTGAGATACAGCGTGAAGCTAAAAAATATTGAATTTCCTATAATGTACATAGAAAATTCAAAATTTGTGCTTACACATGATCGAAGTTGATTAAGTATTGAATTACGACGTCGCATCGAGAGCCAGAATCATGATCACTATAATGTAACATCGAATATAAATGACTTAATTTGAAACTCGTCGAGGTGTGCGCCAGGTTGCCAAAAATAACCTTAACATTAACATCAGTATATTTTACCAATATTTTTATTTACACGCGTGCTACCAAACCTGAAATTGGAGGGTTAAGAAAGTACAACATTTTTATATGACACATTTTTTTTTATTATTGACATAGCAGGTTCGATGGAACCTAGGAACTTATTATTAAGAAACCGTCCCCATCAGGACACTTTCCCATTTTCCACAGAGTTCTGGAGACATGGCGTGTTAAGTGACGAAACTCACGTTTTACATTCACGTCGTTACAAGAGAAAGAAATGAAAATATTAAATATTTCATTTTCCCGAGTGGGAATCGAACCCACAACCTGTCGCAACGGTAAAACGTTCATATATATATATATATATATATATATATATATATATATATATATATATATATATTATTGTCTAAGCATGTTGCGAGCGGCGGAATGCCGTAATACGTTGACATAGAGCGACTACTCACGAGTCAAAACTATTCAAAGGTTTCTACTACAATAACTGTTTATGTGAACTACAGTAATAGTTTGTATGAACTACAGTAGTTTTCAAAAGCTACAACTAGCTTTAAACTGAAGCGTTCATAAAATAATATATAATAAATACTATTTTAGATTCCTTCATTTGTTTTGCCTCCCTTTGTGTGTGTCCAACCAAACGCTTATTTGTGTATCATTTTTTAAATTCATTTTAATTTTACTTTTAAGTTTTATTGCAGTGACACACCAAACGCGCTCTGGGTTGGATTCCCAATTGAGGTAATTAGTTATTTTCGTTTGACAAAACAAAATAAAATAAAACATATTTAGTGTTAATCAACAATGTAAGATTTTAATTATTACTGGGACTGCCATTTTTCGCTTATTTATATTATGTGTGTTATTATTTTTTCCCTTATCTGATAACGACCGAAGTGGAAAATTGGAGTTCGCCATCTTGAAAAGTAAAGAAAGGCAGGCTTATTACCAAGTCAATGATGCTTAGAGTTTGTTTACCCAAAAATACTTGGAAGGTCAAAAACATGTGGTTTACTTGATTTATAAATATATAAATATTTAGTCGAATCTGATTAATACGATTTCTCACGTAATATAACTCTATGATTTAATGTTATTTAAAAAGCAATTAAAGAGGAAGAAGGAGGGGGTTATGTTATATAAACTTGACACTTGTGTGTTCTATTCCTACTAGGAACAAAATTATTGTTTAATATTTTCATTTCCACGCATTGGTAGCATGACAAAGAGCGGAGTTGAATTCCACGACTCAATAAATAATATCTCGGAAAATTTAAAAATGCGTAGTGAACGGATTCTTCTGCTTATTTTAAGAAAATAACGATTAAAAAAAATTAAACCGTGTTATACTGACACACAAATGCACTGACGATAATACATGTACATACATAAATATTTATATAAAATATATTACAAAGCTAAATCCATTTAGGTTTTAATGGTGTATATAAAAATATAATAACTTATTTATATGACGCTTTCCGCGAGGGACTGAGTACGAATCCCTGTTGGAAGTTAATTTTAATGTGTCGTAAAGTGTGCGGTCATCTTTACGACTTGAGCACATATTATATTATACATATATGTATATAATTGTGTATAGCGTTAAGCTATTATGATATTGTACTAGAATCTAGATCAACGACGAATACGACGCTTGCAACCACACTAACAAAAGAATTGAGGCCAAGATCAAGGGATGTAATTCAAGATGTTTTTAATTAAATAAAAGTAGGTCTATCATTGATTTAGTACTCTTGAAAACATGTTCATCAGTTTACAAATGAGTTTCTGTTTTATACTTTTGAAATTTAGTTTCTTTCTGCGGGTCCATTCTAATATAATAATTTTAACTTAAACAAATCTTTATTTTTTTATAATTTTAATACAAATATAAATACATTGTATACAAAAGATAATATTTTATAATTTCCACCAGACCTCCAGTCTTGCGAAGCTTACTCTAAGTTGAGGTGTCGATGTCTCACTTGAATAACCAATGTAAATCGGCTTAGGAAATTTGTTGTTTTCAGGTGAGTTTGGCCTACTGCCTCCTCGCCGCGGGAAATAAACAAGACGGGAATATTAAGCGTATAAAGGTACTATGTTTCTTATAAGAGGTAATTTGTCTTTGCACAATAAGGTGGGATTGACGAACGTTTGCCTGCTTGAATACAGGGTAGCAGTGGGTTGAAATCATGAATATTAAAATATATATTTTTTAAATTATTTTCTCATGTTACGGCAAAAATTACTTGTGGATTTCAGGATAATAAGTTCTTTGATTTTCACGATTATTACACATTTTAAATGAAACTATTTTAACCGGATTCATCGCGTATATTTTGTACTTTTATACATTTTTGGAAACCCGAGGTTTCGAACACTTTGCAGTATTCCGTGGTCACGGTTAGACGTTCTCTACCCGTGACCACGGACGTTTAAAATAGTTTCATTTAAAATAGATTTTCAGGATGTCAATCGTAATGAAAATAAGATAATTTATCATAAATCTATACACCAAAATTATATTTTTATAAAATAACAATTCTCCGTTTTTTTTCTCACTTTCCACCAGATTCCGGAGGCATTGCTTGATGCGTCTGGTTAAGAAGCAAGCACGTTGGCATTTAAACTGTGACATATATATAATAATATTTAATATCAATAATTCAACTCTCCAACAGTTCAATATTTCTACAAATTACATGCTTACTACCTAATTTCAGTTACATAAATACCATTTTGTCTCATGGTTACAAATTGGATAATTGAATCGGAAATAAATAATGAATAAATAACGCAACCATAAAAGTGAAACAGCGGAAGTTTAATTATTGTATCAAGCCCTCGGTTGATCCCCGTTTTATTTGAGTCATATAATCAGAATCACGGTATACGAGTTCATTTAAGTTTAACGTCGTTAATGTTGTAAAACGAATGTAATCTGTTCTAGGAATTTTCCCAAAATTTGTAAATTTGCTGGTTTTTGTTGAAATTTACGTAATTCTGGGAAATGATTCTCATAGGGTAAACGCCTATGGCATATTTCAGCAGTAATTAGAGCGTTGACATGTGAACTTTGTTTTAATTTTAGCTTCACGCTGTATCCCGCATATAGCAAGGTAGTTCGAGAAAACCTTGTGTTGACACACATTATATCTTGAATGGTTGAACTTAACGCCTCGCTTTGTCTTATTACTAGAACGAGGACATCATTGTTTTTCTTTTCTTCGAGTGGGAATCGAGTCCACAACCGTCGCATTTACAAACACTGCACAACGTTCAAGTTATTTTTGTTTTGTAGATTCGATTTAGACACCTACTTGAGGATTTGATTGCTCACTAATTTGATTTCTAACTAGATATACCTCTAGCTTTACCGTTAGTACCTTTATTATCGTGACTTAGCTCATGTGCGCTGAAAAGATAATAAGATATTCTTCACAAATAGAAGACTCATTATATCTTATTTCCTGGACGCGAAATCGACGTGTTGGTTATCTTTCTTCTCCATATTACTTGATCTTGGAAATTGGAGCCGATTTGTTTTTTTTATCGAGATATATAAGCATGATGGTTGTGGATTCGATTTCCATATGATTCCAATGAAATATTTTATATTTTCATTTGTACGCTCCGTTAACTAGGCCAAGTGTTTTACAACCTGATATTAAATGTATTTATTAAAAACATAGAATACGTTCTTATTTGGGTATCTTTTTATTTGAGGCAACAGGTGTCTAAAGAATTTTAGGATATAAAAAGCTTGTAATATTTCCAAGTATGATGTAATTTAAGCATAACGTAACCTACTCATTTTGTATTGCATTTACAAGTGGCACCTGTACCTCAATATTATTGAAAGCATATTTTTCATTGTAGTATATTTGTGGCACGAAGTGTGACTGTAAAACTGACTGATTGTAGGTTCGATCCCCACTCGAGGAGATGAAATATTTACTTAAATTTATATTTTCATTTCTTCGCTCTGGTGTCGAGGCAAAAGTGCGGCGTTGAGTTCTGTCACTCAACACGCAATGCCTCCAAAATTCGGCAGAAAGTGGGGAACGGAGTGTCTTAACTTTAGGTTCCCTCTGCCTACCCTGCTGTGTGCGGGATATAGCGTGAAGGTAATTTAATTTAATTTATTTTTTTAGTATATTTGTAGTAGCAAAAAAGTGTAATGATGAAGCGTCTGATTGATAATGATGACCTTGAAACGCGTTGGTGGAAGTTTCAATCCCTTCTCGAAGCACGTCGCTAGACTCCACCATTCAGCCATCTGCAATATCTCGAATTGAGAGCTCGGAGAAGAGAGTGACGAACTTCATTACCTATTCCAATCCTAGGTTGAATCGAAAAAAATAAAAAAATTACAATATATATCCAAATGGTCCATCCTACCAACAATTCACGCATCAAACACGTTATCCGTTTGTCAAGCAATAAATATGCATTCGTCGCAGTGCGGCCGATAATTGGCGACACAATTTACATTTATTAGTTGATTTCACACCCGACTCGAAATAAATTGCAAATAGCACTTAAAAGAGTGAAACCAACCAAAATAATCAAATTAGTATTTATAAACATTTTTATTTATATATTTTACACACGCAGCGTTTAGCTCCACAGCTCAGCACGCTCGCAGCACGCGGGTGATGAATAGGAGATAGAGTGTCTAACTCTAGATTGCCTCTGTCTACTCTGCTGAGTGGACACAACGTGAAGTTTCATATTTTAAATTGTATAAGTTAGGATAAATCTAAATTTATAGACTACTTTCCGTGGAAATTTGGCAAGTATAGTTAAACAAGAGAAAAACTCATTTCAAACTTATAATATATATATATAATATATATATATATAATTGATTCGCCGTGTCGAAACCTATCGCGATGCAGGACTAGGAGCTCAGAACAGTGACTGGAACTTGCGACCTAAGTCTTACGGGGCGCTTTAAATATGCCTTAACATACTGACGTTATCTTAAAATAAATTTGCAATAAATCAAAGTAAGTAATAAATTTTTCCGCAATTAAACACTGCACTGCTCAAAAAACAATCAGGAAATGTTAAGAGTAAAAGTTGTTACTGAAAGCAATTCGGGACGTTCCCAGATTGTTTTCGTTCATGTTTTAAGTGAATTGGATGAAAACAGTGTACTTGAAGCCACTAGGGGTTTGCCTTATTATTGACTACGCCCTACGCAATACCGCCCAAAGCTAACGAGCAGTAAATTACCCGAAACAACAAATATAACTCTAGGAAATCAAACTTTAAGCTCATCTAAGAGTGAAAGGTATAGAAGCTGAGATACTTTTATTACTTTTTAATTCAATGTATATAAATATTAATTGTATATTAATATTCATATACATTGAATAACAAAATTTATTTATTATTTAAAGTAACAAAAAAATATTTTAGATTTGACCTCACTCGGGGCAACGTATTATTATCATTTTTCTACATTGGAAGATTCTATTTAGAAATTCTATCAATCATTGAATACTTTCTCAAGTTCAGATGGAAAACGGAGAACGGAGTGTCTCAACAAAAGGTTCTTTCTTCCTACCTCGCTATATGTCGAATATAGCGTATAGCTAAAAAATACGTATTAAAAGTTAATATATTTTATATATGTATATTATATTGATTTTTTAAAGAAAATATGCATTGACCGTCTATAAGTGACATATTTCATTATTCCAGTACGTCACAGTCGGAGCCCTACAATCAAAGTGCATAAGTGAGTTTTGTTGAATCAAAGCGGCCGGTGATCGCTCGATAATGAAGTTAGCTACCACTTTGACGCGATACAAAAAAGTTACTCGATTTGAATGTACACTTAATTTTAAAAGGAAACAGCATTTCAAATTTATTTCATAATTTTATTATACCTAGTAATATAAAGCAAAAGAGTTCGCTCGATTGATCTCATGAACTATTGATTCAAATTTACGATAATCTTTTTTAAACATTTTTTAAAGTGTTATTCCACACTTATTTAGAAAACGTATAAAAATTTGAAAACCAGGTCGGTTAAAAAAATTTAAAAATAGTTTCTCTCTTGCCAAACGATAATTCTAGTAATTATCTTTGGGTAGCGGAAATTTGTGAAAATCTCCCTACAGAGATGCAATGAAAATTTCGACGTAGCTTGGCGAGAACGCATGACTTAGTGGTCAGACCTGGTCGGTTCCCAGGAGGCGCGGGTTCGAGTCTCGCTGCGTTCAAATTTTTATACGTTTCCTAAATAAGTATTTTACGATAATATTTTCACACGCTTGTGCCTGACACATTTTGCCTTGGCTAACCTCATTTAATCAAACATAACATATGTATGTTTATTTACAAATAAATCTTCATCTTAAATCACAATATCTATTAATGAAAACCGCATCAAAATCTGTCCAATGAGTAGTTTAAAAGATTTAAACGTACATCGGTGGGAACCAACTTATAACGACTAGACTGGAAAAGTTAAATTTACATATACTTTAGCCTGACCCTCGCTCTGCTCTGACAGTCTCATAATAAATGCTAAGCCATTCATAGCATCACAATGTAACGTCACTCGCGGCTGTCAGTATGATGTATGGAGTGTTTTAAATTTCACATGCTCCGAGTTCTTCGCATAATGTCAGACTACTAGTTGTAGATCGCTAAAATATTACAATTGAAATAACTGTCAACCAGCCGTAGCACATGGGCACAAGCGTGAAAGTGTTAACGCGATAGGTTGTGGGTTCGATTTCCCCTCGAGAAAATAAAATATTTTGATTTCCTCGCTCTGGTAACAAAGCAACACGCGGTGTTCAGCTCCATTACTCAACACGCAATGCCTAAAGAATTCGGAGGAAAGTTGGGAACAGGTGTGCACTCGCTTTGCCATGTTACCAGAACGCGGAAATGGAGGTCAGGTTTTTATTTTCTTATCAATTAAGTAATTCAAACACCTAAGAATTACAACATGGTAAATGCCGGTGTAAGTGAGTTTTACCAAATAAAATCGGACATTGAAAATTCCTTACTAAAATTGTAGGTCTCGCTTTTTCTGACATTCAAGCTTAGCTTAGCGACTATGAACTAGCGACTTTAATATTAAATTTTGTCCCACTTTTAAGACTATTACTTTTTTAAGGCTTTAACCACAAATGTATTGTTTTTTTTTTCTGGACTAATACTACCTGTAGATGCTATCTGCTAAATTTCATAATTTTAGGTCAATCGGAAGTACCCTATGAATTTTGACTCCCTTTATAGTGTGGATATACTTACTCGTTTTTTGTGATATAAACGACCATGTCTTTGTTAAAATCAATGCAGAAATACAATTTTTTCAGGAATTTATGAGACTGTAGATGTAAGTATGACTTGAATTTTAACTCGATCTCTCCAAGCGACAGACGGACGAACAACAAAGTAAGCTTATAAGGCCTCCTTTTTCCATAAAAGGTACGGAACCTTAAAAAAATATCGCTTTCCTTTAAATAATTTTATTTACTTTTGATTATAATTTTTTATTATTACACAATGGCAAAGGGGCAAAGTTAGCATATATAATTTAAAAATTGTCATTATTACTATGTTATGTATTGTATTGTATGTATAATTTAAATTATTTTCTTCTTGTCCCATAGGCAAAGTGACGTGGCGTGGCGTTCAGCTCCGCTACTCGACAAGTGGCAGTATTAAAAAAAAAAATGTAAACATAAAAAAAAGTATTTAAAATAATATTTCTCTAATTTTTATAAGTCAAGCCAATTTTTTTCACTGCTCGAACAAAGTCGTCTATAAAATATCCAACAGGAGTGTTAACAACCGCGTCTCAATTAGCTGTTATTATATTATAACAAGAATAAATTACACGCGAGAGTGAATACGAACAAACTTTTATATTGACTTTGATTTCCACTGAAAACTTCGCTTCGCCCGCTTCGTCGTTATAGTCTTTACATTTTTTGTATAGGCTTAATGTTTCGGCGAAAATTTAGTTTCTTTTGTTATTTTTAATTCATTCTTTTATTCTTGGAAATTTTATTTAAAAATTGTTTTTATATTAATAACTAGGTTTTCAGTATAGAAATAATTTATACTTATGGTGGGACACGTGGCACTTCAAGTGCGCGAGCTAACTCTGGCCGAAGGTACAATAGGTCACATCGAAACAATTCACCTAAAATAAAATCGAGGGAGCTAACTAAGCAAATTCTTCAGCTTTTATAATATTAGAATACATTTTTGTAAGCTACTTTTATACCCTTATTTCCACCATACTACGCTTGCCGGGCGGGGACGCCACACGCTTACAATTTGCGGCAGCAATTTTTTTATTTAGTTAAAAAAAAAAGATTTTTATTTTTCTAATGAAGTGTTCTGCTCAACACGTCAAGTATTAGCATTTTTTTATGCTTATTGTTCTAGCCCTGAAACCACTCCGACATAGCCACAAATATTTACTAGTCATTACACAATATTTTTCGAAATCTTGAATTGAAACGTCATCCAGGGTTTACCCTGGATGACGTTTGCAATAAAAATATATATATATTTTTTAAAAATATATATTATTAAATAATTGAAATTTGTAATATATCTAACATATTTGCATGCTCTTTATTATAGTTCTCATTCGATGGTGTCGAGACAAATGCCCGAGATGCACGCCGGACTGCTTGCCGTGCAGCTCGCGCGACTGAACGTACCATAGGACGTTATCAAGTCAAGAAAACATATAAGACCATCTAATACACTACCAAAGACTAGATGTTAACGATGAATTTCAAGAGTACAGCCATCATTTTCTTATGGCATATAAAACTAGCAATAACTGGATTTTCTATAAAAATATGTTTCCAAATCCCCCTTTAAGCCGCTACGAATGTTGGTGTGATTGGTATCAACCTCGTAACGCGCGCAATAAAAAGATAAAAGCTCTAATATATGAGGAGTGAAATAGATCGACTGCGTTATGCGTTTTGATATATTTTTTATTGCCCATATTTGGTATTATCTCCCAGTCGTATATAGATATGATGTTTTATGATGTACACGTCTTTATAAGGTACTTGTGCATTGTTAACGCCGTTGGCGCAGTAAAGTGTTTCATTGTAAAATTGGTATATTCGAATCACTATTATAGAAATGTAATTATTTAAAACGGTTTCGTTTCATCAACATATTCAAATATCACTCTTTTTTGAATAGATTATTGCAGATAAAATATTTGAGGTCCGCCACTCAACACGCAATGCCTCCAAAATCCAGCGGAAAGTGGAAAACGAAATGTCTTAACATCAGGTTCCCTCTGCCTACCCTGCTATGTGCGAGATACAGCGTGCAGCTGATTATTGTAGAGACTGCTCAAGTTTTTGATATACGAAGTAAGTTAAATTTCTTTTTGAATTCCTTAACACTAAGTTCCATCTGCCTAGCAGGTTATGCGCATGAACTTCACTTAATCAAATTCAACTATACTACAGTATTAATTACTAAGTTCTAAAATAAGGTGCAGTGCGTCTTTGTAAGCTGCACTCGAAACTTTATAACTTCTTTACGAGTAGTTGTTCAGTTATTCTTCCTCAGCTCTGTTGAATTTTCTGACAAATAAAATTATTTATACCAAAAATTTTGTGAACTTTAAATAATTTTGTTTTATTACTAACAACTACTTGAGACTTTGTTTTGGTTTATTTTCAGAGATGAATTCAAAGTAAAACATACATATATTGAATACAAACTATCAGTAACAAAATAAATTTCACTAATTAGTCTAAATAATAATACACAATTATGTCATTTCATCCATACATACATATCTATCTATAATAATCTATCTATACTATCTATAGAGCTAAAAAGTTTGCTTGATTGAACGCCCTAATCTCAGGAAAATCTGTTTGTTTTGTCAGTGCTAAGACAAAAATCTGTTTGTGCTGCAGTATATGATATGACATAAACATTATGGCATTATACACGGTACTCTCAATGTCAGCATCGTTTATTAGTGTTTCTATATGAACAATAGTATCTCTAATTGCTAAATTTACTGTGACACAACAACGAATGTCGCCTCAGCCGCTCTGTGACGTGTCACGTGGTGTCCAAGTAGTCCAAGTTTTCGAGTAGCTACGACGTTTACGTCGCACAGCGCACAATAAATGCGTTACATTATCACCACTTCGATTGTGAACAGCTCGGACACTACTCCTGTACACTTACAAGCGACACCACTCAGGCACGTCTGACGTTTATGTCGGAGTTTCTGTCATAGTCTTTACAGGCCATTAGTTACTTCCATTACACCGCGCCATAGATAAAATCTTTTACTAATATATAGTTAAGTTTTTCTAGATATAGAGAATAAATAAAATTTCACACTGTATCCCGCATATAGCAGGATAAACACAGGAAACCTAGATGAGACACTCCGTTCTACACTTTCCACCGAAGTTTTTCTAGATTATTTGCTAAAGTTAAAAGTAAAAAAAAGTTATTTTATTTATTTTTTAATTCAAAAGTAAAATATCCAACTGCAGATGTCTCTTCTTATTTATTTTCGTATATCACATTACTTTCACTCCGTAAGTACAAATAGTAAGTAAAGCGCGTTATTTCATAGCTAAAAATATTTCATTTAAAACATTTTCTACGTGATTTCAAGCAGTCACTGAAAGGAGCTTCAGACTGAACATTTATTGCGAGCTCTTAGGGAAGACCATGTTACTGTTGTTTGTGGAATTGTCCAGAATATTATTATTTTCTTTTTCACATAATTTTATTTCAATTCAATTTTTTTTACGATCAACATTTTTATTGAAACGACTCTACATTCAATATTGAAAAAGAAAAAGCTACTAAACGTTCCATGGTTACACCGTGCTTATCACGTTGCCCAATTCACAACCTAAGATTTACGATCCAGGTATAGGTTTAACCCTTATGCATATTAACACTGTCCCAGCTCCTCTCTCTCTCTGTCTGATTACAAACAATGAAAAAACTTTTAATAAGAAACAAATAAAAATATATAATGTCCTATAGCTACAAAAACATTAGTCACCACATACATTTGTACACCTCACGGCGCATATCTGTTTCGGAGCGATGTCGCCTCTCAGCGCGCTGACAACCTGACAGGACAGGAGGTTTAGTTCTCCACACTTATTCCTTCACATTTTGTTTGCTTGGAACTCTAGGAAATATAAATGTATAGTCTATGTACCTATGTTATTTTTTTATTGTTATCTTTTGATGTACGATAGAAATAACTATTATACATCTTTCATTTTTAGGGTGTATGACAAGATCATTTCTTTCAAGATCGTGTAGAGTTATCGAGCTAAAATTAATATCAAATTCTAGGTATTTTCTCTCGAAACACAGAAAAAACTTATAAGTCAAAGCAATCAATAGACACGAGCGTTTGTGACTCGTTTTATCACATTTTATATGGATTTCGCCGTTTTATCAAAGGTTTTAAGATACTTCTCGTTGCCAAAGAGTTATGAAATTCGTCAAGAAGTAATAACTTACAGTACAAATTAAAGATTAAAAAGCCGAACGAGCGCGTTTTGGGCTCGCCTATCGAGGGTTCTGTACAAAAATTGTAGGACTCGAATCTATTCTGATGTTCAAACTTAGCTTAGCCAAAGCCACTTCAACTGATACCTCACTTACACAAATTTTACCTATTTTTGAGACTATTATTTTTTAGGCATTGACCACAAATTAATAATCTTCAGGTTTTTTTCTGATCTAATACTACAAGGTGCGGAATGGAATGGAATAGCAAAAAAATGGAATTCATAGACATATCCTATGTGCTTACCAAAGTCTACGTGTATTTGGATATAAGATATTTTTGAATTTGACTTTGAATAACATAAAAAAACCATTACAAACTTCTATATTCAAATTAAAATTTATCAACGTTTATATAATAGACATTTGGACCTAAAGTCATGAAACTGGTACGCAACTCTCGGGGGGCAGATTCGACTCGCACTCGACCGACCTTGGTTTTTTTTTATAAAAACATACATTGTGTTTTGAGTTATGGAATATTATGCTTTACTTAGCTCTAATCAAATAACACAACTAAATAAACTTGTAATTTTAATTATTATTAAAAATCTTTAGCTCCTCCGCTGAAGGATTTGCGATTGGTTGATGGAATTCAATGCCAAGTAGCCTCGTTAATGGGAATCGAACCCACCACCTGTGTGCTGTGTATATCGCCTTTACAGTCGCCCCTTTGTGCCCCTGCGCCAGTTATAACTAATCACCTAACATATTTATCTTGATTAGTATTAATGTTGTATTGAAATAAATATAGTCTGATTAATGATATGAAGATAGAAATAGTTATAATAAATCATCTTTGATGTGAACACATTTATAGCGTACATACAAATATACGAATATTTTTATATTACACGAGTAAATATCGATTTTGGTCGTCGTGGGACAGTGTCAGACTGTTAACACGACTGTTGTGGGTTCGATGCGCACTCTCTATGAGATAAAAACCAAATGGCGGTGTTGAGCCGGCATACAACAAGCAAAGTTTCAAAAATTGTGCGGAAAGTAGAGAACGGAGTGCTTTAATATTAGATTCCTTCTGCCTACTTTGCTAAATGCAGGATGCAGAGTGGACGCTAAAAATAAGTATTCATATACAATGTAGAGGCCAGCTGTAGCGCAGCGGCACGAAGTGTGACTGTAAAACCAACTGTTTGTGGGTTCGATCCCCACTCGAGGAGATGAAATATTTACTTAAATTTATATTTTGATTTCTTCGCTCTGGTGCGGCGTTGAGTTCTACCACTCAACACGCAATACCTCCAAAATTCGGCAGAAAGTGGGAAACGGAGTGTCTTAACACTAGGTTTCCTCTGCCTACCCAGCTGTGCGGGATATAGTGTAAAGCTAATTTCATTTAATTTTAATTTAATATACAATGTTTTTTATAAAAAAAAAAGAAGATCCCGAAATGTTTTGAAAACAATTACTACAATTCCATAAAAGAATGTTAAGTATATCAAATATTGCAAACCGCATGCAACAATGTCTACGCACGCTAATATTTAATAACAATTACGTCGAGCTTTCAACATCGACGTAGAAACTAAGTTGGTCGTAAGCTCTCGGGCCGTTGCGAGCAAATAATTTATTAAGCCATATCCGAAACTTGGCGGCGGCTGGAAACGGATGGAATGGCGAAAGACTGTTATTATATGCTATATAAATTACTTATTGTACTTATACTACAGTAGTACTATTGTTTTTGAGCAATGGGAAAGATATCCATATATACATTCAGCTTTTAATTCAAAATTATTTATACAAATATACTATCGTAAGCACTTTGAATCGTCGAGTTAATCGAATGAATATGTAACAAAAAAAGCTATCACCTCCCCATCACCAGCTTTTCGCCCGTATGACAGAGAGAGCGTGGTATTAAGACACTCCTGTCTCCGCTTAATATTATAATTGTCTATTTTTGTGAGGATGAACGTTTGTTCCACTTTCACACAATACCTACTGAACTGATTTTGACGAACGCTAGAATAACCTATAATAGCAAATATTGTAAAATTTACGTAAAGTTTTTGTTATAATTTGGGTATAATATGACAATAAGTTAAAGTGTTTTTTTTGTTATTATTCTGATAAAACTGACATTTTCTTTAACATCTGCGTCAAAATAAAATCAATATTTATATATTCTATATTATTGGCCCAATGGATCAGTTTCCGTTACAACTTAACAACGGGTTCACCAATTTAAATTAAGCTTTATGAACAAAATACACATAATTTTTATACAAAATCGGCAATAGTATACATTTGTGGCTCTTAAAAAGGACACATATTACCTGTTTTTATATACTTTATAAAGTACAATATACATGTATATTATGTATGTATGAAAAACAAAAAGTTCTATATAAAAGGAATACGTGATACGAAAATTATCTAACGACAGCGAGCATCAGCAACTTTCATAGCACGTTGATACCTAATGCACTCCTTATCTCTTGTTATTTTTCTATTTCCATTTTAAATTTCAATTTCAATATCTCTGAAAGGTTTAAAAGATGAAATGGAAATCGTTTCTTCTATTCAAAAACAATTACGCTATTTTCATACAAGAGGAATAGATTAGATTGTTTTTGTATACTACAGAACATTTAGAAAACGCTGAAGGAAATGAAATTGAAGATTGAAGCAATATTTGTGGGCAATGGTAAATATACGCTGACGCTGACGTTTCGTTGTTTATTATGGTCTCTTTGACTCTTTGATCGTTATTCCGAGTGTTTGTATAGAATATTATCAAGATATTTTCATTAACATTAGGTTCCCTCTCCCTACCATACCGTGTGCGGGGTACAGTTTCAAGCTGATTTAATTTTTGATTAGATTTTCTATAAGTGAAAGGCCAGTAGTGGCGCAGGGGCACAAATTGTGCCTGTAAACGTGGCTGGTTTTGGATTCGATTCCCACTCGAGAGATGAGATATTTATTTAAAATGTATATTTCCATATCTTCGTTCTAGTGTCAAGGCAAAGCGTGACGTTGTATTCCGCCACTTATCACACAATTCCTCCAGAATTCGACGGAAGCGGAACTTGACGCAGCGCTTTGCCTCGTTATCGCAGCAAGAAAAATTAACGCTCGCCACGATTACCTCAAGGAAAGTCCAAAAAATAGATAATCAAAGAGTAATTTTCAATTATCTTCATTTTTATCACACCACGAGCAAGATTTGATTGAACCTACAACCAATGCGACTACGTTAGACATCATTCGGCGATGAACGCGTCAAAATGGCGACTAAAATACAATAACACAACAACTTATTAATTGTAAAATGTATTTAATAATTCCATATTTCGTTCCTTACTTTATGTCAATTTTATATAAATATTGTACTCGTACTCGTTATTTGTTCAATAGCTCTACATCTACATGTTTCTGTTCAGCTCATTTTAATTGAGTACTTGTTAAATATAAATTTACATGACATGGTACTGAGGTAGGGAATATTATATCACAATTATTATTTAAAATAAGCTTCACATCTTTTCCCGCATAACAGGATAGGGAGTAGGAACCTAGTGTCAAACATTCAGTTTTCCACGTCCTGGCTAAATTTGACTTAGAGAGCGCGAGTGGAGGAACTGATAGCCGCGTGTCCAACCATAGTATGATTCAATCATATTTTTGACATTATGCGCAAAAGGCGACTAGAAGCCTTCTTCTTTTGCGGGTGTATTCTTTAATCCTTAAGGTTGCAACGCTAGCTTCCCAAACTCTACTCTATACAGAGATGGATGCAATAGTCGATGGTCCAGTCCCTGATGCTACTTGACCACGAAGTATTAATGGTAATAAAAATGTTCTTATGGGTATATGTATAGTAAATTTATCGAGAAAGGCTGCGAGCTACATATATTATTACATCATCTAACGTGATATCATATATATAGCTATAGCGATTTAAGGTACTGTGCCTGTCATTGGTTATCGCCCACGTTCAAATGGTAGTCACAATATCAAAAAAATCGAATCTAAATAAGATAGGAAAACTTACATTTTTAAATTCATTAGAGATCAACAGATGGTCGCCATATTTTACGCCAAATTACGACGAAAGAGCGATCGAGGCTATTTGTTATCTGTGGAACATATCTGATGCCTGGGAATAAAGAAATTTAAAATAATAACAAAATTATTATTTATTTATTTATTTATTTATTAGGAAGCCAACATTACATACTAAGACCACAATAATTTACAAACATTTTTAACTATTTTGATACAAAGTATGTCTCAATTATAGGCTAACTTTACATGTGTATTCAAGTTGTTGCTCACATCTAAAATAATAAAAAAAAATTAAAAATAACTTTTTTAACTAAAAAATACTAAAAACAAGATTTAGGAGAAGATGTAAATAAAATTGAGGTACAAATTTATTTTCTTTTTTTTTACTCCTAGCGGCACAACCTTTAGTGTAAAAGGAACGGTGGTTCTATTCTTATTTGGGGGAATAAATACTTTTTTTAAAAAAAAGAAAGCGCGACGTTAAGTCACAGCACCCAACAAGACAAAACGGAACGGGGAACTAAGTGAAAATATACTAGATACCCTTTGCCAGCTTTGTTATATACAGAATATAGGAAGAATGAAATGTTACATATTTACTTAATATTTCTCAAACACATCTCACGAAGCAAAGCTCTTTAAAAGCTCCAGACCAAAACCCATTGAATTATTTACAAACTACTTCTCACCGAACTTTTTAAAGTCTTAATGTTTCTTTCTAAAGTTATAAAGAGTATACTTCTTGAAAGTAGCTCGTTGATAAAAAACTATAAGAGGACAAATAAATTATTAAAGCCGTCGTGGCGCAGTGACATATAAACATGTAGAAACATGACGTATATTTATATTCTCTAATATTATTTCCTGCCATGTTAAATTGGCGTAAGTGCACTATATCATAAATAGATTACAGACCAACGGTTCAGTAACAACGATAATATAATTGACTCGCTGATCCAAGGCTAAATAGTGTGATGTTTTTGTTTGGTATTTATTTATACAATTTATTAATAGATGTTGTCATCTTCACGTATTGTAGGATAAACAAAGGTAACCCAGGACTAAGACTCCTTTGCGAATTTCTTACTTTCTTTATGAGATTGATATCATGTCGAGTAGAGTCAACGCCAACGGATTTTGTCTACCAAAGCAGGGAAATAAAAATGTAATCATTCCGTCGAGTTGCGATTGAGGCAAAGCGAGGCGTTAAGTTACGTCACGCAACGTAATGCATCAAAAATCGACGAAAAGTGGGAAATGGATGTCTACAACCGTTGCGTTACAATCACATTCTTGTATAAGTCTGGAATATAGTACTATAATACTCTACTAATACTATATTGATTAAAAAATAATCGAGAACGCTTTAATATATAAAGAACATATGGATATTTTCTGTCTGTAGTAGTACGTCGGTACGTCACGTGAGCGGGCCGTTCGTGCGGGCATTTGGATCCGATCCAACTTTTGAATATGGCTTAATAAAAGATTTGTAGCTATTGCTATGTTTCGTGCAAAAACATTGCGAGTGCGGGAATGTTACTTAGATTACGATACGAGTTAGAAATGTGTATGTGTTTATTTTAGATTTCTGTTGTCCTCCATATATGAGGGTAGACAGTGAAAAAAATACGTTAAAACTCTTGTTTGGAGCATTGTAATCTCGATGATTTTGACGATGATGACCATATCGTTCAGTTGGTAAAATATAAACGTCGCTTTGTAGAATCAATTTGGTAATATTGGTATTCCTCATGTTATTACAAAAACAATGCATTTAATTCAATAACAAATTATATATCAGGTGAGGAGAAATGAACTGAAATTTCATGCTTGGACAGTAATGAAAAAGGAATAAACTTTTTGTAAAATAAATATGGAAAACAGACTTGCATGCGAATAAAACAAATAAAATAATTACATCATCAACATTTATTTCGATAGCATACGACAATCTACCGCAAAAAATGCAAAGTAAAATCCCAGCTTATAGCGCTCCCTTGCCGTGACCGGATTCCTGATAACTCCAAGTCACTTTGCTTATATTTTGATATAAGAAAGTAGATATAAGTAGTGAACTGTAATAAATTAACGCATAATTAAATTATTCAAATCTGTTCATCATCTCCAAACTTTGGAGGGAAAGGATGGTAATGAAGTGGAGATGAATGAATAGACCAAACAGATTCTATAATATTAGTGTTATTAGTTATAACATCCATTTTTAAATGAAACTATTTAAACCGGATTAATCGCGTATATGTAAGATTATACATTTTTGGAAACCCAACGTTTCGAACACTTTGCAGGAGTCCGTGTCCGATATCTTAGAACGTCATCTTTAATATTATATATTAATTAAAACAGTTAGGTATTTTAAATGTATGTAAATAAGTAGTCACATTCGTGCCGAGATCAGTGTTTGTAAAAGGATAATAAATTAACTTTTGCACAGTTTATTAATTTTCCTGAAAATACTCCACCATATTTTAAAGCTATTATTGCACTAAGTTTGCCGTGTAAATAATTAAAAATAATTGATAACGAATGGGTAGCCTGGAAATGGTTTTTGCAAAAAAGGTAAAACGACCCATAAGCGTTTTTAAAAAAAATTGCACCGAAGTCATATATGTCATTATAGTCTTGCCATACACTTTGCTGGATAATAAAAAAACAATAGCTTTACGCTATATGCCGCACACAGCAGGGTAGGCAGAGGGAACCTAGTGTTAAGACACTCCGTTCCCCACTTTCTGCCGAATTTTGGAGGCATTGCGTGTTGAGTGGCAGAACTCAACGCCGCGCTTTTGCCTCGACACCAGAGCGAAGAAATAAAAATATAAATTTAAGTAAATATTTCATCTCCTCGAGTGGGGATCGAACCCACAACCAGTCGGTTTTACAGTCACACTTTTGCCGCTGTGCTACGACTGACCTCTGGATAATATATTTACTTTTAAAACAGTGCAATAATTCCCTGTCGCTCCAAAAGGCCTTATCTCGCAACAAAATAACAAAACAACTATTGAAGAACACAGAATTAGTATTATTCTTATATACTTACATAAAAAATATGTAGAGTCGGTACTCGAGGTACACCTCGAGGGCAGACAAGTGACGAGAACAGGTCACCGGAACATGTCGCCCGTTTTGACATTACTTAATATTAAATGAAATATTTCCCCAAAAAGACAAACTGTAACGGTCTTTTTACTATGTAGTAGCGCAATGTTATGTATTACAGCTTAAAATTATATTATATTTAAATTTAATAGCAAAAATTTTTGTAACTGTAGACGCGACAGTTGTGGATTCGATTTCCACACAGGGAAATTAAATTGAACACTCCGTTCCACTTTCCGCCGCTCGAGAAATTGCGTATTTAGTGGCGGAGCACAACGTCGTGTTTTTCCTTGTTATGCCGATAATAAGGAAAAACACGGCGTTGTGTGAAAAAAGCAAACTACTTATTTCTCCGAGTGAGCATCGTACACACAACCGTCGTGTTTACAGTCAAATAATGTACCGTTGCACTCTGACGGCCAGAATGATTTTAATATGGTAATAAAGTCATAATAACTAACGACTTATATTAACAAAATTTGACAAACTAAAACATTTAAGGGGACGGAGTTCAAATAAAGATGTAATTATGAATAGAGAAGCCACCGAACAGGGTACTTGCCTTCACATGTCATGTCACTGACTCTGAGAGCTGTGGAGATGATTGTTGACAACAAAAAGTAAAGCTAATTTCTGCCCTAATTTTATTTTTCAATTTTTTTCTTATTTAAATATTGTTTTTTTTTTTATATTTATTAGTTCAATACCACCAATAGTCTTTTTTACATCTTTTTAAATTAATGTTGCTATTTTTACGTTTTCTTTGTTTTATATATTGTTATTATTGTATACATATGTTGTTATTATCATGAGAAATTAAAAAAAAACTATTTGCTTAATTTAAACTGGTAAAATGATATATCATCAAATCTGGCTCTGCTATGCTCCAAAAAAATGAAAAAAATAGGCATATATTAGTGGCGTCGTTACCCTAGAAATGTAAGGTCATGAGTTATTGTCCGTGTGTCAATGTCGGGAAAAAAACTGAGATAATGTTATGGAGATTTTTATTATTATATTTACAGATACATCCCAAACTTGAAAAGTTGTAACCTAATTTATTTCTTACAAATCATAGTACTAATCACTTTATTGTAAGAAAAGACAAGACAAACCAACATGCGTCACGCGATGATAATCTGCTAATCACCGATGTTTACCCCAATTATACAAGAGGAACACCAAACGAGGCCTTTAAGATAGAGATAGGTGCGCTTTTACAAGGTGAAACAATGCCGCAGTAGAACGTTCGATAAATGTGTTCATTAATATTACAAAATAATAAATCAACTTCACGCTGTATCCCGCACACAGCGGAGTAGGCAGAGGGAACCCAGTTTTAAGATACTCCGTTCCCTACATTCGGCCGAATTCTGGAGGCATTGCGTGTTGAGCGGCAGAACTCAACGCCGCGCTTAGCCTCGACACCAGAGCGAAGAAATGGAAATATAAATTTAAATAAATATTTCATCTCCTCGAGTGGGGATCGAACTCACAACCAGTTGGTTTTACAGTCACATTTCGTGCCACTGCGCCACGGCTGAAAATTATTTTGACAATCAGACACACTGACAACAATGTGATCCAGTAAGTGTTGCCGTTGTTTATTTGGAGTTACGAAACCCTAAAAATACAGTCCCTCAGTTCAAATACAGAGGTATAGAGGGATTTAATTAAAATTCTCGAAAATATTTAAAATATTTTTCGTTTGAATAAGTATTGAGCTGGCAGTTGCGGCGAACAGAATCGTAATGACAACGTTCACCCTCGCGAGCGCGGGCGCGGGCGATAGGCAATGCGAAAATAACTCGACGACAAACGACTGATTTTAATGAAAATGCGTTTAAGTCTAGACGATACAACTGAGTACAGAATAGATTATATTTATATTTATTCGTTATAATTTATATTTAAATTAGTATGCGACTAGTCTATGGATTAATTAACATATTATTATTTTTTTTTAAAGTCAAAAGAATCATGTGAAAAGTAGATGTATATCCTTTTTTTTCACGCTGTATCTCGCATTACGAGCCTTATAGAAACTTTAACGTGATATTAGCGTGATCGAAACACTAAACCAGTCGTCGACGTACATCATCAAGACGATAGTATTATTATAAAACATTAGCAAATATTACTATACATATACACCTATATTTTTACAAACCACTTTATAAATCAAAGGGTGACATAGTATCCACATACATAATAAATCTGTAGAAAATATTTGCAGCCGCACCCGCCACGCCGCTATGACGTCACCGTGACGTCACTGTTTGGTAAACACTGTAATACTGGGTAAAAACACTTGCCTCGAGGAAAACGATGTTTCTATACAAGTCAGTTATCCGATATATTTGCAGCGTAACTGATACGACAGTGGATAGTTGATAGTGTAAATGTTTGGGAGTGCTTCACTATACCGACAGGATTTTTTATTAGATGTATGATTTATTAATTATGTAACATAATTGTTATATAGTATTTGCTTCCTACAAAGTACAAAGTACATACTTTTTGGGCGCTGTAGGAGTAAGGCTGACTGTAAATTATTATAGTTTTAGCGAACTCGTGTAAAACAGAGTAGATGTAGGCGAAAATATGGAATTTTGCAATTTGTGTGAAGTATTGTTATTGGGTAATACATATTATTGCAATTACTTAGAATCGCTTTCCGTCGTCGTGTCGATCGTGTCGTATGTCGAAAAAATATAAGGCGAATGTGAGTTATATATGTCATTGAAATCAGAAAAAAACTACTGCATCGAATGATTTATGTTTAATTTTTTTTGAATATTTTTTTTTTCCTTTGATACAATGTAATTTTTTGCTTAATTCTCAGATCATTTTACACTTTCTTCCTGTGGTCTAACTTAACGCGACGCAGCTACAATGTCCTGCGTGACCAGTAGAGCAACGTGCTGAGGGCGGCGCTAAGGAGGCCTCGGCATTATACGGACCAAAAGTGTGAAATAAAGAAAAAAAAAAGATTATTATTATATATTATTATTATTAAATAAAGATGATATCAAATATACTGCATTTTATTTAAAGTTCACTAATGGTTATATGATTATATTGGGAGAGGGCGCCGCTGTGTCACTGTTGACATTGTACTCGCTAATAAATAAGTTTTAAAAATATTTAAGTTTGCCATAGTAAAGTGAAACATACACAACATACAGTATATTCAAGGTTTAAATTTTAAAATTCAATTGTGATAATCTTAGAAACACTACATTATTTGCAAATACAAGATTTTAGTTCAAAATTTAACTTCTGCATAAAATATTTTCCTAAGCCTCCTAAATAATACTTTATAATTTTTTTAAATAGTATTATCGCTTTGGTGAAAAGTGCATTTTTTGATATATGACAAGATTGTTTTTTTGGCGTCGATATAGATGATATGTGTTTTTTTTTTTTTGTTTTTTTAAAAAACGTTAACTGTTTCCGATGTCACCTAAGCGTAATACTGAATAAACTATGAGTTACACAACACTTTAAAAGCTTAAAATTAAGATTGAAATTTAAATTCAGCAAACTTTTAAACGAAATACTTAAAAATTATGATTAATGAACTTGAGACACTAAAACATATAAGGTCAACTTGCGGTTTGAAAAGTTCCATTTTCTCAAAAACTTATGAAAGTATTAAGATATTTAATTTTAGTTTCCATAGACGTGAAGTTAGCTGAAGCTCCAACAGACAGCCGCGAGCAATACGACTTTCACAACTCACGACCAAATGTTCTTAACTTTGGTGACAGGTAACTACCCCTATGCGTGCCGTTTTGCAAGTAAGTCTAACTTAGTGCTAATATTATTTTTTGAGACAATATATTTTTTAGACGTATTTTTTTTTTATTTTATATTAGTGATGCCTTTTATATTTAGGATATTACAAGTTACAGAAAAAGTTCAGTAATGATTTTATATATATATATATATATATATATATATATATATATATATATATATATAAAATCATTACTGAACTTTTGATTTTATATATATATATATATATATATATATATATATATAAAATCATTACTGAACTTTTTCTGTAACTTGTAATATCCTAAATATAAAAGGCATCACTAATATAAAATAAAAAAAAATACGTCTAAAAATAAAAGTATAATATATATATATATATATATATATATATATATTTACATGTCGAGGCCAGTCGTAGCGCAGTGGTACAAAGTGTGACTGTAAAACCGACTGGTTATGGGTTCGATCCCCACTGATGAAATATTTACTTAGATTTATATTTTCATTTCTTCGCTCTGGTGTCGAGGCAAAGCGCGGCGTTGAGTTCTGCCACTCAATACGCAATGCCTCCAAAATTCGGCAGAAAGTGGGGAACGGAGTGTCTTAACACTAGGTTCCCCCTGGCTACCCTGCTGTGTGCGGGATATAGCGTGAAGCTAATTTATTTTTCTTAATTTAATTTACATGATCGGCAAATTTGCTGAGCAAACCCATTTACGTTCAAAATCCCACCCAAAATACAAATATATTATTTTCAGACAGTTCTACTAAAACATTGGAAGCGGCTAATTAAACGTCAATGTAACTGATATATTGGAATAGTTACAAGAGAGAGGACGCTACTTCATTAAAATACTTGTTGCTTGTCGTGCTCTATATGTTAATACATATAGATGCACAAAAATAATTTTATCTTAGAGATAGAGAGGTAAAACGTAGTGTTGTTTCCATATATTCCACTTAAATGATCTGAAGCACATTGCAAGATATCTGAATCTCGTAAATATATTGTTATTTTAAATTCAATTACAAATATTAAAATTTTTGAGCTCGGAGCAGTGCCTGGGACTGTGGACCACAGGTGTGGGCCTCAGGGTCTCCTTTACAGTAAGTATAATTCGCTTTCACTGCTCCAGAATATGGCAAAATATCTCAAAAGAAATAGTTACCGCCTTTTAAACAATTTAGTTGTAAACGTGACTGTCTATCAAAGAACAATGTTGCCACAGTACACGTGTTATGGCATATTACAGATAAGTAAGACACGCCGTTCTAACGGTAAATATAACAAATTAACAATAACAAGACCACTCACTGCTTTCTGCTTTTGATACTTCCAAAGATATTATGTACTAAATGACAGAATCCAAAACTGACAAGAGTTTATGTCACTAGACCTAAAATTAAGGTATTTTTTAAATATTAATTAATAATCGAAGAACGCAGGTTACCGACATAGCTCTCAAAATCTGCAAGCTGAAGTGGCAATGGGCAGGCCATATTGTCAGGAGGACCGATGGGGAAGAAAGGTCCTCGAATGGCGACCACGGCTCGGCAAAAGGAGTACAGGCCGCCCTCCAGCCAGGTGGACCGATGACCTAAGGAAGACAGCGGGAGTCCGCTCGATTCAGAGGGCGCAGGACCGGACGGAGTGGCGAGCATTAGGGGAGGCCTATGTCCAGCATTCTAAAGGCTGATGGATGGATGATTAATAATCATTGTGATGTTATCGCACACATCCACAGTTATCGCAGTTAATCCTTTTCGTATCGTAATGACGTTATCAATTTAGCGATAGTAAAAAAAATTGTGTATGAACTCTCTTTTTTGCTCTTACTGTCTTACTTCTATTATACCTATATATATATATATATATTTTATAACGCGAGCTGCGTTTGCGCCTCTTCTATCGTCCCATCATGTACCTATCTAGGGTAAAATATTGGAAGTTCGTGTACAAAAAACAAAAAAAGATGAGTGAAAAGGTGTTTTGTTTACTATAGTATTAATATTAATTGTAACTTAGTAATAATATTTTCAATTAAGGATTTTTATTCTTACTGTGTTACGAGTGGAACAGTCATCATATATCATATAAAACGACGACGTAAACTAAAACCAACACTAAAAAAATATTTTTAAGCGTCACCGATCGCATAACTATTGATTTAAAATTATGCACTAAATAAAACATTTAAAATTGCAAATCATTTTCATCCCGTTCTGGAATATGTTTTTAAAATTTCCCGCTCTCTGGTCTGGTCTGGCTCAACACGCAATATATGCCAAATTTCAAAATTGGTAAGTAAATTACGGAGTGCCTTAACACTAACTCCTCACTCCCTTATCCTATTATACGCGGGGCAAAGCATGAAGGTAAAAAAAAATACTACAATAATTTTGAAATAATGTTCTCTTAGGTCTTTTACTCTTATATATTTTTGGAATGTAGAGCAATACTCTTCAAGTCATACAAAAATCCTCTTAAGAGATTAAATTTCACTAGCATAATGTCTGTTTTGTATGAGGAAGCTTACCGCTTATAATTATCTGATTTCTTATTAAATGTTTTTTCTTATATTGTTTATTTCTTTTTCGTCTAAGCTTTTTAACAAATAAATCATATGCTCAAATGGGAATCGAACCCATAACGGCCTATACCTACTCATTTAATTAACTTACCTATTACAAAACAATGAACTGATTTTAAAAACGATAGATTCTACAAAACGTTATTATAATACATAGAAAACATGAAATATGTCAAAAAAAGTTGTTGTAAAAGTTACAAAAAATTGGAATAGAACTTAAGCAGAGAAAAACTTATAATATATCGTTCTCATATTATGTTATTGTGTTCGATGGGTAATATAATTTTATCTTGGAGGAACTGGCTTTGGTTGGAAGGAACTTTGTATGGTTATCGCCTGATTGAGTTTAGCTTTTCTTCTTTGTGCTATGCTTAAACTTGCGAATATAGGACAGTTTATATTGTACTTTTGTCATGTTATTGTTATTTTCGATATAGTATTTTGGTATATTTTCAACGAGCTAGGATGATTTATGTTAAGTTATTTTTATGTTCCTGGATAAATAATAATAAAAAAAGGAAACTATTCTTAATTTTTTTAATTGACGAGGCATTTTATTTTTTATGTTTCTTCACTTTCCTTTTTTGCCTTTCTGGAGACATATAGAGTTCCATTTAATTAATTATTATTATTAGATAGCTTCTGCTGTTGACAAAAATTCACTAATAAATACAAATTATATGTTTCTGTCAACGGTACAGCACCAAGCTTGAAGCAAAATAATCAATAAACGTTAGAATTTACGTTTTTATTTACTTGATGTTCAACTGAAACTACGCCATATTGCAATATTGGACATAAATCATCCCTCACGACACAGGGTAAAGGGAACAACATATATTTTCTTGTTTTTCTCGTGCAATTGACGTAAATCTTCAGCTTCTCCTTAAATTATGAGTATATTTTCCATTTTTTTTATATGCACACATATTTTCCTATACAAGTTAAGTGAAAACATTGGAATAAGTATTCAGCAAAGGAGACTAATAAAGTATTTTGTTTAAACAGACCATGAAATATTTTTTTTTATAAATGTAACTGTCTTGATCTTACCTGTGACGAGTTTTCGCAACGGCGACTAGTTTTAGGATATATGAAAATGTGTTTATTTACTTAATTATATATTATATAATTGGGCACATGGCTTCTTTTGTTTCTCTATAACCATCATAATAAACAGACTTATGACTTTTGAATACAATCTAAGTTATGTATGATTTCCTCACAGGGAGCAGTGAACTATCTATATATATAAAACGACATGTACTGACTGACTGAGGTAAGACGCACGCACAGCCGTAACCGCTGTGCGTAGAAACGTGAAATTTGGACAGATGTTCATTTTCATAATCTGGACATCCACTAAGAAGGGTTTTTGAAAAATTTTAACCCTAAAGGGGTGAAATTGGGGTTGAAAGTTTGTATGGAAAAAAATTAAATCGGCACCGATTTTTATAAAATTTGAAATTCAGACTCTTAAAAAGATTTCATTGAACACATGTTTCATGTTTTTTTAGAATTCACCCCCTAAAAGTTCAAATAAGGGGTTGAAAATTTTTATGGAATAATCTTTAAATTGCTACCGATTTTTATAAAAATTTAAATTCATATTGTTAAAAATATTTTATTGAACACGTGTTTCGTGGTTTTTTTAGAAGTCACCCGTAAGGGTGCAAATACGCAGGCGAAGCTGCGCGTGCCCACTAGTGTTTATATAAATCTTCAATTGAAAATCTGGAAACTGGGTGAACACGTTCCTTCTGCCTACATTGCTAAGTGCAGGATACAGCGTGAAGTTAAAGGAAATACTATTTAATTAGTCGAATTCTATATCTATTAATATATATAATAATCTAATATAGGATAAAACTTGAGCTCTAAATTTAACTTTTTTACAAAGCAAATATACACCTAATAATGTAGTACAGGCTGGAAGTACACTAACTTGCAAACATATAAAAGCCTCGACGTAAAAAAATGTCAAGTGAAATTTAGAACTTAAATTTTATAGTGAATGAACATAGAACTTGGTCCCCATATAGATCTCCGATATTTTGTCGGTTAAGTTGAGTGTTGAGATTGCAACGCATAACTTTACTTTTATATTTTTGTTAGGCTCTTTCTTCTCTATTTCTATATATACATACATTGGCAGAAAATTATCTCAAAGTAATTAAATTGTATAAAAAGTGATATGAGATAGTACAAGCTTAGACAATTGGAACTCGAGCAGTAAAGGCGTCTTGTAGAGGGGCCCCTTAAGCCTACACTTGAGTCACAAGTCCCAGACCGCGCGATCTCAAGAGTACAAGTATTTATATTTGCAATAAAATGACGAACTCATATAAAAAATATAAGATTAAACAAGAGTAGTTTTCTTCGCAACATTTTAATGGAAATAATTTAATATTTTTGAAGTGACATTACCAACATCTCGATTCCAAAAATGTCTGCGGAATAGAATGGGAACATCTACAGTAGACGCGGCAATTTATCTGCTACACGTTCGTTACGTATATTGTATGGAATATTGCTAGTGACGGTGCAATTCGCTATCTATTCATACGGTAACTAAATCACTTTTAGAAATATGTCGCATGAAAATCGCCGTGAATATCGATTAACTTGTTTTCATAATTCTTAAAGGATTTTCTACCCTCTACCTCTCTTACGGCTCACTTATGTTAAAGTGTTATACAATATCCTTCAAATAGAGGTCAAACCCACGATCATTGTCGCACTACGCCACGAGGACGGTATCACATTTTATATATTAAAAAGAGTTCTTTTAAAAATGTCTTAAGCTTAATATATTTTTGATATGAGCCCGTCGGTCTGTGACAGAGCATGCTCTAAGTGTTCAGAGGCCGCTAGACACAGAGGCGTTACTGCCGCTAGGAATAGTGATTAATGACTAACAACGACACTGCATGAAAAAATTTCGCAAAGTAAGAAGAAAAAGAAACGCTAGGGTTGATGAATTCATCATCTACTAAAGGAATAAAATATTACCTTTATATTGAAACGAGCAACTTTTGAGTTTATTAAAAGCTCTTCTCAGTCTACAACGAAATCATCAGTCCCACCTTCCGAGCCAGTACCTAGTAGCGACTTGTTGGTGACTTTAATGATAACATAATGTTCAGCGTCTGATTATAAACACGATGATCATGGGATCGATTTCTTCTTAGTGATGAACTATTTTCATTTTCTTGCCCTGGTCAAAGGCGTTGAGTTCCACCACTTAACGCGCCATATCCTGAAATTTGTATGGAAAACAGGGTGTTTTATCACTGGGTTCCATTTGCCTACATCGTTTAAAGTTTTATATATTCTTATTTAAAATATTTATGTAATACGAGCCGACAGCCCTATATCTCGCGGTGGGCTGGAGGCAGAGACCAGTGATTATTTACGCATTCCTTCCAGTACGCGTGACAGACGCGCCGCTCTCACGGTGAATGACAATCGGATGTATAGTTATTGATACTTCGAAAAAAATGTTACTGCCGTCTGTCGATTGACTTGGCTTATATAGAGTTTGATATTAGGGTAAATTTGAGAGAAAAGTTATTGTTTTATAATAAATAGTAGTCGTTAAACACCCGTCTAATATAAAGATTTTATTTGGTTGTATGCTAGCGCATCTAATGAACAACAGGCTCTAATTTAAAAAAAGTGCTAGATAATCCTTTTATATAAGGTATTCAATGCGCCAAACACAACACATACTTATTGTCATTTAAACACGCGAGCGAAGACAAATAAAACAACGTTAACTAATGAATGTCGTCGTAGTTTATTTTTTAAATAAAATAATTTTTCTTTTTTTTTTTATTAAAATTATTTTAAATATAATCTATTTAAATGGATATAAAATATTACCCCGAGTTCCATCACATATGTACATATAAAAGATAGAAAATGTCATCAGTAAAATAAATTGGCACAATGTCCATTGATAAAGTACAGACACTTAAATTTGCATAGAAATATGAATACTATATGTTTCTGACCGTAACGTATCGCGGCCTCGGAGACTGCTGAGACGGCGTTCATGTGAGTTATCGTCGACGATATCTACAAATATTGATAGAAAAAGTCATAAATCAAGAAACAATAATACAAAAAATGTATAAAAATAATTACAGGCACCGCCGCACCGTTGCCGTGCAATGGATGAGTATATGTAGGTATATAGGACATGTTAGTATATATCATATATAGCATTATTTCTAAATGTCCCCTTTATATTCAAGTGTCACTGTTATTAAGAGGACGTCATTTGATATTGTTTCCGATTACTGGAATCGAACTCACAACCTGTGGCCTTTACAGTCGCACGCTGGTGCCTCTGCGCCACGATTGATCTTAGCAAAAAAATAATTGAATAAATATTGTTAAATATTATGAAAAGTGCGTGTAACCTTTTTAGTGTAAACAACAAGTAATAGTGAGACTTCTCAGTAATGAGATTTTAAAACTCAGAGCTGTGGTTGGAGTGTTCGGAAAATATTTCTTCAGCCATCCTCGAGAGCCTTGCTATTGTACACAAGTCCCTGACTTCAATCCTTTCGGAGACTTGTAATAACACCGCGAATTGTTAAATTACACTTTATTTTAACTGAAAATTAATGTAAATATTTTTACTTTATAGTCTGTAATCAACGAGTTCTTCGTAGATAGTAGAAAGAATGATTTTTTAAACCTTTTCACACATAGCAGGCAGAGGGAACCCAGTGTTAAGACACTCCGTTTTTATTAAAAGACTACATGCAAAAACTGATCATAAGTTAGTTAATATTCCGACTCGCACTTGGCTTATTTGAACTTGAGCTGTGCCCGCAAGCTTTTTTAAAGGTTGGATCCGCTTCTGCTCGTCTATCGCCTTCTATATTATCTATTCGTCGTCTATATTATAATACTCTATGTAGGACGAAGTCTACTAACACCAGATTTTCTCAGATTTATTTATAATAGCGTAGGAGTTTCTTAAAGATGTTTTTAGTTTTAAAATAAACAAAAATAGTAAATCAATAATTGTTTTAGTATAGTATTATTCATTTCAATCTCAGACAGCTCTCACATCACAATAGGGCGTGGGCGAGTAACCTCTCTCGCGTCACGCTTGTGAGATCATTTTGTTTAAATTTAATTATTTTATGTGTACTTATAAATAAAAATATTGAGTCCAATCAAAATTAATGAGACTTAGCTTCACGGTGTATCACGTACAAAGCGGGTAGTCGAAAAATAGTGTTTAAGCACAATACGTTCCCTACATAGTGCTTAAACACAATTTTTTTAGGTATAGCGTGTTGAGCGGTGGGACTCAACGCCACGATATTGCCTTGGTGCCAGAACGAATAAAACATTAATAAATAATTATTCATTAGCTTGGTTTAATTAATTACAAATATTGTAAAAAATATTCTTATATCACTCTTTTAGTACAACAGTAAAGCGCCGTAATACCTCGGGTGCATCATCGGTCCGTGGAGTCGCGACTCTCCGATAGCTTCCCTACGAGCTTAGCCAGAACCTTACCTTAGAAATAGGGAACCGAGTGACACTCTGTTTCCTACGCATCGCCTCGTTTGTTATACAAATATAACAATAGATCCTTATTAACAGCCGAGTAACGACACCGTTTCCAATAAACGGATCTGACAGTTAAATTTAACTTATTGTTTAGCGTTCGCGTTTTGTGATCAGTTTAACTATTTAAGTAAATTTATTTGTTATTTTTTTAATCATTACATGAACAGCACAGACTATCTGTGGCACAGCTTACGGATGTAAACTCGATGGTCATTTTTTCGATTCCCACTCGAGAAAACCAATTGTATTAATTTCCTCGTTCTAGTTAAAAGACAGGGCAGCGTAGGCGGGGCGTCTTTACAGTAGATTATGTATAATATTATGCTGTTATTTTTACTTAACCATAAATAACGAATATGCAATATTGTAAAACATTCAATTCCATTAGTTCTAAAATAAAGTGTGCGACATCGTATATCTATCTCGTATAAACAAGTCACAATGAGGCATTTAATGATAAAAAATAAATAAAAAATTGCAAAATGTTTTTTTTTTACTTACGAGCGGAAGTTATTCCACCGCCTAGGAAATTTTATGAGGACAAGCTTTGACGTCGCACGTCATTTTAACGTACATTTTTCGAGATAATATAAAATTAAAATAAATCGACGTTTTGTTTACTAGGTCTCTCAAACGGCCTAGAGCTTGCATTTTTATAGGGACAGAGTGACTCTTCTCCCCAACCGCTGTCGCTATAAAGGAAAATTAGGCACTAACCTCAATCTCAAAGAGAAGTCCAACCGTGCAACGAGGACCGGATGGAGGATGGTGAAGATTGTAATTGTAGTATTATATTGATAATACATAACAATTAACTAAAACCGTTTAATTGTAACCGTAACCGTAACCGTGTAAAAATAACTGTCTACAGTTCTGTCCCTACTCGCAAACGAAGGTTGTACTCTTTGGGGTGGTTGTATTATGTTGTTTTACTGGATAGAAATTGTTAGGCTGTTGTCTGATTTGGTCTGAATTATGAACACGAATTGTTCATCATTGAATGTATAAATTATATATTCAATCTGTTGGTTAATACAATATAATAAAAGTAATATAGGTGCGCAAACGGGCCGCTAGTAAATAATATTTGCGATTTAGCTCGAGCAAAGGAATACAGCGATTTCTATGCGTGGTGCGTGCGTCGACAGCTTGCGCCGAGCGAGTGCCGAGTGGCTCGGGGCTGGAGTGAAAGTAAACTTTATGTAAAAAGCTTTATTGTGTTATACTGGGAGCTTTTCGTGACTTCCTTTACTTTCCCTCGGTGTCGCGCCCCGCCGTCGTTGTTACTTAAATCTTAATTTGTTATATTGGACTCTGGTTTTTGTTTGTCTGAGTTTATGGTTCTAGTTTAGTACTTTTTGTTATGATTGGATATATATGTTAGGGAAGACCTAGTGTCAAGACACTCCGTTATTTATCCCGCCCAAACTATGTGTTAAGTAGCGGAACTAGCGCCGCCCAATGTTATACTAGAGGGGGAGGACAAAGCGATTTCTGGAGGCATGGCGCGTTGTATAGCGGAACCCAACCTCGCAATTTGCTTTGACACCAGAGTGAACAAATGCAAATATTAAATATCTAATTTCCACGCATGGGAATCGAACCCACAAACTGTCGCGATTACAATAACACACTCAGGCCCCTGCGCCACGACCGACCTCAAAGCACTGTTATTTTATAAAAAAAATAAAATTTAATCTTAAAAAATACGCACAAATATGCATTTACAAAAAAATCAAAGGTTCATTCACAATCGCCTGAGTATGCCGCTAATTTAATCACTAAATAAACACAATGGGAAGCTCAATAAATACCATTTTTTTTAAAAAAGCAGGAAAATCTAATTTATTAACAAAAGAGAGATCGTTTTTCATCTTATAATGGAAAGAGGGCAAGTATACATTGGATATGCCTACTCGTATAACGTGAAATATTATTGCTATTTTATTTACATGGATTTAATTTACCTTAAATACTAAGACTACATATTTAGAGGTATAAAGATAAAGACAAACCGCGCTGTTAATTTACATGAATTAACAGTATAAACACACGTGAAATGCTTTAAGATTGATTCTCTTTTAGTTACAGGCGGTATTAAGCATTAAAATACAATAAAAATGTATACATATATATACCATTTTGTGAACCCTTTACACTGTACCCACAGGGGACAAATGGAACTTAGTGTTCAGACACATCATTCCTCACGTACCGCCTAATTATCGAGACATTATCTTCTCTTTAAATGACTTTACTCAACGCCACGCCTAGAAAAACAATATTAAATTAATTAAATGATGTAAACGCAACTTTATTAAAGGGATGTTTATACGTTTTTTCTTATTTTGCCGAGTCACAATGAGAAATATTGATGCAGAAAATATGATTTATTTGAGAACAAAATTCTGTGTCTATTGAAGTGTACCCTCATACATAGATCAGCCATTATTTTATTATAAAGTAAAGTATTGGTCGGTATTATAATAAAGTCAGGAGGCCAGTCGTGGCGCAGGGCCACTAGCAAAGTTCGATTTCCACTTGAGGGACTTAAATATTTAATATTTCCTCGCTCTGGTAACGAGGCGAAGCGTGGCGTCGAGTTCCGCCACTCAACACGCATTGCCTTCGGCGATACACGCACAACATTCGTCTGAAAGGGAACGGAAGTGTCTTAATTAATGGGAACGGAATTTATTAACACTAAGTTCTCAGGTTCCTTTTGCCTACTCTGCTACTGCTGTAAAAATGATAAAGTCTACGTTGCTTCTAATATAATATTTCTACCCGCACACGATTGTAGCTTAGAAGGCCACTTAGACAATGCGTGGTGTTGAGTTTCATCATACATCATATTATTTTAGGGGAAATTAGAGAGAATGGTTGGAAAGTAAAATCGCCTTGCGTTTGCAAAGGTTAGATCCAGCATAAACGTGAGCTATCAATATCCATAGCAGAAATAAAAAAAAGAGAAGTATAAAAGCATTTGTAACTTTTTTAAGTGTCCTCATTTGGGCACGTCTATCGTAAATGGTAATTAATGTAATTTAACATTTACATGTAATGTGCCTGTCGATTTGTAACATTTCAGAAAGTTACCTAATTAGTTATTTGATACGGGTTGTTTTAGAAGACCCCTTACTGTTAAGACTGCGATATAAATTATCGGTTTATTTACAGACATTACTCATGGGAACGAGTATTAAATAACATATGCCTTACAGAGACTGAGTGGGTTCGATGCCCGCTCGAGTAAAAGTTAATTGTTATATTTTAAATTTTTGTCTATAATTTACTGAGTCTAGTTGTGGCGAGGAAATGAAATATTTATTTAAACATATATTTTAAGTTCTTCGCTCTGGTGTGGACGGAATAGTGGCGTTGAATTCCAGTCCAGTTGAAAGAGTGAAGGAATTCTACGACGCGCTTTTAAAGAAACTACCTACTTCGTTCCCTCGCGTATAATACGGAAGATGTAAAAATAAAAAGTAGAAATCTCTATAATAATGAGGCCAGTCGTGGCGCAGCGGCACGAAAAACCGACTGGTTGTGGGTTCGATCCCCACTCGAGGAGATGAAATATTTACTTAAATTTATATTTCCATTTTCTTCGCTCTGGTGTCGAGGTTAAGGCGTTGAGTTCTGCTACTCAACGTGCAATGCCTCCAGAATTCGGCAGAAAGTGGGGAACGGAGTGTCTTAACACTAGGTTCCCTCTGCCTACCCTGCTGTGAGCGGGATGCAGCGTGAAGTTGACTTGATTTATTTATTTTCTCTATAATAATTATTATTCTATGTAGTTCTTACTACAAATCTTCTGTAGGAATTGAAGAATGCAAAGAAATATTTAAACGCTTTGAACATTGATATATCTATTATTTGTTGTTTTTAGCTTCACACTGGGTCACGCAGAAGAGTAGGCAGAGGGAACTTGTGAACCCAGTGTTAAGACACTCCGTTCTCATTAAGAAACTTCTTTAAGTTCTTATTTAGAAATGCCACGGCCAAGCAATGAAAATATTAAATATTTTGTTTCCTCGGGTGATCCGAATCCATAACCTGTCACGTTTATAGTCACACTATTGTGCCCCCGTCGCCACGACTGACCTTTAAATAGAACTAAAATGAACCTGTAAATGGCAACTTAATATGTATACAATTTTTCAATAAAATCTTTTCAATTGATTATAATATTATTGAACATATTCAACGACGCATAAGTATTTTTTTCATCAAATATTGTAACGAAAATTGAATGAAAATTTTCCAATTTCGTACCGAACCTTCTGCGTACTTATTAAATTCCATGACCTTCCCGAAGACCCTCACTTATCTAATCGTAGGCAATAATGCACTCTAATTGATAAACAATCAGGACATCAGGACAGAATCTAGAAGTATATTAAATTTATTACACTTTATGCAGCATATAGAACAGGCCGAGGCCCTTTGCTCTCAGCTCTCTGCCTTAATTTGAGACACTACGTGTTAAGTGGTGGAGCTCAACGCCGAGCTTTATCTTACCAGAACTGCAAAAATGACTAAATTTCATTCACACTGTAAACGCGAGACAGGTTTGATTTCCACTAGAGTAAATGAAATATTTAATATTTTCATTAACTCACTCTGGTAACGAGGCACAGAGCGGCGTTGGGTTTCGCCACTCAACACGAAATGCTTCCACAATGCCTATTGCATTGCAAAGTGGAAGACGGAAGAGTTTTAATGGAACAGAATTTCTCTCTCAACAGAGTCCCTACCTTATATTCCCAAGTTCCCTCTGCCAACCTTGCGGTAGTAAATGCAAGGTACTGAGATATAAAAAAGGTGGGAATCAATCACAACATTGCATCCACATACAGTTAAATGTTGTCCCACTGCGTCATATTTAGCGTACTCGAATATATATGTATATCTATAAGTTAAACACATCCCAAGTACGTCACGATGATATCAGCTATTATAATTTATAAAGAGTAAATGAAGCGTTATGGAAAAATATTAAAATTCACTGAACCTGTGCGGGGTGATTCATGAGAGTCACTTTCAGTGATTGCTTATGTTTAAAAATAAATTGCTGTTTATAGGCTTGTTTTATTTTTTTCAATAATAAAAAAGATTAAAAAAATATATTCTAAATTTTTTATTTTGTATTTTTGCCTCAACCTAACGTTAAAAACATGTAAAAATATGAACATAGCGGGATTCGATCCCGCTTCTCCTGAAAACTGACCAGGCGCTCTGATCACTAAGCCATACGTTCCCATCAAGCTATGTCGAAATTTTCTAATTTAAAAAATGTTAAAAACTGCTAATGCATATTAAAAAAAATGCTTTAAATTGAGTGGCGCTTATACTTAAATAATTCACTAGAGATATACTTTAAATAGTAACTGAACCCAAAAATAAGTTAAAATTTGTGTAAAATAACCGTGAAACGATGAATCACAGTTCGAGTAGGATGGTATTAGCGTACTTAACGCTGTAATAATATTTACATGATTTATGGATATTGATAATGTGCCAATGTGCTTGCGTATGCGCATTAAGAAATCAATCAAATTAATCAGTTTTTTGTTTTTTAGAGTTCCGTGTCTGAAAAGTAAGAAACCGAATCCTTATAGGATTAGTTTGTTGTACGTCTATCCGTCTTTCAAAGCAATTTATCTTAATGTCGCGTAGAGGTATGAAGTTGAAATTAAAATCAAATATTGAAGTTCATGATCATTTATTTATTCTGGTGTCGAGGTAAAGTGCGACGTTGAGTTCCGCAACTCAACACTGCAACTACTGCACTGCTTCCGCGACAACTGTAGTAGCAAGTTTTTCACAATTCAACATTTTTAACACTAGGCTACCTCTACTTACCCTGCTACATATGATATAACGCGTGAAGCTGAAAAAAGTCTATGGTACCTAAAAGCACAGTAATATTAACCTTCTAAGTTAAAGCATATTTTTTTATTGTACTTAATTTCATACAAAATAAGTTCATACGTCCGCTACGTTCAGTTTGTCAATTTTTATAATTTGTACCTCCCCAGTGACCTACAATCCTTAAATTATTCCTTACTGACATTTTTTTATTAATATACTTAAATTTTGTTGTGACCGTTGAACGTGTTGACTAAATAACTATATTTTATCTGAAAAATTAGACGGAAAGTGGAGAACGGATTATCTTAGCAATAGGTTCCCTCTAACTCTGTATACAGTGTGTAGCCTAAGAAGTAAAAAAAATGAAATGACAATCTATAATATTAACATGATTTTAGAGAGCGTTCTAAAATAACACACACATATAGATAGATGTACATAGGTATATTCGCCAACCAAACGCTATTACAACCAGCACTATTTACGCGCTATTATAAATGAATAATCCATTTTGATAATATGTAGGAGTGCATCAGTTCCAGCAGCCACTCGCGGCTGGTGGAGCAGGCACTCGACGGCGCGTGGGTGGCGGCATTGCGGCTGTTTGCCTTTATCCTACGAGTGCTTGGAATATGAACATTATACAATGTTGTGTTTGTTATGTTTAGCAGTAGGTATAATGGGTTCTTTCTTCATTTTACTTCACGCTGTGCTGTACCTCTCGCATAGCAGGATGGGTAGACAGAGGAAACTAGTGTTAAGACTCTCCGTTCCAAAATTTCCGCCTCATTTGATACATGGCGTGTTCAACGGTGAAACTTTCTCATAATGCCGAAGCGAGGAAAACATTTTCTGAAAAAAAATAAATTTACTCGCAGGTTGATAGTTTAAAATGTGAAATTGGGAGTAAGCACAGCGGCGTTGAGTTCTGCCACTCAACACCCAACGCCTCCAGAATTCGGCAGAAAGTGGGGAACGGAGTGTCTTAACACTAGGTTCCCTCTGCCTACCCAGCTGTGTGCGGGATACAGCGTGAAGCTGATTTGATTTTTTTTTATTTGGGAGTAAGCAATGTAGCAAATAAATACACAAAAAATACTTTAATTCTTTTTAAATTTCTTTAAAATTCAATTGTTCACTTATTTATTAGTGACAATGATACTTTGAAACAGACTGGAGCGAGCATTTCATTCCCGAGGCGTGTTATTATTTAGATAATTATTAACTTGGTAATAACATTCTCGGACGTTTCCTGAGATGCTATTGTAAAAGCGAACACATTGTTCCGTAAAACAATTACGAACTCGAGGCAATCGAGTTGCAGATGCACTGAGTTGAAACCTATTTTGTAATATTAATATTATGTACATCACTGATTTTGGTAAAATTATTTATATTCTTCCTTACATTATATTATTATTATTTTCTTAACAAATCTTTAGGATCTAAGCTACAGATTAAGAGTACTCTCTTCTGTCGTCGTCGTCGTATAGTCGTCGCTTATGCAAGACCAAAAATGATTTAATACCGGCTATCTTATTCCAAACTAGAATGCCAAAAGACATAATACTATGAAATAAATCAAAATCAGCTTCACGCTGTATCCCGCACACAGCAGGATAGGCAGAGGGAACCTTGTGTTAAGACACTCCATTCCCCATTTTCTGCCGAATTCTGGAGGCATTGCGTGTTAAGTGGCAGAACTCAACGCCGCGCTTAGCCTCGACACCAGAGCGAAGAAATGGAAATATAAATTTAAGTAAATATTTCATCTCCTCGAGTGGGCATCGAACCCACAACCAGTCGGTTTTACAGTCACACTTCGTGCCACTGCGCCACGACTGGCCTCAGAGTGAAGAGTAATACTATGTAGAGCTCAATAATTATATTATAATGATTAATATTTAATTATCGAGAATCACAAATTAATTTCTGCCATTGCTCTATAAGTAACGCGACTCGACTACATGGCAAATAGGTAACTACTAGGTCACAAATAATTAGCTCTCGCTGCGAATTGGCCACGTATAGTATGATATTAATTATATTATTCTACGTGACGACACCCGCCAGTCCGCGTAATTACTTTCACAGTGCCGTCCTTTTATTATTAACGAGTCATTTATCTCAATCTACGTGAAAAGTGCTTCTATTCGCCTTAATATTCGTACAGTATGAGTTGTTAATGTCTTTCTCATATATTTGTTCATTTATCGCTCACTAGTCGTCGCCAGCGGCTTTGTTTGAGTGGAATTTCAAGCGTTAGATAAAAAAATCCTGTTTCTCTCCGTTTCCTTAAAGGATTTCTATAGTAATCTGCGTAGCTTCGTTTACGAGCTATACAAGAAAGAAAGAAACAACAATTATATATGTTTATATATTTTTTTTTCTTCCGTTCTAAAATAAATTTACGAATTTCTTATTTTTTAACGTTTAAAATAAATATCGGTGCAGAATAATTCACATATTTTAATACAAATTATGCTATGACGATACTTTTGATCTATAGTACATCTATGGTATGTATTGAACGTCATTTTCCTTCGTATTTCCTTTTGCAAGATTAAGTGACTAAAGTAGTTCTCATATGTCGAACGTCAAAGTAAAATAGGATACTTAAATTCAATTCCCGAAGGACGCCTGTGAGTGATGTCAGTGCTGGAAAATCTGCGCTGCAATAGAGTTTTTACTTTAAAAAGTTACGGAAAATTCTTTAATATTATTATAATTAAATACATACTAGGTAGATATAACAAAATAACATAACGCCACGTTTATGTAATAAATATTAATTTATGACGATACCACTTGACGATGGAAGTTGTATTAATAGTAACTTAAAATCATAAATTTCACACAAACAAAGCTGCAGACGACTAGTCAATAATAAATAATTAAAAAAGAACATCGTCACATTATAAAACGCTTCTTTTAACAAAGGCAAATAAATTTGTAAAAGCAATGGAAGCTTCAAATAAACTTTGTGACGGAGGACACCACTGTTAAAGTTGACCCTTTTTTACAAGCTTACATTATGTCGTTACAAAAGCTCGCCACAAAGCACTACAGTAAAGTGTCAGAGTGACGCGGGTAGCGGGTTCGGGTACGGGCAGGGTGTAGGCTATCAATAGGACGGCTAATTTATGTTCTAAGCTTCAAGTGATCCCGGCGACGTTTAATGGAAATTTATTTGAGCGTCGACTTTCAATAGTGTAGATATATTTTTTTAGCTTCACGCTGTGTCCTGCACATAACATCGAAAACAGAGGGGACCTGGGAACCTAGTGTTACCCTAACCTAGACTCTCTGTTTCCATTGAGATACTTTCACTTCTTATTTTCCGCCGATTTCCGCACTGCGAATTGAGTGGTATGCTTTGTCTTGGCACTAGAGCGAAGAAATTAAAGTATTCATTATTTTATTTAGCCAAACTGACCAAGTTCTGTTACATTGTTGAATGCCCGTAACAACAATTTTTCAAATACATCTTCCATGTACTGATCTGATATTTCTTTTGAATTCTTTAAATTGACTTCAATGACAGAACAGACAGTTGTGATATTTTTTGAAATGTTCAATTGAATATTATTATGCAAATAACGAAAATGCAACCTAAGTTTTTAATAACTTTCACATTAGAAATTTAAGAGCGTTGCAAACATACATTATAGGTATATTAAACACGAACGTAGTTCAGTGTATTAAGTAAAAAATTTAGTAGTTTAAGCGGGCGAAGCCGCGAGCGTGTTGTTAGTATTACATATTTATAGCGTAAATCACTGCGTAGGTGAAAAGAAGCTAATATAAAAACACATTTTTTTTTATTTCCGACTTAATAATATTACATTTATATGGAGCCCGGAATATAACGCTGCGCTTTATCCAACAGCCTAACATAAAAAATTAAAAATTATTCAAATTCCTAAAATAAAATATTTTAACATATTATTAACCTACAGCCTGTAAATTATTTTTAGATTAGTGAGCCGCATCAGACACAGGTTTTTTTGCAGCTTCATTGTTTTTCCCTCAACAAGTTAGAGGGTACCTACATTTAAGGAACCCACGTGGTTGTGGACATCGACCGTCGTGTAGTCAGACACTGCGCCACACCGGTCTCAATATGAACATAATCAATAAACAAATTAAAACAAATAGATCAACAACATCTATCTCCGAACAAGTCAAACATTTATTAATTACTCAGCATTCGGGGAAGAATTTATTATAGATAATGTAATTTACTGAATCAATGAGACTTGTTTGATTCTATCAAGAGGCTTTATATAAGCTAAATATTTGAAAAAAGGTAAATTCAATGAATACCAAGTGAGAGATATAATGTTATTTGCTTTATTTTTCCAGACTTTTAAAGTGTTTTGTTGTCTTTTGAGGTATACTCGTATGTTCAACGTCACAAGAGATCAGGGCCTGTAGAATTTTTTAACTTTTTGCGGTATCCCGCATATAACCTAGTAGTAAAATATTCCGTTTCGCACTTTCTATTAAATTTCCAAGATATTACATTTAAAATGGAAAACGCAAGACGCGTTTTTCGACGAACACCAATGTTCAGTAAAAAAAGACTCTTACGTCTGTGTCTTTATAAACCTTTTAATTAAATAATTTATTTATGTTATTTTTATTATTTTGATTATTTACTTAAGTAAGTCGTTACACAGGTCGCTAAGAGGACAAACATTGGTACATCATACACACTCTCTCATAGCTAACAGCACACCAAACTATCACTAAATGTCTAATAATGCCCGCGTTGTACTCTGTTAACTAATTGGAAAGCTTCTTTAGAACTTTCGGCATAAATACGGTCATTTTCTTTGATAGGATGTTTTTATATTGTTGCTATTTTGTTGTGTACCATTCCGCTTTTTGATTTTACAGGCCTATATTTTTTTTTAATTAACATTTAAGAAATTACCAGTTAATCTCCTATATCCTAAGTTAAAGCTGCATATCCAAAATCATCTCTTAAAATACGCGACATGGTTCCAGGTGCTATCTTTATCTTCCGAAATGAAATCTTCCAGTCTATACAAAAGTAATCTTTCCAATGGTGGCGCAGTGGCACGAAGTGTGATTTTAAAACCGACTGGTTGTGGGTACGAACCCCACTCGAGGAGATGAAATATTTACTTAAATTTATATTTCCATTTCTTCGCTCTGGTCTCGAGGCAAAGCGCGGGGTTGAGTTCAGCCACTCAACACGCAATGCCTCCAAAATTCGGCAGAAACTGGGTAACGGAGTGTCTTGACACTAGGTTCCCTCTGCCTACCCTGCTGTGTGCGGGATACAGCGTGAAGCTGATTTGATTTTTTATTTATGGCCAGACTAAGTAAAAAAATATTAATATATAGACGGTATCAGATAAAGAAAAATTAATATACGGTCATTGATCACGGGCGTCTTGCGGATATCTATTGTAGACGGACAGATTTACTTCGTGATCGACGACTTCCTTGTTACTTATTTCCCAAAACATTCTTCCTCTACTGTAATCAATCTTAATTATTTAAGCGACACTATCTGGAGAGCGTCCTACTTGGAGAAAAATATAGCTTATATGAATGTATTGTATACCTAAGTAACAAGATTACATATGAAACAGAAGAAACAGAAACTATGTTCGCTATTTTTTTCTACAAGAAGTTTAATTAAGAATTAAAAATAAGTTTAATATTATTTTTTTAATCTTCACGTTTTTAGGCAAGGCAATTGAGAATGTCGTGGTACATTGTTATTGCGACGGTTAATAATTAGCATCACGCTGTATCCCGCACACAGCAGGGTAGGCAGAGGGAACTTAGTGTTAACACACGTTCTCCACTTTCTGCCGAATTCTAGACGTTTTGCGTGTTGAGTGGCAGAACTCAACGCCGCGCATAGCCTCTAGGAATAAAATATTTAATATTTTTATTTCCTCGTTCTGCTAACATAGCAAGTCACTCGACAAGCAATGCCTCCAGAATTTTAATGAGAACGAAGTGTCTTAGCACTACGTTTTCATGCCTACTCTGCTATGTGTAGTATACAGTATGAAGGAAAAAAGGCACGGTTGTAGTTTACATATTTTTGTACTTTACACCGGTTAAATGGAGGATACGACTTATATAAAGGAATGCAAGGTTGCGCTTTACTGATCAAATCAGAAAAACGCATCAAATTTTGTTCTAAAATTAGCCTTTATATGGCTCGCCCGCGTGGTCAGATAGTAACAACTAACAATCGTTTACGACATTTGCCACATTTGCAACGCCCGACACAACTCTGACCGACAGGTATAGTGGGCTACATGGAAAGAAAGAATTCGATGAAATATAGCTTCCTCCATAAATGGTTCAAGAACATTTTTTTTATTATTTTTTTTTGTTCCAGAGATAAGCGCTTTCAAATAAATAAGCTTCAGCTTTATAATATTAGTATAGATATAGGTTATCAATAAAAACAAGAATATTTTAGGACGTAGTAAAATTTCTATGACCCAATAACATTTATAATCTAGCTTTTACAATATGGCATTCGAAAGGTTAGGGACTAAGCTCTCGACCCCTATTATGGAGTAAATATCGCGACCGGGTTAGCTGCGAGTATGTAGGGCGACGTAGGGCGACGTAGGGCGGCGTAGGGCGGTATATAGCGACGACCGCCTTGTAAATCAAAAAGGATTAATGAATTCAATAAATATGTTATCATAAATTTTGTGTACCTTTTTGTCTTTTGTCTTATTTACGTACATTTTCCCTTTATGGAAATTTTGATTTACATAAAAGAAAAATCTGCGTAAATGAGTTTAAATATCTACACTATTTACACGTAATTCAACACTATTTTTTTTTACAAATATGGCATTTGATCAATCAGTTATCTCCGCCAAGATAAATGAAATTTATTAACACTTTATTGATGTCACAAAGGACGGAAAAGTTTTAATTAATTGTCGCCTCCTAAAAGTAAGAAATACTCCAAAATAACTAGCCGAGCCGGTGCCTGTGGTTGGTGGCTTTATGTTCATTCAACGATTCAAAATTATTTGTAATAGTCTATATGAATAAAGAATATTTTGGATTTAAATTTGGTTTCGCAAAGTCGGCTGTTATCAACGATCCTAAGAAATGGTAACCCTCTTTACATATTGTATCAGGACACAGTTTATCCAAAAGTCTACCACAAACATATATATAAAAGAGAACATTAATTAAAAAACAATGGAACGTATATAAAGCGCAGCGACTGTTATATATAAAATATGCCGTCGACAAGGGGGTAGAACACCGAACACCAACACACGAACACCTTACCGATTCGGTCGACGGCAGCGAGCGCTTTCATAGAAATAAACTCCAATACATAAATTTGTATATGTATAAGTTATAAATAAATAAATTACAATATTGCGATATATAAATAACACATATTAAATAAACTATAAAATTAAATAATAGTTCCGTTTACGCCAGCCAGCCTGACGCCAGAGTGGCGCAATTGAGAAGTTTATGTAAGCGCGGTGGTTGTGGTTTCGATTCCTTTTTTGAAATATTAAATAAATAAATAAATTATTTAATATTTCGAAAAAGGAATTTAATTTAATTTAATTTTGAAATATAATTTTACTTATTGGGAGACAGTTTTGAGGCGATTGTGAATTTAATTCCCACTCGGACTACATTATTTTCATTTCCTAGCCTTAGTAAAAAAACGAGGCGTTAAGATTTACCCCCATTTAACACGTAATATCACGAAAATTGGGTGGTATGTGGTAAACTGAGTGTCTTAACACTATATTCCCGGTGTCTACGATACTATATGCGTGATACAATGTGAAAAGAGAGTGCCGCAACAGTAGGTTTTCTTCACTTTTCGCCCTATATACGAGAAATGTCTAAATTAAATATTGATATTTAATTTCATATTACAAACACCAAACCCAAGGATTAATGATTTCGATGAAATATGAATAATAATCGCGATTGCGAACGTCGAGTGCGTCGCGTCTCTCCGCGTGTGACCTTTGATAGCGTTGCCACTGTCTTAGCGGGGTGATTGATAACGTTTGGCTTACAAATGGCGGATCAACGACAACGCGACTGTAGCTATAGTATGAGAGATGAACGTATATTTTTTTAAGTGTAGATTATCATATAAACGATTTCTTGAATTATCTTTTTAAATAGTTTCAATGTCATTTATCATCTAGTGTATGGCTGTATAAAATTTATATGTCATGTAGGATATTTAACTCTTTACCTGCTAACGTTTGACGACGGACTTAATTGCAAACTTACCATGTTAATATTATTGACACTTTAACCGAGTTCTGTGACCCACTAAATCTAATTAAATTAAAATTAACACGTTTAATTGAGATTATAAATGCTATTTTCATTATATTTCTCCATTTATCGAGCTTATACAATTAATTAGATTAATATCATTTAAATATATTCAGAGTTTTATTTAATTTTTTAGTTTATTTTTTAAAAAAAGAAATTCACAAGAAATGGAAAAATCGTAGAAGTAAAAATATAGCGATATTTTTAAAATTTGTAGTTTATTTTAGAACAATATTATTAATTATTTTTTCCTCAAATTTATAGATCAAGTAAATATACCTATCCACAACTGAAACTTGGACTACCTGTAAAATATTTACGAAGTAAATGGTGTACATATAAGCGGAGCCAACAAATTAATAATCATTTTGTATGTGAACGGTCTCTAAGCCGTTTCTAAGAGTTTAAGCTAATATGACATGTAAATTAAAGTACGCAATCATGACGCAGTTGAAAATCGTTCGATATACAGACAATGGTAGTTAGTTTAATTCCTATTCTGGTAAAAATTAAGTAAGTATAGCATGTAGAAGAGAGTTGTATTTAAAATATCTACAACCAGTCATAGTCCTATGGATTTTTGTAAACGCTAATAATTTGAACTAAGCGTGATTAGGCCCACGCCTCTTCGAAGTCATCCAAGCGTACTGCGTATTTTTTTTCCTACTACGAAAATATAAGTCATTTCCGGTTTATTCGAAACGTGTTCGAAACGTCGGGTTTTAATTTCAATTTTTATATAATAATTTATTACTGAGAGACATCTATAGAACATTACAGATACCTACCAACATTTTAACTAAATGTACTTTATCTTCAAACCGTATTCTATTGTTGTTTGTAAAATAAAAACTAGATGGCGACACAAACGACTACGGACGTAAACAGCCTAAATATAAAAAATAATTTAAATAATGTTTTATAAATTAAATTTATTTAAAGAATAAAAATATTATTTTTATATATTTTATTTAGGAAAATCTAACAACATTGAAAAATTATATTACCATATCAATTACTATATTAAATATTGCAATAAAAAAATATATTTACAATAATTCAATACAAAAAAATATTAAATTATTAATATAATTTTACAAAATATTAATAAATTCACTACATAACCATACAAGATCTTTTTTATTAGCTGTCTGCATATTGTCTATGCAACGAAATACAGACAGTAAAAAAAAAAAAAATGTCTATAGTTTTATATTTGTGTCGAACAGAAATACGTCGGGAGATACGCCGGTCTACAATTTATTTCAATTATAATGACTAAGCCCGCTGGACTCAGTGTGTTATATTGCTTGGTGTAGTGAAATCGTTTAACTCGAAACTAAAATACGTTTTCCATTCTGTGTATTGCGAATAATGTTTAGGAATGAAACGTTAGTGACATACAGTCTTGCAACCTTGCTTGTGGTTATGGTTACAAGAAAAAGTGTATTTTGATTATATTTCCTTGTGTTTTCTTGTTGAAAACATTAGTGAAGTATTGTTGTAGACGGTGTGTGTAAAGTCGGTGTTATGTCGGGTGGTCGGAGTATTGATAAAGAGCGCAAGTCGCCCAGGGAGAGCGGTGAGGACTCCGAGGATGAGAGCGAGATCCTGGAAGAGAGTCCTTGTGGTCGATGGCTGAAACGCAGAGAAGAGGTAAGCTTTTATTATATTTTATTATTATAAAAATATATATATTATATTTGATAAAGGTACACAATATAAACACTTGAAATGTAGGCCAGAACAAAGATGTCATCAGCTGATTTACAAGGTTAACAAATATCGAAAAAAAAATAAGACGCAATTGCGATTTTATTTTAAATGCGCCTAATAGAATTATTGTCTTTGTCTGTTTCTGTTTAATTAGGAATTGAATAGATATATTTTGTAATGATATTCATTTTACATATCTTTTGTACAAATATTGGATGTAAATTGTTAATCAAATAAAAAAATGTTTAATTTATATCATAATAGTTATAATTTACATTATTATACAGTAAAAATATGTGGTTATTTTAATTTTAAATTAATCTTCTTATTATTACATGGAAATATGTAACCTGTTTAGAAATATTTGAATATTACAAAGCATTAAATTGCCATTTTAACTACTTGATTTTCATATTTTAATATATTAGTAGCCATTGTGTGATAGCTTCTCTCTGTAAATATAATGATTGAAGGCAATTTCCATTCCGAAGAACAATCTTATTTTACTAGCATGCTTAGATCTCCATAATCAAAGGACTATACCATTATTTTATTTTTATTTCTTCTGGTTGACACAGCTGTATTGTTCCACAACAATAGAATACAATGTCTCATAAATTGGATGAAAATTAAATCACACTATTGAAGCTTGAAGCTGTTTATTTACTGCAAATATTAACAAATGCAAAAATTAAATCTAATTTCTTGGAGTTTATTATAAAAAAAGTTATGTCGAGTAGCTGAACTCAATGGTGCACTTTGTCTTGTTATCAGAGTGAGGAAACAAAAATAATTCATTATTTAGTTGGGAATCAAAGTCACAATCATTCATATTGTACAATCAAATATTGTTGTGTTACACCACAGCAATCTCAATGTAGCAAATGCATTGAGGCCAGTCCTGGCACAAAGTGGAAGTGTAAACACAACTGGTGGTGGGTGCAATCCCACTTAAGGAAATGAAATATTTATTTGAATTTATATTTAAATTTTTTTGCTCTGGTGTTGAGGAAAAAGCCCGTCATTGGTTCTTTCACACAACACTTCCACAATTTGACAAGAAGTGTGTTACGGAGTGTCTTAACACTAGGTTCTGCCTACCCTGCTATGTGCAGAATATAGGGTGAAGTTGACTTATTTTATAACAAATTCATCAGACACTGTTTACAAAAAAAAAAAAAAATTATTTGTGCAAAATTAAAACATTGTCATAAGTAATTCATGATATAATTATTTCCTAAATTTTTACTTAATTTATTCTCACTTTTCTCATCATTATAGAAAAAAGATTAATAATGAGCCATAACTATTATAAAGATGTGGTATAATTCAAACTACATGACTAATATGACTCATATTGTCTAATCTAAGTATATATTGACCAGTAAACCTTATTTACTTTTTAAAAAATAGTAAGTAATAGTAAATCTTGAAGTTTAATCTATTGTGGTGCAGTGGGTCAGTGTCTGATTTAAGTGGTCTCTATTGGGAGGAATGAATCATTTTTATTCACATCTATGCTAGATAACTTGCTGTGTTGTGTGTAAGTGGACTGGATATTCAATCCACAACCATAGGTTTAAAGTCAGGTAATTTTCCACTAAGCCACAACCAGTAATATTTTTTTATTTTAAAATTGACTATGTCAATATCATGTTTAATTGTTATCATCTTTATACATTATATCAGTTATGTCAAAAGATGTTTATTTTTCATTGTGTCGCATACTTTAACATTTTATACATTCTTTTATTCTAAACATTCTTTATAGTTTTAAGATAATACTTGATAATGAATGTTGTATAATATTGATAGTGGGTTCAATTTAAAATATTACTAAAAATATTAATAATTTATATTTGGAGACTCAATTCTCCAATCTTTAATTATTAGGATTTGGTATTATTTGAACTAGTACTTGGTACATGTGTTTCAATCAAATGTCATAATTTGTCATATTATATATGACACAAATTTTAAAAATGTGAAGAATATTATTTAAGTTTATGTTTTATCCCACACTCAGCAAGATAGGCAAAGAGAATGTAATGTAATTACTCAATTCTCTACTTTCCACGCAATAATATTAATAAGGAATATTATTAATATTGTGACCACCGTGCACAAGAGAAAGTGGAAGAGTGTGACTGTAAACGCAGTGTTCAGGATTCAATTCCCACTCGAGTAAGAAGAGTCCAAAGCCTGTCATGTTATATGGCAGTAGGCATTGAACCCACAACCTGTCGTGTTTATAGTCACTGGCCACAAATATAAACAAAATTAATCTAAAATTATTTATACAGTTGGGAATTCGGATGCTTGTCTACGACAACTTATCTATTAATTTATTGGCATATTTCAATATATATATTATATATGAAAATTAAAAATAATATTTGAGGCAAAGTGCGGCATGGAGTTCCATTACTCAACCCCCAATGTCTCGTAAATGAGGCGGAATATCCAAGAAAGAAATGGGTTTTCTGTACCTACCTTGTTGTATGAGGAGTACACAAGCTAAAGAATTTTTTTTTAAACATAAGTTTAATATAAATTGCAACTTAATCATAAATTATACTCAAAGTTATCAGTAATAAGTTAATAACGTAACTATTATAGTATTAACAATCCTAGTAGTATAAGTAATTAAGTGACTCTCATTAAGCTGCGCGTACGCATTCAATTAAACAGCCACTACTTAGTGACTTTCCCCGCACTCGCGCCGGTCACTGACCGACGTTTCGGCTTGCGCAACCCATCACTGTCGCTTTCTAGGCTCGCCTAAGTTTTTAGTTTTAATGCCTAATCGGTTATATCTCAGAATCGATAAATGTAACATCTATACTTCTATACTAGTTGAACCAGTAGATTTTGGTTGGTTGAACGCTATAATCTCGGGAACTTCCTTTTCGGATTGATTTCGATAAGCCTAACACATGACTGTAGAAGCGATGGATATGGGTTTAATTCCTACTCGGGAACATGAAATATTTTATATTTTCAATTGTTCGTTGTTGGTAACAAGGGAAAGAGCAGTGTTGAGTTCCACTACTCAATATGCAATGCGGTGAGAACTTGGTGAAATGTAGGGAACGGAGTGTATGTCTGGGATACGGCGATAAGCTGTAAAGAAACTTATGAGATTATCTTTCTCTTTAATATTTATGAGTTGTGACGTATTTTAAACATACTTTAATAGCGTGCATATCCAATTGAGGCAATTATGCTTTTTATGCGATTACTCACGTTATGACGTATTGAATCAGTTATGTTAAACTTATTATATATAAATTATTTTATGATTTTATAAATATGTTTGTTATATTTTGATTTTTTTTAAATTAAATACAATTTATATAAGGCAACCTTTTAAATGTATTATGTATTGCAGTGAAATTATTGTGTGATATAAAAATATGCAAAAAAAAATTATTTTTAAATTTAATTAAGAATAATTAAAGATAAAGGATTCAGATAATTAAAAAGATTATAAACATTGATTATATCTGAATATAACAATTAAAATTTAAATGTTGTAATAACCGTAACACAATTACGAGTCTTTGGCACAGTTGGGAAATATGAAAAATCCACTCGTGTTTTCAGATGCTATGGGTTCAATTCTCATTTATTATAAAGTCATCTAGTATTACATATAATAACCTAAAAAATGGTATTAGGTGCCATCGCGACGTCACGTCTTTTAAATACATTAACAATAAAATGCTAATTTAATGAGCACCCTTGCTAATTAACTCTCGACTGTCAAACAATGACGTTCGTGATTTTCCTCGAAGCGTAAACATAGATATTCTTCTGTGAATACGCGATTTGTAAACTGTAGTATTGAGACGTTCTGTACACGAGTTGTTGGTTATTGTGTGCGTGGTGAATCTATATTTGTTTTAGTTTCACGCTGTATCCCGCACATAGCCGAGAAGGGAACCTAGTGAAGACGGGTGCAAAAACGAGGCTAAAAATAAAATTTTATCCAATCACATCAGTAGTTCTTGAGATATTAGATTTTTAAATTAAATTATTTTATTTGTAGAAAACTGGATTAAATTGTGTTCTAATATAATAATTTACAAATCGTTTCAAGCAATAAAGGGTAATAAGGGTTGGGAAAAGTAATTACACTGACTAATAAAATGCCCTAACGCTCATTTCTATATAACAATACAGAGTATTTGATTGTAACATAAGTATTTCAATTGTAGTAATATGTTCTTAGCTCAATTTCGGTACAGTATTCGTGGAAAATCAATTCGACGTTTGACGGTTTTTGCTTATGCCTTAACAAAAGAATGTGTACTACATTTTATAGTTCAAAATAAATAATCACGTTTCTTTTCAAATTTTACAATAAAAACAAATAAGTAGCTTATACGTATTGTTGAAGTTTATTAAATGATTATTATTTTTTCTCGCCATCGTAGTCGAGGTGGTTTTTGTTGGCTATAGGTGTATAACTAAATGCAAAGGCATGGGGGGGGGGGGAACTATCATTTTTGTCAGGTTCAGTTCGAAGTTAGTTTCTTTACGGATTAATCTGGTATTTTCAAAATTACTATTAAACTAATAATACTTATTAAAATAATTTCTTTTTCACATGAAGCGTTTTGTTTTTCGATGAAAATATTGTAAGACGTCTTCTGTACAGTTGCCAAAACACTTCTGGTAGTAAATGTAGCGTAAAAGTGCGCTTCAGATAAAATAAATCATTTGAAAAAACAAAATTTGTACTTAAAATATACCACAGTACCCCTGCGCCAGTAGTGTCAGGCGCGGAACTGTAAACGATTAGATTCCCACTTGAAGAAATTATATATTTAATATTTTCTTTTATTTTCTCTGGTAACAACGTAAAGCGGAGAACGGAGTATATTCTACGTTCCCTCTGCACCTTGCTATGCGGGATACAATGTAAAACTTAAAAAAATATACATTTCTTTTTCCCGATTCGGTTAGTTAGAACTTTTCATTTTCTTTCGCGTCGTTGAGTTCAGCCACTCAATACGCAATGCCTCCAGAATACGGCGGAAAGTGGGGAACGGAGTGTCTTAGCACTAGGTTCCCTTTGCCTATCTTGCTGTGTGCGGGATACAGCGTGAAGCTGATTTTTGTTTCTTTTTCATTATATTTTCACTACGTCCGTACATATCAAATCGAAATAACTAAAAGTTATATACATATATAATATGATATATGACACATTCTAAGTACCATATTTGACTCTGACCGCAGCTACAGTGAGTTACATCGAAATGTTTATCGTAATGTCATTACTAATCAATCTATAGCCTCTCCGACACCTGTCCAATACGATTTTTTTTTAATTCGAACCATTTTTTTTAATAAAATACGTGCCGTTCGACCAAACAATATGATCAAGTTCATAATGTTATTTATATGACTCTTACACAACTCAGTTATTTTTTTCCAGGCAGGCAAAGCTGCAGGTGGAACCTAGTATACTATATATAATTAGCGTTATTCACAACTGTATGACAGTTGGACGTCTGTCTATCTGTCAACAGTCGACTGTTCCTCGACGGCCTTCCTTATACCTATCGTCAATTGTCAGATTTGCGACCTAGACTCAATGTCGTATCTATTATTTGTTGCGAATAGTTGCTTATAATCGTCTCTTAGAAAACTGAAGGACGTGGCAAATTTGCAATGGAGATTTAAAGAATTATTAACAACAAAGCCGGAAATAATTTTAAAAAACATTTTTGGATTTTGATATTAATTAAGGTAATTAAATAAATCTGTCAAAAAATTACGGTAATAAAATAAACGAATATATATAATATATCGTTTGTGGATATCAAACCTACAACCATCTTTTTAGTAGGCTATAAAATTTACTTGACTTTTTAAAATTTAGAGGAAGACATAAACCTCTCTAAGCTCTTCCTTCATTTTGTAATTCCAAGCCTAAAAAATTGTATGAAAATCTTAATTTATATTATAGCAAGGAGGAACCGTCTAATTTAAGGTAGGTCCAATTAGGAACATTTAGGGTGCGCCATAAAAAACGACCACATAGCTTCATTAGGTCTAATCTGTTTAACGCTACTTAGTAAATTGCCTGAGATTTATTGTTCAGGTTAAAACTTCCGATTTTTTTATAAAAACAGGAGGAGGAGGAAATTAACGAAAGTGTCTTAATTTGAACGAACTGTCTTAACACCAGGGCCCGTATTTTTTAATCGCTCTCATGCCTAAAATCTATCTTAGATTTGAGAGCGGTTTATAAATACAAGTCTAAGTTCCATCTGTCTACCAACGCTATTATGTGCGGGTACACCGTGAACCTAAAAAAAATATATTTTTCTAAAAGTATATACGTAGGTATATATATGTCATATCTGTATACATATTTGTAGATGTTAAATTTTAAATATGTGTTCCGTAGATTTAGTTAAAAAGATACACATCGTAATCCTAAGCTTGAAGTAGAAACATTTTGATACTTTACAATTTTTATCTGCATGTTCAATAGATAAAGACCCACCACGGCGCGTCTTAACTATTAAATTAAACTCGAAAACACGTTTTTTCGAAGATAATTAAAAATTCACGCTGGCCGGATGCTAGTCAGTTCTTACAACATCATTATCAGGTATTCGATTTTGTCCGATGTAATGTATGTAACCTTGTATTTACTATAAAATTTTTAAAAATATAAGAAAGTCCATATAAAATGATGCTATGAACGGTACATATGTGAATCTAATACTTACTCTTATTTTTTTATTATTATTCGATATTGATTTGTTTTATTTTCAGTTTTCTTATACCGTGAATTTTCCGAACTTTGAATTAAAGTAGAAATAAAAAGGAAAAAAGTCATTTGAACTATAAAATAAAATGTTAAAGATATAACATTTTTTAATATATTATAAAATCCTCTTGTAAACGACGTAAAAGTTCCAGTTAAGTTTCCATTCAAGTTAATTGCAGTTTCACAAATTATGCAGAGAATACGTTTTATTTATTTTTTATTTACGTTGTCTCTGGCTAATGTATATATTATACTAATATATATAAGCTAAATTTATATTATTTAACTCAACAATTTGTTTTTCTTTTTCAATTTGTTTAAATGATCGCTCTGTATAGAATGGGAAAATTATTTTATGTTGTATAGTCCATTTATTGAGGATTGACTGTTTCGATGTAACACACCAAAATTGCTGTCAAAGCTACCTCGGGGGCAACGCCGCGTGTGAAAGCTAGTATGTCCTATACAAAGTATCTAGCTTCTAACTTAACACAACATCTCTCTAACATTTGTGTCACGTGACACAATTTTTTTTCATCGACAGATGATTCATCACGATACGTTCTGTTTTTTTGCCATCTTTTTTATAGTCACTTATATATTATATTAAGCTCTTAATACCTCGTATTAAAGCTCATTGTAACTCTGTCATGTCCATACCACACGTCTCTAGGTCAACTTTAACAGTTAAGTTTGACGGGCACTTTTGTCGGAAAGTGAAATTACTTATTATAATCTATTTATGAATTACGATGACTCGATGAAAGTTGAATTTCATATTAACTCGGTTAACCAATCATGGTCGAGTTAGCGAAATCTACTGAACTTATAGTTTATTTATTTTGACAAAGCAATAGATGTGATTAAAATATACAGGAAAAGTTTTGGCCACATTTTGCTTAGCTTGAAGCAAAATTGATTTTTAAATATAATTTCCATACATTCGTATGGACCACGAATTTTATCGTAAATTAAAGCGTATTTTGAGGCAACAACTATTCTAATGATTGATGATGAAAAATATGTGTGGACTTATAAAAGTTTAAAGTATATTTTTTAGTAAGTATATAAAAAAATATGTCTGAGTGCAGACAGTTTTTTATAGACGCGATGTTGCTTTTACCTGTAAAGTATCCTTACTAGGTTTAAAATAAAAAGCAATACTGCATAAGTAAATTAAAATTAAAACCAAGCTCACTGTCACATTGAACACAAAGCGGTCTATAATGGTTGTACATTTTCACTTATGTTTAGATTTCTGGACCAAATTACTACAACAATGTTATTGAGAACAACCTATTACCCAACTGCAGAGAAATTAAAAAGGAGGGTTATATTTGTATGTTTATTCCTTTTTCCCTTTGTAAACATTGAACAGTGTACCGAATTTGATAATAGATATGTCACGTCGTCGTTGAAATTGACTTGATGTTACTTGATTCCAGAACTTTACTGGATAGGAGGTACCTACTTACATTAACTTAGTTAATGCAGCCTTTTAGATTTTCTATTTTGTCATACCTATTTCTTTTTGTTTATAAAATTTTTACACTCTTAGTAGACTTCGGTGAATTATAAAAATTGACAAATTAAATTATTAATTAGAATACTATCTCTAAGTAGGTATTATCGTTTTGTGTGTATTTTAAGATTTACGACGTGTTAATTACTATGACAGTTGTCTACGGTCTACACGGTGGTGGTGCCAACATATAAATTAGTATATACATTACAATACGACACTTAGACGATGACACATGCAGTCTGAAACATTACATTTTAAGCCGTTAAAATATACCCATCAAAAAAACAGCCAAGTCTCGATGAAATGCTGTTTGTTTATCTATAAAAAGTAATTCAATATTTAGATAGAGCTAAGCCAATTCTAAGGTTAATTAGCTTCACGTTTCACTCTTTCCAAAGGTTCCTTACTGCGATTTTTTTATTAATATTGTATTTTTTTTTATAATTGACTGTGTACAAGTGAATAGCAAAGTGCACTTAAATACATTAGGCCATTTTTGAGATTAGCGTGAAAGAACGCATAGACATACAGATAAACAGACAAGATTTAAAAATTATTATGAAACAGTATCAATAGTGAAACTGACCGCCTCGCTTTGTGTCTTATCCAGTAAATGAATATAGCTGCTACTGTGCTAGTTTCATACATTACGTATAACCAACCTTTATGCCAAGTCTTCGACGACATTACTCAAAATTTGTGATATCTTACGAGCTTTTGCTTTTCGTGTGGGTATTATCGCGTTTTGCACAAAAACAATGGCATCGTTGCACGCGATCTACTACTTATAGCCAAGTTTTGTATTATTATGTGAGTGTCTTTGTTTAACATGAAAGGGTCACGGGTACGGGTTCAATTCTCAAAAAGGGTAAATGGATAATGCTTAAAAGTTTATCATACGCTTTGTGAGTATAATCCACAAAGGTTTGATGCTTTTAAAGGGAAATCCAGAAAGAGTATGTGAAATTATTATTATTATTGTATTATATCTTTTAGACAAATTTTGCCTTTTTTTAATATTGAAGTATCTATTTGATGACAAACTAGTCGTCAATCATATCAACTTACTGTTTCGTCTGTCAGGCGCTCGGAAACGGAAGAATCTTTTATTTCAAATGTTTATGGTTGTAGTCATATTTCTTTATCTTAAATTAAGCTTTTTACATTATTTTATATTGTACTTTATTTAGTGTGTGACTACAATTTCTTTTTAAAACGTGTTTTATAAACTTGACAACTTCACGCTGTATCTCGCAGATAGCGGGGTAGCCAGGGAAAACCTAGTGTCTGAAGATTCGGCGAATTTTTAAGGCATTGCGCTTTACCGTGGCGCCAGAGCGAGAAAATTAAATTATTAATTCTCCGACTGGCAATCGAACCCACAGCCTTCGCGTCGCTAAAATATATTTATAGTTAACATTGTAGTGTCCCGCTCTGCCGAGAGTTATTTACACATTAAATAATGCGGTTTCATCTGTAATAGATTAAACTTATGTATTGGTTTCAAGCGAGTAGCGAGTATTTAATGCCGCCCTACTTGCATCTTGCAACTGGAACACTTTATCGTTTGTACCTAAGAGCGCGAGACCACCAACGCGCTCTGTGAATAGGACCACTGTGCAGACCATGGCCATGGCCACTGTGCAGACCATGTTCTTTGATAAATTATCTACCTAACACAAAAAAATATGTAAGAATTCGAAGCTGTAACTATAAAGATCAGCTTCATACTGTATCCCGCACACTGCAGGGTAGGCAGAGGGAACCTTGTGTTAAGACACTCCGTTCCACACTTTCTGCCGAATTCTGGAGGCATTGTTGATTGAGTGGCAGAACTCAACGCCATTGCTCAAAGTCATCGTGACCAGAACCAAGTAGGGATCGAACCCACAACCAATCGGTTTTAAAGTCACACTTTGTGCGCCTGCGCCATCACTGGCCTCAGGCTGCAACTAATTAACCCTTAAATAGCATTATGACTCGTAAACAAGTAAACAACAAGATATTTATTTGTTCATGATATTCTGTTCTGTTTTCCATAATTTAGCTATTTATATTGTAATCTTTTAGATAACTTGGAAATCGATATTGCAAGTAGCATATTATTATACCAACTTTGTTATTTTTTATTTTTATTCTTTGTGGCATAATTATATTATGTAACATATTTACTGAGTGAGTCCAGTCGCAGGCGCACAAGCGTATGACTGTCAACGCGACAGGACTGCAGAGACGAAATTAGGGAACGGTAGAGGCTTAATGGAAAGGGAGTGTCTTAACACTAGATTCCCAGATTCCGCCTGCCTACCTTAATTTATTATTTTTAGAGATATTGTATATCAGGTGATGGAAGTCAACGCTACGATTTCTTTAGTAGGAACACACACATTTGATAATCAACACAAACATATATATAAAAACATACTTGAATATAATTATATTAAATTCCGAGATCGTAGCGTTTGGCGCTACTTCTGGCTATTCTGCATATAAAGCGTAAATATTGTTTTTTTAAATAAACCTCCTTAGCCCGATTAATCGCGTATATATTCAGTTATACATTTTTGTAAAGCAGAAGTTTGAACATTGGGTCCGTGGTCACACGTGGTGGTAGACTGAAGTGGCATTCGTCTGTCAGCTGACATAATTAAATCGAACTACCGCCAACTATTCAATTGTCTCGTGAAAGAAGTCAACTCATTCTAGCAGAAAGAGTTGATTGTATCTTGCCTTGTAGTGTGGTGGGTTTAGGACTTAAATTTTTTCGAATGGATCCGAGTTGATAGAAATTAGTAATAAATAGTCTTATCTATTGAAATTTGGTTTATTTTTGTATTACAATAGCCGCACAGATCATTCTAGGGTTATATCTGTTCTTCCGAGCGAGAATGTGCGAAATATTTTCTCGAGTCAAAAATCGAATCCACAATCATCGTGTAGATATTATGAACTGCACTATTAAAGTGTGTTGCAGCTCATAAAAGGACCAGGTAACTAAAAGAATTCTAGGAATAGCTCCGCAGTATCGCAGCGTTGGGCTCTCATTAAAACTCGCATAGTGTTTACCCTACATCCCTCCGCCACAATTACGCGCAGCTACCTGCGTATTTGCATCCACTTAATGGATTGCAACTACGCAAGTGCAAAATAAAATGAAATCCCTTTGGTTTGCAGAGAATGAGCACCGGCGAAATTATTTCTGAGAATTAAATTATATATTTTTCTATATATTTACTAGAATGTAAGTAGTACCTATTTGATTTGGATATATATTTTAATAAATTTATTTGAGTGTGGTAGCTTATGTTAAAAATTAGTTATTTGCCATATAATGCATAGAATTAAATGTTTTTACTGACAAACTCCCCATTACAGAAGGTTTCCATTGTAGCGCTTACTTTTTGCTATATGCTGTATTCCACATTATAGCAGGTTTAGAAGACATTAATATTTATATAATATTCATTTTAAATAAAGAAAAGTTAAAGAAATAAAAATGCCTTACTATAATAATAACAGCTTAAAATCCAGGCAGACCTAAAACACTATCCATAATCTAGCAAATCGCCCAAACACAAGCCAAGGTCGCGTCAATGTCGTCTCGTCTAACCAACCTATGGTAATTTATATGAGAATTTTACTAATATATTTATATTAAACTTGTTTCTTATTAAATCTTTTATTATTTATTTATACTTCAGACTGTGTCTAGAAAAATATTTAAAAGATACATACACTTATATAATTAATTGATGTTGTTCAGTATTTGTTTTATATTTTACTAGTCGTCGCCCGCAACTTTGCTGGCGTGGCGTACGTAACGTAAAATATAAAATCCATTTTTTTTTCCTTTTCCACAATCTGCCACGCAACCTATAATGCTTCCAAAATTTCGAACTTCGAGCGGAAAGTAGAGAACGGAGTGTGTTGACAATCGGTTCTTTTTGCTTACAAAAATATACTATTGCTAGATATATTGTTACAAGTTTCGTTTTATGTTTAACATCCATTTATACGATTCGCATGTAATGGAATGCTCTTAAACCTCTTAATATTTATTAAAGACGTTTATGGCGTTGGGTTTTATTTTTATGGCCTCTTTGAAAGTCTCACTTTTACTCCATATTTATTATAATTAGTTCAGATTATAGAATTGTCCGGAAAAATTATACACACAGTAGGTATTATATTTAGGAATTTTATTAAAAGACAAAGCTGAGAGTTGAGTTTAGCCGCTCAACCCACAGCGTCAAAAATTGGACAGAAAATGGAGAGTGTAGTTTCTATGTATGTGCGGGGCAAATACATGAGGACGAAAAAAGATACGTAGTACAAAAGGTGGACTGTTACATGCAAAGGCCAACGAGAAATGTATTAAATGTTTTGCATAATTTTAAAGCTATTAAAATTTAAAATATATGCAATACAGGAAATGGGAAATAAAATTTTATGTTCAGTTTATCCATATGTTGCTTACTTTGACACTGATCGTATTATAACAGAATGGCATAGTGACTCAAAACAGAGTTCGCGATATTTTATGTTGAGTGGGTGAACTTAACGCTGCACTTTATTTTTTTAAAGCGGTAAAATGAGAAAAAAAATACTTGCTTCATTTTTTTTTGATTATTGAATGATATTACTAACAAAATTATAATATATTGTTACATATATATTCTTTCTTTATTGAACAGATAAATAAAAATAGTAAAATACAGTTGAAAAGATAAGTTTACAACGGCGGGTTTATTTCTAAAAGAAATCTCTTCCAGCGAACCCATGGAAGTGGATGAGTACAAACAGCGGAATAAGATTATAGCACAGACAAAATCACAGGCAGTTGCTACTATCAAAAATGCAATATAAAAGAAATGCCACCTTTTATGAAGGTTAACTCGGTTCAGCCAAGCTTACAAAGTCAAGGCTCTCGCTGACTTTTATAAATATTTACGTCTAAGCACTAATAAGGCATGAATGTAACTGCTTTTTTCAACGCGATAACCATTTCATTAACCGTACGTTCACCTTTGAATGGTCTAATTAATTACACCCATTTATTATATTGGCCCGCTTATATACTGTCGGTTTTCTCGACCTTAAAAGCGCGTCGGAAGTTTATTTTGAGCTTTTATTTTCACACTTGCTTCACGCTGTTTCCCGCATGAAGCAAGGTAGGCAGAAGGAAGATTGAAGAGGACCTAGTGTTAATACTGGACCTAGTATTAGTTCTGGTCACCACTTTTTCGCCGAATTCTGGAGGCGTTGCGTGTTGAGCCCTTGCACCACGACTACAGATACAGTTTAAAGTCGTAATAAACTTGCGTTGTAAGTAGATATAATATTTACTAGGCTGATAATCTTCTTTATTACCCTAGTCACTCACGTAATTGTCCTTCTTCTACAACGCTAATCTTACTAAACTCCAATTCCATCTACCTATACCTTAACAAAAAATATATATTTTAAACCCTACATTATATGTTATGTAAGATGTAAATGTGTTTTATATAAGTAAGTAAATTTGGTATAATTTCTGAGTAAATCATTTACATAATGACGTGAAACAGAGACTTTTTTTAAATAAGTATTAAAACTTTTTTTTTAATTGCACTGTTACATATATCTTTAATTAATGTGGAATTAATATATGTTCCTAATTATAAATATGGTGTCGCACTGGCAAATTGGTTCTGACTGCAAACTCTATAGTTGTGGTTCGATACCCATTTGTGGGAATTAATATTTTCACTTCTCCGCTGCGTAAAGACAGAGTACACAAATTAACACGCGTCTTGAGTTTTCAATTCAGGTGGTAAAAATTGTGTTTAATATACCGTTTCGTTTTTTCTCTTTACTTATCTATACATCGAAAAGTATGACACCAAACTCATTCATTATCAAACTTCTTAGATAACATCAATCAGTTCGGTTCGACCGACAGTTTTTTTCCACCCGTACACAACTCAATGGCGTCCAATAATAGATTAGAATAGATAAAAACCGATCGCTCGAAGTGCAGCAAGCTGTGGCGCGGCGTGCTTGTGAAAGTGTTATGCACGCGCCCAGACAGCCGGCAGACAAGAGAAAGGTGATTGTCTAACTAAAGAGACATTGCTCAGTGGCCGAGAGGGCGGGATCAATGATCGCGGCGCGGCTTCTATATTAACTAGTTCCCATAGCCCGTATAAGTGTTTAGAAATGGTAGTTTTGTTTTTTTTATATGGTATAGCTTCACGCTGTACTCGGGACCAGTTGTTGATTGGCCGGAACTCAACGCCGCGTTTTGTGTTTAGACACCTCATGCTATAGATATATGTTTGATTTATTGCCATGGTTATTTCATTTCGTTGATTTGTTGTTTGGTAGTTTGTTGGTGCTCGTTAAGATGTGGAAGTTAATTTTGATTGTGTTGTTAGTGTAATATTAGGGTCTAATCATATAGGTCGAAAATTGTTGTTACTTTTTTAATCAATACATTCAAATATTTTATGAAAATTATTTCGGTGTCAAAACGTTGACTGATTGCAAAATAAACGGTACTCCGTGCTTAGAAATGGCTGTTGTATTTTAACTGGTACTAGATGTTTTTTTTACTGTACACGGTATACCGCATATAGCAGCTGAAACCTAATGTTAAGATACGCCGTTCTCCACTTTCCATCTTTTTAAACATTGCATGTTGAATGGTGAAATTCAACACTTTTCTATCTTATTACCAGAGCAAAGAAATATAAAAAAATCATACCCCCAAATACAATAAATCAAACCCCCAACCGTTGCGCTTATATGTAGTAAGGCTCTGTGCCACTGTGCCACGTCGTCCTAAGACTTACTACTAGATACGTATTTTAATGTTTTCCGGTCGTTAACTGTTGGCCTTCTAGTTTCCCTTGTCACTTCTTAACTGGTTGTTAATGGTCGGGATTTATCTTATCTCGTACAGACTGTCTGTGGTTGTGCGCACTTTTGTGCTTGTAGTTGTTATCGAGACGTGGATACTTTAGGAATGTTTTTATGTTTTCTTTATTATCAGCATCTGGTGATAATGATGATATAATTAATGAATAGTGTTTGTAATAAATGTTTTAAATAACTATTGGACAATAACTAGGCACTTAACATGTTGTTAAATATTATGTTGTGTATATTTATGTTAATATTGCAATCAAATTCTTTTATTGGTTTCTGAAAATATCTGAAAATGATCTTAAAAGCTAATATTAAGACTTTTTCTAAAGATCTACAGGAGCGACAAAAAATCAGCTTTATTATTTTATGTCTTAAAGTCCACATTGACAAATTTCCAAACGACGACTAGTCATTATGACAACAAAGTGAAACAAGTCCCAAAAGCTATGCAATTTTTGAATACGTAAATATTTAAACTCAAAATTTAATATAAATTAATCTAATTAGTTCTAAATCATGACAGTTACAAACAAGTACATTATATGAATTAAGTTATACCAATCAAAACTATTAATCTACAATACTGACTTTCTCCAAGTAATGTCTATAATATTAAAGGATTACAATATCTAATGCATATTTTATGGCTTTCGCTCAAATAGGAGAAAGGCACAGATAGGTATAGGTACAGTGCGGTCGATGTGTCGTGGCCGCCTTGAACTAATGCTTTCTGATGAATAGTAGTACACTCGGGATAGAACACAATTAAAAGTAAAAAAAAAAATCTAAAATCAAATCTGCACAGCACATCTTCATCCAACTTTTAGGGCGGCCACGACTCGTCAACCGTATTGTACCTACTTACCAGTACGAGCCAATACAGTGCCCAGATGAAACTCGATGTGTGATACAAGCAATGACGGACGATGATGAATTATTTTCTATTTGCTCGCTTATTGATCACCCCGACCGTGTTGGTACGAAAGTGGAAAGTTATTTATAGTGTATGTATGAGTTTGTAAATTATGATTATTGAGGCCGTCTCGGTGCACGTGTGAGTGTAATTGCGATGGTTGGGACTTCGATCCTCATTTGGAAGAAATTGTAATTAACATTTTGTTCGTTTTCGTCCTGGTAGACAATACGCGCCGTTGAATTACGTCGCTGAACGCGCAATGTCTCACAAATGGGACGACAATTGGGGGACGAAGTGTCTCAACAGCCTGCTATACAATGAGTTTCTTTTTTAAGAGTAGAATAAAGTTTTTGAACAGTTTGTTTATTTTTTATTATTTATTTAGCAAAGCATAAATAGTAGTGAATTTTTCCTATATTACTGTAACTAAATGTTAAATATGACAAACAGAACCAAAAGTTAAAAGTCTTCTTACAGATCCTTCAATACAAAACAGAAGTACCCATAAAGTAATAGGAAAAACACTGTCTTTACAGCATTACGATTAACTAATCATACATGCACATATATAGAGGTCAGTCGTGGCGCATTGACACAAGTACAACGTACAACTTCAACCGGGTTGTGGGTTAGATTCTCATTTCCTCGCTCTAGTAACGAGGCAGAAGGCGGCGTTAAGTTCCGAAACTCAACAAGCAACGCCTCCTGAACTCGACTGAAAAGTGGGGAACAGGAGTATCTTATAAGTACTGTCTTATACATGCCAAGGATCTTTCTGCCTACCCCGCTATATGCGGGTTACAGCGTGAAGCTAAAAGAAAAAAACATGTACATAGATTATATTCTAGGTACCTACGTAATGCAAATAACATTGTCGCTAAGAGTGGCATTGAGCGCAGCCAATGGGCCGTGACACGAGCGGAATAGTTCGCCGGATCTCGCTGTTTAGTATTGTCTGTGTTCCTGTGTTCGCCATTCCTTATATGGTGATTTGATAGATCCTTAGGAAGTCCTTTAAAGGATGTTTTGTGTTTTAATTATTGATAGATGTATTGTGTTGTTTTCCTGTTAGATGTTGGGTTTTTTTGTTAAATTTCTAGTTTTACTATGATGTAGTTATTTATTTAATTGATTAATTAGTTATTACAAATAAAAATATATATTTATTGATTTAATATATTATGATTGGTTGCTATTTTCGTCTATATAAAAAAATATATACAATCGAAATAATAGCCTCCTTATTTTTAAGTCGTTTAAAAGTCTAAAGGCCAGTTTCACCACTGGCTGATAAAGTCCCGCACAGCCTTATCTGCCAGACAGGCTATAATTTTTGGTTTCACAAGTCTCGAATAGCAATATCTAGTAGATACAACTTTGACAAATGCATTTAATTTTTACCTACTTATTTGTAATTTAAAAATATATCAAATCGTATGAATTGTTATAACCTACTATTATCGTTTATTAATGAGAAAATTATTCTGAAAAATATAAAAAACGATTATTTTGTAATATAATCATTTAAAAAAAAAATAAAGTGTTATTCCACACTTAAGAAAAAAATACTTATTTAGAAAACGTATAGAAATTTGAACGTAGCCGGACTCGAACCTGCGCCTCCTGGAAACCTACCATTATCGTCATTTATCTGTAAGATAGCATTAATTATTAGATTATTATCTGAAACATTATTCGTAACCGGTGAAACTGGTTATAAGTCTGTAAGTACGACTCTACATGATATCGTACATTGTAAAACCGTGTCATAATGTTGAACTCCGCCTTTCAACGCGCGTTAACTCGAAAAAAAGGCGGGAAGTGGAGAACAGAAAATCGTACCTACGTTTCCTCTGCCTGCCTGCTATGAGGGAAAAATCGCGAAAAAACGTGTTTTCTTCTAATTAGTATGCAAATCGACATTATAAATGTAATAAAACGTGAGAGCAATAGAAAAGTACGACCCGCTACGTATTTTTTCTTAAAAAAAATCAAAAAAATATATTTTAAAAGTAAATGTGGAATAAAAATGTTACAAATAGAAACCTACCCCTCATTACGTAGCTACGTATTCCTTTTCCAGGGCTTGGAATATGGAGCTAGGATTTAACGACCTCCTATAAATATTTAAGACTGCTTACGCCGCTATCACTGATGTAAACACTAAACGGGCTTGCATTGGTTACGTAAAATTGTACTGTAATTTTTTTTCTTTTTTTATTTAAATGGTTGATTCAAAAAATGTTTTTATCTAACTTAATAACAAAACGTGTTGTACATTTCATCCTAGTGTTTTTAAAAGTTTTTTTTTCATTGAGAGCGTCATTTCCTTCCCTATGACTTGAATAATATTTGAAAAGACCCACCTTCATAATAATTTCTCGTATAGCAGAAGAGGCAGAAAGAACTTAGTGTCGAGACTTACTGTTGTCGGTGGTAGCTGAACGTAACGCCGCGCTTAGTCTACCTGAGCGAGGAAATGAAGATATCATTTAAACATTATCATTATTACGTTGACAGTCTAACGCCGCCTTACCGCGCCACGACAGCCATTATTTTACACAAATAGACATTTAGGTATATTTATTTATTAAGGTACGAATAGACTTCGACAGTGTCTTAGTTACAATGTCTCTTAAAGAACGCGAGTGTGTCTGATTTCAGTAAGTGTAAGTAAAATAATTTCATCACTACCACAGTGATGATAAGTAAAGCTTTTTGGGTATACTTTTTACATATTTTTATACATTGTAGTTATTTTTCATTAGATCACACTTGCGAAGGTGCAGTTATTTTTTATTGTATACTAATATATTTATTGAGGCCAGTCGTGGCGCAGTGGTACAAAGTGTGACTGTAAAACCGACTGGTTGTGGGTTCGATCCCCACTCGAGGAGATGAAATATTTACTTAAATTTATATTTTCATTTCTTCGCTCTGGTGACGGGGCTAAGCGCGGCGTTGAGTTCTGCCACTCAACATGCAATGCCTCCAAAATTCGGCAGAAAGTGGGGAACGAAGTGTCTTAACACTAGGTTCCCTCTGCCTACCCTGCTGTGTGCGGGCTAAAGCGTAAAGCTAATTTAATTTAATTTAACTTTTTTTAATATAATAAAATAATACTACTATACAAAACGTACTTGGCGTTAATCGTCGCCATTCAACATATATTCTCTCTGAAGTATGCAGAAAGTTGTGAACGTAGTGACTTATTACCAAGGTATCACCACCCACGCGACATAAATACTAAGCTTCCCTGCTTTCCACTTGTAATTAAATACCATACACTTCACGCCCAGAACGGGGCGACGACGCCCACGTGGCTTTATTAAGGCAATAGGTAGATACTGAAAACATGTAGATACTAGATATATTATATTACTCCGTAACTCTCAGTCTCGTACTGCCGTTGCGCGGCTAAAAATAATTGCTATTGACAAATGCCTTTCTCGTCTGCCGTTTGCTTTAGAAAGTCTTTTGTTAGCTTTTATTGTCTATTTTGTTTGGTGTATTATTATATTTGTGTTAGCTTTAACCCGCGGCTTCGTCCGCGTGGTCAAATGGAAACATCTAACATTTCAAAGTTTATTATAGCCTTCTTTAATAAATCTATTATTCATATTCAGCGCACAAAGAAGTTTAAAATTCAAAATTTATATTACAAAAGATGTACATCAAGAAACAGCATTTAAATAAAATGTGGCACTCGCGCACACTTGCTCACAGTGAACGCGCGCGCTTTCCAAAAGCCCCCCGTGGCAACAGGCCCGGGGCGCGCCATCAGGCTGCGAGGCGATAAATATCTCACGCCTTGCAAATTGTCGCGTAGGCTGTGAAATATATCTGAAATAATGTACGGATCGTCGTGGCGCAGTGGCGTAGTGAATGTGACGGTTGTAGGTTCAATGTCTCCTCGACTTCGACTTTAAAAGTATTTTTAATTTTAATTAGCAGAATGTGGGGAACCGAAGTGTGCTAGTGGGAACGGAGTGTCTAGTCCCTCTGCCTACTACGCTGTGGTTGCGCCTATGGTATGTGTGGGATATAGCGTGAAGATAAAACAAAAATATACCAACATGGTTTCTCATACAGGTTTAAAATCATTTTTAACATGTCAATGTCTCTGTTTATATACCTTTATCACAGTTGTCACCCGTTATCTGTCCTAATTGTGTCCAACCTCATTAAGGATAAGATGACCGGCCAGGCAGTACCAATAACGGCGGCCCGTTCTGAGAAATAAATACATTTACTTTATTAGATGCATTTAATAAATATTTTCCTTGTCCTTAAAAAAGCAGCCCGGAGGCTTATTGGAAATGAACGCGGCAAAAACAGTTTAAAATGGAATATATTAATTAACTATCGATCGGCTCGCAGCTTCGACCGTTTGAAACACACTATTATTTTTTTACTAATCAGTTTTACTTGTATGTTCTAATAACATCACAACACTTTAACAATTACAATAAAATTGACAATATCTATTATTTGAAAACTCAAGTTTTATTTAGAATTTAGTCTATGAAATAAAACAAACACTAAATGTTAAGGGAAGCTTGCCAAAATTTAATCCTGAAAATTCATTTAAATCGGTTAAGCTATTTTTGAGAATAGCGTGCACAAGCACACAGACAGACAGAAAAAAAAAATTTTTTCGATTTCTATTACATTGATTGAAATGTCCATGTATAAACAGCCATCAGTTACAATTTTATTATAAGTATAGATGTTTTGTTGTATGTTATGTAACTTGAGTCTTAGATTTCTTTAAATAGATCTATATTTCTATACTAAGATTTAAATCTAAAAAGTTTGTTTGATTGAACGCGCCTATTACTAATGGTTTACAGTTAAAAATCCTATTGTTGCTGGATAGTTCGATAGGAGGCTGTAATATATTACATCACGTAAATCGTTCCAATTGGTCTCTATTACAGCTGCGTTCAGAGTTACATCGGGATCATGTGCACCTAGTAACTACGCGGTGAAGCCGCAGGTAAAATGTATATGATTTATTGACTTTAGATGACGCACTGAATTCTTATTTTATTTTCTGTTTTGATATAAAATAAATGTGAAATAGAGCCAAGTTATATTTTGAATAATGCGGAATCGGAACTGCACCAAGTTCTGAATTCAATCGGAATGGCTGAAAAACCAGAGACCATCACGATTACATCTAAATACCCACCAGAACTACCTTGGCATGCCTTTAGCGTTTAAATTCTCTTAAAGTCCATATACATATGTACATATATTCAATATTGCTTTCAATTTTGATTACTTTCTTGCTTCACTTCGCTTCACAGAAAGAACCTGGAAAACTATTGTTGAAACACTCCGTTTCCATTAAGATATTTCCGTTTCACACGTTTAATTTTGTGGAAATCTTCACCTGTTGCAGTTTTCTTAGTGTCTTTCATGAAGTAACAAACACATCAGTTGTTAATTATGTAGTTACGTGTAAAATATTTACAGTAGGTCAACTTACATAACACACTCGAGTGTCATTTGTAAATACTGAAATGCGATTATCTCCTCGCAACACTACTACACAACAGTTTTTGCATAAGTTACACAACTACGGATAAATGTGCTGGCAACTTATCCCGACTTTGTCTTAAGTACGGGCGCCGTGCGCGACGCGGCGTTGTAATCCGCCATTCAAATCGTAATGTCCTGAAAATTGCATGGAAAGCAAGTAACGAAGTTTTTCAACAATAGAATCTTTACTTCAATATTGAAATGATTCATCTTTCATACTTCAAAATCCTATGTTTTATATATTGAGGGCAGTAGTGAGTTCGATTTGCACTTGCACACACCAGAATGAAATAATGTTTTTTGTTTAATTTCCCCGTCCTCTTTACGTAGCAAAGCGTAGTGTTAAGATACTCAACACGCTTTGCCTTCAGAATTCGGCCGGAAGTGGGGAAAGAAAATATCTTAATGGAAACGGAGTGTCTTAACACCAAGTTCCCTCTGACAACCCTGCGATAAATAAAATAAATATTATAATATCTGTCAGTAACGCTTTCCTCCCGTTCTAAAAGTTATCAATAGAATATAATACTGCGATGATAAATAGATGTAGGTACTTTGTGTAGTTTTTAAAGAAACTTTCTCAATAATGGCTGGTGGTAGATTTGCTTTACACTATTACCGGCCACCGCTCCGACCGTTTCGTCGCTTTATTGTAATTTATGGCGAAGCGTTTTTGTATGGGACTTTGTTATCGATACTATCGAGATATTGAAGCAAATTCTTTGTCATGGGAATATATGAAATATTTTTTTCTGTGATGTATGTAAGGTTTTTTTTATAGATTTTGTGCAATGAATTTTCGGCTTATTTGTTCCATTTTGTCATTATTTTTTTTTAGCTTAAAGTTAAATATAGGTTATTTGTATTAAAAAATAAAGAATGTAATATTGAATAAAAATAATAGATATACTAACTAAAATTATATATATATATATATATACAAACAAGACAAAAATCGTTATAACAAAATTAAATTTATATAATTTGAAAGGATGAACTAACAAGCCAACCCCCCAACTTCATCGACGCGACTTCCACAAGTAATGTAATAATCATTAATTATAATATTATTTAACAATATATCACTATCGCTCGCGACGAGAACGTATTGTTTGAACAGATTATAATGTATGTTATGTAAGTATTACGTTTTGTTTCTCAGAGAGATAAGCCGGCGCGTGTGCTTGATATCAGATAAACCTCGCGCGTGTTTCTTAGTTTTTTTTTATCTTTTTTTTTAACTTCACGCAGTATCCATCACATAGCAGGGTAGGTAGGTTCCCTACCGGGCAACCTAGTTCTTTGATACTCTGTTCCCATTTAGTGACGTTTCCAACTTTCGCCGAATTCTTGAGGCGTTTTGAGTGGCGAAACTCAACGCATTAAGTCGCATCTTCTAATTATCTAAACTGCATAAACACAGAGCAGAACTTAAAATAAGTTCTTCTTTGTTTTTTTTCCTTTACTATGATTTGAAAGTGCTTATAGTTTTCTAAATGCTAAAAAAATATTAATATGCTATTATTTGTATGGTATAGTAGAACTACTTGTAAACTTCAATAACCTTTATTCACGCCAACGCACACTCCCGTTCTCCCCAGACAAGCGAGAAGACAGCGTCTGTCTGTCATATTGCTAATTGACACTTGAGAACACCATGAGGCATCCTTTATTAAGTATACAGGCGTGCTTTATACTAAAAAGCTATTTATAGTCGTTACACTGCACCCCTCCTTAACGACGCAAGTGGTTATGGATCGTTCTTTTTTTTTAAATGTTCACTTTGTGTTACATATATGTGCGCTTTTAATTATTTTATTTTCGATACATAATATAGTGACTGTTTAATAAAGCAAGAGTGCACCCACTATTAGGGAAGAGAGAGCGTAAGAGAATTAGGGCGAAATCTTCGTTGACCTTCGAGAACACAGGATCATCACAGGAAGGATCTTCAGGAGAGCATGTATGTGCGGGTTGATGACAGTGCACAAGGCGAAAGAGGTATGCAGAGAGGCAGAGACCGTAGCTTGGTGCTCCATTCTCTTTGGCTACCCCGCTAGAAAATCTACAAAAAATATATTATTTTAACAAATTAATCTGTTGTATTTGTCTCAACCAAATACATATTTAACAAGACCAAAGGAACATTAGAAGGTCATTTTACTTAGTACAAGCAATACAGATTACAAATTAAAAAAATTAAATTAGCTTCACGCTGTATCGCGCACACGGCAAGGTAGGCAGAGGGAATTTAGTGTAAAGAATCTCCACTTTCTGCCAAATTTTGAAGCCATTGCATGTTTAGTGGCGGAACTCAACACCGCGCTTCGCTTGGACACCAGAGCGTTAAAATGGAAATATAAATTTAATTAAATATTTAATTTTCTCGAGTCTGGATCGAATATTCAACCAGTCGCTCCTACAGACCCCCCTTTATGTTCCTGGAATTATCAATTTCGGCATATTCATTTATTAATGATTATATTGATACATCAATGTTTCGAATACTCGGAATTATTCACTTAACAATTTATTTTCATATTTTATTAAAGCCTATAATAATATAGAAATTGAGTTTGCTATTTATAAACCTATAATGACGCTTGCATAATCTTGTTATGACTTAAAGTTTTGAGTACATAACAACATGGCTTAATAAAGTGAGACTATTATCTATGATCATTTATTTAAATTTTAGTATTTCATCCTGGTCTGTCGTGCAAATCGAAACCACAGCCCACGCCTAGCCCATAGACTAATTTAAACAGACAGACCCATAAATATTCTTGAAAGAAATGTTTTTCCTTTAGTTACAATGTTTATATAGGTACGTACCCTACTCGTCATATAATATTATTATATTTAGTTAAATATTTATCTATATGAAAATATAATTTATAAAGCTCTTTTGTTACGGCCTGATTGACAAACGACGCACAGCCGAAACTTCCGGATTTATAAAAGTTGATGTTTGACATATAGTTTCTTTGGATAGTAAAGAGGAAAAGGAGAATTAAGAGAGGATTTGGACAATTCCTATGGAATGGGACAAGAGTCGTTATCGACAACTAGTATGAAGATGAGAAGATTATTTGGTGTGTTATATAATGTTATTACATTATAAAACACACCAAATAATCTTCTCATCTTTTTAGCTTCACGCTGCATCTCGTGTGTATCAGAGTAGGCAGAAGGAACCCAGTGTTAAGACACTCCGTCGCCCACTTTCCGCTCTATATATTCAGTATAAATAGTCTTTCCTTAAACTAATAATATAATAAACATGTCGCGTTTAAACAATCTAACATGCAGATTTGGTAGTGGTACTATTTTTAGAGACAATTTTTTTGACTTTCGCCCGTATTATATAGGCATGGGGCGCTGTATGGCGTGGCTCGACTGTCAAACGTGGTGATTCACCGTAGCTGGTGGTGATTCACGCTCCATTCTCTAACTTATGCGTCGCCCGTTCTTGTAGTTGCCTACTTATGGCACGTGTCTGTATTTGATTAGATCTTCTACCAATTTTTCTACACGAGTATATATTCGGATTCTATATGGGGAGTGTATTATATATATAATGTAAATATTAATATTATATTTATTTTGGACTGAAAAAAAGAAACGATATTTGTGTAATGCTTTAAAAAGACATTGCCTAGGTATAAACTAACCATATGTTTAGTTTTTTGTGTAATATAACGCATTTCAGTAAATTTTATGTATTTTACGAGACACAAAGTATTAGAAATTTCCAATATTAATATTCTACAGACATTTTAAGTACGACTCAAACAGATATATTGCCTACGCAATTTGAAATGGTTATTGGAATTACTTTCTCTTTATTTTAGAATTTATTTATGCTATAAATATCGTAACTGACACTTAGGTTTTGACCTTAAGATATATGATGTAGTGTGAGCGGACCCAATAAAGGATTACGTTGAACTCGCAAGTGTAAGCTGCATCGGTACTTGTATTTCCAAGAATAAATACTCGGGCAGGGAGAACCGAACAAACAGAAAGAGTTGAAATAAACTACTACAGACCTAGACTTCCAGTTGAAGTAATTACAAAATATAGAACTCTATTGATGGAAATGTGAACCTATTTTATAAGAGGAGTCCGCCCCGCGTAACATTACCCGCCCAATTTTCTATCGCGGTAAAAACCAGTCTTAATATTAGAAAAACTGAGGTCTAATGAGAATTAATTATTATTTCAATGTAAATACGGAACAACCGTTTAAGTTAATGTTTTTATTTCATTTTAACTAATGACCATTTAAAAGATAAGCTTTATTAAACTTGGTCTCTTGAAATACTGATTACACCCGCTAATGGCTGCAGCTATCCTTGACCGTTGCAATTTTTGGGTGCTGTTCTAGAATTTTAACAGTTTTTTTTTTCATATAATAGTGTGTCATGAGGTCAGGATGCCATTAAAAAACAGGATTGCTTATTGCAACCCACGCTTTTGGTGCCCGCGGCTGTGTAACGCGAAAACACGTTATATGCTAGACATCTTTGCTTTTGTATGTGTGTTATCACTTGGTAAACGCTATCACCTTCATTTTTATTGAAATATAGTTTGAAGTGGTTTTAGTGTTTATGTATATACGTATATGACTTATCACTTCGTTGTTATTGAGTTTTTATTGTCTGTTTTTATTCTGCGTAACACAGATAACTTCATCAACAAAACGCTTTTTGAAATCTCTTGTATGATAATCGCTTTGATTTGAGAATTATTTCGATCCAAACTTTACTTTAATATTAATTGTCTGCCCTCAGCTACTTCTCAAATATCTAGAGGTTATTGAGAGACTGTGGAGGGCAAATAAAGGATTTAGTTTCACCTACATTAAGCTATGACAAGGATAAAGGCTATCTCTTACATTATTAATGGAGTACTTTCGGTTATGGTTTTCGATAATATGTACTTATATATTACAAGCAAATTAATTGTACTTTTGTTTATTGTGATCACAAACTTCTCGTGTGGCCTGTTACTGCTACTTTCAAATTGCCTCGGTTTGGCTTCAATGAATAAATCAAAATTGTATTAAAAAATCATGAATTGTGGTTTCATGCCACAACCGCCGCGTTTGGTCGGTCATATCCTGCAACGCGATGACGTCGTTGATAGAACAATATTTATACATTGCCATTTTTTAAATCCTTTCGCGTAGACGACAATGGGGATTTTTGAATTGGTATTTAATATATTCAATTTAAGGCTTATCTATACATAAAAAGGCCAGTATATCTCTAATTTAGCTCCCCCTACAATTCTATCTGTCACTCAGAGTCGTTTCTGTTGATATTGACAAATGATGTGTAGCAGTAAGGGCTCGGGGGTACGTGACGAGACGCTCGTCCGCCCTACCAATAGTTTTTGTGTCTTTCCACTGTTCATTCAAATATTATACAATAGTTTAACTTACTGGATGTCATTTCACGCTAGGGTTACCAAATATTTTGAGAAACTACTCGTTTAGTTTAAAAAGTAAGTGAGGCCAGTCGTGGCGCAGTGGTACAAAGTGTGACTGTAAAACCGACTGGTTGTGGGTTCGATCCCCACTCGAGGAGATGAAATATTTACTTAAATTTATATTTTCATTTCTTCGCTCTGGTGTCGAGGCTAAGCGCGGCGTTGAGTTCTGCCACTCAATACGCAATGCCTCCAAAATTCGGCAGAAAGTGGGGAACGAAGTGTCTTAATACTAGGTTCCCTCTGCCTACTCTGCTATGTGCGGCATATAGCGTGAAGCTAATTTAATTTAATTTTAATTTATTTAGTTTAAAAAGTTACCGGTCATTTTGGATAATTACAGTCTTTTAGTTATTGAGCAATAGTTAATCAGATTTGTCGTCGCAAATTAATCTCACGTTGTTGTCAGAGTTTTAAATATGTGAACAAAGTTATGTTGATAAAAGTATGGATACGAGATGTAACGAGGGTCAATTATATAATATTAAATATATACTATATATATTTAATATTATATAATTGACCTTCATAGAATTACCTTAGATATCCCAAAATACAAAAAAGACTAGTCCTGGAAAAGCAGGACGGTTGGCAGCTCACATTAATATTTGAATTGAGCCCACATAAAAAAATTGAATGGGAAGTATATTTTTAAAGCGGATATGGAGACCGTTTTTTATGCTGTGTAATGTTTTATTGTAATTCTTTCTGATATAAATAATGTTGCAGACGCACAGTGTATCCCGCATGAATCTGGGTAGGGAAGGGAACTTGTTAAATCACTCAGATCTCACACACCGCCCAGTTATATGGACTGCGTGTTCAGTGACGGAACTCAATGTCTCAATTATTATATTAATTTATAACTCACATCGAAAAGGATCGCTTTCACGATAAGACTAAAAATAGTGTTAAAAATTTTATGTTTTTGCTTAGTAGCAATAAGAAGGAAGTTGCAAATAGATTTCATTTTAAAAAAATATAAAAAAATTGTCATAAAAGTTTAAAACTTATGGATTTGATCTATTATTTTTATCCATTCTATTCGATATTTCAAATACATAGTAAGTATCTAGACATAAGTAGACGAGATTAATTTAATACCGACCACCCATTGGCGGTCAGCTCTAACCTAAGCCGCTTATTTGTTGTACAATAACAACCTATTAATGTCCTATATCATACCTGTATTACCTATTATTGTAGACCGCCATATTAGTGCAGTTGCAAAGTATCCTAAATCCCCTTGAAAAAAATAAATTATTATATTTAAATTATTTATATTTCACATGCCTAGTTAGCGCTACGTTGAGTTACCTTCTTTATATCTGTAAACTAAGTAAAACAGAGAATTGCGTGTTAGGATACTAAAGTCTCTCAGCCTATCGTACTTGAAGCAGTATGTAAATCAAAGTAATAATATGACAGACAAGAAACCCGTGATGCTGTGATAATCTAGATTTATATATTTACAGATTAATGATGAAGTGATAGGTTTTTGAATTGTAACTCCACGTTAGCTGTTGTATACAAATTTAAATAAAAATAATGATTATACTTAAAATTTAAGCGTTTCTGAAGTATATTACAAACAACAGAAGAGATCTATATTTAAAATTATAATATCAAGTAATAACCCTACTTCGTACAACCTACATCAGTTATTATAACCTACAAGCTATTGTGTAAGAGCATATTAAGATGTTGCATTACTAAAACCTGACTTTTGTCTCTTTGTACTCTTATAACATGACGTTCTTCAAGAAATTTCTTTACACAATAATGGGATTCCTTTGCATTATGAAAGTTTCCTTCCTACTTAGCATACTCGTATATATGTATGAACTTTGTTCATCTTGGCTTAGTTATATTGTTTGTAGAATCTACTATGTAATATAAGAAATATATATATATAAAGACTGCTTTCATTCGCTAATGGTTATGGGTTCAAGTGCTATTTAGGGGCGAGAATATTTTGAAAATATAAACGTTTCTCTTGTTAGATTATATGCATTACGCGTTGACTTCCGCAACCAAACTCGCAGGGTCTGGAAAAGCGAAAAATAGAACGTGGGAAGAATGAAATGTCATTTATTTTTGTCAGTCTATTTCGTAATACACAAGAGGCATGAAAATTGTTCTATTTTGATTTATTTTAATCAATATATAATTATAAAAAATTTAAGTGGCACAACGTTTTAGCCTAAACACAAGGTTTCTTATGCCTACCCCGCCGCATTCCACATACAGTAGTATGTAAAAAAATATATAAAATACGACATACGTAACCTATTATAACTTAGGTTAGCCTTATTTTGAAATAAGATTAAAACAAAAATTAAATTCTAATTTCGTTCTCCCACAAGATAAACAGGTTGGCCTCAGTCCAAACAGCTCGGTACACAGGCACATCGTAATGTATTGCTTAGGTTACGTACCTACAACCTGGCTACGCTCTAGCTCTATACTTTAACTAGCGGACACACGCAGCTATACCCGCTTATTTATGTCCTTATTCCTTAGCGGTGAATTCTAATAAACCATTAAACAAGTGTTCAATGAAATATTTTTAAGAGAATGTCATTTTAATATCAAAAAATTCTTACAAACTTTCAACTCCTATTTTACTACACTGAAAGGTAGGGTTAAAACTTTTCATCACTTTTTAGTGGGTGTTACATTATGAACATAAACATCTATCCAAATTTTGCGATTGTACAATCTGCGGTTATAGCTGTGCTTGCGTCTATACCTCAGTCAGTTTTTTTTCCTTTTGACCTGGGATGGTCTTTACAATGTCACCGGATGACGGGGAGGGCGGGCTTTGATGGATGCTTCTGAAGAGTTGGCGTTCTCAGGGGAATGCACTGCGTACGCTAATCCGGATTTTAGCCGTAGGGCCCCGTCTCGCCTTGACGTTTCGTGAGATAGGACTGGCCTCGTCACCTCTTACGACGACAGAGTGTGTCGTGAGACTGAGGAGTGAAGTCCGTCTCAGTCAGTGGGAACCTCCTTTCATATATATGTATATAGATGCAAGAATTGATGTTGTAAAGGAAACTTGTCTGGAATGTACGTTTTCTCATAGACATGAATATATTGGTAGTGTTTTATTTTACATACTAACTAATATTATTTACAAACAAAACAGGACAAAGCGCGGCGTAACGTTCTGTCACCTAACAAGTTCTGTTACAACAACAACGAAAGTTGGACTTAAAATGGAGTACAAAATTTTTCAACACTAGGTTCCCACTGCCTACCTTGATTTATGCAGGATACAATGTGAAGCAATTTTTTTTACGGTATATTTTATTAATAAGTTTTATTGATTTACCTCGAATTATTACAAATTCTGTTTAGTCACGAACGAAATTCAATTTGAAACGAACTCGGGTGATCTCTTTTTTTAATAAATACCTTATCACCTTATGTCGTACATTCAAAATGAAGATATATTAAATTGGTCGTGTGTCGCTGGCAAGCTTCGTCAATTTCACTTATGAAATGGGTACGACATTTTCGTTTTATTGAAATGATGACATGAAATTTGACATGAACTATTACTTTGTGCAAGTGCATTTTATGAATTCCCGACCTCTGTTTGATACTTTACCTCGTATTTAAAGTAAGCAACCGAGACAGATTTGACGTCACTGTTCAATAGACACTTGCGCATATATTCAGTGCCTTTTGTATACGTTAAAACTGTCGTTATGTATATAACGTGTTTTTTTTTGCTGTCGTCATATACCGACGAAAAAATTGGAGGTGTTTCATAATTCGATGTGTTTATTTATTTATATATTTTTTTCTTGATTTCTTGTTTACTGAAGAAATTGATTTTAGTCATCCATTTTCATTGGAGAGAGTATATCTCAGAGGAGGTCCTATGTAAATTTTATGGCAATGGATTTAGAACCCATAAAAAACTGCTAAACCTTAAGATAATATACATACGTAACTTTACACTGTTTAATTAAAAAAAATAATTTAATTTTTAAAAAGACACACGTTCTTCATTTCTTTTTAAATATTATTTATCATTGATACTGCATAATTGAGCGTCACGTTTTGAATTTATTTAAACTCATATATGTGACAACATTGTCTCTTTTTATCGTACAGCCTCTTTCATGTGTCCTCCATGCAACGTGATATACGCGAAGTGATTTTGTGCTCAATTGGTACGCTATTAAGCTGTAATCAAAGAACTGAATTGAACTTTTCGAACATTTCAATAACTTAATTTGTATGTTGAATCGGTAATTGTACGACGGAAGCCAACACCCCATTTTTTTCACACACACCTAAGGAACATAAAAAAGTATTTAATAAATATAACCATTTACCCTATTGAAAATCAAACCAATATCCATAACGTGTATATAAATTTCATAAATATCATTCTCTGATTTGTCTGATACCAACTTCTATGTGATTTTTGAAACTGATTGTCTGAAGTTTATTAGGTGAATGACTTAATTTGGAGACGTCGTTATGTTTTTGAACTGTAGTTAGTTATGCGTGATAAATAACTATTTTTTTTTTCTAACTTCAAAAATAATGTTAAAGCGTATAGGGTTATTTTCAAATGGTACCAATGCATATTTTTGAGTTTGATCATACTCGAAAATATGAATTGGTACAGTGAGCGCATAAGCGTGTGACTGTAAACGCTACAAGTTGTGGATTCAATTTAACCTAAATAGATTTATTACCTCGCTCTGGTAACGAGGCAAAGCGCGGAGTTAAGCGCCACTTAACACGCTATGCCTCCAGAATTCGACGAAAAGTGGAGAACGGAAAGCTGTCTTCATAGGAACGAAGTATCTCAACATTAGGTTTCCTCTGCCTCTCTACCTTGCTTTTTTTTAAATTAGTCTTTAATTACCTATTGTATAACATGAACTTATTTTTAAAAATATAAACCTATAATGTTGGTGTCTCCCGTTCCTTGTTCAACAGAGCCCATTCGCAAGACGACGGGGGGTCCGCCACGCCTACGTGGTCGTTCACCGTGCACCGTGCACCTATACATGACGGCTAGTCTAGTATCAGTGGTGTTTATATTGTGTTATATACCTATATTAAATGTATTGCGAAATGTCTGAATGAATGAAATGGTTTTTTGTATGAGAAATTGTGGGGAATATTTCTAAGAATTCACTATTTATTTTCAGCGTACAACATAGTGTAAGATAGATTTTTAAATAAAATTAGTCGTCGTCGTCACCATTTGCATATTATTACTGTCTATATAAATATAATAAAGCGGAAGAGTTGATTTCTTTGTTTATTTAAAGGCTAAGATCAGAAGATCTCTGGATGTTCTGATCTGATTTACTTTATTTTTTTTTGTATGAAAGTTACATTCGTCAGGAATGCTATAAGCTAATGCTAAACGCCATCGAATTGCTTTAAGCGCGTGCGCTGCAAAAATAATTGAATATATTACTTATATTGAGACTTCAATACATTTTACATAAAAAATATTCCATATCATAAGTTTGTAAAAAAATCCGCGACACTGTGTTAACACAAGATTCCCTCTGCCTACCCTGCTGTGTGCGGGATACAGCGTAATTAAAGCTGATTTAGAAAATGTTTATAGGTGCAAAATCACCATTTTGATTATTATTACCGTCTCCTAATTAAGGATATCGTGATTCTAGACTAGACGCTAAATCAATAAGGCAAGTATGTAACTAACCCTAATTAGTAGTTTGGATTAATTATATTTTGAGGCACGCTGCGGTTATCCTAGTTTAATTATACGCGATTATAGGTCCAATAACCACCTGGCGTGGCCTGATTTTTTTCTATTTTTTGCTATGCTTACGCAAAGTGCAACGTTGATCTCCGCTATTCAATACGCTATTATATCGAACACGGACAAATACCGGCGAGTGGAGTATATTGACACCAAGTTCACTCTGCCTTCCCTGCTATGTTTGGAAAATCTATATGAAAGATAAAGCTATAGGTGTAACAATGAAATGTTGATATTATATTTACATTTATAACCATATTACAGTTGTTGTTTAAGCGAATAAATTCAAATCCCGCTATATCCTTTTCCATCACGCTGTATCCGCACATATAGCGCGTTCAATTTTTTATGTGAAATTTCAATTTATTTACTTTCAATTTTTTTATTCTATTTTTTTCTATTGAATTCTTAATTAAATACATATAACAAACAACAATAAGCAATTATTTCTTTCCCTTCAATAAAAACGAAATAGAAAGGAATGTCAGAAACAAGTGCTGTTCTCTCTTTTCGTTAATTAATGGAAAATAGACTTATAAAAGACCATCATAATATTGAAGTGTCTGCTAATGAAAAGGCTCGTAAGAGTGCGCCTGTGTTTATGCTGACGAAGACGTAGCCATATTCTTAACATATTAGATCGATGTTGTAAAGAAAAATATGAAGAAATCTTGTTAAAAGGCAGTATTTTTTATGATCTGTTGTGTATTAACGTAATAAACTAACCAGCAGGCACAAAGACAAATGTTACGGCATTCTGTTTTTTCCTAATAACATATTTTGTACTGTACCATAATCAATAATTTGACTCTCTATAGCGTTTTAGATCTTCCAGCCAAATCAAAAAGAAGTGCTTACAATTATTGTTGTCAACAATACTTATTTCAAAGTAGTTTATTGATCCAACCAATTCTTTAATTTACAACAAATACAACAAAAAATCTTAAAATCAAAGCAGTGCCTAGGGCTTGTGACTCAATTAAAAGGCTTTTCAGGGTATTACATTGTACTATTATTCGTCTTCACTCCTCGAGCTCAATATAGATAGTTAAATACAATCTATTTTCTTTGGATTGTGAAGTCAATGCTGCAGGAAAGAAAGTACTCTGTCTTTGTGAAATTGCAAGCGCTACATAGCGTATTCGTAAAAGTATCTATATATATAAAAAAACGCCTTTAATACAATTTAATTACAAAGTAAAGTTAATTATTATTTACTTATTGTGATCGGTAAATCTGTATTACAAGTAAACACAACATACATCCTTTATTTAGCCACGATCGAGTAAATAATTATGATATTACATATCATCTGATTTAACACTTCAGTACACTCAACGCTATACCACCTACTCCGCGTCACATAGAACCTGTGGCGCCACAGTGGCCTACATCGTCCCAGCGGCCGCGGGTAAGCCGCAGTGTCGCCTTACGTTATCCTATTACATGCCTATATACCGAGGTTAGGGTCGATCGAGGCATCTTGTTTATATTGTAATGTAGTCCCATTGCTGGGCAAAAGTGAACTGAATTTTGGGGAGGTGGGGAAAATATAAATATTATAATCCATTTTTAATATTTTTAAAGTGTTATGTCACAATCAGGAACGCAAAAAAAATTTCTACACCAAAAATAAATTATAGACGTTTAAGAATTTCGATGTAGCTTGATAAGAACGTATGACTTAGTGGTCTATGTTATTTTTTTCGTGTTAGGGGGTTAATTTCTCATCTTATTTTTTCTGTCCATTTTAGTCTAGTATTGAGTCTTCTTGGGATAAAACTAGGCGTCTGCCCAATGGTTTTATCCCAAGAAGAAGAAGAATTACCGCGCCTAATCACCAGGATCTCTCTGCCAGGTTTGGCCAAATTACCAGTATATGTCACTGTCAATAAATGCCTGGTCAGTCTGGTTTAGTGATAGTCTGTATTAAGATTTAGGGGAATATACAAATATGAGAAATAAAATTATCTTTATATAAAAAAAAACTCTTGACTACGACTACAATTTGTTATATTTTTCCGGATTAAAAATGTTAAGTGTTCATAAGCACTACTTTATTTAAATTTTGATATATATTTAAATATATAAAAGAATATGCGGGTAAAATATGATACTGTTTTTTCTGGTGTGCCCGTGTTTCATCAGTTGCTATTTTATGAGCTCGACACACTAGCTAATTTCTCGTCGCTATAAGCGATAAGATAAATAAAGAACTGAGGCCAGTCGTGGCGCAGCGGCACGAGGTGTGACTGTAAAACCGACTGGTAGTGGGTTCCATCCCCACTCGGGGAGATGAAAATATTTACTTAAATTTATATTTCCATTTTCTTCGCTCTGGTGTCGAGGCAAAGCGCGGCGTTGAGTTCTGCCACTCCACACGCAATGCCTCCAAAAATTCGGCAGAAAGTGGGGAACGGAGTGTTTTGACACTAGATTCCCTCTGCCTACCCTGCTGTGTGCGGGATACAGCGTGAAGCTGATTTATTTATTTATTGATTTTATTTATAAATAAAGAAAGAAAAATTACGAAATATCCAAAAATGAGACCTGTCCAATAAAAAACAGTTTATAAAAAGTTTCAATATATTTTTGTGGCGCATAGTTTGGCTTTGATTCCCATTCAAGTAAATGAATTCCCTACTCATTCATTACTTCGCTCTGGTAATGAACAAAGCGCGACGTAGAATTCCGATACGCAGTGTACAGAACTCAATAAGCAGTGTATAGAAAATTGGACTTTACGTGGGGAACGAAGAACCTAACACTAGGTTCCCTCTACCTAATACTGAGATGCTCTGTGAAGCAAAAAAATAAAAACACCACGTTATTCGCTTAAAAAGCTTCATTTTCAATCCGGGCCTCGGGGACCGCTTCGACGAGCTCTAGTCGTTTTAGACTTTTTTGTTTGCCGCACTCACGTCGTAGAGCTTTCGCTAATAAGCTGTAAAAGTAGCAACTCAGCGCATTTTCAGCATAATAAGAAAAGGAAATAAGCCCTGTGGTTGTGGTTTTATAGCTATATTTTCATACAAACTGATAGACTTGATATAGACTGTCTGGTATCTTTGTTATGATAGTGGCTAACAATACTTAATAGAGTAATAAATCAGCTTCGCGCTGTATACACAGCAGCGTAGGCAGAGTTAACCTAGTGTTAAGACACTCTGTTCCACACTTTCTTTTAAATTATTAATCAATAATTAATCAGCTTCACGCTGTATCCCGCACACAACAGGGTAGGCAGAGGGAACCTAGTGTTAAGACACTCCGTTCCCCACTTTCTACCGAATTCTGGAGGCATTACGTGTTAAGTGGCAGAACTCAATGCCGCTTAACCTCGACACCAGAGCGAAGAAATGGAAATATAAATTTAAGTAAATAGTTCATCTCCTCGAGCGGGGATCGAACCCACAACCAGTCGGTTTTACAGTCACACTTCGTGCCACTGCGCCACGACTAGCCTCTTTTAAATTGTTTCGGGGCATTGCGTATTGAGTGGCGGAACTCAACGCCAGGTTATTGCAATGTCTTCTTAATCTTAATTTCCTCGAGTGGGGATCGAAACCACAATCGTCGCATTACAGTCACAACCTTGTGCCCCTGCGCCACGACAGCGCCATGTAGTGAGTGGAATATCATTTTATTATTATTGTAAGCATATTAACTTAAGACACTCCGTTCTCTGTGCATCGATCAATATTTGAGACATTGTGATGCTTGGTGGTCATACATCGTCACCCTTTGTTTACCAGAGCGAGAGAAATTAACACAATTAAATATAATCATTTTCCCTATGTGGAGATCGATTACATAGATATGAAATGTATTCTACCATGTACCTATGTGGTATCTTCAACGTAGGTTCTTCAACATACATTATCAAATCAAAGGAATTAAAAGGAATTTTTTGTTTGGTCAGTTCCAAGAGTAAAATGTAGTGGTGCATTATATAGAACAAGCGCTACTGGCCAGCAGCACTCCCCATTGTTAATACGACGTCAGTGCGATCTGTTTTCAAACCATTGTAGTCGTGTATTGATTCTTGATATTTGTATCGCTTAAAGGAAGTTCTCACGAAGACTACTGTGACAGTTCACAATACGTGGTTAACAAGCTGTGTATAGGTAGGTCTCTCCAGGAATTGTAATATTGTTATAGGATTTACATCATTTTGACTTTGAGATCTGGGTATAAATATAGTTCCTTTATATCTCTCATTTGGTGCAACACTGACATTATTACACTTTTTTTTTTTTAAATTAAAATATTTCAATGTATGAGAAATATTAGTTAGGTACGAACTTTTATTGTGCCTCCGGCTTTAATTCAAAAAGTGTAAATGCGTGTTTGATACTTTCGTAACTTAAAAGTTTTACATCTAATATTCATTCATATATACATTCCTACATTCAAATAAAGGCACTCCGTTACACAATAGACATAATAGACAGTGTCCTAGTATTACTTGGTCTCCGACTTCCCTGAAAATAATAACCTATTTATGTCAATTATTTTAATAAACGAATTGCGCTTTGTTTCAGGTAAGTCACGAAAGCTGAATCACGGCACTTCCCGATCACGGCTTGTGTTATATTGAGTCATTGTGTGGTAAAGATGGTAATGTATTATAATATATGCTTATATAGATTTTTTTAACTTTACACCGTATTCCTTTCATAGCAGAGGTAGTCAAGAAGAATCTTAGAGCTTAGTGTTAAGACTCTTCGCTCCCCATTCGGGCACTTTCATTCTCCACATTCTGCCGAATTCCTGAGGCATTGGCAACTAATATACCTACAGTAGGTAAACACAAAGTAATGATATATCACAAACAAAGTGAAAGTTTCGCGACAGTCGAGCGAATGCAAATATTTTTTGCGCGTCTCCCAATATTATCACACAAGACGCAAAGTCCGAAAGTAAATGTTTGCAAAGTAAACATTGGTTGTTATTGAGAATATTGGAATTGCAATTCACTCATCATACAAGCAATATATGTAAATATATGTGTGTGTGTGTGTGTGTGTGTGTATATATATATATATATATATATATATATATATATATATATATATATATATGTATATATATATATATATATATATACCTGGAAACATTAGACGTAGGAAGTGTTAAGACACTCGGTCCTCATAAGTAATGTAAAAAACTATTTTAAATATCTTTTCGAGAGGTCAGTATGTTCATATAAAGCCCTCATAGGACTAAATTTACATACAAATCTGTGTGTGTATAACATATGATAAATGTCATACATTAAAAAATATTATATCTATATAATAAATAGCAGACGCCACAAAATTTAATTACAAACAGCACCTGTTATGAGCGCGAGTGTAAATAATATGTGCCCGTGGATTTCCTTTGATATGCGAGGTCGATACGCGCTCGGCATCCCATTACATGCCATTACCTACTAGAATGCTACAATGAAAAAGTTTTCCACGAAAATGACATCGCCTTTCTGAGTTTATATCAAATATATTTGATGTAAATTTTGAATGATAATTTACTGAGACTTCGCTTGTTGACTATGTTTCAATCGTTTTCATGCAGATTATATTTAAAAAACGTTTGAGTTATATTGCTAAACTATCTATCTACTTTAGACTCAATTTAAGACTGTATCTTTTCACTCTTCGTCCTTTTCGAGACATTGTGTGTTAAATACGCTAACGCCGCGCTTTGCCTTTTTATCAAAACGACAAAAAGGAAAATGATATTTTTAAATTGAATAAATACAATTAAGTATTTCAAGCGTTAATGTTTGTAATATACATATTGTTTTATTATACATATACTAACTAATTCATTCATTTTTTTTTAATGGGAATCGAATCCACAGTCATCACGTTTACAAAAACACATTTTGCCGCGGCGCCATGACAGCCTTAAGCTGAAGCTTCACTGTACATCTACGTAAACATGAATATATCATTATTTTATATGTATACTTATACTATAATTATTAATAATGTTTGACACATACAATGCACGTCTCAAGAGAGCCTGAGATCTGATTGCAAGGGTGAGAGACGCGGAAGCCGGAAACTTGTGAAGGCGACGTTGCTGTCAACTAAGTATCTACCGGATATTTATATATGATTGTGGAATGTATTAACCTATATTACTGTAAAGTTTTTATCTAAATCTATCCCGCATAACAGTGTACCTCGAAACCCAGTGTCAAGACACTTCGTTTGCATTAAATCACTCACTCCGTTCCTCACTTTTCATAAAATTCTATAGGCGTGTTGAGTGGCGTAACTTTGCCTCATTTTGAACCCATTACTTTCATAATTTAATTGTTCACACATCATACATACATATATGTACGTATATTTAATAGACGTTAGCTTATCTTAATAATATTGCGCTGACGTTGCTATAGAGGTATCGGAATCAAAATAAAATTATCTTTTTCAATTACATTAACCACGTCATAATTAATAATAAATAAGATATAGAATTGATTAATAATTAAACATTTGGAACTTCTAGATTATTACCAAAATTTTGTGGGAACATAACAAAACAACAATGTAACACGTAAATGTGATAAATGTCTTATTAATCTTTCATAAGTATGGAATAACACTTTAAAATGTTAAAAATATTATTATTTTATTATTATATATTCACAGCAGGAAATGGGCAGAGAGGGCCTAAACAAGACACTCTGTTCTTCACTTTCCGTTCGATTTTTTTTTCGTCCATGTGATTAAAATCAAAATTATGTGTTCCCAGCTAAAATCATAAATGATATTAGTAGTCCTCAAAATACAGTAAAACATATACTTTTACAGTACTAGATAAATATAAGGAAAATCACAGAACTAAACTAGTTTGCATAAATTTAATGAACGGTACTTTGATTCATATATCGTACTCCAGTATCCATGCGATACTTATTTCATTGTTCCTTACGAGCTTTACTATAAGGCTCATAAATTCCATTCTCTATGGGAAAGATTACGACTCGATAACGTCGGCCATTAGCGCGGCTTTGGGACCTAGGCGATTAATGATTAAATTCCTCAACCTGTAAAGGTTAGAACTTTAATTGAAAGCTAAATTACTATTCCGAGTGGTAGGAGATTGTAATAAGATTTCACAGCTTTAATTAAAAATATATATTTTGTTACATATTATGGTTTAAGAACTCACTAGGGGTTTTTTTTTATTTCCTCAGTCTAGTGGCAATACGTAGCGTGACGTTGAGTTCCTTCTAAACACGAAATGTATCAAAAATTATTTGGTACCTGGGAAACACTAGTTGCCCTCTGCCTACCTTGCTATATATACAAAGTATAGCTTAAAGCTGAAAATTAATATATAAAATAATACAGTAATTCATTAATAATTTGGATTCGAAACTAAAGTTTTATATATTAAAGACAAATGTTTCTCACTTACATTGGAACCCATGACTATCGCTTGCTGCTACTGATAAAAACCTACATATTTATATATTTAGTAGTATAATAAACCGCTTGAAGTAAAGAGTCATTACTTCGCCGCTAATCCTAGGTAATTTACTCTTGTATCGCTTTATACAGAAAACACCAGCGACACTGATAGCGCATGGTAATGGCGATAAGAGTTATCAGGTATGAGGTCATAGCAGGTACGATTTCGAATTGGAAAATTATTACATATATTATTATGGTTCGAGTAAGACTTTTCATTTCCTTGTGTTGGAAAACAAATTTTGAGCCGTAATTGGACACGTACGTGTACAAGCTGTGGATTGATGTTAGTTTCTTACTTAGTGACTTCGTATCTTCTTCATAAGTCTGAATCTAAAAAAATTAATAACCGTGAATTGGTCAGTTTGCTGGCCCCCCTTCTTCCTTAATGTATACAGTTATTCTAAAACCATTAAGTTTATGGTGTATACTCCTCAATTGAAAACTAGAATAGTTAAAACAGTTTTGTGAGCTCACCACCACTGATCTGATAATACATGTATTATTGATGATCCCATAATAATACATGTATTATTTATGGGATCACTGATGTTGAATCTACAATTATCAAAAATTGTATGTATTTTAACATTTATTGTAAATCTGCTTTCTGGTCCTTTGATCTTTAATAAATCAATTTTCGTAAAACTTTTGCTAAAAAAAATACATTTAAGCCTCTTCGATATGTTTGTAGAACGCAGTATTGTTACAAGTAATACTAATACCAATTCAAAACTAAATTGTAACTTAAAATTCTTTAATATTTAGTCATCCATACAGTGTGTGCATACGTATATTGTTCACTAATCGAGTGTAATTGGTAACTTCCAACCCTCCGGATTGCACCGTCTGTGTCAATTAAGCACGATTTACTTTTAAAATGGCATGTTGATTTGTGAATACCCTTAGTAATTATGATTTTATAGTAAAAACAACGTGTGTTATTTTAGCTTCACGCTTTTTTTTATACCAGGGATACTTCCCTCACTCAGTTCTCGAAACATTGAGTGGCCGAACTCAACGCCGCGTTTTATCTGTTACCAGATCGACTATTAAAAATAATCGTAACAGGAATCGAATTCACAACCATCGCGTGTACTGTCGAGTAGTAGACGATGTGCCGCTGCGCCCAAAAGATTATACGTTTGTAAACACATTATTTTATGTTTAAATTGAGGAATAAGAAACAAATATATATTAAGATATACTGCGTCACAACTTTTATTGTAATATGTGGATGGATACATTTTAGGATATATGCGGAATTATATGTGGACGTTTGGCTTATACAGATACAGATCTTATCATGGTCTTCGAGGCGCATTGACACGAAACGTGATGCTTGTGGATTCTATCTCGGCAACAGCGAATGATTATATTAAATTAATTTAAATCTCCCGCAATAGAATGCAAAGAGTTCCGCCACTCAAGAAATCGAATACAGAGCGGAAAGTGGGTGACCCGGAGTGTATTACACTAGATTTCTTCTGCCTAGATTAGGCACAATGCAGTACAGTACAGGCTATACATAGAGAAGCTGTTGTGTATATTTACATAGCCGCAGCCGCAGTATAATCTCAGGCGCAGTGTCCATCGTCTCGTAAACATCATCATGTATAAATATCGCATCGCGTTTTATTTGCATGATCACATGACAGCGTCGTTGTTTGTTTTGCTTTGCTTTGTTGTGTTTTTGCGATACGTCTATTTTTGTAATTATAATCATTTTATTTTTGTCATTTGCCTTTATTTACTCAATTTCCACCTAATTTACGAGACATTGTATATAGAGTGCCGGAACTCAACGCTGCGCTTTTTCTTTACCAGGGCTATGTATCTTGAAATAATATTCTCCAAAAAATTTATATTTAAGAAACTACTTATAAAAAAAGTAATGCGCAGTTTGCAAATTCAATTAATCACAAAAACTCTTGAAAAGCATACTAATGTACTTATTTTTTAAAAAAATCTTACAATCGATCAACACGTCCATTTTTATACAGCTTAGATTATGTAAAATTTATTGAGGTTCTTTATTGATAGATGAATAGTTCTGGTTCGCCTATTTACTATTTAAATATTTTTAGTTTAAAATAAATGTTTTAATCTATATTGTATAGTTGGGAACTGAAGTCTTTTAACACCAGGTACCCTCTATCTACCCTGGTAGTTATGCGGAGGTTACAGTGTAAAGCTAAAAATGAAAGCTTCAATATAAGTGTCTTAACAGTAGCGTTAACCAGAGCGAAGACATCAAAATATTAAATATTTAATTTCCTCGAATGGGAATTGAACTCACAACCCTTCGCGTCTACAGTCACTCGTCTGTACCCATGCGCCGCGACTGGCTTTTATAGTGCAGTACACACATAAATTCGCGTGAAACCGCTAACAATCTATACTTGATAATATTTAATGTTTATAATAGGTTTTGCTCCAGCGATGTAAGGCGGCGGTAGGCGACATCGCACAGTATCGTGCTAATCATATACTTTTCTTAAGGAATCTATAATTTTGCGTGCAAATAGTAATTAGTTTCAACTCTTTAATAATGGACATCATATTAAACATAGAAACGAGCAAAATAAAGACACGTTTTAAAGTTATAAAAATTTGACGCTCACTTATTATAACTAGATGTGGAAATTGTCAGTTTCGTAAAGAGCAATATGAAGAGAATGTGCGTGGTTGTTTACTCTGTCGACAAAATAATTGTTGCTTACATGAGCGTTAAGTGTAATAGATAACTGTTATTTTTCTTCTCGCCAATTTACCTATTATTTAAGAAAAGGGGATTGAAATGTTAAATGAAATTTAGTAGTGGATCGTAATTCGATCTCAATACACAGTATGCTTCACGTTCTTGTATATGTGTAGGTAAAGAGAGAAAATTGTATGTTAAAGGCTCTCGACGCACCGCAAAATTTTCGAGACATTGCGTGTTGAGTGGCGGAAATTAACATCGCACTTATTCCATAGTCGACGACAGATTAGACATTAGACAAGGAAAATATATTTAATATTTGTTTCATAAAAATATTTCCGTTCCGTCATGGAGTAACAGATGAATATTATAAATACTGCGCATTTTGGACAGTTCGCTATTTGATATCAATACCGGATTTGACGCACTCTAACAAGCCAATAAATTAGACGTCTGCACGAGAGCGCGCGGAGTGTGAGTTACATCGACAGCATAATAGGGAAGTTAAATTGACTTTTAGCACTTCGCCATGTTGATTGTAACACTTTGAGTTTATTCTGATTTGTGAATACTGTTAATATTGATTTTGTATAAGTATATAAAATCATGTAAGCGTATTCTTTTTTAGCCTTTTTGTGTGCCCCGCATGATCAGAGAGGGAATCTAGTGTATACGTTTTTCCTCACAAACCGCTTAATTTTCAAGACATTGCGTATTAAATGACGTGACTCAATGCCAGTCTTTGTTATCAAAGCAAAACAAATAAAATTATTCATTCATCTGAGTGGGAATCGCATCGTTCCTTTAATAGTTAGAAGTTGTGCCGCAGCTCGTCCTCTGAAAATAAGGAACTGCCTCGATTGACACATTTCCCCACATCTACCCTCTTGCTCGAGCTTGCCAACACCAGATACATGTATAGGCAGCAAGTAAAAAAGCCAGTCGTGGCGCAGTGGCACAAAGTGTGACTGTACAACCGACTGGTTGTGGGTTCGATCCCCACTCGAGGAGATGAAATATTTACTTAAATTTATATTTCCATTTCTTCGCTCTGGTGTCGAGGCAAAGCGCGGCGTTGAGTTCTGCCACTCAACACGCAATGCCTCCAAAATTCGGCAGAAAGTGGGGAACGGAGTGTCTTACACTAGGTTCCCTCTGCCTACCCTGCTGAGTGCGGGATATAGCGTGAAGCTAATTTAATTTAATTTTAATTTTTTTTAAAAAGGAGAATAACGCTATGCTTTGCTATGCTGCTAGCAAGATGCTAGTGATGCATAATTATACATTAAAAATATAGTATTATAAAAATGTAGTTAACATGTTTCTAGTTACGAGCTTATAAATTCTGTAAAGTACAATATTTAGAAATTTTACTTACAATATAACGATATTGAAATGGATATAGACTTGCGCCATACACGGTCTTATGAAAAGATTTTTATTTTTTATATAAATAAATTTTAAATGTAATAAGCTACAAACATACATACATATGTAGCGGTAGGACTGTCTTCTCCTTATTGGATGCCCTATTTATAGCGCCTCTGATAAGTCTCTTTTGTTTTGTAACGAGCGTGGAGCGAATGTATGAGTCATATTTGAAAAACATTATTAGAACATAACTCTATTTGGCATCTAATGGTCTGTCTTTCTTTTATGTTTGGAAATAAAAGAAAGAACTTTAACGCTTTTTCCGTTCATGTCGCATAGACATGGGAAAAGGAAAAAGAGTATGGAGCTCCGTTCCCCACTGTCCAACCATTTTTCGAGACATAGCAATGAATGGCAGCACTATGGAAATCGAACCCACATACGTCGCGTCCACAATCATATTTGATCACAACGGTAAATCTCTACGGCAGCCCCAAAGGAAAGTAAATATCTACATATACCATCTTATAAATATCTCTCTAATAATGAACATTATATTTACTGAGAGAACACTATTTTGTGGTCTCATTGTGTCGATTTAAGGATCGTATCTTAATAACGATGAGTCAACGGAACATAGTATTCCTTTATGGGCAGATACTTGGGTCCGTCAAAGTACGCTCGAACGTTACCTATAATTGGATATAAAATTCCGCTTTGGCCGTTAACGTAACAATTTTGGAAAACGCTCTGATAGGGCTCCTCTACACTCCGCAAAGATAGGATATATCAGTCAGTCTTAATATGAGTAACGGAAATTTATATGGATACATTGCTAAAATGTATTTTACCCAATAGTTGTACATAACGTACCTTTTCGTTCATTGGAATGGTAAATTTTCATTTAACGTCTTAAAGTGCAGGTAAACAAAGCTGCGGGCGATAACTACTTTTCATATAAAATACAAAGGAAGTTATCTTAACAAACCAACACATGGTTGTCTTAAGTAACATCTTTTAGTTTTAAAATAGAATTCGTTACTAACCAGCGTCGCACTCTCCCCAGCCCCCGTGTACATATACGGGCATACTGCATAGATGTCCTGGGATCGCGTTGCACGGTGCACCCGAGGACGCGACAGTTGCCTTTTAGTTTTATTGTACTGCATTTACGCTCGCAAATAGCTTTGACATTGCCTAGTGTTTCTTTTATTTTGTTTCAGCTTCACGCATCTATTGTGAACAGCATAAGCTTATCATGTTACGCGCAGAGAGCATGTAGTGTTGAGATTCTCCGATGTCCACTTTTGGTTCATTTTTGTGTTTATTGCCGGAATCCAACGCCGCGCATTGTGTTGCTATATTGCAGAGATGAAAAAAAATTACATTTATGTTTACACTGCTGCTATACTTGCCCGATATACACGACGATTACATTGGAACTTATACACATTTGGTTAAAATACATCGTTATTAAAATTAATGGAAGTAAAGTTTATGCAAATGATTATGGTTATGGTTATATCTGAACGTTGATGTATCCATGTGGATTATTATAACTTTTTGCGTTATGAAGGCTAATTTTGGGACATGTCTATGTACTGTGCGTGTGTATATACATGTTTTTTTTTTAGCTTCTCGCTGTGTTCGACATACCTCATAGTAGCCAGAACGCCCAACATTCGAGACGATTATGCGTGCTGAGTCTCGAATGAATCGAAATCAAAACTCAATGCAGCTCATTATCTTGTATCAGGGCGCGAAAATTAAAATAAGTTATTCTCTCCAAGTGTTTTCTACTCCCATTGAGACGCAATGCCGCTGCGCCACTAAGGCCTCGACAGCATAATGTAATGTAATCCAAATATAACTGAACTATTCAATATTGGATTTCAGAACTTTCAGCTATTGACTAGTTAATATTTACGTCACTAGGAGAACTAGTTTCAGTCATTGTACCTAGCTGGGTACAGCCCGCACGAGCTGTGCGGTGAATATGCTAATTCTTGAGTACGAAACACTGTATTAGCAGTTTGATTACTTTCGAACGTGAGTTGTTACGATGTAGGCTTTAGAAATTCTATGGCTTCTGCGTTTTTTTATTATGTCGACTTGTCAGTTGTAACTCTGTAGTAAAATCTAAGAAACGGAATTTGACCCAATTCTAATATATATTTTTTCGTGAAACTTAATGTAACTCAGGTGATACAAGAATATGGCGCATCCAGATAGTCTGGTGATGGAGCAGGGACCTAAATAATGTAACTCTTTAGAGTGTTCTAGTAAAACTCTCCCGTTTAGATCCATGTAATTTATAGCTGCGAGCACATTTTATAGCACATTAGGAATACGTATTTTTTTAGTTTTGTTTTTCAGCCATACATTATCTAATTTTCAAATGATATTTCGTTTATAAGACGCAACCTTTGTGTATACATATCATATCAAAAAAGTGAGACATTCACCACAAATCACCGCCATTTCTTGTAAATAATTTATAAATTGCCCTATGAAATAAATCCTCTACTATAATTAATTTTCATGGCTTCTATAATATTCCAATTACGATCATTTGAATGTATATGAGCGTTGCTATTTCAAACGTTCTAACTATATGTTTCGTATAGGTAGGTACCTATAGTGACATCAAAGAGAAATAGTTTTGCGTTAATAATTTTAACTGACATCGTTCGTGGCGCAGTTGCTACGTTTCTAAGGCCCGTATTTATAAATTGCTCTCAACACTGAGATTGATCTTGAAAGCGATTTGTAGATGCCAATTGTTCTACTGCCCACTTCGTTTTAACTACTACTGCTACTAACTTCGCGCATATATATAAGAGGAAAGACGAAGGTAACTTAAGTCAAAACACTCAATTTCTCAATTTCCGATTAAATGATGCAATTTACCTTGTCAGAGAAAAGACATGATAACTCCTTCGGATGGGTATGACACCCAAAATTGCGGCGCTTACAGCTAAAACGCTGTGTGACTAAGTTCTCACTAAATAATGTCTCTAAATAGACGATGATGATGTTTCCATAAGTTTCAAGATATATACAAATTTCTTTCCCCTACATTTCTTTTACCAATTAGTTAAATCAGCAAACCGTTTACTGTCCACCGTCGCTTGGAGTCCTGCCAGCGCGCGGAGCAGTGCGCCGGCGTCGGGTCGACGACACCGGACGCGTCGTGATACGAACACTAGAATTGTAATGACTGCACATTATCATCTATTATGTCTATAGTATTATATGATTCCATTTTCGGGAAGTAGTGGGTCATTTTTATTTCAGGTGATGTCTTCTTGATAAGTAAGTATACAGAGGGAGTAAGGGTGCAACTTACTCGTGGAAATGGTAAACGAAAAAGCTATTTGCAAAACTTTACCCGTGTTTCTGGCAGTTTTTATATAAATTCCAATTACGTAATTGTTGCACCAAATGAGCGATGATTTCGAGTTATGGGCCAAAAAATCTTCTTGCTGCTACTCACTTAGTTTAAGTTAGAGCAAAACATTTAGTGAAATTAAGTATTTTCGAGAAGGAATTTGAATCTATAACCATCGAATAGTTAATAACATTCTTATCTTGAAAAAAATACGTCAATATAGTACGGTAATAAAATAATGGTCTATATGAACTTCAGTACCGCCGTCCAAATTCGTAGTGATAACTGATATATATATATATATATATATATATATATATATATATATATATATATATATATATATATATATATATATATATATATATAGCTTATCGATATCCGCTATAACAGCCCACGTAGAAATCAATGAATATCATCAATATCATACAGTCATATGAGCGATAACAAGCCAAACCATTTTTATATTTTGCATTGACAAAAGAGGTCGCGTATATGAGATTTGCCTAAATGTGAATATACGATAAATAATTACAAAAATCCCTCACATTTGTATGTAAGTTACATAATTTTAAATATATGAAACTTGTATAACGATAACTGAGTACACAGTGCACAATAAAATCTGCTAAGAGTTCTCTTACCAAAATTTCCATAAGAATGCAAAATAGGAGATTAATCGATACATAGTTCAGGCAAATGACATAGTGGACTTCAACTTGTACTTAAGTGTCATAATGGGTTTGTAATGTACCTATTATACACTTAAGTATAATAAAACGTCAACCTTTGAGTTGGCCAAAAATGTTTATTGCATTCTCCATTACGCTGACAGCATCTCCGACTCCGAGCCAACATTCATCAGTACATTTAGACGCCACCGCAGGGAGAAGGGCCAAGTTTTCACTGGCGTAGGAATATTTGGTCACTACGTCACTGGTGTCAGTCATTGGTGTTACGTAATCGTTGTTATTTGTGCAAGTGTGTAGGAGTGCGATTTAAAATTTGATTACAAGTTATGGTTGCCACCATTTCCTGTACGCTTTTATATACATTTTGCGGATGAAGCCCTAGTAAAAAAATCATTTCTGTGCTTATTTAGGAAACGTATAAAAATTTTAACATAGCGGAATTTGAACTCACGCCTCTTGAAAATCGTCCAAGTGAAAGAGGCGCGGGCTCAAATCCTACTCACACACGTTAAAATTTTTATACGTTTGCTAAATAAGTATTTTTCTTTCCTAAGTGTGGAATAACAATTTTAAAATGTCAAAAATATTGTTATTTTCATTTATTTACTGTTCTCTAATATATCTTTGTAACCTTATTCTTTTACTTATCCTTGTTTACGCCTATGGTCAGTATTTAATATTTTTTTTACAAAATAAGTCACTCAGAAAGTAAAACACAAAAAAAATTTAAACTATAAACGTTGAAATATGAATAGCTTGTTTTCTGTTCAACACTTTTGAGCGGTAGTATACTTATATCTATATACTATCGAAAACCTATAAAAATTTGATCATAGCCGAACTCGAACACTCGCCTTTGACTACTAAGTCATATGTTTTATAAAGCTACGTCGCACTCTCGCGTCTTACATATTATAACTTATTGATTTAGTTAACTTGCTTATTGTTATTTTTTTGACCCACGAATTTGTTTTTTTGTTTCTCATGATATAAACTCTCTCAGTAACCTCTTATGTATCTCGAAAAATCAATAAACATTATGTTTTTTACTAACACTTTAAATTTCAAATTACCTTTTTTTACTTTACTTTACGCCAAACAGTAATTGGTACTAGAATATCCAAAGTTCATCATCTATGAAGAACCTTCATGCAATATTTCAAATCTCCAAGCTACATGTAACCTGCGGCTACGCCCGCATTTTCATATAAAACAGCTACTCAACATTTTAAGTGCTCGTGGCATAAATATAGTAGGTAACATCCAAATAATACTGTGATGTAATTCAGCATTTCTCGATAAATAGAATACACAACATAAAAATATGTTTTTATTTCGAATCAGTAGTTCCCGAGATTAGCCAAACAACCTTTACAATATTAGTAGAAAAGTATAGACAATTTGGTAGGTAATATTATATATATATATATATATATATATATATATATATATATATATATATATATATATATATAGAGATTTTCGATGATATTATATATAGCTTACAGCCTAAAAAATATATATAATTCTCAGGTGATAATAATTGGCCCTAAACAGTAAATACATAAAACAATATAATAACTGTGTAACAACCCTAGCATTGACAATTTATAAGCTATGACGGCATCAATGACGTTCACAAATTAAGAATAGAAATGGCTTGACATTGATCTTGGTGTCCGTCTCCAGGGAAGTACCGTCGGTTTCTGGAGGGTCCATTGCCGTGACCCCTGATCTATTTCATTCTTCACTCAAACGGGTTTATCGCAACTGATAGACGGTTCAGTGAGATGTTATGACACTATTAATAAAATAAAAATAACGGATTATTTCGAAGTACATTAAAAATATAGTTTACATGTAACAATCCTGGCATCAGCAATGACGGCATCGATGACGTTCACAAATTAAGAATAGACAGAGTTTGACATTGATCTTGGTGCGCGCCTCTCGGGCAGGGACCATTTCTTACGGGGAGGTTCAATGCCGTGACCCTGAACTATGTTATTCTTTAGTATCCTGCATTGGGCTTATCGCAACTGATCGATGGTTGTGCTATCGATATTATTAACATTTTTTGCTGTTTTTACTTTATTTTTTTCCACACCAAATCGTACATATTATATTAAGGGTAGGCAAATTAAACCTAACTTGGGAAGGTCGGGTTTCCTCTCAAGTTGCCCGAATTATTTCGTATGCCGAACCCACTACCTTACTTAAGCTTAAGCTGTCGAAATTGTTGTACACTTGTTGCAATTTGTTATTTTTGTATTTTCTATTATGTGTAGAAATATTCAATGATGGATGATATATTTTTAAATTGTTTATTTTATATATAAATGAGTGATTACGAAATGTCCAACGTAAAGTTAATTAAGGTGATCCATTTTCATTTTCGGCTTTCATTTATATCTCCGCAACTGTCATTTTGCCAACATGAGAATGATTTTGACGGCGGCGCCTTTTGCAAGTAACATAAGATGTTTTATATATAGGTACATAACGTACGTATGGCTTATATTTTTGTAATTAATAGCTTGTTTTTAAAACTAAATAAACATATAGCAAATCAACACTTACCTCCGTAAATGGATACTCTATTATTACATACTATAATAAAATTATTAAATTCGAACCAATAATCCTTCAGATTACAATGTTCAAACAAAATAAACTCTTCAGCTTTATAATATTTTTCCGCATATAGTAGAATAAGTAAAAGGAACCTGGAGATCTATTGTTAAGACACTCCGTTCCCATTAGGGCGCTTTCGTTCCCCGTTTCCTACAAAATTCTGGATGTATTGAATCTTAAATGGCGTTACTGAACTCCGCTTTGGCTCGCTACGAGAGTGAAGATAAAAAAATATTAAATTACCTCAAGTGAGAAATGAACCCACAACTTTTGCTTGCGCTTACAGTAGCCTCAAATCTTCGTTTAATAAATAGGTCCATATATCGCAAGGAAGGAAGGCTCCTATAGGTATATAATTAGTATGTGTTACCCGAATTTCAATAGAAACGTACAGACAAATGTTAATATATATAATATTATCATCTTTAATCATGTTTACAATATACAAGACTTGGCAATGATTTAGTCCGGCATGACCTTAAATCATCTCTCATGTGACGGCTTCCTTTACTGTGTCACGAAGACAACGTTTTAGGATTATTATTTTTATTTTATGTATCTATGTGATTTATGAACGTTATTTTACTTATTTATTATGAAATAAATAACAATCTAGCGTGAAAAGTCGCGTTTCTAAAAAAAAAAACGCTGGACCTAATTTGTACCTGTTGTACTTGTTGTACTTAGTGCCAGATCAACAAATGTGAGATAGCACTTGAAGCGTTCTTGAGGCGTTATTGAAACATGTTGAATAGTAATTAATGTAATATTATAATTTTTCTATAGACTAAATATATTTCAAAATAAAAAATATATAAACGGACATTGTTAATACGTCACAAGTAGGGGACGTATCCAGAACATCTGGCTATACGCCACAGCAGCCTGCTACACCACAGTATTCTCATACGCTATAAGAGATACGCTATATAGAGTCTAGATATGTATATATTTTTTTCTTTTTACGGTTATAATATAAATTTGAAAGGCAATAATACATATTTGAATTATAAACTACATGAAATCAGCAATAGGGAACTTTAGTCGCGCGTCAACGTGGTCGTGTGCGACGTCACAGGTTGGCTAATTTCTCCATAGGCACTAATGAAACGGATGATTTATTGTGATGAATGCGCACATACGAGTAATATCTATTATTTTGCTATCAAGGTAATGGAGGTAGGTGTTCTACAATCTGGGACTGTAATTAACGTTTAACTAATATTAAAATTATAACAAGAGTCTAGACGCATGAGTGTGTGGTTGTAAACGCGACAGTTTGTGGGTTCGATTACTACTTGATTAGATGTAATATTTAATATTTTCATTTCTTCTTATCAATTCAATACAGTTCAAACTTATTAACTTCTAACTTACATTTAAGAAATTCAAGTATATCGTCGCCTAGTTACTAAATTACTAACAGCCTATTAAGTAAGTTCTCAGAAGAGAAAGAAAACTATGAATATACGTATAATATAAAAACCTTCTGATAATTATCAGAAGAAATCAAAATAAATAAATCAGCTCCCGCACACAGCAGGGTAGGCAGAGGGAACCTAGTGTTAAAACATTCCATTCTCCATTTTCTGCCTTATTATGCAAGCATTAGGTGTTGAGTGGCGGAACTTAACGCCGCGCTTTGCCACGACACTAGAGCAAAGAAACGGAAATATAAATTTATTTCATCTCCTCGAGTGTGGATCGAACCCACAACCAGTCGGTTTTACAATCACATTTTGTGCCCCTGCTTCAGACTGGCCTCATGTGGTATGAGCGCATGACCTCAGAAGGTCGTTATAATTTCTAAAATATAGAATGTGAAATAAATGTCAATATGGTATTTTTTTTTTGGAGAGGCCTACGTCCAGCAGTGTACTAGGACAGGCTGATGATGATGATGATGATTGTATTTTTTACACAAAAAGAAAAAAAAAAGATTCACACAAGAAAGTTGCGCACACTCTAGGCTGACAATATAGACTTTTATTTGGATTGAAATGTTGTATCTTAAGTCTTAACAAAAGCCATAAACCTCATCAGATATTTTCCACCTCGGTGTGACACCAAGTACAAAGCTAATCGCAGTCACGTGTGTGACGTCGCCAAATGGATCATGCAGCGCCTTGCAATGTGCAATGTGCAACAAGTTGTGTGAACGAACCCTGCGCGTGCGCCGATAACGCGCAACTATGTATGCCACACGTACTGGTAAACACTGATTGCGGTCAGTACTTGCACTGCTGGAGTTATTTATATAATATTGTTAATTGTTTGCTTATTGTACCTATGCTGGTAACTTTTTTTTGCTAAGAAGGGCGTAGTGTCTAACAAGCCGCGGCGTTGAATTTCGCCACTTAAACGCAATATCTCAGATATTCGGCGGAAACCATTGAATGGAGCGTCTTAGAGCTAGGTTCCTTCTGTCTCCTTAACTATTGTTATTGTTTTTTTTTTTATTATTTTGTTTATTTTTATTATCGTACATAAAGGCTATTATTTAAAGTATTTGAAAATAGTAAATCTACTTGATAGAAAGGGTAAATTACATTTAAACATGCGTGCTTTTAATGCAATGTGTGTGTAATCAACTATTACGTTAATTGTCTATAAATAAACCTAACTACCTACTTTAGAATATACCCCTCAGTTAAACAATTTTTCAAATAGCTAAACGTATTTATATAAAAATGTTTACTATGAATGGGGTAGCCATTTGAGGGAGGGCGTCAAGAGCTAGATCGCTCGTTGCGATACGCACGCGGTCCAAATCGGATTATACGACTGGAAAGTTTAAATATACGGTTAAATTATTTTTAACTTTTAATAGTTAATTGCACGTGAAAATTATACGTAGGTTCCTGGCTACCTAGTCAACCAGAAACCTACCTTAAACTTAGTAACCACGTTCTTTAAAAGTAAAAAGGTGGTGAGATGTGTGGATGGTATTAAAGCTTCAATTTGTATCCCACATAAAACATGCAGAGGCAAGCTAGTGTGTAGACACTCCATTGCCGACGAACCATTCGAGATATTGCGTGTTGAGCGAAACTTAACGCCGTACCTTGTCTTGTTACCGGAGCGAACAAATGTAAATATGTAATTTATTTCGCCTGATCGAGTGTATAAGTAGGTGTGTAGGTAATAGTATTCAAATTGAAATGTAAACGAAACTAAATTCGAGACTTAATGGTCGACCTTTTCCTCTCAATTAGCTGAGAGTTCTTGCAAACTTGTGACAAACTTGGGTTTGAGACTTCTTGATCTTAAGATTTGGTACAATTCAATTTAATGACTCCTTATATCGAAGTAGAGGCTAAAGTTAAAATGAAAATTTAGTTTTATTTACTTTTTGTCCTGTGAACTTTTTACATAATCCTTTAGCGTGACTTATCCCAAACACCGTACACGTACTTATCCCAAATATAGCAAGATCAAAAAGGCAAAGGGTATCTATTATCTAGTGATAACAGTCGTCCCCCACGTTTAGGTGGAATCGAAGTATAGTAGTTTGAGTATTTACGTGTTGAGTTGCTCAATCCAACGTCACACTTGGTCTTGTTAAATGCGTGTGTCTGTAAACGCGACCAGTTGTGGCGAATTCTGAAAAAATGAAATAATGAATATTATAATTTTGTCCCTTTGGCAGCGAGACAAATCGTGGCGTTGAGTTCCGTCACATAACACGCAATGCCTCCAAATTTCGGTGGAAAGTGGAGGATGGAAGTGTCTTAACATTAGATTCCCAGGTTCCCTCAACTTACCCCATTATGTGTGGGATACGGCGTGGTGAAGAAAAAAAAAGTATATCTATTCATACTTTATTTGTATACCTGTTTATAAACTTTTAAATTAATGTTATATTTATATTACTTTCGCAGTGAGTACCTCCTACTCGTATAGTAAAATAAAATACCTTTACAGAAGACCAGTTGCTCCTAATATAGCAGATGATGTCGAAGCAAATCCCTAATGGAGGAATGTTGTATTAAGCTCACGGGTCTCAAGATGTTATTTAGATAAAGCTCTTCGTTAAGCTTCTCATCCGATACTACTATTATATGAAACTTATATTTATATACTTTTTTATAATATTCTTTTTTAGACAAACGTGTGCTGTACAGTGTCTAGCGTAAACGTGATTGAGTTCCGCAGCTCATCAAGCAAGGTCTCGAAAATTGAGCACAGGGAGAGAAACGGAGTATCTTAACACTATTCTACGTTCTCTTTGTGGCATACAGCGACAAACCAAAAAAAAACTAATTCTTTTTTTATTCTTCTCGTATTTTTACTAAAAAAATACATTAGTAAAGATTCTACGTTAATCTTTTATAATTACGTGTGGAGTAAATTACGAATGCGCAACACCATTCTGAATGTCTCTGTTTCTAATTTTAAATGTTTACGACGATACTCGTAATGAATAATAAATGATCTATTAATGACTCACTGTGATTCGATAGCACGAACTAAATGCCTGTAGAATGATAAGCTTTGTTTGTCATTTTCTCTTTGGTTATTTCTTTTTTTTTTTCATTTTCGTTTACTTTTGTCATGTATTGAGTGCACTCTTGATCTTATCTAATGCAATGGTTGTAACTTCTAAGCCAGCGACGTACCTGTAGCTCCTCTGGTGTTACACCTTGTCGTGAGCGTCGGTGATCACTTACCCGTACGTTCGTTCGTGTCTTTCTTCATAATAAAAATCATATCCTGAGCAGGGTATATTAGTGTCATGGGTAGTGTCTAAAACTACTATGCTCAAGGCGTAGTTAAATAGAAATAACTTGGAGTTGTGTATGACACATTTTTAGTGCCCAAGGTAACTCTGATTAGTTCCTGAGATTAGCACATTCAACCAAACAACGCCTTCAATTTTATAATATTATTATTTTGCGGTCCGGATAAACAAAGTACTGCACTTACTTCGAATGATAATGATTTTTGCGGTTATAATTTTCACTTCGATTTCAGTAATTTTGAATTAGTTTTTTTAACGTTGACATGACACCATTTAACCTGCCTTTACGAGGCAGTAAAAATTGACTTTAAATGCAACTTGACCGGGAAAAAAATCTGTCTTGCTAGATGGAACTCAAATAAATTTTGGCGACATTGGAAAGAATTCGGACATTCCAATGAATGTTTAGGCATACAAAAAAAATGAAATTTTACAAGGTCTACTATTTTTTTTATTTTAAGATATACACGAGACCGTCATGCCCGGTCAGCACAGCACAACAGCACAGTGTCACTATAATCGTAACGCTTGTGGATTAACAGTAACAAGTTAACATTAGGTTCCCCCTGCTTACCCTGCTGTACGAAAAAAACATGAAGCTGCGAAGTTCTAGCCCCATGTATTATTTATTATTTCAAGAATTATATTTACGTATGCTGGTGAAATTAATAATATTTATTAAATGACCTCCCCTATAATAGTTAAATCTTTTCTTTATTCAATTGGACCGATTGAGTGTCCACAAAGAGCTTGTTGTAAGCCCCTTATAGACTGAATTGGAAAATTTGATTTCAAATTCAGTGTGAATTGATCTTCTTTAAATGCTTAATTTTTTTATAATATTTTCTAATAATAATTATTATATATACATATTATTTTATTAGAAGGCGTAGCCGACAATTTTGCGCTCTCTATTTTCTCATTTTATTCTAGTGTATTTCCTCATCCTTGCTTAAACTTATAATTATCTCATACAGGAAACTGTATAAACTGAACTGGCATAACGTCAAACTTTATTTTCTTTAATTCCGTATATATGAAATGTACATGCTAGCTACAGAATACATCGTCATTACAATAAAGATAAATGCTATATGATAAAGCTTTGAAAACTGTAGAGATCTAAAAGCTGTTAGTTTAAAAGAAATCAAAGATGCACTTTCGCGATTATTTATGAAGGCCGGATTTATAAGTTTCATTATAGTTTTTTTATATATGGTCATAGCAAAAGGAATTGTAAATTCACTTTGTCTTTTTAATGTACCTAATGAATAGTAATAATATCTAGATAAATAAGGTATTCGCTCTCCTTTGCTCCTTAGTTATTCGTTGTTTTCATTTCGCAAATTTGAGAGGAGAGTGCTGGATGAAGCGTAAAGCTGATACTAAAAACTTTAATTTTAAATAAAACATCATATAGACTCTTAAGTCTAAAGAGTAGTAGTTACTACATTCTCATAAAAAATGGAAGTGATGAAAGGATAATTTTCAAATAAATAAATTAAATAATATCTATCTTATGATAGCCTACCTTATGGTGATCAAAGCCTCCAAATTTTACCAGAGTAAAATATTGTTATTTTGAAAAGTGATCCTCAATCGCAACATTACATAAAAATCCACGTCACGTGAAACAATAACGTCCTCGTATATAAATAGTACCAACAAAGTGCGCGGAGATTGAATTGAATGATTGGTCTCTGGAGGAAACAGGGCTGCCAGTTGATGCTACATTCAAATACATACTATGTATGTACATACGAAAATACATACATACAGTCTATTATTCTTGCTCATCATTATTATTATAATATCTATATATAATAAATAATAATATATTATGAATGTGAAAAGTTTGTGAGGATGGATGGTTGTTCCACTATGGCGCAAAAACTACTGAACAGATTTAGATAGAACTTTACGGTAATGTAGCTTATACATCAGACTGGCCCAAAGATTACAATTTAGGTAAAGAATTTGTTTAATATGGCTATAACATAACAATAAGCTTAAACGGGCGAAGCCAGGGGTGGGTCGCTAGTATGTTATATTATATGTACGGCTGAGATAAACTACTATTGTTTGCAAATCGTATAAAGTAAGCTTTATTGTTGTTTCAAAAGATTCTGTTGCTGTTCTGAACGTCGTGAATGTTTTTACCATTACGTGAGCATATTTTCAAATTCCTCGCAACGACGCAAAGCGCGGCGTTGAGTTCCGCCACTCTACACGCAATGTCAGAATTTAGCGCGTACCATGCTATGTGCGAAAAAATAAACATTAGCACGATAGACAAGGAAAACTGAGATATGAGTGTTAGGGCACTACATTCGCATTAAGACACTTACGTTTTCCACTTTTCGCCGAATTCTAGAAGCATTGCGATTTGGGTACTCAGAATTAGCAAAATTAATATATTTAATATTTCATTTTCTTTAGTGGCAATCGAACCCACTATCTATCGGCGTTGAGTACACTTGTGCCCCTGTGCCACAACTGACTTGTAATAATTATAAATACTGACTTATTTATAAAAGGAAAATTTTGTACATAGATACATACATAACTCATTATTCGAATGCATTACGTTTTACACTCGTAATAATTAAATCATTGTCGGTCTTTCAAGCATTTGCTCTCGTTCTACGAATAAATATTTTAATGAGAAGTTTTTTAATTACTTACATAATAAGCGGTCTTTTTATCTTGGTCGCGCCGGCGTAGTGGACCTATGTTTGACAATAACGCGATGTTTTGTGGGTTCAATGCCCTTTTGAGGGAACAATTAGCGTTATATATATTCGATTTATTTTTATTTCCCCGTAGGTAAGTTTTACCTTGGTAAGATAACCCGTGGCGACTTCTCTGCCTGTTGCGTTGCATATGCAGAAAGCGTAAGCGAAAAAAAACACATTGTCTTGGACACAATGATTAAGTCAGTATAGGCCTTGCAAGCAAATACTCTAGTTCTTCGAACGAATTCTTTAGTGAATAGTATTTTTTAATTACTCACGTAATAAGCGAAATTATAAAAGTTGCGTTCACCCGCGACTGTATGGAGATGTATGTATAGCTAACGTGATTATGTCATATGGATATACACTTATACATACATATCTTACGTTTAAAAATAGATTAAATAAAGTTTTTTTTATGACGATATATGTTTTTTAGCTTCACTCTGTATCCCGCATAGAGCAAACTCGTATTAAGACTTAAGATATTTCGTTCTCGGCTTTCCGCCCAATTTACAAAAAATTGTGTTCTCACCTCTGCACTTTTGTCTTTTTACCCCTATAGAAAATAATTAATTCCTACAGAACTGACACTACTATCATACTTTAGTAACTTGAAAATTAAATTATTGAAATAAGTATATTTTTTGAATAGCTACATATTTATTATTATGGGCTGTGAAATATAGGCAATAAGAGCATTTTAAAATTGCATAAAAGTGCTTCAATAATATTAAAAATAGATCCAAATGCTTACTAAGACGGCACGACCAAAAAATTATGTAATATTTACGTTATTACATATTTGACTGCGATGGTAAAATGCACGTGAGAAATACATATGCAAAGCTATAAAAATATAATTATGAATTATGAAAAATGTTATATATGTAGAGGCCATCTTGGAGCAGAGGAACAGCATCTAATTGAAAGCATGACAGCGCTGGGACAGTGGGTCCGATTCCCACTCGAGGGAAATGGTTAAATTTAAATCATTTTCGTTCCTACACTCTGGTAGACGATAATACGATAAAAAGTTTAGTTTGACGTTATGCTTATGCTACATCTGTTATAGTAGACAAAATTAAATAAAATACTTACAGTATCTTATTTAATTTCAGTATTAAGTAAAATTTTATACGAAAATCACCATTTTATCTTAATTTACTTTTTTTACTCAATGTGCCTTTGTCTTTCCAGGTAGAACAGCGTGATGTCCCTGGAATCGATTGCGCCCACCTCGCCATGGACACTGAGGAGGGTGTCGAAGTGGTCTGGAACGAGGTTCAGTTCTCCGAAAGAAAGAATTTTAAGGCCCAAGAGGACAAAATACAAATGGTTTTCGACAATCTAACGCGCCTCGAGCACCCCAACATCGTCAAATTTCATCGATACTGGACGGATACGCATAACGATAAACCCCGAGTATGTTTTTTTCACCTTTACGGCTTTTGATTTGATATGACAACCTGAGTACTGTATAAATATTCAGTGTCGCTAAAGTAAGCGGTAATCGTACTTCCCTTAATTTTTTTTTATAAGCTTAAATTAGTCATAAAACATTCGTTTCTTCTAGGGTCCTTAGATATTGTTGAGATTACAGTATAAATTTTATTGAGGAGCATAACGCTGCATACCGCATATTGCAGAATAGGCTGAAGGAAACTAGTGTTAAGACACTTCTTCCTCCTCCTCATCCTTCCTTCCTTTTCGTCCTAATTATTAGGACACAGCGTGGTAAGTAGCGAAACTCAATCAGCCGTCAACGCCGCGCTTAATAACAGATTAATACCAAAGCGAGAAAATATAAAATAATATAATGACCCCGAGTATGAATTGAACCCGTAAACGTTCAGATCATAGTACAAAATAATTGCCAATTTGAATATACTAAAAAAACTATTTTCTTTGTACTTCTTATATATTTATATTCGTTGTTTATATTTTCAGGTAATATTTATAACAGAGTACATGTCGTGCGGTTCGCTGAAACAGTTCCTAAAACGTACCAAAAGAAACGTGAAACGGTTGCCCTTGCAGGCGTGGAAGAGATGGTGTACACAAATCCTTTCAGCGCTTAGGTAAGGCAATTAATATTATAAAGATATAGTTTGTTGGGACTCTGGAACTAGTTGTTCTATTTAAAAAAAACTACTATGTCCTTGCATATGAAATAGGCGTTTTGTCGTTCTGGTCTTTCTAACCTTTGGAATTCCAAATTGAAATTTCTACCGCTATTTGCATATGTATTTGTGTTTCGTTACGATTACGATTAAGGCAGTCGTCTATTGTCCGTAATTGTTAACCATAATGGAGAAGCTAACCTCTAAACAATCTCTACAACACTAGACCACACATTGGGCGACAGTCAGCTACCAAATTAGAAAATTGAATGGGAATGTCTAAGACGTCCATCTTACTCATCGGACTTTGCTTCAATAGATTGCCATTTTTTTCAAAATTTGGATAACTTCTTACAAGGGGAAAAATTAAACTGTCCCAGTCCAAACCGCCTTCAAAGATTTTATTGGGAATCAACATCCGAATGGAATGGAGAATAAAAGCAAGGATAGAAGCTTGTATAAAAGCATAGTATATACTTATATTTTAGATTAGAGAATTTGATACTTTTTGAGTTCGATATGATATAAAGAGAATGAACCAAAGCCTCGTGTGGTATACAAAATAATGGATTTGATAGAGAGCGATACAAAAAGTGAGGAAGATAAATAATACCTATCTTCCTTACCCTTTAAGATAGACACCTATCTTCCTTGTACTTATTTAAGAAAATTATTAGCTAAATGTGTTATAACTATAAGCTATACAAAGCAAGGGTTTGCCATGACAAATCAGATCGGCTTACTCAGATAACTCTATAACTCTGTATTTTATCAAGATATTTTTATGCATTGAACGTACTATCTTTTTACTGTATTTTTGACACATCATCGTTTGGCTCTTTAATTTACTTTCATAATAATATTTCATTGAAAAGCCATCTAGATTTGTCATGAAATACATAATTGTCAAACATTATCATTTACCCAGTTATCTCCACGGCTGCGCACCACCCATAGTGCACGGGAACCTAACCTGCGATACGATCTTCATACAACACAACGGCCTCGTTAAAATAGGTTCAGTGGCGCCGGATGCCATACATCATCACGTGAAAACCTGCCGAGAGAATATGAGGAATATGCATCTCATTGCGCCAGAGTATGGATGTGAGTTAACGTTTTATAAATATTTCAATGTTTAAAGTATAGACTATTTGTGTATACCTGTTTTTTGGTAATTTCTTACAAAATGATATTTTTAAGAATTTTGTGAAATTATAACGTTACTTACTTTGGAGGTATCTTAATATAAATAATTAGTTATTAAGCATCGAACTGAACAAAAATACGATAATGAACAAAACGTCGAATCAACGATGATGGGCTCTATGTCATTTAACGATTAAGTAAAAAGAAAATGAGGTACTTTTAATTAAATATGTATATCTATATCTACCTATGAGCAAAATATTTTTTTATAGTTACCATGCAAAAATAAAACAATTCAATTTAACTATTCAAAAGAAACTAAAACAATAAAGTTTCCGAAACTGAGCGACCTTAGTCGCTCTAATTGTGTAAAGTAAATTTTGCTTTTATTTGGCCAAAAGTGGGTTATGATATCATGAAGGCTCAATTTGATAGAGAATAGCAAATGAGTGGACACAGCTTAGACCATTTGTAAAGATAATTGATGCCAAAATGTCTTTTATCATTATTTCCAAAGTAAATATTCCCTTAAAATATTTTGTTAGTTTTACATATCTAGTTTTTGTTTTTACTACGGACTGTAATACTTGTTTTACGTTCCGCTCAATTGGCATATGCAATTTGTTTGTCTTTGAATATTTGTCTTCCCAGATGAGAGAAATGAAAATAACTTCAATGTAATTCTTCTTTCGAATGAGGATGAAACTAATACCTGTCGTGTATCAGTAGACTTGGATTGAATAACATATAAATAAGGCTTAGAAGTAAATAAATCAGCTTCACGCTGTGTCCCGCACACAGCAGGGTAGGCAGAGGGAACCTAGTTAAGACACTCCGTTCTAAGAGGGCTTAGATTTTATTCTATACCTAATAAAAGATAAAATCACTGTATCATTTTATTGCTTCCTCATATTTTATTGAATTATCTATAAATTGCATGAACTATTTTGCCTTTTGCCACCAGCATCCCAAATGGTAACACCAGCAATGGACATCTACTCCTTTGGTATGTGCGCGTTGGAGACTGCTGCGTTAGAAATACAAGGAAATGGCGACTCCGGGAGTCACGTCACAGAGGACCACATCGTGCGCACTGTAGAGTCTCTGGAGGAAACGAGACAGAAGGACTTTATTTATAGGTAAGTAAAGTAAAGTTCTTAAATGTCATTTAAATTCAACAACAGGAATTTGTACAACAAGAGACTGTACGCACCTTATCCGCTTTAAATATATTTCTGTAACATATTTATAAAATATTTATTCCTATTTTTAAAATAATTGTGATTTTAATATATCCTAAAAAGGTTCTTTTTTGTGTTTAAATTATTGCTCGATAAATAAAGTTTACTGAAAGAAAAGTGTCAGTTCATAATAAATAAAATTTCCTAAGTTATTTACCGAGAAATTAATCAAAATGGATTTGATAAAATTTATGACTGTGATGAAGTGTTATTCCACGTTTAGGAAAGAAAAATACTTATCATAGAGAAAACGTTTAAAAATTTGAACGTAGCGGGATTTGAACCCGCTTCTTTTTGGATCTTTGAACTCTTATACATTTTCTTAATAATGAATTTAATTATGTTCTTTTTAGATTTAGAAAAAAGGAGCTTTTTCTGGAATATATACACTAAATATATTACATCTTTGATTCCAGATGTATAAACAAAGATCCAGCGCTAAGGCCGACGGCTCGCGAGCTCCTCTTCCACCCGCTGTTATTCGAAGTTCACTCCCTCAAGCTATTAGCTGCGCACACGCTTGTTAATACTAGTGGTGAATAAATTTACATATTTATACATTTATATATATAATTGTGTCTCGTATATAGACGAGTAGGCAGAGATAACGAAAGTGACATGACGCTGTATTCCGAATACCCGAATACAATACGTTGAGTTTACCGACCGAGAAAATAGCTTTGAAGTAAGGATTGAACCCCCAACCATTTTGTATGTAGTGAGGAGGTCGCAATGTACCATAATGACGTCAAACAGGAAAATATAGTTTTTTGTAGACTGGGAACTTAGTGTTAGAATACTCCATTCTTATTTGGAGACATTTTCGTTTTCTACTTTCCGCCTTACTTTATAATTTAATTTACTTTGCCTCGTTACCAGAGCGAGAAAACAGAAAATGTTAAGTATTTATATAGCCGAGTGGGAACCACATCCACAACCGACGCGTATACTGTCACACCTTGTGCCATTGGGCGACGATGGCCTCAAAAATTATACAGGGTGGAAGTTTCAACAACACCTTAAATGAAACCACAGTTATAACTACTCTATAAAAGCCTAATACAATTAAAAAAATGTTCTATTCCCAATAATTAAAAAGTGTTTTTTTTTTTAAACAAAATAAAAATTAAAATTATCGTTGTAATATCAAAGGGAAACGGCCGCATACATCTCATTCCGAAATTGAGTTGTAGGTATTGGCGGCAAAGTTCAAAGTCGATTATTCTTTAGTAGTATTTTTGTAGTAGTATGTGTTTTGTTATTAGAAATGCAGGTATGGATAAACTGTTGAGGTATATTGATAGTTTTTTTTAGGTATGGGTGTAAAATATTTTACTCTATATGCTGTCCCGTAAAAGGAGCGCAGACACTGCCACCCTGTATATAAAAATGAGAATTAATGTAAATCTTTTCTAATTATATGATCAGCCGAATAAAATTGTACAACAATCGTGAAAATAGTGATATACTAGGAAAATAGCTCAGTTTTGTTTTTTATTGTGATGCAATAATTTTTTTACTTCACGGCCTAAAAAGAACCTAGTATAATATATAAAAAAAATGAGTGACTCCATTCAAAAATAAAAAAAAACAGTTTCATATTTTATTTTTATACACACAAAACTAAAAATACATTTTAATACCACCTCGTTTATTTATAAATATAAGTATGTATTTACGCTGTGAGGGTTGAGGGTTTCCGCCCTATAATTAAGGGAGCCTTGAAACGTTTAAAGTAAAAGGTCTTTTTAGAGCGTCATTTTTATATTTCTTTGCCATTTTAAACATTCATAATATGTGTGTCAATGATTATTTTTGTAATTTTTATTCTGCTTAGAGAATGTAAGTAACGAGTTTTGGTGATAAACGAATTAAATTGTGTATATAATGTATACAGTATTTTTTTATGGTATAAACCTTTTTATTGTAAAATAAATAAAATATATTTTAAACGTAAAATAATATAATATAATATAAATATAATTACAAACAAAATATAAAAATAAATAAACCAGCTTCACGTTGTATCCCGCACACAACAGGGTACAAACCGCCGGTACACAACAAGTCGGTCTCACAGTCACACTGTGCCCCTGCGCCACGACTGGCCTCTAAGACAAACAACATATAAATATATATTATATATTTTTTTAAATACAACGTTAAAGAGAGCAAAATTCAAACTACTACTTTTCACATCTAGCACCATTCTGCACTAGACAGATAGACTAAATATATATATGTCTATTTGCCAGCAAATATCTCGGAGACGATAACGGACGAGGTGTGCGGCGCGCTCGCGTGGTGCGTGCGCAGCGGCGAGCGGCACGAGCTGTCCGCCAAGGACCTGCCGCACGCCGAGAAGCTGGAGAAGTTCGTGGAGGACGTCAAGTGAGTGAGCGTGTTATCATAGTCATATAGCTTTTCTTATGATTGGTGTGAACGATGCGTCACGTCCAGAGGGTGCCCTGTCTAATATCTGTCCGTTATTTGTTCTTGGGCATACGGGTACGCGACCCCGGATCCTCGAGCCACCACTTGTTATAACCTCCGTCCAGTCCATAAAAGTGGTGTCCCCTTCTTTCAATCCCCTCCTTTTCCTACCTTCTCCCTCTGCCCATCCTTTCCCGTTTTTCTATCTGTCCTATTCCTCTCCCCCGGTTTCTCCCCACAGAGGGGTTTTGGAGGTCAGATGGCAATCGCTCCATTAAAAACCACAACTTGCCATAACATGGAACGAAAAACGAAAAGACTGGGTAAGACTAGTGCGTCGCCGCAAAACGACACGCAGGCACATCGCCCTACACCTGCGACAAGTGGGCAAGGGCTACCGTGTCAAGTACGGGCACGGCTAAAGACGCTAGTACCCAGACGGAAACTCCGCTTTGCAACGTGGAATATTGGCTCTCTAACCGGACGATGCAGGGAACTCGCAGATGTACTCATGAGACGTCGGGTCCAGTGTGCTTTCTTCCAGGAAACTCACTGGAAGGGCAATAAGTCCCATAACATCGGACAGGGTTACCGGCTTATATACACTGGGTCACCTTCCGGTAGAAACGGTGTGGCGGTAGTGTTTTCTGAAGAGCTTCAGAATGGGCTCCTTAAAGTTGACCGTCGCTGCGAGCGCTTGATGCGAGTAAAGGTACTGATTGAGGGCGTTACCACAAACTTAATCAGTGCCTATGCTCCCCAGGCGGGATGTAGCGCGTCCGAAAAGGAGACATTCTGGGAGCAGTATGAAGAGGTGCTACTTGCTGTACCGTCTACCGAAGTGGTATTAGTTGGGGGGGACTTGAACGGTCACGTTGGAAAGGATGCTGAGCCGTATGAATGTGTTCGGGGGCTTAGGGCACGGTCTTCTGATCTGGCCGTCATGAATACGTTCTTCCAAAAGAATCCTCAGTACCTTATCACGTATAAGAGCGGATCCCACTCAACTCAAAAAGACTACTTATTGACCAGACGGTGACGGTCATATGGGCAGAGTAACTAACTGTAAGGTCATTCCAGGCGAAAGCCTAACGGCCCAACATCGTTTTCTTTCATGGACTTTAACTTCACTCCGAAGAAGAAAGTAGCCGAGAAACGTAGGCTCCGGATCAAGTGGTGGTTGCTGAATGGACTGATGCAGACCGAGTTCCTGGCAGAGGTGAAAAGTCATAATCTTTTGACTAACACCGAGACTGCTCAGGATGCTTGGGATCGAGCTCAGTCGGCAATCATTGCGGCAGGCAGGCGAGTTCTTGGCCTTTCTAAGGGGGGACGTGTCATCGACAGGGAGACGTGGTGGTGGAATGACAAGGTGCAGGAGGTGACTTGTGAAAAGAAGGATGCCTTTAAGAAGTGGCAGCAATTCAACTCTCCTGAAGACAGACTGGAGTACATAGTAGCTAAACATGCCAGTAAAAGAGCTGTAGACGGAGCCCGCAGTGAGAGTTTGTCACCATTGTATGATAAACTTGAAACTGTGGAGGGGCAGAAGTTAATTTACAAGCTGGTACGTTCCCGGGATAAAGCGACGCAAGATATCGCAAAATGTCTTTGCGTCAGAGATTCCCAGGGCACGCTGCTCTGTAGTCATGACTCTGTGAAGGAGAGGTCGAGAAGCTACTTCCAGGAGTTGCTGAATACTCAGCACCCATGCAGTCTTCATCACGACCCACCGCCTAACCTCGGACTTATTGCCCCAATAACCCTTGACGAAACTCGTTATTGCCTTCGACGCATGAAGAACGGAAAAGCGGTGGGACCTGACGACATTCCGATCGAAGCGCGGAAATCGTTGGGCTCTCTTGGTGTCCTCATACTTACTGTCCTTTTTAATATATTTTGAACACTGGAAAGATGCCCCACCAGTCGCGGCTTAGCTTCATTACCCCTATTTACAAGGGATGGGGCAGTGTTCAAGATTGTGGTAGTTATAGGTGAATTAAGCTTATGAGTCATACCATGAAGCTCTTCGAGCGCATGATCGACCTCAGGCTCCGCCGCGAGTGTACTATCTCTGAGTCTCAATATGGATTTCAGCCAGGATCGGGCGCTATGGACGCCCTCAGAACCTGATGGAGGCATACAGGGAAAAAAGGAGAGCTCTGCATGTGGCCTTTTTAGATCTGCAGAAGGCCTTTGACTATGTGCCTCGTGAGTGCATCTAGTGGGCGTTGCGATCCAAAGGGATCCCTAAGGCCTATATTGAGATTATCAGAGACATGTACCACAATTCCGCTTCTATGGTCAGGACTGCTGTTGGCGACACTAAACCCTTCCAGATTACAGTAGGGGTTCACCAGGGCTCGGCTCTTAGTCCGTTCTTATTCAATGTGGTGCTCGATACTGTCTCGGCTCACATCCAAGACCAGCCTCCATGGCTGATGATGTATGCCGACGATATAGCACTCATTGATGAGAACCGACTGATGCTGGAGCGTAGAGTGAACCTGTAGAAGGGTACGCTTGAGAACGGCGGTCATTAACTTAATATGTCGAAGACCGAGTACATGGCCTGCGGGAGCCCGGACTCGAGCATTATCCTTATAGGTCCTTTTTTTTATACCAGCCCAAGTGGGGACTCGAGCTGGTTATGTGGGGCTCGCGGACCGGCAGATGGAAGGCATCCTTATAGGTCCTGAACCAGCCGTTAACTCGGAAAAGTTCAGGTACCTTGGATCCGTTATGCACGAATCTAGAGGCATTCACGATGTCTCTAGCCGGAAACGCTCGCTTTTAATGGCGAAAAGTCATTGGTGTGGTCTGCGATTGGATATATATGGGATACTGCAGAAACTCAAGGGTCTGATATACGAGAGCCGGTTCTTTTATGCGGAAGCGTATGCTGGGCAGTACTATCTCGGTACACGCAAGAGCTTCACCTCACAGAAATAAATATTGCTATATCAGTCCTTCGACTGAGTTCTCCCTGACGCTCAAGGAAGCGTTGGTTGGATGTCATGATGCAGGATATGAGAGCCAATGGTCTAACCACCGAGAACACCGTGCAAAGTGGAGTAGGTTGAGTGGGAAGGCAGACTCTGACTATAGCCAGGATTAATGCCAGAAAGAAAACGGAGAAGAAGAAGAAGTCAACATATACGTCATATGTGGATCATATAAGTATATCCACATAATATGCACGAATGTATAATCACACACTTTACCATATGTGACCACACATCTGCACATGATCACACGTCGACACATGTGTACACTTATCCACATATGTGATAACACATTGGATATTGTACATTTTAGTAACTTGAAGCGTATCAAAATAATTTTAATTTTGCTTTCCAGATACGGCATCTACCCTCTGACCGCGTACGGCGCGACGCGGCGCGCCGCCTCCCCTTGCGAGCGAGCGCGCGCCGCCTCCGAGAGCGCGCCCGCCTCGCCCGAGCCGCACGCGCGCGACCTCGAGACGCGCCGCGTCGTCAACATGATGTGCAGCCTCAAGCCCGCGCCGCCGCCGCCCGCGCCGCCCCCGCCGCCCGCGCCCGCGCCCGCGCCCGCCGCCTGCGACCTGCTGGTGAGTGTGCCGCCCTGGTACTTGTGTGCGCCGCGCCGCCCCCGCCCCCGCGCCCGCCGCCTGCGACCTGCTGGTGAGTGTGCCGCCCTGGTACTTGTGCGCGCCGCCCGCCCGCGCCGCCCCCGCCGCCCGCGCCCGCGCCCGCGCCCGCCGCCTGCGACCTGCTGGTGAGTGTGCCGCCCTGGTACTTGTGCGCGCCGCCCGCCCCCGCCGCCCCCGCCGCCCGCGCCCGCGCCCGCGCCCGCCGCCTGCGACCTGCTGGTGAGTGTGCCGCCCTGGTACTTGTGCGCGCCGCCCGCCCCCGCCGCCCGCGCCCGCGCCCGCCGCCTGCGACCTGCTGGTGAGTGTGCCGCCCTGGTACTTGTGCGCGCCGCCTGCGCCCGCCGCCCGCGCCCGCGCCTGCGCCCGCCGCCTGCGACCTGCTGGTGAGTGTGCCGCCCTGGTACTTGTGCGCGCCGCCCGCCCCCGCCGCCCGCGCCCGCGCCCGCCGCCTGCGACCTGCTGGTGAGTGTGCCGCCCTGGTACTTGTGCGCGCCGCCCGCTCCCGCGCCCGCGCCCGCGCCCGCCGCCTGCGACCTGCTGGTGAGTGTGCCGCCCTGGTACTTGTGCGCGCCGCCTGCGCCCGCCGCCCGCGCCCGCGCCCGCGCCCGCCGCCTGCGACCTGCTGGTGAGTGTGCCGCCCTGGTACTTGTGCGCGCCGCCCGCTCCCGCGCCCGCGCCCGCGCCCGCCGCCTGCGACCTGCTGGTGAGTGTGCCGCCCTGGTACTTGTGCGCGCCGCCTGCGCCCGCCGCCCGCGCCCGCGCCCGCGCCCGCCGCCTGCGACCTGCTGGTGAGTGTGCCGCCCTGGTACTTGTGCGCGCCGCCCGCTCCCGCGCCCGCGCCCGCGCCCGCCGCCTGCGACCTGCTGGTGAGTGTGCCGCCCTGGTACTTGTGCGCGCCGCCCGCCCCCGCCGCCCGCGCCCGCGCCCGCCGCCTGCGACCTGCTGGTGAGTGTGCCGCCCTGGTACTTGTGCGCGCCGCCTGCGCCCGCCGCCCGCGCCCGCGCCTGCGCCCGCCGCCTGCGACCTGCTGGTGAGTGTGCCGCCCTGGTACTTGTGCGCGCCGCCCGCCCCCGCCGCCCGCGCCCGCGCCCGCCGCCTGCGACCTGCTGGTGAGTGTGCCGCCCTGGTACTTGTGCGCGCCGCCCGCTCCCGCGCCCGCGCCCGCGCCCGCCGCCTGCGACCTGCTGGTGAGTGTGCCGCCCTGGTACTTGTGCGCGCCGCCTGCGCCCGCCGCCCGCGCCCGCGCCCGCGCCCGCCGCCTGCGACCTGCTGGTGAGTGTGCCGCCCTGGTACTTGTGCGCGCCGCCTGCGCCCGCCGCCCGCGCCCGCGCCCGCGCCCGCCGCCTGCGACCTGCTGGTGAGTGTGCCGCCCTGGTACTTGTGCGCGCCGCCTGCGCCCGCCGCCCGCGCCCGCGCCCGCGCCCGCCGCCTGCGACCTGCTGGTGAGTGTGCCGCCCTGGTACTTGTGCGCGCCGCCTGCGCCCGCCGCCCGCGCCCGCGCCCGCGCCCGCCGCCTGCGACCTGCTGGTGAGTGTGCCGCCCTGGTACTTGTGCGACCGTCTAACCGTGTGCTCTCCCGCAGATGACCATCTTGCTGCGCATGGACGACAAGATGAACCGGCAGCTGACGTGCGCCGTGACGCGCCGCGACTCCGCGCCCGCGCTCGCCGCCGAGCTCGTGCAGCTCGGGTTCATACACGAGGTGCGCCTCTTATTTACTGAGACTACTATTCGTTTTATTAATCTATTGCGCTTTACATTATTGTTTATTGATCGTGAATAGAAATAATTGACACACAATTGCTTATACAATTTCAGGCTGATCGCGAGAAAATCTGTCGTTTAATGGAGGAATCACTGCGCAGCAGCTTCGGCACGGCGCGCGCGCAGCACGTCGCCAGCTAGTCGCGCGCGCCGCCTCCGCTACCTTAGAAACGACACCCGCAGCCGTCTTGGGCGACGTAGTGGGCAAATAGTTTAAGTTATTGTGCAATATTTAAATATTGTGCAACTATACTGACCAAAATGAAATAGGCAAAGTGTTAAGACACTCCATTTTGCACTTTTGGGTATGGTATGGCTGAAAACAACTTGGTTTTACATTGTAAATTGATATAGATATACAATTTGCTATACTTTCCTTTTAATATTTATTGCACAACAACATTGAACATATTACATGCCCACCTCAGTTACGTTAAATTTGGTAACGGTCTTATAAAAGAGAGTTAAAATATTTTTGCAATGTGTCGATGTGTTAATATTAATTAATTATTTAAATATAATAGTTAACTTAGTTATCAAAGTTAGTTAGCGATTGATCGAAGCGGGTTCGAATCCGACGATACAATATTGTATGTAAATGTGTAATGACGTCAATTTGCATATATAGTGGAATGATTTGCGAGTTACGATAACGTTTCTAGTGGAGGTCGGACATGCATTTTTTTTTTTTATTTTGGTTATTTTTTTTTCCTGAGTGCTCTTTTTTTCTTTGAAGTGATATATTTATGCATCATTGTTGTATATTATATATTAATAAATGCGACCTCCACGGAAAATATTTGCTAGTCGAAAATGAATCTAAGCCTAAAACAACCTCTGCACGGTACTTAACTATTGTGGTTGCAAACGAAACCAAAACCCGAAATGGTTGCGCACCTACATTGTTGTCTATTGGCTTGTAAACTATCTTTATGTAATTTTTTTTCTTGCATTTCACGCAATGTATCTAACGTTCCGGGGAGCCTTAGGTAGGGACTTGTTGAATGGCGGAACTTAACACTGCGCTTCTTACCAGTGACAAAAATTGTGAAGCATTCTTCCTCTCATGTGGAAATTGAACCCACAACCGTCGCATTTGCATTAGTATACATTGTTACACTGCGCCTTAACTCTTAACCATTATTTAATTGTCATTATTTAACTACTATTTTATATTATATTGCGTTAAAAGTTGCGATTTCGGTTATTACGGTTTGTAACCACACCAATGGTTGCGACGTGCACTGGTTGCTGCGGACACCGAGGACGCTTTAGATTTTAGTAATTTGTATGAATGTGTATGTAAATGTAACAAATGATATTTAAATATAAAAAAACACATATTTAATTGTAATCTATCTAATAAATACATGTATAGTGAGGCTTCCTCTAGAGCTTTATGGATATGGTTATGTAAGTATACGGGAAATTGAACATACTCACTATTGTAATAAGGTTCAAATTCGCTTTGTCGTTAGTTGTTATTTTGTCGCTCTTTACTTTCTTTATTTCCACTCTCAAAGTAATTGAAATAGGTGCTTGTATTTCAGCCTAAAACTAGTTTTGCATTTAAATAGAATAGACGCGTGTCCGTCTCCCGGTGCGGCGTGTAGTTGTTTGTGTCTTGGACGTTTCTGTTCCGAAGCACCGCGGACGCCGACCGGGTGTTGCTATACTTTATAAAAATATTCAGTACAATAGCGAGTGTCCGCAAGTAGTCGCTCCCGCAAGTTCCTAGAGAGGTGCCAACTCGGGATGGGTTATCACGCTTTTGTTTCAGAGAGCAGCTGTTTTGTTTTTAAATGATGTTTTACTCCGTTTTCAGTTTTAATACAAAGATGAACGAATTTATTGGTAGGTTTTTGGGATCGATGACGGCGCTTAGCGTAGAGCAAACGAAAGACTGGATAGTTGCACGCGGCGGCAGTCTCCCAGCTCCCGTTCCCCGTTTCCCACCTCCGATTTCCCACTTCCTAATTTGTATTTCCCATCTCGTGCGCTCGGCTTCTAACACCATCTTTTACGTGAACTTGGCGCTTTAAATGTTTTTACTTTATTGGACTTATTTATTTTAACTAACGTATTACTTTTTCTTTATTTTTAATTATATTTTTTAATTTTCTATCTTTTATTTATTACTATTTAAATTTTTTGGTGTTAGAAGTCACCGACGTCTTTAATATATGTATATATGAAGTAGCGAAGCTTGTATTTTATATCACATTCAATATTTACATATACATTTTTGCCGTTTAAAATGCACTAGTGACGAAACCGGAGAGCGGAGAGTGTCGCAGCGCGTATTGTGTAGTGTGTAGGGGTAAGCGCGGGGTGTACATAGCGCTTGTAGGTTTACAAACGTATTTAGGTATATTTGTACTAAACGTCTGTGCGCACCTGCGTTGTTAACTGTAGCCGAGACTAACTGTTTGGTAACACGCTGGTAACCGTTTGGTAACTTTCTAAAAACCAGTAACCTTATTGTAACTGGTGTATAGTCGTCTGGTAACGGGGCGAAACGGCTTAAAACCATTTGGAAATATTCTAGTAGCCAGTGACTACTTAGTAATTGTTTTCTTACTATTTAATTACTGTTGGATACCTGTTTGGTAACTGCGACAACCGAGTGGTAACCAAACCTGGTTCCTTGCAACCATCCGGTAACAGTACATCGGTAACGGCGCAGGTGTTTAAAATATTATAATATGAAATGTATCGCGATTTGAACATATTCGTGTTTCGAGTGTTCCGTTGACTCGATTCTGCTTTAACTTATACATTTATTTACTCATTTTATTTGAGTTGCGTTTCATTTCACGGTTCGTTTTTAAAGTTTTTTTTAACATTTGTACGAAAGCAATCTACTAACTATGGCGAGGCGTTTTAGTGAGTAGAAACGTTAGTCACAGGTTATATAGATAGGTATCTAGGTATCTAGGTGGACCACTGAAATATCTAGGGTCTATTATTAAAAAAAAAACATTTAGTCAACTTTAAAAATCTAGACTTTGCTTCTAGCGATCTTGAGTCCATAATAATAAATATATAAACTATACATACTATACGTTACGACAATTCGACTGACGGTCAATAAAGTCGTATTTGATGTAATAAAGTATGGGTTATATAGATGTATGAAATTCAGATACGACTTTCTTCACTGGATGGTCGATTTTTTAAATTTTAAGCGAATTTTTTTACAATGAAATTACCTTGAAACGTACCTGTTTGCGACAAATCAATATTTTTTTGTCTATAATATCGCTATATTCTACAATTATTAATAACTTTATGAATTTTGAAAAAATAAGATATTCCTAATAGCTACGGATCGTTTATTGCAATATACGAGTACTTGTTTAATACCTCTTCCTGCCTTTTTTATGTTTTTTTATTTGTGAATTAAAATGTAATTTGTTTTTATTGTTGCGGATGAACACACATGTTGTTATCGCCTGTATATATATATCCGAGCTTGTTATCCAAAGAGGAATGTGTTCATTTATGAAAATTGTCTTTTTATTTTTTGATTTGTTTTATATTTAATATATGCATTTCCACTTTCTGTCCGCTAACACCTGTAACGCTATACATATAACGTATTATATACTAACGAACACACATACATACATATATTATATATACTGTGCTCAAACAAACGGACGGATCGAGTGATGTTTGCATATTTATTTAATGAAAATGTCAATAAAGTGGTATTTTAAACGGCCTTAAATAGTTTTCTTTTATTCCCCATATATTTTTTGTTGTATCTTTTATCCTCATATTTTTTTCAGATTAAATAAATAATTTAAACATCATATAAATATTACATATTGTGTCTATGTTTCATGTTGATTGGACCAAAACTTCGTTCTCCGAAACTCCCATTTTTAGAGTCATTGCGCGTTTAGTGGCGTTCAACGCCGAGATTTGTTTTAGTACCCAAGCAACGAAGAAAAAATAATTAAATGCGCTTACAGTCAGTTTGCCATATTAAAATTTCATTTATTTATTTGCGTTTGGTATAAACTATAAAGGTTGCCAGTAAATAAAAAAAGTATTTAAAAAAAATTATTCAGATCTTAATACCAAACATCATTGTATAAAAGTGTATGTCGAAGCTGCTAACATTTCTCCATTTAAAGTACATTATTTAGCAGTAAACTATAATCACAACCCTTAAAATACTAAATTTGTTGCAATATAAAAAGTGTTATATTAGCTCAAAATTATATTTGTAAGTAATTAATTACTTTGCAAGAAAAAAATAGAGATTCGGTATGATATAACAATAGCTTTTTCTTACAGATAACGTAAAAATAATCTTTTCTACATATATCATACATTATTGGCTGATAAACACTTTATTATTATATACAGTATCTTATAACCAAATAATAATATAAAAAATATATAAGTACATATATTATGAAAATATTAGTTGGCTACCTACACTGTTAGTTAATACCAGCCAGTCCGGCTCGCCCACCGAGCTTTCATCTGGTACCTCACTTGAACTAGCGGCTTTAATACCAAATTTTCCACCTTTTAAGGGTATTATATTTAGGATTTAACGGCCGTTCAAGTATTACGTAAGCACTGTAGGGGGGCGGGGGGGTCTATCTGAAAACGTCAAAAATAAGCAAACCCATTTGCTTATTTTTGACGTTTTCAATGAAATATTTCTTAGAGGATTGCTTATTTTTGACATAGGGAAGGGCGGGGGGAGGGGGGTCAATAATAGCAGAAAAACTGCTTACGTAATACTTGAACGGCCCCTTAACCACAAACGTATAATTTTCAGATTTTTTTCAACTAGTACTATCTGTAGATGCTAGCTACCCTGTAATGTTTTGATCCCTTTATAGTGTCAAAATATGCGTTTTTGCGATGTAAACAACCATATTTTTTTCTTTAGTAAATGGAGAAATATATTCTTTTCGAAAAACACCACCATAGTTCTGGTTCGGACCATAGTTCTTAGCATATGGTTTGGATTTCAACTCGATATCTTCAAGTGTTCTTGAGATAAAGGCTCTTGACAGACAGGCGGACGGACAACAAAGAGGTTTTATAAAGGTTCCTTTTTTCCTTAAAGGATACGGGACCCTAAAATCACTTTTAATTCATTTAAGTATCATACCCAATATTATTTACACATTAAAGTGTATCAATTTAATTCCATATAAAAACATTGTATGTATTGAAGCATAAAATTACATTTAGTATATTAGGATTCCAACTGAGGCCAGTCGTGACCCAGGGGTCATAATAACATTGAAAGGGGGAAAAAGTTTGATATTAAAGCTTTTAGTTCAGCTGAGAAGGCTCTGGCTATGCTAAACTTTAATCTGCAAAATTTTTCAGAATAAACTCGAGATCTCAAACTTTTGTACGGAACCCTGGGCGTGCCTGACTCGCGCTTGTTTTTTATAGTATTAAGTAATTAAACCTATAAAAATTACAATTCAAAATAGTTCAAATTAGTCACAACAATTACTTTTTAAAACAAAAAAATCACATTTATATGTGTTTTGGTACTTTGTAAAGGAAAAAAAATTAGGCAAATTAAAATAGGTAATACGAAATTATGAATTCTTTAAAATAGATTATTCTAGTATTTTAATTAATTGTCTAACTTATACGGATATGGCAGCGTAACAGACTGTGATGCCGCCTCCTTTTCCTCCTGCTCCGGCATATAATAGTGTAGCTCATACGCTGGTGACAGATCAACATTGATATTTTCACAGTTAGGGTCACACAGTGGCTTTTGTGGGTGTTTTGGTTTTATATCATTATAGAAACCTCGCATAAACGCTCTCGACGAGGCAACATCTCCGTGAATCATGTCTCGATGAATTACGCTATTATTAAACAAAACTGGGTAGTCCGTTTTAAATCTGTCAGTGTCTTGATTAAAGTTATCGACAAATCTCTGTAGAACATCTTTCCGGAACTGCGAGTCGTAATCAAGTGCTTCATCTGCCGCCATTGTAGGCTTCCCGGTTTCGTAAGTTACTTCCGTTTTAGTAACCCCCTGTATAGGGTCTTCAGTATATGGAATAAAATCTAAATTTCTTTCATACTCACTATTTTTGGCCGCAATATTTATAAAGTCTTTATAATGTCTTATGACATACGCATCCCTGTCTAAAGCTCCATCTTCAGTACGCAAAGTGAAGCCTGTTGGTGTTGTGAGAGGAGATTGTGTTAGATATAAATTATTGTCGAAAGGTTTGGAAGTAACACCATTATTATTTGATTTTAAAGTATTTTGTATACTATAGTGTATGGAATTTTTATCTGGTATAGTGGGTTTTACTGTAGATATAATGTTCTTTGGCGACTCAGTATCTGTAAATGAATTAACTTTGTGTTTGAAATCATTATCATAATCATTAAAGTTCACTTTCTGAGTTGTTAATGGTGGGAAGTACTGTATTGTAGCTATTCTGCCGGGTGGATTCGTAAGAGGGGGCTTAGTGATTGCCCAGGTGAACTTTGGTAGTATATCAAGAGTCGTGTGTGTTGTTGTCTTCTTTGAAGTCGAGAATTTTTTAATGTCTATTTTAGCCATATTTAAATAATCTGAGTCATCTTCATCAGTATCATAGTATTCAGGAAGTTGGAAAAACTTCTTGTATTTTCGAGAAGTGTCTGAGTCTTTATTATTTTTTTGTGATGTTGATGACACAGGTGGTGTGAAACCTAAGGGTTCATTAGATGAAGTCAGCAATGGGCCTGTAAGTTCTGGGAGTGATGTAGTAGATTGCTCATCTTTACTTGTATTTTCAACTGAATTACTATTTTCTTCATAATCAACGTATACAACGTTGCCATATGAATCTGTCTTCTTCTTTTTAGATTTCCTCTTTTCAGCCATTTTCTGTAATCTTTCTCTGAGGTCTGGTATATCGTTTTTACTATCACGTTCTGATAAATTGTTCAATTCGGTCTCTGTCTTGTTTTTCAATACTTGAGTGAAAGGCTTAGAAGAATTCGAGGGCTTGAACACTATTCCTAAAGAACTTAAACTTTCATTTCTCCAGCTGTTGTCATCAGGATCTCTAACAAATTGCTTTGGAGGTAGAACTTCAATTTTCTTTAATGGCTTATAATTAGGACTGACTGTATATAAAGAAGAATTCTTCGACTTTTCTCCGCTAAGGGGCTTTACATTTATCTTTTCACTTGTGGAGTTACGTTCTTCGGATGTCTCTTGTTCTTTTGTGTTTGCAACACTTAAATCTATATGTTTTATATTGTCTTCTATAGTTTTTTCCTTTAGTAGCTCTTCCTTAATAATGTCTTCATTCTGAAAATAAAAACATACCAATTATTAATTGTTCTTTATACTACTTACTAATTACTCTATCAATACTTATTTAGAAAACGTATAAAAATTTGAACGCAGCGGGACTCGAACCCGCGCCTCCTGGAAACCGACCTGGTCGGTTTCCAGGAGGCGCGGGTTCGAGTCCCGCTGCGTTCAAATTTTTATACGTTTTCTAAATAAGTATTTGTCTTTCCTAAGTGTGGAATAACACTTTAAAAAATGTTTAAAAATACTCTATCAATTTCATGAAAGTTACATTAGCTTATTCCAGAAAAAGTAAAAGATCAGCAGCACAAATCACATAATAAAAGTTCTAAAATGGTTTTAAATAATACAGAATGAAATCAATCCATTTCTTACCGTTTGTCTTTGTGGTTCTATTTTGCCACCATTTTTGTCTTCTGGAATGTCAGTTTCAGTATCGAACATTGCACGTAAATTTTCTTTGGGATTTATATTAAGTTCAAATATTTCTTTGGGACGTAATTGTCCACTCAGAGTTGTTTTACTTGATAAGTCTAAATACCCAGCTCTCATTGATTCTATGGTATCCCATTTAGTTGTATCAATTTCTCCCTTTATCGTATTATCTTTATTGTAGATTTGCTTGGGTGTGGAAGTCAACAAGTCATTTTTTAAGTTTTCAAGTGAGGATATATCTGAGGTAACAACATCATTTAAAGAAACACTAAACGCTTTAGTTTCTGCTTTAAGCATCTCCTCAATTTTATTAGTTACAATAACTTCATCGAATATAGTTGATGATCGTTTTCGGTCGATTGTCGTATATTTTTTCCATTGAGGTAATTCCGAAGTAATCTCTTCAGGTTCCCCTGTTTTATATATAGTTTTTGAATAATTCTCGGACGTCGGCTGACCATTTACATCTGTAGTTCTTTCTGACGTTGGATTCGTTAATAAGAACTCTGTGATAGACGCAGTACCCAAAGCAGATTTATCTGAGAAATTCTCTGTACTAATAGCTATCGAATCAAATTCACGATCTCCTATTCCTTGTGTGGTTGTTGTAATAAGCCTTTCGGTTGAAATATTATCTAGAGGACTTTGTAGAGAATTAACATTTGATCTATCATCATCACCATATTTATTTTTATCTATATTATAACTTTTACTAATATTGTTTTCTGATAAATTCTCTTTAACGTCGCTATTTGATACATTTGTAACTACAACTTCGGCAAGAGAGGATTCTTCATGAACGAGATCTTGATCTCTAGTGCGGTGATGTAGCGTAAAAGCGGCTGGTGTGTCAATACAAGACAGCACAACAATCAAGCCTAATACGAATAACCTGGAATAGAAATGACAACGTTAATATAATATAATTACATTAGTTCTATCTAAACGGGATGATTGCTCAAAATGCATTGATTTCCATCATTGCTTGTTGCTCAATCTTTGACTCAACTTGAAGTTGTATGTAACCACGCTCGACTCGTAAAGTATGTATGTAGTAGGTAGTAATGATCTTGTTCGGTCACGCACTACTGACTGACCAATTGCACCGTGTTATATTTAGAAAGATTATGAATTTTAATTAGTTTATAAAATATTAACTAGAATATTTGGTTTTTTTGTGGCAGAAGACAGATGGTGTAGGTTTGAATCCCGCTTTGGGAAATATTTATAATATGTGTAATCATTTTTATTTCATGTTCACCCTATAAAAGTATGTAATCGTACAAGTATAATATATGTAAGTATGTGTAAAAGGCAAGATTATCACAGAAACTGATTGAATAATGAATAAACTGATTGAAAAAAATTATTACTGTATTCAACGTTGGCTTCCTATTAAATAAAATTTAAAAAAAATAAACTAATTAATTATTACCAATTTCTTACAGAAAATGGTGACTTTATTTAATAAACATTTACTTATTCAATGTAAATAAAATTTAATATAAAACGACACACAACGATCCCTGGACTTATACCTGCGCCTGTAGATGTTTCACGTCAATAAAAGTAGGAAAAAATAAAAAATATCAATACTTTATTATTGTATGTGTAGGTAAATCTCCACTCCCTACGGAGGTGCGAAGTAGTCATAACTAGCTACGAATTTATTATAAGATGTTTTTTTTCAGCTTCACGCACAGTTGTATTCCGCACACAGCAGGGTAGGAGGTCAACCTAGTGTTAGGCCACTCTGTTACCCACTTTCTGTCGAATTCTGGAAGCATTGCGTGTTGAGAGGCAGAACTCAACGCCGCGCTTACCTCGCCTCCAGAACGAAGAAATGGAAATATAAATTTAAGTAAATATTTCATCCCCCCGAGTGGAATCGAACCCACAACCAGTCGGTTTTACAGTCACATTTCGTGCCGCCTGCGCCTGCGCCTTGACTGATTATAAGGTTGATTATAAGGTGTTAACCTTTGTAATAAATAAATACCGGTATATTTATAAGTATATCTTTAAATTATTTAAAAAAAAACGCATAATTTTAAATCCGTTTCAATATTCTTATACAATTATTATTATAATCTTATAAAAAGTAAATAAATAAAGAAATCTTCGCGCATCACAAAAAATATGTGATGTAGGTAATAATTTAATAAAGGATATTTTTAATAGATATCATTGTAAAGCGGAAACGGATGGAAACTTCAGTTGCCTTTAGTGTTTCTTATTGATACCATGTGGTACAGTCATCTAATCATACAGTAGATGTACACAGTTGTTGTAAGTTCGATTCCAGCTCGAGCCGATATTTTATATTTTAATGCTACGTCCATTTATAAGGCCGGTAAAAGCGACGGTTGTGGGTTCAATTCCCTCTCAGGCAAATGAAATATTTAATATTTTCATTTCCTCGCTCTATCAACGAGACAAAGCGCGGCGTTGAAGTCCATCACTCAATACGCAAATGGCTTAAGAATTCGGCGGAATGAGAGGAAAGGAAATTTCTTAATGGCAACGGAGTACGAAGCCTTGTGCGGGATTCAGCGTGAAGCTAAAAAAATAAGTATCGAGGTCATCGTAACGCAATGTCTGAGCGTCTCACTGTAAGCTTTTTTGTTACCACTCGGGAGGATTGATTATTTTCCATTTCTCACTTTGGTAATATAAACCGCGAGAAATTGAATTTACGAGGAATGGCGAATGCGAATATTAGGTTCTCTAAGGTCAGAAACTGTAATTGGAAAGTAAGTAATATATTAATCACTTGATAAACATTAAATAAGAATTGATTAGATTATATTTCATAGTATGGTATGTCAATATAATAGTCGTTAAAACAATTGCCACAAAGCCACCCTGCTGTAAGACACAGGCCATTCCCCACTTCCCACCCTATATTCGAGACCTTGCATCGAGTGGCGGAACACTATGATGAACAACAAATATGAACATGCGAAGATATACATTTTTCAATACGCGTCGACGAGCCTGAGATTATAACTTTACTTATAACAATAAACCTATTGTCCTCAGTTGTTATAACTCAACATCAGACGATGAGTATACGCTATACAAACAGTACTTACATGTTTTTTATTATAACAGAGCAAAATGATAATATTAACATAAAAAAACAGCATCACGCTGTATCCCCGCACACAGCAGGGTAGGCAGAGGGAACATAGTGTTAAGACACTCCGTTCCCCATTTTCTGCAGAATTCTGGAGGCATTGCACGTTGAGTGGCAGATCTCAACGCCGCGCTTTGCCTCGACACCAGAGCGAAGAAATGGAAGTATAAATTTAAGTAAGTATTTCATCTCCTCGAGTGGGAATGGAACCGATAACCAGTCGGTTTTACAGTCACACTTCGTGCCTCTGCGCCACGACTGGCCTCAAATAATATTAACATAAATACTTTGAAAACTTGCAAGTATATGAAAGTAACTTCACGCCTTGTTCGCTACATACAAGAGTAATAGGTACAGAGGAAACCTATTGTTAAGTCTTTACATACTCTACTTTCGGCCGAATTGTCGAAACTTTGCATATTGATTGGCAATACTCTATAGCGCAAAAAATAAAAAAATATATTTCTTCTATAAGAAATATATATAATATAATAGAGTATTGCTAAACAATATGCAAAGTTTCGAAAATTCGGCCAAACTTAGAGCATGTTCCAATGCGCGGCGTTAAGTTCCGCTACTCAATGCCTCCAAACTTTCCTCTGCCTACCATGCTGTGTGTGGGATACATTGTGAAACTTAAACAATTCTCGCTGCGGGTGTCAAATCCACGACTGTCGCCTTTACGGTCAGAGGATATTTTACTGCGCTACGACGACGGCCTAAAATGATAGTACGGCGTAAGTAAGGAAAAGAAGGTTTCTAAAAGCAGTAGCTTTTACCAAGAAATATGAATAGTGAGTGTATTGCCCAAACATTGGTTTTCAATCTAAAAAAAAATAAGTATCGAGGTCAAGACAAGAAGAGATCGTCAAGACTTATACGTGAGGCCAGTCGTGGCGCAGGGGCACGAAGTGTGACTGTAAAAGCGACTGTTTGTGAGCTCGGTCCCCGCTCTAGAAGATAAATCATAATATTTACCTCAATTTATATTTGCATTTCTTCGCTCTGGTGTTGAGGACAAACGCGGCGTTGAGTTCTGCCACTCAACACGCAATGCCTCCAGAATTCGGCAGAAAGTAAGGAACGGAGAGTCTTAACACTAAATTCCCTTTGCCTACCTTGCTATGTGTGGGATACGGCAGAAAGTAACAAGACAAAACGTGGCATTAAATTCCGCCACTCACCACGCAATGTCTCAAAAACTGGGCCGTACATGAACAACGTGTGGCAACACTAGGTTTCCCCTACTTTATGCAGCATACGGCGTGAAACTACAAGAAAAAAAATATGATATCGTTAGTAATGAATGAAGACGAACATTTTAAGAGATAAAGCCAAATGTTCCTTCTTAAAAGAAACTAAAAATTGACATAATTTTGTTGTGGTAGCTTCTTTAGCATTTAAATTTGAGAACCTAACCTAATCTACTTGGCCGCAAAAAATATCGTGTTTCTATGTATTATATAGAGACCACCGTGGCGGACAATTCTTTATTATTCCCCACCGATTTCTGAAGGCATTGCGCGTCGAGTTGCGGAACTCAACGCCGCTTTTCACCTTGGCTCCAGCGAGGACTCGAGTGAAGAAAGGAAAATATTGAACATTTAAGTCCCCCGAGTTGGAAATTTAACCCACAATCTGCCACGTTTACAGTCAAACGATTGTGGCACGAATTGAGAACTTGCGATAAAAACAAAGGAAAAAATCTGCATAGTATTCAAGTTATCATAGAAAAAAACAATATAATCTTATAAATGAGTGCTTTTGCCCGCAAACTTAAGTTTGTCAACTTTTATATGTTGTAACTCTGAAATTGGTGACCGGATGCCTTGACGCGAGAGTCCGACTCGCATATAGCCGGTTTTTGAACTTAAAAAACTTTAAACTAAGCCCGAACAAAGAGATCTTCTCTCCAACTCTCCCTCTTCTAACTCTCCATGATAAAACGACTTGACGTTAAAAAAACCTTGTCAAGCAATAAATCACTTCGGGAACACTTTTACAACTACCTAGAAAATTGTAGTGTTCTAGAAAACAATATCGAAATCGTATTGTATAATTTAATAAATGCATCCTGCCTCGTATCATACCTTACATACGAGTACTTAGTGAAGCAAGACAATTGTCTAATTGGGGACTCGTGGTTTTATATTATGCTGCTGAAGCTGTCACGCTGTATCCAGTACAAAGCAGAGTAGGCAGAGGGAACCTAGTGTTAAGTCACTTCGTTCCCCACTCTCCGCCGAATTCTGGAGGCATTGCGTGTCAAGTGGCGAAACTGAACGCCGAGCTTTGCCACGATACCAGAACGAAGAAATGAATATAAGTAGATAAATATATAATTTAAATAAATATAAGTTTACCTTTTAATGAATTTAGAATGAGCGGAAAACTGACAAAGAGAGCCTAGTACTAAAACACTCTGTTTCCTCTACGACTTTTACCTTTCCCACTTTCCGTCGAATCTTGGAGGCATTGTTGAGTGTCAGATCTTAACGCCGCGGTTTACCACGTCACCAGAGCGAGGAAATAAAAATATTATATATTTAATTTCCTCGACTAGCAATCGAACCCACAGCTTTACTAAAATTAGTAATAGACGCTTGGCCTCGTCTAATATGCTAAATCGTTATTAAATCATAATTTTTCATTTTCACCTAACTTCTAATCGAGCGAGTATTTCAGACGAGTTCGTTACATGCACTTCATGTTAGTATTTTGTAATTAATGAAGTGAATACTATTAATACCTACTTATATTTAAATATCGAACACCGATGTTCTACGTAGCCAAATTTGAACCTGCTTCTCTTGAATAATTAAAATTGGCTTCACGCTGTATCCCGCACTTAGCAGGGTAGGCACAGGGAACCTAGAGTTAAGACACTCCGTTCCCCATTTTCTGCCGAATTTTGGAGGCATTGCGTGTTGAGTGGCAGAACTCAACGCCGCGCTTGCCTCGACACCAGAGCAAAGAAATGGAAATATAAATTTAAGTAAATATTTCATCCCCTTGAGTGGGAATCGAACCCACAACCAGTCGGTTTTACAGTCACACTTTGTGCCGCTGCGCCACGACCGGCCTCTAGCTATATTTATCTGCGACTAGACCGAGGTTGTCACGTAAAAATAAATAAGTGTGTACGTATATGACACAATCCACAGTCTAAGTGCGGGAGGCATTTCTGACCGCAGGTGCAATGGATAGCCTATAGCCTTCCTTGATAAAGGAATTGGCCAATGAATTTTACAATTCGAACCAGCAGTTCCTGAGATTACCGCGATCAACCAACTAAATTCATCAGGTTTATAAATATATTAGTATCTATCTATGTATAGATAGAATGTAGCATATTTTAAAGACTTCTGAAACTGCACGCAAATATTAAATAAAATGAATTAATCAACTTTTTCAATTTCACGATTCTGTAACATTAACCTTGCTTTACGAAACAAATGAGTGTTGGTACTGTCATGAAATATATCTTTTTTTTTTCAACAAAACAAGTAAATCCAATTACGATTTGAGTCACCATCGGGTGATGCCTGGACCGACGATTGTGAGCTTAATTCAAATTCCGATGATTTTCATACCTTAAACACAAAATTCCCTTCGGCAACCAAAAAAAAATATAAAAAAATTAAAAGTTAAACAAAATCATAATTAATAAAAATACACAAAATTCAAATAAACATTTGAAAGCCAAAGTGTAACGGCCTACTTATTCACCTGAATGTGTTACACAGTGACATCTTGGTTGCGTCACTATCACGGACTGTATCACATGGCAGTGGCGATCACGCGCGCTCGCGGCAGTGCCCGATAGATCACTGATCACCGATATACTACACTATACAATACGATACTATTCTACAGAACAGGACAATCGATAACACTTGTTGTGGCCCGCTATTGTGCTTGTTTTAATATACGATGTAGTATATGTAGATATGTTTATAATCTCTCTCCTCTCCCTTATATAGCAAGATAAGCTCAAACTAGTGTTGAGACACTCCGTTCTATAATTTTCTATAATTTTTATAAGATTGCGTATGGGCTGAACTTAATGCCTGAAGTATAAGAATATAAAAAAAATATGCTTAATCATGTACCTAATAGAATCGGTAACGGTGCAACAATGACGTATTTGCACTTTTTGAAATATTGCGGGAGACGTAATCAGTTTGTGACTATTCAATTTATTTAGTAAAAAAAAATACAATTACGTCGTTGTTGCACCAAATTAGTGTAGTGTCGAATGTACGTATTGTTAGTTTTTAGTACGTATTCTAAATAATTTAATTTCCTTAGTGTGTGAAGTGATGTTCGAATTTATCTAGAAAATAAGTTTGTACAACACAACTACAGAAGAACGGAGTTTAGTACTGTGTTCTTGCGTAGTTGCACATTCAATAAAATAGACCTAAAATTTGAAGTTGATATTCATGATAATTACAGTACGTTTTATATTATAAAGACGAGAAAAGAAGATGTTTATGTGGTTAGTCGTGGCGCAGCGGTACAAAGTGTGACTGTAAAACCGACTGGTCGTGGGTTCGATCCCCACTCGAGGAGATTAAATATTTACTTAAATTTATATTTTCATTTCTTTGCTCTGGTGTCGAGGCTGAGCGCGGCGTTGAGTTCTGCCACTCAATACGCAATGCCTCCAAAATTCGGCAGAAAGTGGGGAACAGAGTGTGTTAACACTAGATTCCCTCTGCCTACCCTGCTGTGTGCGGGATATAGCGTGACGCTAATTTTTAATTTTCATTTATTGTTCTTATTTCTCCGCTTTGATAGACAAAGCGCAACATTGGTTTCCCTCACTCAGCGCGCAATGTCTCGAAAATTACCCAGAAAAGTAGAGAACGGAGTACCCCGCTATGCGACAATAATTGGAGAATTTTTAAAATAATTTTAATTAAATTAACATTTACCAAAATGTATTATTAGTTATAAGTAAAGTATCGTTTAATGAAAAATTAAGATAACATCTTTAATTAAAGTCAAAAAATATAACTTTTTAATTTTTCAAGGTTATTTAGCGAACTTATAAATAAAAATACATTCATTTTGAATAATCGTTGGTTGTATTAAAAAAATATATTGAAATTAAATAATCAACGTAAAACAAAGTAGTTTTTTTTAATAACGCGGCTTTGAACGTCGGCCTTCCTCCTTTGATTTCCATCCGAAGTAACATCCGATAAGAGCTCTAGTATAATTAGAAATAGGAACCATCGATTAAACTAAATTATTCAAAACATTAATGTTTATAAAGCGTAATTATTATTAATTAATTATAATTACACACGCATCTCGCGCAACGTGGATGCAAAGTATTTAGCTTCAGCTGTGATAAAATCTTATAACTTTATTCAATACAATTAAAATAACACGATGACACATTTGGACATTACAATATATTGAAGTGAGTTTGGTTATCTTACTAAAAGTCGCTAACGCAATATTACAAAAATATTTTGATTAGCAAAAGTTTTTCGTTTTAAAGTAAATTTAACTTTAACGTAAAGATAACTCATAAAGCAATACACCTTATTTTTTTTTCAGTACACTGTGAAAAGAGTAGACGTGACCATTGTTAAAGGGTGGTCTGCATAACGATGTGTCGCCATTCTTCTCGAAGACTATCCGTCTGGTACGCTCTTAAACAGGTCTATTAAGAGCAGCCATCGCCTGGTCGGTCCGTTGCAATGAAGTCATACGCCGTGCGGCCCACATGAATTAAATTATTATTGTCACTTTCAACCATGTAGAACTAGACTAAACAAGTAATAATTGTCATTCATATTTTATTTTTTTACTACAAATACATACACACATACGTTCTCACAAAAAAAAACTCCTGAAAAATCTAGTTTTCATAAACATGTTTAAATATTTTAACATACGATACTTAAATATTGTTTTATATTAAATAATAAAAAATATTAACCCAAAAAATTGTATAAAACAGCTCGTGGGATCGATCTCCACTCAAAGGAATGTTATATTTATTTACATTTATATTTTCATTTCTTCGCTCTTATGTCGACACAAAGCGCGGCGTTGAGTTCCGCCACTCAACGCGCAATGCCTCCACAACTCAGCGGAAAGTGGGTAACGCTGTCTTTATGGTGGAGGTTCCCTCCCACATCCCGCACACAGCAGTGTAGGTACACTGCTGTGTGCGGGATGCAGTGTGAAACAAAAAAAATGCCCAAAAATATCATTTAAAATATGTTTTTACTCCAGTAATTATATTAAACTTTAATTAAAGCATCAATTATATATCAACAACATATAAATAAAAAAATATATTTTTAAACGATACCAAAATGTCAATGTCAAATATTCAAACACCCGAATACCGTTGAAATGTCAATTTTAAATTTAAAACAAAGAGCTTATAGCTAACGCTTATAATTAGAAGCATTACAGTGAAATACTTATATTATATTTTCTAAAACTAGAAATAACTTATAATAAAGTAATAATGGCAGAGTTCAAAACGCCTGTCAAACTCAATAAGGCAGCGGAAAACGGGGAAACAATAACTATACCGCCTTCACCCTTCTTAAATAGACTTGGATATGGCACAGGTATTGTATTATTTAATTTCCAACATAAAAAATAGATGCTAATATAAGTTATTTATATTTTATTAAATTGATCTTTATTTAGGTGTATCAGTAATGCAACTAGTAAGATCGCCAAAAGCTGGAGAAATTCGTTCTCCGTGGGCCTTAAAAATGTTAAACAAACGAGTAAAACCCAACAGAGTGTATACAGACAGACTGCAAGCCGAAGCGGAGCTTCTTAAAAACATGTCTCATCCAAATATAGTGGGGTTTAGAGCATTTAGTAAGGGGAAAATATTGTACTTGGGTATGGAAGCCTGTGACTTGTCTTTGGGAGATATGATTGAAAATAGGGCTGAGGATAGTTGTGAGCCCTTCACTGAGAGACAAATTTTAAAGGTAAGTTTTAATTATTTCATTTAAAAATTTTATATATTCTATGACCATTTGAGTGCAGCGGAACAGCATCTGATTGTAAATTTAACAAATATGGGTTCAAAAGCCACTTGGAGAATTTTTTTTCTCTAGTTTACATTTTTGAGAGAGCACTATTTTAATTGATTCAGCCCGTTTAAAATCATGCTGGACTGTAAATTTATAAAGGCAATTCAAGTGAGAAATGTTTTTTTCCTAAAGAGCCATGATTTGTCTCCACAAATCAACTTATCACAATGTTTATTTTTCTTAAGATATTTTTTTTATTATATATTTTTTGGGCCGGTTCTGGCACAGGGGCCCAAAGTGTGACTAGAACCGACTGGTTGTGGGTTCAATCCCCACTCGAGGAGATGAAATGTTTACGTCAAGTTATATTTCCATTTCATTGCTCCAGAGCAACACGCTTAGCCAAGACACCAGTGTTTAGGCTAAGCGTGGCATTGAGTTATGCTTCTCAACACACTAAGATATTTTCAAACTCAATATTTATTTAATAATTTCTCAATTATTTTAGGTAGCTTTAGACATAGGGCAAGCTTTAGATTATTTACATACTAAAATTCAAATTCTACATGGAGATATCAAATCCTACAATATTTTAGTGAATGGTGATTTCATAATTTGTAAATTATGTGACTTTGGAGTGACCTTGCCTTTAGATGAGAATGGTGTCTTTGATAAACAGATACATAGGACTAAAGTGTATTATGGTATTGTATATTTTTCTAGTTTTTAGCTTTTTTCTGACATAAAGGTCAGTACTTATGTAGGGACATTTAATGTAAATGCAAAAGTGACAAGTTGTGGGTTTGATACCCACTCAATATTTAATATTTCTATTTCTAAAGGCACCACCCAGTAGGCAATGGCTAAAGAATTCAGCTGAAAGTGGGGAACAGAAGTTTCTTAATGAGAACTTAGTGTCTTGAGCACTAGGTTGACTCTGTGCATGATAAAGTGTAAAGAAAAAAGTGTAAAGCTAAGAAACATGCTTTTACCTGTGGCTTCTATTACACTTTTAAAAATGTTCTAAAAAAACTAAAACCTCAAAAAAAAAAATTTGCAGGCACAGAGGCTTGGAGTGCCCCAGAGGTGATACATGGAGGCAAAATAACAAACAAAACTGACATATGGCCTCTGGGACTAACATTCTGGGAGATGATGGCATTGATGCCACCGCACTCATTAGACGAGACGCTGGATGAAAGTGTGGAACAGACTTGGGATGAAGATATATTTAGAGACAAATATGGTATTAGTTTCTACTTTTTGTAATGTTTTCTGATATTTTTATTAAATTATTTTTGCTGTAGGGGAAAGTAATATTTTTCATTGGATAGTTAATAGATATAACCACTCTAAAGGTGGTCTCATATTTAATTTTTTGGCAATTTGGTTCAGCAATATTTGGAAATATATTAACTCTTTAGTTAACATTGCATTTTTTAATTATTTTTTTATGTAATGGTAATTTACACTCTCTTGATGAACACCTTAATAATTTGTTTTATCTATATATAATTCACACTAGTTTACTTCCAATAGGGCCGACACTTACGAGCAACTGTCCCCCCGGTTGACACAATTCCACTGCTTTTATAGTTATTTTCCACCTAAATCTACCCTCTTTTACACGAGTACGCTAACAATATATTTGTTCTGGTGTCCTAATATATAAAAATGATTTTGTACATAAAAATAACTGTTTCGTCACAGGTACTCGGCCACCATTACCAGCGGCCAGCAGCTTGCAACACTCCACTTCGCTCTCCCTGTACGCCGCATGCACGGAGACCCTCCCCGAGAGGAGACCGGACGCGGCGCTCATCGCCACCGCCGCAAGGGAATGTCTGAGTTGAACGCCGTCTATAGATTACTTATTTAGATAACATGTAAAAAATATGTTAAAATCTTTAAAGATTTACTAAATGCTAACCACTTAAATAAATTGTAGCAAGTCGGACCACTTAGACCGCGTCCAAGAGGCGCGAGTTCATATCCTAATTTAATTTTTCCCTGTTTTCTAAATAAGTATTTTTGTTTCATAAATGTGGAATAATACTTTAAAAGTGTAAAAAATATTTGTAACTTATAGTAGGACTCATACGACACGTTTTTTTTTTATATAAAAAAACTTCTTTAAAAAAAAGGTGCAGGCCATGTATATATAGTGATTCAAACTACAGGCACATATTACTTATGTAATCTTCTAATTAGAATATCTATGTATTGCTAGTTAAAAAAAATTGTAACTTTTATTATGTAAGAATATTTTAATTAAAACTTTATTAAAAATACATTTCCTTTTTTTTCAATATAACTACCAAACTGCGAATTTGTATTTTAACTTCACACTATAATCCGTATATAGACCGTGATAGACCGAGGAAACAATCACACGCTCGCGTCCCTGCGCTACAACAAACTCATTTTTTTTATTAAATTATATGTTCTTTAATATCTTTATTTTTACTAGGTCTAATGCATATTTTCAAAATCTATTTTTTTTTCTTAATATTCCAAAGACATTCCATTGTTATACATAATTCCCGTTTTCAGGATCAGTTAGAAGAACATAAATTTGTGTTACGCAATGACGTGGGTCACGTCCCATTTTAGGGATGAAGTAAAAAAAACTGCAAGTCTTATCTTAAATTATTTTTTATAGTTTTTATTAACATAAATAAAACTTTAACACACCGACATACACACTGCACTGTACAGTATACAAATACACATACATTTAAATATATATAACACCCTGGTAATGCAAGTGATTAACTCAAAAAAACATTCTCACCAATTTTTTTAACGGATTATGACATTTAAGTGTTGAGTTTGATCACTTCCATTGTTAGGATGCAATTTACAGCGAATAGGAATACAAAATATAGTAGACTGTACTTAGTTAAGCGAATTATAATTGTCGTATTAGAAAATCCTATAATCGGGTTTAAAGTAAGAAAGATGTTTATAAATTCACGGATTGCCGCTCTCAAACAATTAAATTAGCATTTAACTGATATGAATACGGTGTATTATAACGCCATTTATCTGTCCGTCTTGTTTTTTATAGTGAATTTCATTTACAAGACTACAAAATAAAATAAAACTAAAAAAACACTTAAATTACAAACGTAAATATCGAGAACCTTTGTAAAGCAAGTTATTATAATCAAAATAATTATTTTGTATAACATGTTACGTTAAAAACTATTTATTTAAAAGTAAATAATACAAATAAGTAGGTGCCGGAACATCTGACGCTATACGTTGTAACATATTTTATCTGTGGTCGACCGCAATGGCGGGAAATTGAAGTCTTGCGTCAGAGAATATTAATTTAATATCAAAAATTATTTTAGTGATTATATACAAAAAGGGCCTACAAAGTTAATTTACAAAATATTTGGCAAATTAAACAAACAATTAATTAGAATTTTATGAGTCTACGTGTTCATTAGTAGTAAGTGCGTTTAATATATCCCTTCAGTAAAAGGTATTTTATATTACATAGGTATGTACTGTTTGTTATAAAATATATTACTTCTTCTTCTATTATGTAAAATATGATTTAGAGAAATATATATTTTTATACACTTTAAAAGTTATCAGTGTTCACTATATTTGTGTTATTTGTATAGTTATTGAGTTAAATTCATTGATATTTATTTAAAATTCAGATTTTCCATAAGACTAAAAATAGTTAAATAAACTATAAATACATGTAATCAATACATTTTTACTTCAACCTAAAAAAAGGTATTAAAAATAAACCAATATAAAGAGATTCTAAAGTAAAAGATTCAACGCAAGTGCTATATTATACAATTGACTAGTTACATTCGACGAAATTTTTTAACGACAGTAATTATTTTTTTTGACAATTTACACGTTTTTAAAGTAAGTTTTCGCCATAATTAGGGACAGAATAGAATATGTTTATTTTTTAATACACATAAATCATAAACGATCGCCAATCGTGGCAACAACACGTTATGCCTCCGGAATTCGGCGGAAAGTGAAGAACGGCAGTGCCTCAGCGGGAACAGTGTCTTTTGAAACTAGTTTCCCAAGTGCCTTCTACCTACCCTGAATACTAAGTGGGATCTATAGTTAAACAGTTTTACTTTGTTGTGTAACAGTTTACATTACATATAAGTGTGGGTTTTGTTATTAATAAGGTAAGTATTGTTTGCTAATGTGGTGAAAAAAAATAGGAGTTGGTATCTGTTACTTACATTATGGAAATCAGACAGAATAAACTCTTAAGACTATATTATATAGTAGAGATAGCTCTACTATAGCAGGGTTCAGGTCACACTGTTCAGTTTTTGAGACATTACAAAAACAACTATCACCCGAGTGAGATCGAACCCATGACCATTGCGTTTACTTTTGTAGAATTTTGATAAATTAATTCAGTTATTTACAGTCTTTGCGCATACATACTAAGCACCAGGTAACATATAGAACAGGCTTCTATATAGATAGGTACATATTGTGTTAAAATTTATTATATAAAATATGTTTAAATTATGGTTTTTTCTAAGGGAAAACTGTTTTGACCTTGTTTTTCCATTTAAATACAGATATCATTTTGAAAATGTATTATTAAAAAAGCTAAGAGTAATTTTAAGTCATTCCAAATTAAAATAAAATAAATAGTATAAAATATACGATATATGTACATATATGGAGCAAATAATGATAAAAAGTGTATAAATACAACATGTTATATAAAGAGTAATATAGTTTCTGATTAAGTTATATATTTCTTCATAAATTTATTTAAAATGCTTAAAGTTTAAAATATGTGTCATATTAGTAACTAAAATAAAAACAGATCAGGAAAAAAGGTGTCACTTCAAAAATAAAGCCCTCAAAAATATGAATTAGATTATTTAGGTATTAAACAATTTCATATGAAAAGTAATTTTGTAAAATCAAATATATATATACATAGAATATTATTGAACCAATACCAGTGTTTTAGTGTAATATCAAATTATATAGAAGGTTTTTGTAACGTTTCTTTTTATTCTATATAAAAATTTATATATTTTGGATGTGTTTATTTGTTTGTGTTGTAAGATCCTCGCTTCTTATCTTTCATTATTGTATGTGAAGTTGTGTACTTGGTTGTAATCGAAATTACAAAATTCAGGTAAAAACAATGTGTTATATACTTAGATGCTTAAGTTTAGTATTTTGTTTTAACAGAACTTCGTCTGGAAAAGATATCAAGTATTTGGAGTCAATGGGTCCTGATGGCGGCCTACAGCTGGCGCAGGTAGGCGGCCACGTCGCGCTTGCCGGCCGCCGCCGCCGCCTGCAGCGCCGTGAGGCCGGCGGCGTTGCGCGTCGCCCCCACTCCCCCCGCCCCCATTGCCCCCACTCCCCCCGCCCCCACTGCCCCCGCCCCCACTCCCCCCGCCGCCGCCAGCTGCCGCACGCACGCCAGCTGCCCGAACATGGCGGCGCCGTGCAGCGCCGTCTGCCCGTTCTGCGACACGCAAACACACACTAATCTCTAATTTATATACTAGTTAAAGTTACAGTCTAGTTCATATATATAACTACATTTTCACCAAAGACATAACACGAGGTCAACAATATAAATAGAGACCTTCAGCTGCTATACATGTTTATTCGTCCCGTATATAACAGGATGGGCAGAGAAAACCTAGTGTTAAAGCACTCAACCCCGCTGAAAATGTAAATTTAAAAGAAATAAAAGCTTTATATCTATCATATTTTATTATTAAAAGTGGAAATTAACTCACAGGTAACAATCCAAGGTTGGGTCTGTACTTGAGGAGCTCTGCAACAACAGACGCATGGCCTTTATGTGCTGCCTTGAATAATGGCGTCGCACCATCCTGTAAAAAATATTATTATATAATTCGTCACTTTGATTTTCATTTAAATAAATATTTTAATTAGAAAATTTAAAAAAATATTTAGAATAACTTAACTTTAAAAACATAATTTAAATTCTTTTTACAAATATTATTTATAAACAACATACTAATAGCTTAACATTTTTTTGTTTCGACACCTATGGGAAAGGGAGGAGCTTGAAGACATGTGGATTTGTTGTTACGCCACGTCTGAATAAATGATCACTTGTGCAGGTGTTCGCTCATATGTGATGAATGATAATATGTATATAGTATATGTCGCAGAGTATGAAGATGAAACGTCAAGTTGTTTGACTTGGGCATATTCAGAGGTATATGGCAACACTTTCAGTTGTCAATGTCAATTGTCAGCTTTTAGAGAATCGGCGCTCTATGCCGATGATATCGCGCTCTTGGTTAAGTCACGCTAGCAAGCTACAGCGCGCTCTTGATTTACTTCCAGATTGGACATTGATACGTGACACTCGGTGTCACGTATCTGGGTGTCGTATTAGACAAAGGTCTACGGATGACGGCTCAGGTCAAGAAAGCCTCAAGGGTGGCCCTCCACCTTCTGCGGCCGATTTTTCTACGCACGGTACGCACTCTATAGCGCGAACCAACGCTGGTTGCTACAGACAACTCAGAACGTTGCACTCCGACATGTTGTTCGTGAGGAACGCCACTATACAGCGCGACCTCCGTGTCCAAGGGACAGCCTTCCCCCTTCCGATTCCTGAGTTGCAGCCGCGGTCTCCCCCGCACCCACCTGCCGCACGGCGTCGACGCGCGCGCCGGCCCGCAGCAGCGCGCGCGCGACGGGCGCGTGTCCGCACTGCGCCGCGATCCACAGCGGAGTGGCGCGGTCGGCGCGCGCCGCGTCCACGGCCGCGCCGGCGCGCAGCAGGCGCTGCGCCGCCTCCGCGTGCCCGTTCTGCGCCGCTATGAACAGGGGGGTCGCGCCGTCCTGCAAACACACATTTACACGAGTTGTCGCCTCCAAAAACTAAATAAATCATTTATGGGTCTAAGTACCTACAATAATATTCTTTTTTTTAACTTCACGCTGTATCCCACATACAGCAGGATAGGCAGTGAGAACCTAGTAATGAGACACTTCGTTTCCCACTTTCCGCCAAGTTCTGGAGGCATTGCATATTGAATGGCGAAACTCAACGCCGCGCTTTGCCTCAACACGAGAGCGAAGAAATGGAAATATAAATTTAAACAAATATTTCATCTCCTTGAGTGGGGATCGAACCCACGACTAGTCGATTGTAAAATTGAGTCGCACTTTGTGCCCCCGCACCACGACTGGGCTCAATACATCACTAAAATAATATTCGACAATGTGTTAATTGCAAGTTAATTTCAAAAATGATACAATAGGAGATAGAAAATTTTATATATGTCTAAAAATAAGTGTTTTCTCAATTTGAAAACAAAAATCGGCTTAAATAACAATCTGGAAACGAACGACAAAAAATATTTAAAATCCTTAATCACTATAAATAATCCAATAATTTAATTAAATCTAAATATTTTGTGTGCATATATTTACAGTATAAATAAAAAAATATCACTGAATTATTACAAAATAAAAATATATCTAATTGAATCGATTAAAATCAATCATATTTTAAATGTCAGATATGACAGCTGATTGACATTGACATCTTGTCTAATGATTTTAGCATTTCTCACTTCACTTGTTTCGTTCGTTTCGATGCGTTTTGAATGCTTTCCTGTTTTTTTTTTTTATATTTTCAACGACTGCTACTTTTATTATGGATTTTAATTAGTAATCATCTATTTTACAGAGCTTGATTGTGTTCTGAACTTAGTCTCACTTTTACCTAATCTAATAACTCGTCTCCCAGATTGCAAATACTGACAAAAAATTCAAGGAGTGAATGATGTCCCTGAATCTATTAAATCATACCATTTTTAACTTTTCATATCCTGGGCCCAAGAACGTATACAATCTATTCAATCTTCTTTCAACGTCAAATGTGTTAATACACACTAAATGATTTAAATATTATAAAATATATGTTGAATGTTGTTTCTCTACAGCTAAGCTTTAACGTACCTTCATACAAGAATTAACATTAGCGCCTCTTCGTATTAACTCCTCCACGACGGGCAGGTGTCCGCACTGACACGCCACGAACAGGGGGGTGCCGCCGTCCTGAAAGTTATTATATGACGATTAAACTTAGAGGTATCTATTAGTATCATTGAAATTCTATTCTCGAACTTTAACAAAGGTTTCCTCTAATTACATACTATATAATATATTTTACCGTGCTCGGTGCGTCAATGGCGGCGCCTGCATCTAGTAATAATCTCGCTATATCTAAAAACCCGCCTTGTGCCGCGAAGAAAAGTGCGCTTGTTCCTGTCTGCCAACAAAATAAAATATTATTATATTATACCTCAAAATTAAAAAATAAGTATGATAAGGAGAATGGTCTTAACAGCATTTTTTCCTTGCATACCTTGCTATTTGAAGGATATTTTTTTTTCTAGAGGATGTCGTAGCGCATTGCTGCTGGGGTGAAGTGAGTTATTTTCATTTCCTCGCTCTTGTAACAAGACAAAGCGTAAACTAGGCAGAATGTGGCAAGCGGAATGTCAAACTACATACCTTATAATAATCTTTGTTTAATATATAAAATCTACTTCTCAAAATTAGCACACAAAATACAATTATAAATGTAATAACTTAGCTCGACATGTTATTGTGTCAACAGAACTTCATACAAAAAAGGCTTTAAGCTCACTCTGTATGAGGCCTCGTATGAATGAAACTCGTTCCTATTTCTTTGAGGGGAATATGAAGCATTTTCGAGATAAAAGAGCCGAGTGGGTCGCCGCATGATTCGTGCCTCTTATAGTAACAATGGTGACTTACTGTATAATGAACTAAAGCTCGTCGTACATTCCTTTATATGTAATTTATTTCTTTGAATATATATACAAAAATGTATATAAGTTACTCTATACAAATATTATAGAACATTTACTATTTAAAATGTTAGAAATCTTCATACATTCACGTAATCACGTCATTAAGGGCCATTGATTTTATTCCTGTGCTTATTTAATTTTAAACTTAATACATAAAAATATGAGTATATTCACTCTCTTTAAGCTTTTCTGACTCAAAAATCTGACTTCCATAGTATAATATATATAAGTACACTACCGTCCTACAACACGCGGGATCGGCGCCCTGAGCGAGCAGCTCCCACACGCAGTCCGTGTGCCCCATCGCGGCTGACAGTATCAGAGGCGTGGTGCCATCCTGGAATTTAACAATAGGGATACAAATTACAATTTTATTTAATAAAACGGAATTTGTAAACATGAATTTAAAAAAACAAATATTTTTCACCCGATCCTATCGCAGTGGCACGGTCGGGAGGTTAATTGTATTTTATTTATATTATAATATAATTGGATTTTATTGTACAATAAAAGATATATAACTAATAATATTACCACTATTAAAGTAAATAAGTTGTAACAAGCGTATAAAAATCTCAACGTAGCTTGATGAGAACGTATATGGCTTAGTGCTCAGAGCCCCTCGCGGTCGGTTTTCCGGAGGCGCGGGTTCGAGTCCCGCTACGTTCAAATTTTTATACGTTTTCTTAATAAGTATTTTCTTTCTTAAGTGTGGAATAACACTTTAGAAATGTTGAAACTTAAAGTTCCTGATAGGAGTAAAAGAGTAATAACGCAAACAAACCGCTTTAAACACTAAATATATTCAAATAGTTTCTTGATTAATTTGGCATATTTTTCTAAAAAATTACAAAACATATTGTTTCTATTTTCAAACGAATATATCGATATACACAAATAAAACTATCTTTACAAAGTAATTATCAGACAGATAACGCAGAAAACCAATGATGATTAATTGAGTAATGAAGAGGAGCACTAAGCGTCCTCTCCCGAAAATCTTAAAGCGATAAAAAAGGTACGCCATGGAGGCCAGGTGTTGCACAGTGGCACGAACGTACGTCTGTAAACGCGACAGGTTGTGATTCGATTCCTACTCGAGGAAATAAAATATTTAATGTTTTCAACACCTTCAGAATTCAGCGGGATGTTGGTAACGCAAATGTCTTTAGTGGAACTCCATATGTCATCTAAATCACAGTGTATGTGTAACATTTATGTATTGTATAAATTCTTTATTATTAGATATTATTAAAGAGTAATTAATATGAAACAGCATCGGACCTCGCTCCAGTAACCGCGAACACAAAACACTGTTGTACCTATATGAAAGAAGGAGTTTAAGTTTTTTTTTATTGTAAGGTCTTTTATAATTATAATATTTCAAAAATTGCAAATGAGGTACGAACAGTGAAAAAATCCATTCTCGTTAGCTTCACGGCGCATGAGCTGTGTCCCGCAAATAGCACGGTAGACAAACGGAACCTAGTGTTAAGAAAAGCACGTTACCAAAGCAAGACAATCCAAGTTGACTCAATACCCTGAGTGGGAATCGAATCCTCAACCGCCGCGTTTAAAATCCGACGGTCTCAATGCTATTATGTCATATTAATAATGATAAAAAGTAAAATACAAAAATTATATAGGTACTTAGTACAATATCAGATGTGCTTTAAAGAAGAAGTAAATCTGCATTATTATTTTTTTTTAGCTTTACTACGCACTCTGCACATAGCAAGTATGCGGAGAGAACTTGGGAGCCTAGTGTAAGCCTTGGGAGCCTATGAAAATATTTAATTTCCCTGAGTGGATACCGAACCTACAACCTGTCACGTTGCGTGTGCCGCTACACAACGATCGGCCTCATAAATGTGCTTTGTTATCAATTTTTAGAAGAGGATATAAATGCTTATATTTTAAGTTTTTCCTTTTACTTATAGTTTTATAAAAAAAACCGTTTGAGTCCGAGTCACACTCGACTAGAGTTCTGTATCGATTTAATAAGTGTACAACGGAATTAGACAAACCTATAAAATGTTGACAAAGTTTGCGGACTTGATACTGACTCCACCTGATCTTGAGAATACTGATCTTATCAGACAAATTTATTCTTTTAAGGTACAAAATATTAAAAAAACAGAAATCTCAAAACTTTATAATATGTAGGAAATATAAAAAATATAAATTAAATCAGATCAGATCCCAATCGAACAAATATTTAAAAAATAAAACAAGCAAAGTTAAACTATATTCTCGTATCAGAACATAAAAAAGAATCAAACTCAAAAGAATGTATGAATCACAGAAAGAGGCAAAACAATACACACGAGTGCGAGCTTTTACAGCGATGCAAATTTACTCACGTTCGTCTCTTAACTTTTCAAGGTCGATGTTTATAAATTATGTAGGTACTTTTCAAAACCTTCCATCTCCTAAACGTTTAAATAAGAAACTTTGTAATTTAGGTAATTTCTCTATAATATAGTAGTTTATATATAATTCATTTAAATTTTATTTCTAAATTGACATCCTTTTCATAGAACTTCTTTTTTTTTATTAGAATTACAAAATAATATTATTAAAAAAAAAACTAAATTATATTATTAGCGAGGCTTGAAAGTATCAGATATGGATTCGATCGCGACTGTGCACCAGAGTGGCGCAGTGGGACATCGTCAGTATAGTTGTGGTTTCGATCTCCATAGTAGGTACGTCATCTTCTTGAAAGTTACCGCTTTGTGTTGTTACCAGAGCGAAAAAAATAAAACAATATATTTAACCGAATGGAAATGGAATCTACAACCGTCGCTTAAATAGCACTGTACTGTGCCACGACGGACCAACATCAAATATATACGGAGTATAAGAATTACAAGTCAACCGGAGGCAGGAGGAGATCTCGGTTGACCTTCAAAAACCCACCATCGATGATACTGGAAGGTCACGTAAAAAGTAAAAGGACTCCCCGAGGGCAAGACAGGACATAGCTTTTAGTGCCCCTTTCTCTCTATCTAACCCGCTATATAGGGATAAACCGTGAACCTAAAAGAAAAAAATATTAATTTATAATAATTTTTTTATAATTAGAATGCATTTTTGAGTGTAATTGGTATTTGAGACAAAAACACGACGTACCTATAGCCAATTTTCATTCGCTTTGTTCCCGAACAGGAAACAAAAAAAGGACATTACTGAAAGTAGGGCAAGCGCGGTCTGATTGCTCTCCCACAAATGTGTTACGCGTGTAGACTAAACACTTTTACAGTACCGACTCGTGTGAAGCTATTTATATATTATGTTTAAGGTGTTGTTGTGTGTATCGTGGCGCAGTGTTTATTTGTGCTCGATGGTTGTGGATTCTATCCCTATACATATATAATCTAGATTACATCATTATCTTTAGTTTTATTTCCTCACTCTGATAAAGCAAAGTGCGCCGTTGATTTTTATAAGCTAAAACAATGTTTCCAAATTCATTTTTCATTACATTTTTTTATCACACGAAAACCTTTTTACAGGTAAACCGCTCAAGTGGAGACTCGAACGGTTGATGTGGGGCTCACGGACCGGCAGAGGAAGACTGTCCACACTGCCCACTAAAATCTTACTACTATATAACACAGGCCGGGGCTACGGGAGAAAAGGGATTGTTCCATAACCCGGACAGCACCACGGCCTTCAACCTACCTAATATATTTATATAACTATAATTGGTGTACGACAGGTGTGAAAAATTAAATACATGTTACATAGAAACGATGAACCGATGTAATGTTTAACATTCCCAAGACTATGGGACACAAAAACATTTATAAAATTCGAGTTTGTTGTTCCTGAGATTAGAGCACACGAACTAATCTCTGCACTTACAATCTAATAATAAATGATTATATTATCTAACGTTTCATAACAACCAAGTAGTACTTAAGTACGAAGCTACAAAAAGTAATTCGAAAGGAAGTCAGCGTTGCTACAATCCATCACCTAATGCTCTCAAACACGTCGTTAACCTAAAAAACTGGAAACTGCACCGTATGTATGGACTACAGACTGTAGAGTGTGTTGAAACTCAAATAGAAATGCCTATTTTATATTTGTAAGTGTAAGATTAAAAAATTAAGTCAGGTTTGATATGTTTATTATAAAAGTTAACGTTTTACTATTTCTTTTGAGGCCGTCGCCGTTCTGGCGCAAAAGCAAAAGCGGGAGATTGTAGCTCCAACTATTGGAATTCATTCCCAATCGGGGAAATGTAATATTTAATATTTTTATTTCTTCGCTCTGGTAACGAGACAAAGGCGGCGTTAAATTCCGCCGCTCAACAATGCTTCAAGAATTACGACGGAAAGTGGGGAACTTTGCGTTGTTTGTTGGGACCCCCACTCAAGACGCAATGTCTCCGAAATTGGTTCGTTCTCCACTCTCCTAGTGTATTAATATAAAGTATTAACTATCCTATTCGGGAAAAGGAAAATCTGCCCACCATGTTATGTGGGAAAAGTATCAAGCTGTTTATTTCATGTAACTGCTGTTTATTTCATACACTAACACACACATATATGGGAACATACTACATGGCCAGCTTGTAGGAAAATGACTATTGGTTTATTAAAACAAATAGAAGCCACTTGATTCAAATGAACAAAAAAATATATTATAACAACTTAAAAATGTATAGAGGTTATACATAATTTTAAAATTTATGCACATACACTTATTAATTAAAACTGCGGAAAAAAATGAAATAAAATCACTTAAGCAATGAATCATCATTAAGAAACTCATTAAACCGAATATAGTGTGGTTTTGACAAATTAAAAATTTGTAAAAGTTGAAAAGGAATGTTTGTGTAGGTTAGATCTTGGATGTAAAAATTTATTATTCCTCACGTGTTTTACATATCGACCGGACCTCCCGTTATCTGTAGGCAATTTGCAATATAACAGCAAAAACGAGAAATAACATTATATATTGGCGAAGAATTAAATTCTTTTCTTTATAGCTTCACGCTGTATCCCGCTTATAACAAGGTAGACGGAGTGGGTATTGGGTTCTACACTTTCCGTACAATTTTTGAGACGTATTGAGTAGCGGAACTCAACGCTGCAGGTAACAATCACAATATTATTCATACGATAATAATACATATATATTGAACATATTCTACCAAAATCTACCTGCACAAAATATTAAATTATTATATATTTATTTAGAAAACTGTGCCTCTTGGAAACAATCCAAACGCTCTGACAAGTGGCGCGGATTCAAATCCAGATACGTTCATATTGTTATGCGTTTTCAAAAGTTTTATATTTTTCCAAAGTGGAATAGGGCATTAAAAACGTTAAAAGTGCAAAATATACCAAGGATAATAAAGTATATAGATATCTGAAGCAGCAGTTTCTCACAAAGTGTATATAAGACGAAGTTATTTCAATTACTCGAGAGTTTTGTTCGCTTCATTTAAATAATTGAAATTCCGTATTGGCAGGAGAAATGGCATCTTATTTCCTTAATTTATTACAAGATGAATATTTTATTGATGACGTGACCTCATTCGTGCGTTTGTTATATTATTTTTTCTTATATTACTAGTGTTTATATGTGGTAAAATTTCTGACTTCTACAACTGTACAGGCCGCCACTGAAAGCAGAATTACCCTCACAACTTGGGTTCCTGGTCAGTTCATCTACCTGGTACGCCAGACTTCCAGACGTACCAAAGCAAAACTATGATATTGGATTTTTCACGTAGCGAATTAACAAATTCCTTAAAAGCCAGCAACGAATCGATGGTTTCTCTGGTGTTGCCAATGTTTATGGGCAGTGGTCAATCATTTAACATTAGGTGACCAGCTCGCTCGCTTGCCTGCTCTCAATATATAGAAAGAATGGCTAAAGCACTAAGAGTTCTGTACGATACATGCTAAGGTTGCTGCATGTAGAGTGGGTTACATCGGAGCCTTCCTCGATATCCTACGAGGGAAAATGAAAATAACACAAAGTTAATCATTACTCCGAGTGAGAATCGAACTGGTATTTTTTGTTATTACAGTCAGAATGGCGCAGCCCTATTACGCCACGATAGCCTGAAGTTTATTTTTATAAAGGTAAATAACATCACCGATAAAAAAACTGTTATGTTATAAAATATGGAAAATATAATATATACATGTTTACTTATTCGTTCCAGTCGTCAAGCCGTCCGTTGTGATTGGCAATTTAAAAGCAATCGATTGCCTCGTCCAGTAGGTATCTACGCTAGCGCCGACAGTTTCAGTTTTACTCTCTTTTTTAGCTTCACGCTATATCCCGCATATAGCAGGGTAGGCGGAGGGTACTTAGTATTAATATATTCCGAGCCACACTTTTTGCCCATTTTTTGAGATAGTCGAGTTGAATGGCGGAACTTAGCGCCACGCTTTATCTTGTTACTAGAGCGCGTATAATGAAAATAGCTCTGAATGGGAATCAAACCCACAACCGTCACGTTTATGTGTAGACACTGTGCCATTTGCCGCTGCGATATTCATTCGTTACTGCAATCCGTCCCGACGTTATTTGCTTTTTAAATTTTAATAGCCAATCTGTGAAATTGGTTTAACGATTCAATATTTGCGAATCTATAGATATATAATATAGGAACAAGAGGCGGTTCCGGGCGACGGAAATTCGTAGTGTTTAAATCAAGCTAATTAATTAGTTCTATAACATTAACATTGGCATAATGGGCATTAAATAATATGTTACCCGGTCTCTAGAGTCTATGTGAACTTTTCCAGTGTCCAAAAGCTGTTTCAGTTTTTCACAATCGCCGCGCAACGCAGCGAGGTGGAACTGCACATCTGTACGAGATTCTTTCTGTAAACAAACAACAGAAAAGGTTATAAAATATATATTTATTATAGATTTAGTAATATGTTTAAAGCTTAAATACCGCGTATTATAGCAGGGTAGGCAGAGGAGTTCCAGTTATTAAGATAATCCGTTCCCCACTTACCACTAAATTTTCGAAACATTGCGTGCTGAGGAAGGACTCAACGCTGCGCTTTGTGCAAATAAATACCAGAGCGGAGAAATGAAAATAATTACTCAGAGTAAAAATCAAACCCACAACCGGCTTGTTAACAGTCAGGCGACGTGTCGCTGTGCCACGAAGGCCTTATATAAAATTGTTTCATATAAAATTTATTTTAAGGTAAGATAGACAGATGTCTGTCTATTTAGGTCACAAAATTGTGCACATTGGATAAAATTGGTAATATATTTATTTGATTTCTTCTAAAATCAAAAATATATCCATTTTTTTAATGAATTAGACTTTTGGCGTTAACAATTTATAGAAAAAGAAAAATCTTCTTTATTCAATTAAAATTGTTTAATCAATTAAAATTCCGTCATAATCTCTGATTGCCCCTGCGTGTTATCAATCTGCGTGAACTGTTAACTAACTGTATACAGTTCTCCGTACAACTGGAGCTCACGCGAGGAGACCATTTGTTTTAAACGCTACATGCGTATGTAATCTGAGAATGAATGTCAAACTGAGATTTTGTGATAGATGAATTACTATTCATCTACCAGCCATCGACTTTTATAGACTTTTTAACCTCTCTTAATGCTTGCTACCCTACACTCTTCAAGGAACTTTTCTTAGTATATTGATAGAATTTTTTAAAGTTATCAATAATTTTTCATTATGTTAATTTTAAATGTTTTACAAATCAAAAACGGTAGGCAAACAGAAATTGTTGGTAAGCCAATCCGTGGCACTAACCTACTACTACTAAATATTTCGCATGTTACATGGAGAAAGCTGATTCCACACTTCACCAATAAATATAAACATGAATGACGATGGCATATTCAAATTCTATGATTCTATGATAAATTAATAGTTGGCCTATTTGACGATGCATGCATATAAATAATATGGTTCGTGTCCCCTTTGGCATGACGCAAGGAACAAATTTATAAGTACAATTATATAAGCAGCTTAAGTAGATTTATATAAGCACAGCACATATATAAGGTCAATATCTTCAAATTATGCATATAAAAGTGTAAGCCGAGTGTTTTAACACTAGTTGCTTTCTAGACTTTCTAGAATGAGAGGTTTCGTGCTGAAATTGTGAACGTGCCTCAGATCTGCGAAGATGTAGCGCAGTGATACATCACTCGCATCTTCATTTCACGTTCAATTATAAAGTTATTTATAATCGAACGTGAAATAAAGATGCGATATAAAAGTAAAAAAAACTAAGAAAATAGAAAATATAATATCAGAATGTTACCTAAGTATTACCTAAGTATTTTATTTGATTAGCCCATTTACAAAACACGATTAGGTACATAGAAATACAAGTCCTAAAACGGCTTGTATCGCGTGATACTCAAATAGAATAGTGGTATGCCGAGGAATGGTCTAATAACAGTCGCTCGTCATTCCCTCACGCTATTTCACGGATTTTGGAATCCAGTTAATTTTGTGACAGCTACTGTAATTGCGAAGGTTGTGGGTTCGATCCCCAGTCCATTATAGAATCCTAGGTCATCGTGTATGAACAGAAAGTAAAAATACTACAGTAGCATTATTTGATTAGAGAGGTTTTTCAGCAAAATTTCCTCGCTCTGGTAACAAGGTAAAGCGGGGGGTTGAATTGCGCCACTTAACACGCAACACCTTGAGAAGTGCTAGTGTCTTAACACTACGTTGTGTCGATGTGCAGAATACAGTGAAAAGCAAAAAAACTTTTTTTTTCGGAATTTTTGCGGCATTGCGCCTTGAGTGGCGCACGTCAACAAATCATATAGGTATAGGTATGAAAAATATAAAATTTCATAAGTTTAAATAGATACAAAGGCGACGGTGCGTGTCACGGGCATCAGACAGGAAAGGCAATCCGATCATTCCGCACCACGCCGCGTGCCTCTGTGATATTCGCATATTGAGTTTCACGTCTCTGTATACTGTACCATATCCGCGTTTTATAAGGAAATATTGTGTTTATTTTCTTGCGTAAACAACAATTAGTTGATTATAAATCAAACACACATTTAATAATCTTTTTCAATACCGCGTGTTGTCTGCAAAAGCAGGAAAATCACAATATTTATTGTGCCAATATAATAATCTGCCGAGAGGAAATCGAAGTCAAACTGGAGGCTGTCCACGAGAGAAATCTTTTTTTTTAGGTACACGCCATATCCTGCAAAACAACAGTGTATGGACAAGGAATCTAGTGTTAAGATACAACATTCCCATAAACCACTTCCATTCCCCACTTGGCACAGAATTTTTGAGGTATTGCATATTGAGTTGCGGAACTGAACACCACTCCTTGCCTCGTGACCAGAGCAAGAAAATTAAAATATTTCTATCTGTGAGAAATTTTAATACAAAGCCCTCGTGTACAACTGTGTTACTTATGCAGTTTATATATTTCAGTTAAAAATCACCATATGAAATGCATCAACTTTGTCGTCATCTCCATATCAAGGGACATTACATCGATCTACTTAACGGGTAAGTAGTTAGACTAGATTTCTCCTGTCTTTATGTAGCATGCTTATTATACTCGATATTTTAGTATTTTTCATTTTAACTTCCACTGTATCCCGCACACAGCATTGTTGGCAGAAAAAACATGGGGATCCATTGTCAAGACGCTCCAACTCCATTATGACACTTTCGTTATGACTTTCGGCATTGCGTGTTGAAAATATTGAATCTTAATAGTGGAAATCGAACTCACAACCTGCCTTGTTTTCAGTCACTCGCCTGTGCCTCTGCGCCACGACTGGACTTAGTATAATTCCTATTAAAATTTATAAATTATTGGAAAGTTGTGTTTGACACGCGTAATAATGTAAGGCAACCGTAAAACGAATATTTAACTTTTTCTTCAGAACTTGCAGTATTATTATTATATTATGAAGTAAATTGTTCCATATGGATATCGCCTGATTGTGGTTCCAATCTCTATATTTTAATTTTGTCGCTCTCTCAGTATGCCCAAGACAAAACGCGGCGTTTATTCTGACACTCAACATGCACTTCCTCAATGATTCGGCAAGAAGTGAGGAACTTAATGTCTGTACACTAGGTTCATTTTAGATACGTATGCGGGATTTGAACTCATAAGCATCGCGTTCGGTTAATATCCAATAAAAAGAAAATTAACAAAATTTTTGTTTACTAAACATTCAACAAATTGTTTTTAAAGAACATCTATTGTATACGTAACTTAGCTTACATTGCATGTTATTCGGCATTTTGGTGATGAAAAGTGAGGAAGGCATTAAGATAATCTACAGATAAACACCAGGGTTGCCAAGTTGTACTGCGAAATAAATAATATTTATAAATTACATTTACAACTATGTATTTGACGAAATTACGATAGTGATCAAATATTGCACACGATGATCGCTTTATCGCCTCCTAGTATTGAGGAAATATTTATAATTAAAATATTTTTTTTTATTTCAACGCTGTGCTACGTAACGCTGTCACTCAACGTGCTCTGTCTTTGTTTAAGTGGAATTATTATTTTCTTTAATAATAAAAATGTGAAAAAATATTTTTGTTATAAAAATATGAAATATTTTATTATTTTCGGTGGTATGTAAATGGTTTATATAAATGGTAATAATGGTTTTAAACTTGATTGTGATTGTTCAAATTTCCCCTTTCAGGAAAGACTAACACAAACCAAATTGCGATTTTATCAATTTCGATAAAGATCTCACAAAAAATATAGTAAAATATGTTTCGTAAATAGCAATATACCGTCAGTCATATATCAAAATGAAATCATACGAGAATCTCGTATACTTTTAGTACAATAATTCATATAAAAAAAGTAATATAAATTTCTGATCGACAACCCTAAAATTCGTATAAACGAAAATGTGACAGAAACACGTAACAGCTACTATGTACAATCCATACGTAACACGTGGTCATATGATCTTAGTATAGTTTACAGTTCTCTGCAAATTAGCCGCAGTTTAATCATTACCATCATCATCATTACTATGAAATGACATAAATCTGTCTAAAGAATCTCCATGACGATCGATCGTGTGCTGCTATGTATTTTTTTTTCTAAAGTACAAAAAAACAAAAAAAGAATTTAAAGCGCAGGTGATTAAGAATAACGGCATTAGTTTACCCCTCACTGTATTCAATTTCTAAATATTCTATATTCAAATAGACTTTCGCAACTGATTGAATCGTCTGATGAACACATGTCGCTACTCCGATGGTAGCGAAGGAAAGTTCGGAAGGTATTCTGCTGAGGAGAGTCGGCGAAACGAAAAACGCATCAGTTGTGTCGATCCCCAATGAAGTGATTATTTCTATTTCCATGATTTGGTAAGACAAAAGCAGCGTTTAGTTCCGCTATTCGAGACTCGTTGTCGCGGAAAGTGGTTAAGAAACTAAAAGAAGAGAAGAACACGAAATGATTTAGCTTATTTTAGAAAACGTATCAAGAATAATGCAATAAGAATTTGCATAATTAAATAAAACAAACTTACATACCTATGAAAAATTTTTTAGAAAAAATAATTAAAATTAAACGGTATATTTACAGCTCGAGAGTGGAATAAGGCACCCTCGAGAGTTGATAACTGTCATTTCATACGGAACGTGATGTCAGCACGTTACGTATTACGGGAAAGGGAAAGAATATTGGAGTAGCCGTTGTAGGTCACAAATATATCGTGATTTGTGATACCGTCAATGGTGACTTTTTTTTGTAAGCACAGAAAGCTTTGCATTAAGAGTTAAGGCCGACCCACGCTCCGCTCAATCTTCGAGACATTGCTTGTTGAATGGCGGATCTCAACGCAGCGCATTGTCTTATTTCTATGGGGAGAAGTTTTTTAATATTTTATTTTTCCGAGTAGTAATCCTACGATCAACCGTCGCATCTACAGTCAAACACGATTCCGTAATATAAATGTAAAAATACCGCAAGAGAAAGATTCCTTTTTGTATCTCTGGGAAAAGGTGTAGTAAAATAAGTGAAATGTATATATTTTTTATTCCTTTAATAACTTTATACCTAAACAATGATATTATATGTAAAAATTTACAAAGTATGTTGGTATTTTTTATGTAAATAAGATAACGCTTAGTCGTGTTTAGAACAACTAGAGCATATCATACCTTCTTTAACATTAGTTTATTGTTTCTTAATAATTACAAAACGTTTACAGCATTACTTAAACTAAAGCAAGATATTTTGCAACATACTGAGAAACTAAAAGCTTTATTAGGGTTCCGTCCGTACCTTTTAAGGAAAAAAGGAACCCTTATAAGATCACTTTGTCGTCCGTCTGTCTATCTATCATGAACCTTTATCTCGCTTGGAGATATGGCATTGTAATTCAAACCATTCTTTCGAATATTTAAGTAAATGTTTAAAAAAAATATAAAACTATCGCAAAAAACGAGCATTTCGACACTTTTATAAAGAAAATCAAAATTTTCTAATTAATAGTTTATTAATAGGGTAATTACAGGTAGTATTAGTTTAGGAAAAAATATAAAAACTACAAAAATGTAAAATGGGGAACGGAAGTGTTTTAATGGAAACAGAATGTCATATGCATATCGTGCAATGTGCAAGACACAACGTGCTCGAAAAAAAATGTAAATTAAAATATCCAACGAAGTATACAAAACTATAAATAAAAGAACTTATCTTTTGAAATATTGTTTGTCACATTTTATATTTTTTTCTGTCAATTTCAATAATGAAAGTTGAAACAGCGATTCAATGATAATTAACAGTTCGTATTGTTCATAATTGGGAATGAATTAATTAAATTAATATGGACACTCAATTAACATGTAATATTTTTCTTTGACAAGTGCGTTCTGTGTAGCCATACACGAGTATGTAGGTACAAAAGTATTCGACATATTTCTCGATAGATATATGTATTTTGTACCGGCTATCGTGACTTATTGCGGTTAACGGTCAGGAAAAGTATGGATTTTTTTTATAGTTTATCAAATAGAATAAACAGAGTTAAACATGCGAATGCCAATAATTAAAAAATCCATGAAGTGTCAGTGGTTGTATAATTTACTACTTTTAGTTGTGGGTTCAAACCAGATTTGGAAAAGTAAGCTGTTTTCCCCTCTCTGGTAGGAAACAAAGCTAGTCAACGAGTAATGTCTCGAATTAGTGTCGAATGTGGAGAACGAAGTGTGAGTATTTTGACACTAGGTAATTTTGCATACGCTGCTACACCAGATAAAACGTAAAGCTTAAAAATTAAAAATAACAAAATTAGGTTATGAACTTCCAATTACTATTGCATACATAGCTTCTACATTGTGTGACAGATATACCTACTCGTACATATACTAATCATATGAATATATGATATAAGTTACCATATTTTGCTTTAAAGCCTATACCAAGAAAACACTTTTCTAATAGTCCAACCAGAGCATCAAGGACGGTGCTGAGTTCCGTCACTCAACACAAAAATTCTCTCGAGATGAATGGAAAGTGAAAAGCAGATGTCTTAGCACTAAGTTCCTAGTCCTTGCTACAATGCGTTTTGCAATAGCATGTATCAAATATCAATGTAGTAGGAAGTTGTCATTGGTAATGGCTTCTGTGCCGGAGATTGTGGATTCGATATCAGGAAGCGGTTTTCCCATAACAGATAATATAAAAGTAATAAAGAACTGTGATTATATATTATATTTTTTAAGTAATTAAGGAATTCGAAAGTGCTTGTATTTTCCAATTTAATAACATTTTTTTTTATTGTATCCCTTTAAAATATGATAAATAAAATTAAAAAAAATATTTACAAAGACAAAAAACCTAACATAATCCTCCCATTTTCTATGCCTACTATAAGTTTTTTTTAAGGTAAGCACACATTAACCTAAACATTTCTATAGTAACAATCTGATAAGCACGCGAGATGTGCCCGGGCGGTAATCGTATGACCCAAAAGGAGCGATATCGGTGTCAAAAGTGAACTTTCTCTTGCGTGCAAATATATTTATAATGTAAAACGCACTGTAGACATAAACACTGTTTAAATTGAAAAAAAAAAATACAAAGCAACAAAACACGCACCTGCAAGATAGAAGGAATATAGTGTTAAAACTTTTCCGACTATTTTTGGAGAATATGCATTTATAAAAAGCTATCATAGACATATAATATTTTTGCTTTGGTTCTTCTACATAATATAATAAAACAAATAAAGCAGAGAACTTAGTGTTTACACCGTTCCCCACTTCACGTTTTCTTTAGGATTTTTTTTCTCGTCTAAACGGCGTTGAGTTATGCCACTTAACGCGCAATGCCTCCAGAAATCGGTAGAAAGTGGAGAACGGGAATATGTCTTACACTAGGTTCCCTTTGCCTGCCCTGCGGCGTGTGGCATACAGCGTGAAGCCGATTTATTTTATTTGACGTCTAAAGTTACAGCATAACTGATATATTATTTTTGTATTTCACGCACACTGTGAAAATAAACTGTAATGTTAACAGTTGTTACCCCCACAATTCCCCTACTGTAAGTCTTAGAGACCAAAAATGTGGTGTGTTGCCATTTCGGATAAAAAGCAATACAATCATATTAAATACCATTTATTAGAAGCCAGTTAAGTACCTAATAAATAATTATTTGTTAGTTTAAACACGGACGACATTACCTTCATACTTAGATATCGCAACAAATAAATTTAAAGTGAAATTAAAACTGTTTTGTAACGGTCAATGTATGTAGGTACTAACTAGTCACTAGTAAAAGTCTGCACAATTCCAAATAAGTATTCCATCAAGGACATCTACGTTGCACATTTGAAAGGATTCCGAACTAAACTTACTTTATTTTGAATTTCATTAGTGTAATAAATACTATGAATATTACTTAAAACTGGCTAAAATCCGTTGCTTGGAGTTTAATCTATCCGTTTTTTCCCGTTCGAGTTGGAGTTTCAAGTTCTCTTTCGTCGTTTAGTGATCCCGTTAGGGAGTGCTACCAAACCGAACCTGTATACCAAATATCAACATTTCTATCAGTCACTAAGTAACGGAAGAATTTTTTTATATATACATCTATAAATAGATAATTTATCTAAATAAGATCAACATAGAAACATGGCGTATCTATAATTAATCGCAGTTACATAAGCTGACCTTTCCTAACCGCGATTACCTAAATGACCGTTACGTGATGCCGCCGATTCAGGAACTGAACTATTGTTTTAATAAAATGCTGTGTGAAAGTTAGATGACGCATTTTACGATATATTTAAATCTTCTGAGATAAGCTATTGAATAACAGGTCTATAGCGCACTTGTACTTAATTGTACACGCGGTGGTTGTTGGTTCGACCGGGGGAATTATTATTTAAACATTAAAAATGTGAAGCATTATATTCCAACACTTAGGATATCAGCATTAAAAATTGAGTGGAAGAAAAGAGTAACTAAATTAACAGTTACATTAAAATGACAGAAATCAAATGTTTTAGTCCCTTAACTTGTTCAATTCCCAAAAAAAATAATTTTTTTCTCTTTCTCTTTAGTAACAATACAAATCCCAGCATTGAGTTTCCCCACCATGTCTCGAAAATGGGGCATATGAATGAATGGAAAACGGAGGCTAAAAAAATATAGAAAATCGTTGTAAAGTATACATTTTAGCGCATAATATCTCCAAATAAAATATGTCAAAAGTGGTGAACGGGAACCAATTTCTGTTACCCTTACACAGGCATGAATAGCAAGTGAACATTAAAAACAAAAAATGTGATTTTTAAATTTAAAGAAATATGTAATAGGCTCATATTTGTAGGGACAATAAATGTATAAATATTCAAAACGCAGTGTATGATTCAATCAAACGTCTTAGAGGTCAAATGATTCATTGGAAAGTTGTTATTTCATTTATAGACCACCTATTCTTATTATTGGGTCTCGATTTAAATATGAACAATTTTTCCTACCAATAGCTGACATAAGACGTGAAGCCGAACAAAATAAGTATATATCCCGTTTTGGTATATAGATCCCGTAAGTTAAATTCAAAAATCCTCATCTCATATTTGATATAAAGTAGAGAACGGAAGTGTCTTAATGAAAAAGGAATATCTTAACACTAGGTTCCCAGGTTTCCCTTACTTTGCTAATATAAAGCCCGTAATGGGAGGTAGTGGATGAGTGCCCTTTTCCATATTTCAACTTTACGCTAAAATCTAAAAAGAAAATTGAATTTATACCTATTAAAATTGAGGCCTAAAAATTTGAGGCCAGTCGTGGCCCACTGCGCCACGACTGGCCTCGAAGGCCACGAAGTGTGGCTGTAAAACCGACTGGTTGTGTGTTCGATCCCCACTCGAGAAGATGAAATATTTACTTAAATTTATATTTCCATTTCTTCGCTCTGTTCTCGAGGCTAAGCGCGGCGTTGAGTTCTGCCACTCAACACGCAATGCCTCCAGAATTCGGCAGAAAGTGAGGAATGGAGTGTCTTTAACACTAGGTTCTCTCTGCCTACCCTGCTGTGTGAAAAAACAGCGTGAAGCTGATTTATTTTTATTTCTTACCTATTAAAATTACGGTGTACTAGGTTGTAATGAGTTAATACGTCCTCTATTACATTCACATGTTAAATAATATCAAACTTGTATGATTAAAAAACGATTCTACGAAATAATTAATCATCATTGAATCCACGGCTACGATGTGTATTGTCTGACAACATTCAGCTTTTCTGACGTCAAGATCAAAGTTCAGGTCAAGTAGCATTACCTATTAATGAGATATAATATTTAATTAATATAAAAAAAATATTATTGTCTCCTATCAACTGTATTACATTACTGTATGTTAAAAAGATAAAAGTCGAGAAATATTGTTATTTCAAGTAGTGAAAACCAAAAACTAGAGTTAGAGAGCTAGAGTAGTTGAAAGATTTAAGCTATTATTAGAGCACATTGCCTTTTTTATGTTATGTAAAGAAAAAGGATATCAAGATAGATAAGTGCTACAGGTATATGTTTATTACTAATATTTTTTTTATTTATAAAGATTATATGTTATTATACAGGGGCACAACGTGTGACTGTAAAACCAAATGGTTGTGGGTTCGATCCCCACTCGAGGAGATATCTTAACACTAGGTTCCCTCTGCCTATCCTGTTGTGTGCGGGATACAGCGTGAAGCTGATTTTTTTTATTATATTAACAACGGCAGTTTCAATTTAGACCAAAAAACAGAATAATAATCAATTTTTTACACCAAAATCGTACCACAATATTACCAAAGACGTTACTTCACAACCGTCAGCAGGCCAGCAACAAAGGCTGCGCCGGGTTCAACGTCCCAGGGCCCTTGGTTTTTCATCCGTACTGTTGCATAATGCACTATTCGAGCAGTCAAGTGTAATTACCGATACCGACAAACAGATTATGGAGCAGATTGAGTTTGTGCAATCATCAGGTTAACAAATCGTCCCATTATGTTTTGTGATGTTGGTATTTAATTATCTGTAAGGTTAAACGTTCTATTGTACAGATGAGTTGATAAGTTAGAGGAAATTGTATTAACTGCGCCAGATTGCAAATTTTGGTTCTAGATTGTTCGATGCTCATTGAAATCAAGCACTTCCTTAAGAAAGATAGCCATGCAGGCCTCAAAAGTTTTGATTATATATAAACGTTCAATATTAAAAAAAAAATTCGTCTGGTTTTTTTTTAAATATGTTTGATTCAGATGTTCTTAATATTTATATTAAATTTAAAATATTTTCAAAGTAAATATTTATAGTTCCGATTTGATGTGATTATTAAGCGAAATAAGAAAATAAATAATATCAAAAGAAGGTGTTAGTAGATATTTTATTACTTTTCCATTCTACGCATCGAGAAAACAGTTTTAAAAAAAAAATTAAATAGCGGTACTAAAGTGACGTGTATATATACGACGTTTCCTTCCGGGGTAACCTGGAATCATAATCCTTCATATTAAGACACTGCCGTGCTCCGCTTTCCCCTGTTCCGCAAAATTTTGAAGGCATTACTTTTTGAGTAACGGAACTCAACCTCGCATTTTGAACCGTTACTAGATTGACGAAAATGTATGAAAGATAAAAATACTTTACTCTCGCGAGAAAGATTAAAATTCACAACCGTTGCATTCACAGCCTGACATGCTTGTTCCACTGAGCCACGATAGCCTTAAAATATGTTTTTAAGAAAAAATTTAATATAAAATAATTCAACATTTAACTTAAAATATCCGCATAACAGACAAAAAAGTGTAAGTCATTCGCGATACCGCAAAAACTAAACATAAAAAAACGACCTTGACTCGAATACAATTTAGACATTCATCTGATAAGCTTATTTATTTGTTTAGGAAGTCGTTCACGGCGTTTAACCTCGGTTTTTGTACACTTTTACTTTAACTATAATTCCGTAATTTAATATGCCTTTGTTTTGTAACGTTTCTTGTTTTACAGTGTATCCCGCACATAACAGGGTAGGTAAATGAAATCCAGGAACCTAGTGTCAAGACAGTTCCGTTTACCACTTAATTCTTGATTCCGTTTACCACTTCATTGCGTGTTGAGTGGCGGAACTCAACGCCGAGTGGTGTGCCTCGTCACCAGCACGAGCAAAAACATTCAATATTTCAATTAATGATGTATTTAATAATAAGCATTTTAATAGTGCAATATTATGTATTATTCCAAATACTACTCTATCTACAACACAATCGCTATATTAGCATACTATCGTGACAGTAAAATTTAGAGGGCATTTAAATGCGTATGTTATTTTGCTTTATTTATAACATACTATGTCTTAGTGGCACAGTTTTATTATAATCATAATATAGACTTGGGAGTTTCGCATCCTGGATGTATGAAGGATATTTTCGCACTCCTGCTTGCATATAGCAGAATAGACAAAGGAAATCTAGTATTAAGACACTCTGTTCACCATTTTCCGTCTTATTTCCGAGACTCAACGCCGTTCTTACTGAAGCGGGAAATTAAAGGTAATTTAAATATAAACTTTCCGAAAATTTTCAGCGGAATTCTGGAGGTATTGCGTGTTGAGTGGCGCAGAGCTCAATGGCACTCAACAGGAGCTAGGAGATACTTGTTATGTTATACATATATTTTCTTCGAAGTTCTTGCCTTTGTGTGCAATATATTTGACTAAATTATTTAACTTCCTCTTATGTATTTATATTTATTAAAACAGGCTTTTGGCCGCCTTTTGCAAAAGTCCGCGGTTGCTATTTAATACAAAACCTATTTAAAGCCAATTGAAAATGAAGAAAATGTATATACCTACAATGAAATATACATATATTTCATTTTATGACAGAGACCTTGACATCTATACCATGTACTACATTACTAACTGTATAATAAATACCTAAGACTTGGCAAGTTTCTTCGTTAACTCATACAATAATTATAATATATTTATGCCGTTCCGTATTCATTGCAGACAGTTCTTGTTACTGCATTAATAAGCAATTATTCTTTATTATTAATAAAGAAATGTAGTTAAGTTTAAAATAACTTAACGCTTAACTGTCAAAATAAATGTAAAATGTATTTGAGAGGAATCTAATAGTCTTAATACAAATATGTGTAATAGATTCTAGTTTTAGGGTTTAAGGGAAATACCACAATAAACGCCGAAATTAGCAACTCCCTTATTGGAAGTTGCTACATTGAATGATGGAAAAAAATATTTTTATATCAGCCTTACACTGCATCCATGATATACTATTTTTTTTTTTTAATTCCCTGCCCTGATTAAGAATCGAACCCACAACCGCCACATTTACAATCAGATGCTGTGACATCGCGTCACAACAGCTCCAATATTTATTTGGCTTGGTGACGCACATAAAAGAGCTATCGGCGGAAGTAGTCGAACACGTCCTCTAATAAAACTTTTGTAACGGGAGGCAGTGGGCGGATCATTAGAGCTAATGAGCGTTATTTGGTATCAAAATTAAGCATGCTTCACGCACGGTCAGAACGTTCTAAAACAAAAAAACACACTGTACTTTCTTAAAAGATTTCAATAAAATTACAAGTAGTTTCGTGGTTATTATATAAAAAAATCCCGCACACAGCAGGGTAGGCAGAGGGAACCTAGTGTTAAGACACTCCGTTCCCCACTTTCTGATTCGATTCTATTAATACGCTTCCATTCCCCACTTTCTTCCGAATTCTGGCATTGCGTGTTCAGTAGCGGAACTCAGCGCCGCGCTCTGTCTTGTTACCAGCAAGGAAATCTCTCTTAAATACGAGTAAAACCTATATTCTTTTAACTACAGGCCTTCTAAGTATTAAAGAGAAATTGCAATACCATCTTCTGACCATAACAGTCTAAAGAATGAGAAATTCGTGTCGCGGCGACGTACGTAGGTACAAATACAAATGTGTCAAATTCATTAGCCATAAGTTAAACGGTTTTCACTCTTTAAAAGGACATGTGCTGTGTTAGTCAAGACATAGTATTGTTCCAGTTACAAGAAAGAAAGATGACGACATCGATGTGGATTTTTAACGTTTTGTCGGTTCATATTATTTCCTTTTTTTTAGTTGTAAACTGTGTCCCGCATACAGCAGGATAGGCAAAAGGAGCTTAGTGTTAAGGCACTCCTTTCCCTACTTTCCGCTGAATTTTTGTCGAGACGTCGCATACTGAGTGGCGGAAAAATAATAGTAATCCCACACGTTGCCACTGCGCAACGACGGTCTCAGGGTAAAGAAACTCAAAAATAAAAGAACACACAAAATACTAATTTCAATAATAAAGACAAAAATTTCACATATTCTTTACTATATAACGTAAGTATGAAGGAAGGAAACGACCTCGACCGCCTTGAATTGTATTTATCACGATAACGGCGCACTCCCATGACTTCGCAACTCACATCAGTTGGGTATTGTTATGACATCTATTGTTTATCACTAAGGTTATAATTTAATTACCTACATTATATATCTCTAAGTGCATAATCTGTTATATAAAATGTTTAATTTATTATATTTCTTAATATAAGTAATTGAGTTGACGTTGACGTTTGTGGGTACGATTCCCACTCAGAGGCATGAGTTTTCATTACTTTGCTTATGTGACAAGACAAAGCGCGCTGTTGAATTTCGCCACTCAACACATACGTCTCGAAAATTGGCGAAAAGTGGGGAACAGAATGTCTTAACACTAGGTTTCCTCTGCCTACCCCGTTATATATGCGGGATACAGCGTGAAGCTATAGCAAAAAGAAACTGACAATACGGAAAGACCATAAGGTCTTTCCGCTCTTTCCGGTCTTTGCTTTTAGCTTCACACTGTATCTCACACATACCAAGGTGGTTTTCTGTGAGCAGAGGAAATCTGAGGACCTAGTGCTAAAATACTCCATTCTCATAAAAAACACCTCTGTTCTTCATTTCTCTTATTTGAATTAGTTTGAAGAACAAATGTAATATTATTATATAAACATATCAAAAGACATGTTAAGGCAAGGCAAAAGCTTCACTTAGGCCACAGAGCTTACGCATCGACTTCCTAGCAACCTACATTTTATAAGTTAACAATTACTCGACGATTTCAATTAACGTTTTAAATTATTTATAAAGGGCCAGAGTTTCTCTTCGTCACCTACTCTTGTACTACCGTTTTCACTTGCGGTTGTATTTTGTTATTTTATTTGAAAGAGAGCTTATTTAAACGTAGTTTTTATAAATGGTTTGACTCATTTTTTATTGAGTAAATAATTTTCATTGTTTGTATTACAGAAGAAAATGTAGAAATGAAATAAAGATAAATACTGTGGAGATGAGATTGTAGGACCGAATCCGCAATAGAGATGCGGATTGGCAGTTATTACCGAGGATGTCACTGTGGGAACAAAAAAGAATTTGCTTTAGGTGGTCTGGGCACATTAAAAGAATGAGTGAAACAAGAATAGCAAAAAACATTTATAAAACGAGAGCCAGTGGCAAGTGAGCTAGCACTAAGAACCGTGAAGTGAAAATATACTTTAGATGCAAAGAAAAAAACGATATTACACCACAACTATAATACTAGGATAGGATAGGGAGGAGACTATAAAAGGGGATGCAAACCTAAAGTGCCAGTCATGGTGCGTTTTCGATCCGATCTCAATCTTTTTAAACATATTGTTATATGAGAAAAATGAGAAAACTCGTTCCAGTCGAGTTCCGGTTTAATCCGGTTCAAAATAACAATATTCCCCATACACGAATATGAGATCGGACGGAGAATTACGTTATAGACGTTACCAGCACTATAGTGTGAATCATCCTCAAATACGCTTAACTGTGATTAATAGAGAGAATAAATCGAAATGCACTTATTACATTACTCCAATTACTTAATAATAGCGGTCCATTCGCGGCTTCGCCCGCACATAGCCTATGTTTTTTTTATTATACAGTATTTGACTACAGATTGGTTATATAATTTATACCGTCAATCACGAACAGCTTATATTTATAATTCCGAGAAAGGGCAAGTATTATGTGGCTGCTTAAGAGGATATAGGCGGCAAGGGCGCCCCAACAGGTCGTTGAGTTATTATCATTTAACATTTTCTCGAAAAGTATAAGTCCAAAGCTTATCTTCATAAAATTTCCTTGATGATAGAATAACTTTCGCTCATAAGTTTCAATAACTATATTAAATAAAAAACTATTAAATGTGACCTAAAAATTTTCAAATATTTTTTTGGCACAATATTTCCTTATTGGGACTTATTTATAAAAGCTAGATATATGGTGTCGCTAATTTTATTTTAGTACTAAAGAAATGGAATGTTTTTGTAATAGGTACAACACTTAAGTACATATTTTATATATTTAAATATTTCTACCGCGCACTTATTCGATAGCGTTCATAACTGCGTTTGTAACTTGTCGTTATTTTAGGCTAATTAAGAACCACACCGTAATGCTATATAGCCTATAGTACTCCTGACAAATTTATTTATTTATTTATTTCCAAAAAATATGCGCAAATAGAGAACAAAGTGTCTTTTCTACCTTGCTATACGTGAGATACAGCGTGAAGCTAAAACATACATACAATACAAATCTAAAGAACGAGTTTAAAGACAGATGCTACAATTGCAGGCGAGATAATTATTTGACTGTGTCTAATTTGCGATAATAAACTTCTAACGCTCCGTTGCGCAACGACCGGTTGCTCTACCTCACTGCATACTGTATATATGTATACTGTATAAATGTTGTATGTGTGTATGAGTGTTTGGTACAGGTGTAAAATTGTTAAAAGTTATTTTAATTGTATTTTATTTAATAAAAATACGTAGAAACACCCGTTTATTAATATAATTTTAGTTAGTAATTTTTATTTTTATTTAGTTCACATTTTTTCCTCAAAGTAACGAATTCAATTTCTACTAACCTCAAAGATGAAGTATTAATAAATAAATTTATGATTAGTTAATCATAAAATCATTTATTTTTAAATGTCTCATTTATTTTTAACTTGTCGTCGCCCACAACTTTGTTTACGTGGAACTTAAAATGTAAAATGGAAAATCTCATCTTCTCTTTTGCCTTTAGGAATTTCGAGACACCTCCACACTTCCTAAGTACATGCCAAAACTCTACTTTCTAAAGCACAGTTTCCACCGCGGGCGGAGCGGGGCCATTAAGGACTACGTTGAGCTCGCAAGAGTAAACTGCATACTTACATTGCAACCAATAAATAGTCGGGTGTTAACTATATATAAACTGTAAAATTTTAATAGGTATTAAGTTACTAGACAATAAGTGAAACAAAAAGGAAATCTAAAAAAGTTCTGGACTTTCTTAGGAATTAAATGTCTAGATAATTATCTCTAGTTATAAGCCTTATTAGAATAAGTAGCAGATACATTCCTTACACTCATTAGATTGAGGCCAGTCGTGGCGCAGCGGCACGAGGTGTGACTGTAAAACCGACTGGTTGTGGGTTCGATCCCCACTCGAGGAGATGAAATATTTACTTAAATTTATATTTCCATTTCTTCGCTCTGGTATCGAGGTTAAGGGCGGCGTTGAGTTCTGCCACTCAACACGCAATGCCTCCAGAATTCGGCAGAAAGTGGGGAACGGAGTGTCTTAACACTAGGTTCCCTCTGCCTACCCTGCTGTGTGCGGGATACAGCGTGAAGCTGATTTATTTATTTATTTTAGCAGATACATATAAAACTGTTGATAATAATGAACGAGTTAAAAAACGTACGGACCACGTGTCTATAGTGTTTAGTTAAAATTAAAAAAAGGACCGGGCGAACAAAAACAAAACGAATGAACTCGAACAGTTTAAGAGAGCGCCGCAAAGTACTAAATACAAAACTCTGTTGGTGAAAATGTAAACCTTTTTTATTATTACCCCCTTATTTCTCTTTGCAATGGGAACGGGCTCCATTAGTTTCATCTGAGCGTCGTCTGTCAGTAAGTCAGTAACGGAAGAATGTAATATACATGTAAGTATTCAGGTTTCACTAGTACACTTTTACTATATGACCTGTCTCTCGGCAGTAGCAAAGGTGAGCCAAATAGGTCAACCACTCTTAATGTTAAAGTTCTCATACCTTTGCACTTAGCGATGTTCATGCTCATATTTCACATGAGAAACAATGATGAGAAACAATTTGTGTGTGCTGTATTCCACATACAGCAGGGAACATTGTGAACCTAGTGTTGAGACTACAACAGAGATTGTGTGATGAGTGGCAGAGTTTAACGCTGTGCTTTGTCTTATTTTTGTGTGGTAAATCGTAGAATATAATATTTTTGAGGATCATACAGGTTTGGATTCCGTGTGATTCAATTTATATTTTTATTAACATTTCCAAAGTATTATTTCGCCACACTAAGGATAAAAAAATATGTTCAAGAAAATGCGCAAAATAATACCTATATACTGGCAACAGCGTAAATAATTTCAAATGCTGTAGAACAATAACCCCCTACCTTATTAAAACCACGTGAACAACGACTTATTAAACCATCTGTGCAAAGAAAACTATGACTGAGTCCGAAATTGTATTCTTTTAGTGTACTTACACTTTTTTTTCAGCATTACGATTAATGCATGACCCACTCTGGGATAGAAAATCTAGTATCAAAACACGCCGTTAACTTTTTATCCATTCTATCAAAATAAACCTATATAAAAAAGAGAAAATGAAAATATTAAACATTTCATTTCGTCGAGTGGTAATCAAACTTACAACCTGTTGCATTTATAGGCGCAAGTTGTGAAACTGCGCCACAAATGGCCTGGCTTAGAATTTCCCGAAATCCCTACGGAAACGGGAAAATAACGGAATTAACGTAATCCCGCAACTTCGTTTGCGTGAACTACAACTTATACCCTAATAATAAACGGGTACGGTAGTGTTCATTTGATATTTACTTAGCTACAATATTTGCTTAGCGCTGGGACCGAACAACACTCTGTGTTGTAAGACCATATAAATAGACGCTGCTTATTTACATAAAGACATTTCACGTGACGTTTAACTGATATATATATATATATATATATATATATATATATATATATCGTAATAACTGGTATCATTCATAAATACAGAAAAAAATATCTTTACAAATATTTATTAAGCTAAAAAGTTCCTTTGGAACGTCCTAAGACTAACGTGTTCAAACATTCATCTTAGGAACTAATGAAATATACGTATATAATATTTTCCTCGCTCTAGTAAAAATGCAAAACACGGCGTTGAGTACCGTAACTCAATAGAAAACGAAATGTCCTAATACTAGTTTCCCAGGCTCCCTGTGCCTATACTGCTATGTGCGGGATACAGTGCGAAGCAAAAAAAAATCTATAAACATCGTCCAAAGCAAATACAAGTCAATAAAGCAATTAAATAAGATAATGGTCAGAACATGATATCCACTTACTTCCCTCTCGACATAAATCACATCCACCGATTACGCAATTCCCATACAATAGTGATCGCATCACGTATCTCGTATGCAGATTTGTAGCCACGTGGCCGTGACCTTGAGATGGCCTTTGTAATAAATACTACTTAACTTAGCCTTCGGTAGTTTGTCACGACTCTGGTTTAATTTCGACGTATCTATGTAAACAAGTATGGTTTTTACCTGTTATTTATTTTTGGCTTCACGCTTTATCCCGCACATAGCAGCGGAGGCTGTAGGAACCTGTGAACCATACAGGGTTCTCAAGACGCTTCCGTTCCGAACTTTACGAAAAATTCTGTAGGCAATGCACGTTAAGTGGCGGAACTCACCACCGTGTTTTGTCTTGTTACCAGAGCGAGTAAACAAAAATATATAAACAATATAATAAAAAAATAATTTCCTCGAGTGAGAATCGAAATCACGACCGAAACGAAACCACTACCTGTCGTGTTTACAGCCATAATTTGGTGCTTTTGCGGTGTCGATCTTTGTAAGAATAGTTTCTTAATTATTTAATCGCATTTTGTCTTATCCTTTCATGTATTTGTGTAATTATTTTTAAAAAGGATGAGGCCTGACACTCAATTAATAATCCTTCATTTAAAATGCGTATCTAATAATCGCGTAAATCAAAGATCTCATTACGAAAATTATTTATTCTCCAAAGTGAGAATCAAACTCAGAACCGTCGCGTTGACAGTCAGACGCTGTGTCGCTGCACCACGACCTCGACAAGCTTTTTAAATATCCTTTTATGCGTAAAAGCGGTTTTCTATTGATCCAGGGGCCTTCCCGTCGCCGAGCACTTTGAACAAGACCGTGTATTTTACGCTGTTGAACATAAAGTAGTATAATGCTTTGTAGTGTTGCTATAAAAGTGTACATGTAAAATCAAAATATAGTCCTCAGATGATATGAGAACTATATTTTGATTTGTTTAAAAGCTATTGATTTTTTTTACATACAGAATTCAGCGGAGAGTGAGCATCGAAAGTGACTATACGGGAACGTAATGTATTAACACTCGAATCCCAGGTTCGATCTGCCTACCCTACTATGTGCAGGATACAGAGTAAAGATAAAAAAAAAACAAAATTAAAATCAATTGATATAGGTAGCTCAATCTGTTCAAGTGTATAGGTATGTTTAGATATTTAATAAGAACACAATCAAAATCAATAACTAACTGTATCTGTCTAGACGCGGTGAGGAGGCTGGGAAGTCCATATGTACGTATCTTTGCATATAGCTACGTAAATTAGCGTGGGTGGAATATTTATAGGTGACCTATAACGGTTAAAACATTGATCTGTAGCTGTAGTATGCTGTATCTAACACGATAATGTACTTTGAATACAAATTTAAATTGAAAGTAATAAAAAGAATAAAAGACGAAAAGAATTTTTGTTTTTCGTACAGATTTTAGTGTAACTTTAAAGAAAAGATTACAATATATTATATAGAGCTATCATAATTCTAATATCATTTCTGATGGAGTGCCACCATCCCGGTCTTGGGCAGCTCGCATTCCTTCGCTGTCAGAACTTTTAAGCAAGCGTAGTAGAACACTAATCTTGTCCAAACGTGGTTTTCACTTTGAGGCCCATATTTGTAAATCGTTTTCAAGTCTGAGATCGATCTTGAGATATCGTTTTCATTCATTAGATATAAAATTTGCATCTCAGACTTGAGAGCGTTTTGTAAATACGGACCGACGTCGGTACGTCTGGAGATATAGCCATATCCCTATATAGGCTTATAATTTGGAATTTTATAATATGACATAGAAATATACAAATATATTATTATATTTCATCGCTGTGTAAATCGTTAACGTTAGTAATGTAAATCATCATCATCTGCACCTAAATTCGAGTAGAAGGCATTCTACCTTCGATCAGCTATACGATTAGGTACATATATTTCAACTGAAAAGTTGATTAAAGAATTCTATAATGAAAAGTCAACGATCGTCAATTGCCAATGGACGTTTTTTTTGTGTACTAGCTAGCTTTTATTTGTATCTTCATCTGAATAGGTCAAATTAGAACAACTAAGAGTTGTGTCATAAACTTATAGCACATGACATATTCCATGTTTCCGAGGTACCTCTGACAACAAATAAGCGAGGATTACACTCGTTTATCGAAACGTGATACAAGACAGCCTTACCTACCTCGATAAATGGACTGTCCAACACAAAAAAAACTTTAAATTCGAACCAGTAGTTCCTGAAATCATCTAACCAAACTCTATCTTCATGATATGTACATATATACTAAAAATAAAAAGTAGTTGAAGACGTGTTGCCGCATGATTGTGGGTTGTACAATAGGTTGTGGATTCGATTCCCATTCGAGGAAAATAAATATTTAATATTTTCATTGTCTCGCTCTGGTAACGAGGTAAAGTTCAGCTTTCGAGTTTCTTCACTCAACACGCAATGCCCAAAAAGATCATCTGAAAGTAGAGAACGGAAGTATCTTAATGAGAAGACGGAGTGTCTTCGCACTAGGTGCTAGGGTCTCTCCACCTACTGTGGTATGTGCGGGATACAACCTAAAGCTAAAAAAAGTAGTTTTGTTACGTCTTTGGGCGTTTAGTGCGTAGGTATGTTTTTAATTCATAATGTCAATGCGATATAGACTATAGTTCAAGGTTAAGATACGGTGTTGATCAAAATTGTTTTTTGATCTCAAAAAAAATGCCAATGCCAAAACAACTTTACTTTGATCGCCATCGACGAAGACGCTTAGGCTTAGTATCAACAAAGACTACAAGTCGTAGTTTTGATTGTTATTCGGGGGAATGAATCTTCTTCGTTTCCTCGATTTCTTTAGTTCTGGTATCGAGGCAAAGCGCAGCGTTGAGTTTCGCCAGTCAACAAGCAAAGTCTCGGAAATTGGGCAAAAAGTGAGGAACGGAGCTTTATTAGGCATGACAGCTTTACACTGTTACCGTCATAGCAGGCAGAGTATTTTCCATAATCCATTCCTAAAATCCACACAGACAAATCCAGCGTATAAGACTAGTAATGTCTACACAATATGAAGTTTGCAGATTGCACGGTTCACTGACTGATACATAAACTGGTTGAGAACAGGTCCGCCTGCTGCTATAAATGGAAGCCACCCTTTATAATCGTTTATACGTTATTTTCAATTTTAAATCTTGCCTACTTCATATTATATATTTTTATATCATTTCATTATATAGCCAATTGTGGAACAGGGGCAAAAGCGTAAACGCGTGTTCGATTCCCATTCCCTCCCTCCCTTTCCCTCCCGGGAAATGAAATATTTAATATTTTTAAAATTTAGGTTTATCAGTTAATCAATCTCATTTAAATAATATATATATAGGATTATATATTAATCGTATAAAATTTTTTTTTAGCTTCTTTAATGTAGACAGAGGGAAGCTAGAGTTAAGATACTCCCTTTCCCACACATCATCCCATTTTAAGTTGAGTGACGGCACTCAATGCCAGAGATGCCTTACAAGAGAGAAAAAATTAAAATAATTCATTTCTCCAAAATGGAAATCGAACCCACAACTATCGCGTTTACGTATCTAAATACGTAAATGCGACGGTTGTGGGTCCTTTCGCGATGGTTGTGGGTTCGATTTACTTTTTATTCATATTTTTTTATATTACATAGTTGGTTTAACCAATAAATGCTTTTGCAGTTAAAAGTGACTGGTAACAGATCTGGGTACTCAACATGGATTGTCCTTTATATCATCTATTATTCATTATCAGATCACAAGCATTATGCATTTTTTTAGGAAGTTTTAAATTAAAATAGGACTTCCAATTATGAGTTTAATATAGTAATTATGGTAACTCTTTTTTTTTTAAGTTTCTATTTAAACATTTTTCTAAAGATAAGCAATACTAAAAAAAACACTTTCAGCCAAGGAGTAAAAATATATATAATTGCCTTTAAAATATTTTACTGCATACACTTAGTCCATTTGTTTTTGTGAGAAGTATTAAACGCTAGTCAAAATTTCAAGATTATATTAAAAATTAATTCCATTAGCACTGCACAATTGAGTATTATAATTATATGAAAATATATGGTTTGAAGTAATATATTTGTAATATTTTGCTATCTTAGGAAACCTACTAACTTCTTTGACATTGTAAATGGATTTCAAAAGGTGCCAGTTTGAGATCCGCTACATTCCTATGTTTATACATTTTCAAATATTTCCCTTTCCTTAGTATGAATATACTATGGAAATCTAATTTTACATAAGTAGAAATACAAATATTAGATATTACATTTTAAAAAATTAATATGCCAAAATTGTTGCTTTGCATATCACTTAAATATTAAATTATTTAACCAAAAAAAATCTATATGCACTTTAAATTAGAACTATATCAAGATATTAAGACCAGTTATTTTATTCAAAATAAATTTTATAGAAGCAGACACTTTAAAAGACCAAAAAAAAATAATACCTCACACCAATTCAAGGTGACATTTTTCATCATTAAAAGTAAACAAAGTTATGTAATTGAAAATAATTATAGCTTTAGAATAGTCCCACGTGTTTACATAATTAATTAACGCACATGAAGTGCAAATAATATTTTAGAACATCCTTATGAAGAAGTAACAGGATACTGGTACTAAATTTTTATTAAATTGTACGTGTTTCATGTAATTATCTTAAATTATAAATGCACGTGGTAAATTGACTGACATATTTAAAATTACTAGCGATATTGAAAACGACGTCTCACAAATCTACCCACACATTAAATATTTAATAAATTATTAAAATATAATACTCACTTTTAGTGACATCTTAGATATATATCGAATAATTTACAACACGATGTAACACACAAACATTGTCCAATTACAATATTTTCTACACAGCAAAAATATTTGTTTACACAATATTATTTTTATATCACTGATTATGTAATTTTCATTTAGAAACAACGTTAAAAGACGTCCTGTATTTTTTATTGTCGCGTTGCGATCGAAGCTCCTCGAATATTTGATTGGTGAATTGATAAACAGAAATACGAGCGCACGGCGCAAGTCTCACCGGTTTATAATTTTTTCCCTCGTTCCGTTGTGAATTGAGATAGCGGATTTTAAAATGACATCTAGTGGTAGGTGTTGCCATATAATGCAAATTAAAAAAGGCAAATTTCTATTAGTTTCATTTTTTTATTGTTATATTAGTATTAGTATATAATAGCTTTAAGTTTTATAATTTATGTTTTTCTTTATTTTTTAATTTATTTATCATTGTTTTGCTGTATACTTCGTAAGTAACGGCATCTGTTGATATATATTTAATTCTAGTGCTCTAGCATAGATGGCGCCAAACTGTTTTAAATGCAATATAATTTAAGTCTAGTAAAAATATTATAACGAAAATTAAAATCTTTCATTAAATAACATTTTATTTAATAAGGATTTTTTTTTCATTTTTTGTTTTATATAAGAATACACAAATTGAAAAAAAAAGCAACATATTTTAATACAAAACCATTTATTTTACTTTCTTATAATAATACAATAAAGAAATAATTTAAACACTGTTATTATCCTTCATTAAGTGTCGTTTGACAGCTTCCAAAGCTGATCTCGCGTCGAACTTGTCCTGATGCGCGCTCGTGTAGTGTGAGCGGAGCTGGGTTGCCAAGTTAGTTTGGAAAGGACAGGTACTACACGTGTAGAGAAAAAGACCCTGGTGTCGGCCGCTACGAAGAACATGCTTGCGAAGATTTTCCTAAATATAAATTAATAAATTTATTGCAAAAGAAATAATAATGGAATATTCTAATAGTCATATTTGTTTTGTCGTTTAATTTTAATAAGTAAACATGCTTAATGTAAAATTAATGTAAGTTCTCTTGATTGTCTTTAATATATATAAAAATGTATGTAAATACATAAAAATGGTATGTCTTAATTTCAGCTTAATAGCAATAGTAAATTTCCTCTGTAATAAAAATTGAAATTATTACGATAGGCTAAATGTCATCATACAGTAGTCATTATAAAAATAAAATAATTAAAGAAACTTTTGTGTAAAAAAAAGGAAAAACCTATACAGTCTGTAATAGCATATTGCGATAGGTCCCTACCGGTCATAACGGTCAAAATCATAAGCATCTTTTTTGCTTCGCCGTAGTCGGGTAAAAACTTATAAATTGTAATAAGAACCAGTATTTAATAAACATTAAAAAAATATTATAGTTATTATATGTAATAAATATGTATATAAGCTTATTTAATATTTTTCTCCTATATAAAACTTATAATTTGGTTATAAAATTACTTATTTTAACCTGACATTCTGACTCTTTTACAACAAGTTCATGATAACTGGTAACAATAATATACAGTCCGGTCATCGAGTCGTGGCCGTCCTGAAATTAACTGTAAATAACAACGCAATTTTTTTTTTTTTTTTTTCTTATTGATAGATATTTTTTTACAGCGAGAACAGTTCTAGGTGGCCACGACTCGTTAACCGTACTGTACTAGTAGATTTTTTAAATATTTGCATTACGCATTCGGTAACTGTCCGTTAAAAAAACAAAAAAAAAACATACACAATAACAATTAACTAAAAGATAATTGCATAAAATTTTTATTACTAACCAAACTGCCACAAGTAAAAGGGCAATGGGGGCAGGCGTACGGCTTGACTCCTTTATGGCACAGCAGGTGTCGCTTCATGTGGCTCGCCTGTTCAGTTTTGAACTCGCAAGATGGACATTCATAGTTCTTTATTTTATCACCGTGTGTGCGACGGTGTCTGAAATTATAAGGAATTGTTTATTAGAGCCCTATTTTTATGTATTTTCTGTAATAATAAATAATATCTATTAGATACTGTATTAAGCCTTAAGGTATTTCCATTTATTGTTTGTGCGTATAAGTATTTTAATTTTGATAAGCTCTTACTTCGTTAAGTAATTTATAGTTAAGTAAAAGTTTTGAAATGAATATCCATGTAATGACATTTTAAAAGTAACTTGGCAATTTAATACTAAATAATATATTAATATTTATACATATATTTTAAAGTAAATAAGTGCTGTCATCTGTTAGAACAATTGCAAAAACTTATCATATGCTCATAACCAAGTTCCAAGTAATGTCTTAAAATAGTAAAAGATGTCGCTATAAAGATAACAAACAGCACAGAATCAACTCGCTCTGGTAATGAGGCAAAGCGTGGCGTTGTATTCCGCCACTCAACACGTAATTATATCAGGAGTGAGGGAAAAGTGGGAAATAAAAATGTCTTAACGGGAAAGGAATATTAACACTAGGTGCAAGGAGTGGGATACAGAGTGAAGCTATCTTGGTAACATATACATATATGTAACAAGTTAAAAAATTTAAAAACTTGGGTTTAAGTAATCTATTTATGCTATGCACTCCTCGCTTCTATAAAAATTTTTTTAAATTAGAAATTCTAATTAAAAAAATTTATTTTTTTAAAACTTTTCAAAAGCAAATCAGCTTTACGCTGTATCCCGCACACAGCAGGGTTGGCAGAGGGAGCCTAGTGTTAAGACACTCCATTCCCCACTTTCTGCCGAATTCTGGTGGCATTGCGTCTTAAGTGACAGAACTCAACGCCGCGCTTAGCCTCGACACTAGAGCGAAGAAATGGAAATATTTAAGTAAATATTTCATTTCCTCGAGTGGGGATCGAACCCACAACCAGTCGGTTTTACAGTCACACTTCGTGCCACTGCGCCACGACTGGCCTCAATTTAAAACTTTTAATTCACTTTTTCAAAAGGCTTGTTCTTTGTCTGTCCGTGTAACACAGGATGGGTCAGCGCTCCCGTTACATACCTAAAGAAATTAATCAAGAAGGAGAAGATACCTAAACAGTTTAGACGAAGGATTTTTTTTCATTTCACGATATTTATCCATACCTGTGTTTCGTGTGATACACACATACACACACAACAATAAAAGTACTACTAAGCGTTGCCGATTTTCTACCTTTCATTCAACAAAACATAACCGAACAAAACAACAAAATAGCCGCGCTGCGAAGTTATGATCTGTTTACACATTACAGTCATAGGTAATTTAAAAGAGATAATTAAAAATCATTGCAATTCATACGAAACGAGTCTTATAATGTTACACGGGAACTTACGGACACTCTATACGAAATAAATTATTATTTAGAAATTATTTGTAAATAGTATGGATAATTTTATTAATTATTTTAATGTCAAATCTTGCGTAGAAAGTATAATCAAGTTTTATTGTGAAGATATAGTTATATTGAGCAATCATTTGTGCACGATATGGCAGCACTGGCGCGTTGTATGCCACATTCCGCCATATTGTATTTTAAAAAATAAAAATTTTAGAGATTATTGACTATTTGTACTATTTAATTTTCATTTATCTCTGTTTATTAAATTGTATTAAAGGATAATTTATTGTGCTATGTGAAAAAAAGACAATAAAATAATTCTGACTTGACTTGTAACAGTAACTTTGTAATTAATAAGTAGGGTCAATAGATTCCAAATAAATATTTTTTTATTATATCTTGTATTAATTTTTACTATAAACGTAATTTTTTAAATTTAAATCGTTAATGTTAACTAATATTCAAAATTTGGGGTAAAATACGTAATTATTTTTATAAACAATTTTATAATTAATTTACACAAAAAAGTAACATACTTTTTGTAAATTATTTAAAAGTTTTTGCAATTGCAACACTGACAACTTTGTACTTGATGTCAAAAGATTTAAAGTTTTCTTATTGAATATTGCGTTGTTTATATTTAGCTTTTTTATCGGTTAATTTATTTTGTTCTAACTCTAGTGTGTTATTCGGACTTTAATAGTGCTGTTTCTCTCATTACTGGGCTATCCTGCCTGATTGACAACGACTTCGGCTTAAGAACTGCTACGTACGATATTTAGCCATAACGATGACGAAAATGCCGAAATACCCACGTTCTAACTAATATGGAAATTATTTTAATTTGTGTAGACTGGCATTCATCGAAATAAAATACTAAAACCAGGTTTTATGGACGACAATTTAAATGCTACGAAATTTTAAGGCATCATACTTAACCAGAATGTTCCGACCAGATCCCCATAGACGTATATTGTTACGGAGATGCAATTTATGCATTCAAAAATATGGGGGACACTTTAAAAAATAATCTAGCTATCTTATAAATTAGTGGACAAATTAAAAGATAAATGTGAGTGTGTGTAAAGTGTTTTCCTAAGTGTTGCGTTGATTTAACGTCACTTTGCCGCCGTCAGCTACATACTCGTACCTACCTAGTTGCTGCGACTCGACTTCTTGCATGAGGCGTGTGCCACGTTGCTGCTATGACAGGTTAGTGTGTGTTAACTTTATTCTTGTCAAATGGCGTTTTATTTTAAAACGATAATTTTCTTATTTATATTGTTTAATAAAATCACTTTTAAATTTTTGGAAAAAAAATTGTATTAAGCTTTTATAGAATAGTTAAAACTGTGATTTCATTTAAAGTGGTGATGACACTTCCATCCTGTATATCTATACAAAACAAATTAATATTGATATTTCAAAGTCGGTGAGTTCCGTTATCGTCACTAAGCTTACTCATGAACTAGGTTCGACTCTTCATTACTTACCTATTGAGCTGCGCGGTACTAGATGCGATATAAGAGCACTGCTCGTACGGGCACCTTCTCTCATCAGAAACACAACTTGTTGAATGATGAGCCAATATAAGTCTGAAAAATAATAATAAAAAGGATTAAAATAATTCTGAGGTTAGTCATGGCGCAGGAGCACAAGACTGTTAAAGCGACCGGTTGTGGGTTGGCGGAATATGGGAAACGGAAGGGTTCTAACGGAAACGGAGTATGTTCCCAGGTTACCTCTGTCTACCAAGCTACGTGCAGGACACGCTATAAAATTTAATAGGGTTACACTAATAAGATATCTAAGACTGAGGCCAATCTTGCCGCAAGGGTAAAAAGTGTGACTGTAAGCGCAACTGGTTGTGGGTTCGATCTCCACTCGAGGATTAATTTAAATTTGTATTTCCGCTCTGTTACACTTTCGCTTAGTCTTCGCGTTATATTCCGCTACTCAACACGCAATGCCTCTAGAATTCGGTCGAAAGTGAGGAACGGAGTGCACACTAGGTTCCCTCTGCCTAACCTGCTGTGTGCGGGATATAACTTGCCGCTGATTTAATAGAATATTTGATTTATTAAGATATCTAGATGACGAACATAGTACTTTAGCACTATGGTTCTCTTTGTCTACGTGAAATGTATATAGGTAAATATAATAAAATATCTAGGCCAGGTGAAGCAAGTAGCCTTATAGTATATCAAATCGTCGTGGAATATATCATAAATATGCTTAATTTCCCAATAACAGCTGGACTCAAGAATTCCGCCGCTCACTAGAACGTCACGAGATAGATATCGGTAGTTCCTTTCAATTAGGTGGCGTGACGTTTTAGTTGCTTCTATGTTAGGTTAGTGCACCTGTGTAGATACTATAAGGCTTAGCTATAGAAGGAAATATTTATACATTTATAGCAAATTGTAATGTTGTAAACTTGTTTTTAACTGCGGCTTTCCCCGTGTTCACAAAAGACAATATCTAATGCCCGATTTATAAACCTCTCTCAAGTCTGAGATTCATTTTGAGATGCGGTTGTCATTTATAAATTATATCTCTATATATGAAAATGGCATCTTAAGATCGGTGTCAAACTCAGAAAGACCAATTTGAGCCAGAAGTTCCTGAGATTACCGTATTCAATAATACAAATAAAAAAAAAGCTTCAGCTGTATAGTAGTATAGATATTTTGAAGAGAAAAGCAATCTATTTAAAAACTATATTTTTAAAATACCCATTGACGACAATTGGAGTAGTTTATATGGCTAATATGAAATACATTAACAACACATCCCCAAATAAAACAAAAACAAATCTATATATAAAAAAAAAACGACAATCTACTCCTAATATAAATATGAGTACCTAACTATTGAAGATTTTCCTACAGCCAAGTTAAACAAGATCTAATCCAAAACAGAAATTACAAACTTCATTTTAAGGAAGATATTATTGCTAATGTTAGAAGCCATTGACGCTTCGCATCCTGCAGTCCACGCTGCACGCCGCACACTGCACACTGCACACTGCACAGGCGGAGTGCATTAATACGTAGAACGAGGCCATAACGCATAAGATATTGCATAAGTTGCATCATCAGGAGCTAGAATGTCCCCACAGCGGTCGAGATACGTTCCAAGTTCTGTAATAGCGCGGTGCTGAGTTGATTCATACCCGCGTGGGTACTTGCTGGCTCTATGCGGTCTTAGCCGTGGTCGCGGTAAGCATTGTAATCATCTTTTCTTTGTTTATGATAAATTATGTAGAGTTAGGTTATGAAATGTTTAATTTAAGTGATGATTTGAGACGAACATTTGATGCTGTCCTGGCGCAAGAGCACTAGGGTGATACTGGGTTCGATTCCCATTCGAGATAATGAAATATGTAATATTTTTATTTGTTCGCTCTGTTGACCGAGGCTAAGTTGCGATGAGTTTCGCAATGCTTCAAATAAAAAAAAACTCAACACGCAATGCCCAAAAAAATTCGGCGGAAAGTAAAAAAATGAAATGAAGCTATGAAAAAATTAAAACAACAATAAGTATTATTGAAATTGAATGAAAGTATATTTGGAGTGCTTCGTATTCAATTATCTTTATATGTTCTAAATTTCACGTTTATACGACGTTTCAAATTATACATAGTGTGGCAAAAAAGTAGCATATTTTAAAGTTTTTGTAAGAAAATTGACTGTTATAGTTTGTATATGTTTTAGGCTATCGCTGTCCACAACGCTGTTGCTGAACTTAGTGTCCTTCATAGAACGCCCACATGGCTATACAAAAATATAATCACCCAATATTTCGAAAAAGATCAGGGAACGAGAGTGTTAGGTCACTCACCTCATAATCACCACCCAAATAAGTGGCTATCAAACTGACTTGGCAAAATAAAAAAATTATTTGTCACAGCCGCGTCAAGTGAAGACGAAGTTTAATTGAGATTTACGCGACGTGACACATTATGATCTTTGTGGACGGTGAATATGAACGGCTGATTGCTGAATAAATTTAAGTCTAAGCTTCGATCCGTCAAAACAAAAAAGTGTGTGTGATGCTTGCCAGTAATAAATTTAGCGTTATCTTGAATTATATTGAGATTTTTTTTTCTTTATATAGAACATTTATTTTATAGCTCAATGCTGTCAGAGGCAGAGAGCATCTGTGATAGAGTCCACTTCCCAGTGCGGAACTTACCACTGAGCTTCCATTCCCAGAGCAGTAAAATGAATATATTATAAAATATAATCATTCGTCTGAGTGAGGCTCGATCTCAGAACCATCATTATAACAGTCAGGTGCGCTACCCACTGCGACACGACTGCTTCTCGATTACATGAAAATCCTCAAATAATATGTGTACTTAATGAAAAAGTTCTAATCTCACACAAAAACTTATTTTGACAGGTTCAACCCTAAATAAATGTCTAATAAATATCTAATTTAGCACTCAAAACCAACATGTGTAAGCGTTATAAAGTTACGATCGAATCTGAGATCCGGCGTACTTCAATGATGTGTCTCGTGCCTCACTTTCTTCTATAATAGATAAAACTGTCGACAGCAAAGTAGTATCAAAGAGTTGAATGTCAAATTATGAATGTTTCCTCATGTTCTGAGGGATTTGTCGCGACGCGCATCCGCTGACACGCGCGGAGTCAGTGGATGCGGTTTATTTTGGTACACGCTGTACTGTACGCTGTCTTACTAACGAGGTGGATGCCCCGGATTCTGAATTATTGGAATGGATCATGTTTTTGCAATTAGTATTTTTTGTGCTACACGATATATTGCACATACCGTAGTAGGCAATAGAATCTCGTATTAAGACATTATGTTACCCCATGATACATTGTGTGTAGAGTAGCGCTCGAAACTCAACACTGTGCCATACTTTGCCTTTAATGATGAAATGAAAAAAATGTATTCTAGTTAGTCGAACTCGAACTTACAGTCGTCACGTTTATAGTCTGACGTTGTGCTACTGTGCTGTACGGACTGGCTTAATTTACTTTTTTAGTCGTCAGTCTTCCTTTGCTCTGGGCATAATTGTGACAAAAATAAAAAAAAATTAGGCCATTCTTCGATAAACAACAGTAGCAGAATTTATTAATTTGATTTTTTCCTTGTTAATCTGATTGAGATTTATACATTTCTCTTAATACGATACTTTTATGATAATATTAAAAAGATGAATAATTTGTGTGGCTCTCAATATTCTCAGACAATATTGTATAAATGAAAAAAATATTTTTGTGGTGTGAAAGTAAGTTTTTCGTGGAAGGTATTATTTAGGTTCGGGCATATTACATCATCATTACATGTTAATAACTATTAATTATTTCCATTTCCGCAAGTTCAAATTAGTAATATATAAAAATAAAAAAATAAAATAAACTCACCTGTCACCAAACGTCTTCTTACATTTGTTACACTTAAGCGTCTCCTCCGCCATTTTAACAAGAGCAGCATCAATCGAAGACAACTTCGGCCTATCCAAGTTCCCATGCTCCATCTTACAATGGTTAGCTAAGCTGGACTGCCTCGTGAAATTGGCACCGCATGTAGAGCAAACGAAAGGTCTTTCGAACGTATGTTGCCTTAAATGAAGTCGTAAGGAAGCTTTCTTGAAGTTCTTGGCGCATATAGGGCATGAATACTTCTGTATAGATTTTGCTTTCCCACTTTTTTGATCTACTATAGGTTCCGTGTGAAGAACCTCGTGGAAAAAACATTCCGCCTGAGAGTCTGTGGTGAATAAACATTGACTGCAGTTCCACAGGATTGATGTGTGGATGGGTTCGTTTTTATGGAACTGGCATGCGTTGTCTCGAATGTGACGGGAAACTTCTTGTGGAAATATAAAGGCTTTGCCGCATTTCGGACATCTGAAAATTTATAAATACTAATAAATATTAAAAAAATATTAGAACATTTTTTTTTATCTTTTTATGAATTTTGTTATGAACATTCAGCTTCTAACTTTCGCTAATCCATTGTGTTGGTTATGCATTTGACTATTGAAAAATATTTACTTTAATTCCACTTATTACATAAAAAGTACATAATACTAAAAAAAACAAATCAAATCAGCTTCACGAAACAGAGGGAACCTAGTGTTAAGACACTCCGTTCCCACTTTCTGCTAAATTCTGGAGGCTTTGCGTGTTGAGTGGCAGAACACAACAAAGCGAAAAAATTGAAATATAAATTTAAGAGAATGTTTCATCTCCTCGAGTGGGGAGAGGGGGATTGAACCCACAGCCAGTCGGTTTTACAGTCACACTTTGTGCCGCTGCGCCACGACTGACCTCAAAGTACTTAAATAAAATATTAATAATATCTTACTTTTTTCTTATGTCCGGGTGTAATCTTTGTATATGATCTTTGAGTTCGAGAATATTCTTCAACACAACTTTATCTGTACAATATGGACATTTCTTACTTAAATCTTTTGAAATGTTGCCTCTTTCAAGAAGTATCTCCTTTCTTCTGATCCTATGCTCCGAAGTTTGTCGATGACGTTTAGCTTCTTCGGAAGATGCAAAAGTTTTAGAGCATACAAGACAGAAAAACGCCTTTTGTTTGTGTTTAGATTTCAAATGAGCTGCCAAAGTAACTGATGATTTGAATTTAACTTTACAATATTGACATCTATGTAGCTCTTGATAATTATCAGTGGCCGTGTACGCGAAATCATGACCTGTTTTTAGGCAATGTTGCTTAATCTCCATATTATACCGAAATTCTTGTTGACACGTTTCACATCGTAAGACTGTTTTTTTTCTTATAATGATCGGCATAGATCTATTTATTACAGCTACTACTTCACTGTGCTCGGAGCTGGACATATGATTAAGCATGTCTTGTGAAGTCTCACATTCAGATTTACAAAAGGAACACCAGTACCTTCCATCCATTGCAGATGTAACTCGCTCATGCTCTTCAGAAAACCAATGTTGCAAGAAGTTTGGTAGCCAATTAGTATAAAATTTGCATGGACTGCATTGAAAAGGTGCTTGGTGAACTATGGCATCCATATTATCAAGAATAAATTGTTGATAAACGTCACTTTTGATATCAGCTGCTTTTCGAAAATGATAGTGAGATATGAGATGCTTTCCTATTAAGTGCATTCGGACACGTGACTTACAACCAGAACATTGTATAAAATATGACCTTCTTTTCCTTTTCTTTTTCTTAACTTTTATATTTGTTTTAGATTCCAATTTTTGTCTCTTTCGCGGTGTTTGTGAAATTGATTCGTTTACAAATAAATTGGGGCGTGTCACTCTTTTCTCATTTATGTTTCTTATTGGCTCTAAGTGCCCTGAAAATTCTAATTCATGTTCCGGTAAAACCTTTCGCATATGTAAGTTAGACATGAGATGTTTATCATAAATAGCTCGTGACCCTAGTCGGCGATTACACGGCCCACACCAATACTGCACGGATCCCTTTGATTGAATTGTAGTTTGCATTATTTGTGTTTTCTCATTAGCTCCTGGAACCCATTTACCCTTAGTATGTCCAGGGGGTGGGGCGTCATAATCATAGTCACGGTCAAGTTGGTCCTGATCTTCCCACTCATCGCGTTCTGGAGATGCGGGTCGCCACTTACCTCCCGTATGAGTCGGTGGTGGTTTCCATTTTCCTCCATGTGGTACTTCATCTTCTTCTTCATCATCATCTGAATCATCTGATTCTTCTGAATCGTCGTCTCCCTTAAAATCATTGAACGTCTCTATATTGTAAGATGTACTTGGAATATCTTTTTTTACAGAACCACTAATACTTGCGACAGCATTTATTAATTTTGTCTGATTATCTTCATTGCTACCAATTCTTAGACTATGGCCACCTATCCAATCTTCTCCTCTTAAATTAGTTTCTATAGGACTCATACGCGGAAGATGTGATGTTGAAGAAACAGTCAAAACGCTCTTCTTTTCTATATTGCCTAAATTCGTCTTGGATATTGGAGTAGGTGGTGTCAGACGTGAAAGGGAAGATTTTTTGACACTACTTTGCAATTCTAACGATTGAAAAAATACATCTGCGCCAAGACTATACGTTGGTTCTAATGGATCGATGGGCGGAAGATCAGCCTTGACTTCATTCTTTCTTTTGCCACAGGCCTGCTTCCTGTGTTTAATATAGTTATCGAGACCAATGATAGTGGCATTGCACTTGATGCAAAGGTGGCTGTCATCGTCGTCGTCGTGCGGCGACAGCATCTGAAATTAGAGCATAAATCTTAAGTCTTGAAGTTGCCGAAAAGATTGATAGTTCGGGTGGAGTGGGGTGGTGACATCGTCGCGGGGTGGAAATAACTCGTTAATCGCGTGGTGGTTTGATATTAAGCGGTGACGTCTCGGAGCTTGTCAGCAAACTGGGGCATTAAATACGCTTCCATTGCGAATTATTCAACTGAAATACATAGTAGTTTCGTGATGATCGATAATATATGCAAGTCACTACGGTCTCATTACCGAGAAACTTTGTTTCGCCATAACCTGGCATTTGCATAAGGCTATCTATCACTCCATTAGCGTTAGTTCAAAGACTAAGTTTAATAGGAATGTGATTTGCTGGTAGAGGCTAGGGAATAAATAAACGAGACTGCAGCATGGCCGTTAATATTAAAAAGGGGGGTTGATCGTAGGATGCGGTGGTGAAAGGGTGATTTTTGGTGGCGGTGACACCGTCGTGAAGGACAAGTCGCAGGTACGAATCGGCGGGTCATTAATAATGCCGTTCACCTGTCCGCAGTCAGACCACCTCGCCGCTCTACTAGTCTACTACACTTTCACGACGTCGTACGGGAATTAGATCGGAAATTGATTTATACTCGATTGCATTTACAATTTTACAATCGAATACATAAACTTTGGTTAATGTACGCCTGATATAGAACTGACGGCGGCTAATTTAAAGACCATTTGCTTATGCAGCAATGATTTACACAATATGCTACGTTTTTTTAAATTATTGTATATAAATACTAAATAATTATTGTATATAAATTAAGAATAACATTTAAGTTAGTGCGTTGAGTCCGTTACTCTGTGTAAAGTGGGGAACCAAGTGTTCTAATACTCCCATGTTCCCTCTGCTTACTCTGCTAAGTGCGGATATATAAATTCTCGAAAGTGGAAATCGTACCCACAGCCGTCGCGTACACAGTCAGACATTGTAATGCTGCGCCTCGATGGCCTCTAATAACTTAGCCATTATAATTTATATATAATATACCTATATTTTAATAAAATAAAAATTCGAGTTCAACTCGAAAATCCATAGTACAAGTGACACGTATCAATCGTCCCCGCGCCGACTGACACGAGCCACCGTCTGAGTCTGACAAACAGTTGACAGCGACTGACAAATGATAACGCTGTCAGTCATGACTTTTGTTATTTAACCTCGACAGCGTCGACGTTAAGAATGAAATGTTACGGATCGTTTTAAAATGAATATTTTGCTGTTTTCTTTTTTATTATAGCGATTCTAGTTGAGTTTTTTAAATGTTGGAGTTGTGCAGTGAATTAATTTGATAAATTTGAAGACTACTATCTTGAGGGGGTCGAATCTGATTATGGTAATTTCATATGCATGCTAGATATGTAAATAATGATTACGATTGGCTTCTTATACATACATAGTTTATGAGCTTTAAATACGATAAGTTAGTCATATATTGTATGTATCTTAATTTAATTTTTTTTTAATGGAGATACAGACATACATTATAAAAAACGACACGATCGTGGAGAGTGAAGTTAAAGAACTGTGTTAATTCTTCCAGATGGTTAACAGGAAAGGGAATCGATCCCATAATCGATGAACAATCAAAATAAAGCTGCTGCGCCACGCTTGCTTGTAAAAAGCTTGCGAATTTCTATAATTTCGAAGATATCATACTCATATAAATGCAATTATATCGTTTGTTATATTATGTAAGTATGACATAAATAGGGTCATTTAAATAATCAATCATCCTCTCGTAGACCAAGAGACATTATCTGTCACTTGACGCGTATCACTCGCTACTGTCATATTAACGTTTAAGAAATTTTTTAAATTATTTGTCTGTCAACACCATATGCGATTGTTTTTTAGTTTGTGTTTATACTTCTTATAATACATTTTGCGCACTACACTATGAATTTCAGTTAAAAACGATCCAATAAGTCATAGCGTTCTCCCCTTTCTGGTGGAACTAAACACCGCATTTTCACTTAAAAATAATGTACATTGAAATTTTCTTACACAAATAGTTCCGCAAGTAACACTTACAACTTAGATGTTATATTAACTTACCAAATAGTAAACCGGGTTTGAAAAATACTAGGGTAAGTTTTAAGAATCATTAAAGGGTTACGTGATAATTAAGTGGATATTGCTATACACATCTCTTGTTCGCTGCATCTTAGGATGTTGTTCAGTGGTATGGTGGCCTCTTTTTGCGAGCCATTCTCAAACTAACCACTATAACTAACTATTCTTTATGTAACGGAATATCAAAAAAGAAACTATCTATATATTCTTACTGTAAGAAATTGAAACGGCTCCAGATGATTTCCTTACAAGAACGTAGAAGGCGGTTATATATATTAATTGTATCTAAAATTTTCACCAACGGAATTGACAGCTTTCAGTTACTCAATAAGTTTAATTTACGTGTACCAGTGAGGTTTCCCCCTAATATCCTTTACTCTTTTACCCTCCACCCCGGAAAACAGTGTTTGTGAGTAGGTACAGTGACCTATTTGACATTAATGCTGATTCAACTTATGATTAGCAAGATTCGATTAATATTGAACACTAAAACTCAATCTTCCTAAAAATGAATTTATCTTAACGTTTAATATTGGTTTGTTTGGTGCCTACGCTTAGGAGTTTATTTTAGCTATAATATAGCAAGATGTATCTGTCTGTAAGCGTTTGTTATATCTTGTTTTGGTTCCATGTACTACGTACTTCAGCAGTTGCCGTTAGCAATACAAAAAGTTACATTTTTTTAGCTTCACGTAGCATCCCGCACACAGCGGGATATTAAATTAAATATTTTAGTTCATGTGGAAATCGAACCCACAGTCTATCGCGCTTACGTCACACGCTTGTGGCCCTGTATTGCGATTAGCCTTTATTATATTATGTATTTTTTCATAAAAAATTAAGTATTATCATTTTATTTATGAAAAAATACAATAAAATTTTTCCTAATAGCAAATTTAATATTGACAAAGCCTGTATGTTATTCCTGACATGATCCCATGACACATGACATTTTTTTAATTTCCTAGACAATTCTGACTACAGAGAAAAAAAGACTAGACTTGAACAATTTCTCAATTGGAACCAATAGTTCTGATATCAGTGAATTTAAGCAATCAAAATCGAGCTATATAATATTGGTATAAATAACTAACCCATTCTCTTCTCCCCAAGAAAAGAAATGCGTTATTAATTCGAATTCGCTCTCCTTGCAGACGTCCCATTAGGGACCAGCAATCACAATACCAAATGTCTGTATATAAATTGAAGTACGTAGGTACAATTAGCTAAATTAAATCCTTTTATACAAACAACATGTTAGTTCAGTTTAGGGTTCATCTTACCTAAAACAAAGTAAGACAAATAAGACAAGTTAATCCTAGAATCCTTTTGTGTATGTGTGAGTGTATGTATGTATGTACGTATGTATGTGTATCTATGTAAGTGTGTGTGACGTCCGTCAGTCACGTGTCCGCTGGACGGTTTCCACTCCACGGTGGATGTCCGATTCGGTATTTTGTATGTTTTTAAGTAAATGCGACGTATTTCTTTATAAAGTTTAGATTAGTTTCAAACAACGCGATAGAAAGGGCCTTAATGTCCCCTGTTACAATTTCAATTGTTGAAAAGAGAATGCAAATGATTTCTATTAAATCGTATAATAAAAATTACTACGAGACGAAGACACATAAAAGATCATAAGACATTATTATATCATAGGATTGAATCTGTTAAATTTAGGTTTGAAAAAAAAATCTTAGACTTAGAACGAAAAAAATTGCAACACCATATTTTTTGGAAAATTACATTAAAAAATAAATCAGCCAAACCAAGCCATTTTTATAAAAATGTCATACATTTACAATGAAACATACATACATTTTCAATAAAATAAAACAATAACCAACTAAAAGTAACGAATCGAGACAAGTCCGCGTCGTGAAAGGCTGTCGCCCTAATAACGGCGTCGACATCGATCCGTCCCGCCGTCACCTTCGCAAGTATCACTGACTTTTTAAACTTGCCATGTATTTAGAGACTTTTTAAATTGATATAATAATGCAGACACAACACAGATTATGTATATTATTCAAATTTTTACTAATAATGTGAAATAATTATATTCCAATTGTGCGTCCGTCCAACGGTTGCGGCTTCGATTCTCATTCGGAAAAGACAATTAAGTTAATTTTCCCGTTCTTGTAAACCATACAAAGCGCGGTGTTTAGTTTAGTTGCGGTCTAACATGTGGGCAGAGTAAAGAATGAAGTCTTTTAACTGTTAATACTATTCCTATGCCACATGCGAAATACAGCGTGAAGTTAAAAAAAATGTATTAAACGCGATGGTCGCGATTATTTTATTAGTCGGAATGACTACATTTAAATTATTTTTATTTCTTTTCTTTGTTAAGTCATGACGTTTCTTTAGGTAAAGATATTTATTTATATACAATTTGTTTTATTAAATGGGACATATAGTACAGAATTTTAGCACTAGATTTTCTTTGTTTCTCGGTATACGTGCGAGAAAAGTACAAAAAGCAGCGTTGAATACCGCATTCAACATTGCGATCTCGAATATTGCGTGGACGTCGCGTTTTAACATTTTGAATGCGAATTGCCAAAATATGGTCCTTTCTCTACAGTAATCCGTTCAGTTAAGAAATTCTGGAGCTCACCGCGCTCTTTCCAGACCAGGTAAATAAAAACGTTTCATTTCACTGAGTGGGAAACGAATCCACAACCGTCGCTCTTGCAGTCAGTCTTTGTGACTGTAACGGCCTCTTAATTAAACTTATATTTCACATAAACATATTTTGAATAATACCAATAAACAAGATGTCTGCCTAGATGTAAGCGATGTTATGGTAAATTAAGACATCGCCTTTTTAGTACCGCAATTAGCGACGAGTACATCGCACAGTTAGGTCGTTATCGAACTGAATATTCATACGTACATATGTATATTGCTTTGATATTGCTAGTTATGATGTAGATTGAATTGTGTAATAGCTGCGCCACGATAGTTGTCGGTTCGAATTTCACTCACAAACTGTAAATTTAACCTTATTTCTTCGCGATTTCGCATATTATTAGGTAATCTTTTCTTACAAGGCCTAGGTGCGGAATTGACTCGGTTACTTGACAAATCTGCCTTGAAAGAAGTTTTCTTATATTATAGCTCCACTAGCGGCCCACTCGCGGCTTCGTCCGCATTTTCGCTTGTTAGTTTCAATGTCCATGTCACATGAAAGTCGGTGACATATCACCTCGAAATTATCAAATAATTTTAGGCCATATTGTGACTTTCGTTAGAACTAATAAAATAGATTATTTTTGTCAAACAATGTACTGACTATTTCTGCAGCGCACGCGCTTAAACCAATTCGATGGCGTTAATTATTATTGTTGTTTCGTTATTTAACACTAATATTTAAGACTTACAAAAAAAGTAATAAATAGGAGCAGTAGATACAGATATCTAAGCATTTAAACAAACAAACAAACTCTTCCACTTTATTATATAAGTATATTCAACTAAACTATTACTGGGGAGTCTTATCTTCCTCGTATGAGTACGCACAATATTCTTTTTAGGAGGTTTTCCGAAGAAAGCTTTTTTTGTTCCGAGTGTGCAAACATTTGAAAGATATTCAAACATTTACAGATAAAAGAATGCGACCATTACAGACCAAAAGTACTATTAGACAATCAACCTAAGGGTACACCTACCTCCACATAAAAACACTCATACGGGGGTACGTTGCAATACCTATAGGCACCTACCACCTACCCACACACAGTAGGCACACCTATGCAAGCTGCATTGAAATTTTTCCCGGCTATAAATCCAACGCCACGCCTGAATCTAATGGGAATTATAATTGATTCCCACCCAACTAGCCCGATCGATGCAACTTGAAGTTATTCATTTTGATACGACATGATTTGTTTTAGACGCCGCGCTTTATCGCGAAGCGGCGGTCTGTATACGAGTTAGTTGTAGGTTTGATCTCGCTTGGCTTGGTTAAAGTTTCCTCATTTTTCCGTTCAGGTAGCCAAAATACTGCTTTGAGTTCAGCCATTACTATGGAGAGGACGCAATGCTTCGGTAATAGGACGGAAAATGGGTAAAACGTGAAGATAAAAATATATATTTGTAAGCTTTAACAGTAATTATTATAATCTAGTAATTAAATATCTAGGTAGTAGTTAGGTCTCAAAAAGAATCTATGAGTGGCGTGGGGTGCCCGATGCCACGTTGATTTAAACGTTAAATATATAGGTAGGTAGGTAGGTACATTATATCAAACAGTCACTAAGGGCGCTAAGAATATATCATATCATCGGTTAAAATACGAATTCGTTTTTTTTATATAGTGTCTACTATTCATAATACAAATCCATTTCTTAAATTGTAAAAAACCTTTCTATAATATATGCTATATTAATATTTTTTTAAAAATGTTTGCCGTCTCTCTTCAGAATTTGCTTTCAGGTTCACACTCTAAGCCTACGTACCATATATTATATGTAACTCAAAGTTTTCATATGACCACGCGGGCGCAGCCACAAGGAAATGTTAGTCCAATATTATTAAAGACAGTTCTTAAATAATATATGTACAATGTTCATATAATATAAATATAGTTTGCTAGATATATTTATATTTACTATAATTTGCATACATTTAACGCTTTTGAAGCTTAATAAAGATAATGCTTCGACTTCATCAATCTTTGGTAGTGTGTCAACTGTCAACGACTGGACGACGGGCAGTGTATGGATCCCGTGGGACTTAATACTGACATTCAGTCATTATGTATCATATAGTATTATAGTATATACACAAAAAAATATTAACGTCACGATGTATATCGCTCATAGCAGGGTAGGCAGTGGGAACCTAGTGTTAAGTCACTCGCATCTCTATTAAGACACTTCGTTCATCCCTTACCGGCAAATTGTGAAGGCATTCCGTATCGCATGGCAGAAGTAAACCCCGCGCTTTGCCTTATTAGCAGAGTAAGGTATTGAAAATACTAAATATTTAATTTCATAGAGTGGGAATTACATCCAAAACTTGCGGCGCATACAGTCGCACGCACCTCTGTACCCCTGTGGCCTCTTTAAATGAAGTTATAAAGTAATAGTCTTAAAAAAGAATAATAAAAAAAATAAAACAAAATCTTTTTTAACAGAACAAACACATTTAAAGGGCGAATATAATAAAAAACAGCTCGATATGTTCACTAATAGGAAATCTAAGGTTCCATTAACTGTCTCTCAATTCCATCATCATAACAGCTCTATGGTACAACATATTATGTTGTCATTTAATCTACAGATAAATGCCATAACTCAATTATTAGAATTGCGTTTAACTCAGTTTCTTACATTTTGTTACAAAGTTACCCGACACGCTTTTATTAGCATGTTAAGAACGGGATTTTCCATGTGAATTAAAGTCCATATAAATAAACATGGCAATAACGACATTTTTTTTAAAATACAATGAAAAATGAGCTTCATTGTGTATTTCGAACAGAGCAGCATAGATAGAGGAACACTAGGTAGTGTTGTCAATTCCCCACTTTCCACCGAATTCTGGAGACATTGCGTTAGGGGCGGAACAGAACGCCGCGATTTTTGCTTCGACACTAGAGCGAATATAAATGCAAATTTAAATAAATATTTAATTTCCTCGAGTATCGATCGAACCCACACCAGTTGCGTTTACATGCGCATTTTGTTCCCATGCGCCACGACTGGGCTCGAAATTTATTATAATGATTCGAAATTAGTATAATTCATATTTTGAACGATAAAAGACCAAAACGGACGGACGGCCAAAATTAAAAACAAAAAGTAATTCAAAAGTTGAAACTAAAAGAAATCATTCCAAAGCCAGCCATTATTCATTGCATCTAACAATAACTTGTTCCATCACGTTATACCCTGAAGCTCATATACGTATATAAAGCAGTATTTACCTACAACTTGATTAATTACAATATACAACCTGAAATTGAGATATAACTTCTACACAAAAGTTAAAACTAGATGATTAAATAACCGCAGGAAGTCCTCATCCTGCCCAATAACTCTCTCGGACTTGTCCAACTTAATAGTTTTTATCCTGCGATACGATAAATATATCTTGTCGTTAAGTTATCTATGAATACTGAAGTAGACTTCTAAATAAACGTTTACTCTTTAAAACAATTTAAAATCTTAATTTCTTAATAATAAGATGTAAAATCCTGAACAGAGGAAACAACATCAATTTCAACAAATCCGTGTCAAGATTACCAAAAGAAAATAAAAAGTAAAAACTAAATATTATAATATAAATAACCTGTTCCACATTATTTATTGGTAAGCCAGTGAGCTCTTAACGATGACGAATAAGAGGTACGTTTGTAAAAAGCCCTTTACTTTTGACGCACAATATATTCGTGCGCGCGCGTTATAAAGAACTCGGCGGGGTGCGCAGGCGCAGCGACGCGATTGGCCCGCCAAATGATCGTTTCTGGTGTCCAGACGTGGAATAATGATGGTTACAACTAAACCAATGACGGATAGGCGTGTTTCTCAACCTATTGTATGAGAGATTTCAACGTATAGATCGCTAAGTCTGATTGGTACCGAAAACGTATGAAGATGATGCCTTTTTTTTGGTTAATTATTGTATACAAATAACTTATGTGTCAAGATTCTAATTTAGTTGTTAAATTATATATATGAGTTGGTCCATTTTTGGAGGAGTGAAGAGTAATTGTTAGTAAATTACTAGAAAGTTTAATTTTGTTTAAGGTTCCTTAAAAGTACGTTTTATTTATATGATTTAAATGAACAAAACGAACTTTCATTTATTATGAACTCAATCAATCAACTAAAGCTTTTCAAAGCAAAGCATTCTACATTTTAAGACAGACAGAAATAAAATATTTATTATTCACACCAATTTCCTATTTTATCCAATAAATGTTTGCCTTTTTTAATATATGTTTGTCCTTTATTATAGCAACATATGCACGTCAATAATAATATGCAAATTAAACATACACTCATAGATTATAATAAACGTTTAACTGACATAAAATAATTCCTTTTATACAGACTTCAAATCATTTAAGCATCTATGGAACCACACACAGCCATACCAATCAATAATAGTACAGCAAATCTATCAAAATCACAAGGTGAGCTTAGAAAGCTATACGATTGCGAAAGCACGTCCGCAACAACTACAACTTATTATAAACTGGTATACACTGAAATGAAATATAACTTAACATTTATATACAATATAATCTAACAGGTAGATCTTGAAATGAATCGCCGTAAGCGATCTTGTTCCTGAGTTATGCGCTGTGTAGAGTCAATCATATGATGCGACGCGACGTCCATTCAGTGGAGGTACCATAATAATGTACATATTATATTATGGTGACGCCAGTCGTGGCGCAAGATCTAGATTCGATTCCCTTCGAGGAAAATTAATTAATTTTACATTTCCATCTCCTCGCTATGGCAAGGAGGCAGAACGCGGCGTTAAGTTCCGTCATTGGCACACGCCATACTCAAGACAATCGGAATTCGGCGGAAAATAAGGAACGGAGTGTCTTAACACTAGGCTCCCAGGTTCCCTCGGCCTCTAAGATATAGCGTGAACCGCATATATTTATATTTTTGGTTGTAATAATATTTAGTGTTGTAAGCCAGTGAAGGAATGTCCCACAGACGGTAGGGCGCTGTATAAATCACGAGTGGCACAATAACTCGAAGATTCAATTAAACATAAATCTTTTCAGACGGCGACGCTAATGGAGTTGAAACTCGCGCTCTAGCTTGAGCTTCAGCTTTTGCCCGCGATTATAGCTGGCTACTTTATTTTTTATGTTAATGTTTTTTGGAAATATTTATAAATTGTCATTATTATTTTTATTTAGATACACGCTGTATCTCTATCGGGGTAGCCAGAGAGAACAGGATGTGAAACTCTTCCGTCTCAACATAGATACCTCTTTCGCCTCGTCACTGTCATCACCCTCTTTATAAAATCAATCAAATCAGCAGTCACGCTTTATATCCCGCACACAGCAGGGTATGCAGAGGGAACCTAGTGTAAAGACACTCCGTTCCTTATTTTCCGCCGAGCTCTGGAGGCACTAGGTGTTGTGTGACTCAGTGGCGGAACTTAACGCCGCACTTTGCCATATAAATTTTAAATAAATATTTCATCTCCTCGAGAGGGGATCGAACCCAAGACCAGCCGATGACTAGCCTATACCCTCATTATTTATATCTAATAATTAAATATTCACTTCAAATATGTAAAAAATCATCAAACAAAGAGAAAGCACGACACGCGGCGTTCACTTCCGTCTCTTTACATACAATGCATCTACTAATGTAAATTAATTCTAATGTAAATTTGACGAACCGTGGGGCACGAAGTGTGTTAAAGTTAGGTTAAAAGGGTCCCTCTGTCTTCCTTTTTAGAAGAGAGAGGGAAACACGTGAACTTAATTAGGAAACATCTGATATGTATATTAATAACATTTTTCACTAAAGTAAGCATCATATTTCTTTATATAAAAATATTGGTTTAAAAAACATATTGCTTTAATACGTGACGCTACTGGTCACACAAAAGAGGAACATCCGGTGCAACAATGACGTATTTGCTCTTTTCAGAAATATTGCAACAATACATTGAAATAATATTTACAAAAACATATCGTTATTAAACATAGGCCGTCGTGGTGCAGTAGTTCGATTCCCACTCGTTGAATAAATTATTTTAATTTCTCTTGTATAAGGCTGTTACAACAAAACAAAGATATATAAACAAAATATGTAATGGATTCACACAAAGACCTATAAATAACATTTATTTTTGCAACAGTTTCACTAAGAAGAAAAAATAAAAATATATATATATTAAAATAAGATAAAGAAAAAAACAAAAAAGTGTTCTAGCAGAGCGTGGTTTCGATCCACGGACCTCTGGGTTATGGGCCCAGCACGCTTCCACTGCGCCACTCTGCTCTTGATGTGTCGTGTGAAATACATCATAGCTTAATACAAAATATTATCTTATCAATTTATTGATAAATTTGGTTCTGTTGTTGTTATCATTGGCTTATCATATTGTGGCGTTCACGGTAAAAGAGACAACGTGCATATTATACGTTATGAAAAAAATAACAATAACATAAAATTTTTAACAATAAATCCAGTTTATATCCATAATATCTAACAACAAGTCAAATATAAGTATAGTGCATAAATATTACAAAATAAATTCCAAAACTCACATGATAATATCATAATTAACTTAATAATTTGCATTCCGCTACCGCCACTCAACACTAACGCCTCGAGAATTCGACTTTAACTGGAGAACGCAAGTGTCTTAAAGAGAACCAAATGTCTTAACACTAAGAAGTTTTCAGATTCCCTCAACATATCTGAGAAATGAAGAAAAAAAAGAAAAATATTTTCCATCAAAAAAAAAAAAATACTAAAAAACGTCGACTTAGATGGATTAAGCCATACCATAGTGGAAAAGCCAATAAAATAAAAAGCCCGACGATATTGTTGGCACGACGCGTTATTAGCTGGCAAATTGAAAATTGAGTGGTGGTGATTGGCAAGGGAATTAGCTAGGCTGTATTTGTGAAGACTCACCGGTTAGGGTAATAGGGCTACGTGTGACGTTAATCCATCATTTTTTTTAATGGTAGGGGAATATTTATTGTGTTTTTTTTTTCTTTCTAATTTGAAAGTATTTTCTCGTCTGTATAGGTAGGAAGGAGTAAGCTTTGCTTGTGTGGATTAACGTAGAATGAAAAATCTCGCAAGGGCGCAAGTGCGTAAATGCAATAGGTTGTGAAAGGAATTGTCTTAATGGGATTGGAATACCTTAACTCTGAGTGCCTAGGTTCCCTCTACTTACCCTGCTATGCGAAGGGTACGTGAAGCAAAAGTATATATATAAAAAGATAAAAACCTCCTACATTAATTACCTATCTATCTTCCTATTAAGGTGTGAAAATTTATTTACTATGTGGGAAAATTTCAACTTTCTAAGTCAAATAGTTTTGATCTGTGCATTTTCAGTTTGGTATAGTTGTATTGGTACATAATTATAATTAGGTATTGTTGTTTATACAGATACATAACTACCTATATATACATAATAAATGACGTCATTTAAATTTTTTTTTTATATTTTATAATAGTACATAAACACCTAATTATTGGATTAAGTAATTCTTAACAATCGAACACTAGATGGCGTTAGTAGTGACATTATAAAATCTTATATTTCATTGAGTTTATTGAAAGTTTATATATTTAAATTAATTTTAACTTAATATATTCCAATAGAGTATAACATATAGGGCTATATTAAATAAATTCAATTTGAACCTACAGCTCCTGAGATTAGCGCATTCGACAAAATAATATTTTCAATTTCATAATAAGAGGAGAAATAATAATCTTTCCAAGCTAGTCAGGCAGGGGCACACGAGTGTGACTGTAAGCGGGACAGGTTATGAGTTTCCCATTTTAATCATTAAATATTTATTTAATATTTTCATTTCTTCACTCTGGTAACGAGGCAAAGAGCAGCGTTGAGTTCCCCTGCTCAATACGCAATGCCTCTAGAATTTCGAAAAATGTGAAACGGAGTGTTTTAACACTCGGCTGATAAAAAATAATAAACTTAAACGAAATCATATTATTTAATAAACATCCACACGACATCAGGTGTACGCTCCGTCACAGCCTTATTATTGAAACGTTCCGCACATCCAACACCAACCAACCTATTTATGTATAATATAACCAATATTTTCCTCTCCGCCATCTCATTAGCTCGGAGCTAATCCGCCGGGAGACACTAATGGAGGTGATCATGTGTCCTACGCAGCGACGCATGACGTATTACCACACCCGGGGGACTGTCGGTAATAAACGAAGAAAAAAACACCTCACATCTATAAATCAACAGGAAACACCAATAAATATTCTGCCAAATTCCATAATTATGATACCGATAGCAACAAATCAAAGTTTACCAATGCTTATCCTGAATACGATTAAAAACATCAATACCTGTCAATAAAGGTCGCCTCCCATGTAATTATAAGCCGTAGGTATCCCAGAGAGCGGAGGGATTAACGTATATCAACTGGTTATAATTGAAGGAATCGATTATATGAAGTATATTAATTGCTGCGCGGGCGCAGGTACGGCCCATCGCGCCTTTGATGCGCGCTGTGTTAGTGGCACATATCGTATCTCGATCTAGAACTTCAATTCGAGTGAGGCTAGAAGTTATTTTTAAACATGTAATTAATAATAATTTATTAGTTATTAAGAGAGCGGCACAGCGTTTGGCTGTAAACGCGACGGTTGTGCGTTCGATTTGGAGCACTCGAGGAATGGTTTATTTTTAATTGCGGCGGCGTTGAGTTCCGCTATTCAATATGGTTTCACGAAAGTGGGCAACGAAGTATCTTAACTCTAGGTTGTGCCCTGCTAACCCTAACGTATGCTGGATACAGCGTTAAAATAAAAAAAGTTATTTAACTTTCTTATAATTTCTTGATAGGACAGTATATGACAGAAGAGTTAAATAAAAACTAACATTTTGAAAGAAATATTTAAATAATAATTTTTTTAATTATATATATTTCGTAACTACCCTCACTACAATAAAATAACAAAGGGATACATAACTAAATTAATAATACCTAAAAATGAACATCCCAAAACATAATTATCGTGTTTCACTTAAACAGCAACACCAGCTGACGAAACTGGTCGCTCAAAGAGAAGGCGCAAATGAAAACGGTGGAACATTCATAACTTTTTAATTTGCGTTTAGCGAAATAGCATCGCGATTAACGCGCTTAATACGCTATTTAAAAACCGAACAAACGAATGTATGTAAATTGCGCAACTCTATGTAAAAGCCAGCGATAACCTCGCTCTGTGTTGTTAGTGAAAGAACATACGGTTTCGAACTCTATACCGACGTGATAAGAAAAGTGCGAATGAACGAACATCTATGTCGGTGTGGAGTGAGCTGGAAACAAGCACGTTCAGAAACTGCTTACACGAATTAGCGCGTCAAAGGGGCGAAGGGGCGAAATTAGAAAACACCCCGCCTTCCCTGCCCTGCTGTCGTTCCGCACGTCATAAACTGACAATTTACGATAACTCCCGGATTAGCCTGTTTGTCTGTTATGCATCCGAGTATGAACGGAGAATGATAGAGGGGGTGGGGGGCAGCGAGGGGGGCAGCCGGGGGGAGGGAAGGGAGGCGAAATTGTTTCACATTTGCATTCTCAAGTTGAAGCACCTTCAATGGGATTGATCAAAGGTTTGTTTTTCCGAAACTGAACTAAAATATCTGGGATGCCTTTTGTTTTTTGGGTGTTAAGTGAATTTTAGATAACCAAATGTAAATGGCTAAGCTTTGTATTCTCAGTTTGCATTATAATTTTGCAGGGCGCGAGGAGTTTGGTTTTTCATGAGCGCGTTTATTATAAGGCAACGGTCGGTGTATTGCTTACGGCTGTATATTTGACCTTTGTTTGTTAAATTTTGCGAGATGAACGCTTAATAATATAATTTTAATTTTAAACAACATCTTCACTTTTTTTTCGCATGGCAGGGTGAGCAGAGAAAATCTAGTGTCAAGACACCATACCGCACGAGGTGCAACTTAATACTTGTGACCAGAGTACTGAAAATAATCCATTTACCAAGTCTGATTCGAACCCACAACCGTAGCGCTTACAGTCACGCATTGAGCCGCTATTTAAACTAATCTCAACATTTTTCTTCAGCACCGTCACCCGAGATGGCACTATCCATCAGGTCTTACCAAGCACACGAGATTGATGCTAATCCCCAAATCCTCAGCCATTACGACACTAACAAACAAACAAAAGAAATACCCAAGGTGTTTTATTGTAAAATTAATTTGAGTACAAAGTCGTTTGCATTGTCCCCGGCCACATCTATGGCAGTTAAATGTTACTGCGACCATGTTTCATAAAAATTAACTACGGCCGCCGACCGTCGCGCCCTACGGGACAGATTTGATACGCTGTATTTTGTGTACTGTCAAATAATTTTCAGTATCATTGTCGTTGAATAAACTAGGCTTTTCATTTTGTATGTATGTATGTATGTATGTATGTATGTGTACGTCCGTAACGTTTTACGTACGGGCACTGTTGCGGAGATTGCCGCTTTTATGAGAGCGATTGTAATTTTTAATTATCATATATTTTGTGTGTGCGTCACATTGTGCTTGGAATCGATGTTTGTATGTTTTTTATTTATCTCTTCGATTTATGCAAGTAGTACGAAAGGTCGTAGTGGTATATTCGTCCTTTCTCCACTTTTTAAGGGTTGCGTACCTTTTAAGGAAAAAAGGAACCATTATAAAATCGCTTTGTCTGTCTGTCTGTCAAGAGCCTTTATCTCGGAAATGTTTAGAGGTATGTAGTTCAAATTAAAACTATATGATCATATTTTTGGTCCCTTTATTTGCTGACAAAATCGTATTTCTACATTTACTTAAAAAAAGATATGAAAAACGTGCATTTCGACACTATAAAGAGAATCAAAATTAATAGGGCAATTAAGTTTGATTTTCAAAAAAGGCTCGAGTGACTGTTTTTCTGATGGGAATTATGGATTTTATTTTCCCTCGGAATACTGAATTATAATTTCTCCTTTTCCTCGCTCTAGTAAACAGACAATGCACGGTGTTCAGTACCGTCATAAAACACGCAGTCTTAAAAATCGGGCGGAAGTTATAGTGGGGAAGGGGAAGTTACACTAGGTTCCCTGTGCCTACCTTGTTATACGAACTACATAGAAAAGATCTGTCTATCTAATCAGATGAGAAATTTTCATGAATCAATAAAAAAAAAAATCACAAATATACTTCTGAGTAGGCAGATTTGTTTTACGTGTACCTATATACGAGTACATTTGCTAAAATCATATAAATAATCAAAAAATATATGAAAAAATATGAAAATAAAAATATTTTTTTTTAGCCGCTTCTCACTTTTTTAAACGATTTTTTTATATAGGCAAGGTTGGCAGAGAGAATGTAATGTCACGAATTTGAAAGTTATTGCGCCCAAATTCTAGACATTGTCTGTTGCGAGACGGATCTCAACGCTGCGCTATGCTTAAATTACATATTATACCTATTTAGAGTCTAATCAAATCCACAGTTTCAGCGTGGCATGTCCGTAACGCTGCGTCACCATGGCCACCTCACTGCTAATTTCTTAAAGGGAGACCGCGACCACGCTCCGTAAATAATTGTCGTGCTAAAAGAAAACCCAGCAAATCTCCGCGATTAGCATAAAAACCATCTAAACAGACCGCCGGAAGCCGTCGCCTTTCCTTCCGCTGTATTTGTGAAAAAAATTACAAGCTTCCGCTCGAAGTTGTTTCGACGCGTGCAAACAAAAGTAGCTAATGTTAATTGCTGGACCCGCTAGAGTAAAACTTTAACCTATAAATGGAAGTTTTTGAAAGAATCGTGCTATCGTCTTAGGGTTTTTTTTGTCTAGTAAATACGTACTATGTTGAACAATGGCTATGATGCAATTTAAAAATAGATACAGAGACAGTAAAGTTAGGTTAGGATTGAATGAACGTTGTTATAGTTAATAAAAAAAATACTCGAAAAAAATGTTTGTTTTTATTAAATGTGTTGGTCGTACGTTAGAGGCTGCTGCGAAGCCAATGTATAACATTTTAGCAAAAGAACCTAGTGTTAAGGCACTCCATTCTTCTCTTTCCGTTCCATTTACGAGATTGCGTGTTGAGTGATGAAATAATTTAAGTTTGAAATATCTAATTGAAGTCAGTCGACAGGTTGTGGGTTCGATTCACTCTCGAGGTAATTAATTATATTTAACATTTTAATTTCTTCGCTCTGGGTTCGAAGCAAAGAAACGCAATGTCTCCATAATTTATAAAAACACTAGGTTTCCCCGTGGGGCTAAAAACATATTACATTTTTTTTTCAATTTCATTAGATTACGTGAATCTAAAAAAATATTTTCGCTTATTGAGACCGGGTTAAATAGTAGTTAGAATTGAAATTTAACAAATTAACTTAGTTTCCTTTGTTTACAAAAATGTTATATTATATTTTAACATTAAATGCCAGCTGTATATAAGAACGTTGTGGCGTAGTGGGATAACGTCTGGCTGAAAATGTGGTAGTTGTGGGTTCGATTCCCTCTCGGCGGAATGAATTATTTTAATTTTCTCGCTTTGGTAAAAACAAACAATGGTATTGAGTTGCGCAACTCAACGTGCAATGTCTCGAATTAAACAGAACGTGTAGAAATGTCTTAAGACTAGGATTCCTCTGCTTGTGCGGGAAAAAGCGTGAAGCTGCTTTGGTTTTTATGTCAGTTAATACGTTTAACGTGAGTTTAAGTAGTTTATTGCTTTAGACGATTTCCTTCTAAGGCCGAGTGACATAACCCGGCCTTGTATTACTTCAGCTTTCTCAAATAGAACCTTATAGAATATCCTCATACAATATATTTTTAAATAAATACTTAAGGCTTAATCAGTTACGTAGATACTTCACGGCCGACCCCTGTACATAAAAATACAAGTTTACAATGCAAAACGGTATATTCTTTGAATTAAAGTAATATTTCTTAGAACAAAGGAACAGAGGATGAGGTCACGCGACATTGTCTATGGAAATTAGAGAAAATAGTTAAAAAGCTGCATCTTGGTCGCTTTAGCCGTTGCCTTTTAAAAACCGAGAGCCTTTGTGTTTACCCAAATAACAATTCCAAGGCGGCGGCCGTTAAAGAAAACTGGAAGACGCTAGGAGATAATTAAATGGAACCTAACTTACGGGGACTGCACGCTAGAGAAATCACACAACGTGGCAGACACGTCGCGTCGTTAAAATTTAGGAATAACCACAGACACCCGAACGAACACCAGACATCTGTTCCGAATAGCAATAAAGGAGGAGAAACATAGAATTTTATCACGGCCTCGTCCATCATAAAGCATCCCTCGCGAGGGGGCACATAAAAGTTTACAGGCATTCGGCTAATAAATCGTGTCAAATAAATAAGTGTTGAGTCGGTTGGCGGCATATTGATTCGTCATGTGCCGCCTTAGAGGGGGTGGCGGGGCTGGTGGGGGGTGTGAGGGGAGCGCGGGGGGGCGTCGGTTGGTCATAAAGGTGCGTAATGGCCGACGTCGGAAGACAGCGCAGAGCCGCGCATCGATTAGCGCCGAGCGCCGTCAGCCGCCGACGCAACGGACTTTGGAGTCGGCCTTAAGCTTCCATATAATATAATGTCTTTTCTAATTCACTTTGCATTCGCGTTTAGCACCAACCGACGGGCGCATTGTAACGGTTACTGCAAATTCAAAGCAGTTTTTTTATTGCCGCCCCATAGATGGCGTTAGTTGTCTGTTAATTTGTTTTGCTGTACGTAACTGCGAAACTTTGTTATTACTACCATTTTAAAATTTATTTATATAAAATTGAGATATAATGTTATTTATTCTATATTAAAGTAACATTTATGAATTATGGGTTCAAAAAAAATCAGATTCACTGAAAAAGGGCAGATTCAAATCTACTACTATATGTTCAGTACTTTATGTGAATATAACTCATTGGTAAAGTAAAGTTATAAAAAAAATTAAAACATATTCGCGTGTTCTCATAATCTAAATCATATTGAAGGATACAAATAAAAGTAAATATATATATTTTTGTAAACAATATTTACTGATCGGCCTCGCTCAGTATGCGCCGTGTGTCGTGTGACGAATTATTGCAGTAAATTACAATATCATTATTGTGGAAGGACAGTCTCAGGGTACCCAATAACAAATAACAGATTTTATAACTAAAATTATACAGGCTGTTTGTTTTTGTGTATTAGGAGTTCTTTTTTTATTTAGAATTCGGTAAATATTACATATATTTCTTCGTTTCGAATTGGACATTTTTCTGATACTATTATGTTAAATCTGTCTTAATGTTAGTATTTTTTTTTTGATTTTTAACATACAACCTACGTTATATTTAAAGGTTTCATTTTGAGCATTACAAAATTTCATCGTATACTTCCATAAACTAATTATTACCATTAAATGTACTATAAAGTATGGAGTTGAGTTGATTCAATATTACTAAAGTGGAGAACGGAGTGTCTCAATATTAGGTTCCCTGTATATGGTATACTGATGAAGGTTAAAGATTTAATATCCTATAAAACAGCAGTCAATTAATAACAAGACATTATATTATGGTTTATTGCATTATTATTACAACTCTTGATTTTTTTTATTGTTATTAATAAATAAGGGCTAAAACTTAATAATTACATTTCAATTTGTAAGAGCGATGTCACAATGAGAAAGAAGAACACGCTCATGTGGTTTGAACATGATGTAAATAAAGAAGGTCACGTGAAAGGCATGAGGATTCTATTCTCTTTCTTGATACAGCATTTACATAGAGATATTATTTCTATGCTTTTCATACACATTTTCAGTTACTGTCAAAATTCAAAGTCAAAATTTGTTTTCTTAATAATTTCCTTAATTATTACTTCTATTTTACGTCAACGAAGGATTTCTTAAGTCACGTATAGTTTTATTTACATAATATTTTAAGTGTTCAAGCAACATCAAATGATTAATTCTAATATATAATAACAAATAACCATCCTGTGCCATCCGGGATTTGAACACCAGTCCCCAAGATATTGCCGTACAGTCAGACGTTGATTAAAATCTCTCAATACATTCACACAAAGCTAAACTTTGATATATTTATAAATCTTATGAAGCGGCTTCGACCTGCCGACCTAACGATACTGGCACGCAGTTTTAACCTCTAAGCCATGGGGTGTTAGGTGTCAATTACGATATCAAAGTTAACTAAGTTGCCTACCACCTGTCAAGTGATATATTGACTTTAAATAACGTATCTTATTCACGTTGAATCAGAAACAAAATGTATAAAAAGGTTTTATAATATAAATAATCGTGGCGGCGGAGTGGGTGGATGACTAAATTTGTACTCAACCTTGTATTACAACTTATTGTCCGTTGGGTGTGTGTTTGTCTGTTTGTTTGTGTGTGTGTGCGCGTACACATAAAGCGGACTTGAGATAAATTGCAATAGATAGTATACATTGCGGTAATATCGATTGTAGAATGCGAATCGATACTTACGAGTTACGAGTCGATAGCGATAATCGATTGATTATAATTGTTAAGTGGAGTGTGTAGTGACGTAACACAAGTTTTCTTTCTTGTGAATAATAAAATATCTACGTACTATGAGAAACTAGTTAGCAGTGAAAGAAAAGTTATTAGGTTCCTAATTTTTTGTTACGTTTGGCAATATGTAACGAATAGATAAGCGATATCAATATAAATATTAAAAATATCTCTTTCACAGATGGACTGCTTTTTGTTTAAGCACTCCGTTCTCTTCTTTCAGTCTCTTTTTCAGACATTGCGTGGTAATTCGCAAACAAACCTAACGATATATATATATATATATATATCGTTAGGTTTGTTTACGAATTACCATTATTATAATAGATATAAATATGACATTATAATATAATAAATTATATTCCTTTAAGAACATATTGAAAAGGTTAATGTTCTTCGTAACTAAACGTATAAAACGCTATCATTATTTTTTATTTATTATCTATTAAATTGCATGTATTTCTATATTTATTTTTCTAATCCTTTTTATCCTGTATGTGGGTTTGTCCCATAATTTCTATTAAATGCCTGGACCGATTTGGGTTAAATTTAGTGTTTATTTCAATAGGTGTCTAGTTGGTTTGAAAATACAATTGAGCCTGGCCTGACGAAGTAAATTTGATTATTTTTAAATATATTATATCGGTAGAGATGACTTAAAATAAGAGTTTTTGTTATAGATAAGTATATGAAGCTATAAAAAAAACATGCCAAGTCATATAAAAACGCAAGTTAAAATCAATACTGTACGTCCATTATATATAATTTCTTATAATAAATATACTCACGTTAGTAATTTGAAGAGTGGACAAGGATGATTTGAAACTTAAATTTATAGTATGTCCCGCTGAGCTTTGCTTGGTGTTTACTTTGAGAAAACACGTCACGTCACTTTTTGTGATTTTTTTTAGCTTCACGTTATATCCCGCATATATTAGATTGATTATCCTGCTATATGCGGGATAGAGGTAATCCAGTGTTAAGACACTACGCTCCTCACTTTTTGCCATTTTTTGCTGATTTTCGTGACATTGTTTGTTGAGACACAAGCGTGCGACTATAAACCCGACGGTTGTGAGTTCGATTCCCACTTGAAGAAATAAAATGTATTTATTAATTTTATTTCTTCGCACTGGTGGCAGGTGGGCCCGCCGTTGAGTTCCGCCACTGTACACGCAATGCCTAACAGTTCGGCAAGATCAAGAATTCAGCAGAAAGTGGAGACCGGAATCTGAATCTGAATGGAGAACGTACGGAAGTACCCTGTACCCCTACCCTGCTCTATTTGCAAGATAGCTCTATCTTGAAGCTACAAAAATACTTTAAATTTTATAATACAATTTTATGCTGTACCTAGAAATAACGTAAGTATATCTAAAACAGCATAGCTAGGAAGTTTTGGTTGTGGGTTCGACTCCCACTTATTATTTTGCCTCCGATCGATAAAGGGCGATATTGGATATCTCTTAGAACAAAGAATAAAGAACGTAACGAAACCGAAATTATAAATTATAATTTTATTATTTCATATATACATACATATTTCTATTCCTGACTGTAAAGACGACGGTTGTGAAATGGAATCGAACTCGGATAAATTAATTATTTCATTTCCTCGCCTTGACAATAAAATAAAATGCGGCGTTGAACCCCCACCCACCAAAACGCAACATCACAAGTACAGGGTGGAAACTAGGAGAATGGACAGCGTAAAGTTATAAATACAAAAATATTTTTACGTGAAACCGATGAAAGCGTTAATCTTTTACATAATATTACGTACGTTTTTAAATAAATTAAGCCATTCAAGAACATTTTATGTCGCTTCAAAACCACCATTGTTCTGTATTTATAACCAGACAAAACGAAATTTAATAATAAAAAAAACAATATTAATATGAATATATATCAAAATTCCGTTTAGACTTGCCGTAGACCCATTATACTGTGAACATAATTCAATACACATCGACTCTGGCCCCAAGTCTATGACAGTCTCGCTAAATCTCGCGGAAGGCGGTCTCTTCGACCGTAAATTATTATTTTTTGTAAATAAAAATAATGAAAATGAAACGTGTCCCGCACCGGAAGCATTTGTCCCGGGATAATCCTGAATGTTTGATTTATTTATTAATTAGCTGTTTTTATAAAGCGTACACGATTTTTTAATGTTTTTTTATTTTCATAAAAGAAAAGTAGATTTTAAATGTAGGTATAGCTTTTTTTAACCTAATACAGGATATTATAAAAATATAAAATTTTTGGAAATTAGTTCTTGGGGCCCTCGTGGCGCAGGAGCTCAGTTTATAGTCCTACTGTAAATTTAATGGTTGTGGGTTCTCCTCTATATATATAAATATATATATATATATATATATATATATATTGACATCTCAGGGCACCAGAGATGTCATGCATTATGTAGATGTAGTAACTTATTTCCCCCGAGTGGGAATCGAGCACATATATCGTGTCTAGAGACGCAAGCAGCTATGCCGCTGGACTACAACGGCCACAAGTATTTACTTTGTGAATAAACATAAGCGTTATCAGTTCTTATGGAAGTGACAACTTACAACCTTTACTTCCTTCCTTAGAGATAATAATATATTAGAAATTCATTAGGTACTTGCCTACACTATAATGTGTTTATTAATATAAAAATGTTAAATAAAATTCGTGTAGGCCAGTCGTGGCGCAGCGGCACGAGGTGTCACTGTAAAACCGACTGGTTGTGGGTTCGATCCCCACTCGAGGAGATGAAATATTTACTTAAATTTATATTTCTATTTCTTCGCTCTGGTGTCGAGGTTAAGGGCGGCGTTGAGTTCTGCCACTCAACACGCAATGCTTCAGAATCCGGCAGAAAGTGGGGAACGGAGTGCCTTACCACTAGGTTCCCTCTGCCTACCCTGCTGTGTGCGGGATACAGCGTGAAGCTGATTTTTTTTTTAAATAAAATTAAAATACTCTGTTTTTTGTCCCTTGAGATCACAGTGCATCAAAAGTAAAGGAAATTTTTAAATAAAATTATGTAACCGGATGAATCGCGTATATTTAGCACTATACATTTTTGGAAACACGACGTTTCAATCATTGCTGTTAGTCCTTGGTCACTGTATCTTGAAAACATATTGCTAATTTAAAATATGTATTAGGATTAAAAAAAACTAAATAAAAAAAATATATAATCTGCCTATTCTGCTATGATTAGATATTTTCATGGCAAAGTAGGTAGAAACCTGGGAACCTAGTGTCAAGACAATCTGAATCCGTATCCATTTTTTTAAATCGAAAGACATTATAAGATTTGCGTCTTCGTGTTTCGTTTTGTCCACTGCCGTGACATCTAACGACAATCTACATGTACATACAATTGTACATACATATCTCCTAAACTAGTTCAACCTAACCAAAATTTCAACAATTATCACACAGTATTTTATTATTAATATTAATATTTATTATTTAAATCCATCCAAATGATTTATTAATAGTATTATAGGATCGTCTCACGATGTTACTATTATGTTGGTGACCGTAAATCTGTCGAGTGAGACGTGCGTAATCTGCCCCTTTTATGAGTGATGCAGCGGCTTTTGTTTGACAGTCGTAAATTTAGTTTTTTTTTTGTTCCTTTTCGACCTCATAGCCTCATAGTAGTGGAGAACTCATGGGGTGTTCGCAAAATCAATAATAGTTTATAAAAGAATATATTTGTTAAGACATTTCTTAGGAACATTGTGCAAAAATTATTTTCTTAAACATGTAAATCTAGTAGTCAGACACAAAAAAAATCTCGACATTGCGTTTTGACTGGCGGAACTCAAAGCCGTATTTTATCTTGTTGCCAGAGCGAGATAATATTAAAGATAATTAAAATAATACCTTCTCCCGATTGAATCCGTTTGTGCCGTTTGAATTTGAAATAAATATATTAATTATTATTAGTATATTCGGCGTTGTGTTCCGCTACCTAAAAAAATACATATCTAAATCTTCCTAATCTGACACCTCCAGACATGACAATATAAATCTAAAGCTCCCTTTCGAACAATATTCGAACGCGCGACCAACGTTCAGGTGAATGCGATAAATAAAATGATCCGTTCGTGCGAGTTTAGAGTACGGGGATGTTTTAATTTCGTGAAGGGCTCGGGGTGGTAGGGTTTTGTGGGAAATTAATTTTATATTAACGAATTAAATATAATTAATACTTATTAAATAAACTTTTTGTTAATTGTTATAACGATATTATATAAAAATATTTTGTTTCGTTTTTCCGTATAAGATTGTGATTGTGACATGTGATTTTGTTAATAAGCAAATAGTTACTATATTTCTATATATTTGAACTTCTCCAAATTTATAAAAATAATTTTTCGTCATCTCCGACATAGGTTTAGTAAGATAGGCTTAGTGTTTCAAATTCTTTTTTTGTCATAATACTAGAATCGTAGGCTCAAATGGTAATTAGAGAAACACCTTTTTTTATAGTTACTTTCACTCAGTTCCTGCTGTCCCTACGCTGCGACTGACCTCGTGCTTGTTTAATTTTATAAAATAAAGTGCAATATTTCAAAAGAATGAACAAAATGGATAGATTTATTAAATCGAATGGAAAAAAATAATTAAATTGGTATAATAAACAATAGACTTAAAAGAAATATTTAAAATGATTATAATATATTTATTTCAAGGTTGCCAGCCCTAGTTACGTGGAACCGCCTTACACGCTATAAATCTGTCACAACTCGCTCCACAACCGACAATACTTCAAGAGTTTTTTGTATTTACTTATTTATTTTATTATTTAGCATAACATTGTAAAATTAAGATGAAATTTCATATTTTTTGTTATCACTTCTTAAAATAGGATAAATCGGTTGATAACTACGAATCTTGCGAAGGTTCCCCTCAGGTCTGAGGAAGTAACTTTAGTGAACTTATGGTATATTATTTACTTTTGACTTTTACTTAGGTACAGTAAACCGAAAAAATTTAGTGCCGTGTCACTCTGCTTTTTAATTATCTTAGATTTTATTAAAAATTGAACGTTTTTAAGTAAATATAGATATAAGATTAAATTCATAAAAATCTATTAACTGCTGTAATATAATTAATTTTAAATATGCAATATTTCTTTCAAGTTTTTTTTAATCCAAATAAAATTTTATTTTTCATTTATAATATAAATACTTTGTAAGTACCTACCTATCTACATAATATTTTAATCGACTATGTTTTAAATAATATAATTTTGCAAACTATTAATTTTTATCCAATGCCGTATATGTGATATAAAAAATAGTATACAATAACATAAATGAAATGTTTTTTGTTGTCGTTTTAAATACAAAAATAACAGTATACCTAAAATTACAAAAATTAAATTAATATTTGTTAATCACTTTCGTTATTACTGCTATAAACTCCGCCCATTAGAATAGCGCCATCTAGCAGCGACGCTATCAAACTGACACCTTTAAAACATTTAGGTTATGTTTAACAAAATAAGAAATTATTTAGCAAATAGGCTCTCTTGTGTTAATGTATTACTATAGAATAATAAAAATAATTATTCTTTGTTCACTTATAACCATATTTTTGTAAAACAACATGATATTTGTACCAAAATCAAACTTACACTACAGACGCTATAAAATACAATGTGTAACAGTATTTTCTTTCAATTTAATAGAATATACACTCAACTACACAAAAACCACAATAACAATAAAAAAACAAATCAAAATATCACTTACCAATGGCTGTAAATGTGAAATATTCGACAAAAACACGAAATGAACACGACAAGGCAATTGTGACTCAGCTCACCTTGTGAAGTGTGTAGCGAAGTTAGCTAAAGTTAGGCCCGGCCCACCGCCCGCCCCCCACGGTGTACTGACGGACAGACCTCACTGCCAATGCTGTATACGTATGAAACCGTTGAAATATAATTTACGAAATAGCAAAATTATCTAAAAATAAGTTTATTAGAAAAAAAATATAATAATATAAAATGAGTGAAGAAAGCTATAGTGGCGCAGTGGCTTACCGAATGACAGTTGTAGGTGCGATTCTCCCTTAGAAAAATGAATAATAAATTGATTTTGTCTTTTTACAACAAAGCACGGCGTTGAGCTGCGCCATTTAACACAAAATATACAGAAAATTCGAAGAAAAGTGGAGAACAGAGTGTCTTTATATTATCTTTCTACTCTACTAAATACGGTATACAGCGGGAAGCTAAAAAATTAGTACTATATAATTAGTACTAGTAAATTAGTGTGTAATAAATTAATGGGATAAAAAAACTTGACAATTGGTCGAAGATACGAAGCCGGACAATGGGCAGTGCACGATTCGCTTAATTAAACATGTTAAATAAAATAAAAAACGTAAGATATTCGAGATAGGTTGTTTTTATTTGTTGTTAGGGTTACTTTCCACCTACTATACAATAATTTCAGTTAATAGAGATATTATAGAGAATAAATATCCATACACTTTTTTATCTTTCCAGTCCGATGACGCTGTCAAGACCAATCCAGGTCAACAGCATTAAGTCCATTCGAAAAAAAAAAAATCTAAATTTTTATAATAGACTGTAAATGCAATGGATGTGGGTTCAATTCCCATTTAGAGAAATGAATTACTATTATACACCGTTCTGGTGAGAAAAACGTAGGTACACTACGTTTTTCTGCCACTTCATACAAGGTGGAGATCGGCGTATTTTAACACTGTTTTCTCTCTGATTATCCTACCACCGATAAAAATCACTTCCATCTCCTAAACCAATAATAAAAATATAACCAACAAATGAGCAACCTATTATAAAAATGGCTTAAAAAGAATTAACGTTTTACTATGCTAGTAAAATTTGAAGAAACTTTTAGGAAAATTAATAGATTTCCCATTATAATAAACAATCTTGACTTTTATTGTAATTAACATATAATAATTAATATTTTTATATCAATATAAACAATGTCTTATGTTAATTTTATATATAATTACGTCCATAAATAAACAATAAACTAATGACATGCAAATTTCATAGTCAAAACACGATAATAGATGGCGGCACTTGTTCTGTAACTAAGAAATGTCTTATAGCTACTAATCGTTTATATTTTGCAAAATAAGTTTCTTTATTAAAAATTATTTCATAGAAAGAATTAATTCAACTATAAATATTAAAATATATATTAGTAAATGCTATGATATGGGTTTAATTCAAGCCAAGACTGGTATTTGTATGAAAAAATGTCCAGTTTTGTATGTATTTAAAAGAAATCATATAATATCTATGTATGTATATATATATGAGACCAGTCGTTCTGCAGGGGCACGAGCGTGTGACTACAAACGCAGCAGTTTGTGAATTCGACTCCCACTCGAGGAAAGTGAAATAAATTATATTTTTATTTCCTCGCTATGGTAACAAAGCAAAACACAGTGTTGAGCTCGAGACGGCAGTGTAGAAATAAGGAGTATCTTATTTATATGATCCCACGTTCCCTCTACCTAAACTTCTACACGCGGGATTCAGCGTGACGCTAAAAAAATACAGAGTTGGGTTCAATTCGAGCTATGAATATGTGATTAATGACAATTGAGATCGGTGTATCGAGTTTTGTGAGTACTTAAATTTACATTATACTCTTATAAGTACTTATAGCCGTAATCTTAGATTTTGCGGTATCTTATGGTATGTGGGAAAATCATGAAGTTGCAAAACAATTTGTTTCTTAAATAACTTTGTTATTTACTTAGCCTAACAAAGGGCGGAGAAACAAATTTATTATAAACCAATACTTTGTCAAACAAAATAAACAACAAATAAATAAATTATGTAGAAGACTAGCGTTAAATGCCTTACCATCTAGTCGTAACTAAAATATTAATTAATTAAATTAAATTGTATGAAAAACGCACGTTACAATGTGACATGGTCATTGCAGGTGTTGAGGAAACCATTTATAACAAACTTATATGGAAATCTACGAAAAAAACCTATACTTAGCTTTTCATATTATATAATAATATAAATGTGTGACTGTAAATGCGACGGGTCGTGGGTTTGACTCCCACTTGAGAAATATTTTGATTTCTTCACTCTAGTGTCTGGCGTCTGCCAGTCAACACGCAATGCCTCCCGAAATCGGTGGAAAATGGGGAACGGAGTGTCTCAACACTAGGTTCCTAGGTTTTAATTGTAATAATTCAATGTTTAAAATTGTTAAATGTAGTAGAAAGTTCACTTCTTAGAATCATAGATGGAGTTGCTAGTCTCGTTTTAGTTTTAATTGTAGAGTATAAAATGATTCTAATACAACTTTACCTAGCCATCTCCTTACATCGTGTGTTTACCCACAAAGTGATTTAGTGCTCTACTGGCACTCTCAGAACGCAGTGACTAAGAATAATGACACTGAGAAATTTGTCGATTATAGTTAAAATCGTGTTTTGGTCACTTGTTTACCTTTACACACTCCTCGTGGATTGGAACCCTAGTGAAAGATGTTTTTATATACTATTAATAATCGTCCCCAGCACCGGTCGATGCATGGACTTGAATACGTATAATGGAAATTCTCACCTTTTTCTGTACCTGTAGGAATTTCGATAAATCTTGTTCTATCCCCTACACTCCTAGGACCTAAGGTCCCCTTAGACTCCCTAAGGTCTACATACCAAATTTCAACTTATCTAAGTCCAGTGGTTTCGTTGTCTGCCAGTCTCTCAGCAACCGCAGAGTTTATTATATTAAGACATAGATAGATCATGACCGTAGCGTTTGGCGCTCCGTTCTCTCTGACTACCCCGCTATGGATGAAATGTGTTATTAATATTTTGTTTATTGGCTATTTATTTAAATAAATAATAATGCTTTTAAAAATAAATTAAAATTTATTAAACTAGCAACCCAAACGCGGCTTTGCCCACTTAAGTTATTGTTTATGGTAATTCAATTATACGAAACCTTTACATAAATGGTAGTCTGTGTTACTTTATCAATTTTTTTTTGTTTCGTCTAAATCTGTTCTGAATTTTTTTCGTGAAAGAGGAATAAACATTCATACTCACAAACTTTCACATTTATAACATTACGTAGAATATTTCTTGGGATCAACTCAAAAAAATATACATCACGATATTCTACATTGGATGTTCTTACCGAAGAGGAAAACAAAAATGTAAGCGATTCATTAAAAGTTCCACCATGACGACCGCCGTGTCCGTAGAGTGTTCGCTAACGGAATGAGAACGAGACAAGTTAGATTGCGGGGCGTAACGCCGTTAATTTTATATAAGGAAATGTAAATAATAAGAAGGTATATGAATAGTAGAGGCCAGTCGTGGCACAGGGGTAAAAAGGCTGCGAGTGTTAAGGACGACAGCTGTGGGTTCTATTCCCATTCGAGGAATAAAATACTTAATATTTTCATCCCTGGTAACGAGGCATACTAAACACGCAATTCCTCTAAAATTAGACAGAAGGTGAGAAACGAAAGAGTCAGAGGTCTAGTTTTTTTTTGCCCTGCTACGTGCGCAAAAAGTATATCATATACCCGTACATACTTATATATAAGAACATATTTTAGGCCGTAGTTTATAGCGTTTCATTGTAAAAGCTATGGTTGTGGGTTTGATTTGTCCGTTCTGGTCGCGATAGCGAAAGAAGAGCGGAGCGGAGCTCCGCCAATCAACATGCAATTTCTAGGAAGTTGCCCGGAAAGTGTTGATACTTCTATCAACTTCTATGTCTTGACACTAGGTTACCTCAGCCTACCTTGCGGGAGGGATGTGTGCGAGATACAGCGTGAATCTGCTAGCTATGATTTATATAAATATATTTATAAAAATAAGATTGTATTGACATTTGACACTCATATCATTTTTATAGGGACGCGTGACTGATACCTGCCAGATAGCGACAAGGTTACTTTGCTTATCTGCCAAATAGTTCTGTGCGATCTAAAAATAAATCTTAATATCTATATTTTCATTCAATTTTTCCTCTAATGGTAATTTCCAATTTTGAATTGAATAGTAGGGTAGGCAGAGGAAAGCTGGAAAACTAGTAAAGACATTCTGTTCCCATTAAGACACTTTCGTTTTCGGAACGGAACTTAACGCCGCGTTCATTTCCTCGAGTGAAATCCAACCCATAATCTATAGCACTTACAGTAACACGCTTGTGTCATTGCGCTTCGACTGACCTACAAAAACTAGAATAATATCTAGATTTATTTTATACAAAATCATCGTTATTTAAAAAAATCTAATACTAGACTTTCAGATCTGATCTTTAAATTTTGAAATATCCCATTTAACATACATTTTAAATTACCAATATATTTTACTCTACCAACCAAAGAAATAAAAAGTATTAAAATATTTATTAAATCTGTTAATCGAACTCCCAACCATCGTATGGGGTATCTCCGCCACGACGGCGTCATAATACATTTCATCGCCCCTGAACTAATAAGAACTAACTTTATTTAGTACTTTTTTTTTGCCTAGATTTATTTTATTGTATCTAGACATAACTAGGTTACATTTTTAGTCTATAAATCGTACGTTATAGAGACAGATGGACTTAGTCACAGCCAAGATGGCGTTTGGCAGACAATGCTAATCTTCCCAGTTTAGTTAAACGAAAATTAATCTATGTTTTTATTGTCACTCATTTTATATGTAATGCGGGATATATGAATAGAGACTGAGTTCTTTCTGCCATAAAAAATATAAATACATATCCTACTAGGATATTTCCTATATTTCATACAAATAGGAATACTACTAAAAAAATAATCAATTAATCAAAAATGTGGAAGTTTGTGAGTATGAAATTTGTATTCCATTTTCAAGAAAAATCCACTGAACAGATTTAGATACAACTTTACAATAAGTAATAACAGGCATAGTTTATACAGCAGAATATGACATAGGCAACAGTAGGCTCTTTGCTACTGAGTAGAGCACCCTGTAGTAAATGAGAACAGAGTGAAAAACGCTATTGTCTGCATTCCTCGTCCATTGTCATCTTCATATCCTATCCTATACTTTTTTCGAGAAAATCTTCCAGTATTATCGACATTGTATTATCGAAGGTCGGCCAAGGCATCCCCCCTTTTCCCTAACCACTGCCTCTCAAACCAAATAAAAATTTATATGTACTTGTAGTTGTGTAACTTTGTGATTTGTGGTGTGAAATAATATAGTCTAGAAAATTTAATTTGACTCACGTATAATAATAATTTAAACAAAACACACCAGGGACTAATTTTGTTTATGCCCTGGTCTATTATTTTGATTATTATCATTACCTACTCTTCGTCTCGACCTGGAACCACTGTGGCTAGTAGGCTATTCTAGAGTTGTGTAACGCGGGAAAAGAATCTTCTGAATAACCGCAAAGTAGTCGTGGGATGCCCCATATCCAAATATTGACGATATTTAATATTTGAGCAATAGTCAAATAATTATAATGATTAAATTAAATTATCTTCACGCTGTATCCCGCAAACAGCAGGGTAGGCAGAGGGAACCGGGGAGGGGACTTTCTGCCGAATTTTGGAAGCATTGCGTGTTGAGTGGCAGAACTCAACGCCGCGCTTTGCCTCGACAACCGAGCGAAGATATGAAAATATAAATTTAAGTAAATATTTCATCTCCTCAAATGGGGATCGAACCCACAACCAGTCGGTTTTACAGTCACACATTGTGCCACTGTGCCAAGACTGGCCTCATTATATTTATTAATAATTCGCAATTTCTATATAAAATGTGTTTTGTGAAACAACTGTATATTTATTAAAAAAATATTTTATAAAATAAGTTGACTTTGAAATGGACTTCGCGTGCAAAGTATTTTATTTTGATTTCCAAAACATTATTTATTTATTCATCAGGTCAGCGTTTAAGATAGTTCAGTGAGTAATGACTTGTACTAATAGACACATGTAAATTATGACTCCCGAGTCCAAACAAATATAAAACAAGAAGCCAGTCTTTTGTTTTAAATTATAACTTTTTTTTTATTTAAATCAGTATTTTTGAATAATATATTTCAAGTAACCTTTACCTATAAAACTAATAATGAAAACTTTACAAGATAAAAATGTGTGAATTTATCAATTCATATAAAATAATAAAAGCGTCGGCTCGTGTTGAGTTGTGGAACTCAACATATTACTTTCTCTGGGTACCAGAGCGAGGAAATTAAAGTAGTTGTCCAAAGCAAGAAACTGAAAATATTCTTTACTCCGATTGGATATCAAACCCACAATCGCGATTTCCGTTCGCTTTGCTGCTGCGCTACAATGGCCTCGTAATAATATTATATGTTCTATAACATGTACTATTCTAGAATTCAAACTGGTTTTCGTTGTTTTAGAACAAACAAAATAGAAAGATGACGGAGTCTGTAGAGCTATTAAGATACCACGACAATCAATATGGACCTATGAAATTCGATTGTTATCGGCTACTAGTAATAAAGATTCTTGTATCTTTTCTTTATAATAATAGTAATTTTACTATTATCTAAACTTATGTTATAAAGAAGAATTTGTATGTTTGAATTTGCTCATCTCAAGAACTAACTTTAAAGGTCTAAATATTTTTTTGTGTTGCATACTACATATGTATGTCGAGAAAACTAATATGCTATATTACACAATGTTAGTCGTTTTTTTAAATATAAATGATTCAGTCCCTCGAGTGAGAATCGAACCCACAATTCTACAGTTTTCCGAGCTTGCAGTCGAACATTGTCCCACTACTACACGCCTTATAGATATCGTAATAATACATAATAAATAATTATATTTCCATAATATAAAATATCTCAACAATGAATTAAACAGCAAACAGCGTATTTGTGGCCAAAAAATAAACGTTTCGGCCACTATCAGTACCTATTACTGGTTAATATAATGACCACCGCGTCGAGATTTAATCAGCGACGCGTCCGCTCGCGATGACAGATAGCGACGAAATGCGTTTAACATTTTTAAACTTAAGCTTACGTGCGCGTGAGGGTGACTGCTGTACAGCCTAATGTGAAATATGTTTTTTTATAATCTGTATTTAGCTAAATATGGATGACAAGAGGCCAGTCGTGGCGCATGGCCATAAGTGTACGACTGTAAAAGACCAGTATCCTGTAATTTTCATTGTATGTGTATCACGCACATAGAAGGGTAGGCAGAGGGAACTTGGGCACCTACTATAAAGACACTCCGTTTCTATAAAGACAATCCGAACCCCACTTTTTGTTGAATTCTGGAGGCATTGCGTGTTAAGTGAGGGAAATCGACGTCGCACTTTTTCTCGTCCGAGAGTGAGGCAATAATTTTTTTTTTTCGAATCCTTTCGAATGGGAATTAAACCCACGACCTCGATTATGCCGCACGTTTATGCCGCTGCGCCACGACTATAAATGAAATGAATTTATTTTTATATATAAAATGCAAGTGCATGTAGTAACGTAATAATGCCTAACAATTTTTGCATTACCAATAAGCAAAACTATACAGCAAACGCACTAATGACCATTATTTTGTTGAAATAACTATTTTCTATACAATTTAAAATACATCTTTACCTTCCAACCGTAATTCTCAGTGAATTTAACATAATTAGGTAAAAAACGACAGGTGCTTTTGTTTATAAATCGCAATTGTCCATATAATTTAAGCATCCTTGTCGCAGTCGTGGGCAACGAAATCCTATAATGAACAGGTGATCGCGACTGTACCTGTCATACAGAGGTACGCGTCGGGCGGGTGGTTGTAATTAGCTTTTGTTTTTTTATACATTTGAATAAATATAGGTATTTCCTTCTAATATATATTGAATGATGTTAAGAAAGCTGCAGTTGGTGTAATGTATTTTATTGAATTAATATTTACAAATACAAAGATACTGATACTGATGTGCTTGGAGCAGTGCCTGGTACTTGTGACCACAGGAGTTGGTTTAAAAGTCCCCTTTAAAGTGAACAAACCTTCTCTGCTCCATCCCAATATAGCAAATTGCCGTAAATTAATAATGTACCGCCTTTTATACATTTCTTTACAACATGGCTGCCTGTCAAAGAGCAATATTGCCATAGCACGCTTAATACGTCATATCACAGATTATTATTATTATTTTTATTATCGGTAAATATAGCGAGTTAACATATATAAAAGGTATATTCTTTATTTTCATACAATATATTATAGCAGGGTAGGGCAGTAGCTTAAAATATGGTTGGACCAAAAGGAACATAGTCCTAAGACACCCCGTTGTCCATGCATCGTCTAAACTTCGGCATATTACGTGTTTAGTGGCGCAGAGTTACGTAGCGCTTTTTAAAGTTGTATGCAAACACAACGTCGTCGCGTTTGCAGTCAGACACTTCACAGTTATATTGTACCTACACTTATTTTATTTACTTTGTTTCAGTGCGAAGTTTTTACAAAAAAAAATAATACTGTTTAATATAGTTCAATAAAAATATCTTATAATATATTGAATAATATTATAATTGACAAAATTATCTTCAGAATCACATAACACGAGCCTTACCTGATTATTTATAAGCACTTTTCCTAAAAGCGCGTCAAAACGCGGCTTTGAGTTTCACCACTCTATACGCAATAATGCCTCCAGAATTCGGCGGAGAGTGGGGAACAAAAATGTCTTTCCAGATTCCGCCTACCCTGCTATATGCACGATACAGCGTGAAGCTAAAAAGTCTTTCTCTAAAATAACAACAAATTTCATATATTCTCATATACATACATGTAAAAAATATAATAAATTCAAAAATTCTTTTTCCAAATTGATTATTTTAAACGTACTACATATGTACTTATACATATAAGCAAAATTCCTTAAAGAAACAACTACACAGGCTATCAAAATCAGTAGTCCCTTAGTACTAGTGTACGAGTATGCGGACAAAGAGGACAGAAACAAAAAAAAAATGTAAAACAAAAAATGTCTGCCGACGCGCTATCTACAGCCCGCGATCCTGTCTCAAATAATGGCGCAGCGTAATCTGTGGAGTGGAGTGTTTATATGTTTTAATTTTGATATATTTGGTTTTTTGTTGAAAATTGTTGGGATTCATTGGAGTTATTTTATTGGACATACCTTTTCAATGTATTTAAAAGTCTAAATATATAGATAGGTTGTATCCACTTATCGCTTGGTGTTACCATTTTTAATGGAATATTTTTTGCCTAGGTAGGCTAGCTATATGATTTGCTTATATCGTGCATTGTAATTTTTTTAACATGTAAAAAAATAAATATTTCGCTATAAGAACGTGGATAACTTTGTTAAATTTATATACATAATTCTGAACATAATAACCTAGAATATAATTAAATATAAGAGGAAAATTCAACAATTAATTTTTAATTTATTTTTTAAGCGCACACTGACCGCCGAGTCCATGCCACCGCTCACCCAACGGTCCAGTAGAGCACCAGCGACGTAAATCTACATCAACACGGTGTCCCTATCGTTTTGTTCTTTCACTTTGCCCTCCCCCGGCCTCGAACCCCTTACCATCGTCGATCCGAGCCGAGCCCTGCCTTATTATAGCTGAATGATGCAGATAAGAATTGCGTACATGCTTTCTAATTTTCCCATGCTTTTATAGGATATTTTTAAATTTAGTTTTTTTTTCTGTATCCTGCATACAGCTCAGTAGGCAGGGGGAACATAGTGTTAAGACACTACGTTGTTGTTGTTGTTCTTCGTTTATGGCGTTTCGTAGCAGAAGTTTGAGGCTATCTTGGCGAAGTAAAAGTAAAACGTAGCTGAGTTTAAGCGCGATAGTTGTGAGCTTGAACTTTACTTTAAGAAATTATTAATATTTCGCTCTAAAACTAGCAAAAAAAAAACCGCTCTAAAGTCACCTCACGCGGTGACTTTCGTCACTCAACATCCAGTGTCACAAATTCTTACACCTAAACGAAAAAAAATATATTAAACTTTATATTAAATACTAAAATTAATGAACTAAATTATTATCTATTAAATTAATTAAAGATTACTCAAAACTATTTTAAATATTAATTTATAAATATTACAAAATTATTTTATCATTATTTCAAGCGACACCAATATTGAAACGCTATAAACAGATTCTGTTCGCTAAAATATCTCGTCAACGTGACGCGGCTGGAAGCGGCGGCGTGACAGCTCCATATCGCGTCAACGTCAATCCGCGAATTTAGTAATGACTTTGACGTGCGCCGTCAGCTGGTTTTGACAGCTGTCACCGTGACCGACATGACTGACGGGACTGACATGCCGATACTGATAACGCTGCGCTATATTTAGGCTATTTCCCGTATAGTTGTTGGTGGAAGTTGAATTGTGTTTTTATTTCGTATTGATGTGAGTAAAAAATAATGTTATTTTTATATAGGCAAGTACTTGTTATATAGGTGTTGTTAGGTGCCTTTAAATTGAGATTGTGGATTCATATTCGAATCGAAGGTGTGTTTGTATATACGAGTACCTACATATAGTGAGAAGTGAATGGGAATGTATGTAAATTATAACTGGCTGAAAAGGGAAGTTTCCAGGTCATAAACAAAAAAATAAAAGATTATACTTTCAACAAAACACAACAAAGTCAGAATATAAAACTAAGTGATACAAAATATCACTTAATCTATCCCCTACTAAAGCCATAAAAGGATACGAGAGAACTAATAATTACTGGCGATTGTCTCTAATTACACCGCATATATAATGTTAGTTTACATGCCCTTGCTTAGCTGTGAACGTTGAAAGTAAAAAAATAGTAACAGTGTGACGGCAGACACCTCACTAACACTTCAACAAAGACATTTGAATAAGAAATATATGTAATTATCATCAGAAAATAGTTTGTTAGACTTGGTTACATAAAGAATAAAGGTATTTGGTTTATCATTTATTCGACTTTGCTTATTTGCTTTTATCGTGTAATTAAAACTGTGCCGGTGTACTATACGCTTTTTTTAGTTTCACCTTGCAATACCGCAAAGAGAAGGATATGTAGAGGTATCTAGCGTAAGAGATCTCATCTCTTGGTGGAACTCAACAGCGCGCCATATCTTGATACCACACCGAGGAAATAAAAAAGAATCAATCCCTCATGCAGGGATCGAAACCACACTGTCTTGTATATTGCGAGACGCTGTGCCGCTACGTCACTGCAATGTCATGGTCATGTGGTAAGAGCGTACAGCTGATATAATAACTTCTTCAAGAGGATATCAAACTCACAACTACCGTCGTATACAACCATACACTTCTATTGAGCTGCAATGTCTTCATCGTATCTTTTTTGTATTATGCAAAAACTTTGTTTATACACTTTGAGTCTTAGCGGTATATTTCTATGAGTATCTAATAATAGACATTATTTGACTGTAAATGTTGATACGGTCCTTATTGATACGGTCGAGAGGGTGCAAAAACTTTATAATATATATATTATATTTGTATATAAACATTGAAGTATTGTAATTGTTAAGAGTTGATTTGTAAGCGGTACAAGTACGATCGAGTGTGTAATAGCGAAATCATTCTATGGTTTTTCAAATCCTCTCAGTCTGCATGGAACAATCTATTCATTTCTAGATCGTACTTTGTAGGTGGTACTGGTATCTAGTAATTTCGAATTAAAACCCTAGTTTTTTCGAAAGCTCTTTATTGATAGAAATATAAAACTGTTTAAGTTAAAAAGATTCCGTTTCGCTTAAGCATATTTTTTTTTGCGGTGAAAACCGGACTTAGAAACGAAATATTTTTATCTCTGTTTACAATATACTGTTACTGTTTACAATTCTATAACCTAATTCGTTCGAATTTAACATTCTCGTTTGAATTTTTTTTTCTCTATTTTTAATATCCTGCCGTCGTAGTGGTCGAAATAATTTTAACTATGTAATATATTAAAGATGACCTTGATTTCTACTATTTAATACGGAAACGGAGTGTCTTGACACTACGTTCCTTCGGCTGACCCCGCTATATACGGTACACAGAGTGAAGCTGAAAAACAAAAGAAAAAACTCGTTGTGGTCGACTTCACTATCGAAGTGAACTTTCATATTTTTAAAATTCGTTAAAATAACCTTTGAAAAAATCACCATATAATACGTTCATTGGTATAATTTACATACACCCATAAAATACAACTATTTATGTATATCATACAATATAATTATATTCCCCTCTAAGGCTGAATAATTGAAATGCTATGTTTAGAAGCGAAATGCTAAATAAAAAAAAAACTTCTCGTACCACGATATACGATTTATAGTACACGGCTCACTACACCGCTCTGTCAGTCAAACGTCAAAGTGCCTCGTAAATTATGACGTTTTTGTGCGCCTGCGCACGCAAATAAGCGGTTGGTAGATGGTGTATGCAGATGCAGTAAACATTTTTTTAAGTTTTTTTTTTTACTGGATAGGAAGAGAGATACTACGTTCTCCGTAAAATTAACTTCCGTTAAATTAACTCATTTAATGACGATGTTACATAAATAGTGAGACTGCTTCATGACTGTCTTTAACTTGACTTTGTAAATTTCTATGTAAGAGAAAATGTTTAAAAAAATCCAGAGGAATATGACACTAGGTTCTGTTTGAAAAAGATAAGTGTAAAAGATATTTGATATGTATATAACATACAGTTATCTTTTTTTACTTCACCTTTAGAAGTTCACTCTTCTCAACATGAATAATCTAGTGTTAAGGCACTCCGTTTTACGATTTTAGTTTAACTTTAGGCACTAATAGGTGAATGACGAAACTTAACGACGCAACAATAATATTAAACTAATTTCATAAATGAAAATAACGACTTAAGTCAAGTCTAAATAAAACATAATCTATGCCGCGGAAGTGTTCGTCTCACTTACGGGTTCAACGCCAAAGTATTATATTAGCATATTAATTATCGAACCTGTAACAAGTTGATCGCGTGACCACTGAGCCGGCAGGTCTATTGCGAAATATACTGGTCAATTCTGAATAATAGACAGATTAATCAATTTCTAAGCCACGCAAAAACTGTTTGCTTACTCATTAGTTATATTTATAGTCAATAATACGGTTCCTTGTTTACGGATTATTAGAAAGTTGAGTTTGAATTGTTAATTAAATTAATGTAAGTTGTAGAGTAAGTAAGTATAATTTCTAAATATTATCATCGTACGTACGTTATTCGTTGTAACGGACCTGGGTTCGTATCCCTTGATGGGTGTAACTTGAGTTTAACCATTTGTTTTATAGTTTGCTTCACAGTGTTGGAATTTGTGTGTTTAATCAAACCCACATCCATTACAAAGAAGGCCGATGAAAATTGGCCAATCGTGGCACAGGGGCACAAGACGACTGTAAACACGACAGGTTGTGGGCTCGAAATATTAACCATTTTCATTAAAGTACTCGCTCTGAGAACGAAGCAAAATCGTGGCGTTAAGTTCCGCAACTTAACACGCAATGCCTCCAGAATTCAGCGAAAAGTGGGGAACGGAACTCTTCTTAATGGGAATGTAATTTCTACACTAGGTTCCTTTTGTCTACCCGCTATGTGCGGGATACATCGTAAAGTAAAAAAATGCATATATAATGATGTACCTGTACTGTACGTTAGACTCATTGCGCTACCTTTGTATAAATTGATATATGTTAATTAAGTAACCAGTGACTCAATCTGTAATATATATGATATAGCCCGTAATAAAATTGTTAGTAATACGTTACAATTTAACGAGGTAGTGGATTCATATTTTGTAGGATATTGACAATGTAATTTTGTTCTACAGTTTAATTTTCTTTAACGCCGTTAAAGCGCAGGTGAGGTTGAAGTTTTTGTAACTTTATAATAAATGTTAATTGGCATAATCATTTAGTTAGTAAATATAAGTTTTATTGTTTCAATTTTTATGATGTCGTCGTAGCGCAGTGGTCTAACGTGTGACTCTAAGTGTGATGTCGTGGTTTCTAAATCAAGACACTATGACAAGATTGATGTCCATTGCTCTATACTGATAAGATAAAATGCTGTGTTGAATTCCGTCACTCAACACACAATTTCTCAGAATCGGGCGGCAAGTGAGGATCGGAATTTATTAACACTAGGTTTTTTTCTCTGCTTTGCTATATAAAAATATAATAAAAAAATCTTTAAGGATTGTGCCTCTTGAAGATCGTAGTGTCAAACTGATAGCCTGATTTTAAGATATTGCTACCATTAAAATGGAACTGGATATAAAAACAATATAAGTACTTGGTACAGTGGTACTTTTTAGAAATCCCGCAAAGTTCAAATTTTTAAACGTTTTCTAAAACGTATTTTTTTTCCTAAGTTTATAATAACACTTAAAAATCGTTAAAAATGTATAATGATTCTATAAAGCAGAGTCAAACTCGCAACCATCGCGTCTAGAATAAAAAAAATCAACATACTTATTTAATTAATTAAGATTCCTTTATATTACAGTTTTCTACAGCGTTATCCAATTAGTATTGTATAATTACATCGCGGTTATATCCAGTGCAGTTCGTAAGTAATAGCTTCTGTCCGCCTGATCGATATGCGCCCGCGCAGCCAAAGCAAATTACTGATTGATTATTCTTATTGCCATCAATTAATTGTCTTTGTTATGGTACACGCCCAGATTTAATTCTAAATTACTTTTCTACATTAAACAAGTATATAGCAAAAGAGTTTGTTTGGTTGAGATCGCTAATCGCGGAAACAGCTTTGAATTCAAAAATTCTGTATGTGTTGAATAATCCATTTATCGAGGCTATAGTGTTCTTCATTGATGGTTTTTTCTGACTTGAGGATAACCTCAATCTAATGCTGTTAACAATAATGACCTTTACAACGTCACCGGTTGGGTAGGGACGAGGGACACGACTCTATCACTGAGAGAACGCCAGCTCTATGTGGCTGATTGCGAGGACGTTGTCGACGGCGAGGACATCCCCTGTGGGACTCGAACCCTTGCTCATCACTGCGCTTTTGCCTCATCACCAGAGCGAGCAAATAGAAAATATTAAATATTTCATTTCTTTTAATTGGTATCAAACCCACGATCTGCCCCTTTTACAGTCGTCCGCTTGTGCGATGTGCCACGATGTGCCTCTAAATCTGTTAATGATTGATATAAAATATTAGATTGTGAAGATTAAATTCACTTTATTAAAGGAAATTGAATAAAAAAAAAACAAAAAATATTGGCATCACTTAAAATTTAATATATAACGCTTAACCATTATTAAGAAATCACTTATTTAAAAGGTAAGAAACAAACAAAAAATAGCATTAATTATCTTGATTTTTCAGATACACTTATCACAGCTTAGATAACTTTGTTAATTGATATTTGCATTAAATAAAAATAAATAAAACGTTCAGTTCCAACATTTTTTTGTGTGTTGTTCTAAATACGAGGTAAAACAATATCGTAGCATTATTTGGTGGATTTCATTTGGAAATTTGTTGAAGTTAGAGCTTGTTTTATAAACAAATTAATCTATTCTTTACAAGCCAGGTAAATAAAAAGGTAATATTGAGACATCAGGAGGAGTGTCTAGACACTATTTATAACTTTTCTCTACCTAGTACCAACCTACGCGAAAAAAAAATGAAATTTTGAAATTGATTTCTGCATCTGCGAATATCCTGTCCGTTGTTAAGATTGATTTTTATATTGCCAATGCTCTTATGCTTTTTTGGTCCGTGTTTTGATGTAAATTGAATTAAGATAAGATTTCTTGAGTTATTACTGTAATTAGTTTTTTTTTTTTTATTTTGGTATTTAAACATTCATTTGGTTTTAGGTTTTTAAAATTAAGACTTATATTATTTAGTACTGAACATATATAATGTACCAATTGATGCCCAAAATTTTGTTCAGGTGGACTAAAAAACGGAAATTGGGGAAGTCTTGTCGTAGTGTCTACAGTTCCAAAAACTAAAATAAAAAAAACTAGCATCACGCTTTATCCCTAGCGGGGTAGTCATAGAGAACGGAGCGCAAAACACTACGGTTTCTACACACCTCTTTCGTCTCGTCCACTGTCATCAACCTCTTCATACACCTCCGGGGGATCCTCATGCTATTTACGTGACCCTCCTCCATTAATTTCGTGTGTTTTCGAAGGTCAACCGAGGTCTCCCCCTACCTCTCTTACCGCTCACTTTTCCATCATAAATCTACTTTGCCATTCTTTCATCTCTCATTCGTTCGACGTGCCCAAACCAGCTGAGCTACAGTTCCAGGATGTCAAAATTCAGTGTTCCACGCAGTTTTGCAATTTTGTGCCTAATCACTCACTCAGAAACGAAAGTCCATTTACCCAGTATAAGGTTACATTATATGCTGAGAATGGTTAGCTCTTGTGCTTTGCATGTGTCATGTCACATGACACACTCAATATGCACGAATGATGTGTCACATGACTCATATGTCATGCCAGGGCGAAGCCACACGTAAAGGTTAGTATAGTAAGAATCGCAACACAGCAAAAACAAATCAAAATTCAACGTATAACAGATATTTATTAAAATATATTTCCTCATCCTATTGTACCGCGGTAAAACTGTGGATAGTTTAAAACCGAGCTTTCTGCAATTGACGTGTAATAAGTATGAAATTTGTATGTTGGTACTCGTATTTTGTTACTCTACGGTTTATTTATGCAAGGTAGGTAGGATACCTACCTACCTGGTATTTAGTTATTTTATTTTTGATACGCCCGCGGCTATTTGATTGTGAAACGTTTATTAATTATGCTTTCGGACTTCGTATCATTTTAAAATATTGATATATGAAAGTTTTCATTATTTTAAATATTAATATGTACTATTATTAATTTTATGAGATTTCATTTTAATTTTAATGTCGTCGTGTCGTCATAACGCCTGTAAACTGACTCTAAACGCGACAGCTTATGAATTCGAACCGCCACTCAACAGGGAACGAAATTGGCGAAAGTGTGCCAACTATAACAAGTTAAAGGGAAGGCTTTAGAAAATGAGGCTGAAAGTGGGGAACGGAGTATCGTGACACTAGGTTTCCTCTACCTACCTTGCAGCAAAAAGAGATTGCTTTTTATTACATACTAGCTTAAAATAACACTAAATACATATAAAATAATACACAAATTTAATACTCTACCAACACGTCATGATATATAATTTCAATACTAACTGACTAGCGCTAGACAAATCCTCATTATACTAACAAGTTGCTACAATATTATGAAAAATAAAGGAGTTTAATTCATTCAGCGCTATCTACGATCAAAGGTTCCGCTAATGTAGGTACGTGACATTTAAACACCTGCAGACCACACAGGCATCTATCTGTCTAGTTATTATGAACAAGTATTTATGGATTCAACAGTTTTCCGAGTCACGGAAATGGTTTTTTTTTGCTTCACGTTGTGTTTCACATGTATTACGGTGGGCAGAGGGAACCTGGGAACCTAGCGTTGAGACATTCCTTTCCAATTAAGAGACTTCCATTCTCCATTTTTCGCTGAATTCTTGAGGCAGTGCACGTTGAATGGCGTATCTCAATTTCGCGGCAAGTATCCGATACAATATTTTATTTTTTGGATTACATATTTATTAGAGAGAAGACATAGCCCGCATGTATTGTGTACACTGACTTTAACTACATACTTATACATTTTAAAAAATATATAAAAACAACAGTTTCACGTTTTTTTTATCCAGTATGGTAGGCAGATGGAACCCAGTGTTAAAACAATCCGTTCACTACATTCTCATGTTTGTGGTGAAGCTAAACGCCGCGTTTTGCCTTCTTACCAGAGCAAAGAAACGAAAATTATTTATTAAGACAATCAATTTCTATGGGAATGGAACCCACAACTGTTGCGTTTAGACCAGACGTCGCGTCAGACGGTATATCCCTACACCACGAAGGTCTCTAATCTAAGAACAAATGAAACAGCAGTAAAATGTATAACAAATTTTAAAGATTCTGTGAATTATAATATAAACTGTTACTAATTGTTTATACAGAATCATATTAACTTTAATATATGCGGTGTATAACATCGTGAGACAATCGTCCCCTTCTTATATCACTGGAGCGTGACGGTGGATCTTTAGTATGAAAGAATTTTATTAAATGTACCTACTTACTTTACTTTACTTACTCGGCACAAATATCGAACCTTGTTCTCTAAAAATAATTTTACAATACTTTTTAGAACTTTTGACTAATTGTAGAATAGCACTTTAAAATTATCATAAATAATTTTAAAATTTATTATTTAATTTTATTTCAGTGCATTTCTCTTGTCCCTGTGAGTTGCTAAAACTGTCGTGGTCTATCGGCACAGATTCTGTCAATAAACGTGGCGGATGTGGGTTCGACTTCCAATGCGACTCTTCTGTAAATTATCACTTCCAGATGACTTAATTCATATTTTAAATAGCTGGTATAGTTCTCTTTCTCTCTCTCTCTACTGTCTGCTGTTCTTTTGGCGTTGAGTATTTAGTATAACGAGGCCTTTTAACCCATTACTAGAGCGAGAAAATAATAAAAAAATATATTTCTGAGAACGGAATTGAACTCACAATAGTCGGGCTTACAGTCGGCACACTTGTGCCACTACGACACTACAGCCAATCAACAATTCATATTTAACCGTACATTTACACCGTAGCTATAGTGTCTTAATGAACTGGCGTTTACACGGAAGTGAACAACGCCGTGTGATGTAGGTACTGTGTAACTCATCAATCTATGTGCTTTGATAGATTGTATGGAGTTATGTTAATGTTTGGATGTGATAGGAATATTTTAAAAGTATAGTTTTTTGTGTTTTTATTTGGAAAACAAATTAATTTGTATAAAAATGCAAAATGTCATATCTATATCGTTGTTAAATTAGAGTTTATTTTTAGTTACACAAAAAATTATAGATAAGTTGAAATGTTTATCAGCTAAAATTTGAGAACATGTTGTCCCCAAAACAATAATATTATTTTTATATTAGAAAATATAAAACAAAGAGATTAAGTCACGATTTTGTCTTATAAACCTTCACTTCGCTATTTATCAGTTTGTTAAAGCGCTCTGTGCCCCACTTTCAGCCCAATTTTTGAGACATACCGTGTTCAGTAGCTGACCTTAACACCGAGCTTTGTCTTGTCACCAGAGTTAGAAAACGAAAATAATTCCATCTTTAAGTGGAAATCGAACACACGACCATCGCGTGTACAGACAGACACAGTGCCGTTGCGCCACAACGGTTTTAACTCACATCATTTTATATATTTAATGATAAAGCCTCAACAATATGTTATAAATCCTCAAAATGACCTTGCCCGATATTGAATCTAGGACCTTCTAATCTCAAATCACATTAGTTTAATTTAAAAATTAAGCAAAAACACTTAAATAAATCCATCTACCTACCTGTTTTTTAAAATATCAAATTTTCGTCTTAATTGTGATATGTGACAAATGCAATGGGAAAGGTGACTTTAGTTCAATATCCTCTGACATACGCTTTTTAATTTTTTATTCCTTTTTTTACACTTGATTCCTGTCACTTTGGCATAATAAATATAGTAATTTATTATGATTGTTGAAATATTAAATGTTATGTATCGAAATGATTATTTTGATGATACAAGTATCATTTTGTACAAATTTATGCTTTTGTTTGTGGGTTAAAATTTTGATTGTATTATGTTTCTTTAGCTTATCATCTGGCAAAGTGAGGTAGGCTTAATGAAACTATCAAGAAACTTGTGATATTGTGTTTTGACTAGCGGAACTCTACGCCGCCTTAAAAACTATCTATATTTAAACTTCAAAATATTTTCTTGATGGTTTTGTTGAATAGTAATTTCTTTAAAGTGAACGAAAAGGACACATCCTTAAAAAGATAAGTGAAGTGAAGAATAATTGATTTAATGTTCTACGATATCAGTAGTATTGTACATCGAAGTTAGCTGTCACTTCATAACGGTGAAATACACATCTTTTAAATAAGCCATTTAGAATTTTATAAAATCTTTACATATTCTGTACTGTATTTATTTTATACTTACTTCAATTAACACGCAATGCCTCTAGTATTCGGCGAAAAGTGGAGTATTAACACTAGGTTCCCTTTGCCTACCCTGCTGTGTATAAGATATAGCGTGAAGCTGATTATTTACTTACTTTGCTTCCTTCTCCACTATCCAGCAATTTTTCGAGATATTGCATATTGAGTGGCGGAACTTGACACCACGAATTGTGTACCAAATCAAGGAAATGAAAATAATTTTAACATAATGTTTCCTCCGAGTGGGAATCGAACCCACAAGCATCGCTTCAACCATCAGACGATGCCACAACAGCCTCATCTTGTAAATTAACTGACATTGACTACCACATCCAAAAAAACAAGACAACACGCTATACGCTAATAATTAATAGAGTGCACAGTAGATTGATGCCGGCATCATTACACGAACTCTGATACACCACTTCTGGGACCGTGGAGATGCTGGTTTTTGATGTTTTTGTTGCCTTTTAAATCTATGAAAAATCTTATTTTCTATTGTGGTATTAAGAAATTTAAATTTTTATTTTTGTTATTGAAGAATTTTGATTCTTTTTAAAAACTGTAATTTACATGCTGTGAACGACTCTTAATTTTAAAAATAATGACTGACAAAACGTAATTTATTTTCTCTTTAATTAATATGAATATCTTATAGTTTTTTTTTACTTTAAACTAAATCTCGTTCGTGTTTCCCTACGATACTTGCAGAATATTGTATGCATGTATGCCATGTTCAGGTTTGGCCATAATATAAAGCAGTCGCTAACACGACATATAAACTATTTAATTTACTAGATTTACATAATTTAATACGATTTACTTACAAAATATATTAAAGTATGAAGTTTTTGATCAGTACAAAATAAATTTTCATTTAAAAAGAACATTTTTCAACTGCATCAATTATAGATTACCTTCGGACAACACTAATATGTTACTATATTTATTATCGAAAGCTTATCAAAACGTTAACTCTGCAAGAAATGTCCGACAGTCGTCTTGGTACCGGCGCATAAACCTGGCGAATATACGATTCGACTTGGCGGTTTCATAACTTCTAGTCAATCTGCATACGGTTGTAAAGTGTAAGACGAATTTTGAGTTGTTCTTGTAGTAAATTCCACGTAGGTTTCAGATGCAAACCAATAAATATATTGGTTGAGGGGTTGGCAGGACGGTGAATAAACATTCATGTTGTAATGGTACACTGCACGCTGCCACCTTATTTGGTTATTTTAATGTTTTTGATACAGTTTGAAATTTAATACTTTTATTTCAATTTCACTTCACCCTGTATCCTGTCTGTAGCAGAAACAATGAACTTCTCCGTTGGAGTCTTCCGTGACTCAGATTCTGATTAGTGGTCAACTTACAGACGAACCTTCTAGATTTAGCGAGTTAAATTGTGGCTTGAAAATAGATTAAGGCATGTAGGAAGAACGAACGAACGAACAATAAACAGATTATTTATTTTTACATCATAAAGTCGACGCAAAGTTGCGGGCGACCACTAATACCTATTACATTAGATTTATGAATTATATACTAGAATTTGTCATGTACTCATAAATATATATAAAATTTAAGTGCTCTAACTAAGCGCTACGACTAAGTTACAATATCACTATTTTAAAACTTAATTAAGTAAAGATCTTAATTACTATCCGATTTTTACGAGGATTAAGGTCACATTACTTTCTAGCATAATAAAAGTCAGCGAAGCATGTGTAATAGATATTTGATTTAAAATGTTAATAAAATATTTTTATTATATTTTAGAACTGGAGAATTTGAATATAAATGGGGAGAATATTTTACTGCCTACCCGGGTATCCGGATACAGTGTGAAACTAAAATAATAAACAATGTTACAAACAATAATTGCCCTTTGCTAATGGACGAAATTTTCTAAATATTTGAATTCCTTAATTAAATTATAAATAATAATTTTAGACGATTCAAAATGACACCAGCGTACGCTATTTTTGGCGCGCAGTGCACTCGCCCGAGACAGGCCTCACTCAGTATCGGATATTGTTCTCGCAAATGAGTATTTATGTCATCGTTCGTATAAAATGTTCCCGACGTGCCCCGGAGTGCCCGCCCCCTTGTTTATTGAGCAAACTTTCTTGAATATTTTTGTTCTTGAAAGGTTTCTAAGGTTTTTTTTTGTTTTTTGGCTAGTATTCAATTTGGGTTGTTGGGGAAATATAGTTATTTTGTTATGGTGTACTGGTGTATTGGTAATGATATGTAAGTGAATACAGGTGTATTAAGTTCGAACCTTGGCGAAATATAGACATCCTCAATTTCCAATTTCAAGACATTGCTTGTTCGATGCTTGATTTTCGCTCCACGGGTTTTTTTTATTACAGTGAAATTTACAGCATATATATACATATTTTTTTATGCTTCACGTATATATAATATATATCTTGTAACTTCACGATACAGCTATCGCGTGCACAACAGGATATGCAGAGGGAATGGGACACTCCATTTTCCACTCTCCGCAAAATACTGGAGTGCGCTTTGCCTCGACACCAGAGCTAAGATATGAAGACATTACATATTTCACTTCTTGGAGTCAGAATGGAAGCCACATCCTGTTGCTTGTGCCTCTGCGCCTCAAATAGCCCTAAATACAATAATATTAATTTACTAATTTCTTTGAGAGGGGTAAAACCTTTCATCCAAAAACAGTATGAATTAGCAATAATCGAGTAAGGTCAAACACGTCTAAACTTCGTCACGGTAACCTCATTGAAATATTGTATGAAATTGGATACACAACAACAGCTGTCTGTTGTAATTTTAATGCAAGTAATTTATTGCATTACAAAAAAAATTGTGACAAGTACATATTATCACTTTATGTATTAGTTGTCAGTTTATTTTATGTCACAGCCTTTTTAAAATAATGAAAAATACAATAACAACAATATTGTATAGGACAAGTGACATTTGTATTATAAAACATTAAATGTAACTTTAGATCGTCGTGGTGCAGTGTAGCTACCTTCGTTGTCGACTTCGGGTAATAAATTATTTTTGGTAATAAAACAAAACGCGGCGTTGAGTTCCAATACTGAACACACAATGTCTCAAAAATTAGGCCGGAATGTGGAGAACGGAGTGACTTAAAGCTGCTATACGCGAGATACAGAGGAACTCCTAACAAAGACTTGGACGTCCAACCAATGTAGGGATTTGAGGCACCTTTTAAAATATACGTTCAATATATTAAAAAGTTTTTATTTTTTATTTTATTTTAAATAATAAGTTTACAATAATATAAATATATATACAATGTCTTTGCATGAACTTATAATATATATTTTACATCGATGCTACATTATCTTTTATTTCACGCTCTATCTCACACAACAGGGTAGGCAGAGAAAACCTGGAAATCCAGTGTTAAGGCACTTTGAATCCGTTACGACACTTTCCCTCCCCGCTATCTTTTTTCTTTTATAATAATAACACCATGCTTATACATATACTACTCCCTACTAACATTATAAATTTGAAAATTTGTGATAGATGTTTGTTCGACTTTCGAGCAAAAACTACTGAATAGATAGTTAGATAGATAGATAGAATAGATTTAAATGAAACTTGATGTCAATAATATAGGTTATACATCAAAATAACGTAGGCTTGCAATAAGTAAATATTTTGTATAATTTGATTGTAAAACTATATATATATCACTACATAAAATGTAATATAAAGTAAAGTGTAATCTATATAAAATATATAAAATTTTAGTAGAGGCCAATCGTGGCGCAACGGCACAAAGTGTGACTCTAAAAGCGACTGGTTGTGGGTTTGATCGCCACTCGAGGAAATGAAATAATTATTTAAATTTATTTTTCCATTTCTTTACTCTGGTGTAGAGGTAAAGCGCGGCGTTAAGTTCTGCCATTTACCGAAGAAATTGGGGAACGGAGTGTCTGACACTAGGTTGCCTCTGCCTATCCTGCTGTGTACAGCGTGAAGCTGATTTTTTAATTGTTTTTATTAGATTTTTTAAATTTTCGAACCCTCAACCATCGTCTCTACCTTGCACCAACACAGATCGCTTTAAACAAAGATGGCAAATTTACATAAAAACAGTTTAATCGTAACTCCGCTCCGGCTATCTCAATACTAACATATTATCATAAATTAATCGAATAAGGCATTGCCGATCATTTACGCGCGGGCGCAGGATAACGTCGAGATAAAGTGGCTGTACTAGCTAGCAAGGAATATACTGGGCCCATTATATTATATATGTAAGTATATATTTTTTAAAATACGTAAAAAAAGTTTTTTTAATATTTTCAGTTTTTTTAGCTTCATGCTGTATCATAAATATAACAGACAGAGAAAAAAATTAAAAATTTTTTTCTTTCCTACGTGTGGAAAAACACTTTGTAAATAATAACAAAAATGTAAAAAATATTTATTATATAGCATTCTCTCTCGCCACATGATTGTTCTAAGTAATTATCTTTGGGTATTAAAAATCTTCCTACAGAGATGCTAGCAACAAAAATAAGTTTTAACAAGCGTATAAAAATTTCGAGGTGCCCTGATAAAAACGTATGGCTTAGTTGGTAAGATCGTTTGGATGGTTTCCGAAAAGCGCGGGTTGAAATCCCACTACGTTCAAGTTTTTATATGTTTTCTAGAAAGTATAGATTCTTGTGTTAAGTCACTCCGTTCCCCACTTTGCTATAAATATACCTAGTGTACAATATGCGGGTCCCGCTTGATGAAATTTTGTTTCCGTCTAACGAATAGTTTCTAAGAGGCGTGAGTTCAAATCCCATTACGTTAAATTTTTTATACGTTTCGGAACGATAAAATTTTTCGACGTTTCTTTAGTGTGGAATAACACTTTCAAAAAATATTTAATTTTTTTGTTTTGGAAACGCAGACTTAAATAATTAATTTCCACCAGTCAACATACATACATACATAGTGCTTCTACAAGCCTTTTGTCTAACCTAAACCACTATTCTAAAACAAACTTTGAATTTAATCTAAGAACATAATTAAAATGCACAAGGATGTGACTGTTAGTGCGACAGGCTGTGAATTTGATTCCCATTTGAAGAAATAAAATTCTTAATATTTTCATTTTCTGCCACTGGTGGACTCTCGTGGAACTCGACAGAAGGTGGAAAATGAAGGAATCCTAATGGGACGAAGTGTCTTAATGCAAAGTTCCCAGGTTCCCACTCTGCAGGTTCCCTCGGCATAATCTGTGGGGTACAGTGTGAAATTAAGAAAATAAATATATTAAAAGTTGTAAGACAGCAAAGCATTACTTTTAAATTTCTAAAAACGTTTTAATTATATATGATGAACATTAATAGCCATTGAATCTGAATTAACTCCTTTTCGGCAAAAGTAAGAATTAAATCACTTTGATAAAAATGACGCCATCTTGTTGTAAATTACGTAAACTTTTACGTTAATTTCGTTTTTAAAAGCCGATGTCTTAGTTAATGAAGTTTATCTAAATAATACGTTTGGGCTGAATGTTTATGAGAGGATAGTACTTTAAAGATTTTTCTTTTTTAACTTCACGCTTCCCTCCCCTAGCGGGGTAGCCAGAAGCAAAGGAGCGACACACGCTACGATCTCATCAACCTCTTAATATATGCCTTTCGAGGGGTCCTCAATATTTCTAAGTAGACGTGTTCTCGAAGATCGACTTAAGAAGTTTTATATGGGATCATAAGAAGAAGAAGAATAAGAAAAATATTTTAAAATATCTATAAAAAATGAGTACAGCGGGTTTCGAATCCGCTCCTTTGTTGGACACCGTTCAAGCGCAAATCGCCAATACTGTACAATAACCATTAAGGCGAAATTCTTATAATATGTTTGTTATTTCTATTTTTTGTTAGCATAAATGTAGGAAGACGTTTACAAATTTCCATAAACAGTATTCTTAACATTAGGTTATTAAAAAAGGCTGGAATTGCTTACACTCTAGTGTGATTCAAGATGTAGCGTGTTAAGTGGCGGAACTTAACGCCGCGTTGAGAATCGAAATAAAAATAAAGCATTGCCCTGAACGTGGTTTATATTTACAACCATTGCGTTTACAGAAACATACCCCCAACAAAGATTTGAAGCCACAACTATCACCGTACAGTACATTTAGTATTTGCGATACAATAAACTCACTATCGAATGACCAAAGTTCCATATAAGTCTGTATAAAATATACGTCAGTCGGCCTTCACTCGGTAGCATGTCGAACACGTCACTCGTCACGTGACATTCATATGACAGCCAGTCACTATAGCCTGGATATGAATCTAGTACTAAAGCTTGCTTTAAAGTTGAACTGCCTTTTATAATATTAGTTTTAGGTATTAATTTATTTATTACTTTTCAAATCAATTGCGGCTGTGGTGGGTTTGATTTCGATTCGGGGGAATGAATTATTATTTATTATAATTAAAAAAATCGCTATGGTAACAAGGCCATTGGTTGAGAGAAGAGAGAGGGAGAAGATTCAACGGAAAGAGGGGAGCGGAGTGTTTTAACACAAGGTTTTCTCTGTATACTACAAGCTACAGCGATAATGATTATTTAATACTCTATGAAAAATATTTATTTATGTCTAGTGTATGTAAATACACTTGCCTGATTTTGATGCCAACATCAACAGCTATGGGATAGGTATTTGATACTCGTAAACCGAATGTTTACTATTTATTTTTTATTTTCTTTTATTCAGTTGCATAGAGTGCAGCTTTAGGTATCGCATTTTAACACATAATACATACAAAATGAATAAAAAATACCATTTTACCACAAAAAGACGTTTCAAATAAATTTTATTTGAACTTTTGACTCTTAGCACTCTTTTCGTTTGTATCTTAAAATAAGAATTATAAAAAATAAAAAATAACTATACTATAGTGATTTCGACTAAAGTATAATTCTTTTTTTGTAGCTTAACACTGTATTCCGCATAAAGCAGAGGCAGAGGGAATCTAGTGTTAACTCTTCATTCCCCATTCTCCGCCAAATTCTGGAAGCATTGCGTGTTGAGTGGCGGAACTCAATGCCGCGCTTTGTTTCTACACCAAAGCGACAAAATGAAAATATAAATTTAAAAAAATATTTTATTTCCTCGAGTGGGGATATTACCCACAACCCTTACGTTACAGTCTCACCCTCATTGAATGTTAGACACAAAGTTAAGGACGTAACAAGGCCACAAAAATACGAGACCTTGGAACGAGGTGTGAATGAACGCCGCGTATATTTACGATCCATTCATAAATTTCAACGTTATACTGTTACAGTACAGCCTACGCTATAATGATGTTTATTTATGTTCTATGTTGTTATTTTATTAAAAAAAAGTTTCACGCTGTTTCCGTACGCTGGAACAAAGTGTATAAACACTCCGTTCCACATGTTATGAGACATTAAGTGACAGAGGTGGGAAATAAAAATTATATAATTATAATATTTAGTCCGTGCGACTGTAAAGGCGGCAATTGTGAGTTCTATTCCCCGTTTTTGATTTCTTTGCTCTGGTATTGAGAAAAAGCGCGGCTTTTGGTTCCGACAAGCGGCACAAAATGACAGTGTGTAATTCAGCTGAAAGTGGGAAACGAAAGTGTCTTAAAACTAGGTTCCCAGGTTCCCTCTACCTATTCTGCTTTTGTGAGAAGAAGCGTAAAGCTTCCACTCTTGACTTGATTGCGAACTGAGTGGTGGTCAACGCTGCGGTTTGGCTCGTTCTGAATTTGAACCCACAACCGTCGCGTTTGCCCTCGCACGCTTGTGGACACAACGGCGTCAACACTCGACGTCTTAATATTTTATTACCAAAATTTTATTATAGAAAATATCGTTGATCAATAAATTAATTGTAAATTGATTAAACATAGCTATCAGATATGCATCAGCATTTAAAAATTTGCATAATTTAATCATAATTTCCATATAAAAATTAAATCAAAATATATATGCAAATATTATTTTTACATAAAATAAACTAAAATGACAATGACATTTAATATTTATAATGATATTATTTCTTTGGTTGAACGCATTATTCTTAGGAGCTCTTGCTACTCAAAATTAAAATTATTTGTGGTTTGGATAGACCGGTAACCTATGAAGGTTATAAAATATTACGTTAATTAGGTTAAGCGCGGCGTTATATTCCGCCACTTATAAATCGGCGGAAAGCGGTGACGCAAGTGTCTTAATGACAATGGAGTGTCTTAGCCTGCTATGTGGAATACAGTGTGGAGGTAAAAAGATACATTACATTACTTGCAGACAGCGTTACCCCTCGCATTTAGACTGTGGCTTGGTGTCATTCACAAATCTTATTTTCCTCCTTCGTGTTTTTTCCATACAACGTGACATTGGCGAAGTGATATGTGCTCTACTGGCACGCTCGGAACGCCATAATCAAAGAACCAAACCAATTCTTATTTTCCTCTGACCACACAGACGAAGCCACTTATAAAAGCTAGTATTCCACACACCTCCACAATTCCTTCAACAAGTTTAATATTCCTGATTAATAGTTATCGACACAACAATGTGATGTCCACGCGACGCCGCGCCGGGGACGTCGCGCTCTTCCTTCAGATAATACGTAACAACGGACCAACGGGAAACGACGACGGGAACGGACAAAGTTGGTGCCCCGTTTTAATTACCCACCACGCTTGTGTTAATATTGTGTTTTTTTTCATTATGGTCTTTTATATATATAAGTAATATTATACATTAAAACATCGTGACATGGGGCAGCTTTTGGCTGTAAACGCGGCGGTTTTGAGTTCGATACACTCGGGGATAGGTTATAATTAAATTATTACCTTTTTCTCGGTTTCATAAAGAAAGCGCGGCGTTGAGTTCCACCACTCAACACGTAATGTCTTAAAAATACCAGATTCCCTCTGTAGGTTCCCTACCTTCCCTTAAAACACTTCGTTCCGTACTCATCGCCGAATTTACTGATACTGCAATTTCAAAATCTACAGTATTATGTTGATACTATGATGGACGGTCAATACTAATTTCTTCTTGTTGCTTCACCTAGTAATTATAAAATACCCAGCCTAGGTCTAGGCCTAACCTATTAGCTGGGGTAAGATTAATAGACCGAAGTCTATAAAATATCTCTATGTAGTTTAAAAGCTGTTATAAATTACTTTAATCTATTATTATGATTTTCTTTCACTCCACGTTATTTATATGGCTGGTTAAGGAGATGAACCTGGCATTCTCCAATTTTCGAGACATTACGTGTCGGATGACAGAATTCCAGTCCATTATTTTAATGAACTGATGTATAAACAGCTCCGCTTATTTTTTTGTATATGTTTCATATACAGAATTGTCTTTTATATCCTTTTATTGTACTTACATTAGTAATTTTCTTCTTCTTTTATTGTACATAAATCAGAGCTTTCAACGTAGCAGGAAAGTCCAAATACATAATATGTAAATGGTCATTATTAAAGTCACGTCGCATTGTCACGTTGTTTCTCGCGTTTAGTAGGATTGGTAAAGGAAATGTAAGAACCTAGTGTTAAGACACTCCGTTCTTATTTGGGCACTTCCGCTCCTCACTTTCCGCCGAATTCGGCTTCTGATTCCAATTCTTTGTGATACCAGAGCGAGGAAATAAAAATATTAAATATTTAATTTCAAATATGGAATCGAATCCGTCGCATGCAAGTGCCGCTGCGATACGACGGCTTCCTGTCCTGTACCTGTCTATCTTAGTAGGGCACAAAATTTTTTCATTTAAATGAAAATTATATCAAAATATTTTTCAATATGACCAAAACTACAATAAATAAAAATCCTAATAATTATATATTACTATACAAAAGAACTTAAACATTCAGATTCATGACGTAGGTATATGTAAATGATAAATAGTTAGAAATAAGCCAATTTACATTAAGATAAAGTATCTGTAATATGATATTAAAATGCAATTATTAATTGTGGGTACTGCTACTGTAATCGTGACAGGTTGTGGGTTTGGTTCCCACTCTGGGAAATTAAATATTAAATAGTTTTATTTTCGCGCTCCGGTAACGGGGCAAACCGCGGCGTTGAATTCCGCCACTCAACACGCAATAGCTCCAGAATTCAGCGGAAAGTGGAGAGCGGTAGTGTCTTAATGGAAACGGAGTGTCTTTGGTTTCCAAGTACCCTATGCCTACTTAGCAGTGTGATGGGTACAGTGCAAAAAATAATAATAAATAAGTATATGCAATCTCTGTTACAAGCCTATCGTAATGTTTGTAGTTTATGGGTTATGAGAGGATAAAAGGACCTATGAGGGCATTGACCTTAGCGATGTGTGTCAGTTTGCTTCACTATTACAGGCAAACATATATACGTAAATTTTATTGGTTATAAAATGTGCTTATTCAAAGTTATTGATAAATATTACCTAGTTATATTTACACTTTCTCATATTAAAAGAAATATTGTGTGTCGGCGGAACTTAACACCGGATTTTATCTTAATAGAAATCGGAATTACTGCCCAAATCTCTAAACCACTCACGTTATGGAATACCTACTATTAATTACTATAGATTAGTGAAACTTTGTATTCTGCATTATTACATTAATTGCTTCTTTGTTAAGCGTAGAGAACATTGCGTTTTGAATGTTAGAACAAACATCAAATCATAGCAAGAAACAATAAAATATTTAGTTTGATTTATGAGACCGTCGTGGCGCAGCGGCACAGCATCTGTGCTCTTTGTTGTTGTAGGGTGTAGGTTCGTTTTGTACTCGAAGGAATGATTTATTCTCTGAACTCTGATTGTTATTAGGACAAATCCAAGCGTAGAGTTCTGCTCAACCTTCAATATCTCTAAACAATGAAACGAACGGAAAGTATGGAACGGAATCCCTAAGGTTCCCTCTGCCTACCCTGCTATATTGGGGTACAGCGTGGAATTAAGTAAATAAATCATGACACAAATGAGAATTTAACTATCAACTATCACATCTACACATAAACGGCCATTACACCGCCATAGTTTTAATTGTAATGATAGTTACTCTAGAACCATTTAAGTTTAAAATATTTCTAGATATATTAGTTACCCATAGATACCAATGGGTGTTTTATACCACGAGAACACCAAGGGCACGGTTAGTACCACCATAAAGTGAACATAATTTGGATTGACCGATCGCTAAGAACATTTCGCACCGTATAATTTCAAGCCATAAAGCCCGATGACAGTAGGTATAGTGGCGCCCGCGAAAATTGCCCACTTTACGATGCTAAATTACGCATATAGTATGCTAAAAATTATGTTGGTGAATTAGTTTTGAGTGGAAAATAAGCTTTATTTGTATGGATATAGCGTTGTTGTGTATTTTTGCATGTGATAATACAAAAATGTATGGGGAAAGATGAGCGATGTTTGAATTTGTTTGTTAGATTTGATTGACGTGTTCTAAATTAAAGATCTGTGGTATCATTTGCGGGTAATAGGTTGAATTTTATAGTAGAGTGGAATTGTTATTCTTTTATAGGTAATAAAAAAAATAAAAAAATAGAGGGAGCCTGAGAACCTGGTGTTAAGACACTCTGCCCTCAACTTTTCACCCAATTTTCGACGCGTTAGGTGTAAAATGGCAGTAGGTGCTCAACGCTGCGCTTTGAATCGAACCCACATCTATTAATATTGGTGTCTAATAAATCCCACATCACGTTATGAGATATGCACATTGTGAGTCTAGATTTGAGAGAAATATTTCCCTTTCTGATCGGCGTTTAGTTCCGCAAACTAGCATACAATGATATTTAATAGAAAATTATTTATATTTCAAGGGCAAATAACAAAATTAATATTTTACCAACATGCGTAAACTCAAAGTGACACACTTCACTAAGGTCAATGACCGCATAGATACTTTTATCTTACAAAATTTCTGCATGTAAAAAAAACAATATATAGGTATATTTTTTTACACATTCCCAGTAGTGGGATTAAGATGTGTTTTTGTCGTTTATTTGTTGAATAAAATGCGGCGTTTAGTTCCACCATCTAACATGCATCTCTAAGAATTTTAAATTTAAATGTATATATTTATACATTCTTAGGCCATATATGTTCTTTTTTCCTTTCAAAAACTATAAACAATGTAAGTTATTATAGGATGACGTACAAATATTGCAAAAATAGCCCAAGCCAACTGATGCTTGACTCTACATATCCATATCGCTGCTTAATTGTTTTTGTAATTAACACAACACGGCGTTTAGTTCCGCTAAACTGATGATATTTCGAGATTTTCAGGTCACCCATACAGGTCCTTATATCCTTCCAAGACCAATAAACTATATAAATTATTGTAGTATGATATAGAAAAATTGCATATTATATGTTTATATTTATATAAATTTTATTTATATCACAAACGGTATGCTGCGTCGTAATGTTGACAGTTTATCGTCACCTGTCACCCGATTGATTCTCAGGTAGTTATGTCTTTAGATGAAGTATTTAGATACAGTTTTATGGTCTTATCTTGTGTTTTAACCTTTTATTTTGTTGTTTTTTTATAGTAGCTAGTAGGTACGTATACTGGCGTTGTTGTATGGATTTTGCTTAGTATTTGGCTCTTGTTAATTATGTTAACAGGCGAAGGAGAAAGAAAAAGTGGAGAAAATATATTTTTTTAGCTCCGCGCTGTATCCTGGCAATAGTAGAGGGGGTCTGGGGAACTTAGTGTTAAGATACTCTATTCCCCTCTTTCCGACGAATTCTTGAAGTATTGCTTGTAGAATTATAGCGAAGATAATCACAGTGTTGAGTTCCGCCGTTAAGAGTTGTGTGCAAATATGGAACGAAACACCTCTACTTTCAGTTCTCTATATCTAATGCTATATGAAAGAAAAGAGCTTTTTTCTTTTGAAATTTAGTGGTAGCAATGTGTATGCGTAAAATTATTGGTTAAAATATACATTCATTTTTTTTGCTTTACACTGTATCCCGCACATAGTAGGTGCCCTCGCACCTAGGAACCTAGAGCTAAGACACTCCGTTCAACATTGGGATATTTTCGGTTTTTCTATTTTCCACGATTGCCACGTCAGGATTTGCCTAGTTACCAGAGCAAAGAAATGCAAATTCTGCTATAATAGAATTTGTATAAGAAATATGTATATTGTTAGCGTACTCGTGTAAAAGAAGGTAGATTAAGGTGAAAAAGATGATAAAAGCAATGGAATTAGGTGATACATGTCACGTATTGCAATTACGTAGTATCCGTCATTATGGTATTATAAAGTAATTAGCAGCTCTACGTTTTTCACGCCTATAAGTGTATGTAGGGGGTTGAGTGTCGAGTCCCTATGTTAAGTACTTTCCGCCTAATTTTTCAAATATTGCATTTCTATACTTAGCTTAACAAGCCAAGATTTTTTAAGCTTTATCTATTCCACACATAGCGGGGTAAGCAGAGGGAACCTGGAGACCTAATGTTGAGACACTCCGTTCCCCACTTTATACCGATTTCTTGAGGCATTGCGTGTTGAATGACGTAACTCAATGTCGCGCTTTGCTTCGACACTGGATAGGACAAATGAGAATAAAAAAGTGAATATTTCACTCCTACGATTGGGAATAGATCCCACAACCGTCACGTTTCCTGTCAAACCCTTGTGCCCATGCTACGACGGCCTTTAACTAACCAAATATGGTTTTGACATAGAAAAAAAAAATGGGAAGAACGGTAGGTAAAGTGATATCGACAAATATTTTACGATTGATCGTAAAATCAATACGTAATTTCGGCAGAATATAAAACATTATCAGATGTTGATAGGTATTGTCTTACACTTTTATGGCGGTTATTAAGTTAGGACCGTTAAGAGTGCTTCGCTATAGATGTGGATTCGATTCCGACTCTATGAAATTAATGTACTTACTTACCTGTTTAAATTTCTATTTTTCCCTGGCAATGATGAAAATTTCATCATTAAAATAAATAAATTATTTATTTATTTATTTTAATGATGAAAAGTGCGACGTTGAGTTCTGCCACTTAACAGTCAATGTCTCGACATGGTGTTACCTTTTAGGTTTCTCTTTTATAGGTTCGTGCTTTATTTCTTATTGGCCGGTGAGAACGGAGCGCCGGACGCTGCGGTCTCTCAATACGTGTCTCACCTCTACTTTATACTTTACTATCATGAACCACTTCAAGAGTACCTACATGCTACCCGGGGGTCTTCAAGGTTCCTTCGCCTATTATCATACACACTGTGTTCTCGAGTTGTCCCCTTTCCTCTCTTAACCCATTCTCTCGACGTACCCAAACCATTAGAACACCTTTTCCTTCGTTCTCATCGTAACATCCTCGCTTATGCATACAGTACCTATTGAAGAGGAGATCACCTTTATAGCAAGTTGTTAAATCGGTGATTTGCATTCTTGTATAGTTTTTTAAGAAATATTTAGAAATTAAATCCCATTATGCATTTCGTTTGTTTATATGTTTTATGGATTTTACATAAAGAAATTTTAGGAGGAATACGTTATTTTCTCAATAAATTTATAAAAATAATTGGTTACGTGTAGTAAAAAAAGGCGATGTTTAGGGTTTTAGGGATTCTAAATAGGTATGCAGAGAAATCTGTAACTCAATTATCTAGTTTTAAATCTCATGCTTTTGGCTAAAAGTGGCTACTTGTCTTACCTTAAAATAAAAATCAGTCAAGTGCATCATCAGACTTGCCTACTAAGGGTTCCGTATCAATTATAGAATTGTAGAATTTTGGGAAGTAAGTACAACTTATAAAAGTTGTCAATCTTAACATTTATCTACTATCTATTGATTGCGTTAACATAGAAGCTGGATTTTAACCATAACCTTGAATATTTCAGCTTAATATCTAGACGCTATCTCGAGATAAATGGTCTTGACGGACGAAAAACAATATAATAAGGGTTGCATTTATTCCTTTTGAGGTACGGAAAAAAATAAACACATAGAGAAGTAAAAATAATATAATGTAACGTCTAATGTCAATCAAGGCCTAAATTGATGATTTTTAACTTCACATCATACACCTCATACATCTCTTGTAGTGATATTTTAACTCTAACTCTTGATATTTTATTTTTGTTATTAAAAGTGAGAATTATATTATTTCTGGCGTGGAAGAAGTGATATATTTTTTATATTTGACTTTTGTATGATTTCTAGTAATAAATTTATTTTTACGTAAGACTTTTTTTCTGGCTCTACTGTTATAATAACACACACAAATTAAAAAGTCATTTTAAACCTCGTGAACTGTCTGTCTATGTTATTATGCTATATGATATACTAGACCTATTTATGTATTCAGTGATGACAATGAAATCATCAAAAGTTGATAAATAAAAAAAAATCTATGTACTTAGTTAAAAAAAAATCTTTACTTTGCAAACTAGACAAAAAGTTTTCATACCTATATTGCAGATTCAATTGGTACATATCAAAATATTTTATGAAAAATTAAAAATAAGTACATTGAAATAAATAAATTACATAAAATTAAAAAGTATAAAATAAATTTACAAATAAAAAAAAAATATTTTTTTAAATAAATTATTTTACCTAAAAACTAATAACAATATAATTAAATTAAAAATATAACAACTAAACTAACCAATAAATAATTAGGTACCCACAATCAATTAAAAATATATTATAAAAATTGCGAGTGAAATATCGCACCTACACCTACCTATAGTAAATATTGGTAGTAATCATTCATTATATTAATCTTCTTCTTCTTCTTCTTCTTCGTGTCAATGCTTGGACATTCAAATTATATTTTGCCAGTATTTAGCCACGTTGACTGCGGTATCTGTTGCCCTGATCAAGTCGTCATATGAACAGGCGAATGGACACTTGGGGCAGGAAAGTAAGTGTGCCATCGTTTGTGGGTTGGCACCACAGTCGCATGTTGATTCATCCTTTAGTGCGTACCCCCATTTCACAAGATGTTCCTTGCATCGACCAACCTGGCTCCGTAAGCGATTAAGCGACTTCCAGGTTGGCCACTGCAAGTTGTAACCTGCGGGTAAGCACTCTTTGGGAGAGGCAAAGTCCGAAGGTGGTGGGTGGCTTGTCTGCCACAGCAGTTCTCTAGCATGGATCGGATCAGAATCTAGAGCTGTGCTAGCTTTTATAAAACTGTGGCGACTTTTCAAGCGGGCACGAGGTGCGGTGTAACCATAGAGTGGGTGCCGGGGATCTGTTTCCTGACGCAATTTTTCCACAGAACACGCTACCTCACGTCGAACTTTAGGAGGCGCTATACCAGCCAGAGGGTAGACCTTGTTTAATGGTGTGGGCTTAAGGCAACCAGTAATTATTCGACAGGTCTCATTTAATGCTATGTCCACCTCCTTCGCATGCGCGGAGCGGTGCCAAACTGGACACGCATATTCACCCACAGAGAAAGATAGAGCGAGACCTGTTGTTCGAAGTACCTGCGGAGATGCCCCCCAGTATGACCTCGTTAGCCGTCGGAGCAGGTTATTTCTTGCATATACTTTTTGTTTGGTATACAGGCAGTGAGCTTTAAATGTTAAAGACCTGTCGAGTGTGACTCCTAGGTATCGCGGGTGTGGACAGTGTTCAATATGAACGCCTCGCCAAGATATTTGAAGAGGCCTGTTTGCTTCACGGTTTCTCAGGTGGAACGCACACGACTGAGTTTTAGACGGGTTGGGTTTAAGGGCGTTAGTGTCGTAGTATGAATCGAGTGCGTTTAGAGCTGTATTCAGCAAACTTTCCACCTCCTCAAATCCCGGTGCCTGGGCAGCCAAGGCAAGATCATCCGCATAGAGGAATTGGCGGGTATTTGGTGTTTTTGGCTGATCATTGGTATAAATGTTAAATAAGGCCGGGGCTAAGACACTCCCTTGCGGGAGGCCATTTTTCTGACCGCGCCACCTGCTTTTGTTACGGTTGAGGTGAACCTGAAAACGTCTGTTGTTTAAAATATCTCTCAATATGCGGACGAAGCCTTGGTCGTTAGTTAAGTTGTGGACTTTAGCTAGAAGTCTACGAATGTTGACGGTATCGTATGCAGCCGTTAAATCAACAAAGACAACGCCAGTTATTTTCCTGCTTTCAAATCCGTCCTCAATAGTTTGTACAAGATTCAAAGTTTGGCTAGTGCAGGATTTGCCAGGGCGGAAACCAGCTTGCTCTGGAATAAGGTGTTTCTCAAGTAAAGGCGTCAGGCGGTTTAAAAGCATCCTCTCAAAAAGCTTGAATGTATGACTTAATAAAGATATGGGGCGAAAGTTTTTCGGATCATCTGGGTTTTTACCTGGTTTTAACAGAGCTATGACTTTGGCACGCCTCCAGATCTTTGGTATTGTGTAGTATTTAAGGCATAAATTAAACATTGCTAATAACCATGAGATAGCTATGGGGCCCAAGTGTTTTATTTGTTCCGTCATAACGTCATCCAAACCAGCCGCTTTTCCATTTTGTAGAGATTTAATACCTGTTACTATTTCGGCTAGCACAAAAGGTTTGCTAATGGCATCGATATTGTCTGTAGGTGAGATGTGCGGCTTTAGTTCTCTGGGTAGGCGGTGGGGTGGTTTTCCATTCAAAAGAAGCTGATGGGCAACTTGGTTGGCAGTTACTTGACCAGTGTCTGTAGCGTTAGGGAGGTCGCCAGTTAGTTTTTTAATGGTGTTCCATGCCTGCTTGCTGTTATGAGTCATGTCAATGGAAGATACGAGCTGAACCCAGCTGTTTTTCCGGCTTTCAGCAATTGTCTGCATAAGCTCCTCTCCAGCCAGTATTGTCTCCTCAGAAAAAGGATCTTTGGTGTAGAGTGATTCGTAGGTAGAAAGCAGCTCAGCAGACCGATTCTCAAGGCCCGGGATGTACACGCACCGACAACCGCGAGGTATATGCTTACGAGCTGATTTCCAAATGATATCCACAAATAAATCGTAGTTCTGTGGCGTTGGTTCTACATTTATCAGCTTAGACTCCACGTACTCAGAAAAGTCCCGCCAGTTGGCTTTTCTGAAATTAAACCGTCTCCTAAAGGGCACTATAACAGGACTTATCGCTGCTTGAATTTGACATGAAATAGGTCTATGTTGCGTGTGTGGAATGGGCTCATGGACTCTCTTTTTACATAAGGAGCTGATGTTTTGACTTGTAAATATAAGGTCTGGATTATATCCCCGGTGCCATGTTCTACTATTAAATGATGCTGGAAGTTTCACGTCATGTAAAAGAGTGAAATTTTCAGCTTCAGCCCAGGCCTCAACCGCCTCACCATCTGCGTTAGTAGTGGAATAACCCCAGGACGAGCTATGGCTATTAAAATCTCCAATAATAATGTGAGCTGAGTGACCAGAGATTCTTATGTCGATTGGGTTGAATGGATATTTTGGGGGCTTATAGATTGATGTGATAGTACAGTTTCGAAAATCAGCGGTAATTATTTCTATATTATTTTGAGTGGATACGGATATAGAGTCGATATTTGCAGCCGGATTAGCAAACATTGCGCTTCCATATTTTTTGTGTGGGATCTCGGCTGCAAGTATCATACCTGAAATATTGGGTCTGGGTTGATTTGTATCTCTATGTGTCTCCTGGACGCACAAAATGTCGCAAGCGGTATTTTTACAGAGATGCGCGAGTATTTCGGCTTTTGTAGAAGAGAAACCTTCGATGTTAATAGATATTACCGTGAGAGCTGCTTTATAAGGGTTCAGTTTGTATTTGTCGCAATCGGCGTGGTCATTTGTTTGGCCCTGAGAAGGGCAGTTAAGGGCATTTTGAACATTCCAATTCATTGTAGGGACGGGATCAGTCAGCCTAGGTCCTGCGTTACCGGGCCTAGCTGCTTCCAGGGTGCGCCACGTGGAGGCTCCTATCATGCACCCCTTATATTAATAATAATCATTTTATTAATAAAATAATTACGACTAAAATCCAAAAAAAAATACAAAAAATTAGACTAAAAAGAAATTCTGGCAACAAATAATTAAAAAAAAACAATTAAATATAACCATAATAATAAAAAAAAACTAAAAAAAAATAACAACAATTTGAAGCAGAATAGAAAACAAAACAATCAAACACTATAGGTAAGTGGGGATGGGCGGGGGGCGGGGCGGGGGCGTGGCGTGCGAGCGGGACAGACGTGCGGCAAGGTCACGCCGCCTATACAGTGTTGATTAGTTCTGTTATTTAGTTATGTTATTGTCATTGTTATTTTTTTAGGGGGATTTTTTAAAGGTTTTTAGTGTGTGTTTTAATTGTATAACAGATTAATAATTTTTGTGTATTTTTACTTTTTTTTTAAATTGCTTATTGGTTACAGTTTAGTTTGTTTTTAACAATTTTAAAAGTCAATAATTATGTTGTATTACAAGATACACACATTCTTTGATTCATTGATTCTTGAATCATTAAGAGAAATGTATTTAATATTACAAACTTATAAAAAGTTATAGAGTTTTCACTTGTATACACAAATAATATTAACAATCAGAATAAAAATATATAAACAATTACATAAATAAATAAAAATTAACGAAAATCTAATTCAAAAACGAACTCAATGCAATTCCATGCACATTATGACAGTCCAGCAATAACTGAATTAGTTCCCACACCGGCCGTCGAGCGCCACTGCGCCACGCGTCACCTCTCCGGCACTCCGGCCGCGGCGCGCTACCACGACGGACCTATGTCCATCGCTCAGTGACAGTGTCTTAGTGTCCCCGTGTAGTGACCCACAACACCTGTTTAAACACCTATACTTAGTTATATTTGTATTACATTATATGATATGATGGATTGCGTGTAAGGAATTCGTTTTATATGGGAAAACAAAGCGCTGCTTGCTTAGGTGTTGTGTTAACTTTGAAATACTTCGTTCCAGGTAAGATTATTTTTCGTATCGACATTTAGTAGTGTTTATTTAGTTTTTGTTTGTTCTTGTTTTGTTTGTTTGTCTATCATTTGATACGCCGCTGGTTAATTCTGTGTGGAGTTTTGACGTTTTCAAATAAGTTTTTGGTAGCGTGACGGGGGCGGAAAAGTTTCGCCCCTGAAACTCAGTTTGGACGCGGCGGTAGCCGGCGTCGGTGGTGTAGAGCCTGGAAATGTGTTAAATTATCCAAAATTATTATAGTTTCACGTACAGTACTGTTGTAATATATTAGTAGAATATATTTTTCGTTAGTATACATGGATTTAGATAAAGAATTCAAATAAAAGCCCAGGACTTTATAGTGTAGTGTATACACGGTTAACAAACAAATGTTATAGAAAACTTAAAATATAAATTGATGAAAGTGTTCTAACAATTCAAAAAGTGAAAAAAACTTGTATTTTAAAAGTAAGTGTGAATTTATTACTATTTATAACTTTCTTTTTTTTTAAGAGAAACAGATTAATAATAATTTACTTAATGGCCGTTTCAAGTAATATTAATTTTCTAGTACATTCTCGGAAGTGACGTTAAATTGGACTACGTATAGATGTGTTTTTTAGTATGTGAGCAATTTATATGTTAATATGTTTTTTAATACAATTTTATATAATAAATTTAAGTTTGATAACGTTAAATTTAAATTATTAAATACTTGTAATTAGTCAAGTTCATATTTTGAAACGGCTTTACTAATAGGCTTGATTGATAAAATGTTATTTGAGTATTTTCTGTAAAAATTGTAATACATAAAAGACATGTTTTATTTATTTCTTATATAAATTATTGGAAAAATTATAAATGTTATATATAGATAACTATGTTTTTATATACACAGTTGTTTTATTGTGAAGGCATGTATGTACCACCGTATAGTTTTTATTGAACCAATACATTTATTATTTTTATATAAAACATCATTTAATTTACAAGAAATACAAGATTATATATTTGCTTATTTTGCAGAATAGGCAAGAATATTATTTTAAAATGCGTCCCGCCATTTTTTTGCTACACACGAGTGAAAAATTGGGTGTACGATAAAAAAATATTTGTGCCTAATTTTGAAAAAAAAAAACTATTGTTTCTAGTATAAATTATTAATTTCAAAATCCAATAGTTACCTTTATTTGCATATTAAAATGATTTATCCCACCATGTTATTTGCACAATTATCCAACCATTTAATAAAAAGGGAAGGCACTCATTCGTGCACATTATTTTCACCCCGCGTATTTTTAGTGGGAATCCGCCATCTTTACTTGAGTGCACGCCGGGGGGCGGGGCCGGGGTGGGAGAGAGACGGCAAGAAAACATACGGCCTTTTCCAAAATACTATCACTTTTTATTTGAAAATTTTGCGTGTGTTCTATATTTGATTTTTTTAAATTATTCTATCCTATTAATAATATTATAAGTGTAAATGTTTGTTCCACTTTAACGCGAAAACTACTGAAGTGATTTAGATGAAACTTTACAGTGATATAGCTTATATATCACAATAACACATGGGCTACATATGTATATAAAGATTTTGTGTAATTTGGCTATAATATGTCAATAAGTTAAAGTGGTTGCTCTTTTTGAGCTTGGGTTACTAGTATTGTTCTATTTTTTTAAATATTCAATTAATGCATTCTGTTTTTTTATTATCTATTTTTATTTTATAATTTATTTAAAATGAAATTATTAATTTAAATTATTTATTTTTATTGTCTAAATAACGTTATAATACTAAATCATTTGTAAATTACCGGTAATAATTTTATTTATTGTTAAAGCTAACTTAACCTCAATTGACAGATAGCTAAATCTAGTTCTATACGTACTTAATAACTGTCATTTTGATTTGATAATTTTATTTCATAATAAATCAAATATAAATTTAATAATCATTTGTTATTAATAACAAAATAACGTTTACGATTTTATCAAAAATATTTTATACTATGTGTTTAGATTTTTAAGATACATAAAACTAAAACAGTGGGTGTAAAGCTATAAAATGTTATTTTATTAGATTTTAAACGCGATTCCTGTGAGTTTTATATACATTCACAAAGTTTGCATATTTATTTTCTATAAATTATTATATTTTTTAATAGTTATGACATTTTTAGGAACCTATTAATTTAGTATCTATTTTTAATAGTTATATATATTTTTTAAATTTTCATAATCTTAGAAATTGTAATGTCGTAAAAGAAACTTAATTATATCAATTTTTAATTATTTTTTTTCTTATCTTTTTTCTTATTTTTTTTCTTAGTCAAGTAAAAACGACTTAAATAGAAGAATAATTTAAACTTAAAAAAAAACAATAAGTAAAATATTAATAAATTTAAATGAAGCGATTCCATGCCTAGCGTGTCATCATGTCTCATGTTAATGAATATCAGTATCTACCAATTAAACTTTTTCTTACTTTGTAAAATTTTTCTTTTAAAAACATTTTAATTAATTAAGTTGAAGTTAATTTTCATAAACCAGAACATAAGTTAACCATTATTATCACCTACTAATATATATCAGATAGGTCTAGTAGTAGGTATATAGGTAGATAGATTATTTATTACCTTTGTATGATATTTCACATTTTTGTTTTAGTATATTCAATAATTTAATTATAGCTGTACAAAGTTCTATTTAACTTATATTAAAAAAATATTAGTCTAAAGTAAATATGTGAAGAATTTTGAATTTGAATTCAACATATATGTTTTTATAAATTACATAATTTAATACATAGTAGGTATATCTATGTTCAAACTATAATACTTTAATAAAATATAATTTTTCAGGTGTTTTAATATTAGTAAACTGATCAAAGACATTCGTTCCGCAGTTGTGTCAATTACAAATTTGATAGAGCCAAGAAAGAGCTCTTGCAGCTTCTATGTTACACAATTTTTTATAAATTTTCTTCGTATTTAGTTTTGTTAATTGAATAAAAATAATAATAGAAAAAGTTCCCGAAGTGTATGAAAGCTTTTTTTTCTGTAATAATAGAGTAATTTTTATATTGTTTCAACCAATAATTACACGCATCACTATCATTTTGTGGAGCAGGCAGATATAATACAACCTATCGGTACATATATTGTATTCACTTTCTGTCCTCTTCGAGACCAAGCCCAATATCACAATTTGTTAAGCAAAGAAAAAAATTGTAGATATAAATAAAATATTCAATTCTGCTAGTCATTGCGTGTAACTTTGCTGTCGTGGAGTTTTAATACGTAAAATGGAAAAATTCGTTGTTTTTCAATTCTCCTAGAAAGTTCGAGGAATCCCAAATAATATCAGTAGTTTCATCCATGCGATTCCTCTCCGTCAGTCACTTAATATAAATTTTATATCATATAGATAATAACAAGATCGAAATTTGAAGACTAACTAAATATACCGACCATCATTTGAATGATTAAATTAATATATGAATAATGTCAAATCAGTCTAAATTATTAAATTACAAGTTAAATAAAATGAGAATTTATTCCATTACGAAACAAACTGGGTAAAATTTATAACCAAAATATTAACATACCTAAATAGATGTAGTATTTAATATAAGTAATTATAGTAGTAAATTATGTAAATTTATTGTTCTTAAAAAACATACACACTACTAAATAGTAACATATTTAAATGTTATTATTTAGTCAATATATTAGTATCGATGTGTTTCGATATTTAATTGCTTTTATTAAGTTTCTCTATAACGTTTACATTTTATACTTGTTTCAACATACACACTGAATTCAAACGCTTCGGTTGTAGTTTCGATTCCCCGGATTGGGTGTTTTTTATTAAGTCGCTCTATTTCAAAGAGAAAGTGCGGTGTTGAGTTCGGTCTCTCAACACGTTATGCCACTTTGAAAGTTGTGAGTGTCCTGTATATATTCTATCATATAGACAGCTGTATCCCTGGAACCTAGTGTTAAGGCACTCCCTCTCTCTCTTGCCGCCGAATTCTGGAGGCATTACGTGTTGAGTGGCAGAACTCAACGGCTCGCTTTGCCTCGACATCAGAGCGAAGAAATGAAAATTAAACTTAAATAATATGATTTTCCTCGAGTGGGGATTGAACCCGCAACCAGTTGATTTTACAGCCATATTTTGCGCCCCTGCCTCATCACTCGCCTCTATGGATGCAGCGTGAAGCTTAAAAATTATGCGCATCCTCTTATTTAAAAAAAAAATATAGGTATAAGTACTGTTCTTTATTTTAGAAGTATAAGAGAGACGGACATGTAAATTATATTCTAAAGAAGTAACAAATTTCTTGTTGGCTCTTAGCAGAACGGTGGTGGTTTCCTGTAGAGCTGACGGTACTGATCATCATTTTTATGTATCCAATGTGCTTCTAGTGGCTTAATTGAATAAATAACATTTTGATTTTTGATTTTACTTGTCACGCTGTCTCGTCATAGATAGTTAACCACAATATTTTACCCCTTAAAAAATGTGTAGATATTATAAGTATATTAACATTATGGTACATTTTGCGCATGCGCAACTTAATTCTGAATTGTATGAGGCATTTTGAAATCGATATATTTAGTTTTGTCTTTTAGTGACAGTTAATAAACGGTGTCTAAGTAGAACGCCAAAAACAAATTCTCATTACAAGAAAGCTTTAAAAACAAAAAAATATCTTATTCCTACAAAAATAAATATAGGTATCTATGCATAATCCTAGCGTATATTATATTTATACATACAAATAATATAAAACAAATAAATGTAATACAAAACCTAAAAATAAATATGTTTAATAGTTGAAATAAATATGGCGCGTGATTTATGACGGTATTGACATTGGCGCGGGCGCAGCCGCCATCTTGTTTGCTAATTGCCTTATGTCGTTATATTCGTCATGTCTACGTGACGCTTGGTTTTGTTTACTTAAATATATGTTTTACACGTGGTTCTGTCTGTGTTCCAATAAAAAAATATATTATTTTAATTTTTATATAGATACTTTTTGTTTTTATATAATTAATATTAGATTTGGCATGCGGCACATTTGCATTGGAAATATTAATGATGAAACGATAAATTAACTATCCAACATAATAAGTTTTGTTCATTCTGTAGGTACTAGGTACTAGTTGTTGAGATTAGCGTCATCAACCAAACAAACTACAGCTTTTTATATTAGTATTGATATACATATATATGTGTATTCAGCATGTTTTTAATATTTAAGAAAAAGAACAAACTATGTCGTATCTAATAAAATCATTTTATTCAAATCTGCGTGTAAAATATACTACCTACATATAAAGTATGTATGTAAACGTTAAAAATAAAATATTTAGTACAATGAAATATATTTAATATCTCATTATATTAGGTAGGATAAAATAGGCACTTGTATATGTCATTAATATAAGACCTAGGCCTAGGCCATATAAGTACTGAAAGCAGTAAAATCATTTGGTTAATATAATTATATACTTACTGATCTTCTTTGTCTAATATTGACAATATATTGCTAAGCGAACATATATTAATTTTTTTCTTTTTGTATTGTCAAAGTACATAGGTACGTTTGAATTTGAATGAAAAACCTTTTTCTTACGCTATTTAGGTACATATACCTAACTTACTATACATATTATTATTATTGTCAAAAAGTAAATTGCATTATGTATAATAATATTCAGTTTAGCAAAAGAAAATGTTGAATACCTACCTATCGCTGTTATTTTACAAAAATGTCACTTTTAATAGCGTGAAGCTATCATGGGTATCTAAAATATGTAATAATTTAAGTCAGATTTAAGTTATTGCCACCACTTTTGTTACGTAGGCGGGCTTTTAATATTTTTCCGCTCTCATATTTGTAGAAATGTATTATAGATTTATAATCAAAATAAATCAATGTCGATCGATCAGATGTGGGTTTTTTCTAAGAAATATGTTAAGTTTATAGTTCAAATGAAACAACACACATAAGTTTCGGTTGTGAGGTATGCTTTGTAACGGCCATGTTGAATGTTTTCCCGCCTTTTTTGGGATGACGTGATGTAGAGATATATTGGTTATTGAAAAGTATAAAAAACAATACAGATTCAAAATATACTCGTATTACCTATCATTGAAAACATAAATAATTAATATTAAATCTCAAATATTGAATCTTGTGTAGTACTGTTTAGATATCATTTAATAAAAATCGTTAAGATAAAAAATATCTAATAATAAAGCTTTAACACTTTTTTCAATTAAAGTAAGTCCTTAATAATAAATAATCTGTATGACCTATATTTATTGCAAAGGACAAAAACATTTTTGATAAGTAAATTTTATAAATATAATGTATAAATTCTTAATTATTCTTATCATTAAAAAATAAACAAAACGAAGCCAAAAACACAAGAATCCATTTCAACCATAATTTACTCGCATACCGCCCGATCAACAAAAAAAAGGAGAATTTAATCAATTCCATCAATCCTAACGTATAGATGCACTCTACGGTACACGATTGACATTTTTACAGAAAATTTATCTAAATTGTCACTATCTATATAATATGTTTGTCTTTTTGTTTAAAATCCCTACTTTGTGTGTCTGTCCGTCTGTTACCCATATTAACATAAATACAGCATTAACACTGAGTTAATTGACACATTCAACGATTTATACCTGACTCAAGAAAATCGAGCCAGTTGGAATTTTTAGTGTCCTTCTGTCTATATTAAACTAGTTTGCTTAGAAAAAATATATTGTATATTGATTTTTAATGTTCAGTTCTATATTGTTTTATGTGAGAATAGTTGGATAATGGATTGATTTAAATATATTGCTTTTTTTTCTACTTATTTAACGTTTTTTTTTTTATTTAGCAAGTGAGCTAATTGCTACTGGCAAAATTGTACGTACATACAAACCACAAAAAAAAAATATTATCAATTTTATAAGTTTTGTGTGTGTATCCCACAAGACAAGAAAGTATAGAAATGTATTTATATAGGTATAAAAAAATATTAGGAAACCTCCTAAGCGGCTTAAAAATCCAATATTCCTCTAAATACAAGGTATTTTGTCAACAGTACTATGTATATAGACCAGCTAGGTAAGTAATGGGATACCTATTGGTTCTATTTCAGTGTAAATTAGAAAGAGAGAGTGATTTAACACTAAATTCTCTTTGCCTTTTAAAATTATATGAAAATACGTTAAAATACTTTCTTCTAAACTAATACTTGCTAGTCCATTTTTCGAGGAAGCCTTTGTATAAACTATATTAAATCACTTTATTTTTATCTTACTTTTCTACATTTTTAAAATTTTGATCCATACCAAATCGTCAAACCGTTCAAATGTTTTTACGTTTTCTTTTAATTTAATTTAATAATAAATGATTATTTAATTAAGTTACATTTCTTCACTCTGGCAAAACCGCGTCATTAGGTTTCACTCGCGCGTGAAGTGATTTAATTTTTGACAAATTTAACAACATATATAAATCGTAACACGCGTATAAGAAATTCGACGAAGATTAATGAGAACGGCTTAGTAGTCGAAACTCTGATTGATTTCCAAGGCGCGGGTTCAAATCTCACTATGTAAATTAGTAGCTTAACGCTGTATCCCGCACACAGCAGGATAGGCAGAGGGAACCTAGTGATAAGACACTCCGTTCCCCACTTTCTGCCGAATTTTGGAGGCATTGCGTGTTGAGTGGCAGACCTCATCGCCGCGCTTTGCCTCGACACCAGAGCGAAAGAATGGAAATAAAAATGTAAGTAAATATTTCATTTTCTCGAGTGGGGATCGAACCCACAACCGGGTTCTACAGTCACAAAGTCACACTTTATGCCACTGCGCCACGACTGGCCTCTGGAAAAAATATTAGTTTTATACTTATTTCTATTTAACCGTATGGGCACAGTCACGGGCAAAAGATAGTATGCAATCAAATAATATCCTAAACGCAATATTAGTGTCGATTTGATTCGCTCTTTCTAGGAAGTGTACAAGTGACATTTTCCACCGGACGTATTAATGCTGGATTCCTGTTTGGTGACGTCATCAATGTATGACGAGATTTTGCATGTATCAGCCATTGCACCTCAGTTTTCTCTTTAGTTTCCTTTAATAAATTTGTATTTTATTATTTACTAGCTTTTGGATTCGGCTTCGTCCGCGTTGTCAGAGTTATAAGATTGACGTCTTAGTATAAGTCATATAGACTATATTGCCTCGATTGTGAATCGAACACACGACCATTGCGTTTACATTCCCGTCTAAATATAATTGTTTATATATTTATAATAGCTATGTGTCCACAGACAATGCAGGTAATCTGTTAGTAGTTTTGTTTGTATCGTATTGTGTTTTAGGGTTCCATACCTCAAAAGGAAAAAACGGAACCTTAGTAGGATCACTGACAAGTCAAGACCTCTTATCTCGAGATCTCTTGGATGTATCGAGTTAGAAATAAAAATTAAGTAATTAGGTTAACAATGAGGCCTGAGGCCAGTCGTGGCGCAGTGGCACAAAGTGTGACTGTAAAACCGACTGGTTGTGGGTTCGATGCCCACTCAAGGCGATGAAATATTTACTTAAATAATTTATCGCCTCAAAGAGCATCAGGCATCGAGGCAAAGAGCAGCGTTGAGTTCTGCCACTCAACACGTAATGCCTCCAGAATTCGGCAGAAAGCGGGGAATAGGAGTGTCTTAACACTAGGTTCCCTCTGCCTACCCTGCTGTGTGCGGGATATAACGTGAAGCAAATTTAGTTTAAGTTAACAATTGTCTGGAAATTCACACAAAAAATCTAGTCTTTTAAGTAAACGCATTCAAAATATCATTTCATCGTTTTTGCTGTGTTTTGTGTGAAATTTGCCGCGTATACAATTTCTATAGGGTACTTTCCGTGGACTTATAGTTATAAAATTTGTTAAGATGTGAAAACTTACAATATAACTAAAGAGAAAAATCCGAAATGGTAAAATTTCTACTTACAAAAAATCTTTATAAACTTATATATATGTAATTGTTTTGATATAAAATGAGTATGTGGTACGTGTGTACGCCCGCAAATTTAAGTTTGTAAACTATTATAAGTTTGTTCTTAATAATCTGAATAGGTACAGGTACAATCCTAAAATTGACACGGAACCCTCGGTGAGCGAATCCGAATCGCATTTGACCGTTTTTTTTCTTGTACAAAATAATAGAAAAAAAGCACTGATTTGATTGACTATTACATAGAAAAATATTTATATTTGCCTGCTAGGTTTAACCAACAAGAAACGAACATATCAATAAACATAACATTTTATTAAATAAATCCAACCATAACTTAGGCTACAATATGTAAAACCGACTCTAATATATGTCATCATAGCCAAAACTCGTCGTCGTCAGAACTAATGTGAATTACACATGCACAAATAAACTGACAAACCTATTGCTTTCAGCTGTTACGGGCGGGTAAAAATATGGTACGTAACCTTAGTCCTTTTTTTTTGGCTTCACGCTGTATCCCGCTTATAGCGGGTTAGATAGAGAAACAAGTGTTGGGCCACTCGGTTCTCTATTTTCATTTATTTCTTAACCAATTTCTAGATAAAGGAGTTACTATATAATTTAAATAATTAAAAATCACATATTTTATTTATTATATTTTCTGATTGTGCACAGTTTAACCGAGATAAACAACAGTTATTTATATAAAATAATTTCCCCGAAAGGGAATCGAATGCACTACGTTCACAGCAAACAATGGCACTGAGCGATGACGTCACATGGATATTGATGTCTAAACGTTGACTTTGTTTAAAACTGAACTTGTGAAATATAATTGATCGCTTCTTTTTAATGAGTTTTTGCAGCTGCATAATATTCTTATGGAGTTTATTCTATAAATAGACTGAAACTAGTCGAAGGAAAGAATTGGTTATGTTTATCGAGTTATGAAATGATGACATTATAATGGTGTAGGTCATATTTGTTTATTTTTTACTTTCAGGTTACGTATTCCTCGTACAGCTGAGTAGGCAGAGGGAACTTAATGTTAAAATATAAGACAGTTCCCCAGGTACCGCGTAATTTTAATTATAAATAATAAATTATTAGTTTATTACTTCGAGAAGGGATTGAATCCAGAGCCGTCACGTTTACAGTCAGACGCTGTGCCTCTGCGTTATGTCATTGAAATATAAATCAAATCAAATCAAATCAAATCAGCTTCACACTGTATTCCGCACACAGTAGTGTAGGCAGATGCGAACCTAGTGCTAAGACCCTCCATTCCCCCACTTTCCGCCAAATATTGGAGGTTTAAGTTTCGGAACTCAACGCCGCAATTAATTTACGTTGAATTATTTATTTCATTGTTTTTTTTAAACATACACCAACATATACCGTTCAAAACCTATTAAACGTAAATCAATCGCCTAATATTATACAACGTTACGAAAAATCCGTATTCAAAACGAAAAGTTCAATCAAAATCGGTGCAATAAAATATAACAGAAATAAGGAAAACTCAAACGCGGCCGTCGATTGATATGATTCTTACTGATCTATCTAACGCGTACTTTATAGCGTTAGAAACGGTTATTCCGCTATATCTTAAAAATCGGTTATTTTTACACTTTGATCTCGATAAATTGAATTAGTTAAAGTAAACAAAATACTTGTTTTCTATCATTCAATCGGCAAATGTTTCTACGTGTAACAGCCAGTTAGTTGGGTGTTTTGACAGGCTCATTCTGTATAGTAATAATGCTGTCTTCGCGTCCATACATATGGACGGGATTCAATTGGAAATTCTCGTTCAAGATTTATATGAGAAGATGGATGGGTGATGTGTTTAAAGCGGTTACTGTGTTATGATTAAGGTTATACATTTTTGATACTATCGTTGATCTGCAGGTTAGTTCACGTGATCATATGGAAAACAGTATGGTTTAAATGGGAAATATTATAAATCCTCGAGGTAATTTAAACCACAATATAAAACTAAAGTTGAAACGATCAACGTGATTTTATCACACTATTACATTCCTAGACAAATGGATTATCCAAAACAAAATCAAAGATCGACTTGAACCAGCGATCCTTAAGATTATCGTCCCATATTTCAATGGTAACATCACTGAAGCAACAGTCTTTAATATCGTTATTCACACGACGCTAGCGCATTTCATTTAACATGATACTTTAATTACACTCTGTCTTAAAACGAGAATGTCGTGTTCATTTCATTAATTAATTTTAAAATAATATATCGATACCATATACATTTTTAGTACGCACCTACTTCCAAAGCACTCGGTTCATATAGATAACGCAACTCAACGCCGCGCATTACAACTTACAGAATAGAAGAAATGTTACTGATTCTAATAAACAAAGCTATATTTATTATTATGAACCAGAAATATAATTTCCAACGTTATTATTAAAAAACAATTTAAATTCTAACAGCTGCCGACTGAAAGCGAGTTCGCGAGACTAAATCAATATGATATGACAGTTAGGGTCAATTTATGGCCCCCGGTTAATTAGAAACGGGGGTATCTAATGACTTGAAGAGATGCTGTGTATACGAGTATACGTATCATTTTGTGGGTAGTTTGTTTCTATTTAGTATAAAAAAAACGCTTTTTGTGAATATTTTTCATAATTTATTTTTTAGCTTCGCTATCGCCGATTGAGTGACCTAAACTGAATTGCCACAGTTGTGGGTTTGATTCTCTCTATATCTTACCAAAGTCAAGAACTGAACATAATTATTTTGAAACTGAATATATTTTCTTTTCCTTGTAGATTGAATCCACTACTACTACTGAGCTTATCACTACGGAAACCTGAGAACCTAATGTCAAATAAATTCCCAATACGACGCATGCCCTAGAGGCAATACGTGTTATGTGGTACTTACTAGGCATAGATTAAATATATAATTTTCTCAAGTTGGAATCAAACCCACCCTTCGAGTTTACAATCACAAGTTTGTGCCTCTGCACCACGACGGCCTACAAATAGTATTGCTAAAACGTAATAAAAATAGCAACCCGCCAACCAAACTAAACTAAACTCCAGTATCAACAGTATCGACCGTCCGTCCGTCACGTGTCAATCTATCAAGTGCTAGATCATGTGTACAGAATGAACGTTTGTTTATACATCGGTTTAAAGTTAAAATTAAATGTGGGTATATCTAATAGATTACAAAATCGATTTTTTTGATGGCAGAAAAAAAAATGATTTAAGACACGACGTTCTTTCTCATATCAATTACACATTAAGAGTGATCTACAGTATTTTTTCGGAAAAAAACAACTATAAAAAAATTTACTCTTCATAAACGCGACGGTCCACTTAATTATATTTAATAAATGATTATATTTAAGCTATTTTCATTTCTACTCTCTGACAGATCAAAAACACAGCGTTAAGTTCCGCACATCAGCACGCAGTCTCGAAAAAATGAGTGCAAAGAAGAGTGCGTAGTTTTTGGACACTATATACGCATCTATGTAATATACTTCCCACGCTTTTTTATTTTATTCTTAATTCAAATTAAAAATATATATATTTCTTACATTTTAGCTAAGTTTTTTTTACAATTTTCACTATTCAAAATTTCAAATTAATCCAACGTTCTAAAGTCGATCAAAATCGCGTTCAAATTTTCCGCTACACATATACACACATACATACGACCGAAGCCAAAAAAAAATATTAAAAAAGCTATCAATCTCTCACCTTATAATTAACTGAATTTGAACCCAAAGCTATCAAATTCCATCAAACACACCATTACGCTTATACTGTGTAAATAAAGGTATTATAAACACTACCTATACCTACCTGCCTATATTAAGTGTATAGAATACCTGCAGTGTCAAGTACAACGACATTTGACCGCGCGCGGTCGCCTTTGATGCGTTTGACACTTAAAAATGCTAATTAATCATGGAGACTTACATATTATATTTATTTTGTATAAATGTATAAAAAAATGAGGCTGTTGTGAATTAACTGTACAGTATTTAACTGTTGCGGCGGTTGGTATTTTTGTTTTCTTGCACTATCAACCAGAGAACCATAGATGAAACGGCGTTGAGTTCCAAAAGTCAACACGCAAAGGTTCGTAAAAGTAAACTGGACGTTATATGTTTTGATTAGATAAAGTAAGCTGGAACTACGCTTAATAGGAATAGTAAATATTTCTTGAAGAGGCCAGTAGCGTTGCACATACTTTTGGCTGTGAACACGACAGGTCGTGGGTTCGATTCCCAGTGGCGGAAAATAAATATTTAATATTTTCACCTGGTAATGAGGCAAAATGCGGCGTTGTGTTCTGTCATTCAATACACAGTACTTCCAGAATTTGGCGGAAAGTGGGGTATGGATGCGTCTTCACTTCTTTTCACTAGGTTCCCAGATTCCCTCTGTCTACCCTTTAAAATTAGCCAACCCAATTTTTACAATTAGCTTCATATCCCGCACACAGCAGAGCAGGCAGAGGGTACATAATGTTAAGACACTGCGTTACCCACTTTCCGCCGAGTTCCGGAGGCATTGCGTGAAAAATATTATTAAAATATTATGAATGTTTGTTTATCATATTAAATTAACATGAGTTAATCATTTAAGTTAAAGATCGCCAAACTTGCTTAATTAAACTTGATGTTATGGTTATGTTGAAAGAACTATAATCGTTTTCCTAACCTGTTAAGACAAAGCGAGGCGTTAAGTTTTTTTTGCCTAATAATATATAAAATGCCTATAAATTATCAAAATGCAGAGAAAGAAGTGTCTTAACACTACGAAATGCATAAGAATCCTTCTTTCGCGCATACTTGAGTAATTCAACCAGATTTGGGTACTTATTTGTTTTTATTATCATTGATTTTATCAGCGTCCTTATAAGATCGATTGGAGCGATTTCTCGATATCATTTTAATTTTGCGTTCCCTTTCTTAAGTAAATTTGAACTCAATCCCTGTAGTGTTAGAGTTTATTATCGATTAATCGTTAGTTATTGTGCAATATAAAATATGTAGTGTAATTATATCGAATATGCCCGACTGTCTGTCAGTGCGTCAATCAAAGTTGACGCGTCAGTGATGCGAATCGATTGCGTATATTTTATGTATATACATACATACCTATAGTACGGTGGACGAGTCGTGGCTGCTTTGAAGTTATCTATATGCTTGATCGCTGTGTCGATCGTTTTCTTTTACTTTCTTCCCTAGTAAGCAATGCCCAAAATTTCAGATAGCCTAACTTCAGGGTGGCCACGACTCGTCGACCGTACTGTGCCTCAATAAATACTTTACGTGGTTAGGGAGTTTTGAGGTAAATAGAGGAAATAGCGTGTGCACTAACACAAATAATATGATAATTTATTTCTCGTTTTTAGTATTTTTTCAGTTTTTTTAAAGGATTTTTTTGCATTAATTCGTTGAATGAAGAATGAAATGGTAATGAAGAGAACTTTCTCTTACTCTATTAATAGATAATGTTTTGAAATGTTTTTTTGAGATATGGATCTTTGAATTTTCGATTCCCACTTTAGGTAATTATTTTCATATTCTCGCTTTGATAACAGCATAAAGCGCGGCGTTGAGTTCCACAATTTTATGCGCATCGTTTCGATACATGAATAGTGCATGAGGAAACGGAGTGTCTCGACGCTAGGTTCCCTCTATCTACCCTATTATATGCTATAGTTTTAAGATGCCTTACAGGTTCATTGACGAGAAAGTCATCTATATACCTATAGAATTATAACTCTTATTACTGTTATAATAAGGTGTCTTTTACTTATTTCATTATTTGGTTACTGTACACTTTGTCGTCTTAACTGTAATCTTATTTAAAGGAGATGTGATAATATCACTTCATCTATAGTTACTAATTTATAAAGCTAGCATTTGTTTCGACAGACGCTTTTATCTCAGGAACTATTGGTTCAAATTGAAAAATTATCTTTGTATTGAATAGTCTATTTATGTCTATTTATCGAATAAGGATTTTATTACATCACGTTAGTCGTTTTTATGTAATACACAGTGTGTTACAATTGACGTATGTGTCATGACTCATGGTGTCATAAACAGCGAGTAGATCTTTCTTTTATTTATTTACATTTATATTTTCATTTCCTCGCTCTAGCGTCGAGGTAAAGCGCGGCGTGGAGTTCCGCCACTCAATACTCGGCGGAAAGTGGGAAACGGAGTGTCTTAACACTAGGTTTCCTCTGCCTATCCTGCAGTGTGCGGTACAGCGTGAAGCTGATTTGTTTTTTTAGATCTTTCATTTGACGTCGTCATGACACAGTTAACACTAGGTATATGACTATAAACGTGACGGTTGTGAGTTGAAAGTCCGCCCTGGGGAATGAATTGTGTTCTCTACTTTAATATGATAAAAAGTGGCGTTAAGTTCTGCCAATCGACACTCAATATTACGAATATTACCGTGACACGACATCTTTTTTCTCTTTGTCTACCTTAATTTTTCTTCATGTACCTATGACAGGTCGTGGCGTTTTTTAGCGTTCTCCAATACGAGAGAGTGATAGAAAATGTAATGTTATAAAAAAACTTTAGCTTCACGTTGTGTCCCCCACACAGCAGGGTAGGCAGTAGGGACCTAGTGTTAAGACACTCCATTCTCCACTTTCTGCCAAACTCTGAAGGCATTGCGTGTTGAGTGATAGAACTAAACGCCACATAAAAAGACTTCTTCCTTTTATATCTAAGCGTAACATTATTTAAAACTTGACATTTAAGACAATTGACAATAAACGATTAAACTAACATAAATCTATTATTGATCACAAAGCCATTATACTTTCAAATATATTAACCAACTACCTATAGGTGTGTCCCCACATTTACTTGTACGAAGACTGCACACCTTATTAGGTAAAAAAGAGTTATTATACCTCTCGTATTTACCTGTATTATTTTAAGTTACCTTTAAAATAAACTGAACGGAAATGTATCTAACGTTCAATATGAATATAATAAAATTAATTAGCTTCACGCTATATCCCGCACACAGCAGGGAAGGCAGAGGGAACCTAGTGTTAAGACACTCCGTTCCCCACTTTCTGCCGAATTTTGGAGGCATTGCGTGTTAAGTGGCAGAACTCAACGCCGCGCTTTGCCCTCGACACCAGAGCGAAGAAATGAAAATATAAATTTAAGTAAATATTTCATCTCCTCGAGTGGGGATCGAACCCACAACCAGTCGGCTTTACAGTCACACTTTGTACCACTGCGCCACGACTGGACACAATTATATAATGAATATGGTATAAATATGGTATAAACAGTTAAAAAAGTACTGTAGAAGGCCTCGAACTGTAACCGCGATGGCTTTAGGTTCGATTTCACCTCGGAAGGGATTGATTATTTACAGTTTAGTTTACTTTATTCAATACTCAATATTTTTAAAAAAGGTTAAAATCTTCTATATTTCTATACATACGGGTACGTAAAACATTTTTTGAATACTTCTCACTCGATTTAAAGTTCCCATAGAAGTTAAAAATTCTTTAAAACGACGATAAAAAACATTAATTTTGTAATTATATTCACAGGTGGTACCAAAATTAAGTAATTTTGAATAACTATCACCCACAAATGTAAGGGATTTTAATGTGTTAATGAGATGAACAAAATCAAAAGATTATCTCAAGATCTAAGTTGAGATAAGATTGATGTGTTTATTTGATATGTTAAAATACTTATGTTTATGTATTTTGTATTAATATCTACTAGTAAGAACTTTTCTGTTTATACCTAAAGCCGTATCATATATATTTGGTTAGGCGAAGGGAACCAGGGAACCTAGAATTAAGGCACTCCGTTAAAACGCTTCTGTGTCCCACTTTGTGTATTGTGTGTTCGGCGGAAGTCAATGCTGCGCTTTGTCTCGTTACCCAGAGGGAGAAAATATAAATGATAAAATATTTCATTTCCCGGCGTGGGAATTCCCACTTAGAGAACTAAACGTGACGGTTGTGAGTTACATTTATTGAACAAAATTTAAGCTAAATATAGTGTACTTTATTTTCTATGCTTACGATACTTCCTGCATATCAGGGTAGATAGGTGGAACCCAGTATTAAGACACTCTAAAGATCACTTCTCCCCAACTTTGAGACATTTTGGAGTGGCGTAACCTAACGTCGCACGTTTTCTATTAGAGCAAAAAAAATTAAATAATTTTTAAAAAGTAAATACAAAAATATAAAGCAATCTGCGCAAAACCCACGATCTAAACCTAGTTAAATAAAAGAAAATTTATTCAGCATATTAATTTAATTTATTGTTTTATCTTATTCAAAACTAACAATCTTGGATTTGAAATCGTCTGTTAAAGAATTTGTATTGATTTGCATAACTGTTTTGGTTAATTAAATTTGGACAGCGTGTCAATAATACGTTTATTTATATATCAAATAGCTAAGAGATCCGGTTTTCGTGGACGGTATCGGTGATTTATATTGAAACACGCCGGTATGGACTATAGACAAGATTTTAAGTTTTGGAGATATTTTTTCTTTATTATACATACATACATAAGTTATGAAGAACATTTAAGTAGAAAACTTGATGGATCTTGAATAATTAAAAAAATAATTTGAATTCAGCTTTTAAAATATTTTTTCATCCGATATTTCATGTTTGTATTGAGAATTTAATAGAGTTACAAGGACATTACTCTACAGTACTATTAATTAAAAAATACATAAATATTTTTATTTTATTTTTTTACCTATATGTTGTATTCCGGAGTTAGCAGGGAAAGGCAGTGAGAACTTGCGGATCTTTTGTTAAGGTACTCCCTTCTCCAATAAAATACTTCCGTTTCCCACTTTCTTCTGAGCTCTTGAGGTATTGCGTGCTGAGTGACGGAGATCCACGTCGCGTTTAACCTAATTACCAGAGCGAGGAAATTTACATATTTTGCACTTACATTCACAACCGACTTTTCCTCCGCCGCAGTTTGCCGTCTCTGTTAAAGGATTAAAAAGTTAACATTATTATTAATACATACAAATGTAGACACGTATTCTTATTATATAAATTACCACCAATCTTATTCTATTTTATGGTTAGATGGCTTCAAGGTTTCAAAAATCTTTTACAAATTACCAAAAGGCAAAACAGTGCGACTGTAAACGCGACACGTTGCAATTTATTAGTTATTTATATTTTTTACGCTGTGTCCCGCACGTAACAGAGATTGCAGAGAGAACCTAGTGATAAGACACTCCGTTCCTTATTCAGACACTTCCGTTCCAAACTTTCCGTCGAATTTTCGAGGCATTGCGTGTTGCGTGAGGAGTTAGCTCAAAATAGGAAATCAAAATTCTCATTTAGAGTAAACAGAGTACCGCGTTTGTGTGCCACGACGGCCTCTGAATCAGTTAATATTGAACTAAAATTACACCTAAAACTAAATAATCCAGAAGTAAATTATCAATACACAGCGCTCCCCGTCAGGTTCCCATCCGCCCGTCAAAACAGTTTCGGCGGAATTTTGTAACTCCAACGACGGCCAAATTAACTATTTTCCATCGACGCCACAATTTCGATGCTCCGCGTGTTGGATATCCCTTACTATGATATGTTTTTGTGTCATTTTGATAAATAATTTTGAAAATTTTCTATCTACTTTATTTATAATATAAAGAATCGTTAAAAAATAGTTCCTTACCGTTTTCTATAAATACGCTAAGATCTTCCCTCATATATTTATTTCATTCAGTTTTTTTAGTATTTGTTGTTATAGCGGCAACAGTAATAAATCATCTGTGAAATTTTCACCTGTATAACTATCACAGTTCATGAGATACATCCCGGTGACAAACGGACGGACAGCGGAGTGTCAGTAATAGGGTCTAACCTTTTGGGTACGGCATCCTAAAAAAGCACAACTTTTGCCGTTCTCCGCATAGCAAGGTAGTCAGATGGAACCTAGAATTAAGAAGTCAGTTTTCTAATACTAATACTTTTAGAATTTACTAAAAAATCTATGTATTTCTAGAGAAATTAAAAGCAAATCTATCATTATATCTATAATCATTTAAATGTATAATAAAGAAAAAAAAGAATTTGACACACAATGGCCATGTTAATGATCTTTATCTCAATCTGTTCAAACAAATACCAACATTTTAAATATCTACTATATACCTCTTATCAAATTGAAAGTTTAGAACAGAATGTTTATCATCACTTTACATAATGGCGTCTCCATTTTAAGTCTTTACTACCATATTATAGATTATTTAAACAACGACATTCGTTTAAAATTATATATAATAATGTAGATTTTTATCTATATATGTTATTAGAATACTTAGCTTTTATGGTTCCGTATCTCGAAAGTAAAAACCCTTATAACAACATTTAATTGTCTGTCCGTCTGTCAATTGTTTTTAAGATTGCGTGGAGGTATCAGGTTTAAATTAATATCAAATATCCAGATGTACTAAGAAATAAGTAAGCTCCTAAGTCGATACGAACGTTTATGTATAGTTTTTGTAGCATTTTGTACGAAATTCTAAAACCTATTATATGAACCAGTACTTTCCGTAGATCTATAACTATAAAATATTCCAAAAAGGACAAATAAATATAAAAATTAAAAAAATTGAAATACGTTGGTTATTATACATAAAAGTATACAAACTTATATTTGTACGTGATTTCATGTAAACGTAGCGCATACAATTAAATTGGTACGGAACCCTCAGTGGGTACATCTCGCATTTCATCCTTTTTTTTATTTCTTCTTTTGACTTGATGATATTTAAAGTAGTACAAAGCGATGATCCGTTGTAACTACTTATTATTTTTTTTTCGTTTTTTTTTTACAAAGAACTAGTACTGGTTGTTGTAAGATCCGTCATTTTCATGTAATCATTTGGTTGAAGAAATTATGCTAACATTTAATTTAAAAAAAAAGTTTCGTTTCAAATCTAATGCTATATACGGGATACACCGTAAAGATAAAAAAATCTTGACTCAGAGATTAGATTGACTTATCTTAAATTAAAAAAGATAAAAAACGAAAGTTACATATTACCGTTCCGTGCTAAAGTACGGAATAAATTCTCATTTAAAAACAATTATATATTTCATAAGAAAATAAAAAATTAAAGCAAAATTTTCCACGCCACGTTCGGTAGTAGCGGCGCCCTGTCGGCATTTTACAAAACAATATCGGCCGTCAATCAGCTGACCAAACACGGCGGCAATCGACCATCTACGCAATTTGTAGCCAACGTTGCTTTATTTTGCCTAAATAATTAAATTTCAAACATATTGACATATCGTATTATATTTTATATGTATGTTATTGACATCTAAACTATTAAATGATAATATTTGACTGTGGTTGTTAAGTTGCTAATATTGTTTATGAAGCAGCTTTACGCTTTTCTTCGTACAGCGGGTAGACAGAGGAACCAAGTGTTAAAACTCTCCGTCTCCTATTTTCCTAATAATTATGGATCTATTGCTTATTGAGTGGGGGAATTCAAACGTTTTTAAATATAATTCTTTCTCCAAGTGAGAATTGAACTTACAATCTTCTGCGTACCTCTTTCACCTCGTCAACTGTCACCTACCTCTTCATACATGTTCTTAACTGAAAAAACTGAAACTCCAATCGTCGAGTTCAGTCGTCGAGACAGTCATACAGTGTAAAAAAACGTAAAAAACACTTTTTTATTTTTTATAAAACAAACAAATTAACACTGCACCTATAAAACAATTCAGAACTGATTTAATCTATACACACTTAAACTTAAAAACGATTGACAATTTGAAAACAGCCTGTATATTATATTACTGTTCTAAAAACCATAAGTTGAAAAATTTTAATGCCGACCAAACTATTTAATTTAAGAGATCAACATCATTAGACGGGTATTCGACCTAAGAAACCTTTTTTTACACTAATATAAATAATATTCTAATTTTATAAAGATAAAGAGTTTGTTTGGTGGTACATTGCTAATCTCAGGAACTATTGCATCGAATTTAACGATTCCTTTGGTGATAAATAAACTTTTTATTGAGGAAAGTTAATTCATGGTAAGTGATTTAACCCACTGTACCTGAAGCCGGAGTTACCTCAGGAACTTCCAATGTGTCATATTATTCGTCACACCTTCACCAGTATTTTTTTATGAATCTAAATATATAACACGATAAATTAAGAATCTTGTCTCAAGCAATCCGTGGTGAGTCGCGGAATTCAACGCCACACTCACTGCAGGTCGTTAAGTCGTTTTGAACTCACAACCATCGCGTTTACAGTTAATGCACCTTTGCCTTACACATTTTAACGGCTTATAATTTAGTCTTTAATGATCGATATCTGGACGTGTGAACTACACACGACATATGAATTTAGCGTTTTATTGCTGTGTCTTTTTATTATTTTTATATTTATTAAGTTTTATATTCTATGTATTTATAAATTTGTTTGTTTGTGCATTTCAAATGGTTCGTGGAATGATTTGACGTTAAAATTATTGGATTTTTAGTTACTTTTCGTTGAAATTGTTGATGTCTTTTAAATGATGACGATTAATTCTGGAATTTTATTATAGAAATAATAAATATTTAATGTGTTGATAAATATAGTTTTAGGAGTATTGTGTTTGAATTTTTTTAGAAGAAATTAACATGCAACAAATTAACATGCAACAAAATTTTGTAAATATATAATATAATTTGTATCACACGAAATCGACTCAATTACTGTATATAATGTATTATGAATGATAATACAAACAAAAACAAATCGGAGGCCGCGCGGTGTGTGACTATAAACGTATCAGTTATAGGTTCGATTCCCACTAGGGGGAATTAAATATTTAATATTCTATTTTCCTCGCTATGGTAACGAGGCAGAGCGCGGCGTTGAGTTGAGAGGCACACAATAAAGTATAAAAGAAAAAAACGAAAATACAATTAGTTATTTATCTAGATATATAAAGACAAATAAGGGCCTCACAAACTTATGTTAATAAAACGCTATAAACGTATTCGTGTATGTATACCTACGATATCATAACTCGTGTTCCGCTTTAATTTTGATATTATGCTAATATAACAATAATTTAATACAAACCAAGCCATTACTAATTTTTGTAATATTTTACGACGTGATTATAATACTATGGCTGTATACTAGTAGTCGATTCGATTTCCGGTTGTGGCTTTATATCGAGTTACGCTTTGTATCTTATAAAATATTGATAATATCATCACATAAATATAATTGGTTTATTGCTTATTGATGTTGTGTGATGGTGTTCTCGGAATATATAAATAAATATTATTGTGGTAGTTGATTGGTTAAATAGATATGTTTCTATCAACTTGGTCAATACAGTGGATTTAGATTCATAAAGAAAAAAAATATATGCTTGCTAGTCGTTGCCCGCAATTTAGCTCATGTGCAATTTAAGATTTGCGTCTTAATAGAAAAATCCATTTTTCGCGTTCTCACGGGAATTTCGAGAAGTCTTTCTGTTGCATACAGGAGAGCTGTATTCCCTAACCTACTTTTTCTTCAACCGTCTAAGTCTCTTTCTTCGTCTGTGCGTTGCTCGTCACTCCCTCAGTAACGGAAAAGTTTGATATATATTTTTTCACGTTCTGTATTCTGCACATAGCAGGGTAGGGCAAGGTAGGCAGACGGAACCTGGTAACCCATTTTTACATTCCCCTATCATGGATTAACAGAATACAGGATCAATGCGCACAATGTCTCTAAAATAGACAGTTAGTGTAATATTCTCTTAACATTACACTCCACAACAAAAAAAAAAACTCTATATATAATAAAAAAAGAAATACCAAAAACGACATTTTAAATTAATTAACTTACAATACTTACACAACAATACGAATCGGCGGCCACTGTCAGCTATGTGAGTAAGTACAGACGCGTAGAATGCGCTGAGTCACCGACCACCCTTATTCGCAACAGCTGCCTCGCAATTCCCACAGGTGTTTAAATTATAGCGTAGGGCACCTACCTATGGTTCGGTCGGTGAATAGTTGAATACACATTTATACTTGAGTCGAAGCTAATTTTGTAAATGATACGTTGTTTTGTTTTGTCATTTGCGTCATTTTTCAATTAGCTTTTTTTATTTTTTTTTATCGCTTTTTTTGTTTTTGTAGTGGTTATGAAAGAAAACTTAATTATCTATAACCGTAAATATTTTTTGTATAGTGTCACAATAGGAGAGAGTTTAGATTTTGAGCGCGGTGGTTGCGCGTTCGATCTCCGTTTGGGGAAGAAATTATTTTTATTGGTGAAGTCGGTCTTTACACGCATTGTCTCACCTTCAGGCGGAACGTGGAGAACGGCGAATTTTGACACTAGTAACTCTCTGAGAAACTTGCCATAAATAGTAGGCAGAACCAATAAAAGTAAATAATACTTTTATTTCGTAAATATACATATTTTATTGTAGAATGGAACGTCATTTTACAAATTATAAATGGGTACCTTGTTGTGTTTTGTAATTCGTGTTATTTTACAATTAGCAATTTTGTTTTTAATTGCTCTTTTGTTGTATTAATTAATGGAGGAAATGAAATTACTTAGTTATAACATAAAATAAGATAATATTTTTATATTTAATCGAATCCACAACTACTGACGACATGTAGGTACTTTTAATCGTGACTAAGGCCTTTTATGGATGGAATAAATGAATGAAATTGAATGAACGACTTACACATTTGGTAAACCAAGCATAATTTTAAAATATATATAGTTATTAATTATTATCAATCTATTAAATGATATGCATAGGAGAAACAAGACTGCTCTTTAAATTCCAATAAAAACAATATAGATATGAGAGGATTGTGTAGGCCGATAATTCATATAATTTAACGGAAACTTCTCACATCTCAATCTTTTAAATTTTCATAGAAGATAATAAACATATATTATCTAATTTTTATTTTGAAACCTACATTGTAAAGTGTTCTAATACCGTTCACAGCTCAGGTCAAAGCTTCTTGACTTATATAGTTATAAGATAAAATAGAGATAGAACTAATGAAAGGGCGATATTAGTCTACATAAGCTGTTTATAGAAGGGTAGGTAGAGGGAACGTAGTAACCTAGTGTGAGGAAACTTCTGTTTCCTACTTTCCACCGAATTTTCGAGGCATTGCATATTGAGTTAAAATCAATAGCGCATAAAGAAGTAAAGTTAAAACAAAAACTTTTATTTACTTTATACATTTTACATTAAACAATTTTGATAACAATCATAGAGACGGCACATCAAAATTTAACAAATCAAAAATATATCACAAAATATCTGTCCACACCGTTAGAAAGTAAATCAGATCCGAAAGGTAGGTCTATCAATCTTTGATCAAAGCAAAAGCCATCGTCACCTCCGTCAATGGTTCCCTAAGTGCGAAATCGAACTCCATACATCACCCATTCTAGGCCCAACTTTCATCAATTTTCCACGTTTATAGAAAACAACATCATTTGTTATATTATTCAATGCAAGTATTTTTGTTCGTTGATGAAAGCTTGTGTTAATAAAATCGCACTTCATCCCTTTTTTGTCGATCACCGTCACTTAGATGCTCTGCTTGATACGCTGGTGTGGATATCATTTTTGTGTTTCTGGGGAGTATTTTTTAAAATTTAATGGTAATATTAATATTTGATTACTGGCGTTAAGTCTGCCACTCATCAGGCAATGTCTCGAAAATTGAATGAACAGTGGAGAACAGTGTTTTTACACTGTGGTCAGTCTGCCCTCCATGCTATATGCGGGATACAGCGTGAATCAGTAATGTAGAGGTTGACTTCAAATGACTTAAGTAAAATTTAAAACCATATTTATTTACTTTACTTTATTTATAAACTTATTATTATTCATATACTTATTATTATTAGTTATTTTTATTTTTTTACCTTAAAAGTAAACTCTAAACAGTGATTACATGAACATATAAAAGAATCTACTTTAACTATTTTTAGCTCAAAAAGCCCGACAGCATCCTTCCTTTTAACATATAATGAAATATTAATTCCAAAAACTGACACATTTCATATCAAATATATATCAAAATTAGCAATAATTGATTGAAATTGCCAGTTATAATTTTTATAGATCTAGTATTTGCGCTATAAAATTTGAATGTTAATTACAAACCTGACGTATTTTAAATTCGTTCATTGCAAAACGATATTGAAATAAGTGACGAATTATCTATCATATTTCCAAGAAGAGGCCGTGAGCAAGTATTTGATAGGTTCTACGAACATATGTGTTTTATCTTCAACTTACACTAGTATTGCGATATAACTATAACGCCCAATTTAAATCATTCTAAATTATTAATATCCTGTTTAAATTAAAGTTACTTTGTGCGTAAGTTGTCAAATAAGACTTATCACGAATTACTGCTTACATTTTCTCATTTTTTATGTTTTTATTTTAGAAATCATTTGAGAAACTTCATTATTTGTGTTTTTTTAAATATATTATTCATTGGTTAAGTTAGAGCTCTTAAAACGTCTATGAATTTAAAAATAAATATCTTCGACCTATTTTGCCCTTCACTGCGCCAAACCTATCTACATGCAGGAGAGAGTTTGAAATTGGATCTATGATTTTAAAGAAGGTCACAAGGACTCTTGGAGAAAGAGAAATGTACGTAGTATCGATTCCGCTAGGCATAAAACGTGGAGCCAAATAAAATAAAACAAAACTATTAAAGCGAAAAAATATAAAATACCCTTTAATTGACACTCATGGCCACCCTAACATTCAACAGGGTGGCAGTCCCGCAAGTCACGCCAGCGACAGCCCCAGCTATTGTGAGTTGACTCTACAAATTTCGCACGAAACACGTGCGTTTTAGTTATTTTTATGTTATCTATATAAATTATAAAATATTTTTTTATATTTGCTCAAAACGAATTTTTAAAGATTTTCATTCTGGTTAGTAAAATTTCGCAAAAAAATCTACGTTATATTGCTTCAGAGGTGATATTATTTTTCTTGTGGTGTATGTAGACGCAAAACAACTATTTCTTACTTTAAATCAAACTATTTAACTGGATTAATCGCGTATATAATAGTTCATGGTTTCACTTGGTGTTACCCTGAAGTGGCATTCGTCTGTCAGTTGGCGTACTACCCTGGATTCCTGCAAAATGGGCTGACTGTATCTTGCCCTCTGGTATAGTGAGCTTGAGACTTGAAAAATTTTACGAAGAATGAAGATCGCAGGTGGTGCTATTGAAATTAGGATGTTTTTATATTTCATTAAACCCTCGAATCCTTTTGGATAACCGAAATGATTAACTAGTAACTATTTCTCACTTTTCATAAATGTAGATTGAAAAAATAAATAAAAAACACGGTTTATATCCTCCATTATAATGGAGTTAAATGTGTTATCATACTATATCCCAAATGATTGTATTGTATCATATCATATTACTGTATTAAAATGTTTATGTTTTTTAAAATCTTTAAATTATAAAATAATACTTAAATCTACAATTTCACGTCATACCAATGAACTTATAAACTGTTTGTTATTAATATAAATCACATATTTGAATTGATTGTTGGTCCGATTCCTATTTAGGGGAAATTTCAGTTTTCCTATTCAATAGACAAAACTCAGAGTAAAGTTCCGTAACTCAACTCACACAATGTCGAAGATATGGTAGAAAGTAGGGAATAGATTGTCTTAACAGTAGATTTCTTTAACTACCCCGCACTACGGGAAATAGCGTGAAGTTGTTTTTTTCTACAATATTAATATAACAATACCGTCTATTACATCTTAGTTTATACTAATATCCTAAATCTCAATCAACTCGAACAGCACGTGGCCATATTGTTAAAGCCTCAAGCAAAGCATGTCCTGTAAAAAAGTGCGCGGTCACGTCGATCATTCTAATGCCTTTGAGTCGACAGCGTCTGTCTGTGCCGTGATGCCAAACACGGCTGGTTTGTTGCACTTGGTGCTTTTAAATGTAAAAAATTAATAGAAAGGAATACAAGAGGCGACGATCAAAAATGTCCGTACTTGCCAAAAAATCAAGTAATGATATTAAATTTCTTATATTTTTTTGGATATATTTTTTGTATTAAAATCTATAAGATTTTATAGAGAGAAGAGTGTAATTCCAGTTTACTTCATAAAGTTTATTTGATTATCTTCGTATTATCAAAATTCTAAGTTATTATAATTATTATAGGTTTACAAAAAAATAATATTTGTAAATCAATAATATAATTATATATGAAAAATACGATTTTTTTAATTTACGCTATATCTGTGTGTTAAATGGCGGAACTGGATGCCGTACTTTGGTAATTTATCACAGCCTGGAAATTATTTCATTTTCTCGAGTTGGAATCGAACCTACAACCATTGCACTTACAGTCAGACAGTATTACAAATATAAGGCGATTAAAAGTTCATCAACATTGATAGTATATAAACACATCCATTAAGATATTCTAGATATATCGAAAATACTTGCGTTTTAATTATGTGCATACAAAAACATTTAATGCATAATTCTTACAAATTACAACAGAAACAAGATTACAAGACAAATTGCTATTTTAATATCAATAAATACAAACATATTATACTTATTATAATACAAATAAAATAAAAATTCTAATTGCAACGTTGGATTCCGACACTTAATATCTTGAAATTGTATGCAAAACATAGAGCATGATGTTTTAACACTAGCTCTTATTTACTGGAACAAACAAACGAATAAACAATCCAAATGTAACTAAACAGCGCCAAGCGGAACACACCACAGTGACAACGGTACCGACAAAGCGGCGTACATTCGACCGATCGCTTCTAATTGTGTGATTCGATACCAAAACGCTTTGTTAGAGTAACCGCGAGCGAGCCTCGATCGTAATCGATATAACAAATTCTTATCTTTTGTAAACGCCGAAACCGAGTTTCACGATTTTTCTGAGGTCTAATTAACTAGAACTGTAAAGAACGGTTCTTTTTTCTATGATTTGTATAAGTTATTGACTTATTGAGTCGTCTTTTGTGTTCTTTGGATTTTTTTTGTTGTTGAGATAATGCAGATTGTAATGTGATAGGTGAGGAGAATTTAGGTGTGCTAGTTCCTCAATTTTTTGGAATTGAGTTTTCTATGGTTTTAATATGGATGTTCTGTCACTCTATATATTTCAAGTAAGGGTTGCTGTATCCCGCATAAACTTTAAGACATGGCGTGTTAAACGGTGGATCACAACACTTCGCTTTGTATTGTAATCATAGCCACGTAATAAAATCCGTTGAGTAGAAATCGAACCCACACCCGTTGCGTTTACATTCACTAAACGCAGTGCAGTGTCACTGCACCGTAAAGTAATTAATGATTGATGTCTCAATATCACGGAACCGCGCATAATTGCCTCGCGATTCTACTTAAGTCGTAAAATCTGTTCGTCGTAAATCCTTGGCTTGGATTTCAATGTAAATAATAAAAACGCCTTTAACAAGACCTTTATTATTTATATTGTTTTATATTATTCTATAGGTATGATACATGAAGCCCTCGTGACGCAGTTGTACAGCGTGTGTCTGTAAGCGTGACGGTTATGGTTTCAATTCTCACTCGAGGGAAAGAATTATTTTCGTTTCGTTTTATATCATAATATTCATGTATTTGTCATATAATTGTTCTATTATTTTGTATATACTTATAAAATATATATGCTTATTTAAAAATTTTAACTGAAACCTTAAAAAATCACGTAAAATTATGTAAATAAGTAAAGTCAGTATTCTGACTTCTGACGATTCCTTCAAATGTAAATAAAATAAGAAATGGAAAACATTTAAAGACAGAGTTGTTTTAACGGGACTGAGTTTTATTATGATACCCCGTTCCGTTGATTGTCGTTTCTGTTACGGAATTTTAATCATTATCGATGCGGCAATAAAGATTTTTCATTTGACTTACGATACTTACTTTCGTGTTAATCGTAAATCGTTTGGCGCCAGCTGTTAAAATCAAATTAACATGATTATATAAATTTTCATTAAATCACTTATACATGTGGCGGTGCACGGTATAGTGTACTTCCACATTTTTCTTACATTTTAAGTTTCCTAACTGAATGGGCCGCTCACAATGAATGTAGGTTCGATTTCCATTTGGAAAAGTATTACATAATATGTACATATATTATATAAATATTTAATATTACTAAATTTTATTAATGTGAAAATTTCAATGTCATTCTACTACTTAACAAATAATTATTTAGCTGCTATATTATACAACAATCTTTTTTTTTTTATTATATTTATATAAAAATATATTAAAATAATAAAATAAACATAAGACACAGTACCATATGTTTGACGATACACAGTTTAGTCCAAAGTGACACACGCGTATTGAACTCGTCAATTGTTTGAGTAAAAACTGTAATTAAATGAATATACTTTTAATTTATTATTTTTAATGTTACTTAATCTTTTAACGATTATTTTCTCTTTTCAGTTATGAATCCTGTGGTGTTATGAAATAAATATTTTTCAACGTAAGTTACAGATTTTTTGTTAAATGATTTTTAATTAAAACTCAATGTTTTTGAAATGCACGTATGAATGAGTTTTAAAATATAATAGTACAAATACAATATTTAAATATAAGTTTCATATTTGAATACCAGAGTGGGGAAATGATAAAAATACATCATACGAAAAAGCGACCATTGTGTTAGAATGTATCAGAACAAACCAAACCGCTGCGTTAAGTTCCGCCACATAATCAGGACACGGAGTGTCTTAACTAGGTTACCTTTGCATACGCTGCTATGAAAACGTTAACTTGTTTTTATCTAAGTAACTTGAAATGATATTGAGACCAGTAGTGGCACAGGAACACGACGCAGGACGCGACTGTTGTGCGCGCTGTGTTGAACGCGCCGGGTTGTGGGTTCGATTCCCAAGAATTTTTTTTTTCTATTTTCGGTTTTTTTAATAGTTTCGAAAGCAAAAAGAGCGGTTGAGTTACGCTCAACACGCAATGCCACCAGAAATCGGCAGAATATGGGGAAAGTCTTACAACTAGGTTCCCAGGTGCCCTCTACTTACCACTGCTATATGTGGGAAACAATACAGTTAAAAAAAATATTAAATATTTTATAATATTTAAATACTTAACCACGAATAACCAAAACAGTTATACATCAGTTTATTTAACTATAGTTCAGTTCTGTTTAGTTTGAGTGCTAAAGAGAGCTGTCACTCGTCGATTGTCACGGATTCGACACCGAAGTGAGAACATTAGAATTTTCTAGGAACTCTAAACACGCAAATAGAATGTTTGAAGCGTCGTCTCTAATAGTAGTTTGAGATGTTACTTCACTTATATTATTATGTTAAACCAAATATAAGTACATATGTCGATGTGGCGCAGGGGTACACGAGTTCAGCTATAAACCCGGTGGTTGTGGCTTCGATTGCCTCTCGAGGGATTTAATGTTTCATGTTTTTATTTCTACCGAAACGACTAACTTGTAATATATCTGATAATAAAAAAAATAACAATTTGAACCATTACTTACATACTCTGGGTTCGACAACCTCTAGGATTAATAAATTATTTTCATCCCTGCCTTGACAAGATGCAACGTTTCGAATTCGGAAAGTAGGGAGTGTCACAACACTGGGTCCCCAATGTCTTCAATTTTTTTTAACTAACACTCTTTATCCCTCATTTAGCAGGATAGACAGAAAACAATTTTTTTTCCACATATTCCAACAAATTTGTTGACATATGTTTGTTTTTATGCTTTTTTTAGAAAAACATATAAAAATCTGAACGAATCGTAACTTAAAATTCCATACAAATCCTAACTAAAGGTCAAATATATCACACATTCAAGTTAATTGAGTGCGACGTTATCGCTACCACGGTGTTAGTGTCAATTTGGTTAATTGTCCTCCACATGGATCTGTGTGGACTAGAATATGCTTTCTATTAATTATTAAGATTTAATTTGACATCGATATGTTTTTGATCTTTCGGATTTTGTTGTTAAATAGCATTTCCTGCGGTTTTACTAATATATATAATTAAGAGTCGTGAACCTGAAACGACTAACGTGATGTTATATAACTTATGGCCTTCCTTGATATTATTTTTGTAGGTTCCTACTTAAAGCAGGGTGGGCTTAGCGAACTTGGTAAAGGTACTTCCGTTCCCCACTGTCCGCCGCCGTGGCTGCATTGCGTGTTGAGTGGTAGAACTGAACGCCAAAAATCGAACTTTTTTTTGCTCACCTTTGTATATATATTATTTAACCCTTTCATTTAACCCGAATGAAGATTCGAACTGCTCACTCAACACATACTATGCTACATTTATGCAAGTAGGTAGGTGTTATCGTTCCAAATATTTTAGGTGATTCCCAAAGTAAATACCAGTCATATTAAATAAATCATGCGCAATTTACAATTCCACTAAAGTCAAACGACACGCGTCCTTTACGACTTTTCCGAAATGACTGACACAACTGACAAACGAAAAGCTGAAACATAAATCTATTTAATACAACCTAAAATACTTATTGACTATTAAACCTAGAAATTAATTTGATGATTTTGTAAATGTTTATATTTAAAATTATGATCGTTCTCCTATTATTACTTCTATTAGCTTCTCAGTATTATATCCCACACGTCGTCGACAGAGGGATTATGAGAACCTAGTGTTAAGACAATTCGTTCCCATTAAGACACTTAGGTTACCCACTTTGGGCCGAATTCTCCAGATATTGCGTGTTGAGTAGCGAAACTCAAAATAAAATATTAAATACGCATTTCTTTCTTTCGGAAATCAAACCCCAAATCCAGAATCGTCGCGTTTACAATCACACCCTACTACAAGCCTGAAACAAACCTATTAAGTTAAATAAAAAGCAGCGTTGAGTTCCACAACTCAATTAGTAATATTAAAAAGTAGGAAAGTAGACAACGGAGTGTCTTAACACTATTCTCTACGTATCCTGTGAACAGGAAACGAATACTAGCGTGTAAAGGTACATGACACTAGCAACTAGCAAGCAATATTGTAATAAATCAAATTCAAATAAATGACTGTTGAGACTGAACTAATACTAATTTTAAACAGTTCGAAATGTCGCGAGCATTTTGCAATAATGTCATACTAAATAGTTGTATTTAACTGAAGTAACAGAAGTAGCAGATCAAACACTGTGCGTTTTGTCATTATTAGCTATTATTAGACACTAACTCATTGTCCATTGTATATATTTTTGTATCAGCTTCACGCTGTATCCCGCTCTTTATAGAGCGGGATACAGCGTGTACAAGACACAGTACTAAGACACTACGCTCTCCACTCCGGATTCTGTTGAGTTGACGTTGACTTCCTCCACTCTACAAACACAGGGTCTCAAAAAAAATTGGAAATTGGGGAACGGCGTGTTTTAACACTGGGTTCTCCATGCCCATCAAGCGACCTTGACGCTAAAATAATGAAAATATGTCTTTACATATATAAATATATAAAAACGTAGCGATCTATAAATGTCACTTTCATTTATTGTCAGCCGATACTTAATTATTATTCCATCGTCTATCTTAGACGCGGTCTTGATTCGAGACTATTGATTCGCTAAAACTGACAACGACGTCTAAATATAATTATAGGTCACAAATATTATTGCGATTTTGTTCCAATAATCACTGAAAAGTTAACTACTGGTGGTGGCGGCGTTAAGTTACGTTATTACTGCTTCCATTTATGTGTCGAATAGTTCTTAATATTATTACTCGTATTTACAAATAATATGTAGGTGAACAATGCCACAAATTTTTGACATATGTAGCTCTAAATATAGTTCTCAATCGCGAAACGATTATATTTAAATTGGGACACAGAGTGACTGAACACTACTAGCTTTGACTATGCTGTTGTATCTGTTGTAAAGGGAATAACGTGTAACTAATAACATGTTATAATTTCAAGTAATTGTTAAGTGCTTTACAAAATTCGAAAAATTATTACAACAAATCAGTTTCTACAATCTTGGTTTTCATAGATTAACATTTGCTCTAGAACACAAAATCTATACAAATTCACACCCAGGTTGTTATGAGTAGACCACGGTACTTTCGAGAACACATAATCGGTAATAAGAGGTATTAAGAGCCTGTAGCATATGTTGCTCCGTTACCGCTTCCCCGACTGGCATGAAGCGTGAAGTTAAAAAAAAACAATACAAAAAACGGGTCAATCTTCAATTTTCAATTTAAAACGTCCGGCCAATGATATCTTATCGCCTTATCATTTACACAAAGAAATCTCTAATCGACGATGGATACGCAGACGTACCCATTGTTATATATACTTTATTGTACGCGAAAATCGGAAAACTCATTATAAAACCGTCGTTTCTATAGAACGTAATAAGTTGAGATTGAATGGTAATTTATAATTTTTTGTTTGAATTGATTGTTCAGGGTATTGTGTGTATTATAAGTGTGAGTTCGATTTTTTTTTTTAACTATTTGTGTGTGAATTGATTTTGAATTGATTACTTTGATTGACAGAAAAATTATTGTTTATTTATATTGTTTAGTGGTTGTTTAAATTTTAAAGTATTGATGCTTACATATTTTTTAATTCAAAAAGTACAGCCAGCATGTTACTTCAAACGCTTGAGGATGATTGTATGTATTAAAATTATTTGCGAGGGTCGTTGTCGTCGTACAAAAGTGTTGCTGTAATCGCGACAGTTGTAGATTCCATTCCCACTCGGAGGAATTATTATTATTTATTAATATTTTCGTTTCTTCGCTCTGGAAACAAGGTAAAGCGGAAATTCCGCTTAAATTCTTAACACTACGTTCCCGCTGCCTAACTTTAAAAATATATATTCTCCCCTAACTCTGATAAAGTATAGCATTAAGTTCCACCACTTAAAACTGGGTTCCCTCTCCTTACGCTGATATATAAGAAATAGCGAGTACCAGCCATTCCTCAACAATTTCGCAACAAAAAACCAAAATAAACACCGTGACGGTCAATTTACACGGCCATCAAAGATGCATTTCGAACAAACTCCGATTCGATTGATTGCTCAGTGGAGGTGATTGGTAAAATCTTTTTATTCTTAACTAAATACTATCTCGATTGTGATCTCGGCTTGTTGAAGTGTTGGAGATGATGAGATAATGATGTCTTCATATTGTTCTATTCAGCTTGCCCTTAACGGATTTGGTTGAGTTAGTATTGTTATTATAGTTGTTTTAGCTTAACGTTGTTTCCAGCATATAGCAGGGTAACGCAAGGAACCAAGTTCCCAACTTGGGAACCTAATGTTAAGACTCTCCGTTCCTATTAATTTCTATTCTCACTTTTCAAATTCTGGATAATGTGCGTGTTGAGTGGCGCATCTCAATACTGCGCTTAGCCTCGTTATAAGGAAGTGAATATGAAATTATTCGATATTCTATTTCCTCAAATGGGAATTGAACCCACACAACCTCATCGCATTTACAGACGCAGGTTCATGACACTTCGCCACGACTGACGACGAATTTTAATTTTTTTTCTTACTTAAGGCATAATATATTGTATCATACGAGGAAACTTAAGAGAAAGAATGGATATTAAATTACCTAAAAATAATAAAATACAAATAGTTCGTTAAAACAAATTTAATACATTTTAACGTAATTATTGTGATAGATATCTTTAAATCAAGAGTGAGTGTACCAATAAAATGTAACTGGATCTGGTGCTTTAACAAAGTGCGGCGTTAATTTCCGCCACTTTACATTTTTATCGAAAATCGGAGATCGGAGTATCTTAACACTGGGTAGGTAGAAGGTAGGTAGATACGCTGTGAAGCCAAAATATAGACAATCATTAAATTAAGATAAACTTTTGCTATATTTCAAAAATAATAATACCATTTGGATATTAAGCTAACAGTAGACACTACAGTATAAGAGACATACGGTCATGAGAATCGAACCTATAACCGTTGTACGTACGTTCATTTACCTACTTAAGAACCGTTTAACAACTGCTTTAGCGTTGTTAACTTATTGCGTTAGTTAAATAGTTAAGACGCCGCGGTTATTTAACTGTTTCAAGTAATGAGCTTTAAAATTTTAATGTATTACATGTCTTTAGAGTTAGTATTAAAAGGTAATATCATTTAAATCTTTATACCTTAGTCTATTTAGCTAAACCATATAATCTTCCACGTTAGAAATAAGTATGTTACAAAATCTTCCGTTACTGCGTGACTGGGCAAATAACGGAACTCCAAAACTTAAAAATTTAAAATTTGGTATATAGGGTATTTGGTACATGGGTAAAGGGGATGTAAAAGAGCATCAACAGATTATTTTTTTTAAGTTGCTCTTCTGAACGGGAAAAGTGATACTTTTCATTTTACGTCTTAAAGATCACGAAAATGAGGCTGCAGGCGACGACTAGTTTTATAAATATGTTCAGCAGATTGCGTTCTCTTTTAGTTACCATATTTATAAATCGGTCTCAACTCTGAGATCGGTATCAATATCGATTTCAGAGTTGAGACCGATTGAAGGGAAAGTCCAGTAGTTTAGCTTATGCGTCTCAACAGTCGGTCGGTAGGTAGAGAGAACCCAGTGTTAAGTGGTGGAACTTAATGAGATCTCAAGATCTATCTCAGTTATATATATATATATATATATATATATATATATATACATATATACATAGATTATAATCTATGAATGAAAACATATATATATATACATAGATTATAATCTATGAATGAAAACGGCATGCCTAGATCGATCTAAGACTTGAGAGCGGCTCATAAGTTCGTATCTTAATCCTACCGCCAAACCTCGACTTAAAGACAGGAAAGTCCAGTAGCTTAGCTTATGCGAAGTCAGTCTGTCATTCAAACAGTAACGGATGAAGATACATAGGATATAAATAAAGATTCACAATAAAGACAAGCAATTCTAACGATTGATTTAATTAAATACATCTTCTTTACTAAATTTTACGACCTCCATATATATATTTGTTAGAGAACATCTATAGAGATTTCAATTACAAACCATGGCTATATCTATAAACTATATATTTTATTATTATATAATGTATTTCGTTGTCATTACGAGTGGTAATGTTTCAATCATTTTGAGTACAGCAATTATGAATCGTAAACCATGGATGAGCGCGTCTCGGTTACGATTTAATACCGGACTATGTTTTATTATTTTCAATGGTTAAATGGAAAATGCTTTATGGTTTAGACCTCGTGTCTAATGAGTGACTGACTGACTCTATTTTTTTTGTCAGTCATGTCAGTATATTTTAGTAGTCTTAATTCCACTAGGTTAATCAATTTAAATATATTTTTTTTAAAATTTTATCGATAAAATAACATTTGTTTTTATTGTATTTTTGTTATTTTTTAAAATCTATATAAAAATTGAGAGAAAGAACTCTTTATCATTAGCGGGGTACCCAGAGGCAATTTAGCATTTGGAGTTCCTTTTCCCTCTGACTTCCCCTATGGGGGGACGGTATCTATACATCTTGAAAGTAATTATAGGAGAGTGCCTTCTAAGTAAACGGGATTGCGGGAAAAAACGTGATTCTATTTTTCATATTAGAGTCGTATTAGAACGAACTTGCAGGGACCCACTAGCAGGCACAGTACAAGTATAAGAAAGGAATGCACTTTTAATATTGCACTCGTTGCGAACACGTCACTCCGTCACGTCACTTTATGTTTAATAAAATTTCCCATATTTAGACTGACAATATTATATTTAGATCTATGTTCATATTCCTTTATACTTATACTTTAAAGTAAAATTTTATCTTTGATTTTATAAGGGAAACTAATATAGACATGATATTGATGTTTGCGATATGTGGCGGAACTCAACGCCGCGTCTCGTCTAAGCAAACCTGTCAACATTTACATTAATACTAATATAAATTAAATTATTTAGAATCAATTATTAAATGACTGTATTATGCACTCAATTTTAACATTTAACTTTATATAGCTTTTTAATTGTTCCATGAATGAGTTTAAAACTAAATTAAAGCGTACTAATAAACCCATTACTCGATACTTATGCACCTTGACTATGAACACGTTTCCTTTGAACCTATTTTTGTTTTCTTTTAAATTTTTACTGCAACCCTTATAGTGGGGTAGGCAGAGGGAAGCTAGTGTTGAGACACTACTTTGTTCTCCATTTTTCGTCTATTTTTCGAGACATTGCTGGTTGAGTGGCGGAATTTAACATCGCAGCTTCGTTATGTAATCAGAACAAAAAAATAATTAATGAATCCCCAAACCAGAAACTGAAGTTACAAACTTTGCGTTTACAAATAATATTTGTCGTAATTTTTTTTGTTTGTATTTATTGCCTCTACTTTGAGATTTTTTTTCACCTGTATCTGCCTATACAATGCAAGTTAGGTATCGGAACTTAGTTTTAAGACACTTGCCATTGCTTGGAACTTAACGCCGCGAGCCCTTGAAAATTTTACGTGACTAAAATTATTTTCAATAATCTGTGATATTTACATACTTATAAGTTCTAAAACAAAAACAATTTTTAATACTGAAAACAGACGGTTCAAGAGTCATTTCGAAAAAAATTACATACTTTTTGCTAATACATACATAAGAGAAAACGTATTTATAGCGCAATTAAAGTAACATCTGCTTCGCTAGTAAAATTAACTTATGATATGTAGTATAATCGTTAATATGTATACAGTGTGTTCAATTTATGAAATAATTATGATAAGACTACTTTTTTTTAGCCTCCCTATAGGAATTACGTGATAAGATGCGAATCTTAAACAGTTTCATAATAGGAAGGTATATATTTTTTTTATAGAGACGGTGGGAATTGAACTTAGAATCGTCCCGTTTGGTCTATTACATGCCAAAATTATTTTATGCTTATAATAATAATATAGAGCTGGAAGTCATTCGTGGTGCAGGTACAACTATTCAGACGACATAAGCTGTGGTCTGTCGGGTCGATTCCCATTCGAGGAATTAAAATATCTATTTACTATTTTCGGTTTGGTTCGGGTTACGCGCAATGCCTCTAAAATGTAGAATTTGAAAAGCAGGAAATAGTCGTTTCTTAATGGGAATAGAGTGTTTTAACACTAGGTTCCCATATTCTCTTCCCTGCTATGTGCGGCATATAGTGTGAAGCTAAAAAAATAACTTATAATTTCTTAATATTTGATAGGTATCGAACCCACAATTTTCGCGTTGACTGCCCCTCAGCGAATCGATGGGATCATAAAATAAATTTATAAATGTAGTAAAATTGTTAATTAACATGTAGCTACTCGTATACAGCGTGTTTCCTGCGTGTTCATGCAAGTTACTCGATGAGCTTTATAAGGTATCATAATTTAAAATACAACCGTCTGAATATTGATAGTAAAATAATGACTGGCATTAAAGAAAATAATTGTGAAATCAATTTTAAATGTTCCTGCTTCTTTAATAATATTTATGTTTTTCTTTGTCATAAATCACTACAGATATGTTTAAGAAAATTTATTTGGTAGAGTTTTTCAAATTTTCTTTAGTATCATTCCGTATCCTGCATATAGTAGGGTCACTTCTTACTTCCCCTTCCCCACTGTTCTCCTTATTTTCCAGATATAGCGTCTTGAGGGGCGAAACTCGACCAGTAATAGAGCCAACTAACTCGCAGGAATGAATTATTTGCTTTTTGCATATTCTTATTATCACTTAATTCCTTCAATTTGGCATCGAACCCTCAACCGAAGCGTTTAAACTCAGACACTACGTTAAATATTTAATATATATTATATAATTTTATATTACAAAAAACATTAACGCTCAAAGGAAATGAAGGAAGTATGGACGAGATATGTATCCCTTGCCTTTGCCTATTTTCCGCCTTATTTCAAATTCAATCATTCAATCAAGAAGAAAACAATATAATAGATTTTGTATTTGCACATTTGCACAGGGGCACAAGCGTGCACCTGTAACGGAATGTCTTAAGAATTTGGCAGTAATTTTGAACGTAGCGTTTCTACCATATATTTATTCCCAGATTCCCTAAGTCTGGTATGTACGGGAGAGAGCTAAAAATAGCTTTATGTTTTTTTAATTGTAAAAAAAAATCAGCGTGGGCGGTACTAAAAATCATTTATAATTAACATATCTTGCCTTATCACACTGATAGGTAGTGTTCAACCAAGTTACTTTGAAATTTAGCGAACACAAGACGGCAGTGCGTAGGCGCATTTGCATAGCATCGTTGCCTTTTAGCTTACTTTATCTCCTCTCTTTTATTCCTTTTTCTCCTTTATTTTATCCTTTTTTTCTTCTTTATTTTAATCGACAGGTGTTAATTAACTGTGTGTGAGGTCTACCACCTTTTAGTATAATTATTTGAGATACAAAATTAGTTTTAAAGCACGAACGGCTTGGACGTGTACTGAATATATGTATGTAAAAGTCGCATGTTTAAATATAAATGATTAAATGGTCACGATTTGGTTTTGTTTGAGAGAGTTGTGGCGTAGTAGGAGCCCTTGATTATAAGCAGATGGTTGTGGGTTCGTCTTCTACTCGCTATGGTAAAACAAGGGACGAAAGTACGTATTTGAGCGGTGCGTGAAAAATGGAGTCTACGTTAGGATAGCAGGCAGGCAGGAAGCAGGGGTAGGTAACGTCGTCGTTGTCGTAAAACAGTGTCGATTATACTGCACGAAGGTCACGTGAAAAGCATGACAACCCTCAAGAGGGAACATATGAAGAGGTTGATCACAGTGGATGAGGTGAAAGAGGTATGCAGAGACCGTAGCGTATACTTATAAAATAACGAATGTCTTCTAAATATGGTAAAGTTAAGTTGATAAAAACTTTCAATAACACGCTATTAAAATTGTTAAACTGTATAGGATACCTCTTGTATTTTTATGTCGACATTTCATTTCCTTTTACAATATGCTCGATAATAAATATCACATTAGAATCTAATTATGGGTTTGAACGTGACACGAACATATATTAACCGATTTTTTATAAAAAAAAAATCTATTATACGTTATTGTTTTATGCTGTATATAATACTAGTTACCACCCGCAGCTTCAGTGGACATAAATTATTAAAATGAATATTTTTTTCCATTCCCTTCGAAATTTTGAGACATTCTTTCTCTTTGCTGCCCTATACTCCTCCTTACTCACATCACTTAACATTTCCAAATTTCGATATTTTACCAGCTTCGTGTGTTCGTTGCTTTTCAGTCACTCTGTAACTAAAGTTTTATATCTTATTAATATTAATAATTTACACAAAAACTACTAAACGGATGAGATTAAACTTCGCTGTTATAGAGCTTATACCTACAACAGAATAATACATAGGCTACAATTTATGTAAAAAAATGCATAATTTGGCTATGACATGGTAATAAGTATAAGCGGGCGAAGCCGCAGTTGGGGTAATAGTTTTTCTATAAATAATCATTTTCAAGAAAACTTTAAAACAGAATCAACAAATAACTTATGTTAACCCTTCAAGACATTACGTTCAGTTGCACACAAACTGCCCTAAAGAGATGAAAATCGCTCAAAACAGACAGATACCTTATCTAACCCCCAAACATTCGACTTTAGTTCTTAAGTAAAGGTCTACAAGACATACTTACAGTATTTTAAAATATTTGTATCTGCAAATAAATTGCATTTCAAAGTTATCGCATGGAGACCTGCCGATGTCGTGGGCTAAACTGATATACGTGTATTCTATCAGATGAATGAAAGGTTTTTATAGGTAACTTTGAAATTAATGTTAATGTTATATTGACGTTTTAAAAGTAATGGCTCCCACAAATTGTGTATTATACGGAGTTAAATAACTAGCTTATTTGAGATGGAGTTCATTTGATAGTTTTTTAAGTTTCACTCTATATCTATATATAGCGGGGTAAACAGAGGGGAGCTAGTGTTAAGACATTCTGTTCCCCTCTTTCCGCCTAACTTTCGAGACATTGCGTGTTGAATGAAGGAACTCGCGCTTAGTCTTGTTACCAGAGCAAGTAATTCAGTCCTCCGAGAGGGAATCGAATCTACGACAGTCGCGTGTACATTTAGACACTGCACCACAACGACGTCGTGCAACTAAAGTCACCATAAGTCAATTCATATACACATTGATTACCAAAGTTTCATCCATCTAAAATCGAGTCCAGTCAACGTTAACGCAAAGGAAATTGAGCAAAAAACGAATGTTTTTCAAATTTTGCAGTCGCATTCATTAAACTCGTTCGATATCCCTTCACAACGCACCCCTGTCAAGACAAACAGTCTAAGACACAATACCACCCGAACCACCCTTTGAAAAAAGACACCCCTCTATTGTCGCGTAAGTTAATACGTTAGCTACTGTAGTGTTACTATTATAAGTTATTTCAATGATTGCTGTTGTAGTATTTCTATAAATTGCATGCATGTTTTGATTTTTTTTTAAATAAATATATAGTTATTTTGCTTTTATTAACTTTAATATATTTGATGTTGTACCTCTTGTAATAAGATTATATAGCTTAGTTGTCTAGATTGCTATAACGACTCATACAATTTAACTAGAAGAAGCGCAGGTTCATTTCCTGCCTCATACAATTTTAATACAGAATATTAACTCAAGACCAATCAGGAAAACGCGCTCGCTAGCGTCCACAAACTTTGGTACAGACAGTTCTCTCCGGATATGAAGATAGCAGGCAAAAACGACTGGAGTGTCGACTGGAGAGACGAGTTATATTTTGTTTCTACAGTGGTTTTTTTTTTGCTTATACAGTATGTACGTATTGTTTGTATCGTGTGTTTTTTGCCACTGTACTATACTGTTCTCTGAAGCTATCGATTGGTAACCATGTGTTGTCTATGTGTATTAATTTCTATACTTTTTTCTGTGGTTTTGCTGTGATTTAGTTTTTTTTATTATAAAGCTTGCTACTACAATTACATACATTGTCGCTCTGTAACGAGGCAAAGCGAAGCGTTGATTTCCGCCATTCAACACGCAATGCCTGAGTGGGGAACTAAAGTGTCTAAATGGGAACAGAGTGTCTTGACATTAGGTTTCTAGGTTCCCTCTGCCACCCTGCTATTTGTGAGAGCTAAAAAAATAGATTTTCACATTTTGCCACGTTACATATTAACATATAAGTATTTCTTTTCTTGTAATTTGTTTTTATCTTTTCGCTAAGATCCCCCATAGTCCACGCACCGCCTTAATATCGAGACATTGCGTCTTGAGTGGCGATGTGGTCAATGAAAAACGTAAACTTCTATAACATTACAAAAAAAGGTTCCCCGATACAACTATTTAGCTTAAAGCTCGAAGAAGCTATCCTAAGCTCCAACCTACACCATAAAGCTGAATAATCTACTAACATCGTATTTAAAAAACCATTAGCCGATACGAACCTCCAATAAACATCCAACTTTACCGCTCTTGTCACGATTTTATTAAGAACATTTTTATAGTCATATACATACTCGTACATCGCAACCATCATTTTGTACTGAAATAATTTAAAATATCGTATCGAAGGCAATAAACGAATAAAATTTTATATAGTCGACTAATAGCCGGTATTTAATTAAAATATTTAACTTTAAACTTAATATACCGTGAAGTGTATAATTTTGCTTAAATTTTTCCCCCCCACTTTGTATGACGATATCGATTTTCAATAGATTGAACGAAATGCTCGATTCACATTGTTTTACGATAATGAGGTCTTTATTTTTTTTTGGTTTTGTTTTTATTTTAATTGTTTTTGTTAATTGATTGTTTGTTTATTAGTATATCGCGTGATTGGGGTTAGATTAGTTGTGTAGATAATTGAGTATGTATGTTTGTATGTACGTGTATGTTTAATTAAAAATATGTAAACTTTCTAGTTAATAAATATGGTAGCTTTAATTTTTTTTTCCGTAGGGAGGCCAGAGGGAACTTAGTTTTTAGATTTTAGTTATTTATTATCTGCTTAATATTTTCGCGATATTACGCGTAGTGAAATTCAGTGCTGCGCTTTGCTATATCTTAGTACAGAATAGGCGGAGGGAATCTGAAATCCTTGTGTTAAGACACTCCGTTCACCACTTTCCGCTAAATTCTGGAGGCTTTGCACGTATAAATAATTTATGAAAACAGATTAAAACTACATTTATAATCATTTCTCTGGGTAGGAAATAAAATATCATGTTTATACCTTGACGCTATTTGAGTATTAATCAATTAAATGAGATAATAGCAAAAAAAATTGAAGTTAAATATAATTAAATTTAATGCTAACTATGCTACACTTAAGACGCTTCTTATTTTTCATAGTCATTATAAATTAAAATATTTTTTATTTAATCAGACCATTACAAGTACTTTTGAATCGAGTCAAGTTGAATAAAAATGTGAGTAGTATCAGTCCTACAGGAAGCTACCGGTAAGGAAGGCAGCCGGTATAGTATTAAATACTGATTTTGGCGTATTTTCATATTTTGAACTGTGTTTGATGCTTTTTGCATAAATTTGTAATCTGTCTATAGATAGTAGAATTATCGATGTTATAATATTTTTTTTGCCAATATCACCTCTACCTATAATATATATTATGCTGCATTTGTAAAATTACGGGGCGAAGGAAACTGATTTTTTTCTTTTCATGGGGAGTTCTAGGGGAGTAAAGAGGATTGGAGACCTACTGAGAAAAGATTTGTTAAAATTACTTAAAAGATCTCGTCTAATAGTCCGCTTAAACGAATCCGTTGACTCTACCTTGCTCGACAGTATAATGGAATTTTCCTTCTGTCGAACCCGTAAATTGCTAAACGCGAATAAAAACACACATCAACTAAATTGAAACCAATTCTAACCGTTTCAAAGAGCACACAAAACACAAACAATACCCTATATACTTTTAATAACACAAAAACGCAACTATAAACGTAGAGTCACTTACGATGTAACATCTAAAGGAACAGCGGAATGTTTTTATTTTATTCCCAATATAAATGGTGGGTTATAAAATTTTTACTGTCATATAATTTAATATGTCCTCCAGCCAATCAGCTCCTATCGTATCGGATGATATTAGCAAGAAACTTATGATTGAGCCGCGTTCCTTGCATTAACATATTTTATAAGTGATAATATCAAGTAAAGTTTATTTGTTGGGCGGATATTTTATTGAGATTTGAGCTTGCTTGAGTGTTTGTATCGAATTATGGTTCGGTTTTTCTCATAATCGATTATTGTGGTATAAATAATATCGATTTGTGCAGTAATATAATTAATTGTTTGTATACACAATGGTTGTGGGTTCAATTACGATTGATTGAATGGTGATGCTGAATTCTTATATTAGATAAATAAATATCTTACCGTAATTACCCAATGTTGAGAAATTCCTTTTTCCAAATTTCGAGTTCACAACAACAAACACAACGCTGCTTTTTGTCTTATGACGCTTTGTCTCCAGAGTTCTGCGAAAAATGCGGAACGAAAGTGTTTTTATAAGAAACGAAGTGTTTTATCATTAGATCCACACCCGCTTCTTTGACGCTCTCGCAGAGTCCCTCTGCGTTCCAACGATCCAATTATAGCCACAAACGTCCAGTACATAGGTAGGATTCATTCCTTAATCGCACGACACACTCTCTGCCGCCGTAAGAGGCGATGAGGCCAGTCCTATCCCACGGCACGTCACGGCGCGACGGGGCTCAATGGTCGAAACCACCCCTGATTAGCTTATGCAGGTGCCGGCCGGGCACTGCGCCCGGTGACGCTGTCGTCATACCATCCCACCGCAATCAAGTCCATTCAAAAAAAAATATCATTAGGTTCCCGGGTTCCTTCTGCTGAATATGGGATACAGCGCGAAGCTATAAAACAAAACTTTTATAAAAAAGCTAAACACAAATATTACCTATATAACTATTATCGATATATCTCAAGTATCAAGACATAGCGTGTTGAGTACTACTTGAAGCTGCACTTCACTTAAACGGAGAGATGGAAGTCGTATAAATATACTAAGATCGAACTTACAATCTCTCCATATATGGCTAAACGGTATCCCACCGCGCCGCAGCATCGAAACGCAATCCACACACAAACATACATTCTAAAAACTATAATTCAAAGAAATACACAGTTAATTGTACACCATTACTAGTTCGTTGACATCCAATAAGACGCCACAATTGAGATTCATGCCTGTCAGACCAATATTAATAAGGGCTGATTCATGTGATGGGACTTGGGAGTGTTTCGACGTCGGTCTGTTGTTGCCCTATTGATGGGGATTTTGACGTTTTGGTTGATGGGTACCCTGCTCTATATGTGGTTTAATGGTGAAAATAATATATATTTCTTGTAGATCTTTATATTATATTCATTCATTTCATATGGGTGAAATGGGAAAAAACAGCGTAAAAGCTGAGATGAGCTGGGAAAGAGGAACCTAGTGTTGATACACTACACTCTTTTTTTCCCCAATTTTCTAGACATTCTGTTACCCGAACCAGGAAATTAAACTTATTTATTTCACATAGTAGGAATCGAATCTGCAACGCTGATGCTATGCCGCTTCGGCACGAATATATCACTAATATATAATTATATTTTTTAAAAAATATAACGGACTTTAACCGGATTCCATAACCAGAATCTAACTAAACTCTAATCAAATTACCCTTAAAAATACCTAATCTAGCCCAATTTACATAAAAAAATGGTATAAAAATATTATTTTGTATGTCTGAAATTGATAACTTATTAACATTGAAAAAATTAACTTAAAGTACCCACAAAAAATAAGATTATTAATATAGGAAATGTTTCAAAACAACTTATCTTAGTTTTTAATCATATTACTTTTATATATTAGTAAAAATAATCAGTAATTGTAATCTAATTGTAATCAATACAATTAAGAATTGAATACACTACCTCAACATAACAGTATACCTAACTACTGTGCTATCAGACCAAAACTCTACGTATCTATCTATCTATACATATATGTGCATACTGGTGCACTTTATAACATCAGACAATCTATCATTATCACATATTAATTTTGAGATCTTCTAAATAATTGTTGGCGTTGCCAAATGTCCGTCCGTCCGTCCTCGTGGTGTAATTGGAGTTGATTCAACGATATACAAGTGGCAAAGATCAAGTGTTTATAACACGAAGACGTTAGCATTATTTTTTTTCGCTTCACGCTACATCCCGCATATAGCGGGATCTTAGGGTTCCAGGTATAATCAAGCGTTGACACCAGAGTTAAGAAATGAAAATATGATTTATTTCGGTTCTTCGAGTGGGAATCGAACTCACAAACCGTCGCGTTTACTCAGCTGTGCCCCAGCCCCACGATTGGCCTCATGTAATTACTGTAATAATAATTAATAATAGGTATTTGATATACCTATTGATTATAATCCATTTCATTGATAAAAATCTATATCAAAAATTTTAAGACGATGACGATAGTTACAATTTCTCATATTAAAATTTTAGTATCCTTTATAAGATATACTTATGTACATATAAAGTGGTTGTAAAAGTTAATATAACCAAAATATGTAGTGATCTAATACTTTTAACAAAAAGAATTTGTTTCTTTGCACGCACTAATCTCAGAAACTAAACGTTAAGATAGATTTTTTTTCTGATTGGATAGTCCATTATCGAGGAGGGCTATACTCTATGTTACATTTGGAGCTCCCATTTGAAATGAACATTGACTCCTTCAATTGCTATTAGTCTTTGCTATATAATGAGCTTAGACTAATATATTACATGTCCGCTGAGATCAATCTCATAGTATATTAGTACTGTAGTTCAGAGTTTGATAAAGTAGTGTTAACAAGATTTATGGAATTAAAATGTTATAAACGATAAATTTGACGCCGTCACCGCTGAATGTGTGACTGTAAATGCGGTTATTGTGAGTTCGATTCTCGCTTTCACGATTTGGTACCAAGGTATAGCAGCGTTGAGTCCGCCACTTAACTCGATCAACTCGGCAATATCTCGATCATTAAGAGAAATTGAAGAAACGGAGTGATTTACATTAATTTAAAAAATAACTTATAAATGCCCATAAAAACCTAATGCCAAAACACTCCGTATTATCATTCCTTATTTTCCGTACATTTTGACAGCACCACGTTTGTGACATCAGAAAGTAAGAACACAATATATTGCACTCAAATATGCAACTCAAATATGAACCCGCGATCGTCGCGATCATCCACACGTCCTAACTGTATAACAAGTTTATTCATAACAAAATTAATCCTGCAATGTAACCCAACACCTAAGGATCTGTCGCATTCATTTCTAACCAGTACTTGCGCGTGCGTCACTTAAACCGACATTAAATATTTAACTCTATTTAAATGTTAATACAGTACATTTTCATTTTAAATTCTACATACAAAGTAGAATCTAGTCTTATTAAACGAGAAACGAGACATAAGCATCCATCATAATTCTGCCTCATTTTGTAATATGTTCTGAGTTGCTATATTTTGATACGATTGCAGATTTTCATCGTGCGTACGCCGAGCTCTTACGGTGTAGTTGTTAGAGATAGTTTTCGCTAGATCTAAGGTGGTCGTCGGTTTGATAGTAGGTGCGTGGGCACCCGGTCAGACAAGTTGCGGAGATGGTTGATATCTCAAGAATTTTATTTCGCTAATCCCTTTTCAGCTTTCTAATGTTAATTGGCGTTTAAGGTCTAGTTCTACTGCAATATATATTTTTCTAAACATCATCCTATTTTCGATACATTGTTTTAGCAAGCATATAGCAAGGTACGCAAAACCCCTTCAAAAACGGCCGGTCATAACTGTCGGAGCCGCTATGGCTTAGCCGGACAAGCGTGCAATTGTAAACGGGTCGATTGTGGGTTTGATTTCCACTCGGGAGAGTCAAAGAATAAATATTTAATATATTTTTTTCCTCGCTTTTGTAACACTCAACGCCTTAAGAATTGGACAGAAAATAGAAAACGAAGTGTCTTTATGACAAACGGAGTGTCTTAACACTAGGTGTCCAGGTCCAGCGTGAAGTAAAAAAATCTGCGTAAATGATATAAAGCAAATTCATAATGCTTAATGCAAACCGGGCGTTTAATTAACCTCTAAATAAAACGACAATACATGCGCGTCACGTCACTCCAATTTATTGTACTACGCACTAAAGGTGCTACTGACAGGTGATAGCGTTCAAAATGTACTCAAATGAATTAGGAATTTTAGTTTTATACCACTAATATTATTGTTTTAATATAATCGTTGAGTTTTGTATTGTTGATTTGTAGAATTTTTCGTTTAAATTCGATGTTACCAGTCAATAGCGGAGTTGCAGGTGAAAGCACGTAGCGGCATTTTATAAGTTGTGTATGACACATATGTCATAATGATGTGTCATGACAAATTCTAAGTGAACACTGACCGAAGGAACAGTGAGTTACTTTGAAACGATGAACGTGATATCTCGATATGCAGTCGTTTCTGAGGTTAGTTCTTATAATCGAACGAACTCTCCAGCTTTGTTATGTTAATATACATAGAATGGATGTTTAGTATTAGACTACTACAGCTATGACATCTGTCGCCATAGATGATAAATAACAAGTTAACTTAAATTAGGTTAATTTTAAATAACCGTTTACCGTTTTAAATAAAATTAAATGTATATAAATTGTGTATTGTATTTTATTTTTAGAATTGCAATTACTGTAACAGTGGGAAATTTTGTTAAAGTTGTATTTGAGTTTTTAATGGATTTTTGTTTCCCTGACCATGACAGACTGGTATTGAGTGCCGTTACCCATCACAATACTACTAATTTCTATTAATAACACATCTAATTCTGTAACTATACATATATGTACATATACTGTCAAAGTAACCACGACCTCGTGGTGGTGGCGGTCAATAAATATGAAATCTTCCAAACGGTATTGGTTTGACATGTTTTTAATCATGACACAGGCGACGGCTCATATAAATCACTCGCGTCAGGGATATTTTAATTAAGGCCTTATTATTAAAAATTCAGAGTTGAATTAACTGCAATTTTCGAGCGAAAGCTTACATAAGGGCTTTTAGAGGATACGACTTTTTTGTTGCTATTTTGTTTTTTTGTAAGTAGGTTTTGTAAGTTGAGGGTGAAGGAGTAATACACTTTCTTAAAAATAATATTCAAAATGTAAACGTAGTAGGACTTGCTTCTGCGCTTCTTGAAACCCGTTGAGGAGGCGCGGGTTCAAAGATTAAGTTAAAACGCTATGTTCAAGTTTTTATAAGTTGTAACCTGTTAAGTACGGAAAGCAAAGCATAAATTACCAAAAAAAAAAATATGAGAACATATTAAAAGTAAATTATCTCTGCGGTAACGTGATAGATGCGAAAACACAACATTTTAATGCTACTTACAAAGACTTAGATTATATATCTATATTTTAAAATTCAGGCGTACCTTTTACAAAACCGTGCGTCGTGTCGCCGTCGTCCCGTCCCATTTAAACATGAAGATATCAATATCCGTCAATATTGAGATAATGAGGGGTCGGTAATTAAATGTCGTCTGTCAAAGCAGAGCCTGTCAAATTATATGTATATTCAAAATTGTGGTGACGTCATCACGCCGACACGACTGAGCGATTTATATTGGGAATAATGCGTGAAAATATTATTACCATGTAATAGCAGCTTCAGTAGAGTTCACAGAGGGCTTAGTGTAAGGAGACTCCATTGTATGATTTACAAATTTGAGACATCATGTGTTAAGTGGTGAAGTTCAACGCCACATCTTGTCTTGTCCGAATGAATTATGAATATACCGTTAATATTTTAACTTACTTTAAAAAATCTCCCAAAATAATATATTTTTCTTATAAATACAATCCCGTTTTTTAGTCTTCTATATAAGAAGTACTTCAAATGTAACTAGAACTCGTACTGCAACGTTAATATACACTATAGCAGTACATATCAGGATAGCCAAGGAAAAAATTGCGATTAGATACTCCCCTTCCCAGTTTTCGAGATATTTTTAGTTGTCTTCTGACGAAAGAAAGGAAATCAAAATAATGAATTCCCTACAACAATCGAACCCACAACCGTCGCGTTTACAATCTTACACAGTTCAGAAACCTAAACGAGTAATCCCGTAGCTTCACTTAACGATAATTGACATGCAAATTCCAAGACAAATATGCTTTACCCAATAAATCTTCTGTATACGCATATAATTAAATATATGACACGAGCGATTTATACCCCTATAAATATGTCAGTCAGCGCTCGCTGACACAAGGTGATTGTGACTGACAACTTACATTGCCTGACGATGGATGACACTATTATAAGATGGTAGTCGATTCCATTCTAGGATAGGCAGGAATTAGTTAAGTAGGTTTTATTAAGTGTTTTTTCCAGTGGAATAAAGAAGAATTTGAAAGTTAAAAGCTTTGTAAAATTAGACTTTCATAGACTTTAGACTCTTAATATATTTTTCGTGTTAGTCATTAATATTTAATTTCGATATTTGATAGAAAACTTAGTTTTCAATCTGTTTAAAATATTCTTTTATGAGAAACAAGGACTTCAATTATCGCTGTGGTCAAGTTCCGATCCAATTTCGCATGTAAGAATATTTCTCATACAAAAATATTAAATGGGACCGAGAACTAAGCTTGACCGACACTACAGTGTGAATCCTCCCTTATTGAATTGCGAGTAGCGGAACTAAACACCGCGCTTTGACAAATAGAACTTTATATAGAAAACTATTTTATTTTCCATTAAAAAAGTAATACAATTTTACTTTTAAAACATATTAAATCAATTGACAGTTGACAGTCTACATTGAATCTGCCTACTATTTTTGAAATGGACTAAACAAAATATATATTTTTTGTAAAAGTAAAATAGTTTGATTGCCACCAATACAGACGTTGAGTAGTTGACAGATCTAAATGCTGCGTATTGATATGACTGAAAATAGATACATCTACTCTAAATATTGTTGCTTTAATTTTTATTTATTTTGAATTGTACATTTTTTTTTAGTTATATGTATTTGTATCCCGTACATAGCCGGTTAGGCGGAGGGAACCTGATTCAAGTGTATTCTCCAGGCATTCCGTGTTGAGTTGCGCTACTCAACCCCGAGTTGCGTTGAATATCAGAGTGAGAAAATGAAAATATCAAATATATACATTTTTTTTGTCAGTCTTAAATATTTCAGTAGGAATTGAACCCACAACCGTCACGTATTTACAGTCACACAAAAATTATAATTAAATTTTTCAATATTAAATTGTAATAATGGTAAAGATACTGTCCTTTAGGTAGGTAGGTTCCCTATCACAAAAAATATCAAAAGTCCATTCGCTATAATATTTAATATAAAGTATGCGATTGAAGCTCATCAGGGCAGGTGGCGTTTAGGGGCGCCATATCGACTGTCAAAAACTTGTAAAATATCGTCGCAACGGATGGCGCTACCCCCGATCGGATTGAACCTTATACTCATCTGATAGAGGTCAATTTCATTTGACGACGGAACAGCCGCGGGGTACGTACCTCAAAGATATCTCGAAGATTTATACTAGCGTCTACAATGGCGAACGTTTTAATTCTTTTCATATAGACGTACATATGTATGTGTATATATATATATATAGATGTATAGATTTATGTATAAGATTTATGCACGGACAGATGCAGGCAGGTCAGATAGCGACACTCAATGTTAGGTGGCATATTTGTTACTTTGATTTCTTGATAAGGGACTGAGTTCAGTTTTTTTATCGTATCCTCCCTTTTTGAGTGATTTAGTGGGCTGTGGGCATTTTTTTTGTGTTCCGTTGGAATTTTTTGCAGGTTATATGTCTCTATGTATATATTTTGAGTGTTTGTATTTTAAACGCGATGGTTGTGGGTTCGACTTCCACTCGACGGAATATTTATATTTAATAGGCTTTTTTTGTTTTCATTTTTGTTTCCACTCTGATAGGCTGATAGAAAACGCCTCTGTCTATCAACACATAATGTTTCGAAAATTGAGTGACCCGTGGGAAACGCTAAGACACTGCGTTACACTAAGACACTAGGTTATCTCCGCCTACCCTTCTACATACAAGATATAGAGCGTAAAGCCATTTTTTACGTACCTTACCATTTCGACACAAAAAAAGCTAATAACCACTCTACAGTATCTCACAACCACTCACCCGCAAGTCTCAGCAACACAATAGTTTCGCACAGTGTACGGTACAATAAAAACAATAGGAAATCGGGCAGATCCCCGAAAATTGTGACAAAATGAAAAAGATACATTATAGCCGTTATAGGCCAGGCCTTTTACTTGCAATCGTATACAACAGTATAGCGTAGTGCTGTTTGAAACGCGGTGGTGTGACGCCTTTTAGAGCCTCCTTGACAGTTGAACACAAAGAGGTACGATACGTACTTATTTATGGGCGGTGTGTGGAAATTAGAAAGAATTTTCGTTGATGAGTGAAATGGTGACGGGTTTTTTTTTCTCGTTTCACAATTAACCGTCTAGGGTTTGGTTGGCTGTTTGTTTGTTTTTAGTTTTTGCTATGTTTTTATAGTTAAAGTTATATGACGTTGATCATTTCGATGCAAAGCACTTTGAGTGCGGTAAGGGTTACCTCGAACACTTAGGCACGTATTTCTAAACCGCTCGTAACTCTGAGATCAATCTTGAGATGCCGTATTCAGTCATAAAAATGTAATCGAAATGAAATCAGTGTCTCAGGGTCGATCTCAGTTGAGAGTAATTTATAAATACGGACCTTAGATTGTGTCAAATGTTTTCTTAAGTATCTGTCATTTAGTGATTAAAAATTAATTAGCAATTATACTATAATGTTAAAATACCAGTATTCTATAAAAAAATAAACGATAAAACATATTTTGATATAATAATAGATAAACACCGTCATACTTTTATAAGTGAGGCCAGCCGTGCTGCAGGTGCACAACGTGTGAGGGGTTGTGGGTTCAATTCCCACTCGAGGAGATGAAATATTTATGTTTATTTGTATTTCTATTTTTTCGCTTTGGAAGCAAAGCGCGGCGTTGCGCGCTACTCAACATGCAATGCCTCCAGAACTCGACTTAAAGTGGGAAAGGAGTGTCTTAACACTACGTTCCCTCTGCCTACCCTGCTGTGTGCGGGATACGGCGTGAAGCTGAATAATACTTTTATAAGTGAAACAAATGAATAAACCAAATATTAGTAAGTATTAATAATTATTTTAATTTACTTTTGTAAGTTTCTAGATGTAAAAGACACTCGTATTCGAACTTGTCCACCGCCATTTTAAACCTTTAAAGACAAGTATTTGTGTGCAGTCACGTAATGGCCTCTTAAATAGTCGTAAAAACTCAATAAAATTGTGTAACCAATCAATGTCGGCTTAAATCACGGCGTTTCTTTTTATCAAAATATATGGTTTTCAAGTAAATATTACGTAGTGAAGGCTGTGTCGATAAATAATATGAATAAACGTTAATATACTGATGTGTGTGTATGTGTGTTCACAGCACGACTGTAGAAGTGTATGTATATTTCCTTTGTTAAAGTTGAATTTCGTTTTATATGGATAGTGCTAAATTCATGATGATTTTGTGTATTACGAAAGTCCATTGATTAAGTTAGACTATATTCTGAATCGAGTTGCGGAACTTAACGCAGCGCTTAGCGTATCTAGGAACCTAATATATATAACACTAAGTGCACCCTGCCTTCCCCGTTATATGCGGGATAAAGCGTGAATCAACATAAATACCAAGGCATGTTAGATACCTGCATCTTGAGTTCCAAAGCCACTCGTCCTATTATCGTTAAAGAGAAGTTTTATTCATTATTTCGATTAAAAAATACTGTATCTTTACATCGCACGGCGGCGTTTAAACGACACGGCGCGGCGCGAACTAAAGTATTCGACCGATTAGAGACGTGGACGCTCATATATCACTTACTTTATAGTCTTTGTGAACATATAAAATACTGAATAAACGTGTGTTTTTATGATGGCCACTGATAGATTGTAGTAATTAAACTGAGAGACGAGAAATTAAGACAAAAAGAGGTTTGATCTGGCAATAGAGTGAAGACGCGGTTTTCTGTTCCACCACGCAATGTCTTGAAAATTACCGGTGCAAGGAGACGGAGTGCCTTAACACTGAGCTCTCTTTGCTTAACTACTCTTATGCGGGATGCAACGTAAAGCTAAAAAAAATAATAATAAAAATCTGATTGTTCCAAAACTGGTTCAAAAGTGATATCAATACAAAGAAAAAAGCAAGAGAAATGAGTCACTTTTAAAATATAAAGTTATAGTAGGTAATTCACTCGAAAACGGAATTCCATTCCGATCAACTTTCTGAGAAGGCTTGAGTTTGGTCATCTTGTGACCATTCATTGTGTGATATATTGATAATATCAGGCTATAGACGATGGTCATGGGTTCGATCGTAGCTAAAGAAATATGTATAGTACATGAATAATCCGTAGGTACTTAGAAATGCGAAACAATATAAAATTGAATCAGCTTTCTTCAATTAATAATAAGTAAAATAATTAAATGACAGATAACTACTAACTATAAAATTAAAAAAAAATAATTGGCGGAGCGGCACGACTTTGGACTGTCAACACGATGTTTATAGGTTCAAATCACACTAGCGGGATCAAGTTATTTCCATACTCCAGACCTTGAAGCGCGGCGTTGAGTTTCGACACTCAACGACAAATATATTCCAAAAGAGGGAAACGGAGTGATAATATTAATTTCCCTCTACCTACCCTGCTATATACGGGATAAAACGTGAAGCATATTGAAATTAAACAAAAAGACGATAAAAAATACCCGCAATATACTAATTTGGATATTTGTGCCAGTTTTGATTAAAATTGTGAAATGGTATTAAAATGGATTCCGTGAAGGGATTTAAGTCGGTCTCAATAAATTAACCGCTTACATAACCATTGACTAAAATGTATTGTAGAGTCACTACAATAATAAATATTAAAAAAATAATGAAAAGAATGTCTGTGCGTTGTCTGTCAGTTATATTCGTGCCACGTACCAATATCAAATCATAATTGATTTTTACGCCGTATCCTGCATAGCAGTGGAGACAGAGGGAACCTGACGTTAATACACTCGTTTCCTACTAAGATACTTCCGTTACCCACTTTCCGCTAGATTTTGAGTGTTGAGTGGCGGAACACAAGGCCGCGCTTTGCCTCGCTGCCTGAGCGAGGAAGTTATAATATAATATTTCATTCCTACGAGTGAGAATCGAAGCAACACCATGGCGTCACGATAATCTGTAATTATTTATTAAAATTATATTTCTATTTCAGATGAGTGCGGACGGGGCGCGGACGCGCTAAGATGCGCTCTAAGCAGCAGCCGCGACCATCCTACCGCTGGCTCAACAGTAACGAAAACGGTATGCTTATTATACACTATATAACGAGTTACCTATCTACTAAATTAATTTATTTATATACCAAATTTGAAATCTCCACCTTTTTGAAGTGATCGACTGACAAAAGAACATACAGTCAAATTGATAACCTCTTTATATTAGAAGTCGGTTAAAATGTGGTTTTTTGTACGTTCGAAGTGGATTCGGGAACCTATTTATGTTTTTAATATGTATATGCAACTAGCGGAATGCGGTTAATATGTGCATGAGGGAGTAAAAAATACTTACAAGAATTACTTGAAGTATAGATATCTCAGTAAATCATGGTGTAAAAGTGGTGAAATTATAAACTATTATATTATAGAATTAAGACAAAAAAGATATTGTAATTTACGACTATAACAGTAGAATATTGCTGTATTAAGCGTTTAATATATATATTTTTAATGGTAATTATAATGGAAAAAAATATTAATTTTGCACTATAAGTAGGTATAATGTTATTATTCGAAATTTATTAATCTGTGCAAACTTATATAAAAAAAATTGGTTTCCATTGAAATAATTCTTTATTACAAATTTATAGCATTTCTTTAAAAAAATCTTTACTTTTTTAAAATAATATATGTGGCGTTAACTCCACTTTACACATTTTAGCATGCAAATGCAGGTAATAAATAAAAAAAAATCTTATCAGTGATAAGAAAGTAAATATTGTTAATAGAATACTTAAGTATATTGTAACGGTAAATTCCATAATCGTATTTCAAAATAAATAAAATTTATAGCTTCACGCTGTATTTAGAATATAAGAATGTAGGCAGAGGGAACCTGGGGATCTAGCGTTAAGACGCTCAGTTCCCTACACACTACCCAATTAAAATAAAAAATGTTTAAAATGTCACCACTTTGGAGTAGCTTAAACATGATTTATTATGTATTTCTAGATATGGAAAAGTAATCGAAAGCTTATTATTTTTATTTAAAATAAATAAATTTTATAGCTCCACGCTGTATCTTACACAAAACAGATAGAGGGAACTTGGGAACCTAGTGTTTTGAAATTCGGTCCCCATTAAAACACATTTGTTCCTCATTTTCAGTCGACCCTACTACACTCTGCTACGTACTACTTTCAGACTCATTAATAAATGAAAACCAAAAATATACATGACAACAACTCATTCCAAAGTGAGAATCAAACCCACAACGGCCCCACTTTTTTCAAATTACCATTAAAATACCGTTATGTAACTTAAAAGAGCTTTAAAATATAAACGCATTACATTTGAACTATAACGTAACCCAACGCCGTATTCGGCACGCAACAATCACATTCAAATGGAGCCCAACACCGTGACGATTTTGGATATTCAACTAAAAATGGCAATAAATATTAAGTTATGACTATACAAAAAAAAAAACAGTCGTGTACGAAACACAAAATTGTAATACGGCATAATAACTCATAGGTCGCTTTGTACGGGACTAAGGCAGCGTGAAACGATAAATAATATTTATTTTTGCTATTATACGCTTTTTTTGTCAGTTGTAACCCCTATTGGGTGTGAATTTTTGGGGGTCGGAGAGTGTTCTTGAGTGATTTTAAGGAGAGAAGAGAATGACGCATAGAGGGATAAGTAAATAGAAACTAGTATCTCGTATGGTAGTGGGGAACGGAATGTCTTACATTACGTTCCCTACGCACTGCACAGTTTTCGAGATGTTGCGAATTGAGAGGCGGCACTAATCACGAAATTTTGTGTTTTGTTTTGATTTGTTAGAGCAAGAAAAATTATACTAAATTACCTCCGAATGGAATTTGAACCCACAATCGTCACGCCATAGCCAGAGAGTTGGAGTAAGTATTACATAGTTTATTAATAGTCCATAATTTTTAATAGAAAAGGTAACTAATTTTTAATCTCAGATTACTTTCCTTTTTTAAATTTAAATGTCACGTTAAGAAATTGCACATTAATTTGAATATTTTCTAAATAATAGAATAGCAATTACCAAACCCTTGTCAAACATCGATTAATAATAGAGAAAACCAGGGAACCTAGTGCTAAATAATCAGTTCCAATTGAGATAATTCTGGAGGACTTCGCCACCCGACGAAGACATAAAAGTATTTCATATTTCATTTCACCGAGTGGGAATCGAACCCACAACCTGTCGTTTGCTTACAATCGCACCTATGTACCCTGCGCCTAACAATAGTTACAATAAAACAAGATTCAACCACACTCAATGTCTAAAAAGCAACATTTAACAAGACTCCAACAAAACTATTCAAATTCGACCACCGCAGACGTAATTTGACATATTTATTACTTCCAGAATAAAAAAATAACTTCACGCATATAAAAATTAAAGCTTGTTTTTACCCCCAATAGCTCAGTGACAAAGGGCGAAGAAAGGACGTCTCTTCGAACTCGAGTCATAAATTTGCTCTTGCGCAATTATGCTGAACCTTTTGTGATGATGTCACGCTGATTTTTAACACAGCTGGTGGGAAAGAATAGAAATTAGGTGAAAACTGATACTTTGTGTTTAAAAGCGCTTTGAAATAACTGTAGTTACAATTTTTATATATAATATAATAGTGATTGTTACTCAAGTTTTAGTTAATAGTGTATTTAATTTGCATTTTCTTCTGTGCATTTCACATTCTTAGTGCCCTAAAGGCACCTGTGAAAAATATATTTTAAAATAAAGTCCATATAGCTCTCCTCGATAAATGGACTGTCTAATAAATAAAAATATAATGTCGAATAAAAAAAAAGTTAGTATCAGAGCAGTGTAAGAAACTTTTCAGTTATTTTTTTAATAAGTTATACTACTTGTTCAAGAATTCAGTAAGGGTAGATAATATTTAAATAATTCTCATTTACCTGTTCTAGTAGAAATGCAACGTAGAGTTCCGTCATTAAACAGTTAATATTGCGGAGAACAGAGTGTTCCAACACTAACATCTCTCCTAAGAAGCATACATTACAAACCCCACAACTAAACAATTCTACACCAGTTTTAACAATCGCCCGACCGCAAACTGCCTTTGTTATAAACGCTTTACTACCTCACTCCGCTACCGTCGTAGTGTTATTGGTTCCTTATACTTTTAGTTTACGTTCATTATGGGTTAAATATGATTGTATTGTTTTAGAGCGGAAGTATATTTTTGTGATTTATTAAGGAAGTTGATTACTAAGTAGGTAGGTAGAGGTAGGTACTGTGTAATAGGTATGTTTAGTTTTTTGTTAGCTTTGTCCCAGATATAGAAAAGGAGGATGGAGATCGTACGATGTGTTGAGTGGGGGAATTGAACGCCGCGCTTTATCTCCTTACCAGAGCGATAAATTGAAAATATTAAATATTTCATTCTTTCGACTGGGAATACAACCCACAATCGTCGCGTTTAAACACTTGTGCCCCCGCGTCACGACGGCTTCAATCATATTATTGAAATTTATTGCCCGTTCTTGTGTACTCCAGTTGTCTATTACTGAAACCACTACTAAAAACTAAAATAAAAGAACCTACCTACCTGTCGCCATCTTGTAAATGTGTTTACAAACATAATTTAGTTTACGATCGAACTATAAGGGTTCGATTCTTGATTTATATACTTTGGCAGCTCCCGTCCTTTAAACGGTAGACTACGGTTTTACGACTCGACTAGGGTTTTTATAACTGATTTTATATGTAGTTAACTTGGGAGATCTTTCATTAAGGCGTGGGTGATATTGTCTATTTTGATTGTCTTTGTGAGGTAATTAAAATTTTGTTTGTTTGTCTGTTTGTTTATAGCTTAGGAATTGAATTAAGAAAATCATTTGAAAATAGTAAAGAACAAAGCCTTGAGTTTTTTAATTTTAAGTTAACCATATTTGTTCTTCAAGTAACTACACACTTTATCCCTAGCGAGGTAGCCAGAGGCAACGTAGGGTTCTTCCTCTTTTTAAAAATTTATACATAATTTTTGGCGGAACTCAACCTAAAAATTAAGTCATTTTGGGGAATATTTATAAAAAAGCAGATTATTGCTTTATTCCGCATTACAGGGCAGGCAGAGCCAGACTAATATAAAGAAATTTTGCTTCTGTTCCTCAATGCGTGTTGAATTGCGGAACCCAACGCTGCACTAGCAAAAACTGAAACTGTCATTAAACATAAATCCCACATTATATCATTTTAATGGCAATTAAAATCGATAGACAATCGCCATTAATTCATTTATTATATGTTTTTGAGATGCGGATAGATCGTAAAATGTCAATAAAAGAAGCGTAAATAGTATCGAAATAGTCCCAAAGTGGTGTGTGGTCGGGGCGGTGTGTGTATTGACAGTCTTTTTAGTATAGGTATTCGATTTTTTTATATTAGAGGTACTATTTATTTATTGTTTATTTATTTATTGAAGGGGGGAAGTTAATAATTTAATATTTTTACTTCTTTGGTCAATCATCGAATCGATCGACGGAACACGGTGTTGAGTTCCAGCACTCAAGCACAGAACGGCAAGCAATAAAAAAATAAAAAAAATTAGAAAGAAAGAAATACAATTAATTGATTTTTAAAGCAACGAAGCTTGATTTCTTGAAATTTAATTATTAATAATATGAGCAGTGGCACAAAATGTGTGCAGACAATGCGGTTGGTTGTAGGTTCGATCCAAACTCGAGGAAGTGAAATATTTATTTACATTTCTTCATTTTATATTTATTTGTACATTTTCATTTCTTCGCTCTGGTATCGAGGCAAAAGTGCGGCGTTGAGTTTCGCCACTCATCGCTCACGCAATGCCTTCAGAATTCAGCGGAAAATGGCAGCAGTGTCTCAACTCTAGGTTCCCTCTGCCTACTCTGCTGTATGCGGGATACGGCGTGAAGCTGATTTATTTTTAATATAGAGAATCTGTAGTCGCTTAGTTATGAAACGCTTAATAATAACTAAATATACGGGTGTGGTGATTATTTCTCAATGAAATGTGCTTATAAAGCTTATGCCGTGTTTTAGAAAAAAATATAGATAGTCGGGGTTGAGTTTCGTCACATATAATACAATATCCATAAAATGGCTGTAATTGGAGAATAGAATATTCAAACGCAAGATTTTCTCTGTTTTCACCATTAAAAAGACGTATATACATGTAAAAAAAATAATAATTCTTCATACATCACCAACGTAAGCTTTCATCATAGGAACATCTGGTGTTCGAATAAACACTAGATGCGTTGAAAATCTAGATCTGAATTATGGCAGTTTACGATTTAAGAGCAATAGTAACAACAAACTGACGTTCAAAATTATTTATTACTTTACACTGATTTAATGAAAATTTTGAAATAACTATTACTTATATTATATTTGTAAACTATGTTTTGTAGCTCGGCTTCGCTCGCGTGGTCAAATTGAAACAACTTATTGTTGTGTATGATACATGTGACATATCACAGTCCCGTCTCCCATACATTGCTTCACGCTGTATCCCGCATATAGCAGGGTACGCAGAGAGAACCTGGTGATAAGGCATTTTGTTCTCCACTTACACTAAAACGACTAACCCTATATTATATGTAGTGAACTAAAAAAAAACGAAATCAAAAAAAAAATATTTTTGTGATTTCGTATTAGTAGTTCTTTAAATTAGTACGTTCAACCAAAGGTCAAAAAATAGATATAAAAAAAGAAAAAGGATTTAAATATAATCATTCCCTCGACATAAAATCGAACCCACAACGATATTACCTGTACATTTTCAACTAAATCCCACTGCAATAATAAATAGTAAGTAGTTGTTAATCATATCTCTTTACAAAACATCACTTCGCTACATTCCGTAGCTAACTGTGACAGACGGACAGACACCGTCCGTTGAAACAATTTTAGAAAATGGGTCGTGTTGATTAAATATTGTATTTATAGTGGAAATATATAGAAACAGTGTTGCGGCTGCGGTTGAGCAATTTCGTTTATATTTTATTGGTGATCATTTTGATGTCTTATTACTAAAGATTATTATATTTTGTTATATCAATAGTTCTTCGGGTTAATTGGGTGATTGACGTGAGGCGATGAGTGCAGGGTTATATTTTGCAATGAAATATTTCGAGGTCAGTCGTGGCGCAGGGGCACAAAGTGTAACTGTAAAATCGGCTGGTTGTGGGTTTGATTGTCATTCGAGGAAATTAAATATTTATTTACAATTTATATTTCAATTTCTTCGCTCTGGTGTCGCAAGGCAAACCGCGGCGTTGAGTTCGGCCATTCAACCTGCAATGCCTCCAGAACTCTGCGGAAAGTGGAGAACGAAGTGTCTTAACACTAGGTTCCCTCTGCCTACCCCACTATGTGCGGGATACAGCGTGAAGCAAAGAAAATATTTAAAGGAAAATGTCATGTTCTTAGTTCCATTTTTTAAATAGGGACATTAGAAAACCTTATTCCATACTTCTTTCTCTTTAAGTTCATTTCTGTTACTGAATACCAGGCTCATAAAAAACTATATGCGCTTGAAATTATCAGTATACAAAACTAGTTTTTACGTGTGGCTTCGCTCCTGTACTTAAAATGAAAAACAATAATTTTTGATATTATCCGTGCTGCCAGGTGACTCCGTGCCAGGTGCCAGATGTAGCGGGCTGCATCGAAACGATGAATGTGATGAGATATAGCCTATAATTAGCCTTCCTCAATATATGGACTATCCATCACAAAAAATAATTTCTAATTTGATCTTTTAGTTTCTGAGATCAGCGCGCTTAACCAAACATAATCTTCAGCTTTCTGATATTAAGTATAAATTCTATTTAATTGTCTAGCCTGCTATGTGCGGGATACAGCGTCAGGATAAAAAGTCTTACTTATGATAAAAAAATATGTAAGTTAATAAGAAATATACATATGTATTTCCGAATGCGGTCAAGTTTTTTTTTTAATTATTCGGATTCCCTTATCAGTTTAATGTAAAGTGTCAAATTGGATGATAATATAGCCATATCTTAAATACCATATTCTTTATGTATAGAGAGAATATGTTAATATATAATGTATAACGTTTTAGTTTTATTGACATCAAAAAAATATGAAAAGAAATGTATTTTAATGTAATTAAAAAAAAAAAAACATTTATATATATCTTTTTAATTTCACGCTGTATCCCACAGATTGCAGGGTAGGCAGAGGGAACTGAAAAATCTAGTGTGAAGACACTCCGTTTACAATAAACCACGTTCCATTCCATTTGCTCATTTTCGCAGAATTGGAGACATTGCGTGATAAATATTGAAACTCAACACTACCACGTTACCAGCGCGGGGAGATTAAAATTCATATTAGTAATCATTCATTCCCACGAGTAGCAATCGAACCCACAACCGTCGCGTTCACAATCAAACTATAGCCGTCTATTCTTATATAACAATCACCGAGGACATCCCCTCAAGCAGCGACGTAGTGCTCGCTCTTTCTCAGAATTATTAAAACAAGTTGTTCATGACTGAATGTACCAATCTGTTAGGAAATGCAGCATAATAAAAATAATATAGGTGATATGGGGGCGAAACCGCGAGTGGGCTGCTAGTAATAATAAAACAAATCTTAAAAAAATATATATTATTAAATTTAAACGTCAAACACAAATCTAAATCTTATCAATGTATGTATAAATTATACATGTAAAAATCTAATTTTCATAATATCAAATACTATTATCGTAAAGTATTTAAAATGACTCCTTGTAGATATAATACAGTGTTAATCGAAATATTATAAAGCAGCGATCATTTAATGTTTGACCTAATAATTAATTAATTACAGTTAGTCCAGATGTTTGTCATTTAGTATATGGAAATATATATACATATTTATATATGTATATATTGTGTTACCGAAATACTGATATACGATGCACAAACGAAACTACTGGTCTGATAAAGTTATAATTTGGCATATAGGGGGTCAAATTTATAGCTTTAATTTTCATTACAAAACGAGGCGTTAAGTTTCGCTTTTAACTTTAATTACCTCCAAAATAGACGGAGAAATCGTCCTCCAAACAAGAATGATAGACCACTAAGTTGTTATCATAACTATGGTCCTTTGCTTCTTCCTTCGAGTTCTTCTGATATAACACAGCGTTGTGTTCCGCCAATCAAAACGTTATGTCTAAAATGTAAACAGAGCTATAGCTCGAAAATAATAATAATAATAAAATTTTCTTAACTTTATTCGACGTATATAATAACGTATATAAATTGTATTACCTAAGATATGAACCTATATCGTATTGAAGTCATCCATTCATATATAAATTATATCAACCTAACCCATTGAACTTTCAGCACTCTATGAAATAGACACGGCATTAATATATATAATATATTGATCTTTATTTATTCTGATTGTTTCTATATTCATCTTAGAATTGTATTTCACGTCAGATGTGAGCGATATAGCGAAACAAACGATTATTTGAAACGATTTTAGTTGTGTATTAAATTTGAGTTTTATAAGTTTTAGGTGTGTTTTGTCATTTTTTTTATTTCACGTCAACATTCCATGAAGTATACCGCACGTAACGAGGTTGGCATAGGGGGACCACAGCAAAGAAATAAAAATAACTCATTCTCCCGAGTGGGAATTGAATCGACAACTCCATTGGGGAGAATCATTAAATTTTAATTATTTGCTCGCTCTGATAAAACGAAACGTGGCTAGACAAGGAATATTTCAGATTTGGATAGAAAACCGAGAACGGAGTGTCATGTCACTATACGGAAAAAAGCGTGACGCTAAATCTGTAATTTTCAAATACCAACCACCTCTCCTCATTTCCTTCACCACAACACCTTGTCAACCAATTCTAATTCAGTTTTCATATTAATATGTGTCGTTGAGTATTATTGATGTAATTTATTTGGTTATTTCTAATCGCTATATACATGTCTCACTGCGACGGTAAATCGTATTCAGTAATCGCCGGTGTCATTACTCAGGCAGATTTACGCTTACCTTTTAATAGATGGGAACGATGTTTCTTTATAAATATTTGCGTGAGGTTCAAACCTACGTACCTACGTTGTACAGTTATTGTGGGACAAACAGACATAAACAGTAGATGAGACACTCCGTCCTCTACTTTAATTCAATTATGTAAATTAGTTTATTTATTATATTAACTTTACACTATTTTGCTCATATAGGTTAGAATAGGCTGAGGGAACCTAGCGTTAAGAGCATATACCCAACGCACCGTGAAATTTTTGGGACAATACGTATTGAGAGAGCGAGGATATGACAATAAGTGATTCGCCCGATTGGGAATTAACCCCACAACCGTTGTTATAAATAGACGATGTGCCGCTGAGCCATAAAAACATATATACTGATATATTTCTCAAAAGTAATAAAATGTTAATAGTCATTATTAGCTTAGAATTTCATTATTTTTCGTAATTTATTAAAAAAAAAGTTAAATTCTATTTAAACATTATATACATATGTATAAGTATATATTAATATGTATAGTGTCACTATGTGATATATGTGAAATGTGGAGTGATAAATATAATACGATTGATCTTAATGTTCTAGTCTACTCCGATTTAAGTGTTTCGGATTGATGGACCGACCTTGGAGCGCTAAAATGACGCACCGTCGTCAATACGTGGGAATTTTGTATAATGCGTATATAATTTATGTATGTATAAATATATTTATATATGTTTGTATGCTATTCTATTTATTTAATGATTAAGAAATATATTAATATTATAGTAGTATAGGAGTAGGGTACAAAATGTCGTACTACTACCTCTAGGTTGTCTGTCCCTACCCTGCAATATGCAGGATACAGTGTAGAGGTAAAAAAAACTAGAGACAATTTGACGGTGATAGACGCTAAACATAACTATGTTCATGTTACAGTTCGTTGTTCTTCATTAATTACAAAATAATATTTAAAACAGCTACTTAAATTGTTAAATTTGCATACAGGATTGAAGTGGCCAAAATTTTTGTCAATCATATATTATACATGTGTCTAAAATTGTATAAATTTATTTTATCAAAACAGATACGTCTTTATAATTTAAACTGATTTAATACATTATGTTAATGAATTAATGAAAAAAAATGGCCAAAATATTGTTTTATCAATGGAAATTCTGTTGTTATATTAATATTAATAAACGGGCGGGTGGTGATTAATTTTATATTTTATAGTTTTACATAGAAGCTATAGTGATATTATGTAAACGTGTCTAGTGATTTATTTATTTGATAGTAAATTATAATATTCATTTATATGTAAGATCAAAAATTAAATTATATTTATAATCGTCACCCAGCTTCATCTGCATTTTGTCCTATAAATAAAGAGTGTAGTGATGAATCACTCAGTTTACAGAGTTTTTTGTAGCACAGTAGACATGTAACTGATCAAACTCAGGACAACAAATTATTTTTATTTTTCTATTCTGGCAAGAAAAGTCAATGTATATTCTGTGGGGTTATGTTCTGTCACGAAATATATAATGTTTACAATTCAGGTGGAAATCGGAGTATCTTGACTCTATGTTCTCTCTGCTTACCTTGCTAAATCCAAAATAGAGCGTTAATAATAATAAAATGTCAATATTGTCATCTAAGCGTTATTTTAACGTCGCTACTCGAAAATTGATGGTGAATTTTAAAAGATAATTAAATTGTAGCGCGTGGGTGTTTGTCGACATGTTTATATGTTTTGTTACAGATTCTTCTTAATTAAGTTTTGTTTTTTTTATATAATTTAAGGAAAGAATGCCCATCCGGTTGATCCCTGTCGTCGCTTAGCGTGAATACCTTAGGCTCGTTATTTTTGTATGTTTTATATAAATGTTATAATTATGTATAATAGCTTTAGTTTTTGTTTTAGAAATTCTTGCTATTTTACGTTAATTTAATTTTTAACAAGATTTTTCTTAATGCGTCATATTAACATACCTATTCACTTTCACCTACCTCGTGTTACAATATTTTTTTGAATGATAATTTTTTGCAGCTGCTCTCTATATTCAACATATAGCAGGGTATGCAAAGGAAAGTCAGTATTTTTTTAGCTTCACACTACATCTAATCCAACACAGAGTAGCATAGAGGGTTCCTGGGAATCTAAAGTTAGATACTTCGTTCCCGTGTCCCACTTTCCGCCGAATGCTGGAGGCATTTATTGTTGAAGGGCGGAACTAAAAGCCGCGCTTTGCCTCGTTACCAGAGTGGAAATTGAACTATCAACCCGTCACGTTTACGATCGTACGTTTGTGCCCCTCCGATACGATTGGCCTCAACGGTGACGAATATATGTAACTACAAATAATTATGACACATCTAAATTAAAAACATCATCATCAAGCAACTTGCTCACGAAGCAAGATCTCAATTATTGAACCACCAACCACCACAAGATCAATCCCACAACCACTGCACCTAAAGCTATAACCAAGTTCACCTAACTTAAAGGCATCTTAATATATTGGTTAGATTTCGAAGTCAACACTAGTTACGGTAGCGTCTCGACGAGAGTGGGGCGCGGCCGCAAGTCGCGCAGGTAGAGGTAGTTTACAGGCGGTATGAGTTAACACGGCGTGACGCGCGGCTTCAGTGCTCTATTATGGGAGTGTGGTGTGAGTGATGGGGGAATGGAGGTTTTGATTATATATAAATAAAAGCTTAACAGCATTAAGCTAAAGAAAAAAGTGTAGATTAAAATTAAAATACTGCTATGTCGCATGTAACAGGGTAAACAGGAGGAACTCTACTGAGACGCTACTTTTTATTGACCATTATCTACTCAGTTTTGGAAACATTGTTCTTAACTCTCGTTACCAAAGCGAGGAATTGAAAATAATTCATTCCTTCAAGTAGGAATCAAACTCACTCCATTCTACAATCAAACGGCCTACATAATAAAATAAAAAAAACTGTAAAAATTTGGTAAGTAAGAACTAAGAAATATATAAAAGCTTATTTTTTTAACTATAAGCAAAGCGTTAAAGATTGATGATATCAATCAAACAAACTCTTTATTTACATAATATCATATAGTATAAGCGATATCGTTTCTAAAACAAACGAAAGTTAACATCCTTATATATACCAAACTAACATAAACCACGCTATCCGCTCGTAACTTATACACCAGCTATGGCCCGATCGTTGATAAATTCTATCAATAACAGAGGCGAGAGCCGTCGGGCGCCTTCGATAGTGTTTACCCTGCGAGTGTGAAATAAGACGTTTGGTTAAACTACTATAGTCTGTCGACGCGTATTATTGGCAATTATCTATGTAATTAATAAAGTATATTTTATTTTTAAAATAATGTGTAATCTTCGGTTGTGGTTGTGGGTAACATATCTATTCAAGGGAATGAATTATTTCTTCGCTCTAACGGCATTGAATTTCGCCACTCAACACTCAATTAGGTCGGTAAACGGAGAACGGAGAGTGTGATGAGATTTTTTTTAATTTCAATTTATTTGTATTAATTTTAAATTCACCAATGTAAAATAATTCTCAACTCGAAAGCTTTACTTTGTCTCATTCTAACTTAAGAAGTCCACAACGCAACAGTTTATTTATCGTACATAAGAGAATGTCAGTTGTGCCATTAGTCACTGCAAGTACCCAATGTAGGATCGTGACCGGTCGCAACTTCGATGCCCGACAGGTGCTAAACCTGTGTACTTGATAGTAATGTATTTTACTAGTTTTCTTGTTTTAGACGTTAATGTGGTAAAAAGACGGCTTTGCTGAGCATTCCCTTACAAAATTACCTTTATTTTTAGTTTAGATTAAATAAAAATGTAAACTTTTGCCATATACCTACAGTGTTTCAGTATAAACGCCATCGTTGTGGGTTCGACTCCCACTTCGGAGAATAAATAATTTTTATTTCTTCGTGTTAGTAACAAACGCGGCGTTTAGTTTCGCGACTTAAGACTGAGCATTTAGAAAAGATTAGATAAAGGAAGCAAATTTTACTTAAATATCCGGGCTAAATAAAGGATATGTATCGATTACGTATTATCGTTTATTTGCTACGAATTTCTCGTTAATACGAGAAATTTGTACCAAAAAGTTTTTAAAAGAAAGAGAGAAAACACTAAACTCTCCATACAATTTGCTAGACATAACAATATAAACGTTGCTTCTAATTTATTCTATAGTTCCCACAGACCCTTGGTAGTGCATAGATCAAGGTACGTCACGCGTCAAACGACGAGTATGACTTTGTTAGTCGTGATAGTTCAGAATATCGGTATCTACTATATATATATACACTGTGATGACTTGATGTTGTCTTGAGTTCTATATTTGATTTGCTTCTAATTGATTATATTTTAACCTAGGAGGTGATGTGCGGCGTTGGGTTTCGCCACTAAATATGCAATGTTTATTATAGCGAACGGGGTGTCTTAACACTACAGTTTCTTGCCAGTGAGCGTTTTATAGAGGTTTTTTGAGCTTCATGTTATATCCCTTACGCAGTAGGATGGGCTGGGAGATCCTGGGAACCTAGTGTTGAGACATTCCGTTTCCATTAAGACACACCCCTACTCTTTCAGGTGAATTCTGGAATGGGAATGCGTATTGAGCAGCAGAAGCTAAAAGTTTGCCTCGTTAATACAGCGAGGAAATGAAAACGTTTAATATTTCATCTCCTTGAGTGGGAATCGAACACACAGCCTGTTATGGTTACAGTTGCACTCTTGTGTCCCTGCGCTGCGATTTGCCTCAAAATTAGAATTTTTAATAATTTTTAAAAAACTGAACTGAACTGAACATCGTACTATAGATTTTACAGTAGGTATACTTTATCTTTACTTTGTACACTTTAGTAAAAATTAATTTAAATCTAAAATGGAAAATCAAATTATGACTCACTTTATTGTTTTACTTGCTGCAAGAATGAAATTGATCACTCGACACACAACATCTTTAACACAAATAGAAGGTAGAACGGAGTGTCTCAACACCACACTCTCTTCACCTACTAAACAACTGGACACTAATAAAACAACTAAGACACTAGGAGTCTACTGTTTAATAAGATTAATGACTGTCCCACGATCATTTGCGCACCCTTTTTAAGGCAGACAAATGATCCGTGATCTCACTTCATCTGGAACAGATCAATCTTGGCAGCGTCTTGCGTTCTGATTACTTGAACCTAATGGTGGGAGGCACCTGTGGAGTGACCTGTTGCGTCCTTTTCGACGATATTTTTGCATAATAGTAAATATACATATATTTATTGGTCGGGAGCCTGTTGTCGCTTCTATTCTTAGTTGGGGGTACGTTTATGTTTGATTAATCTTTATGAAAAATAAAATTGAAGAAGTATTTGCATAATCAATGAAATTGTTAGCATAAAATACAATAGAATACAAAAGATAGTTAAAAGCAAGCCAACTGAGATACTACTGGCGTAAATATAAAAGATATTTTTGTTTTACTTATTTTTTTGTCGCGGCGATTTTATATGAAAATCAGATTTTTTATACATTATTCGTTAAGTCGGTTAACAAAAAATACATTAAAAAATCAGATTTTCATCTAAAGTTACCGATTAGTTAATATAATAAATATCATTAATTGTAAACTAAATCCGCTCTGCAGTTTTAGAACAACTAACTGTGTAGGGCTCGGTGAAGCGACATGACGTGTACCGGCGTAATAAATCGCTTGGACAGCCTGGTGGATGTGGTATACAGGTTCTTATTCGCGGTGTTGCTTTTGCTTCTATTTCTAGATCTATCCGTAGTAATGTAAATAAGGAAGTTACTTAGGTAACTTGTCCTCGATGCACTGCATGGACTATAGGTGCGATTGTTGTAGGTTCAACAATTTCAGCTTGGAATATTTTTGATTTTGTATCTAATAATTGTTTTACAGGTTTGTTTACACTAAAAACGTATTGAAATGAAGAGGAACAGGATAGAAATACATAGTATAATATATTTTAAGACTTCCCGGTCTTAAAATTATTCTCTATTTATTTCTATGTTGATACGTTTAATTTCCCTTTTTATCTACAACGTTATTTGACCATGCACAACTGAAACTATGCTGCGTGGTAAGTTGAAAAATCTTATATAAGTTCCTCGGGGAGTATACGGGAACACTAAGAGAGGATTTGTTATTGAAAAGAAACGGAATTTTACATTTTACGTCAAAAAATTATACTATCGAAGCTACAGGCATCAAGTAGTACTTTAAAGAAACGCAAAATCTAGTACAAAAAAAGCTATCGAAGCTTCCAGTCTACTCGTACACTACTCTCGCAATCTGCCCCCTATCAGATGCGATAGCATTACTCCCACTAATAAGTGCGAGTAATGAAATAGACTGATTATACCAACTATAGCATATCCTATCCTATACTGTAGTATAATACTATACTCTAGTCGATTTATAGCCGGTGAGCTGTTGGAACTTTTGCGCGTACGCATCGATAAACCGCTATTATCTTCGAAAGGTTGGGGCACACTGGTTGTTTTATTATAAAAATTGATATTTAAAACTGTCGAAACTGGTAAGACAGGGGGAGACCTCGGTTGACCTTCGAAAACACAGTATCAAAGATACTGGAGGAAGGTCACGTAAACAGCATGAGTACCCCCTGGCAGGGCATATATGAAGAGGTTTCTGACAGTGGAAGAGGCGATAGAGGTATTTAGAGACCATAACGTTTGGCGTTCTGTTCTCTTTGATTACCCCGCTAGGGATAAAGCGTGAAGCTAGTTTTGGTCCTTTTTCCCTAAACAAAAAACTTTAAAAATAAACCAACAACTACAAAAGTACCGCTATTCTTTCACCACCAAAATGTATTAATTTTCTTGAAATATAGATAAGAACACACTTGATTAAGTCAACTTAAAAAAAAACCAATCAAAAGTGATTCATCTTCTGTCGAATTTTGGAGGCTTTGCTTGTTTAATGGCGAAACTCAACGCTTGGATTTGCCTCGTTACCAGAGGGAGAAAATCAAAATGTTAAACGAGTACGTGTACGAGTGGGAACCTGAAAACCTTCCGCGTGTACAAGTCGTACGCTTATGCCCCTGCGTTACAACCTAATTCAAATAAAAAGTACATTTTAAAAATCCATAACATATTAATTTGAAGCAAAAATTTACCTACTGTGCCCCAAGCTCATACAGTGGATATACTCGCACGTCGTCCATTACGTACCAACATACAGACATGCCGCATTGTATCGCATCTTATCGTTAATTATAGCTAACTCGTTTACAGATTACCGTGATTTACCGGCACTTGGCGCTGCGACTATAATTTTACATCAATCTTCTTTAAAAGTATACATTTTTTTAAATTTTGTTTTTCTTTTTGTCTCCTTTGATGCTGTTTTGGAAGTTACGGTAGTTTTATCTATTTGGGGTAGTGATTATATTCATTTATTTTTATTTCTGCACTCTGATACATAAAGCGCGGCGTAGAGTTCCGGCGTTCTACCACTCAACACACTCTCGGAAATTGAACAGTACCTGGGACTCTTAATGTCTTAAAACTATATTCCCTCTGCATATCCTGTTAAATGCATCAAAAAGTCAAGCATATTAAATCTTTTTACATAAAAGCTATAGCTAATTGCTATACCTATATTTTTTTGTAAAATAAGACCATTTTGAGATGGTATCAGCTGTATTGTTTCCAGCTCGACACGAGCTTGTTGAATCTTGTCGCCGTTATCATTAATTACTTGTTAAATGTACAACTATTTATAATTACAAAAAAACACTATTTGTAGCCTACCACTCCGTTTGCGTGAACTATAAAACCTAAAATATTTTTTTTCCCTTCTACTTTTGGGGAGTGACATGCAGAATCGTCTGTACGTTGTCTGTGTGTTGCAGCAAATTGCATCGTAGTCAGTTACCAGTTTCAGTTACCACCAATTTAGTCACAGTCACTCTTACTTTTAATACGACACTTAGAACTCGATAATAAACGGAAGATCTATTTCCATCTGACATAACTAACTCAATTGAATAGTTATCGAAAATCAAATAAACATTTTCATTAATACCAACACTCCTTAGTGTTGGGTAAAATTAAATTTTACGTTTATTGATTCGAGATAGATGATCTTACTTAATTTCAAAGCCCTCGTGGTACTAAAGGCCAGAGTCAGAATCAGAATATAGTAAATTCGATTCAATCTCAGAAAAAATATTTTTTCTGTAGATTGGTAAGGCAAAGTGTGTCGTAGAGTTTCGCCACGCATTGTCTCGAATTCAAGTGGCTAGAGAATGGGAGTGAGACTGTCTTAGCTCTAGGTTAGGTAAAATTAGGCAGTGGGAAGCTAAAAAAAATGTAAAGAAAAATTCAAACACAATTCAACGGTTCACAACAGAAAAAACTGTCACAATGCGCACGCGCAGTGGGCGTAACTCACAAACATATGTCCAACTCTTTTCAATAGTACTTTTATCTCTTTCGCGCATACAATGTAAGTGATGAGAATTTACTATCTTACTTCTACTAAAAAGCTGAAGGACTACCATTGGATAAATCGCAATAAGTTTTTATAGCCTTTAATATATGTATAGTCGTGTGTATGTACGGCGTAAAGTACTGTTTTTTATTATCAACTATTTTTTTTTGTTTGTATGAGGTTTCTTAGATAGCTTTACAAATATGTAGATGGTCAGCTTTGTCCTTTTAGATTATTTTAACGTCTTTAAATATTTTAGTCTAAATGTGAATAACAGTATCTTTGAAGAAAACTCATGATTTTATATAATTTTTTTAGGAGGGAGCCTAGTTTTAAGTCATTTCGTTCCCATTCTCCAGTTTCCGCCGTGTTGGATAAGGGATCTCAACACCTTGTTTTGCTTTTGATCGAGTGGAAATGAAATCAACAGCATACAGCGTTTACAGTCGCACGTGTCTGCCCCCGCGCCAGGATTGACAATTTTTTTTGCCATCACAATAACTTTTATATGTAAAAAATAGGCGTAAGTAAGGTCTGACAAACAGACATAAATAAAAGTGGTTATGAAGACACATATTATAACTATGATAATGTTTACTTTGACGTAACCGAAATGTTAATTTAAACAGCAGGTGCTTTAGAGTAGTATCGTTTTAAGAAGTAAGAGCTAGATAAAGATTAATTTAAAAAAAACAAGATTATTTTGTTTCATAGTAACGCTGTATCTCGCAAATAGCAGTTTAGACAGAGGGAACCTAGTGTTAACACCCTTCTTTCCTCAAGCACCGCCCAATGCTTGAGACATAGTGTGCTAAGTGGCGCAGTTCAACGCCGTCCTTTGTTTTGTTACCGTAGCTAGAAAACAAAATAAATATTTTCTCCATGTGGAATTTCAACCTACAAGCGTCGTGTTTACAGTCAGATGTTCGGTTACGTCTCTAAGTTTTAAGCTAAGCTGATATAAAATATACCGTACACATAACAATATCTGGCGTTGAGTTCTGCCACTCAACACGCATTGCCTCCAAAATACAGCAGAAAGTGGGGAACGGAGTGTCTTAACACTGCGAGCGGGGTACAGTGTAACACGTACAATTGTATGCCTATTATAATGATTTGAAGTGGTTACGAATAACAGGTTAAATATGAGCAATACAAGCGAAGTAAATTATTTCATACTTCATTAGTTAAGTAACTTACCTAAATTTCACGTGATATTCTATTTAGAATAGACGGAGAGCCCGCATGTACTATTAAAACTACTTATATTTTAACTTTTGGAAATCTTATTTTAAAAATCTTCACGCGTCAATCAAGTGGTATGGTACATCCAAATTTTTATATGTGTAAATAATACATAAAATAATTCATAAAGTACTAAAAACACCCTAAAACAATATAAATTAACTAAAAATATACTAATTAAAATTGATTCTGAGCAAAAAAATGTTCTAGATACAACGTTGTTGTTGATGATAAAACGGAAAAATGTTACTTTAGAACAATTTTTTTTGGACTCTTCTTTTCACTCACACGAACGCAAAATACAGCTTGTCAATAATTTGAATTCCCAAAAAAACACAATTCAATATGAATAGTATCAAAAAATTATAATTAGGTTTTTTTATGATAAGAGAAAAAAAACTAAAACATTATATCAATTTACTTTTCGGTCATTATGGAATGTAATTTACTGAAAATGGAATATCTTGACATTAGGTTATCTGTCTGTCTACATTTTATATGTGAAATAGGTAATATAGCTCAAAAAACCTAAGCCTTTAAAATTAGAGGCAAATGTGTGGAAAATTGACTTATTAATCAGACACGAATAATAAACGACACAGTTTTTAACATTAAATTAATTTAGGTAAAATTATAAGCAAAATATTGAGAAATGTCTCAATTATACTCAAGCTCTTAGACTATAAGACTTCAAGTGTCCAGTCTAGGGATGTATCGAATGCAATTACGTCGGCTCCGGTAAGGATGTTAAAGAATTATACCTAATAAACGATAGATGCCTTTTAACTCAACAAGATTTTACCTTTTAAGGAAACCCATTTTATAATGTAAGTACTAAAATTGATGGAGCTTCAATAATTTTGTTGTATTTTAAAGCGTTCTTTTAAAAAAGTACTTGTATGTAATTATATTAAAATTGTTTGACAATTAGAGTACGAATATTACCTATTATTAATTGAACTATCGACTCTCTCAATTGCTGCCCAAAGATTTGGTGTAACAATTGGCGGAATTTAACGCCGCACTCTAAAGGCACAATTAGAATATGGATGTTTCTTATTTTTCCAAATATAACTTGAACCATCACAACTGTCAACAATGAATTGTCGTGTGCAATTATCTACTACTCTACATATTACACGATTGTTGTAATTTGTTGTAATAATATATACAAACTAAATAACCGTAGCTGCCACATAACGCGTGGGCGACAACTTATTTGTGTTCTTTCAAAGTTTTCAAAAGGCTTTGATTCCACAATACTGACCATTCAAATGAGTCACTATTGCGAACTATCCCATATATTTAGTTGTAACTTCCATTTGCTAGTACAAAAATATTTTCTGCTAATTTCTTCCTGTGGCTTCGGTCTCGTGGTCAAATGCAAATAACTGTGAGAGACGTGTATGACACATTCTAAGTTTCCGAGATTATTACGTCATATAGCGTTCCTCGAAATCCTTTGATTAAAAAATGTTACAATTTATGTTTAGTATGTTCAAGCAAATAAACTCTTCAGCGTTATGGAATTAGTATAGAGATATAAATATGTCGTACTCGAGTTTAACTACTACTAAAATCATGGTCATACCTTCAAGTCTTTCTTGCCGTCGACAAAAACTAGTGTAAATTTTTGTTTTAAAATACATTTTTCCTGACTTGCAGAACTTGCAGAGAAGTACGGACCACGTGTCTGTAGTGTTTAGATAAAATAAAAAAAAGACTAGCAGAACCAAACGCCACCTCCTGTCTTACTACTAAAACTTCGTTCTTGCTTCGTTTGTATAATTTATAGAAAAGTTAGACAAAAGAATTAGTAGTCTGAAACAAATGACAACATTCCTACAAAATAATGTACTCTAACAAGAGTGACAGAAATGAACCTGAGACTTTCGACAAATTCCTTATACGACATTATCGATGTATGATAAAATTTACGACTATAGTGAGGTTCGTGACACCTAACAACTACATTAGGCTAGTTGTTGTTGTTGTTGTTGTTTCTATAGTAGTAACATTGTGGTTACGAGACAACTACAAGTTAAGGGGCTATTTCATTGCTTTTTTATACAGCACATGATGTTTTAAAGTTATATTTTACACCTTTTTATAATGTAACAATAATTATTTAGTATGTCAATCAGATGTTTGTTGATGCTGTTGTAGCACGTTTTAACGGTAAATGTAGAACGGAAGTGTCTCAGTGGGAACGGGTCTCCGTTCTCGCCATGCAAACGGAGTAATGGGTGTAAGTCGTTTATTTGACATTAAATATAAAAACAAATTACCTAAAGATGTAATGATAAATTATTTTTTTAAGCTTCACGCTGTATCCCGCTGCAGGGTGGACAAAGGAAAATAGTGTTAAGACACTCCATTTCCCGATGTCCACCCAATGTTTGGGACAGATGAATAGGAAGAATAGAGCGAAAAGCTATTTTAAATAATACTTACATCACCCGGTAATCGAAATCGTTATAATCAGTTTTGATCAGCCTGAGTTGAGCACCTGTGCCTTGCTATTACAATGCTACATGATTGAGTTCAATGAACTGTAGGTCAGTTACGTTTAGAGGTAATGAAAGGTTAGGATTAAAGTTCTTGCTTTTCTTAGATTTTCTTATTAGCTTTGAGCTCTGACACACAACAAGGAATGTCTCCAGAATTCCGCTGAAAGTGGGGAACGGAGTGTCTTAACACTAGGTTCCCTTTACTATGTGCGTGAAGCTAAACAAAAAGAAAAAAATATGTTCTATTCTTCTTTATTCTTGATATTTTTAAAAGTTCAAACTTTAAAATATAATAAATTAATTAAATATATTATTTTTTGTTAAAACAATTGCGTTAATATTATATTTATCGCTATAAATCTTTTTATAATTTTACTTACACATCCATACAAAAAAATCGAACTGACTACCATCACAAAGCAACAAAAATCTGTATCTAATCTAAACTCTAAATGTTAATAAACCCACGTCAAGTACTATTAAATACACAAAACACATTAGACACTGTATTAATCTATTCGCCAGCTCCTCGCATTAAGAATTCAGTACGGAAAATAAATAAAAAAACTAACCCTATATGTCTTGTGTCTGAGCTTTCCACCCTTTGCCGTCTGTCTGTGCTTATAAAAAAAAGCAGTCAAGCGTGAGTTGGATTAATCTACAAAGAGTCCGTATTAGATAATATGGATTATCAATACTATCAATATAAAACTAAAGTATGTTTGGTTAAACGCGGTAATCTCAGGAACTGGTTAATTGAAAAAAAAAATTGTGTTATTTTGTCTATTCTATGTTCTATGCTGGGAGTCGGTAACTCGGGCACTTAGAATGTGACATACATTGAAGAAAAAAATAGCTTAATTTTTCATAGCAATTGTATAAATGAAGTTATATTTGCGGATTTTGAAGAAGTGGCACGTTTTATGAAATAAAACATAATATTTTATGTAATATGTAAAGGAGACAACTCACAATATACTTCAAAATTCAAATATATGGATGCATATGAAAATAACTACAATTTGGTTTCGACGGGTGCGGGTTTGACGGGTTTAAATTTTAAAGTCTCTTATTTTGTAGGTACATTTTAGGACGAGGGAAGGCGTAATGAGGGAAGGAGGGTTCAAAATAGTAAACAAATACTGTTTAAAGCTTTGGCAGTGTCTTTTTTTAACATGAATGAGTTTAAGAAAAAAAAGTAGTTTTAGAACTTCAATATATTTCTTATAGATCTATGTCTAGACACATTTGGATGAATAGATTAGATTTTTTTTTTCGTATAAAATCGTTAAACATTACACTGAATCCACCCACCTAAATACGATTGAACTGTATTGTCCTAATAGTTTCGGAGATGTCTATGAGAATTCAAATACAAAATGTTCTTTGTTTAACGACACTTTAGCAAGCTGCTTAGAGTCGTCGAAAACATGATTAATCTAGAAAAATGCCGTTTAGCTACGGAACCCTAAAAAGCTTACTAGATCCTATATATATATAGAATTTGATATACGTGTTTTTCTTTATATCCAAATACTAACAGTAGCATGTGATGTTTCTTGAACCGTAAGTAGGAATATTTTTTTGATTTGGTAGGCGCATTCAGATAGGATGAAATCATTCAAATCATTCCTTAATGTGATCTTCAAGAAAAACTAACGAAACGTTAGCTTCCATTTATTGTTTTAGTTATTTCTCTTGTGTGGCGTTAACTACCGCCGCTCAACACACCATGTCACAAATTGGGAAAAGTGTCTTAAAATTAGATTTCCTCTGCTTACCCTGCTAAAGGATGCAGCGTGAAGGTGTAGTAAAAATATTACATTTTAAATAATAAGATGTCAATACATGTTGTTTATTACGATTAACATATTAAAAATTTTACAAATTATTAAAAATTTATCAATACAAGATCGTTCTGTAGAAGAGTAACATTTTTTAATTCATCCGACAGCGGCCATCTCTAGGAGGTACGAAGGAGGTGATAATTAAATCGAATCCATTCATACTTACTCGATTATACATCAGGTGAAAATGAATCCCATTTTAAATGGGAATGGACTTTTTAAAATTGCATACGTAATGTGCTGTGAAAAGGATACGCGTCTAATAGCATTGGTTGGGAGTTTGGTTTTTGTATGGTGTAAAATCGTTATGTATGTTTATACTTTAACTGGATCTCTTTCAAACATGCATTTTTCTATTGTGTAACATTATCTCATATTTACCGTACTTTTTCTTTGTTATTCGGCTCAAATTGCGAAACTAAAGCGTCTTAGAAGAACACTTTGCTTTAACACCAGGTTCCCTCTGCCTACCCTGCTATGCGTGGGATACAACGTGACGCATACGCAACTATAAAACAAAATCTTCGTTGTGCGATCTCTACACCACACTCGGAGAGTCATAAACAAAGAACAAAACGGAACAGATGTAAAATCTAGATATCATTTCTTAAGTATTTTTATTGTAAAACCGTTGTACCTACAATAAAAGTAATGTTATTAGCACGCGATTTGTTAATCAATGAAAATCTTTTTGCTAATATTACATTACGATTCCATCGCCGCGACGTGGCGTAGCGACTGACTAAAAACGCGATAGTTTTGCGTTCCATTCGTGGGAAAGATTCATATTGATTTGAGTGAATTTCAGAGTGAGGAAATGATAATATTAAATATCTCATTTCCTCGAGCGCGAATCGAACCCAAATCACCTCCAACCGTCACGTTTGAGGCCATGCGCCACCACTGAATTTCATTGTGGGAGATCACAATTGAATCATTTTAACTTAATGATATCTGCATTTAAGCACTGACATCTGCTCAGAAATACATTTACATCTAATATACCTATAAAAAAAATACATTGACCAGTAGGTACAAAGGGATATATATAACCTAAAAATCGACCCCCGATACCTTTGATCGCCTTTTACTCTATTTACCGTATTAGGTCCTCCCGCCCCTTAATTAAAGGCCAGGATGGTTTAGCACGTCTCTGCCTTTGATAGATTCTTGTCTCATTCAATTGGTTTTTTTTTTCGAATTACTTCGAGGATTAAGAGGAAATTGGGAAGGGCTGGACGGTTTTCGGTTTAGAGATTGCTCTAACCCATTCACTGTGAGGGTACTTCACTGCAGTCGAGTAGGCATTGTTTTGACGTGATAAGAAAAGAAAGGGTTAAAAGGAATTACGTTTTAGTATAGCCTTATGGGGTGTTTTTTAACCTATAGTGATAATAATAGATACATATAAAGTTATGTTAGTTAAGCAAAAATTATTTTTAAGTAAAAAGAGACGCTTCCGTTCCCACTTTCCACGAACTCTGGAAGCATTGTGTGCTGAGTGGCAGAATACAACGACGCGCTTTGCTCGAGTAGATGTCGAACCCACAACCTGTCGCGCTTACAGTCACACGCTTGTTCCCTTGCACCACGACAAACTAGAATTTGTTAATGGTGTAAATTCTTATTTGTATTTATTTAGTAAGTATTGTTCAAAACTGGCCACATCTAAATATAATCAAAACACGTTCGTTAAAAATACTTAATTATTTGAAAAATAAATAAAAAAATGTAACTATATATGAACCCACGCCTCATAGAGAACGTTCACTACCTCAGTCACACGTTCAGTATAGTTCACGTTCATTTAAATTTTAAAATATTAATACAAACTTTCATCATCATCATCATCTACTGATTACCTTAAAAATTAAAATTAAAAAACAAACTCCATAACTATTTTACATATTACATTAAATATTTCGATGGACATTATTAGTTTAAAGTGTTTAACATAAAAATCAACATAAAACCAAAAGCCTGATCTCTGATAGCATTATTATATGGAAAATTCAACATGACCTGCGCCTACGCATGTCATTTGACTACCATTTTATTCATACTCTAACGAACGCCTCTTCATTTGAGACATGTTTATATATATCGTCGTTTTACAACAATTTTTATTGTTATTTCTATAAGAAATTACGTGTTTTATACTAGACTTGTATAGAAGTATCAGTGTTATAGTATTTGTATGGGACAAAATGGTGTATGGCATAATTTAAGAAGGGGAACACATAAAAAATGTAAATTACATTGTTTAAATTTCGTTTTTATGTTCGGTAATATAATGGTGTGTAGTTGTGTAGCGTTTATAAAACTGTTTTGTATTGTGAGTACCTCATGTTTGTCTTTTATGATAGGTGACTTATTAAAAGGTTTTTTTTTCGCAATACAATAATATTTTTTCATATTTCGAACGATATATAGCGGCGTAGATGAGAACATAATGTAAGGACACTCTATTTTTGACACTTCCCATCTAATTTTTGAGACATTGAACGAATCATAGGGGGAAATGAAAATAATTCAGACCTGTGTGGAGATTGAACCTAAAACTATCAAGTTTTCAGTCAGACACTGTCCAAATTTAATTTTTGTATTTTATTAATTAATTTATATATATTTAATTATTAATTCAATTATAACGTAACGATACAAAGTGAGCGATGACTTCCACCATTTTCATAAAAACCCACGCAATTAATAGAAAATTCGGAAGTGGCAAAGCGAAAAATGGGAAAAGGAAGTGTCGTAACGGAAACGGAGTGTCTTAACAGTAACTTCCCTCTGTCTATCCTGCTGTAGTTGTCTCGTGTATCACTTGACCAGCCACAGTATAATTTCACATACAGACAATTACACAGGACCTTGACCGTTAATAATGTTCGCATCGATTACTCTATGGCAAGTTAATCTGTAGTATCCCAGCGGGCAGTGGAGGTGTAATTACACGATTACTCATTATATGTTTCATTTCAATATTTTATACTATATTGTTGATATTTATTAGTTTATTTTTATAATAAAAAAAATAGGAAAGATCGGGTGCAGCGTTCAGCTCCGTCTTTTACCACGCTGTACAAATTAGTATAAACTTACAATCTTGACTATTAATTGGGTTTTTATTAAAAAAAAAAATAACAAGTTAAAATACCTCCATACTACTTTTACTAACTTATCTCTAAAGCAATCAATTATATTATTTGTTATAATTTATCATCGGACCTTATATTATTCTAAAAAAAATCAGCTTCATGTTGTATCCCGCACATAGAGGTAGGCAGAGGGAACCTAGTGTTAAGACATTCCGTTCCCCACTTTCTGCCGGATTCTGGAGGCATTGCGTGTTGAGTGGTAGAATTTTACGCCGCGCTTTATCTCGACACCAGAGATAAGAAATGGAAATATAATTTTAAGTAAATATTCATCTCCCCGAGTGGAGATCGAACCCACAACCAGTCGGTTTTATAGTCACACTTGCTGCTCCTGCGCCACAACTGGCCACAATAACAAATATATACATATATATAGGGTAAACTCAATTTCTTATATTTTATTACATACTTACAACTCAACCTAATAAATGGAGGTTAAGGATATAAATCAATATTATTTTTTATTCCACTCCACTACAAAACTTTGCAGTAATGTCAAATTCAAGTGACATAACTTTCTATAGATAATAGTAAAAATAATTAATTTCTGTATTATTCTAATCAACGTTATAAATCATTAAAACATAAATGAAACTAATTTTTTTATGCCTATATTTATTTACAATTAACGTGACATCATAAGGCATCGTATTAAGCAGTATTTACGCAATCCAGTGTTCGTGACAGCTTCTAACTTTTAATTTATAAGAGAAAAGCGATTAATATAAATAATTTAAAAGTTTAAAATTACTTGAAACACTTATTATAAAACCGCCATGCCGCAGAGGCATAACATCTGAATGTTATCATCACTGAAGGTTTTGAGTTCGATGCCTAATCGGAGGAATGAGTTATTTATTATCAATTCCTCGCTTTGTACCTAGTAGCTAGATTGTTTTTTCTTCTACCCTGCGGTATGCAATGATGCTCAGTGGTAGCAGTCAGCTACGTCCACCCGGTGTTAGTGGTTTCAATGACTTCTCATTAAGATGTTTACATGTGTCTGTTATCTTTATTATTCTGCTATTGCGGAAAATTATTGTAAACAATATTAATTGTTTAATTCCGTCACTCAGCAGGCTTTTTTTTTTTTAATAAATTTACACCGCTTTTATCACATATATAGTACCTCTACTACTAGGCAGGCGTACCAACTTGGCGCTTCGCGGATATTAACACCATTTGATACGCAACTCAATCCTCCGAATGGGAATTGAACCCACAATCTACAATAATATAATCTCCCTAAAACCTTATAATATCACTGTTATTATATGAAATTCACCATATTACCCTCTAACGACTTACAACTTGCGTTCCAAGACGAAGACAATCGAGACGTCACCGGCAGAACGGCGACCACATCGCAGTTGGGTCAAACGTCGCGCTCTATTGCTCCTTACCAGCCGCTATGTGTTTATTGAGAATTGTATATACAGACGGACTGACTGTGCTTGAAACAATTATTATTGATTTTTTGTATTTAACCTTTAAATAACATGACGGTGGCTTATAGAGCAGGGGCACAGGCTGTAAACGCGACAGGTTGTGGGTTCGACATCACGAGAGGAAATTAAATATTGAATATTTTTATGTCCTCCTTCTGGTGCACAGTGTAAGAGTTCCATCACTATACAAGCAATACCTTCAGAATTCAAGATATTGTCTGTTGAGTTATCCCAAGTGAGGAAATAAAATATTTTTTTTCCCTCAAATGTGAATAGAACCCACAATCACCGTTTCATCGTTTGTAGCCAGACGCTTTACCGCTGTGTCACGACAGAGTCAATCTTCTGTTTCTAATTCACAAAAAGCAATTCACATTAAGATAAAAAGGCAAACAATCTAAAGTATGTATTATATTAAAATCGTTTCAAATCTCACAATATCATACAAGATGTAAGGAGCAGTAAAAACTATTTACTGCGGAATAAACTACGTTTTATCTTTATAAGTCTGCTGGGTGAAGTTATGACGACTGCACTGCACTGCACTGCATTTCTGTCTAACATCGAGGTTTACTGCAGCTCACTCTTTCCTGCGAGGAACCTATCTGCAGTGATTCAGAGGAGAGTCGAGGGACACAGCTTTATAAAGCCTTGGAGTAAACTTTTGCTATCTTTACTATTACATGTCCATATAAGTTGGAGTCGTTCTTGTAGAATGACTGAAACGTGAAACTTTTATGAGTGATAAGCTCATTTTATCACAAAAAATAAACAAATCAGCTTATCACGCAGTATTCCGCACTCAGCAGGGTAACAGGTTTATTCGTACATTTTACGAAAACTGTGCTCGCGAAGAAGTGTGAAACTGTAGCTGTTTATATGGAGTAGTGAAAATGCTTTTTTTCAATTTTATAAATTTTTAAAAGTTTAAATGCTTTTTTTTAGTTTTTGAACCTAGAGTTAAGACACTCCGTTTCCTTATTATACGCCGAATTCTGGAGGCATTGCGTATTGAATGGCGGAACTCAACGCTGCGCTTTATCTGTACACTAAAGCGAAGAAATGTTAAATATTTCATTTCCTCGACTAGGAATCGAACTCACAATCTGTAGCGTTTCTAACTATACTTGGTGCCTCACCACAACAACTGGCCTCTTTTTCATAATAATGCATAAATATAAAACACTTAACCATACGTTTGACAATATACACTTAAGTATATACGTTGCTATGGCAACGCGTATTGTACGCGTCAATTCGTTCTATAGATACATATTCGTACGTTTACATACTTGCTTGGGGCGATCATCGAACTTGCTACTTGTATCTACATAAAGCCACTGTACATCACGGTCATCTACAGGTATTACCAGTAAATTATCGACGGAACATTCTTCGAACGCAACTGATATAGTTGCGTTTTGAACTCTAAAGAAATTTGATACTTATTCAACTCAAAATAAAGTCTACAAGACGTTATTTATGAATTTCACGTCGACGTGTCTCGTAAATCACGTCGTGTGGCGATTTGCGAAAATTACTAGCCGCGGAATCTGTGCTGAACACTATTATGGTGGAGATAAATTAAATAGATAGTTTACCATCGGGGTCGCGTGTTTGATTCCTGTAGTTATTTTTTTTGCGTGATAGCTAAAAACTTAGTAATAATACACTTCGATTGTGTACAATTGTATGTATTTACCGATTTATTCTTGGCCTAATGTTGTCAGTTGAAAACCGCCAGTTTGTAATTTGTTCAGACATTTTCCGATTATAAATATAGTTGTGAGTTCAATCCTTCTCGGACTCAGAGTAGAAATTGGCATTAAAATTATTTATATAATTTTTATGTCTCCGGGCTAGTGAAATACAGTATTTATTAAAGCTAGAAAGAGAATATCTTAACACTTTATTGAATATAGCGTATTTATTGTCACGCTGTATCCCGCATCTCGTAGGGTAGGCATAGAGAACCTACAAAGCTAGTGTTAAAACGCTCCGTTCCCCCTTTCCGTCGAATTCTCGAGGCATCGCGTGTAGAGTAGCGGAACTGAACGCTGTGTTTTGTCTTGTTAGCGGAGTGAGGAAACGACGGCCTCAATAATCTAAACCAACTGAACTACTTCAAAACGCTACCTTGTTTTACAAGTAATGTTCTCTACAAAATTCTATCGATAAATACTAAAGTACAATCTAGGATCACTAGTACTTAACAGCTTGAGCCAATGATTTGTTGCGTTAGATACTATCGAGTTAGTGATCGAGATTTACGTTTTATGTCGAGAGAGGGACAGAGTGTCCTGTCACTGTTCTTAGTGCTATTCCTGTAATGTCACGTGGACAAGGTCGGAATTTAAGTAAAGGTATCTTTAATATGTTATTACACAGGTGGGAGTAAAACGCAGTATCTTAAGAGAGGTCCAAGTCCAAGAGGCATGGCTTCTTATCTCGATACATTAAAAAGTTTATACGTTTCTGTAAAAAGTATTTATAAAAAACGTTCTTTCTCGCATACCAGTGAAGGCAGAGAGAATTAAAACACTCCGTTCCATACTGAATTAAACAATATAAATCCATACGTCTATCCATCAGTCTTTTAGAGTCCACTATTATACATAGGCCTCCCCTAATGTTCGCCACATCGTTTGATCCTACGCCCTTTCAATCCAGGGGCTACTGCCATCTTGAGATCATCATTCCACCTGGTTGTAGGGATAAATAGAAATTATTAGTACATATATTAGTACATAATATGCAGTACCTTCTTATCAACGTTTATTCACCCACAAGTATAAATAGATAAGATAACAAAGCAAACGCAACTTTTAATCTCTAATATTATACTTCCTCGGGAACTTTGAAGCTCCCCGTTTAAAATTTACTTCATACTAGAATGAGAAGCACAAACTATACCGATTCAGTTTGTGCTTCGTTTCTCTATCACCTTACAAGCACCAAGTGCAGTAAAGACGGGCTTATTGTTGCTATCGGTAGATACCTACCTATGGCGACAGCATATTTATTTGTATTTTACTAAAATTATAAAGCCATATTGAGACCAGCCGTGGCGCAGAGTCAAAAGTGTGGGACTGTTAATGCGGCAGTATGTGAGTTCGATTCCTACTCGAGGAAATTAAATATTTAATATTTTAATTTCCTTGCTCTGGTAATGAGGGTAAACGCAACGTTACAACGTTGAATTCTGCCATTCGTAATGCAGCCAAAATTCGGTGGTGGTGATGAAAAAATTAACTATCAAACGATCTATTATAACACTAGGTTCCGAGGTATTCTTTGCCTATCCTAATAATGTAAAAAACGAAAACATTTAAAAAATAAATAAACAATATCCAGAAAATCGAACCTCCAACCATCACATTTATGAATATACCTACAAAATCTATATAGACCAGATCATTCTTCATAATCACAAGCATAACATAATAATAACTTAACGCATATTGTTGCAGGTATGTGAGATGCAATTTCATAGTAAGTATATAAGCCACTTGAAGGGTTATCAATCATACGTCTCATTTTCTATAGACGGTATAATAAAAAACGTACAAACTTTAATTTTATCCAACAGTTTGATATTAAAAATTGTTTTAATAATGTAAATAGTTTTTTTTTGTGTATTGAAATTTTGTATGTAATATGTTTGGGGGTAGAGGAGTCGCGGCGCAGAGGCACTTGCGAGTGTAAGCGCGACAGGTTGTAGATTCGATTCCTCACTTTTCACTTCCTCACTTTGGTAAGAAAGTAAAACTCAGCGTTGAATTCCGCTTCTCGACATGCAATGCCTCAAGAATTTGGTGGAAATGGAAGTTCCTAATGTAAACTGAATTTCTTAACGCTTAGGTTCCCAAGTTCTCTCTGCTTGCTATGTGCGGGAAAAGTGGGAAACTTTAAAAAAGTATGTATTATATCGTTCACTTTTTTGATTTTTATTACAATTTTTTAATATATTGAACTGGTTTAAAAAAAAGTGCAATTTCGTAATTATTGCACCAAATAAGTGATTTATGTATATTGTTCAAGTAAATTGTTTGTTGTGCAATTTTGTATAATGTGTTTGTATATGAAAGCTGCATATGAAAAATAGCTACAAATTAAAAGAACAATTGAGACGACTTTAAATATATGTCAATTACAAAATTATCTATGTGATATGACTCATGAAACGACGGGATATCTTATATATCAAAAAAATATCCTTAATAGTTCTTGGAGGCGTTTATGAATCTACAAAACTGAAAAAAAAAATGTTACAAAATTATAAACGTCCAAGAGCGGCAGATTCAAGACACGCTATTTTTATTATTAAATGTTTCAATATGATTTCTAATATATATGTCGTATTCAATAATTAACTATACAAAAAAAAAACAGAAATAAACCAAATCTCTATTAAAAACTGGCAACGACTCACGACGCGAATTAGAATCCAAGACCATCGTCTCTAATTAATCAAGTCAATACTAAAGCGTACACCTACGTACTTTCACTCCTTAACCGGAAAATCATGTCCTTACGTTTAATTAGAGAGATAATGAATACCATCTGGGGCATCCGCGGTCTAATTAACGGGGGCAGGTATGCGATTGTAGCTAAAAGTGACTGTGTTCTTGTATTTTGAACACGTTTCGCAGTTCTTTTTTGCGGGTATTTTGCGTTTGAATAGCCTATTTGTTGTTATTAATAGATAGGTGCTAGGTTGTAGGTAGTCGGTTCGATTGTTATGGGGCAGATTTCGGCTGAGAGTTAAGTAGTGATAGAATTAATATTTGGGGCATAAGGGGTCTAATTGACAGTTGGCCCGTGAGCGTGTTTTTAAATTCGTCTCTACAAATTATTAAACGAAATGTGTTTGCATGATAATAATTCTTAAGGACCATATTAGGTATAAGGGTTAAGTAAGAAACTTTTTATGTTTATATATGTTTATATATACGCTGAATTAATTAATAAAATATATATTTTACAATATCTACTTATATCTTGTTCATGTATGTTATTATATATAGTAAATCTATATATAAACATATTGCACTTATTACCGTCGCGTCATATTACGGGTGCATCCCCGTACTGGGTCGTGGATCAGATATTCTTACACCCAACGCCATCTATCGTCCCTCCTCCGATCTAAACAACGAGTCGATCTAACGATAAATCGCCCTCTTTCCCTCACCGCTTGTTAGTACATATAATTAATGACCTCCGTAGCTGTTTCCGCACAGGCTATTATGATTTTCTATAAAATGGCCGTTGCAAATGCATTGAACCTTTGATAAATGCTTGTAAACTAAGTAGGTAATTGACAGGTGAGTGGGATACGGTAAGTAACTAGCTCGATAATATTGGGCTTATGCGATAGTAAATGATGATATCTGATCTCTATTCTTATTTAATTTAAGTGATCAGGCACTCTGTTCGCACTTTTTCTATTTAAAAAGAGACGTTTTGTTTTGAATTGAGTAGGTTACATCGACACGATAACTCATCGACAAAGTGGAGAAAGGAAATGCCTTAATTGAAACGGAGTGTCTTAACATTAGGTTTCCAGGTTCCCTCTGCGTACCCTGCAATGTTTTATTATAATTTCAATATCTAAGAACCACACTACACATTGTTAGTGCCAGAGCTGTTGCAAGTGGAGCGATGTAAAGCGAAGACATTAATTTCGTTTATCAAATTAATAATCTTGTATTAGGTTTCCAGTATTGAGTAACACGTTTATTGAGATTTACGCTCCATATTATAAAGTTGCATGCTATATGAATATCAACTTTAATAATTCTTGTACGAGTCCGTGACGAGTGAAATCTTTGTTCAGTATTTTGGAAAACGTATAAAAATAGAAATCAGAATGGGATTTGAAGCTGTGCACTCTTGGAAATATTTTTCTGTCATTAAATTAATAATATCTTCAATATTAAGTAATCTAACTTTAGATATTACGTTCTCTAATAACTCCTCTTTGTTTCACACTGTTTGACACATATAGCAGGGTAGGCAGAGGGAACATGGGAACCTAATTTTAAGACACTCCGTGCCAACACATCGCCGCGCTATGTCTATTTACTAGAGTGAAAAAGTAAAACAAAACCCATCCGGACTGGACTCCATCCAGTGAGTGGGATCGGAGTCCAGACGCTGCGCCACAACGGACTCTATAATCGATTAACGATAAGTAAATTCTAAAGCCACGCCTCAGCTCTGGTAGTTCAGTACCATAAGGTACGTTTTTGTCCTCAGCCCGCCATAAATTATTCCAAATCGGACCACATTACATATTCAGAGGTTAAAATGGTGTATTCCAAAACATCGTTCTGCCCGATCGTATATCAATCGCTTCGATAGCGTCTCGCGTTCGGTTCGGGGAAACGCTGCTACTTGGTGCTGGCGCTGGCGGTTTGTGGCTTATACGACACACGAACAACAGCTTAAATATGCTACAGGCTAAAGTAAATCATCTACTATATACGTGTATTTTGTTTTTGAGACGCGGTTGTTTTGAGTTCTATTCTCAGTATTTTCTATAAAATATTATAAATCCTTTTTTCTATTTAAATCATGAATATGACATCAATAGTTGCGTCATTTGCACCGTCCTGCTTCGCCACTCAACACGCATTAGAAGAACGGAGTGTCATTAACTTATTTTTTCCCTACAGTTTTGGCCAGCTTTTTTGGTTATCCAGAGAGAATTATCATCAACCTCCTCGTACTATTCATGGTTTTTACGTGTTCCTCTAGTATACAATATTGTGTCGACTAAGATAATCCTTCTGCCTCTTTTTGCCCCACTTCTTTCGTCACTCATCACATATATAAAAGAAGTGGCCATCTATTCACAGCATGTATGGGTAGTAGATACATCCCATCATTCCCAGCCACCCGCCGATAAACAATAAATTTGAATTAACTTCACAAAATTATTATGAACGTAACTTAAAATGATATAATATGAACATAGCGATAAATTCCTTCGAGACATCGGAATCTATGACGGTTCGAGACAGGTAAGGAACGATTCGATCGTAAAATTAAATTAGATTTTTTTAAGGCTATTTAGCTTTTTTAGCTTGTTTTTGGGGTGGTGGGTGATAATCTTAGTTTATGTACGATCTGACATGATAAGTGAGTGTTTTTGGACGATTTAGTTTTATTATGGTAATTCAAATTGTGATTTATATGTGTCCTACTCATCAGATGGTTGCACATATGTTTCTTTTATTATGAATGTAGTTCTTTTATATTGGAGCAATTATTGAAACATTTTTCTATTTTTGCTTTTTTGACACCAGACGCGGCGTTAAGTTTCGGCATTTACGTATTTACTCAAATTTACCCAGAAAGCTGAGCTCAGAGTCTTTACACTAGATTTTCTCTGCCGCAACTGCTATATCTAAAAATAAGCTAACCTTAGAAAAACTATAGGCAAATATCCCCGTTATGAGTCAGAACTAATAATAACTAGACCACTATTGGGTGGTCGCCATATGAATAGGTTAACCATCAATATCGTAGTAACATACAATCAACTTGGAACAGGTGTTCCTTACATCCAGAGTGACAATACCAGTGTGTTTCTTCAGACGCGTGACTCATAGGTCGTACGGTCGGTTGTTTAACTATGAAAATCTTTATAGAAATAGAAAGCAATTTTGAACTGTCCATCCACATATAATTTGTCTAAATTAGTGTTTGTTGATGCGTTGAGTTGTTTTTCATGGGTCTTTAAATAGGGTGAAAGAATATAATGTTTTATTGTCTTTTTTTTCGAGCTAATGCTAATAATTGTATTTAAACATATTGAGAGAGAGAGAGTAGAGGCCGTTGTGGCTCTGGTGCACAATCTTGATGCTAGACAATTCGATTCCCACGGGGGCGAAAGAAATGCTTAATATTTTAATTTTTTCACTCTGAAAACTAATCAAACAATTCAGAATTCGGAGAAAGATTCGGAAAATTCGGCAGAAAGTGTGGAACGAAGGTGTCTTAACGGTAACGGAATGTCTCTCTAGAAACTCTAGGTTCCCAAGTTTCCTCCTACCCGGCTATGTACGAGAAAGAGTTAGAAACGGCAATTACATTTTAATTGACACAATACAGTCAAAATACATAAATAAAGTTAATCTCAATTACGCACTAACCAAAATCTACTGTGCCAAAAAAGCACATGATAAATATTAAAAACAAATCCTGAATTCTATATAAACTAATATAACCTCTATAATGTCAGTTCACACGAACAACAAAACCGCGCGTTTATTGCAGACGAAACATCCCAAGTCGTATCAAATAGTAATCATATTTTCAATATTAAACAATCTAACTTTAGATATTACGCTCTCTAATACAGCTCATTATCATTAAATAGGTACATATAACTCCCCTTTGTTTCACACTGTTTGACACATATGGCAGGGTAGGCAGAGGGAACATGGGAACCTAATTTTAAGACACTCCGTGCCAACACATCGCCGCGCTATGTCTATTTACTAGAGTGAGAAGGTAAAACAAAAGCCATCCAGACTGGACTCCATCCAGTGAGTGGGATCGGAGTCCAGACGCTGCGCCACAACGGACTCTATAATCGATTAACGATAAGTAAATTCTAAAGCCACGCCTCAGCTCTGGTAGTTCAGTACCATAAGGTACGTTTTTGTCCTCAGCCCGCCATAAATTATTCCAAATCGGACCACATTACATATTCAGAGGTTAAAATGGTGTATTCCAAAACATCGTTCTGCCCGATCGTATATCAATCGCTTCGATAGCGTCTCGCGTTCGGTTCGGGGAAACGCTGCTACTTGGTGCTGGCGCTGGCGGTTTGTGGCTTATACGACACACGAACAACAGCTTAAATATGCTACAGGCTAAAGTAAATCATCTACTATATACGTGTATTTTGTTTTTGAGACGCGGTTGTTTTGAGTTCTATTCTCAGTATTTTCTATAAAATATTATAAATCCTTTTTTCTATTTAAATCATGAATATGACATCAATAGTTGCGTCATTTGCACCGTCCTGCTTCGCCACTCAACACGCATTAGAAGAACGGAGTGTCATTAACTTATTTTTTCCCTACAGTTTTGGCCAGCTTTTTTGGTTATCCAGAGAGAATTATCATCAACCTCCTCGTACTATTCATGGTTTTTACGTGTTCCTCTAGTATACAATATTGTGTCGACTAAGATAATCCTTCTGCCTCTTTTTGCCCCACTTCTTTCGTCACTCATCACATATATAAAAGAAGTGGCCATCTATTCACAGCATGTATGGGTAGTAGATACATCCCATCATTCCCAGCCACCCGCCGATAAACAATAAATTTGAATTAACTTCACAAAATTATTATGAACGTAACTTAAAATGATATAATATGAACATAGCGATAAATTCCTTCGAGACATCGGAATCTATGACGGTTCGAGACAGGTAAGGAACGATTCGATCGTAAAATTAAATTAGATTTTTTTAAGGCTATTTAGCTTTTTTAGCTTGTTTTTGGGGTGGTGGGTGATAATCTTAGTTTATGTACGATCTGACATGATAAGTGAGTGTTTTTGGACGATTTAGTTTTATTATGGTAATTCAAATTGTGATTTATATGTGTCCTACTCATCAGATGGTTGCACATATGTTTCTTTTATTATGAATGTAGTTCTTTTATATTGGAGCAATTATTGAAACATTTTTCTATTTTTGCTTTTTTGACACCAGACGCGGCGTTAAGTTTCGGCATTTACGTATTTACTCAAATTTACCCAGAAAGCTGAGCTCAGAGTCTTTACACTAGATTTTCTCTGCCGCAACTGCTATATCTAAAAATAAGCTAACCTTAGAAAAACTATAGGCAAATATCCCCGTTATGAGTCAGAACTAATAATAACTAGACCACTATTGGGTGGTCGCCATATGAATAGGTTAACCATCAATATCGTAGTAACATACAATCAACTTGGAACAGGTGTTCCTTACATCCAGAGTGACAATACCAGTGTGTTTCTTCAGACGCGTGACTCATAGGTCGTACGGTCGGTTGTTTAACTATGAAAATCTTTATAGAAATAGAAAGCAATTTTGAACTGTCCATCCACATATAATTTGTCTAAATTAGTGTTTGTTGATGCGTTGAGTTGTTTTTCATGGGTCTTTAAATAGGGTGAAAGAATATAATGTTTTATTGTCTTTTTTTTCGAGCTAATGCTAATAATTGTATTTAAACATATTGAGAGAGAGAGAGTAGAGGCCGTTGTGGCTCTGGTGCACAATCTTGATGCTAGACAATTCGATTCCCACGGGGGCGAAAGAAATGCTTAATATTTTAATTTTTTCACTCTGAAAACTAATCAAACAATTCAGAATTCGGAGAAAGATTCGGAAAATTCGGCAGAAAGTGTGGAACGAAGGTGTCTTAACGGTAACGGAATGTCTCTCTAGAAACTCTAGGTTCCCAAGTTTCCTCCTACCCGGCTATGTACGAGAAAGAGTTAGAAACGGCAATTACATTTTAATTGACACAATACAGTCAAAATACATAAATAAAGTTAATCTCAATTACGCACTAACCAAAATCTACTGTGCCAAAAAAGCACATGATAAATATTAAAAACAAATCCTGAATTCTATATAAACTAATATAACCTCTATAATGTCAGTTCACACGAACAACAAAACCGCGCGTTTATTGCAGACGAAACATCCCAAGTCGTATCAAATAGTAATCATAACAGAGCTCTCGTACTAATGTATGACTTGAAAGCGTTATGCGTCCTGAAATATTCTTGTAGTTACTTACGAGAGTCGGCTGAAACATTTATAGGGTTAAGAGTGATTAAATGTTAGGTGTGTTCATATGTTAATTAAGCTTCGTTGTAGTACTTTGGATTCTTTAAATATGTATAATTAATTCACTGAAATATAGTGTTAATTAACACTCAATACTACAGTTTATATCCATACGAGTATATAGGCAGTTCTTTGTATCATAATATGGCCATATTACTAATCATTGAGTACAATTGAGGTAATGTGAAGTATCTTTGACCCTTTTTTTTGTTGTTTATAAAAGTATGTTAGAAATCTCGGGTTAGGTCAAGAGAATGTACTAAATTATTAGTTCTGTCAAATCAATTATTAGGGTCTTTCCAGTTTTACTCTATATTTCACATATAACGTGGTAGGCAGTGAGAGCGTCAACATGCTGTGTTGTGTCCAAATCGGCTACAATGCGTAGGTTTGAGTGGCAATACTCAACGCCGGCCTTTATCTATCTGAGCGGGGATGTAAAAATAATTTCCCCGAGTAGGTATCTGGCTAAATTACAACGTTACATTGAATTTATTGTGTCATTGTAAAATTTAAATACAGGTAAAAAAAAACAAAATATTACAAATTTTTGTTAAACCATTAACAGCTCTACTAAGTTTTTGTCTTACCAGCTTGTGTGATTAGAACAAATTTTATTTTTCCATTCTATATTAGCAGTCGAAGGGTTAACATAAACATGTCCTTAAAAGTTCTGTCATTCTGACTTTGACAGTTACAACAGACTACAAACGCAAGTTAACTTTTTAATACGATTCAGCCATAATGTACTGTATTCTTGAGCTTTAAGGGCCAAAGTTAATACTATAGTAGTAGAATATATTGTGAAAGGCGTATAACATCTGTCATTCTTTAACAGAATTGATGCTAGTACGGACAGTGAAAAACGCGGAATCGCCGTCCGGTGTATATTTTTAGTATACAGCTGTTTGTAAATATCAAACTAACGCACATTAGGTGCGGATCGGTAGCGTAGATGTGACAATGCTATTTTAGGTTTAACTTGTATTGTTTGAATGATGAAGGTCGATTTGAATGTATGTTTAGAATTATATTAATTTATATAATAAAACGCGGCGTTGAGTTACGCAATATTTTAAAAATTGAAGAAAATTGGCTAAACTTGTGTCTTTATAACCACTCTGTTATTCGGAAAAAACGTGATGCTGTTACATATCTAATCTTTTTTGTAAATTTTATAATGACATGACATTTTCTGTGTGCTCTGGCACTTTGATATAAAATATGCATATTAGTTAAAAAAACTCAAAGCAAAAGTATAAATTTCAAAAAATAAGGACAAAATTGTGAAAAAAATAACAAAAAATTAAAATATAGTATTTGAAGCCCTGCCTTCAACAACGAATCTTAGAACTAAGATGTAAAATAACCTTTTTGCATACACACTCATGGCAGAACAAAATAAGGGAATTCTAAATATATCTGACAATATCAAGGCTCCTTATCGCTACAGAATGTGAGACAAATTCCTCGGCCGCTGCAAATTATTGACTCGGTCGATGCATAGACAGTTATTAGTTTTGGGCATTAAGTGTAGATGCAGTGGATTACTTTAGTTGAATAAAAATGCTGGTTTCTTTTTTTTCTTCGATTAATTTCTTCGATATAAAGTTAATTATAGATAAAAACCTAAAGATATAGAGAGAATTCTTTTTTTAGTTGAACGATGTATTCCGTATATAACAGAGTAGATAGGTGGAATCTAGTGTTAATACACTCCAATTTCCATCTTATTTTGAAAAACATTGAGAGAATTGAGAAACGGGAATATTTTTAATTCTCTCGAGTGGGTTCCGAACCTACAACCCTGTGTTTGGATTCAGCCTCCGACCGACGATAATTATTTTTTTATTACACAACAACTTACTGTTGTTATGTTAATCTGAGTCACGATTCCCTTAATCTCGAACAAGGACAAGGACGCATATAACATAAAATAACATAACATAAAACATCAGTAAATCATAAACAAAAATGAAACAGACCGTCTAAAAGGGAGAAATGGCTCGGAATGTAATGTAAATGTATAAATCTATAATACCCGATCTAAGAATCATCACAAATATGTCAAAAGACGGTAATAAAAGTCCGAGGGGTATCTCAGATAGTTTATTAGATCCTATAGCGAGCAACAATGAAGTGGATGCGATTGATGGAATTCGACTTTGTGTTGTTGATTTTTGGCTTTGACTTTTAAAATGCTGTGAAATGTTGTTGTAACTTGTTGTTCTTTTTTATAGTTTTCTTTTTAATTTTTCACTCTGTATCCTGTATATACTAGGTGTACGCAGAGGTAGCTTTAAAACATTCCTATTTCACACTGAATTCTTGAGAAGTTTCGGGTTCAGTAACGAAATTCAACGCCGCGTTTTGTCTTGCTACCAAGGCTGTTTGGAATAAGCAAAAATCAATATATTTTATATAGATTTTTGTTCAATCGGAGTATATTTTTTCACTTTGCTATCTATTTTCCTTTTACCTCCATAATGAGTTAGAGAATAAAGTGTTACTTCACTAATTTCTATGTATGTTGGCATGATAGGAACCTATTCAGCTAATTTAGCCACAATTATCTATATTATAGGTTTTTTAGACGGAATTACCATTTAAAATTATCAAATTCAAAAAAAGTCATAATTTATATGTACAAAAAAATTGAAAATATACTAAATTAAAAATTATTAATGAATTGACAATCATTAATAATTAATTAATAATCAGTCGGAACGACAACAAAATAAAACTTGTAGAAATATTAGTAATATTATTTAGAAGTTTATATAATGCTCACGTTGAAGTGCTTAACTTAGGTTTATGTGGAAAATAAAAAAAATCAACAAATATAGCTGTAATTTCACGGGTAGGCAAAGAGAATCTATCTTGCTACCAGAACACGAAAGTGAAAATAATTGATTTTTCCGGGTTGGTATCGAACTCACAGCCGAAGCGGTTACAGTCAGACGCTGAGCCACAATGCCTTTCTAATTAATTCTATACTACGGAACCCTTCGTATACAATTCAACTTTATTGTCAAAACCAAATCATGATGTTTAAGTATTTCATCGAAAATCTTCTCTTATCTCAATGTCCTCACAAAATTTCGACTTTTAATACGTAATTAGAGTCCGATGCTACCAAAGGCTTTTAAAATCGAGCTTTTTATTTTGTTCATACATTTTATTACACCACTATTCACATTTCGCTCGATATTATTTTTCAGAAGTTTTATCTAAATGTGTTCAATCGTAAAATTAACGCGTTTATTTTTCATGTGTGTGTGTATGTTTGTCTGTGTATATTAAAAATCTCCCAAATTAAATGGTCGTCGAACTGTATTTGCTCGTTCATTTTTTATTTTACTTCATTTTATATAATTTAAAGGAGCTGTTTTTAAACACTTGCAGTTATAATATTTGTGTTCGTTTCTTTTTTAATAGTTTCGTGTTGTAGCTTCTTTGGATATAATTTATTTATTTTTTTTATTTGGTGAGTTTGTATATAAGATGTTTGAGCTTTCGTTAGGGGTGTCTTATTTATTTTTTATATTGTATTTTTATATTATATTCAAGAGTCGTTCATATTTGGATAGCTGATAGCGTAGTGGATGTATGTTATTTGTGTGTCCCCATGTGGGAATCGAATCGAGTCGTCGCGCTTACAGCAATGCGCAGTGGCATTGCATCACCACGGCACATAGTTGCTTTTTAGTGTTCCGGAAAAATGAAAACCACCTTATAAGATAGATCACTTTGTTGTCTGTCTGCCTGTTAAAAGCCTTTATTTCAAGAACCCTTGGAGATATCGAGTTAAAATTCAAACCTCATATCTTCGGGCCCTTGTTGTTTGAAGCAAAATCTACATTTACTTAAAAAAATAAATAAGCAATAAATAACCTCTTATTTCGACACTATAAAGAAAACCAAAGATAATAGGGTACTTCTGGTTGACCTAGAGTTATGAAATTTGGCAACTAGCATCTACAGGTAGTACTAGTTAAGGAAAAAATGTGAAATCTTTACATTTGTGATTAGGTGGCCTTTCCGCCGAATTCTGGCGGCATTGCTTGTTGAGTGCCGGAACTATACGCCGCCCTTTGTCTTATTATCAGAGCAAGAAAATAAAAATATTTAATAATATATCATTCTCCGATGTGGAAATCCCACAACCGCTTCGCGCTTACAAGTTCTAACTACCTAGCATGCTGTGCCTGTAAATGCTTAAAAAAAATCTTATAATGAGAATCGAACCCGCGAGTACACTCCGCCACATCCCACCGTACTTAATAAACACAAATAGACACAATTAGTGTTGATTTATACGCGGAGCGACGGATTAAAGTCGTCGATTAATTTTGACATCTGCGCCGATCGATCGTCTCCTGACCTTTAGCTTTTCTGCCGACTGTACTTATCGTTTAATCGGATTTAATTAATAATAGTTAGCCTGTTTATAGTATTTTGTATCGGGATTTGAGGCGATCCTGTTATTAATATTGTTGATAGATTAATTGATGTTTCTAGGCAGTAGTTAAATGGTGAAAAACGTTACATTTGATAGTATCAGATATATTTATAATAAATAAGTTTTAATAAGGAAATGATTAATTTAAAAAGTTTTTTTCTGTTACCTAATTAATTAATTTTCAACTAATTTGTTATTGCGTGTGAACTTAACGCTACGCTTTGTCTTGTTGTCAGAGCGAGAAAATCAAAATAATTTGTTCCTTCGAGTGGAAATCGAAAGAACAACTGTTGTTCTTATGCTAAAATGCTGTACCGCTGTGCTGTGACTCCCTAAAAAAAAATTCTGAGTGATGAGTTATGTTATTCTATTGCACAGGCTAAAACAAAAGTATTCTCTTTGTGTCTTACCAAAGTGAATTCATGATAACAACTCATGTCTCCATTTTTCCCATTAGAACTACTCGAACTCCCAACCATCGCCACTACCGCCACATCCACTGCACCGAAAACAGACCTAATTCGGATATAGCAATCAACACATTACCCATACTAAAGACGATAATCAACGTAAGTATATCAAAGTGCCTCACATGATGGCTCAGATCAAAATTACCATTGTCTTGACATTATTGTGGTGCATGCAGTTCATCTGGTACGGACAGCCGGCTTACTGTGCCTGATGACAGGGCTGTGCCTTAACCGCATCCAGATGACATCTAGACCTTGTGGACGCCGGACTTGTAACGTCGGCAATACGTAGAATAGATTATGTGATTGTGTTGTCTTGGAGGTTGGAGGGTGTCAGGGGGGTGGGGGTAAGGTAATTTTGGTGTAATCCGTTTGGTGGTAAATAAGTTGAATTTCCACTTAAATAATTATATGTTAGTGTTATTTTGAGGCCAGTCATAGCGCAGCGGCACGAAGTGTGACTGTAAAACTGACTGGTTGTGGGTTCGATCCCCACTCGAGGAGATGAAATATTTACTTAAATTTATATTTTCATTTCTTCGCTCTGGTGTCGAAGCAAAAGTGCGGCGTTGAGTTCTGCCACTCAACACGCAATGCCTCCAAAATTCGGCAGAAAGTGGGGAACGGAGTGTCTTAACTTTAGGTTCCCTCTGCCTACCCTGCTGTGTGCGGGATATAGCGTGGAGCTAATTTAATTTTAATTTTTTTTAGTGTTATTTTACAGCATTGGATGTTTCTAAAATGAAAGCCGAAATTAATGATGCCAATTTTGCATATGTCAAGACATATCGTTCAGCACTTTCCGATTTTTCAAAACAATGCTTATTGAACTGGAACTCAGCGTCTATAACACCTGTAATTTTTTTTTCAAAATACACATAATTAATAAATAAATGTTTTTAGTACATATATGTCGTTACGGCTCAAAATCAAAAGTTTTTTACTAAAGAGTAAAAATTACAAGAGTTCATTAATTGTATATTAACTAAAACTCACACTTTAAGCCTAACCTGTAAAGCTTAGTTTGATTAAGCCTTTTTATTTAAAGATAATCTATTTTAGACTTCTGTCTATTGAGGAGTATTTAAGAAGTGCCAAGCATTTTAAAGTACGAACTACAAATATGAACTTCTCACCCCATTTAAATTTTCGACATATTTCGTTTTGTGTTGCGGAACTCAGCGCCGCAAACTTACGATAATTTACGTTTTTAAGTAAGTTATATTAAAGCTCGCTGACAATTTTGTCATCAAGCTTTATGTAATTTATTAAAAAAAGTAAATTATCATAATCCACTAGTATGGCTTAGTGGCCAGAGCGCTTGGTCTTAACTAAGACGCCTTTTCGCTGCCTTAAATTTATTATATGTTTTCTGTTAAAGTATTTTTCAATTCTAAGTGTAGAATAACACTTCAAAAATGTAAAAAAAATGCAGTTTCCCAAAATCACTTACAAAAACTCTATAACTAAACAATATTAATTTTTATGCCAAAGTTATTTTAAACCTAAACCGGAAAGCCAACTTGATCAAGCCTATTTATTTAATTGTATCTATTTTAGCCTTCCGTCAATTAAGGGTGTGTGTTTGAGAAGTGCTCAGCGCTGTAGAACGAGTATGAACTGAATTATCTCATTTGTCTAGAGCTAGTCTATAGACTTGGTGGCCGTAGTGGTGTATTTTTGTCGCCAGCATCAATAAATAATGGACAACGGGTCAAAGTCTGAGAGCTAATGTATGTTGATCTTATCCTATACCGTGTGATGCGAGCCGCTACTATTGGTTTGGGTTTGCTGGTGAGTTTCGTGCTAGTTTGGTTCGAGTTTTTTTTGTATGTTTTATGATCTTACGCCTAATTCAAAGTCGGGGAGAACGGAGTGATAAACACTTCTATGTCTCCATTTCTCTTTCTCGTCTTCGTTCACTGTCTCCAACTTCTTCATGCCGGTAGGTGTGTTCTTATGGTTGATACGTGACCTTTTTCCCTTTTTACTGATACTGTGTTCTCGAATGTCAACCACGACCTACTTGTACCTCCCGTGCTAGTCACTCTTGCTTTATAAACATTTTTTTCCATTCTTGCAACATTCATTCTTCCGACGTGTCAAACTAGCTGAGTATGTTTATTTTTTTTTGCTTGTACGATATTATTTATTAAAAATTTTACTTAGCTGAGAAGGAACCGAACCCACAATTATCTCGTTTACAGTCGCACATCTATGCTACTGCTTCACGACGACCTCAAAACGTACATAGCATTCAATTAAGTGCATTGCGCCATAGTGATGATGATTGTAACTAATCACCTAAGATTTACATATACATACATACATATTTAGTTAGTAATCATTTTACATACATAATAAATGCAAAGTAAATAAATTAAGCCTACACTAATATCTACTTATAACGGAATTTTTAACGAATTAATTATGAAAATATTTAATTTAAATGCCGTCCGAGCTATACTGTTTTCCTTGGAGAAACTAAAGAATTCACTTAACCTGATTTAAATGAGTTAAATATTCTAAAACAATACCCAAATAACTTATGGATTGGTTAAAAATTCGTATAATTAAGGATTTCTTGTTTTCAAATGTTGAATATGGATATGGATATTATTTTTTTATTTATTTTTAAGTCTGAAGATGTGTCAATCTACGACCTCCGGCTTAGTAGCCATTATAACAAATTTTAATTTAAACTATTAGTTTAAACTAACTTTTCTAATTAATTATAACTTTTTCATCATTGAGTGAATGACAGATATTATTCACTCAATGATGAACGCAGAGACGAAACTACCTAAATTTTCAAATTTGACCTAACGTACCTAACTTTAGGGAGTGTTGAGAAGTATACTAAGAAATATTGCTGGAAACTTAAATGGAAAAATCGAAAAAAAAAACGGTCAGGAAACGTTTAACGTGATGAGATATATCCCATGACCTTCCTCGGTGAACGTAATATTCTATACAATATATTATTTTTTCATTTTTCAATTTTAACCCATACTTACTGAAATTCGAGCTTAAAAATATTGAAATTGATTATGCATTAACGATAGTAGCTAGACCAATAGTAGGGCTCTATAAATTCTCTATTCTACAGATGGAAGGTGCCGATTGCTGAAATACCTGTACGTATCGGATCTCGGGCGGACTGTCAGTGTTCGCTACTGGGTGTAATTAGTATTATTTTAGTTTAGACACTTTGGACATTTTGTTTGGTTATAATTTAAATTTAAAATTATTATATTATAATCATTTTAATTTTCTAGCTGCGTCATTTCTTAATAGGCTACTGTCGTGTCGTACCGTACCGTGAAACTGCGCCTGATTGGAAACGCGAAGATCGTGGGTTCGCTACCGTCTGAAGAGAATGAATACGACTATATATACTACTTAATTCTTTGAAGAGAGGAAAGGTGGAGAACAAAATTTTCTGACAATGATGTTTGTTTTTATTTATATAAAAAATATATATCAAAATTTCACTAAATGCACATAAATTAGATTCATAAAACAAGTTATAAATAAACGTACGAAAACATTATAATATGTTGAAATAATTTTTGATGTGTTTTAATGACTTGAATTATACGCGATAGGTTTTATGACGGCTGTCATTAGTTTGACTGTTAATTTTCATTTATAAATCATCAATTTTGTATAATAAAATATGGCGTTATCAGAGATCTCTTTTGAACTTTAAAAGGTCTGGAATATAATTAATTATACATATATTTATATGATTTAGTCGTCACCTTGATAATTAGATTGAGGCTATCGTGGCACAGCGGCACTGCATCGGACTGTAAACTCGATAGAAGGGTTCTAATTCCCTCTTGTTAGCTTTTTCTTCATATTCTTGCTCTGGTAAGATTATAAAATGTGAAAATTCCCTTTTTAGTACTCATTTCCGCTCTACGAGGAACCAATTTGCAAAATTCCAAAGTTTTAGATTTAGCGGTTAGGGCTATGCGTTGATCTCTGTGTGTCATTCACTTTACGCTCTTCTATTGTTAATGCGGCATTGAGTTCCGCTAATAAAACAAAATTTAAAAGTTTCAAATATATTTATTTTTATTATTCAAAAGTAGTTACTATACATAATGTTTTTTTTTTTGGTAATGTTTTTAATAAAATTATTTCATATCTAAGTATGATAAATATCGACGTTTTGCATAATATGTTTCAATTTTCTCATAGAGTCATCGAAAATTAGGTCGAAACGTAATTTTTGTGGAACGCCAAGTTAGTAGTCCAAATAATTAAAGTGTACTTGCCACAAATTAATTTTAACTTTTTTCACATAAATAAATAACTAATAGTATTTAGAGTAAACAATTTTAATTTTACTTTTTTGTTACCAAAACGACGAAATAGAAATAATTTCTCCGAGTGGGAATCGAATCCATAGCCACTACGTGTACAGTGATACCCTGTTCCATGCACCACTAAAACCATATTATTTGTATTCAATCAAATGTAATATAATAAAACAAACACTTTACAATATATTGATATTTTATGGATTCGCTGTTTTTAAAATAAATATTAACATAATGACATTAGTGATGTAAATAAAATTGAGTGGCGGATGTGAAACGTCAATAAATATTAAATAAGATAACGTACAGCGTTGGGCTACTGCCACCCAAGATATTGGCTAGTGCTATACATATATTATAGTAAAATATTATAAGTTTATGCATTTTTAATATATGTGTTTATTTATATATGTATGTATTTATCCTTATTCCAAGCGATATCTTGTAATATTTTGTTGGTTTACAAGACAAGGCGCGGCGTTGAGTTTCGCCACTCAATGCGTAACGCTTCCAGAATTAGGCTGAAATTGGAACGGAAGTGTCTTAATGGGAACAGAGTGTTCTAACAACAGTTTCTCAGGATTCCTCTTCATGTGTATGCAGATTCTATGTGCGCGGATCTAATAAATATTTTGATAATTTGAAACAGAAGGCCCTGAGATTAATGCATACAACCAAACAAACGTTTTCGTTTTATAACATTACTTAAAGAGTATAGATAACTATTAATTTACAGTATTTAATTAAATTATCTAACTTTACTAGCCACAAATTACCTTAGCCACATAAAATCGAATCTACACCACCAGTCTTCTTCAAACCACTTAACCGCATCTCCGTAAGTTAAGTTACTTTTAAATAAATTTCCTGGCAAAGCATTTACTCTACAGCATTAACTCGAGCGAAATATTACAATGTTAGTTTTCACAAAATATTATGCACACTCGGGTAACCCCCTCTTCTCCCGTTTCGAGTTTCTTTATTTTCCCTCAAAATTACGAATCCAGTGTGTCTGTAGTCTTAATGCAGTTGTCACAGGCTATTTAGTACTTTTGGCTTCCAGACTGCTGTTTTAAGCAGCGTCGTAGTAGTGGAAGTGTTATGTAGCCCGTTTTATTTTTAATTTTACGCTGTATCCCGCATATAGCGGGATAACTTGAGACACTCCGTTTATCACTTCCTGGAATGCCAATTTTGTTAATTGGTTTTGTCTTGTTACCAGAGTGAGACGTTAATGAAAATAATACCTTATTTAAATACAATATAACTAAATTATTGAAAACCTCCTTTTTTTATAAAGTTAAAGCTCAAAATCTTCTTAATTTTTTTTTACTTTATATTTAAAGTACAAAAAATATGTATATTTAAAGTACAAAAGTTGCCATTTCTGTTACATTGTTATTCTTAGGTCAGTATTGCCGGCGCTAATGAGTTTTTTGGTACAATTTTCCTTTACTTTCTGTTTGTTGCCTCTTTACTTTGAAATTCCACTTTTTTTGGAATCAACCCTAAGGAGTTATCTGAATAAGAAAATTATTTTAATTCGAATTTGTGTATTTATCTTTTCTTTTTTTGATATTAGGTAGGTACTTGAAAGAAAAAGCATAACGTAGTGTTGTATCAATAGGTTCTCACGTTCTTTCTGTCTAGCACGGTCTATATGCGGAATACAGTGTGAAGATAAAAAAAAATAGAAGAAAATTGAGTGTTAGGAGGGAACCTAGTGTTAAGATATTTTATTCCTCACGCAGACACGCGCCGCCTTCTTTGAATTTCAAAATATAGCGCGTTGAGTGACGGAAGATAACGCCGCGCGTCGATTTATTCTTTAATGATAAATAATCATATATTTAATAAAAAAATATTTAATATTTAAGTAACATTTAAAAATATACTAACTAATCTTATTTTGTTTTCTTTTCAGGTACGTTTACCATAATATTAGTTGTGGTAAGAAAAATAGTTTGAAAACTGTAATATTCTAGTACCTACATATATAACTTGACCGGAAATGTGTGGATGAGCTATCCTAAATACACCATTTAAATTAAATACACCATTAAAATTAGAAACGATCATCTCAATAAAAATTATAGTTTCCGAGAAATTTGTTGACAAACATACTTAGAAACCTCTTTTTTTGATGTCGGTTATTAAATTAAAGCTTCATATGTGCCTAATTTCCTGATTGATGAATAACCATATATATTGTATACACAGAGTAATCAACGTATTTATGAGTTTTACGCGAGACATCAAAGTGAACCGACACTTAACGATAAGGCTGCCCGCACGCTACCTAAGTTTATTTTTTTATATTAAACAGAGAATTTAACTAATTACTTCTAGTAATATTAGATGTCATTTAATTTATGTTCCCAATATTTTGATTGGTTATTTTACATTTTAAAATAACGTTATTGAGATTACACGGCGATTAGTTCCGTCTCGTGAACACGGTCAAAAACGAAAAATATTGACGCTAAGTTCTCTCTGCCTACCCAGGAATAAACAGGATACAGTGTGAAATTGAACATATTAATTTTAAAAAAATATAATAAGAATATAGAAAAATAATTATTATTTTTAATTTACACATTTGAAGTCATTGGCGCAGTGACACAATCACGCACTGTTAATGCTACGACCGTGGCTTTTATTTGTACTTGGAGGAATGAAAAATTATATATTTTCATTTCCTGCCTCTGGTAACGAAGCAAAAATCGGTGTTGAGTTCCGCCATCACCACGCAAGGCCTCAATAATTAGGTGCAAAGTGGGGAAACGATGTGTCTTGATGGGGAACGGAGTATCTTAACACTTGAGTCCCCTGGAGACTCCTTCACTCTGCCTACCACGATACGTGCAGAATACGCGTGAAACGCGTAAAACTAAAAAAAAACATTTTTTTATATTTAACCACAGGAACAGAGCCGCGTGTAACACGTAGTAAAAAAAATAATAGATAATCCAATCTATATATAGTCTGTAAGACGTTCTTAAATTAGAGATAAAGTGACTCCCGCTCGTTAGGCCTCGCCTATTAAACTATTATCGGGGTTGTTAAAAAGTTACGGCCTCTTAAATATTTTTCGTTGTACGATCTTTACCGACGACGCGTCTGTGGGAGCTAACATTGTGGTTATATATAGTTTTATTATCAACGCGATCTATATGAGATAATAATAAAGATATTTGCGATTGAGTACCGTCGTGACGTCGTGGCGCGGTGGTACATCGCCTGATCGTGAACTCGACGGTTGTGGGGTCAATTATAATTTGGTAAAACCAATTATTTTCATCATTTTGTCACTCTAATAAACAAAATATAGTGTTGAACCGTTCCCTCGACACGCAATGCCACGAAATTACGGAGGGTAAGGAACGGAGTGTCTTAACCCTAGGTTTCCTCTGCCGGCTATGATAATAAAATAAAATTTGAATAAAATTTGAAGAATAAAATTTGAAGCGAAGAATGATTGGTAAGTCGAATTCGTCACATTTACTAGCAAGTAGTCGCATCGATAGCAGAGTGACTTATCTCTCCATCGACCCTGATAAAGAAAGATACGATAGGCACTTAAAAGAAAAAATAATTTAATTTTATAAGTTTTGCTTCACACAATGATGCTAAGATCTTGATTAGGCTCACGTATGTCGTCATACAGGAAACTGATTAATACTCTTGGGTCTAAAATATGGTTAAACAGCTTTTACGTGCCCAGTTGTGCAGTTATGTTGACTATTTACCTGCTTTGGTTACTATTAATAAACTTGATACAATCTTGTTCTAAGCCTACTTTACTTGATAGTATTTGATACAGTGAACTTAAAGAAAAGTTATAAAGTTAATTGAAAAGAAGTCAGTTTTGCTATTATTTTTGTTAGATTCACGGTATACCTCGAATAAGGCAGAATACGTGCCTAAAAGCCAAATGATTCTATTTTGACGTTCTTCCGAGTAGGATTTAAATTCCGAACCGCCACGTGCATTGGCTAAGTAGGCACGTCCAAATTTCATCACAATGCCTTAGTTGAGTTAATGTTAAGCTTTAAGTACAAAAATCTACAGTTCATTCCTTAGCAATAAAATGCTGAGATAAAAAATCTTACATACCAAGATAACTCACAACATCACACATTAAGTATATATCGTGAAAACATCACAAACGTAAAACATCGATCGATCAACACAATGAAGATCACAATTTATCAATCAAAGTACAAAAAACGATACCTGCGCAGGAGTTGAAGGGAGTCCATCAAAACCGTTCGAAGAAAAAAATATCGACCAATAGGAGAGCGGCTTTCGAATAATTGTTCGTACGTCGACCAATCGCGTGAGGTTTAAGCCTTTCAATGATTAATATACTTACCGTCGCCGGTTGAATGATTTGTAAGTACGTATTCGTATTGCATCGCGTGTCCATTCGACGGTTAAGTAAGCGTACGTATAATATGTATTAACATATAATATATGCCTGTAAAAATATAATTTATTGCTCATCTCGTTTAGTATAATATTTCAGTGTGTCGTAAGACAGACATGTTGTGGTTCTCATTTATATTTAAATACTAGTCACCGCCCGCAACGCTCATCGCCTTATTTGTGGACTTTGGACGTTAGATGGAAATCCCTCGTTTCCCATTCATGTAGGAGTTTCAAGAAAACGTTCTACTACTACTTCTAAACTACTGACATGCTAAATTTTAAGTGTCTCTAAGTTTAAAGTTTGTCTATATGACTTGCCAGTCACTCAGTAAAGAAAGAGTTTTAAATATATAGATTGTGATATATTTGTTTTTATAAATACGTAAGGAGTAAGCATTATCATCTAATAGACGGTCAGTAGAAACTAGTAAGAAAAATACGTTTAAATTATATTTTTATGTATGTGCTACATAAATAATATAAAGAAATAGATTTAGTGAAATTAAGTTAACAACTGTCTTGTAAATTTTTTTCATATACAAGTTTTTACGTAGAACCCGCGTGGCTTAAGCTGAGCTCTGTATTTGTGTGATTATAAAAGTAGAGCCAGAAAAGCATTTTGAAAGGTAAAATTTATTATTAAAATTCATAAAAATATATTCTAACTTAAAAAAAAACTATTTGTTTACCCCGGATATTACATCCTCATAATTTTACTCTCGTTTGAGTTAATAATTAATCTTTCTATTGGTTATCAAAGACTACCGGTTTTAACCACGCTAGTGATATTACACCTACATACATATGTAGACTCACACGATTACAAAGCTTAGCTTAGACCTCGTAAATACTCAGTATAACTCAACAAAAATGGGCACTTTTGGTTGAACTTTCAATACATTTCGTATTTTATTTGATTAAAAAAATCAAATCAGCTTCACGCTGTATCCCGCACACAGCAGGGTAGGCAGAGGGAACCTAGTGTTAAGACACTCCGTTCCCCACTTTCTGCCGAATTCTGGAGGCATTGCGTGTTGAGTGGCAGAACTCAACGCCGCGCTTAACCTCGACACCAGAGCGAAGAAAATGGAAATATAAATTTAAGTAAATATTTCATCTTCTCGAGTGGGGATCGAACCCACAACCAGTCGGTTTTACAGTCACACTTCGTGCCGCTGCGCCACGACTGGCCTCTGATTAAATTTGTTTTATTTTATATTATAATATTTTTTTTATTTTAATTATATTATAGGGAAAAAGAGAGACTTAACACTAAATCCTCTACCTACTATGCTGAGCATGAAGCTGCGAAAAATAAATCATAACATTAAAACATTAAAGTGCACAATACACCTACAGCATTATAGAAAAAGCACAAAAAACACCTCGACTAAAAGTTTTCGATCAAGATGTGGGTTACCGTCGCCCGTCGCTTGCGCATGACAGATTTACGGCGGGGACGCGCCGGCGCAACGCTCATTATGCCGCGATTGCGTGCGCGATTAGATAATTAACGCTTTTGTCTTCTTTCGTGTGTGATTTGGTATGGATACGTCTGTCTGTTGCTGTTTTGTTTTTTTGGGTGATTAATGGTTGCTAGTTTGTAGGGTGGACGTTGTGGGTTCGATTTCTGGTTTAAATTTTTAAATTCGTGTACAATTTTTTTCATACAGAGATCACCATTTTAAGACTTAAATATTTTTTGACTTACAAAAATAAATTTGCCATTTTGGTGAACGAAGCGCGACGTAGAGTTTCACCACTCAATACGAAATGGCTAACAATTCCAATGGAAGAATAACACTGGCTACCCTATTTATTTATAGTTACATTCCAATAACATATACTTGTAATAATAGTTTTTTATATGCTTATATGCTTCATCTATGCTTATTTTTATATATATTTTTTTTTCTTATACAGTAGTATACTATAAGGGTCCCACACCTGTAGGTCACATGTTAATTTAACGTCAAAATGCAGATTAACGATTAGATTAAAAAAATATATATTTATTATATTTATTTTTCACGACACGCAGAGGGTTTTTCACACCTGCCTCTTTATAAGCCCATATGGAAGTTTTGTAATTAAAAGTGTTTCGCTTGTCTCAATAAATGTGTTGATAATATTGCCTAGTTTAATGCAAGCTGCCATAATGGAATTAATAATGTGTCAAAATAAAAATACATTTAATTTAAAGTTACTTTTTTTGTAGGTAATATGATATGATAAAAAGATTTGGAGTTAAGTTGCTGTGATGATGTTATTAATATATTTTTTTATTTCTACGCTCTGGTAGCCAGAGCGCAGCGTTGAGTTGCGCCAAGCAGTGTCTCGAAAGGTGGGTATTAAAATATTTTTTGCAACTTAACATATTAGTTCCTGAGTTTAAAGCGAGCAACCAAACAAACACTTCAGCTTTAAATACTTCTAACAACTTCAAATCGTCTCAAGTGAGCTTTCTAAATACAATCTATTTGATAACTTTATTAGACTAAGCTCATTACTTATATAACTTTACTTTAATTTGCACGTTGAGATATAGCAGATCTCTACGATAAGTGAATAATGTCATGACAGCCATAAACTAACATTTTCTATAATCATAAACTAAATGAGATAATATATTTAATAATTTATTGTTTACTTAACTTCCGGCGTCGTGTATCATGTATTATGGCTTGTGATAATATCATATTATGTCACTTCTTTGTCACGCTGTATCTTACGTATAGCAGAATGGGCAGAGTAAACTTAGTGTTAAGACACTCCGGTACTCACTCACTTAGTTTTGAAATATAATGTGTTGATTGGCAGAATTCAACGTTGTGTTTTTTCTTCTTGTTACCAGAGCGAGGAAATGAAAACATTTTTATTCTCCTAAGATGGAATCGAACCAACAACCATCGCGTTTATAGCTGCATTCGAGTGCCACTGCACTGCGATGTCTTCAAAAAATTAATTGTTGCAAAACTTACAAATGACCACAAATTTATATTTATTTTACAAATAAAATCAAAAGGAAATGGGTGGAATAAAAGGACTTTCAATCATCACGTCAAATGCTTGCTCAGTGAGCTGTCGGTCCAATGCTATTTAGATATTGAGTATTTTTATGGGCAGGTGTAGAGAACAGCATTTTCAAAACAAAAAAAATCCCAAGTAACCACATTAAGTGTGGAAGCCTTATAAATTTGCAATGTTCATAAAAAAATATAGCGATCTTGAACGCGTAGGTTGTGTATTCGATAGTTATTCGGGGAAATTATATATTTAATATATTTATTTTCTCGCTCTAGAAAACCTCGAACGAAGCGCGACTCTGAGTTCCGCCACTCAACACTTTTTTGACGGGAACGGAAGTGTCTTATTGAGAACATAGTATTTTAACACTACGTTCCCAAATTACCTTTGCTGTGTTTATGTTATTTTCAGGATGCAGCGTGAAGCTGTAAAAATAATATATAAGTTTAAATATAATAAGATATAAGTGATACCTACAGCCTAGCTAAACGCCGCGCATCGTGACGAAGTTTGACTTTTGTATTTTGATCCCTCTTAATTGAATGATATTTCAAATTTATTTTCGTTTTCTTGCCCTGATAACCGAAGATCGGCGTTCCGCCACTCGATACGTAATATCTTAAAAAAATCGCAGAATCTCTCTTTTTTCCCAGTAAAATACACGAAGCTGTTAATTAAAACCTTTTTTAACGAACCCAATACTACCACCAGCTCAGTGATTCACTGCGCCACAAAGCCTACAATGTTCATAAAGATATCTCACCAATAAACTAGTCAATAATCTCATTAAAATCCTAATCAGACGACCGTTTCTCATCCACACTCGTCCTCCCATACAGCGTCCATTAAATATTTGATTTACAGCGGAATATGAAATTAACCATCATGTTTTAAATTACAAATATCATCCGTATAATATATTAGGTAATGTCCGCGCGAGATTTATAGCGTGGTCACTCGCGTCTATTACTGTTTGTTTGGTTCTGTATTCAATTGTTGTTTCTTTTTTTTTTATTTTGTTGGGTAATTTATAGGAGAAAAACGACAGAATCTAGCGTTGAGACACTCTTCATTTTACTTAAAAGTGACAGCATTTCTGTGACGTAGCCAGTTGTGGCGTCATGGTGTCGTAAATGATTTATTTTTCATTTCACGACGTATACACTCCTAGAGATAGAGGGATTTTTATGTTAACATGTTCCGATTCCCACTTTCCGTTAATTTTTGATAAATTGCTTTTTTAAGACGTGAAATTCTAAATTGCAGTTTTTTGTCATCACAGCGAGAAAATGAAAATAATTCATTCCCCCGATTAAAAATCGAACCTACGACTGAGGCGCTTACATCCAAATAACCTCAAAAAATAGAAGATCAATCGTAATAAAGGAATAGATATGTACTCGTATCACTTGATCTTGGGTCCGATGTTAGAAATAGGCCATTTATTTAATGGATATTGTTTATATGGAAATTAAAACATTTAAACAACACGTTTACTTCGTCTAAACCCATCATCTGGGTTGTTACCGAATCAAAACGAGCGTTAGCACTATGAAAGGAGTTAACGGGAACGTCCCACAAACTGTAATATTATGCATACCCTACAGGAATTACAACATTATGACTAAGTACTGTGATTTTGTAGTGGAATAATTTTAATAGCGGTGTCAATATGGGGTTACATATGCTTTTTTTATGTTTTTGCGGTTGTTTTGGTAATTTTAAATTGAGAAACTATTTATATAATACTTGCTAGCATTTTGTTTTCTTTACGTTATCTTATCTTAACTGACACGTTCGGAATACACTAATTAAAGAAAAGTACTGTGCGATTCTTTTTATTAATTTTAAGCTGAAAGTAGGGTAGGCGAAGGAAACCTAGTGTTAAGAAATTTTGCTCCATTGCCATTTCTCCCCTAATTTCGAAAGATTCATATTAAACAGTGAACTCGATGCGGTGCTGTATCTTGTTCAAGAGCAAACGCAATCATCCTCTGTGCTTATTTTTCAAATAAACTTTAACGGTATAATGTAACGTAACTTAAAAACTAAAACAAAGAAATAAAAAAAAAATGTTTCAACAGAATATTGTATTTTCATCTAATCTACATATAATTTCCAAGGTCTATCATGATACAACAATTAGAAGCGCTTGTAATTCACGTCCTTAAATTTATTTCCATACATATATAGATAGTTACAATACATCTAATAAAAAAAAAACATCTTTCCATTGCACTTTTCCTCACTGAACCCAAATACCGAATAGCAATCTAAACAAACGTACCACACAACATATGAATAATTTAAAGATTTGCATCAGATGAGGTCATCTTTATTAATTCAGTATATTTCATTGATAATATATCATTTTTATGGTCACTATAAATACACTGTCACTGAGTGATGTATTGCCAATAATTTTAATAGTTATGTAGTTATATGATTCTTCTGTAAATGTTTTGGTTAATTATTATTTAGTGTATTATATAAGTTTTTCGTCGTCGTGGCATAGGGACAAGCGGGCGTCTGTAAACGCGATGGTTGCAAGTTTGATTCCCACTTAGGGAATAAAATATTTAACATTTCAAGTTAAAGTCAAATATTTCTGTATTGTGTAAAACTCAAATAATTATCAGCTCCTCGCTGTAGTCACGAGTTGTTGACTTTGACTTCTGACACTCACCCATAGACAGGATTTTTTACACTAGGTTCCCAGGTTCCCTCTGCCTAATCTGTTACATGTGAGATTTCAGAGTTGTAAGTCATAGAGAAAATTATTTTAACACCGTTCATTACCCCCTTAATAGGAATCGAATCCACAATTCGCGTCTATTGTTGTTGTAAAGGTATAAATATAAGATCTCTTCAATATATTCTACACATGCAAATATAATCGACCAGTTTTAAATTTATTACCTCTATGTTTAAAAAAATAATAATAAAATATATTAATTATGTTTGTTCAAGCTTTTTAATTCAGCAGGATAGTTAATTAGAATCTTCTCATACCGATACATTTGTGTGTGGTCGTATAATTAAAATCATACTTTTATGACACAATTAGCACGAGAGACAGTAGGAGATTTCTTTTAACATTCTAGAGTCATGTAAAAAACATGAGGACTCTCCGATAGTGTGAAGAGGTTGATTACAGTGGACGAGGCGAAAGAGGTATGCAAAGCCTCGCTCTTTACTCTCTGGCTATCCTGATCGAGAAAAAGCGTGCAGCTAAAAACAAGAGAACTATTTTGATGTGTTTAACAACAGTTTTAAGTAAAATTCCTTTAAACAGCGTTTCTTTCTACCCTTTGTGCCCGAAATCAAGACTTTATGTTAAGAGAAATTTAATGCTGTACTTGTTTTAATTATTATTGGGGATCGAACTTACAACCATCGCGTTAACTATTAAATCCGTTCTCATTAAGACACTACCGTTCAGCACTATCCACCGAATTCCTGAGGCTTTGTGTATTGAGTGGCGGAAGAGTAGAGAGAGCGATGAAATGAAAATATTAAATATAACATTCTCTCGAGTAGGGATCAAACTCACAACCGTCGCGTTAATAGTCGCACGTTTCTGCCACTGCACCACAATGGCCTCATCATAATTTTCATATATAAAATATTATAATTCCGTTCCACTTGAGACACGAGTCCCATAAAATCTCCCATAAATATATACTAGGTAGTAGGTAGTACATACGATTTTATCAATCCGGCCAGTGTATGAACGTGACCATTTCGATGTTAATTTTATGTCCGGCCATCGGGACTCGGGAGCCACAATAAACCGTTTCCCAATTGATTGATATCTTAATAGCATATTAGTTTGCTTGGAGTTTGACACATAAAACTTTAGTCTTTGATATTGGAAGACAATCATATATATATTTTATACTCTTGTGTTGAGGCAAAGCGCAGTGTTGAGTTCCGCCACCCAACACGCAATGCCTCCAGAGTTCCGTGCGAAGTAGGGTTCGTGGGGCTCGTTAAAAAACATGAAGCTGCATAATTTTTATATAATCAATTATTTATTTAACCAAACAACTTGTCAATTAAGATTTTTAGTAAATAATTCCATTAATTACGTGTTATTTAGAGCGAAATCACAATCACAGGTTTAAGCCTCCGGGATTTCCTTTTATAGATTATACGGCCAAAGTCGCATTGACAAGTGATTTTTTAATACACCAAAATAAATGAATATTGACGTAACTTTAGCTGTCAGTTTAAATTTAAATCAAATATTAAAAAGTGAACACGGAAGTGATTTCAAGGATTGTTTTGTGGTATAAATAGAAATATGCATGTGCATGTGAGGCGCGTGTAGATGATGTTTTGTTGAATTTTACTGTTAAAAGAGTCCATTAGAATATCATCTAATTTTTGTAATAATATTTTGCAATTCTTAATATTGACAATATAATTTGGAGAACTAAAATAAAATAAATTTACACTTTAAATTTTTTTTCTCGAAATTATTGTTCATTTCTTCCACCACTTAACACGTATTGTTTTCAAAGTTTTTCAGAGCGTAGAGAACGCAGTGTCTTTACTTAGGTTTCCTCTGTATATCCTGCTATAAAGGAAAAAGCGTGATACACGTGCAGAGGTAGACATTTCGATATGTAAAATGAGTATTTTATAAAAGTAATGCAAAAATTGAATAGGTCAAAACCCTGTGGAAATTAAAATGGAAACAATGGCCGTTGAATACGACAAAACTTTTGGATACGGCAAAACTATCAATATCAATATTAAGTAAGGGAAATTCCTACATGAAAATAATTTATTGCTCCGCATGGATATCAAACCTACAATCGTCGAGCTTACCGCCAGACTCTGTGCTAAATTTTGATCTTCCTCATACAAAATTTCATTTTAGAAGACCATTCTGTTACAACTTCAAGTTATAGTCTAATTGTACAGTTACCGCCTAAATTTCTTTCAAGGCGCCTCTCATTTTCATAGGATGTTCCATTTTCTTTTAGAATCGCTTTTTCTGCTACTAAGAAAATGATTTCGATTATTTAAAAGATTAAAGATACAAAATCTATACGCAAAAAAGACAATTGGATCACTTTATGTTATGATGTTACGATGAATAAGCAATACAATTTGCGATTGTGATTTTTATTTTATTTTTAACATAAAATCGTTATTAAAGATATTTCTAGACATCTAAGGGCTACGTACCAAATTTCAGTTTTACACGCCTAATAGTTGTGTCTGGTCTTTCATTCACTTAAAAAGCTAAGATATACATATGTATATATTTAAATTGAATCCGCAACTACGTTTAAAACGATCACTATACATCGATCGATACTGTTATTCTAATTCTACACATTAGCTTACTACATAGTTATGTCCATAAATTATATATCACAATTCGAAAAGTAAAATAATTTCAGCAAAAAATAAATTTCTTTCAATATTATTAAAATATTTTTATTAAACTGGCGCGTCTATAATATTGCTAGCTCAACGGCGTTTATGGCAGTTTTCACTCAACGCGATTGGGCGTCTGTAACAAAAACCCGCACGTTTATAGTGCATTCCTTTGTTTCTACTGTTACTATTGCTAACTATTGGATTTAAGGTATAGCTGTACTTAGATGAAATTGTTAGATGTGTATGTACATAGTTGAAAGGTAGTTTTCGAATAGTTTCTAAGAATAATGCAAGAATTTGAAAAGTTTTGGATATGTGAAGGTTGTGGATTCAATTTGTTTTTTTTTTAATTTTTTTTCGTCCTTTGACAGCTAGACACATCGCGGCGTAGATCTCTCCGCCTTGTGTCAAAAGATGATGGCGGATAGTAGGAAAAACGGAATTTATTAACACTATGTTTTCCTTTGCCTAGTCTGCTTTGCGGGAAAAAGTCTCCTAACTATTTAAAAATATGTCGTCTTCTTTTTAAAATAGTCATGTTGAAATTATTGGTTTAAGAACTAATGATAACGCTGACAACGCTATTGAGATATAATTAGAATGCCGAGCCTTAGGACGATGAACAGAGTGACTTCTCACTAAATTCTCTTTAACTCTCGAATATATAGTAAAATTGTAATTTCATGCAAAATACATCAAAAACGATTAATAAATGCTGGTATCTTGATTACGACGACTAAAAAACTCTTTTTGTGAGCTGTAAGGGACCGTAGAAGAATAATTGGTATTAATTTCAGCTCGATACAAGACAAAGAGGTAGTGGATCTCGTCTTAACATACGGGTCACTCTGCATATCCTGTTATTAATCAGGAAATTAATGAAATAGAAAACAATATAAACGAAATTGCTTAAAAAAATGGTTCAAAAACCAATTGACGACTTGGCAGTTCTAGAAGATGCTGCTCCATACCCTCGTATTATTAACTTAAAATTAACATAACCTATCATAACTGGACACACTACGCCTTTATTACAATGGCATAAGGTCGGAAACGCTTTAATTTACTTAGAAATGATACAACAATTTCACTATATTCCTAGCCCACCTTGATCGTATTACAACGGTATAAGGTTCTTTTTTGCTTGATAAAAATGTAAAATAGCTTTGTTTTGCCAGGGATGGCCTATAATGCGACAGTTAGTAAGCATGAGCCTCGAGATGGGTGGGGGTTGTAAAGAAATACGTACAAGTTGTTTTGAGTACCTGAAGTCGTTGACTTTAATAATATATATATTTTTATTTATTCTTATGTTGTTGGTATTGTGTTGGTTTATTTTAATGTTTTTTTTATGTTATTGGTGATTTTGACTTGTACACCTTCTCGCTTCTTCCTGCATAATAGAGTAAACAGCGGGAGCCTAGTGTTAAGGCACATCGTTTCCCATTTCGGCTCAATTTTGCATGGTTGTGTATCTATCTACCAGAGCGGAGAAATTAAAGTAAGTTAAACAAAGTCATTCGCCCCTTGTTTGGAGCAAACCCAAACCGTCGCGTTTACAGTCAGACCCGCTGCAACATTTCGGCCTCTTATAAATAAAACTGTAATGATACATTTACATCTATCACTATATATTTATTGATAATTTAAAAGGCTCTCTATAAGGTATTGCTATCTTCAAATCTTTTGAAAGTTAAAACTAATCTATAAATAAACGTAATTTATTTTTTAATGAATCATAATTTTATACAAATAATTCTTACGATTTATTTATTTCAGACATACGTAAACCACCAGGAGAAAAATAGTGTATAAAGTTATTCTATTTTCCTTCTTGGTCGTATGTTTTAAATGAGAAAGTCAAATATTGTATTAAAATTAATAAACTTATTTTAATGTTATATTACTAGATCATATACATAGTGTTCAAAAAAACATAAAAAAATAACAAATACCTCATCAACGGTAGTACCAAACCGAATTAAACTAAACAAACACAGAAAATTTAAGTAAAAATTAAAGAACAAATTCAGACAAAATCGCATCAACTAAAATAAACATAGAGAAAGTACCGTCTCATTAAGCACAATCGCTGATTGGATAGTCAACTTGAAGTAACTTAGTTTCGTTAATACGTCGCACGAAGTATGCAATGAGGGATGCCATTCCGATCACGCGCCCGCCCCGGGCTCCTAATTAAAAATCGACCGATTTTTGTTAGCAAATGTACATTTGGCACCCCCCCTCCCTCCTACCCTTTCCCACCAGGTGATAGCACCCCCCACTCTACCACCCTTTCGATAATCGTGTAAAGGAAAGCGTGGACGTTTTTTAAAGAACACCCTCTATTCAGTCGGCAGATTTTAAAACGTTGGCTAATTAGTAGGAATAATAGAGTTACCTCTGAAATGCGAATACTGCTTTGTTTCAGCCGAAATGTCTGTCGATTGTGTTTAATTCATACGAGTCTGTGCACATTGTCTGTCAAACATACATACATATATTACTATATAGTGAGCGCGGTCGAGACTTGAAATTTAAATGATAAACCCACCACTATCGTATTATAGTCGTATATATTGTATGGTATTCTTTCAAATACCTGAAATAGGTAAAAAAAACTCAAATCAAATCGAAAATAAACTAATAATTGTCACATACAGTTAGTTTTTCTGTTTTCCTAATAGGATCCGTAATAACATATGTATATCGATATTTAATGCAACAAAACACTTAAAATATATATATTGCGTTTCCTGTTTATTTCAAAAAGGTCCAGAAACGTCATTTTTAATTAAATTACATTTCGACATAATCAAGATCATCGAAAGTGGCTATTTAATAATTTATCATCAACAAAAATGTCCCCTTCATACACAAACGCTTCTATCAAAACACAAAGCCAAACACCAAGTAAACGGTACCTAGCATTTTTGAAAAAGCACCTAATTTTTACTATTAACCCCTGTCCCGTCCCCATTGCACTCAAAGGCCGTCACTCACCCCTACATAACCTTCAGTAAACAGCTAAAAATAAACACCCTGTATGCTAACGTTTCTTTGACCACTTCCTTTGAGGCGATTTTAATTCGCTTATTTCGCTTGGAAATTGCTAGACTTGCTGTATAAAGGTGCGTGTTGGTTGATTCTGTTGAGTGTAAGTGAATAATTAATAAAGTAGCTTATATAGTTGACTGTCGCGTTGTGGCATACGCTATCTGACTATGGTCACGATGGTTGTGGGTTCGATTTCTGTTGTTGAAAAATTTAACATTTTTATTTCAAAAATGAAAAGAATTAAATATGTGTATTATTTATTTAAAATATCTTGATTTTAATTTCAATTCAGGCCATTTTTTTAGTATGTTAGTCAAAGGCAACGAATTTTGGTTTTTTTGGGGGCTTGAAATCTACTTAAAGGCCACCGACTACTGTGTAATTTAGCAATTTAATGTATTATGATGATTGATCGATATTGTCAAAATGAGCTATTTTTTGACGTTAAATGCGTTTTATTTCATTATATATTAGAACCTATACAGCCTTCTTCGATAAATGGACTGAGACTTGTAGTTTCCGAGTTCACCTTAGACGTCACCGCCAAGAGCGTGTCCAAGCAAATAAATTAACTTTATCATATTAGTATATAGATTACATATCTTACCATTATTATATATAATAAGCTTTATAATAAACTGTAAATCCTCATTACCAACAATATAAAAAAAAATTGGAAAGAAAAATAATAAAAAATCGCTCCGCTTATACCCATATCCGCACCGCGCTAGGTCTGGCCGCGTCAGCTACGCGATTGTAAAGGCGGTGTGATCCCTGTGTTCACTTAAAAATATAATTTTTCCGAGCCAACTCGAAATTAACTGAGCGTAATGTAACGTGCCTCTGACACTACACTCTAGTGGATATTCACCAGAAATCACGCTGTTAGTAATTTTGTAGCATATTCTAAAGTGCATATTAGATTTTTAACTGATAGTTGTATGAGGCAATCGTGGTGTGTGACGTTTGACTGTAAATGTGGTGTTTGTGGGTTTGATTCTCAACTACGGGAATACGCGAAGCGAGATAACGGTGGGAAGCTGTAAAGAAACGAATAGTAAGTGTTAAGTATATAATAATGTGGCATGTGGTCTATCTCGTTGATAAAGAGTGACTCTTCAGATTATGGGTTAAAAACTGCGTCGTTGAGTTACGTCACATATTATATAATGCCTCGAAAATGTTTTACATTAGAATACTGAGTGTCTCATCACTGGTTAACATTTACCTACCCTACTATGTGCGATAAAAGATCACAAGAACACCACCTACACACTGACCTCAACCCTTCACTAAATCAATCATTCGTATCAACCGCGTCAATTGAAATATGCGTCGATTAATAATTGTAATTAATAACACCTCAAACAGTGCGTTGTAAGTACTACAGAGTACAGACTGAGCCCACAGTGCGTTGACAAATTAGCAGTACGTCATCAATCGTTTATCAAACTCGTCATGCCTCGTCTCATTTTGTCACGTGTCCGCTTTTAGGTGTTTTCCGCGTTTATATATAACTTATTTTATTTATATTATTATATAAATACATATTAAGTGGTTGTGGGTTTTATTCCCAATAGGGAATTATTTTCATTTCCACATTCGTGCAACGAGGTAAATCTACCATTTAACACAGGATGTCTCGAAAATTGGTCGGAGAAAGAACGAACTAAGTACTATGTTTCCTCGGCTTATCCTGTTGTATGTAGCATACAATGTGAATCTAAAAATAATAAAAAAATTGGTAAACTTTAAGGAGTCTTAGATACTAACAGGTAAAAGTTTATCTAGAGCACATAAAAAAAAATTGGTCAAATTTGAATAAGTTTAAGAAATAACCAATAAAAAGGTACTTGTAGTTTCATTTTAGCTTGGATTCGAACTGCATATCTTCAGCATATCTATAATATACATTAATTATTCTATATTTTATTTAAGCATAGCACAACACGGGCGTCCATTAATCAAATTACCGCCATATCTCGTCCCGTTTGACGCGCATCCGTCCTCCATCTATTATAGAGTTCCGTGTTCTTGTACACATTTAGAAACATTATATTGGGTAATGTTACTAAAATTGTATTTTATTATATGATAATTGAATTCATCTACTAATTTTGCTGAAATGTTAAAATGATTTTATTTAATTTCCAGCATTTCAATAATTTTCTTTCAAATTTTGGATTTTTAAAATTTACATTTAATTTTTCACACATTATTCCTACTGGCGTAGCTAGAAAGAACTTTAATGTCTGCCTAGTCTTCCTCTTCATCTCAATTTCATGGTTCCCAGGGTGTCTCTATACTCTTTACATGACCTCACCTTACTATCTTCTAAACCGTGTTCTTAAGTCAATTTAGGTTAAATATAAAAAAATAACATAATTTTACCATTAAGATAAAATTTAATAATAAATTCATATAAATGTATTCGTTATATAGCGGAAACGTATCCACTAATCACATATAACTGTCGTCCATTCGTCAACGTCGCGTATCACTCAAGCTGAACTTGACCAGTTTTACTTGACCTACGCCTTGAAATATTATGAAAAGACACAGAGCTCTGTATTAAGTGGCCAAATGTCTTGCTGGTATAACCAAATTGAGATGTCCAGTTAATTTTGACCCGTTTCACCAAGTTATAAGAAAATTAGCTTTGACCGTCGACTTTACCTCTGTGGAATATGATAGTGACATAGATATGTGTATGACACATGACAAATTAAAAATGCCCAAAGTAAATGTGACCGCGTGTACTAATTTATGTCATAACGGCTAACTTTTTCTACCTGGATTTAATCGTGGCTTTAGCTGCCAGAGTCTGCCAATATAATATAGCTAATTGCTAGATTAACGGACTATTCTACACAAAAAATATTTTTTAATATTGAACCATTAGTTCCTGAGATTAGTATTTTAAGCAAACAAACTCATCAACTTCATAATATTAGTATAGAATAAATTTGGGGCCACTAACACATTAAGCTAGAATGAAAGATCAACTTACGTTGGCTAAACAAAACGTATGGCTGGGTATTATCGAAGTCTTAATTGAAGATAATAAGAAGGGACATATGTCTGTGTCACGCTGTTATGGAGTGTGGGGGACATCGTGTGTTTTACTTTTTCGTGTCACGTTAAGATTACCTATTAATATATGTCAATTGTATTCCGTTTTACTTCGCGACGAACGTGAGTTTGAGTGAGCTTTTGAGTTATCAGGGGTTGAACGATGTGGCTTGGGCAGAGAAAAAAATAATAATAAGTAAAAAGAGTAATTACAATAAGACGCATCTAACTGTAAACTCAAACAAAGGTTGTGGGTTCGATTCCAACTTTAAAAACGAATTTTTATTTTAATTTCTTCGCTCTACTCTATCCAACACACTATGTGACGCGAATAATAATGAAATTTTCATACTAGCCTTCAAAATCCCCGTTACCTTTCATAGACGCCAAGCGTTCCCCTCAGATGGATTGATATTGCACGAATGCAGGTGAGCGGTCTAAGCAATGGCGATTTATAAACTCGTCTTACTTTGAACTGTGCTGGCTTAAGACTAGTACCAGACAGGGCTTCGTTTAATATATTTTTGGTATTAATGTTGTAATTATGCAGCTAAAATATAAATTAGTTACCTTGATTGTATAAAATAACTCAACTTATATCTAAAATAATTTGGGAACTTTGATGTAGATGTCGAAAGAGTACTAATTAGACAAGGTTCAGCGTTAGGTTCCGTTGGCCTGTGTGCAATATCTTTCAATAACCCGGAAGTGGACAAAACAGTACAACATTTTTGTTATAGCTTCATCGTTGGTATGTCATGGTAGGTAGAGGAAATTTAATGTTAAGACATCCAGTTCTATTCTGCCGAATTTCCCCCGAAAGCGTATTGTCTTATTGTGACGACGGAACTCAACGCTGCTGTACCAAAACGTGCTTAATGAAAACAAATTAAACATATTCCTGCCCTGGTTATCGAACCGACAACCACCGCACTTATACTATAGTACAAGCATAAAAACATTTCAACCTGTCCACCGCTATGATGTAATGCGTCTGCGACATGTTTCACCTGCATCGGGTCAGGGTGGCACTGGGAGGAGGTGGGGGTGGTAAGAACGTCCGTCTTCTAGGGTATTTAATTTTGTGCAAATGACGCAATGTCCAAGCCAGACGTTTGAAGTGCTTATACTTTGGGTATTGTTTAGCGTTTCTTTTTGTTTTTAGTGTGTCTTTTTTTAAATTTAGCTAGTGTACCTGATGTAGGTAGTAAAAAGTTTCTAAGTAAGCTGATGGTTTTGGTCTTTTAGTAATATATATCAGCTTCACGTTGTATCCCGCACATAGCAGGCAGAGGGAACCTAGTGTTATGACACTTAGATTCACACTTCCCGCCGAAATCAGAAGGCATTGCTTTGAGGGGCAGAACTCAACGCCGTGCTTTGCCTCGACACCAAAGTGAAGAAAGGAAAATATAAACTTACATAATTACTCTATTTCCGCCAAATGGGGATCGGTCGGTTGCAACAAGCAGTCGATTTTACAGTCACACGTTGTGCTCCTGCTTTAAGACTAGATTCTCGCGATGATAATACCTAAATAAATTAAAAAAATAAGTTATACACAAATTCAAAATATACTTGTGTATCAAATATATTTTGTCATAGACTCATTTTCATGATTAGTTAGTCCATTTTATAATAGTTTATTTACTTTTAAAATCTTATATCATTCGTCATTTTAAAAGACTTGAACGTAAAATGTTGGTGGCATTTGAACCTGTATCGCTCATCTGATAACTGCGTATTTAAGGAAAGTGTGAATCTCTATTTAGCACATATTGCATATAAAATTAATCCAACATATAAAACTTAAATAGAAGAAAAAAAATTAAACAAACACTAAAACAATTTCTTTAAAACGCCACACTTATACACATTTTTCGCACACATCTACAGACCCACCTCCCACCTCCCACCTCCGCCCGCTGCCCCCACTGGTCCGTCACGTCACTGTCCCCAGATCGCCATCACTTCGCCTCGTTTGTCCCGACTTGGAAGCCTGGAATATATATTTCTAAGTGAAATAATATAAAATTTTATGTTTAAATTAGTTGTGGCTTATAAAGTTTTATTATTATAGTTTTAAGTTTTAATTAAATGTACCTTACATTTGATATTTTATAAATGATATATTCTCTTTTTCAATAGAGATAGAATGTTGCTTTTTTTCTGTAGAGTACAAGTTTCTAATAAGACAATGTTGACAGTAAATAAAATTCGTACCATCTTTAATAATTTGTCTTAATTATAACAGAACGTTACTTAAAAGCAACGTAAGTAAAAAGAGGCCTGCAGGTAAATGAAGTGTCAAAATTAGATTCTCCTACCTACCTACCTGTATTTTAATACAGAATGTATAGAAAAAAGAAAATTATACAACATATCTATCAAGCAAAAATCAATCAAAATCACATAAAACTATTTAATTAATCCCAACCGTCAACCGTTCCATTTTACCGATACCTACCCCACCTGAATAAACCTTTTTTTTATTTTTCCGTATGCAATCGCTTCGTCTTACGTCTGCTTGCTGCAATATCAATCCATCTGGCGGGTGGTTTCAACCCCCTACCCCCTTGTCAGTCTTAAATGACTGTCACGGGTGTGCTCGGGCGGCATTCGCTCCAAGAACGCCGGACTCCACCCGCTTTGATATTGCCTCGTTATTTATTATTGTATTGCACTCTGTTTATAACGGTTCTAAATTTTAACATTGTTCTAGAGTCTTGGGTGTATTTTTTTGTTTTTTGTTGTGTGACTTTTAATATTTTTGGGATTCTTATTCTTATAATGTGTAAAATTATTTTTAGTGGGGTAGATAAAAAAACCTTTATAGAGATGTTCCTCCGACTCTCTGTTACCGATTCTCAGCCCATTTTAACGACGTAATGTATATCCAATATACAAATAATCGAGGTAAATGTTTTCTTGATGTATAATATTATTTTACTTGAATCAGAACAGAACTCACCATCGACACATTGAGGCTCCAGCCTTCTTAAACTAAATTCCAACTTAACCGTAATAAGACTGTCGATATGTTAACAATATATATTTTTTTACTTCTTTCCAAACCATCCCAATATTCGCAAGACGATATATCGCACGTACTACGTATCGCGTGTTTTTGCCCGTTTTCATTGAGCTGTCAGCGTGAAGCTCATTCGGCGTCCATCCGGTGCCGTTCAGAATAACTCCTCGGCCTTACATTTGCTGTAGATTCTGCACCTGATGCGAGTCTCGCTAAATTACTACTGGGATTTATGTGTTTGTATAGAAAATCTGACAGCAGGTCTCGATTTTTTGTATATCTGTCGTTTTATTGAGGCCAGTCGTGGCGCAGCGGCACAAGCGTGTTATTGTGAACGCCCCATGTTGTGGGTTCCTTGCTTCTGCTTATTCAGCCACCAAGGCGGGATACAGGTTGAGGCTGAGAAAAATGTCTGTCGTTGTTTTGCTTGATGAGCAGTCAGAACATAGTGTTAGGCTACTTCGTTTTTCAATTGCTGTAAATTTTTCAGAAGTTGCAAGTTGCAAAAAGAAAGTTAATGCGATGCTTTGTCTAGTTAGACCAAAGAAACAACGAGGAAGCAAGAAAAATTACATTAATTTACATCACCCTCAGTGGATTTCGATCCCATAATCATCACGTAAACAGGGTCACATATGAAAAGATACCTACAAGTATTTCAAAAAGTTTTCTTTGAAATTTGTTTTTACTTTATACAGGTTCCAATTCGATTTAAAGAGAGGAATGTCTAAAGAAATATCAGTAATCGAATATCGAAATCAAAACTAACTAAACAAAAACCAAAAAAAAATCGAAATTCTATCAAAAATCAGTACAAAAAAAAATAGCCGCTAATTAAACATTTACCGTCAGTTGGCAGTTAGAAGTTGCATTATCAACTCGCATCGGATGACGCCAGCACTGTCGCTGCCACGTCCCCAAGTTTACTCAGCTCCGTTGGAAATTTCATTCTAGACTTGGCGTGGCGCGGCTTAAGTTAGAAAATATTATATTAATTATTAATTGTTTATTTTGTATTGTATTGGAAGAAGACAAACGTAAGGGCTCTAGCACATGTGTATAGGATATTTTATAACGGATAGGCTGTGGATTCGATTGCTACTCGAGGAAATGAAATATTTATTGTTTTACAGCCGTACTCTGCCGTTAAGTGGGAATGGAATACAGAGAATAAGTATAGAAACATCCTATTCGAGTTGGCTCGAGTTAATATTAGAATCCGTTCTGCATTTTATTACCGGTTTAATTCATTTTTTTGTAGTATATATCAAAACATCTTTTTTTTCTGATAATATATTTTTTCCTTCATACCGCAAACAAAATAAGAGATTCCACTTTCCACCTTATTTTGAGATATTCACCACCACTCATAACCACCGTTGCTTACATTCATCCAGTCAAGATTTAATAATAACTCTACATGAACAAAAATATCCCTAATCCGCTATATCTTATAACTCGGACAGTCCGCTTCAAGTCACTCCTGTCACGTCAGTGTTTCTGTCTCGCTAGCGACGGCGGGCCGCGGGCCGTGACTGAAATGTTCAGCTACTTATGTGTGCTTTCTTAGCTTTACTATTAATTGATTATACATTGCACTATTTTGCATATTGTTTATTTTAATTTTTTAGTAAAATATCATTGAGGCGCGGTAGGAAAGTGTTTGAGTGTAATTATGATGGCTGTGAGTTCGATTTTCACTCAAGAATTTTTTTATTTGCCCGCCCTGGCCAGATAAAATACGACTTTAGGCCCCGCCACGTAACACGCAATGTGCCTGGTTCGGGCGTAAAGCAGGGGGCGGAGTGTTAAAACACTAGCGTCTTACTGCCCTGGTACGTGGCAAACAAACGTGAATCTGATTTTCTTAGTATATTTGTATTTGTATAGTTTAGAAAACATTTATGTTTCTTGTGAAATTAAGTATATTAAAAAAATATATAACTTTATTAAAAATATGTTTAACTTTTATTGTATATATAGCTGTATAGTTGGGTCAACATTTTTTTTAGTTGCATTTGTCAATGTTTTAATATTATTCCTTACGTATACAAAACACATGAACTTATCGGTAAATTCTTTACAAACTCTACATTTAGCTGTAATCTTTTTTACAAAAACCAAAACACCACATCCCCTACTCAGCCAGCCCCGCTGCCGACCGTCCCGCACACCACACACAAGCCCAAGTCACCCGTCACGTCTCGCCGACGATGACACTCGCGACTGGATTGCTCCACGCCACTCTGACTCCGTCTTCGTTTATTTCTGTCCCTTTATTATCGATTGCATAGACGCCTCGCCTGTCCGATTGACGTCTGTCGTTATGACGCGCTCACTCGAACTGACGGCTGTCATTTTGTATAGAAAATATTGTAGATTTTCTCAATGTAGATAGATATATTTATTGTATTTCCAATAGAGACGGAGAAAATTTTCTGATCTGTCACTGATTTCTTTAACTTACCTTTGTTTAGATTTATATTGTACTATATTATATTGCATGCAAATCACTAAATAAATAAATAAATCTCTTTATTTCTTTTTGTTCTATAATATCAATTAGATAGACGTTTTGTTTGTTCGATTGAGGTATGTTGTTTTGACGCGCATAGTTATGCTGACGGCTGTCATTTTGTATAGGGAACGTTAGTTTTCTACACACATAAAATATTATAGATTCTTTATATGAATAAAAATAAAAAATATGACAAAAACAAAATAGTTTTCCATGCTAGAGTTAATCTGCAATGACATTAAACATTAATTCATTATTTAATGTTTTAAAAACAAAGTTGACATGCAATATCTCGAAAATTAGGCGGAAAATGACCTATCTGCTGTATGCGAAATACAAAGTGAAAAAAATTACGAAATAAATAAAATTCAACATACGTTTTATAATTTTACAAATACGTTTCACATGTGGAGGTGGCACTTCACAAGTCCGCGCACAGTTCTGACAGCGACAGTTGTCTAAGTCAGGCTAGAAGTGAGCATTACTTTAACTTCCAAACTTCTAATTAAGGAAATCTGTATCGACGAGACGTGCTTGTGGGATTTATACCTATATTTGCACTCGCTCTGGTTCTTACCAGAGCGAGTGCAAGTGCACAAAAAACGCGGCGTTAAGTTCCGAATCTCTTTACGGAATTAGGGCAGGTGGAAAACGGAGTGTCTTAACACTAAGTTCCTGTCTGCCTATGCTGCTTTATGCGAGATATAGTGTGAAGCGTAATAAAATGATGCTTACCTATAATGTAATTATTAAGAACTTACGTGGTACATTAGGACAAGTTTTGTCTGTAAACACGATATTTATTACTCGAATTTATGAATATAATTCATTCATCCCGTTCTAATAGATAATGAACACAAAATGAATAGAATCCAGACGTAAAGCGAAGACCGGGTTATATCCCCGACGGGTTCCCTCCGCCTACCTTGCTATGCAGAAACAAGCGTTTAGCTACTTTTTGGGTTTTCATGTTTAAAAGGTAAAATTCCGTATGTCATGATGCGCGATAGCCAGACTGATAAAATTATCAGAGATAAAGTGATGATAGTTTTTATACTAATAATATGAGATAAAGGTACGGAATCCTACGTGCTTAAGTCCTACTCACACTTGGCCGGTTTTCATACATATTAAAATAACAATACACATTTTTCTATTACAAAATTCACCTAACATTAACTCAGTATAGAACATTAGCGAACACTGACGTCTGCGGGGGACTGACGTGACAGAGTTGTCAGCACCACACCACACCGATGTACTGTAGTATTATAGTATTTTGTTGTTCCTAACCATTTAAACTGTTATTAAATACTAAATTTTTCTTTAAAATGCTAACTTTTTAATGTAAATGATTTTGTTGATTAGTTCTGTATGTATTATATTTATTTACATTTCCAAATTACTACAACCACTTAATTTTTTTTATAACGTCATATTTCTAGACATTTGTTCCTGTATTATTCAATAAAGGAACAAATGTCCGTAAAAGTAAAAAAAAACTTTAGAGCCAAAATGGACAGAATTAAAACTAAGAATTACTTCTATACCATTGATCAGATCTTACCCCCCATATATTAAATGATTTTTCTAACCTTACAAATTTCAAATAAATATTGCCAAAAAACATTAACATTGTTAAACACAAAATAGAAAACGCCTTATTCACAGTTAATAATCAATTAAAAATCAAATACATGTTACTGCAGTAGCAAAAAAAATACAACCCCCATATTATGTAGAAATGGACAGAGCGACACATCTAAGAAGTACTTCTGTGCACTTGATCGGACGTTGTACCTACGTGACGGGCATCGATTGGGGTGGCTGTGGGGTGGCAAAGAAAAGCTTTAAAAACACTGTCTCAACGGCCCATGCGTCCCCAGTCGGCCGATTACGATTGCATACGTTGTAGCGTTAGCAAAATATGTTTGTTTTAGATTTTTGTATGGTAATTTGTTTTTAATTAAATTTTATGTTATAATAATTTTGTGTATACGAGTTCTTATTTTGTGTTTTAAGGTTAGTAGAAATTGTATGTATGTATATCCTTCACTATTTGGACCTGTAAATAATTTAGTCAATATTTAAATTTCAGTAGTGAAACTGTTAATATTTCTATATTTTGATTATTTACATAAAAAATATTGACATTTGTATAAAAATATATATAAGAAGAAATAAAATAACATTATTAATATACATTACTTATTTTATTATTTAAAATTTTTATCTCCGAAATTAGATCACATAGAAATATTGGAAAACAAAACTTCTGTTAAGATTGTGAATACAGAAGAATTACATGTAGTGTAACTTAACTCTTCCTCCCAAATAGCAGTGTAGACAGGAGGAGGGTGTACACTCAATTTTTCCGTATTCCTCCCGAAATTCCTGCGGCGTGTTCAGTTATAGAATTTAACGCCGCACCTTAAATTAGAACAGAACGAGAAAATAAAACTAAGACGAGGAATCCATAAAAAAATAAAATATAAACAAATTTAACATGCGGGCTGTAGGTGCAGCTGGGCACGGAAGCACACGAGCGTTAATACAACATTCGTTATTTTTCGCCACATCGTATTGATTAGTGCTCATTGGCGTTCAAGCCAGGTGCTTACAGATGCTCTAACTCCTATATGTATGTAGGTATACTTGCCGGGATGCTGTGAAATAACTTGTTGAGATAAATCTTGGTATATTTTTGGAACGGGCGTTTGGATGGTTGTAAAAGCTTAAAAAATTAAGAGTCAACCTTTAGTTACTTTGTCAGTTTTCAATTATTATTTATTTAAAATAATTTGTATTAAAGGTGTTTAATGGAAAAAATATCATATGTTGATATTTATGATAAGAATTTATCATAAGTTCATAAGTTCATAACATTGTTTTGTCATGTTCAAACAAATAATTCTAAACTTATCGAGTACCTATCAGACGTGGCATGTGAGATGTCCAAAGTAAAATGAAGCGAGCACAGTACCCTGCAGTACTCTGCAGTGCCCCCATCAGTCGTCTGAAGTTTGCGAAAAACGACAAAGAAGTAAACACGGAAAGCAGCTCATTATGACCGGGGACTGACGGTCAAACGAACTTGTCTTAAACGTCACACGAAATTACTATCGGTTCAAACTTTTCAAATTTAAATTGCAGCGACTCGGTGTAGATTTTCTGTTTGGCATCTAAAGAGTTTTGGTAAATTATCCGTTGTTTTTTTTTATCTTTAAGCCTCTCGTGTTATTATCATCATATTAGGTGAAACAAATATTCGAAAAAAAAGTGTTTTTTTCAGAATCACGTTCTATCCCTTACGAGGTGGCCAAGAACAGAACACCAAACGCTACGGTATCGATATACCTCTTTCACCACTTTAACTTTCATCAACCATGCCCACCGGGAAGTTCTTATGCTTTTAACGTTACCTTCCTCCAGTATCAACGATATGATCTCCAAGACTAACCGAAATTTTCTTTCTGAATACTTTTCTTCTCAAAATAAACCAAGTGCGAGTTACACTAGCCGACTAAGAATTTCTTACCAAGTTCAGAATTGTAGGTCAACAAGATGTACAACTTATAAAAGGTGACAAACCTAAGTTTACGGTTATATGGACTCATTTTGTAGGAAACAAACTACAATTACTAATTTGTAATAGTTTTTATCTTTAATAATTATGCTAATAATAATATTATTAATGTCAATGTAAGTTTGTTTGTTAAGCTTTCACGCCGAAAGTACTCATCCGATTATCGTGGAAGTTGTACATATTCTTAAGTATCCTTTGTCCTTTCTAGAGATTAATATCTCTAAAAGGATATAAGATTCGTGTTTTTTAAAAAATATTTTGTAAAAAATTTTTTATGGCTATATTAAATTAATTCGCGTCTCAATGCACGATGTTTTGTATTCGGGAAGAAAATGAACAACGGAGTGTCGACATTTCTCTCTGCTTAGACTATTATATTCGGGATGCTTAAAAAGTATTTACTAATAATTAATAATTTTATTAAAAAATGTGTGCTAAAAATAATTTCGTTATGAGATATTCGACTTCCTCACAGCAAATAGAAACATACGTCTAATTAATTACTTTTAACGTTCCATTGACACTGCTGCAACTAGGATTTATTTTCCATTTACAGTTTGTAAGTAGTTTGTTTTCATATTTTCAAACGGTTCTTTCGGTTCGACAGCTCGCCGGATTGGTTTGACTGGTGTTAAGATTAAGCGGGCAGCGATTTTTTTATAGGAGTTGATAGCTGTTATTGAATAAGATTTTGATGGTAGATATCAGTTTCATTTTATTATAATAATATGTTAATTTTAAATTTTAAATATTTTTTATGTATACATTTTTTTATGTGGGTGGAAATTGTGGAACAATGTCAGTGCAATTTTTCAGTTATTTCTAGCTTCATGTTGTACATGAGCATATATCAGGATAGGCAGAGGAAATCTAGTACTAAGGCACTAATGGAAATTGAACATATAACCGTCGCGTTAACAGTCAGGAGCTTTACCGTTGCGCCACGACGGCCCCATTTGATCGGTCGTTTTCCGCTACTTTATAATTTCCGCTATCTCTCATCATTACATCTCGATCCTTGCCGCTTTTAAATCACAAACTTTTCGTAGTTTTAATTAACTTGACGTCGCAGTTACAACTGTGTTGATTTGTTCCAGCTACATTCGCTCGATTCGCACTGCATTTCTTTAGTGCTAACTAGGGAACTTTCGTCTTTAAAATTAAGTTGTTTATTGCTTATGTGGGTTTTACAGTAAAAATATCTTAATTGACTTCCAGTTTCCGTAAATTGGAGCTTAGATTGGTTTACTTTTCATACTGTAATAAAGAAATTTTCCAGATTTACGTTACTTTATATAATTTTATTGTAAGTCCAAAATTTTTAAGTTTTCAAAAACATACATTTATAACTATAAAAACTACAATAACTTGCAAATTGTTTCTATTTATTATACCGATATTCCAAAAAAAAAACATTATTACCCAACACATAGGCAAATGTATTATGTAACAAATGATCCAATCAAATTATAATTAAAACTTATAAAACATACAAAATAAATATCTAAATACTGATATAAAATCTCGCAACTAAAATAATCCAAACTGAAATATCAAACCGAAACCAATTTCAAGTCCCAAAAAAGAGTTAAATGAAACTGTCGACCAGTTCTTACAGCGGACATGATAAAGTAACAATTAGCATGTAAGTCTAATGTCAATCTCACTTAAAAACTACAAAAAATTCTATCATTAGAAAAGTCTGTCTGTACCAAAGCTGTGGTCATTACTGAGTTGTTAGGGTTTATTTCGGTAGCGATATGTCTGAAGATTCACTTAGCCTGAGATACGCTGAAAGTGGTGTCCACGTCAGAAGTTCCGATTTTTTTTCCCTTTGCCATGACAGATATTAAACGGTCACTCTTTACTGGTAAGTTGTCGTTTATTATTTACAGCACGAATGGTTATAATAAATTTCGATTTTTAGTTCCAATTTGAATTTGTGTATATGAATAAGAAAATATGTCATTAAAATCAAAATTAGCTTCATGCTGTATCCCACAAACAGCAGGGCAGGCAGAGGGAATTTTATATTAAGTCATTCCGTTTCCCACTAATGTGTTATTATTTACATTTATTTCTATATATTATAGATTCTATTCTATTCTAGGTTTACTTGTCATCCCTAGCGAGATAGTCAGACAGAACGATGCTCCATCCACTGTCATCAACCTCTTCATGCATACCCTGCCATATGGAGCATGAGGAAGAGAAAGAGGAGGGAGGAAGGGTCCTCATGCTTTTTACGTGACCTTCCTTCAGTATCTTTTATATTGTATTTCGGAAGGTAAACCGAGGTGTGCCCCTACATCTCTTACCGCTCATTTTTTATACATATTTCTACAGATTTTACTCAAATAAATTAAATTGTTAAAGCTTAATTTATATAGCACATGCGCCACATTCGAGGGCAAACTCTCAAAAGGTTTTTCCATCACGAACATACGATTCCGCTTGAATATTATATCAATATTAATAAACACACCAAACAAACACGCTTAGAGGAACTCCATTATAACCCCAGGTAACCGAAAGGACACCAATAACAACATATGCTACCTTCCCACAAATCGAATTCCCTATGAACACACACTTTAATTAAAACCTATAAAAAACATCGTTGACCCTAAAAATGTACCCAACGAAATAAGTAACTTCCCAAACGCATAACGCAAAATTGGATTACACGGAGCGGTCTCAGCGTCACTCCCTCATAAATATTTTAAAAACTATCGGCGGCAGGCGGGTTCCTGGGAGTACCCCTTTCGACCCCGCAATATTAGATGGGCAGGTACCGCTGATGCTGGTGTACCCCATCACAGTATTGCAAAAGAAGTCAAATTAGATAAGCAATAAGCGCGGTCGTGGCCGCATTTACATATGTATTCAAGCTATTCGGTCTGTTGATACGGGATTGCGGGTACAATATTGCCTCTGTTTCTACTGACTGTCTTGACTTGTTTAAACACTTGACGGGGACCCGATTTGTAATCTTGATATTTCTTTGTTTTACATTTACATTAAATATACTTATACGTAAAGTATTTATATATTATTTAATACATATATTTTTAAATCAAACATACTTTTGATTTTGTGTAAAGAGCGTTATAATGATAGATGACAAATATGTATGTGGACAACCAGACACTACTAGTCTCATCACTATTTCACTTTTACCAATTTCCTTTTTTCTCCCTCCAAACGGGAATAGAACTCAGACGTTGTACTTGTAGTGTCACGATGGTCTTATATATTGTATAGTATTCACAGTATTTTTGTTTTAAGTAAGCCCACAATAGCCATTCTTTTCATACTATATGGCTTCAACATCACAGAAGAGTTCACTCGTCCTTACGTAATGACCGTTAGTTTCATCCCAAAGGCCTTTCTCATCTTCCCTCTATAGTCCCTCAAAATTACACGAAAAATATAAGTAAATAGCTATATAATAGTATAAATATTATATAATACACGTAAACCCAAAAGCTAACTTAATTAAAAATAGATGATATTACTTTGAAAACAAGCCAAGTGTGAGTCGGACTGGCTTACCGAGGGTTCCGTACCAATTTTAAAATTGTAGGTAAACGGGAAGTACACTTTACCGACTGACGATTTTTTGCTTTTACAGGTTATATGCTACAGGTTAAAATTTAATTAATTAGTATGTTGGGTAGTCCATTTATTGACGAAGGTTATAGGTTATAGGTTTCGATGAAACCCGCTGTACCTGCGTTTAGAGTTATCTCAGGAATTTAAAATATACATATAAGTGACAATACAAGCAAAACCACAAGTTAAAGTTGGTATAAAATAATAGAAATAGTGACCAGCAAAAACAATAACATAAAGCGCAATTTGTACAAACCATCCAAACTTACCTTTTCAAATGGAAATCCCCAGCAATGTATCGTCCATGCCCATACATACACCACGCAAATCCATTGGTGTTAAATAAAACATAACTATTCGTAACACTCGTAACGGGTACCAATAAAAAGTTGGCACTTTATAAAAATAAAATTCGATCACGATTCGCTTATAAAATTGTCCATCGACAGGGTTAAATGTTAAAAATGTTATGTTGAGATGATTTTTCTTTATATATTTTTCCGTGGTTTATTTGTACAATTTTACTAAAGAGCAGGCTTTGCCTTTTTGGTGGAATTGAAATGTGTTTGCATTATAGATTGAAATTCATTTAAGAATATTTATATTTTAAAACAATACAGAAGAATTAAGTTGTAACGCAGTGACACTAGCGTGCGTGCTATAAACGCGACCGGTAGTGAATTCGATTCTTACTCAACGAATGAAATAATTAATATTCTCATTTTCCCGTTCTGGTAATGAAGCAAAGTGCGGTGTTAAGTTACGTCACTCAACGCGCAATGTCTACAGAATTTGACAAGAAGTGTAAACCTGAAGTGTCTAAATGGGAACAAAGCGGTTCAGTAAGAAGTTAAAAATAATTAAAACATAGTGTAATTAAATCTAAGCCTGGAAAGCCTTTCAGAATTAAAACATAATTTAATCAACTATTATATAATACTATTAACTTAGTGAACTGAACTTAGGCACAGCATAAACATGCAGGAGAAAATAAAACCTAAAAACTAAAAATTACCTCTCTTTCCAAAATTCTACCCATACTAAAATTTTACCTAAAACTCCAAGAATTCCCAACCAATACCACACATACACAACATTGACAAAATCAAATCTAACCGGTAAATATGCAAAATGACAATCAAACTATCGCCAAGCAATCGTATCTGGGTCCCACGAGGCAGCCGTGACCGGTCGCCGCGTTCTGGTCCGATATTAAATCCACTTCATTCTATAAAGAATTCCAATGGACTTGCCCCTCGTCTACGAAACAAAGGACAGTCAGTTATTTTTGCGGCTACCCGGGGACGTTAGTGTAGTACGGGGGCTATTTTTGGCATATTTAGATATATTCTGTTATATATTTTAAGGTTTATATTAAGAAATGTTTAATGTTTTTGTTCTATTCCATTAAATCTATAATGTATTATTTTATAAATTTTACTGTAAGTTCCACAGTTATGGGCTCCATTTCCACTCGATGGAAGGAGGTTATTGTCACTTCCTGGCCCTAGTAAAAAAAAAATGTAGCGCGACGTTCCACTGATCAATTCGCAATGTCTCGAAAACCAGATGGAACGGGAGAAATGGAGTGTCTTGACATTATGTTCTTCTCTGCCTATCCTATTAAACCGGAAAATGCGTGAAAAATATCATATTTTCACTAAGCACACCAGGCCACATAGTTTTTTTTTTGGGCTATTTTATTTTATATAATATCTTGAATTCTACTTACTTCAGCAACTTTATTCGTCTAAAGACGTCATCCAAAATAAATAATCGTTTAAACAGATTTATTAATATGCCAGTCGTGGCGCAGCGGCACAGTATGACTGTAAAACCGACTGGTTGTGCCCACTCCAGGAGATGTAATATTTTTACTTAAATTTTTATTTCCATTTCTTCACTCTGGTGTCGAGGCAAAACCCCGGCGTTGAGTTCTGCCACTCAACACGCAATGCCTCCACAATTCGGCAGAAAGTGGGGATCGGAGTGTCTTAACACTACTTTCCCTCTGCCTGCTGTGTGCGGGATACAGCGTGAAGCTAATTTAATTTTTAATTTTTCAATACGATATGTACTTAATAATTTTCTTCTGTTTTGTTTCAGGTAAGTCCCAAGTATTATACGTCCATCTCTCACACAACTAACTCGAAGGTAAGGTAACATTTGTTTTCCCGTGACCCGGGACTACTGTGTTCGAAACGTCGTGATTCTAAAAATGTTTAAAACTATGCGGTTAATCCGCTTAAAGAGTTTTATCTAAAATATATAAAAAATATATTAAATATATGCTACATAACTTTTATAACATTATTATTATATGTTATCTAAATTTTATTATGTGATACAAAAATATATTAAAAAAAAATATCGCATAAAATAATTTGCGATCAAATTATCTTTTATTTAATTTGAACACACGGCATCTAGGTGCGAGTGCCATTAAACCCTGCCTCATTCAGACGGGATTGCCAATCATCCCGGGATCACGAGATCATGGGATCCCCGGCCCATTTCGTAATAAGTGCATTTTTGTGAATATCCCGAATATTCGCGTTCCTTCCTTGATATGATTGTTGGGTGTTTTCTTACTCTTTTTTATATATTTTAGGTTTGGTGTGTAGAAGCTTTTTGATTGTTGATTTGCAATATAGAATTTAAATGATTGAGAAAATAATTAGGTTAACATAATTTAGTGCAAACACGGCAATAAGTGTTGGTTAAGGAATGGAAATGTCGGGAATTGAACTAATATTCGGTATCGCCGACAAGTTGGGTAGATGCGTAAATAAAAATAGTATATACCTTCAAAAATATTTTTAAACAAATTCTTCTTTATCTGTAAAAAAAGTGGTCGACTCCGTGGTATAATTTCATTTAAATTATATCTATTATCCCGCTCTGGTAGAGAAACCACGGCGTTGAGATCTGGCACCACACCTACCACACTAGTGGAGAACGGAGTGTAAACATGCAGGTTCCCTCTGTCTAATCGGTTAAACGACAAAAGATCTGTTTCATTATTAATACTCCAAAAAAACTGTAAATCCAAAATTTAACATTATAGCCCCCGCAATTTTCATCATAGAAGTAGGGTGACAAAAACAATGATGCCTTATCGGATAGTCCGTAATTCGTGGTTAGGGTTCCATTCAATCAGCTCCCATGTAGCGACGGACCGACTGCCGACGTCCGCGGCTAATTAAATCCGCTGTCAGACCTGCGACAATGTTTAAATTCAGATTTCATATCGATGAAATTTTGATTAACTGCCAAGAATTTTGCAAAATTCATTTAATATAACTCAACGATGTTCGAATTTGAGCGAAACGTTGCGAGTGTAATAGAATTGATTGAAAAGGCTGTTAAAAAAAATATAGTGTGAATTATCATTTAATAGTTTTTTTTTAAAGTGCGCATTTTTGATGCATTTGAATATATTGTATGGGGAAGTTGTTGTTTCGCATAATATTCAAGGATGTGATAATGTACTAGATAGAATAGAGTACGTAGTGAACATTGTGAAATAAATTATAATTTTTTTTTAATGATTATAAAAGTTATGATTTTGAGTTCAATTCTCACTTTGGGAAATTGATTTTCACTTCCTAGAAGTCGAAATGCGGCGTTGAATTCCGCTTCTTAACAAAACTAATATATGCGGAATCAGTGTTACTTAAAAAAAACACAATTATCGCACCAAACACTCCAAAAACCATAAAAACACGAACATTCTCACACCTGCTTTAACCAAAACTACTTAACACTTCACTAAAAATGCACAAAAACACATTTTAAATACACAAAATGTTCCAATATTACAGTATAAGTGCATCTTTTAACCGTACACGTAAAACTTCACACGTAGCCGGCACGGGGTGGCTTTGGGGGAGGCAAGGGTAGTCTCCACGGAAGCGGCATTAAAACTTTTGAGTGATTTCGCTCAGTCAAACGTTGCAAGACGGGCGAGGTCCGGCCGGGACGTCCAGACGGGGTGTACATACGTTTTATTCTGTGTAGACTTTTTAGTTTTTAACTTATATTTTCTTCTCTTTCTATTTTACTTTGAGTTTGGTGATCGATTTGCGATTAAATCAAAGCCTGATATCCTTGAAGTTATTTAAGAATACTTTTTGTATTTGTACATAAAATATTTGATAGTATGTATTTGTTTTTGTTATTTTGAATATAATATCCACAATCAATGATAATTACGAAATTTCGCTTTGCCAATTGACATTTTGTTAACTATTCTTTTATCATAAAAATTTATTGTATCATAAAATTCTTTATAGAATGTGCAGTATCATATTACTTTAAACATTGTGAAACTTTTAAAAAGTACAAGAACAAAACAAATATCACTCAAAGAGCAAAGAAATTTAAATACATTAATATGAATCATACAATTTTTTACTCAACTTTATAACCATAATAACTTCCAACCAACACATACATAACATACTGAAGTTAAATACTTTTATTTGATACTAAACTTTTTAATTCATATAAAAGTATTTAATAGTCGTTATAACGGGGTCTTGTTCCCAACTTTGTATCAAACGGTGTGGTCACCCGCCTTGGGACGGACGTGGAGATGGGTCGAGTAGAACGAGTGCTTCACTAATTTGTGTCCAGTCGCCCGATTCAGGAATTATAGTTCTCTATGCTTTATATTATACTGGCGCTGTGGCTATAATTTTCAGGCCATGATTGCTTTAGACGTTCGTATGTAAAATAGGGAAAATTTCAATATATTGTTAACTTAAGGTTTTTGAATGTCAATACCATGGTTCGAGTTCGATTCACACATGTGAGAGTAAATTATTATCATTTCTTCATTTTCATTTTATGCATATATATGCTATATTTCTGAAAAATTTGGTGTTGTGTGGGGAACCGAAATACAGCGTGAAACTAAAAGAAATGCTAACCAAAAAGGATTTAAACGAATTGCTAACTGAATTGAGACACAACATCATTTTTAATTATATATTTTTCCATATGTTTCATAAAATATGAAAAATATAGTTTAAAAAATTATTATATACTTTTATAAATAAATGTATCCACAGATAAGAAAACTAAAAACAACCTCGTTATGCCAACAAATAATAACATTAACCTCAATAATCACTAATCCATCTTCTATCCTGTGCAGTTAAATAAATACCCCCGTCCCGTCATGTCCATTATAAAACGTCCATACAGGGTGTGGGGTGACGACTCCATCAGATCAATGCACCCCACCTGCACTTTTAATTCTCGAGACTGGCCCCGTCTTTGAGATATGTACATTGTTCTATTCGTTTGTGATCGTCTTCTTCGTTTTATTTTTTGGTGTCCTTTCTGCATTTTTTTATGTTGTTAGGTCTTTTTGTTCTTTTCTTGGGCTATAATTTGAGTTTCGTTGGGTAATTATGATTTGAAAAATGATGTGATAGCTATCATAATACTGGACAGCAGAAATGGGATGGTTGTCAGTTCTTCTCTACACAGGGAGATAAAAATAATTTATTAAAAATAAAATCTTCGCCGCGCATAGTCTTGTCTTGCCTAGAAAAATAATTATTTTCAATTCCTTGGATTAACAGAGCGCAGCGTTGTGTTCCGCATTTTGCAGAGCAAAAGGCGGAATTTGCTTAAGTATATACATTTATATACTGCCGAATAAGCCTTGCAACTTAAGTTCAACTGTGTTAGAAGTTGAGGACGGAGAATAAAAAACAAATTGATTAATAACAAAATTATCTCTTCTGACATCAAAATATATAAGATATATTCGAACATACAAAGAATAATAACATTATACGTTATTTATGTATATCACAATAAAATTATGATAATCTTAAAAAAGAAAAACGGCAATAAAAACGTCTACTGAGGATTTATCGAGTCAATCCGGTCAGTGAGTCGGTTAAGTGGTATTTCAAGTAACCTTTGATTTCCCAAAAGAACGTCAAGTAAAATTGCTATCAAAATTATAAAAGTTTGACGTCGGCTGAAGGGTTGAACGAAACATAGCGATGCACTTAATAGTTCTGTGTTCGAGGATTTTTGATAACATATATTATTTTTATTTTACAATAACACCCTTAAGTTGACAGTGTCAGCTAATGTGTTATAGTAGGTTCGATGTCCATTTCAAAGAATAGTTCAATTGTTTATTTTTAAAATGGTTCTACAGTCTTATTAGAAAATTTAAGTGGAAAATAATTTTCATAAAATAGTAATTTAATTTTAATAAAATATTTATGACCACTTTCCATTGTCTTTACCTAGTAGTATATTCCGGTATCTACAGTAATATATATTTTTGGTATTTAAAAAAATGTATTTAATTTGACCCGATTTGTATAATTTTTACAGGTTCTTTTTTATCGTACAAGTTATGCTGAACGAGGCCCTCTGATAAGGGACATTTTTTTATTCTCTCAGCGGAACTCAACCCTTTTGGACGTTATCTCAACGATGTCACAGCCGTCTTGTGCCCGTCGTAATGTCGGATGGCTGGCAAACAATTGTCATTTTTTTTTTTAAAAAAGAAAGATATATATTTTTTCTTATCACAAAGGTCAAGTAGATAACAGGAGAGTTGCTATAAAAAAATATTCATATTACATTTACCTCTACATATAATCGAACTCACAACCTGTCATATTTACAGTCGCAAGATTGTGGCGCACCGCTTTAAATATTTTTTTATATATATATATAATATAATCAGCCTATCGCCGTCCACTGCTGAACGTAGGCCTCCCTCATTGAGCGCCAACCATCCCGGTCTTGGGCTTTTCGTATCCATCCGTTGCCAGCCACCTTCTTTAAGTCGTCTGTCCATCGTGCTGCAGGGCGTCCTACACTACGCTTGCCTAAGCGCGGTCTCCAGTCTAGCACATATCGGCTCCATCGGCCGTCGGTGCGTCTGGAGACATGGCCGGCCCAGTTCCACTTCAGCGTGCTAATTCTTCGTGCAACGTCAGTGACTTTGGTTCTCTGGCGAATCGCATCATTGCGGATTCTATCTGCCAGAGAAACTTTGAGCATTGCGCGTTCCATCGCACGCTGAGCGACCTTGAACTGGTGGACCAGCCCTACGGTGAGTGTCCACGTTTCAGCTCCATAGGTCATGACAGGTAGGACGCACTCATTGAAGACTTTTGTCTTTAGGCACTGTGGGACAGACGATTCAAAAATGTGTCGAAGCTTCCCAAATGCCGCCCAGCCAAGGCGTATTCTTCTTTGCACTTCTTTCTTGAAGTTGTGCCGGCCAAGTTGAATGGTTTGGCCAAGGTATACATATTCTTGCACAACCTCAAGTGTAGCACCATCTACAACCACGGGTCTCGGGGACACATGAATATTAAACATAACTTTAGTTTTGTCAAAATTCATCCTGAGACCCACCCGTCTAGAAGAATCACCCAGACAGTTAAGCATCTCCTCCAAATCATGCAGAGTTTCCGCCATGATGACTATGTCGTCGGCAAATCGTAAATGTGATAAGTACTGGCCGTTTATATTTATGCCCCGTCCGTTCCAATCTAGCGTCTTAAAGATGTCCTCCAAGGCAGCTGTAAACAGTTTCGGAGAAATGATATCTCCCTGTCTTACTCCGCGATGCAATTGGATTGGTCTTGTACTGTGGTTTTGTACTTGGACGTTCATAGTTGCGGCTTTGTACAGACACTTAATCACATCGACGTACCGACAGTCAATAAGGCATCTCTGCATAGATTCCAGCACAGCCCAGGTCTCGATTGTATCAAAGGCCTTCTCGTAGTCCACGTACGCTAGGCATAGAGGCTGATTATATTCCTCGGTCTTTTGAATGATTTGCCTTAGGGTGTGTATATGATCTACGGTACTAAAGCCTTTCCGAAACCCGGCCTGCTCAACTGGTTGGAAGTCATCGAATTTCTGAGCGAGACGGTTCGTGATAACCCTCGAAAACAACTTATATACATGGCTCAAGAGTGATATGGGGCGGTAGTTTTTTAACAAGGCTTTATCGCCCTTTTTGAAAAATAATTTTACCATACCCCTGCTCCATGCCTCCGGTGTAATGCCATTATTAAGGACGGAATTGAAAAGACTGGCTAAGCTTATCAAAACAGGCTGGCCTCCTGCTTTAAGAAGCTCTGCAGTTATTCCGTCCTCTCCAGGAGCTTTGTTGTTTTTAAGATGGCTGAGGGCTATCCTAATCTCGCTCATGTCGATCTCAGGAAGCTCGTCTGATAGGTGGCGGCTTAGTCTGGCTCGCGGGTCATCCACGCTGCGGTGCTCTAAGGGTGGTAATTTTGAGGAGTACAGATCTCCGTAAAAATTTTCGACCTCGGCGAGAACTGCTGACTTAGAGGTGACGGTAGTTCCTTGTGCGGTTCTGAGTTTTGTCAGATGACAACAGGTGGTATGAGGCTTCGCTAAGGCTTTTGAGCCCCTGTTGCGTGCAATAGCATCTTCAACATCCCGGGTATTTGAACGCCTTAAGTCACGCCTTATTAGTTTTTTTACGTTCTTGTTAAGTATCTCTCGCTCCGTTGGTGTAATGTTTGTAAGTTCGCGCCTTTTCCTCATCTCTTCCAGAGTCTCGCTTGTAAGCTTTGACTTTCGTCGGTTGCTTGTTGGTCGAAAATATTTTAGGCCCACTTCGTGGATGACACGCAATAGACTGCTAGTGGCGTCGTCTATATCCTGTGTGGTTTCCAACATGGCGAATCGGTTCTGTAGCTCAAGCTGAAAAGCATCACAGCTAGCCTTAACTTGGGGCAGAGATGGTCTGACAGTCGACTTCATCAGCCTCGCCCTTTCTATTTTGACCTTTATGTTCAGGGTGCCTCTTACGAGACGGTGATCTGCTCCGGTGTTAACCCTGTTGATCACGGAAACATCCCTGAAGATTTGGCGCTTGTTAGATATAATGAAGTCAATCTCATTTTTAGTGGCACCATTGGGGCTCTGCCAGGTCCACTTTCTTTGGGGCTTCTTCTGAAAGAAAGAATTCATTAGAAATAGCCCCTGGGACTCCAAGAAGTTTACCAGCATTTGCCCCCTATGGTTCCTACACCCATAGCCGAACGCTCCTACCCTCGATTCGCCATATTCTTGTACTCCCACTTTAGCATTGAAATCACCCATGACCACCGTGTAGTAGGTGTTGGTACGAGACATAGCTTTCGCTATGTCTTCGTACATGGTATCGACTTCGTCGTCAGGATGTGTGGACGTAGGGGCATACACTTGTATAACCTTTAGTCTGTACCTATCGGTTATTCGTATGACAAGGTACGCCACCCTTGCCGACACACTACCAACCTCTACGATGTTGCTCGTGAGTGATTTGTGGATCATAAATCCGACGCCACCTTGGGATGGTTGGTGTCCTTCTCTGAAGTAGAGTAAGTGACCGCTGTCAAGTGTTATCGTGTCCTCCCCCTGTCTTCGGATTTCCGATATACCTACTATCTGCCAGTTGATATGACTTAACTCTACTTCAAGCTCTGCCAAGTGTTCGTTCAGCCGCAAGGATCGTCCGTTAAAAGTTGCAAGATACAGTCGTCGTTTGTGGTACCCTGACGTAACCCGGGGATTCTTAGCACCCCCCTTTGCACCGTTACCATGGCCGGTACCGTGGCCAGGACTAGTGCAAATACCGGGAACTGGGGGCCTCGTTTTGTAGTCGTCACTCATAAAGGGGAAAATTGCCTTAGTCACCACGCTTGGCATGCGGGTTGGTGACCGCAGTGACTAAAATCTTTTCGCTAATGGCGCTGCTGCCCGACATCAGGATTGGAATTTTAGATTTTAGCAATTGTATGGTTATACCGCCATAGTTTCGGTCGCCAGAGCCTCGTTCGTAGTCTAGCAGGATGTACCACGTGCAGGTGAGGTTGACGGTTAGGGGCCTGAGATTGTTGATGGCCCCCCTTACATATTTTTTTACATTTAATTAAAATTCTATGAGGCCAGTCATAGCGCAGCGGCACGAAGTGTGACTGTAAAACTGACTGGTTGTGGGTTCGATCCCCACTCGAGGAGATGAAATATTTACTTAAATTTATATTTTCATTTCTTCGCTCTGGTGTCGAGGCAAAAGTGCGGCGTTGAGTTCTGCCACTTAACACGCAATGCCTCCAAAATTCGGCAGGAAGTGGGGAACGGAGTGTCTTAACTTTAGGTTCCCTCTGCCTACCCTGCTGTGTGCGGGATATAGCGTGAAGCTAATTTAATTTAATTTAATTTAATAATTAAAATTCTAGCAAAGCAATAAGCAAACCCTAACCTTGATAAGGTTATAAAAAATTCGATGAAAAAATTAAGAACACTGTAAAATTCAAATAATATAATTAATGAAAACCATATTAAACTGTACTATTTACTAAGATTTAAAGAATATAATTCATCAAATTTATAAATTAGTAATTAATAATAATATAGTACGTATAAAAACACATAGTAAAGTTCACCACGCACCACCAAATTTAAGAAACATTGTGCCTTAAGTGGCGAAAATCAACGTCGCGCGTCTTCTTATAAAAGCGAGAAAATAAAAATAATACATTCATCTGAGTCCTATTCAATTTTACAATCATACTCCGTCCCTATGTTTAACGATGGACACAACAACATTAAAAACACAACTATAGTTATAATTACTACAACAAATATATCTAGTAACTTCAATTGAAACATTACCAAGTCCAAAATTCGAAATCCCAAAACATTTCTATCAAAGCACATCAGACAATACATCGTGTGTCGCAAAAGTAAATATTAAACCCCACCCACCCTCTTCGTTATCACGTTCCGGACATAATTTAAGACAAGGGGGTGTACTGGGGGTAGTACTCGTACTGCACAGCCAGTGCCAGTAGACTATCCGTCACTAGCATCTGCACACTGATTTGTTACGAATTTTTCGTGTTTGGATAAGTGAGAATGATTAGGAGATGCTGTTCCATGTTTCCAGACTGGAGTTGAACTTTAAAGTTTTGTTTGGCTTAGTCGTTTAGTATTTTCAGATTTTGTAAAAGTGGGTTTTGTGAGTTCGACTTACACGTAAAGCGGTTTAAAGTTTCGCCATTTAAATTCCGTCACGCAGTGTGTCGCAAATTAGGCGGAAAGTGGGTATAAGTGTCTTAAGAATAGGTTGTCTAGGATGGGACCCAAACAAAAAATGGGATCATAATAATACTCTCGTTGGAACGATTATATTGAAATTATTTTCATTTTCTTCATAAAAGTTGCTTCCAATAATAAACAAAACACAAAACTATATTGTAAATTATGCTAATTCCAGCCCAATTCTTCCAACATAGTCCATAACCTGCCACATTGGCACCGATGTGTTTACCTAAGAACCTCCACGAGCAAATACCCGACCGTCTCACGCGGACGAATGAATTATGTGACACTTTTTGAATTATGGAGTCAATAAAAATATTGATGTAACGATCGTAAATTACGTTGACGGAGACATTGAGTGAATACCAATCGAGGAATGTCAGACGATCCCCGGTTCCATGCAGTACAGCTTTTCCATCATTCATGCTGGAACTTATGAATGTTTGAACGAATGTTATCGTATATGTTTTAATGCAAAAAAAAAACACATTAATTTAGCGTTGAATTTCGGTGTTAAGTTCCGACATAATACGCTCGAAAATTGGGTAGAGGAAGGGGAACGTAGTGTTTTAATATTAGTTGGCAGATGGAAATCTGCCAACCTTGGTTATATGGTTAGGGTAAATATTTAAAAATGTAAAAAAAAAGAATACCAATAAACAAATTTTAAGAAAGGGTTGATATAGCTCAAAACTAAGAGTACTTTTCTTTATTTTTAATATTATATTTTTATATTATCAAATATGTGACGGTAATGAATAAAAAAATATATATTATTCAAAAATTAAAAATGTTATAATGATTATTTAAAATCATTTCCCCACTAACATTTGAACCCACAACCACTCCACATGCGACAATCAGTTAAAAAAAAACCATATGTAAAAAAAAACTTCACTACTTTTATCCTTCCAAGAAATACCAAGCTAAAACTAAATTATTCGAAATAATAAAACCAAGTTACTACATTCCATAACTTGAAAGTTGGAACTGCAGTAAAAACCGTTCAAAAGAATGTATGTATGTATGTATATGAAGTCCATTTAAGCCACAGAACTAGGTATAAAGACAGATAAGCCAGACTTCAGACTCCATTTCCATAGTAAATGTGGCCGATTTATAACTCATTCGAATTCGCTGGCGCAGTTCAATTATTATAAATATGGCTGCTATGTGGGTCAATGTGGGTGGTGCAAGGAGCGGGCTGGTAGGTGGGTGGTGGGTGATACACCCGTCAATCGATTGTCAAGGAGTGCACCGGATCGGACCGACGGTGGATACAAGAAGAAGTTACCAACTAGATGCATTTACGTATAAAACTATGTACATATATGTACGAACTGTGTGTTCTGTAGTGCCTTGTTGTTTAGGTTGCTTTCTTCTCACGTTTAAACAGAAGTTACTTAAATTTGATCGTTTGGTTTAAAATGTTTAAGGAACTTGGAAGGTAAATATATTTTTATGATAAAAATTTTAAGTATACTTTTTTTAAGTATACGCCGAGGGCAGTTGATTCGATTGCAACAAGACAAAGCGTGGCGTTGAATTCCACATTTGACATATTCAAATGTGGAATTCAACGCCACGGTCTTGAAAATTAGGATGTGCGTGAGGAACGGACTGTCTTAACACAAGATTCCCTCTGCCTCTGCCTAGGCTGTCATACGCGAAATTCAATGTGAAGTTAAAACAATATATTTGGTGCACATAGAATTTTAAGATACTTTGTCCCCAGTAAGACCCTTCGGTTGCATTAATTCCACATTTAATTTAAGACACGGTTATGAACTAAATTTAAATATTTATGTTACTACGACTAGTTATAAAAACTTGAAATATATATTGGTAGCATATCTTGATTTGCCTTATTCTAAGCAACCTTTACATAATTTTTAATATTAAATCAGATCTTTAGATAGTCTTGTAATCTTCTCCCTTTTGCGTCAAATACATTTGTATTTATTAACAATACACAAAGATTACTTTTGTAATATATTAATTATTATATATTTTTTTAATATGTTCAAAAATATGCATAACTCGAAACGCGCTCGAAAGAATAAAAATGCCTTAACCATGACTAGAACCTACATCACCAAAAAAAAAAACCTTTCATAATTCACATAAACTTTTCATTAATGTGACAATATAACGACATTTCACTCATCTCATTCAAACTCCGTTTGATGTTGATACTATTGATGTTTTGTTAACACTCTATAAATATTATAGAACTGTTTTGAGGCCAGTCATGGCGCAGAGGCATCAGCGTGTGACTGTTAACGAGGGAGGTTGTAGGTTCGATTCCGACTCGAGAATAGGAAATATATATTATAATATTAATATTATCATTTTCTCGCTCTGGCAACGATGCAAGGTGCCGCGTTGTATTTCGCCACCTAACATACGTTGCCTCCAGAATTCCGTGGAAAGTGGGAAAATAAACTGTCGTAATGGAGACATAGTATCTTAAAACTGAATTCCCAGGTTCCCGTGAAGCGTATATAAAAAATATTGTACATAAATACAGTAGTCTACATAAAGAGGTCGGCACTCGTTTGATGACAATAACGCGTGTTTTATTAGTATTTTGTGTGGGCGATCTTCTGTTCATGACATTATCTATGAGTTACGTTTACACACATGGATGCGGTAATCAGATTAACTTTTTTATCTTTACACTGTATCCCGAAAAAATCAGGGAAGGGAACCTAGGAGGCTTAAGGTAATTTCCGCCTATTTATGGACACTTTGAGTGTTGAGGGGCGGAGTTAAGTAGCGTTTTCTATTGTTACCAGAGCAAGGAAATGAAAATATAAAATATTTCACTTTCTCGAGTGGGAATCGAACCCACACCCTGTCGCGTTTTGAATTGCAAGCTTCTGCCCCTGCACCACGATCGGTCTCATTTTATTTTTATGTTTGATAAGTTCGAAACTCAAGAATGTAAATTAAGTCTTGTAAAATGGGTAGATATTAGGTACAGTGAATTTCTTTGGGGAACGTATGTTTTATACTGTACAGTAAAGTAGCTAAATTTTATATTTTTAAATTAAATTATTCGAGACCCGTCGTGTTGCAAAGCTTACTACTGTAAACGTCACCATTTACAAATTCGATTCAAACGCGAGAAAATAAAATATTTAATACCTTAATTTCCTCGTTCTGATAACAATCCAAAGCGCGGCGTTGAGTTCCATCACTCAATAGCTACCCATCATTAAAATTCGGATGTACCCTCAAATTATGGCAACACTTCGAGAATCCCATGTCACACGACACCCAAACACCCAGCCACGTAACATCCGTAAACCGGGAGACTATTTCTATTTACCAGGTCTATAAATATAGTTTATAGCTCTATCAATCGCAGCAGCAACAGCTGGACGACTCGTTAAGAGGACGATGATTGATGCCGTCGCACGTCTTACATACGAGACGGATATTTTTGTTGGATTTGCCCACGATTTATTGTAGTTTTTTGGATTTACGGAATTTCTATTGGTTTTTGGATTTGATGATTGCGATTGTAATTGTGATCACTGAGTTTTCTGGGATATTAGTTAGTAGGGATATGTTTTTTTATTAATAGTTTGAAGTTATATTCCACATGAACACTCTGATTATCACGTACCGCCCAATCTGCGGGGAAGGCAAGTTACGTTGGAATTTAAGTAAACTTTTGGATGTAGAAAATTTAGGATTTTTTTGAAATCAAAACGTCATTTTAATTTTATTTATAGATTTTTTATCTAACAAAACAGAATGTAGTATGGAATCTTTTCTTAATTAAAATGTAAGTAAATGAAATACAACAATATAAAATATGTTTTTAGCGTTTTGCCATTTTTTACCTTCGTGCTGTATCCCGCACATAGCAGGGTCCAGAGAGAGATCCAGAAAACCTAGTGTTAAGACACTCTGTTCCCTTTAAGACACTTTCGATTCCCATCGAAACCGAATTCTGTAGGCTAGGATTGCGTATTGAATATTTTGCCTATTTGGTAATCTAAAGAAATATCGGAGATTAAATCAAATCGATAATTTTTTGTCTCATATCTGTGTTATAAAACAATTTGATTTAGTTCCTAAATCTACCTATCTGTAATCACTATGTTTGTGGATTCGTCTCCCGGTCTGTGGATTTTTTGATGAGTAGAGTCGTTTTCTCTATCTGTTCAAAATACAAGGTACGCCTCTAACTTCCGTTATTTTAAAACAGAAATTGGAGAACGGAGTGTCTTTCGAATGCTCGCTTAACGCCGGAGAAGAATAAAAATAAAAAAACGCCATATAATATATATCTATTACAACACAACCATCTGACAGAAGCAAGTCGGATTTATGTGTTTACTGTATAAATCATGGGACGTCACCGACGCCGCATCTTTTTTCGTCTGCCCACGATGTATCATAGCACAAACATTTTACAACTTTTCCTTAGGAAAGTTACTATTAAATAATCGAATGTCACCCTTATTTATATAGAAATAGAGGTAAAATTTGTGTTTTTTTGTGGAATGTGCATAAAATAATAATGAACACAATTCGTCACGTATAAATAAATAGAATCATTAAAAATTCGTAGCACCTCGTTCTGATTTTGATGTGGTAAGTGATTTAAATATATCTCTTTTATTTTATATCTAAATATAAAATATTGGAGCCCTGATCGAGACCGGTCGTGGCGCAGGAATACAAGACGCGATAGGTTGTGGTTCCGTTCTCACTTAAGGAAATGAAATAGTTATTATTTTCATTTCCTCGCTCTGGTAAGCAGAATGCCTCTATAATGCGGTGCAAAATGGTAACCGGAAGTTTCTTAATGGAAACGTAGTGTCTAAACGCTAGGTTCTCTGGTTCCTTCTGCCCTGCGCTTTTTTTTACCAGAGTAAGGAATAATTTAAATATAATCATTTCCCAAATAGAATCGAATCCATAACTAATTTTGCACCAAAACAATAAACATCTGCGCCACGGCGGTCTTTTTACATGTCACTTTTTTCTTTCTTTTAGCTTCACACTATATCCCAATGAATATATCATATAAATTCTTACTCATTTCCCTAGTGTCTCTACAAAACTAGAAAAAAAAAAGTAAAAAAACGGAGTGCGTTAACACTACCTTTTCACGACCTCTTCTTTGCCTTTCCTTGCCTTTGATATTAAGATGCTATCATAAACATAATACAAAATGAACGCTAATTTCCCGCTGTCTCGTACAAAGAGGGGTATGTTTAACATAAAGTTGTCATAATATTTACACCCGTCCCAGCCAACGTGTGCCAAATTTGTCCGATCTTGGTCTGATAAGAGATGAAAAACGAAAATATGGTTGTATGTATGTAATATTATATACGTGCAAATACGGGTACGTACGGGTGAAATTTTTAGGTGTCACTGTATTTAAGAGGACGACATTAGATTTTTTTTAAACAGCTTCACGTTGTATCCCGCACACAGCAAAGTAGGCAGAGGGAATATAGTGTTAAGACACTCCCAGTTCCTCACTTTCTGCTGGATTCAACTCTGGAAGCATTACGTGTTGAGTGGCAGAACTCAACTCAAAATGGAAATCTAAAATTTTAATAAATATTTCATCTCCTGGAATGGGGATCGAACACACACACTTCGCGCCGCTGCGCTACGACTGGCCTCTCTGACATTTGATTTTGTTTCCTATTAATTATTATATTAAGAGGCAGTGTCTTTCTGCGGTATCCGGATGCATTCGATAGAAGACAGTAGTTGAGGGATCTTATATTTAAAATTTTAAATGTATATAATATAAAAAGTCAAGTATAAATAAATTAAAGTGTGTATAAAAATTCTGCCTTCTCTACTACCCACCCCACATAATAATAAAAAAAATTGATCTTAATTTGACATTTCTATTAATTCATTTACACTCAACTTGGCTTCTTTCACAACATTTTGTTAACTTTTAAAAAACATTTGAGTTTTATTGCAAGTCTTTACTTTCGGCCTCGTCTCGCTTGATTGATTATGCAGAGTGCTGGGAGGCGCTAAGTGACGGCGAGGTTTGGAGTGACAACTGATTTTTTACTTTTGCTTACTTTTTTAAGTTTGCTTTAAACCTTTTGCTGTGTTAAAATATATTTGAAAAATCAGTTTCACTCTATTTGAAAGTAGGTAGTAGTAGGGAACATAGTGTTAAAAGACTCCGTTTCTCATACTTCGTTCAATTTTTAAACATTGACTCTTGAGTAATGGAGCTGAATACCGCGGTTTGTCTACCAAGACATGGACAAAAACAATTTATCGAAGCCACAACCTTCAGTGCGGCGTTGAGTTCCGACTCTGCACGTAATATCTTGAAAATCGAAAAGAGTGTCTTCACACTAGATTCCCTCCATCTATCCTACTATATACGGGACTAAGCGCGAAACTTAACATTTATAAAATATTTCCTACAGATATTTAATAACCACATCAAAGAAATTGTTAGAGCACCTATAAAACGAATAATTTCTTTATAAATTATTGCACCGAGAATTGAACTGATATACTTGAGGGGCGGTGATTTATTGGGCTATAAAGTATTATAATTAAAAGGCGGGGTGAAACTACACGGGGGCCGCGGTGGGAACTATTAGGTACGTCTGCTGAAGGCTGAATGCAATGAAGGTTATTAATTTTGTTTAATGTTTTTTTTTGTTATTTTCGTATTGAATTTTGATTTGTGATTGAGATGGAGTTTGGACGTTTGGATGTGGATGCGGTTTTTTTTATTTACTTTTTTTCTAATATGATTTACCTATTGTTATACGAACAAATATATAGTCAGGAATTGATCTGGCACCTAAGACATTTTGTGGATTACTAATATTTCTTAACTGTTCTTTTTCAATCTCATCTTTTGTAAGAGTCTATATAATTAATTAATTATATTTTCGTGTATTTATAACAAGAGTGCGACACTGTATGTTGTGGGTTTGAGTCCAACTCGAAGAAATGAAATATTTAATATTTTCATTTCCACGCTTTGCTAAAGAAGCAAAGAGCGGCATTCAATCCCACCACTCAGCTCTAACCGAAAAATGGGGAACGGAAATGTATTAATGGGGACGGAGTATATTATCAATAGGTTCCCAGGTTCCCCCGCTACACTGACACACAAACTATAGTAACCACGACTTACTTCAACTCTCGTATTTTTCACACAAACATCAAACATAAATTTTAATTACATAGTAGTCTACAGTATGGCGTGGTGTCCTCCTCACCACATACTCCCCACCACCACTACGTGGAAGTAGAAGTAGACGTCTAGTGACAAACGCTCTTTATTAAAGTCAAAACATATAACGGGGCTGGCGTAAATCATCCTCCCCCTACTCCACGACGCGACTCGCCACTCACTAATTTCTGGTATTGTCCAAGTTTAAGCGTTGATGAAATTTTTGAGTTGGTTTTTTTTTTGGGTGGGATTTTCTTTTATGTTAAGTTTCGATTTGGTTTTGTGTTTTGGATGTTTCGATAATATAAGAAAAATAATTGTTTGTAATATTGTGTATCCTACAAATATAGGATAGATGCAATTTTCACTTCGACAAGTGAAAAGTGAAAAACATAATGTTAACATTATGTCTTTACTGATTTCATAAAACGAGGTTATAAGTTTGACATGTTTGTATCTATTTGAAATTGTTGGAATTGGATAATATTTGAGTATGATGATCTTACTAATTTAATAGTAATTTTTCTACTTGTTTCTCGGATACGTTATATCGAGATTATCCTTTTAGATTTAACTCAGTCATATTCTTACGTAGTGAACTATATGAGTTTCATCAAAATTGCTTTAATACTTTTTGAGATATGAATATCCATAATTTTCTCGAGGGGATATAAATAACTAATGTACACATTTATCAAAATAATCGACAAGTTAGTTTAAAAGTGAGTCTAAAATTATTTTTAATTAATCTTGAAATGGACACGTAATATAAATTGAACCCGTAATCAATCTACTTCTTCCTTTGGTTTCCGGTATTACAAATAATAAAATTATAACCTTTGTTATTAAAAATAACTAGAGATTCTTTACTACTAGCGAATGCGCTGTATGTCAGTTTAAAGGTCATATCAAAGAAATTATACAAAAAAAATGTAACAGCTTTTATTTCCAAACGTCGAGAACAGTGTTTGTATTTGTTTAACCTTAAACATATAATAATCCTATATCACGAAATAAGAGGATAATGTTCATTTTATATATATTTAATTATTAAGCACCTTCAGGGGTTGAAAAACCGTTCCTTTGAAGAAAAAGAAAAAAGATTTCCAGGGATACAATAGATGTATTTAGCAATTATTTAATACGTTTGAATTCGCATCTCCATTGATCCCGGCCCGGGGCAGGTGAGTCTAACGAGGGCGTGTACTCCATTAACCGTCCCCATTATCGGTCTTAAAGCGTATTCGACGAATTAAAATATCACAGATATTTGCAGCTAAAATTAAATTCTGTCACGAACGCCACAACAAATCATATTTATTTACACCTAAAAATACCTCGGGGTGGCCATTACGTCGCACAAAACGCGGACTGTGCGGACCGTTCAGGAGATTAGGCAAGGAGAGACATTAAAGTTAAATTATTTATTTAGGCCCCACCAGCTAGATTACATTACTCCATACACATAAATAACGAAAACAATAAGAGCTATTCTAATAAATTATCTTTTTATTGCCGGATTGTGAAAATTTTAGACACTTATCCGGGGTGGGGAGGTGACGCGGGAGGGTTTTGTCCCAATTATTTATGACGGTTGAGACGCGGGGGATTTCGAATTCGTCGGCGCGTCTGTCGCTCCTTTTCTTGTACAGTCCTTTTTTTAATTAAAACTTTCGTATAGGTTAATTAATGGCCGCATAATAATAGATATCTTTATTCGGTGCCTTTCGACGACTAAGATACGCATTATATACGAGATTTATAGGCGAAGTAGTTCCGTTAAGATTAAACTGTGGTGATAAATTCATGATTCTTTTGTTAAATTTTTCATTTACATAGCTATCTTATTACATCAAAATAAGGGTGAATTTTATGTTTTATCACAACGACGTCGCTGAGAGATGGTCGTTAGTATAAATTATTTATTCTTTTCACTGTCATTAGTACATATGTAATGATTAAATCATTTCACACAGCTATATACATTTTGAAAGTTTCATATTGTACGTAAAAATAAAAAAAACTTAATACCATATATATAACAAAATTTTGTAAGCAAGTAGCACGAGCACGTTTGTAGGTACCTCTAAACACAGTATATCACATCTTTCTGTATAGCCCAAAGGGAGACCGCAAATAAAGCAACAAAAAGGCATTCCACAACCGATAACCTAGTCCGCTGCTAGTAAACACGGCTCAATGAATCAAACACTGTACTGCAATACGACCGACGTGTCCTATTGTTCCTTTCGCCACAAATCAATCAGGAGCCAACATAAAAAAAAGTAGAAAAAATCGAAACGAAGCACTAAATGTCCTTCAAACCAATACGGCACAAGAATACCTCGCTATGAATAATCTAATAAATAATCTTTTGAAACGTAATTTATTGGTCGAGCATTACCGGACGGAAGGCTTCAAAGAAAGGGAGGGGTGAAGCTCGCCTCGGGTGGGAGGGAGAGGGAATTAATGTCGTCCGTCATAAATAACGTCGGGCAAAAACAATGGACAATGGCTTGTGCTGAGATACGTCTTCTTTAGTCTCCCCCCTTTAGGGTGGAAGGACTGTCCCGACTAAACGCGTGCGCAACGTACTAATATATGTATTTTTATATTTTTTACGTGGATTATGATTTTCGATGATTCGTAAATATTTCTTCAATTTCTAGAAGGAATAAACTATTTTCCTTTGATGGCTCTGGTAACAAGTGAAAGCATGATTAAATTGAATTCCTGGAAAATTGGATGTAAGTAGGGAACGGAGTGTCTTAACACTCGGCACCCTACCTATCCTGCTGTATGCGGTATATAGAGTGAAACTATAAAAATATGCTACATAATAATATTGAGTTGTGATAGCATTCCTTGATTACAATTAAATTTTCTACTATAGCATAGTACGATAGCACAAATTAATAAAAAATCTTATCACATAAAAAAAGAATCCAAACCAAAAGGAACACCCAAATCGTTAATTAAATTAAGAAAGAACAAAACAATTTACAATCTAAACTAAAATAATCAATATTCATTCATGAATATCCCTACAAGAGCTGCGTCTGCGCACGTCAAACGCAATTAAAGTACCCGCGGCTAATTGACTTCTCATGTACCACCTACCATTTTGTTTAAATCACTTAGTAGCTAGCTTCTTCTTTTTTACAAATTGTAGACTATATTGTTTTACTACCGTTTGTATTATTTTGTTCTGACAATAAAGTTAAATGAGTATGTAATTGAAATTAAAACAATCACGTAAGCTAGATGGTGTCAAGACATTTTTCGCCACGTTCTGTCTAATTTTAGAGACATTGCGTATTCAGTGGCGGAATTTAACGCCGCGCTTTGATTACCAGAGCGAGAAAATGAAAATAAAAGAATAGATAATAAATAATAAATAAAATTGATTATATATACTTTTATCATGCTCTCACTTAAACATATGATTACTAAGAGATTGATTCGCTTCGTATATAAAACACAGATTGGTAGAAGGAGTCATTGTAAGTTGAATGGCGGAACTCAACGCCGCACTTTGACACGAGGAAATTAAAATGAAAATATTCAATTTCATTTCCTGGTGGCAGAATCGAACTCACACCATCACAAGCTTGGGTCCTTGCGAAACAACTGGCGTCACTATTTTTTATAACCAACAGAAATCCTCTTAAAGCCGGAATGTCGAGCGCACGGTGCAATATTTTGAATCGTCACGTTTCCCAAGTCGTAAAAACTAAATGTGATCTGACCTAATATTTGTTGTGGATGTTAAATATTTAATTTTATAGCGCGACAGACTATTTTTTATAGCCGTGCTCTTCCTTGTTTATGTACTGTTGAATAATCTGATTGATTGATTTCTTAAATTATGGCGTTTCGTGCGTGCCAGTTGAGCACATTTGATTTTGCCAATGTCACGTTGTATGGGAGACACGCGAGGAAATTTGACCGGTAAAACAAAAGATAACTATACACAATTATAGAATACATATAAAAAAGAGATCCAGTTAAAGTACAGCCTTCACCTACAACAAAACAAACACATGTTTACAGTGTGTACAGTACATTAGGTTAGTTTGAATAATCTGTATTTGGAGTTTTGATTTTGATTGCAACCAGTGAGACAGTTGTGGCGCAGAGACTGATGATTCCCTAACGAGGAAACGACATATTTATTATTTTCATTTTCTCACTCTGGTAACGAGGCAAAGTGCGGCGTTGAGTTCCGCCACTAAGCACGCAATGCCTCCAATATATTCCTCGAAAAAATGGGAAAAAATAACACCTTAATGGGATCGAAGTTTTTTTCTTGTTACTAGGCCCCCAGGTTAACTCTATCTGCCCTTCTATGTGCGAGATAGAGCGTGAAGCTTATAAAATATAAATTGTCAAAAGTTATTATAAAGAGATATTATATCCGTTCCCATTAAATTTCAATATAATATGTTCGCTATGGACTAACCGAAGTGTTTACTCCTGCATCGTGTCTAGCTCATCCAGTTTACTATCAGAGTCACTTCAAACGATTCAGAAATAGAAATTTTAGTGTTATTATTTAGTGATAATATAAATGTGCATTTAGCAACTAAGTTTGTACCTGTCATATTATATGATTTGAACAGCTATATCTTGTCTATGAGCGTCTTAGAGCTGTTGTAACAATGTATTTAACATTATATGTCGCCCTTTCTTGGTTTGCGTGGATTTTATAACGTAAAGAAAAAAATCCTGATCCCGACCCTTTGAACATTTTGAGAAACTCTTTTGGTGCTCCAGATCCAGTACTTTCTTCTGTGCGTTGTCTAGTAACAAGCAAAACAGTAAGTATATAATAAGGTAAAAGTGGAAAAAGTAAAGCTAGCAGCAAAGATGTTAGATATCTAAAATCGGTATTTTTTTCAAAAAAAAAAAAAAAATATTGTTCTAAAACAATACAATAGTAACAAGTCACTAACAAAACCGTCCAAAATACACTAAAACTTCAGTAATTCCTTTCGACTTCCACATTACACAATTCCCGAAAACTAGAGCCTGCACCAGAATCACCTCATATGCTATTTGTAGGAATCTTTAAAGCACGTCGATTCGAGGGCTCGCCTCTTAAAGCTGTCATTTTAACCAGCTGCTAATGTCAGGGGTGACTGGCGCGTCGCCAGCGCTCCTCCAGTATTGGACGTTTCTTAATTTATGAAGACTGGTACGCTTCGATTGTGTTGGCAGATCTAACATTGTTAACGAATAAAATGATTGCGAACTTTAAATTTGTGATTGGATTTGTTTTATGAGATTTCTGGGCTATGCCAATATTTTGAAATGTCTTTTTCTTTATATTTTCTTTTATTTTGTAATAGAATCATGATAGTAGACAAAACTTGGACTTGACTTTTGAGAAACACAGAATGTTTAAAAAAATATGTAGAAAGTTGAGTCTGAACACTACGTTACTCTAGCCTACCTTTCTATGCTGGAAGAAGCATGAAGCAGCTATTCTAGGTGCATTGAACCCCCCACTATCTAATACATCCTCACCCAATTTCAAATAGTGTTTATTATTGAAATAAATTATGCACACGCTGAGTGACAGCCAGTTTGGGTATTTATGCAAGATACGCTGCACATTTTCAGTACATTTCGTTTTCCATCATCAGCATCAGTTTAAATTTAACACCTGGGCTTGTTCAATCGTCAGTTCATTTATCTCATCTTAAAATGATAGAGTTGCTGTTGTTGCATTATTCGTATACACAATAAAATAAGGAACCTCTTTTTTTTTTTTATATTATATTACATATTTATATTAAAAAATGTTGTTTTTTTTGTATTTTATTTAATTTCTCACCAATAAGTTCTTTGATTTTCACGATTATTACACTTTTTAAATAAAACTATTTTAACCGGATTAATCGTATTATATTTTGTATTATACATTTTTGGAATTACAGTAACCCGTGACCACGGACCTAGTGTCATTTGAAATTAATTTCTCACTGTTTTAGAGATTTAGCCCAATAATAAGTATCTCTCTTCTCAATTCTATTATATGTACGTGGGTGAGGTGTCCTCATACTTTTACGCTACTTTCTTCTAGTGAGATGGAGAGATCATAGAAAGATGACGTTTGGAAATGATATGAACATGATCAACGATATTGTGTTCCCAAAAGTCAACCAAGGATTCCTCCTGCCTCACTTATCATTTACTCTGGCTTCAAATAAAGTCAATATTTTTATTATAATATTTTGATATATTCCACAAATACACAGACAACTGACCCTAAAATTAATCAAAGTCTTAATATATATATATATATATATATATATATATATATATATATATATATATATATATATATACGCGTGTGAGTATATTTAGAACGACATAAAACAAGATTTCTGTCATAAAACGAAATATATTATAATACTTTACTCTTCATAAGAGTGGCGCAGTGGGTGGAGGGCACAATAAATACGACGGAGACGACGAAACGTCCGTATTTTTATAACATTTTCAAATTTATTTAAACACTCTTAATCAGAGACTAATGGGCAATAAAATGTGAGAAATGAATGTGACGAATTATTACTTTTCTAGAATTAGACCACGAAATGTGCCCAATGTTGTTTCATTGTTGAAATACTCGTTTGTTGACGCCGTCCTGGCGCAGTGGGGCGTGGTGAAAACGGTGGTAGTGGGTTCTATTTTGCAATCCCTTTTACTAAAAGAAACTCTAGCGTCTCAAAATTCAGCAGAAAGCTAAAATAGAAGTGTTTAAGTTTTATTTGGTTACGCACTAAAGAAATTTATTTTAATTTAGATATAAAATATATAGCCCTATTAATCATTTTTATATAATTAATTTTATGTTTATAAAATCAGTTATAAAAGTTAATCTAAAATGTTCATTTCAACAAAACTATTAATGCGACAAAATTGTGATGGAAGTCGTTTGCATATAAATTATAGTTAAAATAAGGCATCAACCAGGTTTCTTATGGATTAAGAAAAAAAAATATTGTAATATATATTTTATGAATATTATAAGGTTTTGAGTAAATTATAATTATAAAGATATAATTGGAAAGAGCTGAAGTCGTTACTTGAATGCGTGCAGTTGTTATAGCGAACTTTTGCGTCACAGTGAAATTTCTTATATTTTTTTAGCTTCACGCTGTATCCCGCAATTAATACCTTACGGTACAGAGGAACTTGTTAAGATACTCCATCACGAAATGTTTAATTTGGAACAATGTTGTAAGTGGTACACCTAATATAAAAAAATCAATAAATATCGTTATCGTGCTATATAGTAATAGTGCAAAGTGAAAATTGGAATTAGCGAGCGAATCTAACATGTTAGAATGTTTTAGTTATTTAGTTAAAACTGAGTGTCCTAACATCTAGGTACCCTGCGAAAAAAAAATATGAATATGCCATAAAAATATAAAGAAAATGAAAAATAGAAAAAAGATATTTTCTCTCTGCTTTACTCCCAAAACACAATAGAAAGCGCTACAAAAAAATATGAATACAACATACCAATATAAGATTTACCTCAAAAACCCAGAAAAAAATCTAAATTGCTCATCAGAGCGACACTGAGTGATGAGCGGACGGTGCGTGGGCGTCGATATTATATAGACTTGCCAAACAGAACCCGTAGTATTCGTCATGTCGTGACAAGTTTATGACTAGTTACCGTTTCATAATTTTATAGCGTCCGTGTTTAGGAGATACGGTTGAAATGTGATAGATTAATGTTATTTTTGGGCTACTTTTTTAATTCTACTAAAAAAAAATAGCACTACAATAAGTAGATAGGTATATTTATATATGTTTTCTTGTTTGTGGTATTTCTTACTAAAGCGAGTTAACTAAAAGAATTTATATTCGGGGGGAATGGGAATCGAATCCACAACAGTCAAATAAACCATACAACCATACTTGTTTATACCCTATATAAATATAATAGATAATACACATCTTACAAAGTGAAGTTATATTTAAAATCTCAATAGTCCCACGGGTACAGTATTACAAACCTATCGTGCAAAGTTAGCGTAGAAGGAAGTTCGTTTAGTTCGTACAGAGCCTCACTTAAGCGGTCTATAGCGTCATATTACATGCAGTTTACTGTGGTATTCGCAAAAAGTTGGAAACTGGCTTTGTACTATCTTGAAAGTTTGTTTTATTTAGAAGTATCTCGCATGTGGCAGGTAGATGGGGGAAACTTAGTGTCGAGACACTCCGTCCCCAACTTTATATTTCATTTTGAAACATTACATTCGGATTTTGATTCTCTGACCAATTTACGTGCAATTTCCACAAAAGAAATGCCGCGCTTTTTGTTTTGATTTTCGTTGTGGATTCAATTCTAAGGAACTAAATCTATTACTATCGTGTATCAAACAGGTCACATAATATTCAATTGAGCCTGGATCGTCTTATATTAAACTTAGCTATCGTAATAATTTCTTTTTATATCATCACTTATTGAATCATGTTTACTGCAAGTGAAAATCGAACTGATATCCCAGAAACCCAGAAAACTGGTGCCATTGAGAATTAAATAACCCAATCTTTTCCTTATAAGTTACAACGTAGGTGTCTGAAAACGTATACACCGTTGTATACGTAAATAACTGTCAAATGACCATATAATGGGATTGACTCACTTATCACCTTGATGTTAATTTGTATTTTTGTACCACTGATTCATTTTTTATGGTGACAAAGATAACATAAGGTAACTTAGTGGTGCAATGTTTCGAATTTACGTGAAAAGTGAAGAATATATTGCTTAAACACTTGGTATTCTCTGTCTACCGTATATATGCGGGATAAAACGTGAAGCTGAAAGAGAAAACTGATCAGGAGCTATTGTACCTACGAACCCCTATACCCATATTGGACCATATATTCGTTAAAATAATCTTCCCAATTCCCAAATTTCAAGACATTGCGTGTCTAGCGGCAGAACTTAACGACTCGCGGACATAAGGTGGGATACATATTGTCTTAATACCAGGACGAGAAAATTAAATCCCAACCCCCCCAGTAGATATCGAAGTTACAACAACCGCGTGTACATTCAGACATTGTTGCACTATGCCACAATGGCATCATTGATTATTAGCGAATCGGTTAGAAACGATGTCAATCCTTTCTAACCGCTAGAAGCCTTAAATATCTGTGTGATTTCATCGTACCGTAAAGTGTTGTAAGATAGAGATGACTCATTTAGATTTAGTTTTAAGAGAAAGTGACGAGGTTTATTATAGTTGTAGTCTGTAACTTTGTTTGCCTGAACTAAAAACGTAAATCTCCCTCTTTTTCCGGGAGAGTAAGAATCTCAAGAAATCTTCCCATAGTGCTCTTTTCATTTTTTTTAATTTCATCTTTCTATGATCTCTTCGGATTCCTCCAGACTCTATCTTATGAGGCCAGTTGGGGAGCAAGGGCACAAGCTTTACTGTTGTAGACGCGACAGGTTGTGGGTTCAAATATCACTCGAAGAAATGAAAAAAGTCACTATTTTCAACATTTTGTGACATAATAATTATTATGTTACAGTTTTTTATTCTTTAATACAAAAGCGATCGAGTTAAATTGATAGGAATACAGAAAAAAAATATTACAGAAAAAATATCATTATATCTTTCTTTCATTCAATTCATATTAATACAGACAAAATCAAATTCAAAATTAGTCTGCCATAGAAATAAGTTCGAAACGTTAGAAATGTCGAACTTCAATACGTTTAAAAATGTAATGACGGTAAAGCACAGTACTGAGGTTTATTTGAGAGAAAAAAATATTACACTGCACTCTGCTACCAAGTACCTAGTCTTCTTTCTAAGCTACGTAACGACTGCGATGCGATATCGATACGATTTCTTATATATTTTTATATTTAATAAGAGATAATTTAAACTAAAACTTTTGATCTTATATACAAGGTTCTGTGTTCATAAAATAAAAATCAGCTTCATTTTGTATACCGCATACAGCACGTTAGGCAGGGCAACCTATTGTTAATACACTCCCTTACTTACTTTCCGCTGATTTTTTGAGACATTGTGTATTAAGCGGCGGATCACAACCTCTTGGTGCCAGAGCGAAGAACAGAACAGAAAATATTCTAAAATTCTGTCACTCAAGTGGGGATCGAACCCACAACAGTCGTGTTACAGTCACATCCGTTGTTAACCTGCGGCACGACGGTCTCATAGTACACGTCACGTCCACAACGTTAATGGTATTCGATATATCGTAGTCGCATAGTATAAATATACTTATCTTTTTAGGTAAAGTACATTATGCAGGCTATACTGGCGCACGTGTGCGAATAAAATTTTATTTGGCCACTATTGTTTTATGCAGTTAAGTGGGAAAGACACCAGTCTGTGTTCGATACTTCCAATAGGAAAAAAAGGGTTTTTATAAGAAAATGTAACCAGATTAGAATTCCGAATTTGATAAGAGAGTGAGGCTCGGTGGTCACAGTGCTTGAACGATAAATAGAATGCACAGGTTCGAGTCCCGCTATTTAATTTTTTTATACGTTTTCTTTACTTTGTGCAGAGTAACACTATAACAATGTTTTTTTGGCCTAAGTTTATTTTAATGACACTTTATGTAAAGGAAAAACTTATATAAATTCTAAACAAATTAAATTATATACAGATAAATATGCAATATACTGAGTAATGAAATCCAACTTCACTTACCTGATTTTGAATCGAATCCGCAACCGTCGCGCTTAGAATCAAACGACCTTTTTCAGGCGTTTTACCTCAAATAACACAACATATAATACAATTTGTTATTAAAACCTACTATTTTAATTCCAGGTAAGGGAGACAAACACAGCAAAACAAACATCCGAACGCAAGGTAAACGTGTGAACAGCAACCAAATCGAATTACCAATTAATAATGGATTGTCCGGCTTGATTGATTAATAATATAAAATCCCGCCGTTCGTCTGTCACGTTACCAGTGATTGACGTATTGACGCATAGTATTAATTGACATAAAGCATTTACTTTTAATTGTGGCTTCGTATTGTCGTTTGCTGTTGGTTTTGTGTTAACGTAACTAAATATGGAACTATAGCGTTGTTTTTTTTTACCGAAATTGAAATTTATAGATAATATTCCTCGGTTCCTGGTAAGAGATAATATTCCTCGGTATAGAGACCGATGTAACAAGAGTGTAACTGTAAACTGTAAAAAAAAAAACTATTAGATTCACGCTGCATATAGTAGCAGTAGCATATAGTAGGGAGAACTTGGGAACCTAAAGTCACACTTTCGATACCACCATTCCGCCAAATTCTCGGGACATTGCGTGAGTTACGGAATTCAATTTCGCATCTTACCTCTTACTCTCTCGTTACCAGAGCGGGAAATGAACAAAAATATTAAAATATTTTTCTCGAGTGGAAATCGAACCTTACAACCTGCCGCGTCTGCGCCACAACTGGCCTTAAATAAATTAGTTTATCATTATAGTGTACATAAATATTTCACGGTACGTATTCGTACAGTACAGGTGGTTAAGTCAAACGCGTTGAAGGCCATCGCAACCTTTTCAACTAAATATCAAGGAATGATTTGTTTATGTAATTTATTGCGATATTTTCCATCTTGTATTAAAAATATATATATTATTTATGATTTAAGTGTTTTTATTAATAGTATGTTTTAGATAAGGAAATTTAAATTTCCTTGTGAATGATAATATACATTAGCTGTCTTTTTAAAATGACACAACATACAATATGTCTTCATTAATAAAAAAATAAAAAGTATTTTTTTAATAAAGACAAGCTTTTTCATAAAACCATATACAAAACGGCTATTATGTATAAATATTTAAAGAAAAAATAAAAAAAATATCGAGAATAGTAATAATATGTTTTTTTCTTAACTGTTAACCTAATAAAAATTCTTTATAAGTACAGAATTTAATCACAAAATAATAACAAACTTACAAAATTTTCTTATTAGAAATAAAATCAACTATTGGAAATAAAATAATTTAATATATATCTATAACGTAAACAAGGTCGAGGACCTCTACTTTTCAAGCTTGATTGATTTTCTATTGACAGATACCGTCGCGCTACTTTGATACTAGTAAAAATTGCAAAAATAGTAACTCTGGCAAATATTTTTTTTAAACATAATATTTGCCCGTTCGCTTTTCTCGTCAACCTCCAATCGCTTCGCTCGATGTAAAAAAAGTAAACATTTTCGTCCACAAAGGACGATAATATATTTTTTTGTATTGTTAAACTTTGAACAGTGGTATACGACATTCTAGATTTCACACTACTATATCTACATATATTATAAAAAAAATAAAAATAATTCGAAAATAATAAAAGTTATATACAAAAAATGTGTACTGGATTAGTGAGCTATATAATTTTTTTATCCATCTATCCGTCATTGATTGCCGAACATCCGTCAGCCGTCACCCATCACTCGTCACCCGTCATTCATTCATTCTTTATTTATCAGACAAAATCTCGTAATACATTTTAAACCCAAAAAAAAATGCTTAATAATTTTATTTTTTTTTTACATTTATATTAATTAACATTTAGCATTAAATACGAAAATTTACGTATATTTGAACCTCTGACCTTCACAATAGAACTTTTATGTACATATGTTTTATCATTCGAAGTAATGACATACATATATACTCAAATTTATAGCAGAAATTACATAATATCATTCGAAGCAAAATAATATAATATAATGTTAGTACCAATCAATCAGCTGTCACGGCTGAAAGGTAAACAAGGAGGTCAAGGGCTTTCCCTCCCTGTTCGGACTTGATTGATTCCTTATTGACGTATAAAGATAGTACGTTTTGATACTTGAAGGGTATATTTATATAAATAATAATATGTAAAAGAATATAGCTTTATTTATGCATAGTAGAAAAGACAGAGGGAATTTACCACCACGTAACGTTTTGATTTCCAAAACGTTACGTGGTGAATAGCGGAATTCCACGTCAAGCTTTGTTTTATTATCAGAACGAGAAATGACAATAATCCCCAAGTGGGAATCGACCAGCAGCTTGTAATAAAAATAATATAAGAATAATGGGCAAAACTTTTAATATGATTTAGTTGACAAGTGATGAAAGATAACTCTAATGACAAATAATATTCTTTTTTTTTTTTAATTTAGTAATTGACATACTCTATATTTGATATTATATTGTATGTATCGTCTGCATTGTTATTTTTTAATTTATTTGTTTGATCGCTGAGATGAATGATCTCAGGAACTGCTAAATTGAAAAAAAAAAGTTTTATACTTCGTTTATCGATAAAAGTTATATTACACGTGTACCAATTTAATGGCAAAGCCAGTAGGACCTAGTATAATACAACAAAATTAACTAACACTAAGAAAAACAACAACAAAAGTTTAACACTATGCAAAATTTATCACTGCCATTTTAAAATTACACCTAGTCTATTAATTTTGAAGTATAATTTCTCACGAACACTCAAGAGCTAGAGACTCAAGGCACGTCAGTACTAACATTTGCCAAGTCTATTTGCAATGATCAAGACATTTTAGACTGTCTATATGAAATATTAATACTCATCATACTGTGGGTGATTGACGGCTGTCTTCGGGATATATCCGTCACAGCACCTCTCTTCCCCGAGGGGGTGGAAACCACCCTTGAGCGAAATGTCTAAATCTTTGCGATTTATTGATTGATATATGTATGAGCTCGTGTGTATGGGTTTGAAGTCGAGTGCTAGTTGAATATTTGTGTGTATGGCGTAAATGATAATTGAGTTGATTTCATTTGATTTGATGTGATATGTTGGAATTAATTTGTGTTTAGTCTTGTTTTGTTTCATTTGAGGGAGGAAATATGATGATTTTTAGATTTTTATTTATTTTCTATGTGATTTTTAATAAAATAAAATAAATAAATAAATAAAGTATAATAGATATTTTTTATACATCTATCGTGTATAGCCTACTTAGCTATATCTATCGTCATCCAAAATCCTGAATATAGCAAAGTACGCAGAGAAAGACCTAGTGTCACGACACTCCGTCTTCTGCTTTCATTTAGGAAATTGATCTAAAACCTTTTAAAAATACAACCAACAATCCAAATGACATGAAGAAAAGACATCTAAGAGAATAAATATATATACAAAAAAAAGTCACCTAAAATACCCTAAACGTCAAAACTTTATGATCCCTTGTATAATAATTAGATATTTAAAATTTCCGCTCAATACGAAATATAAGGTGAATATCGGTACAAAGCGAGTCGAGGCGAGGTGCTAAGAGTGAGACCTCCCACTCGACGAGACATCTGTTACCTATTTGTCAAACATCGTTTACTATTTTCGTCGTAGTTTCGTCGGTAACGCTGTGTCCATGATTGAGTTTAATAGCATTTTTTTATATATACAAATTCACTTGCGTGTAAGTAAATTAAGTTTGTATATTATATTTAAGGAGGTTTTTTTTAGTTTTTATTAAATATATATGTGGTCGTGGCGCATTCTGTCAACACAATGGTTGTAAAATTATTCCCCACACTGAAATGTTTTTTTTGCTTCACCCTTTATTTCATGCATAACAGGGTACGCAGACGGAACCTTTCCTATTGTGAAGACAATCTCTCTTGGGAACCTAATGTAATGAGTAATGACTCTCCGTTAAGTTATTTCTGTTTGATTAAATAAAATATGTAACGATTCCTCTAAAAAAATATTTTCTTTGGAAACATCAGGTCTTGAAAGTTACATTTCTTTCCATTATTCCGGTTCAATAACATTAAACATAATTATATATTATAATCCTCTCATAACTCAAAGATTAGTGATAAAGTGAATGATCTATAACAAAAGTTTCTGTTAATAATTTTAATTATATTAAACAATATTTGCTATAAGTCTACAGTGTGATAAAAAAACAGCTTAACGTTTTATATATGCGTTTACACATTTATCGCCTAAATTTTAAGACATTGTGTGTTGAGTGGCGGAACTCAGCGCCCCGCTCCGTCTATCAGTATAGAATACTAGTAAATAAAAAAGTATATAATCATTCCTCGGATAAATTACTATTACGAAAAACTAAAAAAAACTTATTATGACAACGCCTTTACAAACACTATCTATACAAATCTTATCGACGCTTACTCTTTAGACACAGAAGCGTTTTTACTACGACACTTCCTTTACTTTAGACACCACGATGACAAGTGTTCATATTAAAATGAAACGAACCCCTTATTCCGTGGTACGTAAGTTCAAATTCAACATTACAAAATTATAACTCGTTTGACTTACATCAAATGCATTTCCCGTATGTCTTATAGCTTTGTGATAAAGTTTAAAATTATATGATTGACAGATTTCCATGTGGTTTGCACATTTCCAAGGTTGTTTTGATGGAGTGGCCCGTCAATTAAATAGTCGAGCGTTCAGCATGTCTTCTGTATGATTGAGTACAGTTATGCAGATTTACTTTGAAGATACGGTGTTGTGTCTCAGCCTCTTTTTAGTTATTTGATGCACTTATAATAATAATTTGTATGTATACAGTATGTATGCATGTGTATGTTGATTGTTTTTGTTCTTTGTGCGTATTAAAAACTCATGTTGAGTGAATTTAGCGACTTAAGACTCACTGTCTTGAATTCTGACGAAAACTTGAAAACGGAGTGTTTTTACTCGCGATTATCATTCTCCTTCTTAGCGGGAGACAGAGTGAAATTGAAATAAACTCAAAAGAGAAAGTCATTCGTTTAAAACAATTAGTCTCTGGTAGCACAATACAAACAAAGAAGTAGTTATTATATATAAGCAACCTCCCTTTAATACAGCCTTAATTTTCTGTCATACAATCAAATTATTCTAAACAAACTTGGGGGATAAAAATCGATGATAGGCATTGTCCGACCCACGTCGACTTTGAGCTGTCAAGTTTGATTGAATCGGTTGAGTGACATTAGTTGTGATAGAAGTGGCAAAGAATGTTATTTACATGTTATTACTAAAAAAAAATCGTCCAGACTGACACTGTTTGAGCAAAGTGTCTGACTGGAAATATGATGGTTGTGAGTTCGATTCCCATTGGGGAATTAAATGAATTGATTTAATTTTCTCGTTCTGGTATCAAGATTCAATGCTGCGTTGAGTTCGGCCACTCGACGTGAATTGCTCCGGAAATTTGCTCCGGGTTGTATCAATTAATATTAATTTAATTTTATCTAATTAAGTGCAAAGTTAACCGGATATTATTTTTATTCTGAATATTTTACTTATATTATATTAATTAAGCAAAAAGTAGTAACATCAACTATCGATTTAATTAAAGGTTTTTTTTGTTTAACAAAAAATATGCAACAATATATTTTACAAAGTCAATTTAAAAAAATATATTTATTATTGAAGTAAATATTTAGAAAAAATGTTGAAATTGATTTTAAACAGCTACTACACAACTAAGAACAAATCGCAGAGAACGTTCTGTTTCAAAGATAATAATGTTGACCAAAAGTCACGGAGCTTTTCTATTCCAATGTTTATTTTACTCTGTTGTATAACTTAAAGGATTTTTGCTTAGTTTTAGTATTTCTGTGTATCTATTTCTTTCTACACACTAAGTATTGTCTACAAATGTTTTTTTTTAGTTTCACGAGTAAATAAAAATGTTAAATTATTTATTTTTTCAAATGGGGTTCCCACAACCTTCTTTCTATAAATGTTGTTGTAATAGTTGGATTCCTTCAATAATAATTTTTTTTTTTCATCATATTTCTTTTTATATTAGGGTATAAAGCCCTTTCTAATGATATTTTAAATACACTAGAATAATATTTAACTTAAATAAGCAATTAAAAAAATAAAACAATGAATATGTTTACTAGCTGACATTTGAATGTCAATTCTACCCTCCACAATACAAAACCAAGTGAAATTAAACATCCGACTTACAAACCAACCAACTTAAACTAAAATAGAGACAGTTATGGCACACTGTGCCATAATTGTAGACCCACTGGGGTCTACAACTGATTCTAAGCGTAATGATTAAATGTTCGTTGTCCAATTGGGGAAATTACTTTATTTTATTAAATTTCATTTCCACGCTCTGGTAAGCATAGCGCGGCGTTGTGTTCTGCTATTCTATGGCAACGCAATGTAAAGTGATAGATAAACATGCTGATGTCATAGTACCTCCGTTTACCATGCTATATAAGAAAAAGCGTGAAATTGCATTTAAAAATAATAAAAAAAACACCAACATTATTATATTAAAAACTAAACTAAAACAAACAAAAAACGCCACCATAAATAAAAAGACAGGTCTATTCTCTACAAAGGGCTCTGTAAATACTCGTAAAGCGGACAAAGACGTCTGCGTCCGTCTGCGCGCGACATCTGAGCGACGTGTGTCCCCCCCGCGACGCTCCGATAATGATGTTAGAGCGACTTTGTCCCCTGACCGTTGCTTGGTTTTGTATTGTTTTCTGTTCAATTTTAAGGATTTTTTTTAAGGTAAATTAAGAGATTTTTAGTTATTTGTCGGATTGCACGTAAGTTAGGTTAACACACAAGCTTAAAATTCACGAAAATTAGTTTTAAAATGGAAAACGGAGGGCCTTAACACTGAGTTCCCACTGCCTAGCATAGAGAAATGGGCGACGTTTCCATCCTCTGCGACGTCACAATATTGATGGTGGAGCGGCTTTGTACCTTGACCGTTGATTTTGATATTGGTTATCTTTAAATTTTAAAGATTTTTTTTAAGGTAAATTTAGCGGTTGAGTTACTGTTGTTCTACAGTTTAAAAATCCCGGTAAGTACATTACGAAAAATTGATGCGCAGCGAAAAGGTTAATATATATTGTAAATCTTATTATATGTGAAGCAAAGCAAATAATATAAAGGATTTCGATGATCCAGTGACATATTACTTTTTACTACATAAAGACGAATCGTATAAAAAAAACACGTACAATTAATAGTATCAATGCACACTATGAAAAAACTTACAACTTATTACTTTGACAGAATTATGACGAAGTATGTATGATTATCAAAAGGTCACACGATTGGTAAGCGTGTGCTTATAAATACGTTATTTTTATATATTAATGCTAAATATTTTATGAGTACATCAAACGTATACTTAAGATCAAAATAATATTTTATATCCGAAATCATAAATATATTATTAACCAAAGAATAACCTAACCTGAAAATTATTAGATACACAAACTACACATATTAATACAAATCAACAATATAAAATAAAAAAAATAAAAAGTAAATCTAAGTAAAACACTCAGTACATTAGAAAACGTCTACACGACAAATAAATACCTATTCTAGTTGAGCTCAGTCAGTGTAAATTGTCTTCAAGAGCTGACCACCCCCTTTATAGAGGGGGGTAGGGGGTACGAAGCGGGGGTGGGGACTACCGTATCCCCTTTCGTCTTGCTTATGACTGACAGGCGGACAGCTTGAGTGATTGAGAGTGACTCGAGGTATAATACGCTCTTGTGAGATACCACATTTTACTTATAAAACGTACTAACCGCCCGCCGCGTCTAAACAATTGTTAGATCTGTGACTTGTGTGTTACGGTCGAGTTTTCCATACAAAATGAAAGAGATACGTCGAAATTTCCTATAATAAAATATGCAGTGTTATTATGAATTAAAATATGATGCCGTTTTTAATGCAAGGTGCTTTTGTAAATTAGATGCATAACTCGATGTTTCAGACGATGCAGTTGCTGGCTTGTGGCGGTGAATGTATTTCGTTTTTGCCTTGATTATATATTTTGTGTTTTACTTCTGTGAAGGTGTTTTGTTATCAAAATAATAATTATAAGGCCGTCTCAGCTCAGTGTTACAGTGTCAGACTGTCAACGTGATGGTTGGGGGTTCGATCTCAATCGGAGTTATAAATGTATTTTTTAGCGGTATGACGTATAGACGTCGTATACATAGGTATAACATAGATTTTTCAGACCTAATTGCACATACTATCAGATACACTGTGGATGTTAAATGAAGGACAGTGACTATTAGTACTAGATAACCTATCTCTTAAACAAGAATAATGCCTAAAGGTATAGAAAGACCAAAAACAATTTATTCATATGTATTTCACTTAAATATATATATAGCCAGAGCCTACAGCCTCTGCATACCTCCCTCACCTATCCACTATCCTCTATATTATTATTTTCCTCCCAAAATCAATTAGAACCGACAACCATCGTATTTTATCCATCACCACTGTACTATAATAGCGTTAATATATACAACATAGCCTATTATTATATTCGCAATTAATACATCACGAGATAGCGATCGGGCACGCAATTCTATCAGTCAGTACGGACAGGTAACAGGTAATCCTGGCGGAACCTACTTCATGTGAGGATGGCTGTGTTATTCTATTTTTGTTAATATACTCTCAGTTTATTTTTGGGAATAAACTATTAATTATTTTTTTTTGTGTGTATTGAGTAGTGGAACTCTAGTCTAGTTCTACTCGATTCGTCTAGTTCTGGTTAAAATGTCTTTAAGTGTTCGATAAGTATAAATACTTTTACTTATGAAGATAGCTTATTGATTTCACGTTTTTAAATCCGCATAGTAGAAGAGAGAGAGGAAACCCAGTGTCAAAGCACTCCGCTCATGACCCCAACACGAGACATTGTATGTAGAATGACGGATCTTGACGTCACACTTTCATCTTACAAGAACATTATGTTCCCAGGTTCCTAAGTGAAGGATAAAACGTAAAAAGTTAAAAAAAAATATATAAAAAGAAACTTTTATAAGCTCACAAAATGTATTCAGAAAAGTTCTTTAGTGTATTGTATTATAGCGGAACACAAAACACGCTGAGCCAGTACTACAGTTTTGATTGACATTGATTGACATTTTTTTTAAAATAAAACTATAGTAGAGCTTAATTGAAAGTGGATTATGTAGAATAAGCATTTCCTAGAATAAATTGCTTTATAAAGTTACTTTATAGCGCAGTTTTTGTAATAGTATATAACGGTAATGTAATACGAGGTCGTTGTTGGTTCAAATCTTAAAATAAATAAATCAGCTTCACACTGTATCCCGCACAGCACGGTAGGCAGAGGGAATCTCGTGTTAAGACACTCCATTCCCCACTTTCTGCCGAATTCTGGAGGCAGTGCATGTTGAGTGGCAGAACTCAACGCCGCGCTTAGCCTCAACACCAGAGCAAAGAAATGGAAATATAAATTTAAGTAAATATTTCATCTCGTCGAGTGGGAATCGAACCCACAACCAGTCGATTTTCCAGTCACACTTAGTGCCGCTGCGCCTCAAATCTTTAAATATATATTTTTTTGTTATCTCGACGCTGTGCCCTGCATATACCATATTATGCAGAAAGTCAAAGACACGTTGCTTTTCAGCTGAATTCGATAAGACATTGCGCGATTAGTGGCGCAACTAAACTTAGTTATTATTTTTACCTAAATTTCTCCAGATTTATTTATATAGAAACTAGTGATGCGTCACTCTGTTCTTTTGTCATATTTGGAGTCACTAACCGACTTATCAATCACTTAGTTTAGAGTAAGAACTAATATAATATGTTCCCGTTCTTTACTGTGATATACAATTATACGTATATGAAGATTTATCCACAATTTAACAATAAATTACATATAAATTGAACTCTATTAACAATTCAATAAAGGTCAATTTGCCACATGAACAAAAGTTTCATAAAGTTGTCCAACGTAGGTGTTTACATGGTGATAGTACATTCGATTCGTAATATATCGGTTAATGCACGCTGTAAATAAGTAACTAGTCGTAGGTGGTTGCGTGTTCGATGCCCGCGTCTTGTAATCTTAGTGTGTGGCTCTATAAAGTGTCGCTTTGGACATTTATATTGGTGTGGATTTGCAAATTGTCACTTGTTGTCTGGAAAAACAATAATGATCTATATACAACTGTATAGGCAGACGTGTGACATCTACTGTGTTTCTTATACTGAATGTAAAATACGTGAGTATAAATAAAGTTTTTTTTAGCATCACGCTGTATCCCGCACAAAGCAGGGTAGGCAAAGGGGACCTAGGGTTAAGACACCTCGTTTCCATTAAGACATTCCGTTCATCACGTTCCGCCAAATTCTAGAGGTATTGAGTGCTGAGTGGCGGAACTCAACACCGCGCTTTGTCTTATTACTAGAACGAGCAAATGGAAATATAAAAATTTTTCATTTCCTCAAGTGGGAATCGAACCCACAGATTGACCGTTAAAAAAAGTTGTTAGCAAATCATAATGTAATTTAAGATGTTCCCTCATTTCACTTCTTAATTAAAAAGAAAAACATTTTATAACTATCGAACCAACACCCACCGCGGTTGTGGTAATATTTTGTACAACTGCAACGATGATTATTTAATAACTGAAATACAAGAATTAAAATTTCTTTATACTTACCAGTTCCTCGCTCTGGAACCGAGGCAAAACGCAATGCATCGAGAATTCAAAAAGTGGGGAACGGAAGTGTCTCATTGGAAACGATTCGTGTCTTAACATTACGTTCCAAGGTTCCCTGCCCACCTGCCTAACCTACTATGTGCGGGAACGCTGTACATGAACCTAAAAAAATGCAAGACACAAAGCTACCTATTTAGTAGCAATTTAAAACAAAGTGCAAAGACCTCGGCGGAGCGACCTTTAGGCTAATTATGTCAACCGTCAATCACGTTATGATAGAATCGTAAGGTCTTTTGTCTCGGTCTTTACGACTTGTAATGCTACATAAGATTTATATTATTTTTAGGTTATATATTATAATATTAACTAGTGATTTTATTTACAAATAAATAAAATAAAATAAAGTGGCGGAAAAAGGGGAACAGAGTGTCTTAACACTAAGTTTCCTCTTTGCTGATTTTTTTTAAATAAAATAAAACGTAGTGTCAAGATAATCCGTTCCCCGCTTTCTATTAATTTTCGAGACATTTTGTGTTCAGTGGCGAAAGTCAACCCCGCGCTTTGTCTTATTACTTTGGTGAGAAAATACAAATAATACTTTTTTCACAACCATCTCGATTATAGCTAAACGCTGTGCCACAACGGCCTCTACATAATCTTTTTGATAACTAAACCGTTTAATTACAAGCTTTAATTCGACTGATAGTGTTGGTTAGTGTGTTTGAAATCTCAATTTGATCCAGATCTCAGTGTTCGATTGAGCTGAAATTTGGATTACGACTTCAATTCTGACGGTAATAAAATTGCATATAAACAATATTGTTGTTAATACAAAATGGCCGACGCAACGAAATGGCGGATGAAAGGGTTTTCATTTGTAAAACCAAAATCACCATAAAATAAATAAAGGCTAGATTTGAAAAGTATTATTTTTTATATTTTATTTTTAATATTTAGTTTTATTTATTTGATACGAATTGTAAATACTATAGATATAGTAGCGTTAAAAGCAAGGGAGGCCGAACGTCCCGTAGGCTAATTACTAGTACTGTCAATCAAAGATTGATTGAATCAGGGGCTCGCAGAGTCGATCCCATTGATGTGGATGCATTTATTTGCATTATATAATTATTGTCTGTATTGATTTTTTGTGTATGTTTATGTTGTGGATCTGTTTTTAAGTTTTGGCAAGGTTTGAACCTGATATTCAGATCCATTTTATATTTTGAAAATCATAGTACACACACACACACACAAGTCAAAATGACTTTTGATAAAAGATTTTCAAAATTAATAAATCATTTCCAAAAACCTTCACTTCACACTGTGTTTCTCCTGTACATTCCTTCCTTCAATATAGAAAAAGGTAAAGAGAATCTAGGCTTTGCCTGATGGCAATAGTGTCCAAGACATTCCTCCAATTTGAATCCGAAGAGCCTAGTGATTAATTTTTTTTAATATTTCTACACTAACGGTTGTGGAACCTAACGCGTTATTTAGAAAAACTGGACTAATAATATTTTTAGAGTAAGAAATAAATTTAGTAACATTAGCGGCATAGTATGTCACTGTAAACTTGACGGTTATGAGTTCGATTCTCACAAATTAAGATATGAATTATTTTAACTTGTCTCTTAGCACTAGATTCCCTATATTTTCTATCCTGCTGTATGTGAGATCATGAAAAAAAAAACAAGTAAAATCACGAACAAAACCTTGTATAGTTATACAAAACGATAAAAACCGTTTTAAAGATTAGCGGCACATTAATCAAAGCATATAAGACAACTGATTATTTACGATACCCATCTTTACCACCATATAATCCCATAAACTATATCATAGAAAAAAAATAAAAGTACCTATACATAGGAAAAAATGTGAATTTCTTATCGTAGAAATATCAACTTTCTATGATAAAAGATTTTGACGGTATTTAAGAAAAATCTCCGGAACATGAGGATTAATGAAATGATCACAATAAATTGTTGATAAGGTGATAAAAAAATTTAATTTGTTATCAACGTCATACGTTTTATTTATTGTTTTTATCAATGAAAGTTGCAAAGTCCACCTTTATCTGTTATTGCGGAAAAGTGTTTTTTTTTGGCATTTGTAATGTTTTTATTACTTTTAAATAGAATAATCTGATAATGATATATTTTGAGCATCTTGAGTTACGCGCTAGTATGGGCGTTGATTGAAAATATATTGGTTTTGTTAGAAACCTAGTGATGAAATACTCCACGCCACTTTTCACTGTACGTCAGCAGGCCTTGAATAGTGGAACTCAACGCTGCGCATTGTCTTATAACCAGAGTGAAAATAATTCAACCCCAACTAACGAATCCAACTCACAACCGTCGCAGTTACAATCAATCCTCATATAACATTATGCTTATTAAACTAAACTAAAACATTTTATCTCATCATCTCGCCACGTCACTCATGTTCCACTCCTACTGACCACTACTGAGAGAATATTATTTATTATTACTATAGAGATCTGTCCGTCCGCGTTACTGCTGGACTTCCTGATGTGTTGCACAGGTGCGTGTTGAGCGAAACGCGATTTATATTACAATATTTTATAATTACCACGTAAGTGCGTGTATGTAAGAAACTATGGTGTAGGAAGAAATATGTAGGTAGGTCTTAATGGGAACGGAGTGTATTAACAATATATTCTCAGATTTTCTCTGACGTAAAAAACATCCACATCTTACAATCTTTCATATTTATAATATTAGTAAGCTCAGATTTCATTTCTGAGCTCTAATATCGAAGTGGTGTTGCCACTCATTTCGCATGTCTTAAATTCGGCCGAAATACAGAAAAAGGAGTGTCTTAATACTAGATTTATGTAGAAAACTGTATAATATTCCCCAGGCGACGGCAAGCCGATGTTCCGCTTAATATAACACTGTATTATGCCTGAGTCGCTCTAGGATATAATGCATCAGTCATGCGCCTGAGTTGATTAGTTAAGTATCTTCCCGACTTTTGCATGAAATGTATGAACTTTTATAATATGTAAGAAGCTATTATTCAGTGGTAGGGAACCTAAATTTGAAACACTTCCACTAAATTTTTAAGAAATTGAGTGTATTTTTTTAGCTTCGCGTCTTATCACGCACATACCTGACACAGGGAAACTGGGAACTTGGTGTTAAGACACTCGGTTTCCTTTAAAACATTTCTGTTCATATGCTTCGGCGCCGTTTCCAGTGTTGCGTGTTAAGTGGCGGAATTCAACACCACGCTTTGTCTTATCCCCAGAGCTAGGAAATGGGAGTAGTTCATTTCCAAAAGGGATTCGAACGCGCGACCTATGCATTTACGGTCACATGCTTGACGGAATCAAATAGAATAAAATGACAAAGTAAATAATCCAAAGACATTCATTTGATATAAACCACAAGCTTAAATGTTAAATTGTTAATAATATATTTAACTTTTAAATATGTACCGCACATTGACAGTTTGACTTATTACAGGGTGTGAACAGGAAGCGATAAGCATTATTATTTACACCTACCAGTAATAAATAAAACATACTTTAAATGTTAAAAAAGCAACATTTTATTATTAACAAGAAGACGTCTGGCTGTAAACGTACCGCATGTGGTTCGATTCTTGGTCAGGGGAATGAATTGCTTTTCGTTTCTCGGCGATTGAGTTCTACTTCTCAAGAAAATTAGACGGAAAGTAGGGAATGGAGTGGCGGAAATCAACACCGCTTTTTGTATTGTTTCAATAATAAAAATTCTAATATCATTTCACCATACAACACGCTAAGTTTGTGAATACTTTAATTCAAATTATAAACAAATTACGTTTTATTCACTACTTCGAGTACGAATGGAACCCTCTATCATCGCATCATTAATAAAGATTAAGTAATTATAAGAGAAAAAAAAAATAGCAAATTCTACGGCATAGTGCAGCAGTACTAGATATCCTTCAGGTTAAGCCCTGAGGCGGCGGACACCTAAGAAGTCACCGGACTGACGCAAAGCCGTGACATGTGTCGCATCCACCCGAGATGAGATCTGCATAGCGTTTACCATATTATGTATAGGCGCTTGTGAATATTTAATTTATTACCTATTTTATAATTAAGAACAATCATTTGTCCAATTTCTAAAATACCAAAATAGAAAATGTAAAATTTGATTAATATAACTTTAAAGTATATGTATATTTTTTATTATATTTAGACGGATGATGTTAAAGCACTCCATCAAGGCATTACTGTCCGAATTTAAGATATTATTTGTAGATCGGTAGCTTGATATGTATATATAATAATCTAAAAGGGAACCTAGTGGTTAGATATTCCGTTCCCCTGCACCGCCCAATTTTCAACAAATTTGGTGTTGACTGACGTAACCTAAGACTACTTTAGTCTCTCCTAATCGGTGAAATGAGAATACTCAATTTAAATATAACCATTCTTCCGAGCAAACTGGACCCGCAACTACCGCGAATTCAGTCAGAAGCTGCTACCAAGATAGCCACAAAAGATTAATTCAAAGAATAATTTCATAGCAATCGCAGTACTTGCCAAGCGATGCAATTCGTCTGAACCATGAAGGATTAGTATCAACAAAGCCTCTCGTCAACGGAGGCTGAGTGACGTTTATCTCGAGACACAGCCGACCGCTTAAGAAGAAATTTTAATAATATGAAATATTACTTTTGAAATTTTCGTTTTTTAAGTTTTGTGGAGTATTAATTTTTATAAGAGCGGCATTGAACTCTGCCAATCAACGCAAGGTCTGTACAATTTGGTTGAATAATGAAAAAATTGTCCTAACATTACATTGTCTCTATCCGCTCTGCTATTTTGGATAAAACTTTAACCTTTTGATAAAACGATGCTTGATATCGGTCATCACATTATACTGTCGAGCCTAGCGTGTGACTACAAACGCGACGATTGTTGTTGATTCCCCATTGGGGAAGTGAATTATATTTATTTTATTGCTCGGTAACAAGATTCCGATGACAAGACAAACTGTGGCGTAGTTGGTAGAGTTCCACTCAACCCAATGGAGCCCGCACTCTACACGGAAATTGAAAACCGCGTCTTGACACTAGTTAAGGCTAAATGAAAATATAATATTGCAAAGAACTACCTCGAACAAAACGTACCATAAAACCGTTTCAACCTAAAAACTACTTAAAACTATGACACAATAAATTACAAACTTAATACCAAATGCCTATCCTGCACATATTTTTGCAGGAATCCTCTGGCTTACTGCACCTACTACCTACTACTATAGCAGTATAGAACAGTATAGACAATTCAAGACTGCATTGAAATGCAAATTAATGCACTTCTTTAACGCGGGCTCATCGTTATTGTGCTCTTGGGGCACCTTCAGTCTGGTTATATCTAATATGGATCCATTTTGTTGGAACCGTTCTCTTTGTCAGCCACCGGTTATATGGTACGAACTTACTTTAAATTGCATTGTAATGTATGGAGGTGGTGATAGTGTCGAATACGTGAATGTTGTCGGGTCTTAGTTGTGGATGTTAGGTCGTAGATACAATAGTAGATTCGGTTCCCACTCAATGTTTAGTTGGCCAAAATAAGGTGAATATTTGGTATATTTTCGTACTTTTGGTATACTACAAATAACTTATATTGAACAATGATATTTTTTAAGGAAAGGAGGCACTAGGTTCCCTTTATCAACCCTGCTATATGTGGGATACAGCGTGAACAATAAAATAAGCATCTTTATGTTGTCTCAACCCAGTTCAAATCAGGAAAATCAACATTTGAGCCAAACAATGTTTAAATATCAAAGATCACAATTTAACAAAATAATAAATTGCCCATTATTTAACTTCCCTGTCGTTCGTGTTTTGAAGTTGGTCTGTAATTGAATGACGTAATCAATAAATTGTTTTATCAGTCTGATTGATTGGCAACACTGCGGAGTCACGGCCGATGCTAACTCGCTCTTCTTGCTATGATTTATTACTTTATTTCCAACTAGCTTTGCCCGTGACTTTGTCTAAATCGGAAAGTACCCAGGGTTTTATTTAGGAATTGATTGAAATAATAAATCTTCAGGAATATTTCCCTGTAGTAAAACTTTAATTGGTTAAACCGTTTCTGAGATTAACATGCAGAAACGCACACAAACAATTTTTTTTTTAGTTTTTATTATATTGATAAATACCCCCAATAATCATGTTTCTTATATTTAATCCATGTACGGACAGCGATCAGTTACATTTTTACTCGTATAGATAGATATACGTCAATCCATCTTTGAAGCATGTCCTTCCTTTTAAGGTATCGATAAGTTGTGAATTTTAATTCAGTTCTCATGTCCTTACTTTGCCCGATTAATTGCTAAGTATCACGTGCTCGTACAAGATGCAGATCTTATCGGTGTTTGTTCCATTACAAAATACTTGAGGACACGAAGACTTGGTTAGAGCCACTTTTATTGATTCAATTGTGCAAATCTTAATGGAAGATTGATTGATGGTGATGAAGTTTGGTTTGTTTGTTTTTGGTTTTCGAATGACAAATGATTGAGGCGAATTTATGTATTTTTAGATATTGATGTATTGTTCAAAAAATTAATATGTGCGTATTGGAATGCACTAAGACCAAGGTTGAAGGAAGGCACAAAATCCAAATCCAATCCAATCTAGAAGAAATTACATTGAATTAAAAACATATTTTTTTAGTGAATCTAAACGTCACTTCACGCTGTATGCGGGAGACAGCGTGAAGTTAAAAGAAATGTATAGAATATATAAGAAACTCCAAGGTCATAACTAACAAGATAACGTCACACACGGCTATCATAAAGCTCGCTAATTTTGATGGCTTGATCGCATCATGTTATTTGCTGGTCTTTGTTTCGTACGCCCATATCTTGCGGGACCACTATACAACTGTCTGTGGGTAGGGCTGCCGCTGATATGTAAAAATAGTTAACTGATGGAATAAGTTTATCGTCTATACGTCTATACTAATATTATAGAGGTGAACAGTTTATTTGGTTGAATGCCTTCATCTCAGGAACTGTTGATTCGAATAAAAAAAAATGTTTTGACTTCTAAAGTCCATTCATTGAAACAGTGGCTAGTTGTGGTGTACGTGGACGTATAAAACGTATAACTGTTAGTGTGAGAGGTTGTGAGTTTCTTTCTCATTCGAGCAAATGAAATATTTATTTTTTTTTCTTCCTCGCTCTGGTAACAAGGCAAAATTTTACCACTCATATGCAATACAGACAGAATTTGGAAAAAAGTGAAGAACGTTAGCGTCTTAATGAGAACGGAGTGTCTTGACTCTAAATCTCCCTGCCCACCTGCTGGGAAATATATAAAAGAATGCCGTCGTCTGTGTAAATCACATAATCTTAGATTGCGATATAAGGCCACGGACGGAGGAACTCCCTTCACTGAGAATGTGTCACGTCCTCCACAACTCTTATAAGTTTCCTTCTATTTTTCCACAAAGCCGAAGTCATAGTTAAATAAAACCTAGTTTTACTATATTATTGTTAACTAATTTCATAGTTTGATTGTGTCTCAAACCAAATATTTTGGTATCTTTAACTAATGTGATTTTAAAAGACTTTTCCTATCATGTTCTCCGAACAAGATAGGTTGATGATAGTGGACAAGGTGTTAGAGATATGCAGAAACCGTTTTTTTGGCTATCCCGTTATTAATAAAACGTGAAACTAAAAAAATAACAAATTTCTAAGAATTTTCTTAGTATATATCTACGACCCAATCAGAGTTTCGCCCGCCTAATCTTTTTATTTTAGAAAAAATATAAAATATGTTTACATAATTTATAGAGTGCAATAAACAAACAAACTTTCACATAAAAAATATTAATTAATTAATTATAATATTAATAATATATTATAATATTATAATCACTAAGATATATAAAAACAACAAGTGGTATCCCTAAGCAGATTATTCTCGTACATATATCTGCATCGCCGCCATCAATCAGTGGAACGCCCGAGGGCGCGAGTTCGAATCCCGATGCGAGAGATAACGTGGGTATGACGCGATTAATGGCGATTATTGCCGGCGCGGTGTATGGTAATGCAAGGATTTGCAGGTTGTTTTTAATTACTATGGGCTTTTTGTATCTTTCTTATATAGGTACGTATGTTATATTTTTTTTTGTTTTTTATCATTGTGCAATTTTGTTTAGTAAATTGTTTCGTGCTTAGATGGTAGAAACGAAAACTTCCATAGGATCAAATTGTTGTTAGTTTGTTTGTTGTTTTATCATTTTTGTTTGTCATTTATCTCGAGATCGCGTGGAGGTATCTTATTAATATAAATATCAAATATCCAGGCTTTAAATCCTTTGAAGCAATAAACAATAAAGATTCTAAGTAAATGCAATCAAAAATTTTAAAATTTTCAAAAAATTATCAATAATCGAGGAGAATCGAATTATTTTGATGTCCTCGCTCCGACAACAACAAATAAAAAGCGCGTAACACCGTGTCATAACATTAGGTTTCCTCTGCCTATCTCGCTACATGCGACATACAGCAGGATACTAAAAAAAAACAAACCAAAACTACTACACAAAAAAATAAAAAAAAAACTAAAATAAATGTAACACCCAGTCACCTTGAACGAATCTGTCCCACTCCAACATGATCTATATCCCACTAACCGAATTTAATTAGGCACAGTTTATTTTAAATCGTCGAACATCCATCAAAGGAGAACACCTTCGCTGATAGCCTTAAATAGACAAATCAATTTATATTTTCGACACCCAAAATCTAACTATGGGTCAAATTTTAACTTGAATGATTGCCTGTCAGATATAATAACTGGTGGTTATTATATCTGACAGATAAACGGTTGGTTATATAAGTAAGTGATGAAGAATATTATAATTTTAGTAGAAATATAGACGTCTCAATATCAATATAACTCGCAGGTAGGCTCGCTAATGCGCACTGAGTAAACATCAATCAATCAATATATGTTTAAAGTTGAGGCAAAAAGTGTTTTTTTTTGTTTGGATTTGTATGGATAATCGGTTTGTTTTATTTTTTAAACTATTTTACTTTTTGTTTTGTAAGTTAGTAGAAAGAATCTATAAGCCTGCTTATAAAAGGTAACTAGTATTCATTAGTAATAAATATTAGTAGTAAATCTCCATTGTTAATAAACACAGATAATTATATAATATAATATATAATTATAAATAATTAAACTGATTTTTAGAAAAAAACTTCAAGTTTTAAAAATATAATAGTCGAAATGTAACGAAAGTTCAATTACATATTATGTAGGCAACCTATTAATTTAAAAGTAAAATCGTAATGCAAGATATTCAAAAAACATTAATATTTCCATTTCATCAATAGATGTCGTTATCATTGTTAACACAATAAAAAAATATTATCATTAAATATGTTTTTTTTATTGTTTTGAAAATGATGACGACATATCCCGCATATAGCAAGGTTGACATAGGGAATCTGGAAAACCTAGCTTAACTATACTCTATATCCGTTCCCTACTTCCTGCTGATTCCTTAAAACTCTGGCATATCCACTACGATCTCAACAAAGCCAAATCTGACAATAAGCGTCGAAAAGTAAGGTCGATTCCTATCATACACACGTATATACATACATACAAATATACCAATATTTATTTTTGTTCCCCACTCGGTCTACAGTGTAGAGACAGGTGCGCGTACGCTTGAATGACACCAGTACTTTATTAGTATTGGTTGTGACTGATAGTCGAAGCTCTACGACTGTTCTTATTATACCTATCGCTTTATTGAAATGGACGTGATCTAAATTATATTACAAGACTAACTTTTGCCTTCAGCTTCGTCCAACTATGACTTACAAAAATAAAAAAAAAAAATTAGCTTCACGCTATATCCCGCACACAGCAGGGTAGGCAGAGGGAACCTAGTGTTAAGACACTTCGTTCCCCATTTTCTGCCGAATTTTGGAGGCATTGCGTGTCGAGTGGCAGAACTCAACGCCGCGCTTTGTCTCGACACCAGAGCGAAGAAATGAAAATATAAATTTAAGTAAATATTACTATGACTTACGACACCTTATAAGTGCCCGCAAACTTTTAAAATTAACTTTCAATATACATTCTCCTATTCTGTAATTTTCTACATTATCCCATACATTATCATTTGTGTATTCTCCATAAAACGTGACATTGGCGAAGTGATTAGTGCTCAACTGGCACTCTGGGAACGCCATAAATAAAATTTAAAGGTGTTGTAATATATCCTGTAGCCTTCTTCTTCCCAGCACAATATGATTATTTGAATTGTATTCAATAGTTCCTGATATTAGCGCGTTCAAACAAATAAATACTTCAGCTTTATAATATGACTTAGGTGTTATGATCTAGAGATAATTTTGCTAGAGTCTTGGTTGTAAATGGTAATCGTGGATAGATGACAGCTTATTTATAGGAAAGTGGTAAACAGAAGTACCTTAACGGGAAGTGTGGATTGTCTTAACACTAAGCTAAATGAATGACAAATCTACTATACATTTCTTATCAAACAACACAATAAGAAAATATAACGTCTAAATATGCGTCGTGTGCCAGTCGTGTCGTCAAAAGGCAAAAAATGTGACTGTAAACGCAGAAAATGAAGTAATTATTAAATCGTATACTATAATTTCTTGTCCTTGGTGTTGAGTCAAAGCACGACGTTGAGTTCTGCCGCTCAACACTCAATGCCTCCAGAATACAGCGTAATGTAAGGGCGGAGTGTCTTAACTCCAGGTTCTCCCAGCCTACCTTGCTGTCTTCGGGATGCAGCGTGAAGCTGTATAACATTTAAATAATGATAATAAATACCAATTCTAAGATTCTTATCAAACCACAATACAATAATAAAATATATTTGTCCATAACATCTACGATATGGAAAAACTGAAACAAAACTTAAATATAGACAGAAACGTCCTACACACTGTTTCGACATAATTTCATTTAAAATTTCAACCAATGGCCGTATCTCTTGACAGCGTGACTGACAGCCTTGCGTTGGAAATTTAGATAGACGTTCGAAAACAAATCATTTTGTACCACTAAACAATAGTGTGTTTTATATTTGCAAATAGTTTACGAACTTTTTAGCTTCATGCTGTATTCCGCAAATTGCACGGGAAGCCAAAAGGAACCTAGTGTTAACATACTCCGTTCTTCACTTTTCGCATTTCTCAAGGCATTGTGTTGTGTTGAATGGTGGTATTCGATGTCTTCTTGTTGCCAGAGCGAGAAAATCCAACCCACAACAGTCGCGTTTACAGTCACACGCTTGAACTCTTGCGTCACAACGGCTTCTCTAATTTGAATTTAGTATTTAAATATCAATTGGACCTTCGAGATGCAGTTGAATATCAACAATGTGGTTCTGAGTTCATTTCTCGAATGGTTTTACGACACAATATAACGGAAATTGGTTATTAATTGGGAAACGAATCTTAACTAACTTACTTAACTAACTCTAAGTTCCATTTCCCTTGCTATAAGCGGGATACAGCGTGAAAATAAAAAAAAATCAAAACTCATCTTCAAACTTAGGCAAAAACAAACAATCCTCAACAAACAATTTGGGTCAATCGTAAAAAGAGAAGCAAAATTAACGTGACAAACCGTCAACATTAAGTACGTCAGAGAGTATTTCTTTTCCAAGTCAGCCGAGTGTCTTTCAATCACGTCAACGACTGGATCGTCCGTCCGTCTGTCCGAAACGCGTAACTCTACTCTGAAAACCCACTTAATCTTTATTGACATCGCATCCTATTACTGATCCGGTGGGGCTTAAATTACTAAAATATAACCTAATACCAAGGTACGAAAGGTGAAGTCATTCGAAATTTCAACTTTGTCGTCCGCGTAAGCGTTCATTAGTAGTTCTCTTAAGCTGAATTTACTTTTTTTTTCTTTTGTATATTTTAATTTTTTTTATCTAATACTAGTATTTAAAGCGATTGTTACGATTTTTTTGGAGATTTACGTCAATTTTGTCTTGTATTTCATTTGCAATTATTTTAATTGATTTTAGGATAATGTATTGTGAAATTTGTTTTTCAATAAATTGCATTATTTCAGCTGTAAAGTCACAGATGCTAGATTTTTTTTTCAACTTTACGCTGAGCAGCCGGTTATAGCAGCAGGCCACGATCGCGGTGGTTGTGGGCTCGATTTCCACTTGGGTTGATTTATTATTAATCATTCACTCTGGTAACAAGACACGTTGTCTTTCCGTCAGTCCACAAGCAATGTATCTTAAATTGGGTAAAAGTGTGGACAAGGGTCTAATCTATGTCTAATCGCTAGGTTCCCTCTGCCTACAGCGAAAAAGCGTACAGCTGTAAATAAAAATAAAAAATTAACACTACTAACCAACTGTGTGACAAAAACAGAATATGAAATAGTTTAAAATAGTTGGCACGCGCTGTACGGGACTACCGCAGTCGATGTCAGTCATCGATCTGTACTGGCGTAGTTAGGCTGAATGACAGGATTTAATTATTTGTACAAAAATATATATATTTGTTCATTTGTTTGAGCTGCAAGTTTATTTTAGAAATGACAATATCATGCCTAGTTTCAAATAAATTATTTTTAAACTTAATAAAACATTTTCTGCATATCACCTTTACGTTTTATCCAATATTGCAGGATAGGCAGAAATAACTTAATTTAAAGACATTATTTATTCGCCCTAATTCGAGACTTAGTTTAGTGACGAATTTTAACGCCGCGCTTAGTCTACCGAAATAATCGCGCCGGAAAATAACTTCTTGACCTAAGACCATTACGTCAGAGTAAGAAACTTAAGAGCCCTCTTAACAGGGCCTCTAAATATAATGTTGTCTTCAGCCGGAACGTATCTCGTGTCAAGTATTACCAATCATCAATATGTCAGCAGTCTCGTGTGTGGTCCGCGTCCAACGTTCTAAGAAAAACGTCTCAGAGACGGATGCTATAATACTAAATGAGCTGTAAACTTGACCAAATATTTTGTTAACTATGTTAGAATAAAAATGGAAAAAAAATCTATGTTCACTGATTACTGACTTATTTCCTCTTTTTTTTCTTTTGAATGATTTTTTTGATCTTCTCCTCAAATTATTTTTTGTTTTATTAGATATATAATAATATGACAAAAATATGCAAAAATTGTCCCTTACTTAATTAAAATTTAATTAAAGAAATTGTTTCAAAGAACTTATGTATTAGTCGTTATATATTTTTAAAAACAAGACATTTCTTCTACTAGAGTGTCCCTTCGTTTACCAGTGAATCCAAAACCTTCGCAATTATTGCCACATTTACCATAAACTAAATAAAAGTACCTAAATTTAAAATGCAGGACAATAGGTTCTTCTAATCTAACAGTAACACATAGAATGACTCCACGTCGTTTACTTTTAGCAAATACCATCTATTACAATTTATGCGTGGCCGGTTTTTCTTCAACTTACCTAGCTCGGACAAAAAGGTCATCTAAAATTTACACCAAGTTCTTTGTAACATAAACTGGAATAGTCTGAATATATAGTATCGTTTCATTCCAAATCGGAATTTGATTGAGGGATCACTGTATGCATTTGTACTGGTATATGGAAATAGCCAAAAAAAATGTTTATTTTAGTGTAACTCGTCGAGCTTTGTGATATATCGGCGGTCATCTATTTGGATCGCTTTGTTCCAACGAAACAGACTATAGTTATTCCAATATCCGTCGAAAAAATTTATGGAAACGAAACGAATCCAATCTCATTTATAAACTTGGTATGTATTCACCATGTCTCCATATCGTCGTGTATTCTACGCCCATCTCTCCTCATATGTTTATTTATGTGGATTACAAAGAAATTCGATGCAATCACACGAAACTGGCACATAATAATCCGAAAAATGGTCCTCCGAGATACAGCATTAACCGGTCAGTCGAGCACAAAGCCTGGCCAATCAGTGAGACGATTCTTTCACGTATTTACGTCACATTTCTTCGATTTTCGCGGCACGTTCGAGACGTAATAAGCGAACGTCCCCGTCCGTCACCGGGGGGTCGGGGGTTGAGCGCGGGGCAGCGGGGGCAGGGGGTAGGGGGTCGTTGGAGTTAATGAAGTTTTCTCGGCCGCGATTCCCACAGGTCGTCACATGGACGGAGTTTGCGGCACATATTGTGCACGTCCTATCTGATATTGGCTGGTGAAATGTTTTAATAAGCGCATCCCGGGGTGGGTAGATAGAAATATTCTCTTATTAATGTCTATTGTTTGGAGTTTTGTATTGCGTCTGTGCTGGCGTGACGCAGCCTGTTCGTTATTAGCATCTAGGATATCTTCATGTGATCGGCCGTTTTGGGAACTAATAACTTAATAACATGTGTTCTTGTTTTATTATAGTCATATAAGGCCTCCGTGAACCATATGCGTATAACTAACTATAAAGGCTTGACTTATATTAGAACATACATCTTAAAAGAACTTAAATGTAGACTTGAAATGAAAAAAAATAAAAAAAGAAATAAGATATCTTTAAATTGATTCAATTCTGCCACTGTTTCATGTGGCGAAAATTCCGCGGAACGACATAAGCGAAATGTCTCAACGATAGGCTCCCTTCCTCTGTCTATTCTGCTATGCAGGAAAAAGCGTAAAGCTCCTTTTTTCTCAATATTTACAGTGATTCAATTCCAATACCATCAGGCGACAGCACCAGCTATTTACCAAACTGCAAGCAATTCGAACTTGTTCCCAGTCTCGCACTATTACGATGGACCGAACAAATTAACAAACTTCAGCCACCCCTGTCCGTGTCTCCAAATTACTGGACCACACTTTATTTACGCGGCCGTTCATTTTTATTGGACTTTTAATTTTCTACTTGTTATTCATTTATTGGTTCATAAATAATGCTTGTGTATTTATTAATTTCTAAAAGAGAATAGCTGATCTGATTATATACGCGACCAATGTGAGTTCTATTCCCATTTAGATTAAATTGATTAGTTTCTATGACTTCCTCTGGTAACAAGATAAAGCTCGGTGTAGAGTTTCGCCACTCAACAATCAATGTCATAAAAACTGGAGATCAAAGTGTTTTAAGCCTAGATAGGCTAGGCTACTTCTGCAGCCATTTTTTAAGTGATCCACTGGCCATTTTTGAAAACGAGAATAATATTATTGCCTTTATATGTATCAGAGGTCTTTTAATTTATTCGAATTTTCTTTTTTCCATTTTATTACACTTCTTTCTTTTGCCTGTTCTGCTATGTGGGTAAAAGCATGAAATATTTTTTTTTGATTTGCTAAATTATGACATATATGTAATTTGTAAACGTTAATTTTTTTTATTAAAACTTCTTAAAAACATAGTAAGTTGTACGTTGTTTGTTTCATACACAATTTCTTAGTGTAAATTTTGACGTTTAACGCCGTATTAATTCGACTATATGTTATCAGTAAGGCACTAAGTAACTCAGGAACTTATATATATGTATGCAGATTAGAATATTGCAATTGGAAAACTACAAAGAAATCAAAAACACTAACGTACCTCTATATTCCATTAATCGAGTATAACGTCAATACCGATATCGACTCCATATGAAACGTAGTGCATTGATGACATTTCTCACATGTTTCTTACCCACCACCTTACGCAGGTCAAGTAGGGTGGGGGTAGTCTGGGGTGGGAAGGCGCGGACGTCTCGTGTCAATCAGTTCTAGCAGACGTGAGCGGAATTGTGGGGGGTTGCTTTCTTTTTATGATGGCCGGTCTGCACGATCGATGTAGACGTGTTTGGGTATTGACTGCTCCGTAATAGTTTTAATGTCGCTTTGTTATAACAGCTTTGGATCTGTAACTATTGATTTTTTATATGTGCTATAATTTATATGGTCAGCAGGAAGCTGAATGGACACGATTATTATAATTATGATTAATATATTTTTTTAATTTTCTTCTCTATTACAGTACTGTAATATTCTTTTGCATCTTTTGTTATTTAACTTTGGTGACAAAAGTAACTACTTTTAATAATATAAACGGTCGGTCTCTGCATATTTCTTTCGCCTCATCACTGTCATGGACCTCTTCATACATGTCCTTAGGGAATCCTCATTTTTACGTGACCTTCTATCAATATGATCGCTACTGTGTTCTTGAAACTTAACGGAGGTCTCTATATACGTCTCTACTGCAATATAAAAAATATATATCTCTATTTTATATAGCTACAAATAAAAGTGTATGTCTACATATTACTACATTAAACTCAAATTAATAATTTTATAATACAACTTTAAAGATTTACGAAAACTTACAAAAGAACAAAAGTAAAACCTTAACATTGTCATATTTCAACAAAAAAATCACACAGGTGGGTCCAAGTCCGAGTCGCTTAACCAATACCATTGCAAATTATAAACACTTCAAAAGGCAGCCGCGTAAAAAAAGGTCCCATCTGAATTCAGTTTCGCAATAAAAAACTGGAAAAAAAGTCAGTCGAAAACCGATCTGCGATCACTCGAGGCGGAGTGAGGAATGACTGAACGGGGCCGCGGAACACCAGTTGAACGTGATGCGCTGTTCGTCAAAGTCAAGCGGTTGATGTGGATGGAAACGATTTTTGTCGCCTTTTTTTTTTCAATTTATACGTACGTTTTTTCCTGTCATCCTTTTAGTTTTATCGAATTTTAGTGAAGCAAGTGTGTTTAAACTTGTATTTTGTCTGATTGTAGGAGTCGCCCACCATGATTTTACATCGTGTGTTCTATTATATTTCAAGCTATATTTGTTGGTGTATTAAGTTAGGTAACTTTTATCTATGTACAACTAATAGTACTAAAATCTAACGGAAACCTTCATAAACAATACGAAACAAATCAAAACCTACACACCAAAAAAGTTCACAAGCGGTCATTCAGCTCCTGCCTAAATCCTGCCATTTTATTTTGCCACTACCCCACTATCGTTCGCATTAAAATACGCGGCGCTATTCGCTGCCTGGTGTAAATCAAAAGGCCATAAACCACAATTGTACCGAGCCGATTCCATCCTAGTGTACCTTCTGATTTATCCACTAGCGTTGGCGTGAAGCTGTGACGTCACGTTTTTTACTCACTTTTTTATTGATGAAGCCTGGTTAAAAAGTGGCCGGGGCGGGACGGCTAAGCGACCGTCAGAATTGTCGAATGATTTTTCATCCGGGCTCATCCCGCTTTCACAGCCATTTGTCAGTGTACTGAAAAAGATGCATGTACGGTGCCCACTCTGGTGGGATGGGTGTGCATTTTTGTTTTTTATCACCTTTTAGGCTTTTATGCGGATCCATTGACATGTTAAAGTGGGTTAGCGTCGGTTCTGTTTATAAATCTATGTGCGTTCTCGTTTTATGTTTTTACTTGTTGTTCAGTAAGTTAGATTTGGTGCAGTTTTGTTTTGTGTCATAATAAATTGTTCGTTTTTTTTTTGTTTTATGTGTAATGCTAAAATATTATTAGACTAGTTATATATTTTAGGCTTAAAAGTAGCATTGTATTGTTGATTAATAATTTAATTTAATTGATGAACGTCAAGTTATATAATGTGAAGTATATTTAGAAGTAAAATTGACAAGTATAACCAATATATATATATATATATATATATATATATATATATTAATAATTTAGTGGAATAGTAAATTATTTTAAAATAATGAGGTCTGAATTTAAAGCTTCTCAAACTACACAAATATTATGACCATATCCTATCATACATCTCATCAGTAATTTAAATTAATTCAAATATTTGACATGCAATTATTGATCAATCATAGAAGAGAATAAAAAATACAAAAAAAAATCTGTAGAATTTATTACGCAAAAAATGGAAATAAAATTATTTTATAATATAATAGAAGCAGGTTGCGGCCGCGGCTGTGATTGACAGGCGCTCACTGACACACTGCCGCGTTATAACGTGAAACATGGTGAAATTCATTCAAAGTTCATTTTATAATACTAGAGCTTACTATTAGAGGATTTTTTTTTTTTTTTTTTTTTTTTTTTTTTTTTTTTTTTTTTTTTTATGGAAAAGGACAAGGCAAACGAGCGTTCGGGTCACCTGATGGTAAGTGATTGCCGCCGCCCACGGCCCCGTGCAACACCAGAGGAGCTACAGGTGCGTTGCCGGCCTTTAAGGTGGAGATAGACGCGCTTTTTGAAGGTACCCATGTCATATCGACCTGGAAACACTGCCGCGGGTAGGTCATTCCACAGTTCCGTGGCGCGTGGAAGGAAGTTCCTACGAAACCGCACAGTAGTGGATTGCCACGTATCCAGGTGGTGTGGATGATATTTTAGCTTATGACGTGCTGTGCGGTTAGAAAATTCGGCGGCAGGTAACAGGTCAAACAGTTCTTCAGAACACTCCCCGTGGTAAATGCGATAGAGAACGCAAAGCGAGGAGACGTCTCTACGCAAAGCCAAAGTATCAAGCCTTTCACAGATCATTGGGTCCCCAATGATTCGAGTGGCTCTACGTTGTATGCGATCAAATGGTTCAAGCTGATACTGGGGTGCACCAGCCCAGAGGTGAGAACAGTACTCCATATGAGGCCGAACCTGGGCCCTATATAGGGCCAAACGGTGTTTTGGCGTGAAGTACCGTCTCGCTCTGTTGATGACCCCCAGTTTCTTCGAGGCCAACTTGGCCTTGCTTTCCAGATGATCGCGATACTGGCAGTCACTCGAAACATTAAGGCCCAATATACTGATACTGGGCGCGGCTGTAAGAGGAGTGTTTTGAAAGACTGGCGATATGATAAATGGGATTTTTTTTGTGGTTAACGCGCAAACTTGTGTCTTCAGGGGGTTGAACTGAACTAAGTTCCTTTCACCCCATGAGGAGACATTGATGAGGGATGCCTCAATAGAAGACACAAGTTTATTTCGGCACTGTTCAGCGTTTTCCCGAGAAAGACTTGCTCGGCTGCAGTAAACAGCGTCCACTGTGCTATCATCTGCATAGCAATGAATGCTAGAATCCTCTAACATGTCATTGATATGCAAAAGAAACAGCGTAGGGGACAGCACGCAGCCTTGGGGAACGCCAGCGTTCACGGGCATATGTTTAGAGCAAAAACCGTCGACAGCGACCTTGATGCTGCGCCCAGTGAGAAAGCTGGCGATCCATTTGCATAAATTCTCGGAAAGCCCATAGGATGGAAGTTTAGCCAGGAGCGCCTTATGCCAAACTCGATCAAAGGCCTTCGCCATGTCCAAACCAACTGCCAGGCCCTCTCCCTTGCTTTCAATAGCCGCTGCCCAGCGGTGGGTAAGGTAAACCAGAAGATCACCGGTTGAGCGACCATGGCGGAAGCCATATTGTCGGTCATTAATCAATCGGTGATCCTCTAGATAAACCAAGAGCTGGCTATTGATGATGCTCTCCATGACTTTAGAGAGCAGGGAGGTGATGGCAATAGGCCTGTAGTTAGATGGATCGGACCCATCGCCTTTCTTTGGGATCGGGTGGATAAGAGCGCTCTTCCATGAGTCTGGGACTACGCCGACTGAGTAAGAGTGCCGAAACAAACGCGTTAGCACCGGTGTCAGCTCAGGAGCACAAGAACGGAGCACTAAGGGAGAAATGCCATCTGGCCCGCTCGACTTGTGGATGTCCAAAGAGGACAGAGCTCGCCTAACAGCTGTTTGGTTAAACTTAACCTCAGGCATTGAGCTCTGGCACCGCGGGATGGTCGGCGGCGTTGATCCTTGGTCATCCAAAGTCGAGTTTGAGGCAAAGAGAGCGCCCAGGAGATCGGCTTTCTCTTTTGCCGTGTGGACCAAAATGTCATTTCCCGTGCGTAATGGCGGAAGCGAAGGCTGGCTAAAGTTGCCAAGTGCCGCCTTTGAGAGCGCCCAGAACTGATGAGTTCCGGACGGATAGCTCTCAAGCTTCTCGCCAATTTTGGCGATATGCTCGGACCTTGCTCTGGCAATTTGCCGCTTAAAGAACCTGGAGGCTCGGTTATACTTCCTTTTTGAGGTTTTCACCTCCGGATCCTTAGTAACCAGTGCCTCAGCCCAGATTTGATATGCCTCGCGTTTGCTAGAGGCAGCAAGCTTGCAAGACGTATCAAACCAAGGCTGTGACTTGCCACCGATTGGCACTACAGCACTAGGAATATAAAGTTCCATGCCCTGTAGGACCACGTCGGCAACAGCAGCGGCACAGGTACTAGGATCATCAGAAGAGAAGCAAACCTGCCCCCAGGGATAAGATGAGTAAAATGTACGCATCCCATCCCAATCTGCTGACTTGTAGTGCCAGACGCGACGAGTTGCGGGTGATCTGCAGCTGTCGCGCTTAATGGGCACGACACTCCGCACCAGGCAGTGGTCAGAGGACCCCAAGGGGGCATCGACGACAACCTGGTACTGCTCTGGATGTGAAGTCAGCAGAAGGTCCAATAAAGAGGCATTGTGGTTGTCCACGTCCGGGAGTCGCGTAGGCGACTCAACCAATTGGGACAACCCGTTTGCCACAGCAAGGTCAAATGCAGCCCTCCCCGCGTGGTCGGTGGTGCGTGATCCAAGCCAGCTGGCATTGTGCGCATTAAAATCGCCAAGTATCACGACCTCAGCGGAGGGAATCTGTGAGAGCATATCGTCGATAGCCGATTGAATGTGCTCCATGAGCCGATCCGTTTCTGCATTACCACTGTGGGACCTGTAAAGGCATGCGTAGACTCGGGCACGATCGTCCGAGTCAACACGGAGCCAGATGTTAGACAGGTCCCGACCTTCAAAATGGGCAAGACGACGGAAACTTAGGTCCTCCCTTACGAACACAGCGACCCCGGCATGAGGCATAAAGTTATGTTCTATTTTGTAGCCGGGGTATTGGAGATAGGCTGTGTCGCTCGGTCGGGCAATTTGAGTCTCCGTCAGGAATAACAAAGCCGGCCGTGCCGTCTCGAGGTGGTGGTGGACGGCATTTAAGTTGGAATGTAGACCCCTGATATTGCAAAAGTCCACGTTGAGTGTGGAAGGGGTTGCCGTGGAGCGTACGTCTCGTTTGCCCTGTCTATAGCGCGGAACTTTGCCCTCCCCAGAATTCGAAGGGCAGCCTGAGTTTGGAGACTCAGGGAGGGATTCTCCAGCACCGAAGGTGCTGGTACCCTCCTGGGGTAGTTTCTCTTTGAGTGCCGCTATCATATTCCAGGGAGGGGTGGGGGGTTGGGCTCCGGAGCCCGGCATTACCTAGTGCGAAACGCAGTGGCATAAAGCCACTACTTAACGCCGGTATTAAATGCCGGGGGTGGTATGATCCGGTCGAGTCTGCCCATGCGTGATGCCATTGCTGGCGACGTGACTCTACCACACGTACTTCAGTCGCCTTTTACGACACCACCAGTACCAGGATGATCCTATTCTTAGCCGGGATCACACGGCGAGATATAGTTGTGGTGCAGGACTATATAATGAAAATGAAGCATAAAATCGAAGATCGTTGTAAACGTGCAATTGAAGGTTCGATTCTCTCTGATTAGGGGAAATGAAATAATAATAATTGTTTAATTTCTTCGCTCTGGGAATTAGGTATAGCGTGGCGTTTAGTTCGGTGAAAATACGGTGGAAACTAAGTATTAGAAACACTTCTAATCGTCACTATGAAATCTCACTTACGGGGTAACTGACACGCAGTCTTGATACGCTTTATACCGATTTGCAGCGGGAACCTGGGAAACTATGTAAAAAAAATTAGGTTCACACTGGACATTGCAACTAAGTACCTTTGTTAAACTTAAACTATCTTCACGCTGTATCTCTAGCACGGTCGTCAGAGAGAACGCCAAACTACGGCGTCTGCGTACCTACCCCTTTCGCCTCGTCCACTGTCATCGACCTTTACATACATGCAGTTCGGGGGGTCCTCATGCTTCTTACGTGACCTTCCTTCAGTAACTTTGATATTCGACTTGCCCAAACCAGCTCAGCACGTTCTTCTTCATTTTCACCATGACATCCTCGCTAGTGTCTGCCATTTTATACTACTTTTGTTAATAAAAATAATTAAAGCCGAATCAAAACATTTAGATAATACACTGCCAGCGTGCGGTCATTTAAAATACACTAACGAGTCGACGTGATTGAAGTGACGCGGACGCGTGCCGCAAAAATGTCGGCCAGCGGGACAGGACAGTGGCACGCCAAACCAAACCACGATTTATATTTCAATGTTTACTCGCGGATTTACGATTTCATTATCGCGCTGCCGAGCTTTTGTGGGTTTTAACACTTTTTATTATGATATGTAGGTGTGTGTACTGATTGTGTTTAATGTCTGCGTTGTGTGAGTTTATTAGTGCATTTTTTTAGCTTTACGCTTTGTACTGCACTTAGCAAGGAAGTCAGAGGGTACCTACCCAGGTACCTACCTAGTGCTATTAAGACACGTTCGTTCCTTATTTCTGGCTGTATTTACTTCGACACCAGAGCAAAGAAATTAAAATCGAAAAAAGTTATCCACTATAGCTTGACAAACTTGACAATAGAACTTCATAACATAGTGATATCCCGTTAATACACAATTATGCACAAAATAAGTAAAATACGAATCATATAAGTACAAATCATATAAGTAATAACAAATCATATAATATTGAGGCCAGTTGGGCGCGGGTACAAATTGTGACTGTAAAATCGACTAGTTGTGGGTTTGATCCCCACTCGAGGTGATGAAATATTTATTTAAATTTATATTCCCATTTTTTCGCTCTGGTGTCGAGCGCCATTGAGTTCAGCCACTCAACACGCAATGCCTCCAGAAATGGGCAGAAAGTGGGGAACGGAGTGTCTCAACACTAGGTTTCCTCTTCCTACCCTGCTGTGTGTGGGATACAGCGTGAAACTAAAACAAAATATTAGTCATTATAGAAAAACACAAGGAAACACAAAAATCGCATCCGTAAACGCCACCCCATACCGTTAACACGCTTCATAATAGGCTCCTTCCCCTTATCTGCAGTATTAAGCCATAAAACATTATAATTTAGTATACGCTATGACGGTACGCGGTCGGCGGTCTAAGCTGAAACTTGGAGAAATAATGTGGAAAGTATAGAAATTGTATAGGAGAGTAAAGAATACTATGTTTTTATAGTGTGATTTGTGAAGAAAAGTTCTAAGTTACAATAAAAGTAAATTGTGAAAATTTGTTAAGCGATTTTAATGCTGTTTCTAAGAAATTATATGTGTTTATTAATGAAAAAAATATATATTTATTTTATGTATCATCATATATTTAAAGTTCGAAGATATTTTTCTAAAATAAAATGTTACACCAAAAATTAACTTAATGTTCATTTATTAAAAATTAACATCAAGTTAACAGAATACTTAACAATTTTAAACTTAATGTATTTAGTATGTACTGGCCTATTTGTTATTATTTTACAATTTTTACCAATAAATTGGTATTAAAGTAAAAAAAATCATAACAAAACTTTGAGCACCACTGTCTAAAGATACTTATTTTTAACGAATTTCTCGCAAATATAATAGCGGGGGTATTTAACTGCTTATTTTACCGTTTACGTCGACTCTATACATTGTGTTTACTTTCCTTTGCTTGGTATTTTCATGCTTTCCCCCCATGTTCCTATGGGTATGGAGTGACAAAGTGTCTAATTCTCCGCTTTTTTCTTCCTTTAAAACATAGAGAGAGCTTGTTTAGTTACTACTAGTTAGAATTGAAAAATCGTTTTTGTGTTGGATAGTCCATTCATCCAGGGCCAGAGGAAGGATAAAGGGTATATTAGGTGTCCTGTGTCATACATAAATTTCAACTATTTGAAGGCTACGCTACGCGGGTAAAGCCGTAGATAGAAACTAGTATATTTTAGATAAGCATACAGACCTTCACTTTTGTCATGATAACAAAAACAAATTAATATTTTGAAAGTAATATTGATAATGACAATATAAATTATTGTTTAAATCTCATTTCAGTATCTCGATTATAGTAAACTTCTCTTTATTGTTATTAAAACAATTGTTTAATGCTAATACGACTGTTTCATTATAAGTACCTTTTGTTCTATCTTTGATATGATGGTTATAATCGAATGTATTTTTGTTATTTTTCTTGTTGCATTAAAACTTTTTCTGTGGACTACAAACGCGACGATTGCAGGTTCGATTCCACTCGAGGGTACGACAATTTTTGCTTTGCAGCTCTGCTAGGAAAATCATCAAATTAGCTATAATTCGGACTTATTACGCATTTACATAAAGTCAAAAATTTAAATGATCTTATCAATACGTATAATAAAATTGTAACTGATCGCTGGAAGACACACTACACTTTGTGCTCCTGTGCCATGACTGGCTTCGTATTTTTTTATTTTCTTTAGTATCATAATATTAACAGAACACTACATTACATACATATTAGTAAACAAATAATTGTGTAGTTCAAGCGAACGAAGCTGCGGGCTGGTTGTTAGTATATAAATATATTTACTCAACATAACCGTATAAGGAGTCAGAGTTATGTGTCTAGCCGAAAGCTAGACCCATTTTTTGTCATCTTTGCACTTGCTCCTTATACTATAATTAATTCTTAATGATTAAGTAAAAAATAAGTATTGGAGCCTTTTATTAATTAGGCATAGAGGATAGAGAAAAAATATAGTGTTACGTCTTTAATTTTCTATATTTTTTTTAGCTTAACGCAGTAACTTATGTATAACTTAACTTAGGCAGAGGGACACTACTCACTTTCCCCTACATTCCGCCAAATTTTCTGCCAAAAAACGTGAAGCGGAAAAAGAATTATACCTTTTTTCAAACTGCTTCACGCTGTATCCCGCTAATAGCTGAGTAGGTAGGGAGGCAGGGGTAACCGGTGTGCTAAGACAATCCGCTTTTCAATTTCCTCTTGAGTGGCGAAACTCAATGACGCGCTTTATGCCCCAGCACAGCGAAGAAACAAAATAAATCATTTCCTCAATTGTCAATCAAACCCACCACCACCCACCAGCCTTTACAGTCACACGCTTGTGTCTCAGCGCCAACTGACCTAAAAATAAATTTAGAAAAAAAAATTACCAAACTAACCTACCTCTTGCAAAATACCTAATTTAAAAAAGCCTCACCATTTAAATATTAAGACGATCACTATCTAATCAAATCGTACAACAAGAACGAACAACGCAAACGCTTATTAATTCCAACATACATAACATAGTTAAGTAACGACCTAATAAAACGGCAAATAATTGTAATCCCATTGTTTGGAGTTGCACCCAACGCGCCATATCTCACGTGGTGTGGCACGATAGTCTTAACTTAGACGGTTTATATGGTTTCTATTAATATTGTGTTAGGTGCAAGTTGTGAAAGGTAGCGTTTAGCTGTTTTTGTATTTTTTTTGTCTATAAAAATGTTTATATATTGTTGATTTTTAACAGCTCTTTTCTACAGTAGGTTTTTATTGTGATTTTTTTCTGTATTAATGTAATATTTGACTTTTGAGACAAACGATATAGTATGTTTTCAACATAGGTCATAATTCATGGAATAACTCAATATCAGATTATTATTTTATGTAAGCCTGTTAAAAATAACTCCGTTGCCCACTTTATTTATGAGACGAACCCACAACCAGTCACGTTTATAGGCACATTTTCTGCCCCTGCGCCACGAGTTGCCTCAATATCTAATTTATAATCTCATAAGTAAAAAAGAATGAATCTAGGAAAATCGAAGGTACTATATATTTTTTAAATATTTTGGCAACATCTCATGACTTGTACTTCACTCATACTAAATATTTCATACATACACACACATCCATATAATATAAGAAGAGTTTGTTAAGATTATACCAAATCTGCAAATGTAGGTTTGTCTATTGATTCTACCTATCTCCATACTGTACTAATCTATATGAGCCTCTTATCTATGGTCGACTATAATGTAAAGAAAATATTGGACTACAGTATCTTCAGTTTAGAAGATTAGGCGGCTCTGTTTCATGTTATTTCATTATAGTTTACTTTTGTTGTTGAATATTAATTACAGTAATAGTTTCTTCATTTTTTGTGTGTTGGTGGATTTGAATTCGATTCTCATTTGGTGCAACAGTTACATTAAAATATCTTCTTCATGTTTGTCAGAGGGCTCTGCTTAGACTTAATGGGCGGATGTTACTTAGATATGATATTATTAATTAATTACATCAAAAATGTTCGAATAAAAAGTTGAAAAAAATAAAATTGAAACGTACATTTTGTAATAGTATTAGTATTATTAAAAAAAATAAAGGATTATTATTTGAGTACGTCGTGGCGCATAGGGATAACATTGACTATATACGTGATGGTTATGAGTTTGATTCCCATTCGAGTGGAATGATTTTATTTTAATTATTATCATTTTCTTGCCCTAAAAGACAAAGCACGGCGTTGAGATTCGCTACTCAACATGCAGAAAACGAAGTGTACTAACTAGGTGTAATATGTTCCTGTGAGGAAAAACGTTAATTTCCTTTTTATTATTATACCTTTGTTATTACGAGTATTTAATGAAACATCAATATTCACTAAAAATAAACAAAAATCTATACTTAAATTTAACAAAACACATACAACATAAAGATAATCTAAGATAAAACCAAACAGTATCTAGGCACTACCCAGGTGGGTAGGTACTTAAGGGAGACGGGGGGGTAAGGGAGGCAATTTAATTCTGTCCACGTTCTAATAATGACCGTCATAATTCGTTCAAAGTGTCCGGTCTGGGGACACTTCACCCCGATTCCTTTGCATTTTCAACCCCCCCGTAATACCATTTCGCATCGCCTCTAGTTTTACACACTATTGTCTTTTAAATGGTCTCTACAGTTGATATTATATGAGTTTTTTTGTTTAAATATTATATTATGTTTATTTATTTTCATTTCTGTTAATATTTTTTTAAAGAGATATAGTGACCAATCACTCATTTTTACTTGGAAATGTTACGTTTAAAGTATAGATACTTAATACTAGTTTAAACAAGCAAACTAGATCTATGAAGAAAGTGTCTATAGGATAAATATAATTAGTACAAATCGTTCATATGTACATATATGTGAAAGGAAAAACTAAAACAAAATATTATTTTTTTTATTTTATCGATGGTAATTCCGCATATAAGTATATAATGCTCACTTAACTCATTTACTTTTTCTAATTGATGACGTTTTTTGGTATAAGAATACTAAAGAAACGTCATAAATTAGAAAAAAAATAGCAATATTATTTATTAACGACAATCACAACACCAAAATATGAACCTGTACCACCCTCTATAACCGCAAAATTCCCACCGCCACACAGTGTGTACACGTCCTTAGCGGTCCTACATGAGCTTTATCAACACGTGTAGCAGTATTAAGTTTGATTTATACCTCTTTATATCGTAAATGGATTAGGGCATGTCCCTACGGCACACTTGTGTATGGGAGTTAATGCACGTTTTATGGCAATACGTAATTGCCGCCTTAGGCTCTGTTTAGTTTGGTACTGAAAGTCGGTGAAGAGATATTTTTTGGATTTTGAACATGTTACCTACATTAAGGACAGAAAAATATATTTCTTTCCTTATAAAACGTATGAAAATTTTGGGTGTTGCGGGATTTGAACTGGCGTCTATTGTACTGTGAAGAAGTATAAGAATATCTTTTTGTATATATATAAAAATAATTTTTGAATTCGAACCAGTAGTACCAAAGATTATGGCATAAGATAGATAGAACAAAACAATACAATCTTCGCCGTGTGATCCCGGCTAAGAATAGGATCATCCTGGTACTGGTGGTGTCGTAAAAGGCGACTAAAGTACGTGTGGTAGAGTCACGTCGCCAGCAATGGCAACACGCATGGGCAGACTCGACCGGATCATACCACCCCCGGCATTTAATACCGGCGTTAAGTAGTGGCTTTATGCCACTGCGTTTCGCATTAGGTAATGCCGGGCTCCGGAGCCCAACCTCCCACCCCTCCCTGGAATATGATAGCGGCACTTAAAGAGAAACTACCCCAGGAGGGTACCAGCACCTCCGGTGCTGGAGAATCCCTCCCTGAGTCTCTAAACTCAGGCTGCCCTTCGAATTCTGGGGAGGGCAAAGTTCCGCGCTATAGACAGGGCAAACGAGACGTACGCTCCACGGCAACCCCTTCCACGCTCAACGTGGACTTTTGCAATATCAGGGGTCTACATTCCAACTTAAATGCCGTCCACCACCACCTCGAGACGGCACGGCCGGCTTTGTTATTCCTGACGGAGACTCAAATTGCCCGACCGAGCGACACAGCCTATCTCCAATACCCCGGCTACAAAATAGAACATAACTTTATGCCTCATGCCGGGGTCGCTGTGTTCGTAAGGGAGGACCTAAGTTTCCGTCGTCTTGCCCATTTTGAAGGTCGGGACCTGTCTACCATCTGGCTCCGTGTTGACTCGGACGATCGTGCCCGAGTCTACGCATGCCTTTACAGGTCCCACAGTGGTAATGCAGAAACGGATCGGCTCATGGAGCACATTCAATCGGCTATCGACGATATGCTCTCACAGATCCCCTCCGCTGAGGTCGTGATACTTGGCGATTTTAATGCGCACAATGCCAGTTGGCTTGGATCACGCACCACCGACCACGCGGGGAGGGCTGCATTTGACCTTGCTATGGCGAACGGATTGTCCCAATTGGTTGAGTCGCCTACGCGACTCCCGGACGTGGACAACCACAATGCCTCTTTATTGGACCTTTTGCTGACTTCACATCCAGAGCAGTACCAGGTTGTCGTCGATGCCCCCTTGGGGTCCTCTGACCACTGCCTGGTACGGAGTGTCGTGCCCATTAAGCGCGACAGCTGCAGATCACCCGCAACTCGTCGCGTCTGGCACTACAAGTCAGCAGATTGGGATGGGATGCGTACATTTTACTCATCTTATCCCTGGGGGCCGGTTTGCTTCTCTTCTGATGATCCTAGTACCTGTGCCGCTGCTGTTGCCGACGTGGTCCTACAGGGCATGGAACTTTATATTCCTAGTGCTGTAGTGCCAATCGGTGGCAAGTCACAGCCTTGGTTTGATACGTCTTGCAAGCTTGCTGCCTCTAGCAAACGCGAGGCATATCAAATCTGGGCTGAGGCATTGGTTACTAAGGATCCGGAGGTGAAAACCTCAAAAAGGAAGTATAACCGAGCCTCTAGGTTCTTTAAGCGGCAAATTGCCAGAGCAAGGTCCGAGCATATCGCCAAAATTGATTAATGACCGACAATATGGCTTTCGCCATGGTCGCTCAACCGGTGATCTTCTGGTTTACCTTACCCACCGCTGGGCAGCGGCTATTGAAAGCAAGGGAGAGGGCCTGGCAGTTAGTTTGGACATGGCGAAGGCCTTTGATCGAGTTTGGCATAAGGCGCTCCTGGCTAAACTTCCATCCTATGGGCTTCCCGAGAATTTATGCAAATGGATCGCCAGCTTTCTCACTGGGCGCAGCATCAAGGTCGCTGTCGACGGTTTTTGCTCTAAACATATGCCCGTGAACGCTGGCGTTCCCCAAGGCTGCGTGCTGTCCTCTACGCTGTTTCTTTTGCATATCAATGACATGTTAGAGGATTCTAGCATTCATTGCTATGCAGATGATAGCACAGTGGACGCTGTTTACTCCGGCCGAGCAAGTCTTTCTCGGGAAAACGCTGAACAGTGCCGAAATAAACTTGTGTCTTCTATTGAGGCATCCCTCAACAAAGTCTCCTCATGGGGTGAAAGGAACTTAGTTCAGTTCAACCCCCTGAAGACACAAGTTTGCGCGTTAACCACAAAAAAAATCCCATTTATCATATCGCCAGTCTTTCAAAACACTCCTCTTACAGCCGCGCCCAGTATCAGTATATTGGGCCTTAATGTTTCGAGTGACTGCCAGTATCGTGATCATCTGGAAAGCAAGGCCAAGTTGGCCTCGAAGAAACTGGGGGTCATCAACAGAGCGAGACGGTACTTCACGCCAAAACACCGTTTGGCCCTATATAGGGCCCAGGTTCGGCCTCATATGGAGTACTGTTCTCACCTCTGGGCTGGTGCACCCCAGTATCAGCTTGAACCATTTGATCGCATACAACGTAGAGCCATTCGAATCATTGGGGACCCAATGATCTGTGAAAGGCTTGATACTTTGGCTTTGCGTAGAGACGTTTCCTCGCTTTGCGTTCTCTATCGCATTTACCATGGGGAGTGTTCTGAAGAACTGTTTGACCTGTTACCTGCCGCCGAATTTTCTAACCGCACCGTACGTCATCGGCTAAAATATCATCCACACCACCTGGATACGTGGCAATCCACTACTGTGCGGTTTCGTAGGAACTTTCTTCCACGCGCCACGGAACTGTGGAATGGCCTACCCGCGGCAGTGTTTCCAGGTCGATATGACATGGGTACCTTCAAAAAGCGCGTCTTTCTCCACCTTAAAAGGCCGGCAACGCACCTGTAGCTCCTCTGGTGTTGCACGGGGCCGTGGGCGGCGGCAATCACTTACCATCAGGTGACCCGAACGCTCGTTTGCCTTGTCCTTTTCCATAAAAAAAAAAAAAAAAAAAAAAAAAAAAAAAAAAAAAAAAAAAAAAAAAAATACAAACTCTTCAGCTTTATAATATTAATATAAATAGTATATACGACTTTATTTTTAATACATATTTTCATTAATTGTTAGAACACTAATATATTTTTATTTTTGATTACAGGTACGTATTAACAAATTTATGCAGAATTCAGTAAGTCAACTTTTATTATGAATAGACATAAAAAAAAAATTACTGATACTTTCCCCTACTAGAAAACAAAATGACCTGATTCTGAGTCAGTGAGTATCAGAGTATATTACAATACATTTATGTTTTTTTTTTGTTAACTTCAAGCTGTATTTTAAATATAGGAGGGAAGTTAGAGGGAATCTTGTGTTAAGAACCTCTGTTGTCCATTTTTACCCAAATTTTACAAACATTTCCTGTTCAGTGAGTGATGCAACTCAATGTCTTAAAGAATTCTATTTGTAAATTTTTATGCGTGAAAACCATAAAACGCGAAAAAAAAATTCAAATCAAATCAAAATCGACGAAACCTAAAATTTATCCTATCATCGATATAATCCGTATTTACTATGAATAACTAGTCGTCAACACAATCGTCCTTTTACTAAGAATCAAACCTATAATCATCACGTTTTAAGTAACCAATTAACACGTTCTCCATTTACATTTATATACCTACCTAAAGTTTTTTTCATTTAAATTGCAGAACTCAATAAGTACCTATCTATAGTATAGTGTTGTATCGTAATCGACTCCGTTGCGATATTTACGATTTTTAATTAAAGCTTTTCTAATATCAACGTTTTGCATTCGTCTAATGAACTCTGGACACGTTTGTGCATTTTTAATTTATTTTCCTTTGGGTATATATTAAAGCAGTGCTTGTTTTTTATTTCTTTTAATTTGTTCTTTAATTATTTGAGTAGAGTTTAAGTCGTGTATGATTGTTTGAAACGTTTGACATGCTTAGCGATGATTGGGAGTTCAAATGACAAAATATACAAAGGTCTAATATTTTAAATTAAATAAATGTTAAGCTAGATTACATTAATTTTTGAGCTTCACGCTACATTATGCTTATAAGAGGATGAGTATTGTCATACACTTAGAGCTCAATGTCTCTTGATCTTTTGTTTCCATAAGAATTGAAAATAATGCATTTCACCTAGTGGGGATCGAACTCTATCAATGTACCTATGTATTTAAAAAGGTCTAGAAAATATATTCTTAAAGCATACCGTTATTGTATAAAAATAATTTATTAATTAATTTTACTCAATAAAAACGCACGTTAGAATCTATTCTTTGTTAGGCAATTAAGCTTTGCAAATACGACAAAAGTCACAGACAGATATTAGCCAGATTAAATTAATTTAACACAAGCTTGTTAATACGACGCCATATTGACACTAGTGTTGTGCATTTATCGGCACGCGTCTGATATTTACGGTTTTTAATTAGAGCACAGCACTAATGGCTGTGTGTGATGCGGTCGTGGGCATATTGTGTATTTCGATGCCTAATATTGTTTCACTTGTATGATTTTTTTTATTTATCTTTAAATGTTTCCTGTAATATAGTATCTATAATATGGCAGTATTAATTAGAGATCAGTGCTTGAATTCAGTTAATAATGTAAGCTACGATAAAATTATATGAAAATGAAAGCATACGAAAGTAAAAAAAAGCAGGCCGTAGAGTCCTGTCACTCATCACGGAATTTTTCGAAAGTACACTAGATTTTAGTCATAACTTCTCTACATCAGGGTGATAGAGAGAAGTTATGACTGCAAATTGTCTTTACTATATAACCAACATTAAATACGCAATATCTAAATGTATTAAAAAAGCAAATTTATATTTATTAAGATTTTACATTTCGTAATGTCCTTAAAATTCTCTATAAAAAAAATTTGCACACCATTTGAAAGAAATTGAAGATGGTTGTTTTGTTTTTTAATAAACATAAGGAAATTAGAAAAAAAAAACACCATCAGGCCCTTTATTGTATTTTTAATACAAACTCATTGATATAGACCTAGTAAATACTTAAGTTAGTACTAAATGCTTGTCCCGTTTTGATTGCAATCTAAAATAGAATAGCGTCCTTTAAATATCCATTGGCAGTCAATAACACGTACGTTCTGAAATTAAAAAGATGCAAAAAGGTTCGTTTGCATAATCAAAATGAACTGAGCTCTCGCGACTTATTGTGAAACAACGATGCTTAGCTTTACTTGTATATAGTATATGTGTTAGAAGTCAGAGGAGAAACGGAAGTGTCTTAAACTAAACGAAATATCTGAATACTAGGTTCCATGTTCCCTCTGCCTACCCTGCTATAGCGTGAAGCAAAAAAATATCTTTAAATTGAGAATGAAGAAACAATAATCAAGTTTATAGTAAAACGTTGTACAACTTCCTCATAAATTTATTATTATTTTGCCTCAAATTATCCCACTTTCACTAATCGATTGAAACTTTTTATTTTTTCTCGGCCAGATTTTCTATTTTCTCAAAGCAAAAATCCAATAAAATCCAATTGGAATATAAAACTAAACCATTTCAATCTAATAATATACATACAAACACACAGAAAAAACCCACCCTTAACTTGGCAAAGTCGAAATCAATTATGCAATTTTATGTTTCGCTACTGCAACCATTTCGATTTGTATTCGCGACATGTCCCTTTATTTGGATTTCTTTTGATGAACCACGTTAGCTGGTTGTTCTTTGCGTTCGTTACAGTAGTTTTTGCTTCATCAGGGAACCTAACGTGACCGCCATACTACTTGTTCGGTTACCTACTTTTATTTTCTAATCAAATTGCTTAGCATATGCATTTTGTGGGTTTACTTTTATTAAGAGTATTCCCGTTTTGTTAGATTCGTTAGTAGAAAAGTATTTGTTGGTTCTTGTAGATCTTTATAGTTAGTATGTTCTCTTTTACCGTTTCTAATTTAGGAAAACGCGGTTTTGTGTTCCTTCAATCAACATGCAAAGCTTCCAGAAGTCGGCGAAAAGTGGAAAACGTTAAAGCATCTTAACACTAGGTTTCTAGAGTCCCTGTTCCTATATAACCTTTTAATTTTGTATTACTTATATATATATATATATATATATATATATATATATATATATATATATATATATATATATTTTAAGTGCAATATAAAATATAATAATATGTTGCATAACTTTGTGGAGTTATAGCAAAAAAAAAAATTATATGAAGTGATGTCAGATGACAAGCAGTCTTCAATAATATTTACAAAACTGGTTATTATATACCCTGATAATAATCAGTTTTGTAAAACCTCATATCAACAACTTAACCAATTAATGTATAAGTGTCTGATCGCAGTCTGTATATGGACTATATATGAGAAATTCTAATTATTTATCTATGTAATAGAACACAAACAAACCAATATTTTTGTTTCTGTTTGTCTGTTTGCTTATGCACAAGGTTCTTTCTTATCTCTGAAGAGACTTGACCGATTTAAATGTAGTTTTTACTAGTGTATTTTGTCAAACTTCATTTCTTCTACTTCTTTCTTTCAAGTTCTAGGCTAAATAAAGAATTAAGAAGTAAGCTTAGGTTAAGCCCAAATGGTGGTGACTACCACTACCACAGTACAGTGCTGTGCAGGTACGAGTAGATATTCCAACGGTCCTTATTTAATCAAGTGCTCATTTAAATAAACACACGATCGCCGATGTTGGGCCAATCCTGATTCATTAGAGTTTTCAACTGGAAATTGGAATACGGTAATGAGACTTTATAGAGAGTGGGAGAAGCACTCTGCAGTTATTTTAAATTAACAGGTGATTTTTTTTTTTAATTATTACTTTATGGGAAATAGTTTCTGGGGTCAGGTGACAGTTTGTGGGTTAGATTGCCACTCTAGGAACTAAAATATATATTTTTTTCTTTTTTAAAAGGTTTCCGCGATAGTCAGAAAGAACCCATTGTTAAGACTCTTCAATCCTCGGTTTCCACTCAACTTTCTACATATTGCGTGTTGAGTCAATTCGTCTTGTCACCAGAATAAGGAAAATATTCCGCATACTCGAGTGAGAGTCGAACCGACATTCGCACCGTCTGAAGTCAGATTCAGCTCAAAATCTACTTAGGTACATACATATATAAAAAAGTCTTCGACGAGATAAAAACAAAGAACAAAATCAAGCCAACCATTAAGGTCGCGGCTACCGTTCACGATCGAGATGCGCATACAAGATACGCGCCCGGCGATGCTCGACTCGCGATATGGTAATCAGTACTTGCCTAAGGTCGGCTTGAATTTACAATAGGTTTAAAGACCGAGCTGGTTAGGACAATTGGTTTGGGTAGCTGAGATTTTGTTTGTTTTTTTTTTCTTATATTTTATGAGTACTAAATTAATAATATTTATTACTTCAAAATATTATTTTAAGGTAAAATTTTTAGACCTAGTTTCAATTTTATTTAAAACAAATAAAGACCTTCGTGATACAGGGGTACAAGCGTGCGACTGTAAACGTGTCTGTTATAGTTCTTATTCCTTTTAGGGGAATGAAGTATGTAATATTTTGATCGCTCTGGTACAGAGGCAATAGTGGGAAATGGAAGTGTCTTAACGAGAAATGAAACGAATCACGGCGTTGACTTCCGCACCTCAAAACACAATGTCACGTAATCATCTCTGCCTACTCTGCTAAGCATTAAATCAGTTTACATGCATCTCAGTACATACCAATAATTACAGGTTAATCGGTATTCGATAAAGCATCTTAGACGTCCCTTACGGCAATCACGTATGATCCCAGCAGATGGGTGTTACAGGAGAATGGACATATGCTGAATCGTAATTATACGTTTGATTTCTATTAGTATTGAGATGGTGATTAGGTTTATGGAGGGTAGTTATAAAGTCATTCTTGTATACCTTTTCACGCATAGTTGGGTAGACAGAGACAACTTATTGTTCCATTCTCCATATTCCACCCGAATTCGAGACATTCCGTCTCAGCGCCGTGCATTGTCTTTTATAGCGAAGAATAAAAATAATTTATATCGCCGATAACTCCCTATAGGCGATATAAATTATATATAGGAATCCTAAAATTGTTGGGCATACAGTGGCACACTGTCGCCTGTCACTCACAGTCTTACGTAGGATGGTTTGGTTTAAGAATAGGATAAACTTTGGTTTGGTCAAAGTCATACTTACCCCATTTTACTGAACTCTTGGCTAGATTATACCAAAGGCGCTGGAAGACAAAGATATCATAATGACTGTATCCCGCACACAGCAGGGTTATTTACACTATAAAGTTGTAATTAAATTTTTAATCACAACTTTATAGTTAAAACAGTTTAAGTATAAACCGTCAGTTAATTAAATTTTAGTCAACCCGTAACTACATTGTTCAATATTATATAATATAATTTAATGCAAGAATCCATTTGACCTCTTCATTTAGTCAAAAATTTATTTAAGTTACTCAGTCACTTAAAAATCGAGTCCCACATAAAGTATTCAAATTAAATAATAATGTCATTAGAATAGGTTAGTACTACGGAGCCCCTGTTGAGTTAAATACGATATAGTTTTATTTATGTTATACAAGCATTTACTGGTGGCTTCGCCCACGCTGTCATATGGTAATAACTTTGAGTTTTGTATGAAACATGACACATTCTTAGTGCAGAAAAACTAAAAAAAAATAGACGTAAAAATTAGTAAGTTGGAGTTGAGGTTAATTTTAATTCACATTGATAGGCAATTTAAAGAAAGAATGTTTTTGTATACATAATATTCATTTACCTCATAATGAAAAGAAAGTTTCTACAACGTGAGGTCATGGGTCAAATGTGACCCACGGCGTCTCCGCGGGATATAAACAATACGTTTACTAATGAAAAAAATAGAAGCGATACTAAAATTAAGATTTTTAATGATGTAATTTATAAACTATTTGCATTAATAAACTATGTAAGTTATTATAAGAATGTGTGTTTGAAAATTTCCGCCAAAGGTCAAAGAAATTTTGTTTTCTATTTGACGGCACGATGACTTTACAGGATTATGCCAGGTGATGACGATGAGTAAACATACTTTTTTTTAGCTTCATGCTGTATCTAAGAAGTAGAACAGTGGTTGACTGTGAATGCGTTAGTTTGAGGTTCGATTCCGAATCAATTTCTATTATTTTCATTTCGCCTTTGAGAAATGTCTAGCAAGACAAACTGAGCTGGCATTATATAAAATGCCTCAGTATTTTCAGTAAAAAATATCCAGTACAAATAAAAAATGCAATTAGTATAACTAGTTCCTTTGATTAGCGCAACGTACCAAACAAACACAGTATTAGTATAAATTCAGAACCTACATCCTTCGTGGCCAATCACTCCACCGTACCACAATACCCTTGGATCTCAGTTAAAAAATCAAAAATCCAAAAATGAAGACGAACAGTATTATCTGTTGACGGACAGACGGCCGTCGCGCCGGAAACCAAGACGCATGGCTGTGGATGGGGGCTCGAAACCATCACAAATAAATTTGTCACGCTCATAGATTCACTGATGAATTAAAAATGTGTTTGCTTTCAAATAGACACGGCGATGATTATTATTTTTTTTATTTTTATTGTAAGAGACGCAGTTTTAAGTTTTAGTGCTGTAAAATACTTTGGTGTATATCAAATTAGATAATAATAAAATTGATAACTTTTCATTGAAAATATACAAAGCGATATTGACCACGCAAACGGTTCAGCACTTAAATTCTAAATGGATGAAAATAAAAAAAACGAGTAACCACAAAACAACCATATTATAAACATAAAAAACAATCAAATATATCAACGTTAACCGGCTCAGTGTAGAGTTCTGCCACATAGCTTACAATGACTCAAAAATTGGGGAACCTGGTGTAGCTATGTACACCAGGTTCGCCCAACCCACCCAACCATTAGTGGGATGTAGTATGAAAATAAAAGAAAATGTATTTAAATAAAAAAAACTTTCTAACGTTCCCAACTCTATGGCCCGTCACCATTATTCGATCATCTCTTGATTAGTATAAAGCTGTCGTTGCGTGCCCTTTCCGGCCCTACATTTTTTCCTTTTTATCATTTTCTTTAGATGATATCGTCTTTTTTGTTTCTGGCGCCAAGGAAGCCATTGATTGAGGACTATCGCTGTAATTAATTGTCAATATGTTTGTCATATCTTTTGACACGTTTAGGAATATTGTGTGTAAAAAAAATACAACTGTGGAAAAGGCGACCTTATCGCTTAAGTAGGTCGCTAGGCAACCACAAGGCAAAGGAAACAACAAATAATAATAGATATTAAATAATAAAATTATATTCGACAGTATGCGACTGTAAATGCAACAGATTGTGGGTTCGATTCTCATTGGAAGAAATGAAATATTTTTTTTTTCATTTCCTCGCTCTGGTAACGAGCCTCCAGAATTCAGCAGACAGTGAGGAACGGAGTGTCTTACACACAACCTGTAGCATTTACAACCACACTGTCAGTGATACTGCGCCACTTCTGGCTTCTATACATTTATCTTGATGTATAGATAACAGATAACGTAATGTGGATATCAATTATTATTTATCTTTGATTAATTTGAAATATATCAGAAAAATATATTTGATTAATTAGAGATTAACTTAACATTGTAAGGTTTTTTTTATAACTGTATTACACATTATCTATCTAGCTAATTATTTTTTTTCTTGCACGCTTAATTTTGCTTTTATTTCGTTGGTATGCAGAAAAAACTCAAAGACATAACACTCCGTCCATTATTTTCGAATATATGGAACTGAACACGCTAAAAATTATTCATTCCCACGAATGTGGGATCGAACCGACAGCCATCGCGTTTATAGGCAGTATCTGTCCCACTGCGCCACCATAGCCTCAGTAATAGTTCTATTTTAAAATTTTATAAGCCATTACTCTTTTCGTACTCACTAAAAAATCTATTTAAAGAGATAATATTGTCGTAAAATGTTTGTTTTTTCAAACTGTAAACAGAAATAAATATAATAGTGTTCGTTTAAACGAACATATAAACATTTTATTTTACAATTCCACACCTTGTATAGAGTTTTATGACTGTTTAAACAATGATAAGTATAAAATTTCATTCTACTTAATAGATTCATACTCCCATAGAATATTTGATACGGAGCTTCATTGTTTTTTTTATATGTCGGTTTTTTTTTATTAATATGGTTGGCATATTAGAGCAACATAATAAAATTTTAAGTAAAAAAATATTGTTATCTTATTAAAAAAATGTGTTTAACTTTTTAAATGATATGCATACATTTATAAAATATGTAAATTATAAAATTTCTGTGGAAATTTTATATTTTTACCAAAATAAGGTAAGGTACAGATCTATATTGTACACGTCCTCCCCAAAAATGTTCTGATACCGCTGTCTTAAAACCGTTTCCTAGACCGTTTCCTAGGTTGAAAGATACTTAGCTTAAAATGATTATTTAGATATGACTATTAGTTTTCGAGTGAATTGTGGACAAACATACATATAGTTGAAAAAGGATTGGAGGACCAAATCATCATACAAAAAAATTGACAACCACCTTTTCTTAAATCGGTTAAAAAGTTAATTTTAACACCTCCCGGATATACTCTATATTAGTCTACTAAGTAATTATAATCGAAGTAATCAATGGCATTCATTAAATAATGATAAAAAAATGTAACATTGACGATTAATTGATATATTCAATTGATTATAATCATTGAGTTGTTTTGATTATTATATACTGAATGAATCATTCAATTATTTTATATTTTATTCAAAATTTAAATAATCACCAGCTATTGAATGAATTTATTTTGAGGTTACTTTCTTGAACATATTTTATTATTATAATTTCTTTATTTAAAAACAATTAATATATTATTCTATAACCTTATTATTATTGAATAGAATTACATACATACATGTATTACGTCTTTTGTACTAAATTAAATAAAAAAAAAAACATTTTTAAATTAAATATTTTGTTACAAACTCTGTACTTATTTTCTGTAAGTAACTATATATTTTTTTCTATAAGGATATCGGCAATATTGAGTGTTTTAAAAAGTCTAAGTGTTTTTTTATCGGCATATTCAAAAAATATTATATTTTGTAGCTTCACGCTTTATAGTGGGAGTCCATAAGATGAATAATAATATTATATTAACATAAAATTTTATATTCATTTCATGAAATTATTATTTGTGAAATACTAAAAAGGCCTTAATTATACTCTTATCTTTACGGTCTGGCAACATTCTAATTTGATATATTTTTTTAGTTTTTTTCATTAAACAATTTATTATTTATTTTAAAACTCTTTACTTTTTGAAAATTCGAAAAAAAGGGGAAAAATAACATTTTAAAAAAATTTCGAATTAGGTACATTACTTTATTTCTGATAGACAGAGGGGACGTAATGTTAAGGCACCACATTCTCAGCATAACCATCCGAATTTTTTTCATTTTATGCTTTTTTTTAGGTTCATGTGGTATCACGCATAGCACGCATAGCAAGGTAGACAGAAGGAACCTGGAAACGTGTTAAGATTTCCGGTATATACTATCCGTTTAATATTTTGGGCATTGCGTGTTGAACGTGGCGGAACTCCACGTCGCACTTTTGCCTTGTTACCAGAAAAAGAAAATAAAAGAAGAAAAAGAAATATAAAAGTGAAAATGTTAAATATTTCACTCCCCCGAGTAAGATCCGGCGGACCCACAACAATCGCGTTTACACGTACGCCTGTTCCCTGAGTTACGACGATATCTATCATATTCTTCTATGTAAAGTAGCGGAACTTAACGCCGTAATGAGCGTTATGTCTATATAATAATTATCAATATACAATATTAAATAAAATAGAACTAATAACGTAGCTATGGCTATAATATGTTAAAGGTATCTGGGAATAGCGTGCAAAGTTCTTAAGGAGCGGCAGATTCGATCGTCGCGTCGGTGGAACGTGAGTTATGAATGACATTGAGTGTCGACTGAGATGTGAGTTGAATGGATGTGGTATTAAATGTAGGGGAATATGATATTTGGGTGGTTGTTCTAGGTTCAATGCTCGGGTAGTGAGACCATATTGAGTTATAAATGTTTTGTATGTAAATATACTGTGTACCAAATATATGGAATTGATTGTTTTCCTATATGATTTCACGTATTTGCATTTTTTTAATACTTAAAAAAAAAGAAAAATAAAAAATTAAAACAAAAAGAAAACTATATCTCTCTCTCTATATAGATAGAATTTGCAGAACATAATGATATGCCATTAAATACCCAACATAGAGACCCTTAATTATAAAGAGAGAGAGAGAAAGAATGTTTAACTTTTTATTTACATATAAATTCACAAAACACACAAAAACCACATAAAAAATCAGAAAAATACACACAAATGTACCGCCTTTCCATTTCGCAGTCTATACCACCGAAGCCGGTCCGCTCTCACAATAATAATAATACGTCAACGCCAACCACTATCTAAATGGTATTTGAATTGTTACCATCAATAAGGCACCGAGTGTGTATCCCTGTATACTGACAATACTGACATTACTGACGGTGTGTTTTTATACAATTTATTATAGTGAACGTCGTTGTAGTGCCGTGAAGTGTCTTGGAAACTGGATGATTGGATGGATGTTTTTTGATTGGACAGTTTCTAAGAGGCGCGGGTTCGAGTCCCGATACGTTAGATATTTTTTATTACCTTTACAATTTATCTCACATATCATGATTGCTTAGTAGGCAGAGGGAAACTTTAACTTTAACATAAGACTTTTCAGAAGAATTTTTTGAGACTTTAGACTATGTCGTGTTACTCGAGCGCAAAATAAAAATATTCATTTCTCTGAGTGGGAATCGAACCTACAACCTTGACGTTTACTGTCAAATGATTTATTTTTTATACGGTCCTAATTTTGTTTTATGGCTTTTGTAATTTTTGTTTTTGTAATTTTTGTGGATGTGGATTGAAATCAAATGGCATACGCATTCGAACTTAAATTTAAAAAACTCAATCAAAACTCCTTAAAAGTAGAAGAACTGTATTTAGTAACTAATTGTCGGACGCAATATTTATATATTTTTTAAAATATACAGTACATAATTTATTTATAATAGATAAAATGTTTTACTTTTAACTTAAAGAAAATCAAATCTCCATATAATACATACAATTGAAACATACAAATGGTCCAAATAAGAAAAATACAAACAACTATAGAGTAAGCTACACTAAGCAAAATCTAGTCAATACACTCAAAGGTTTTATAGAAAGCCGATAAGTACTGTAGGGTGACAAAGCATCGCATGTCCCGAGACAATGTTGGTTGGACACGCGGACATCGTGTACACACAATCAGATTGCCCACTTTATGGCTCCGAACGTTTGCCATTAGCTGCTAGGATTGCCTAATTAGAATTACACGGCAAAGAAGACCGGTTTTTAGTTTTCGCTTCTCTCTAATCAAGATTTGTGAAGCGCTTCCTTGGTCTTTTTTTTTGTTAACAAAATAATGATTTTATAAATTAAATGTAACAAACATTTAATTTATAAAATCGCTATAAATAGTGGTAAAAAAAAACATTTATACACCGATTCATTATACACTGTTCGTATATTGAATGTATAAGATTACATTTATATTTATGAATCAACACTTAGTTTTCCATATAAAACATAAAGTAAATCATAAAAATGTACCTACATAATAAAATAATGGATTTACATCCAACCCAAGACAGCTGATAAAATGACGAACACACAAACAAGGCTACCTCATCATGACACATAAAACTTATAATTTATTATTATACATTTTATCTCAACAAATAAACAGGCTGGTACTATATAACTTTATGCAACACCCATATCGGAATGGTACAAACACCGAGAAACTACAAACACACACATAAAGATATCACTACGTAGCAACACAAAAAACATTATCATTGAAATATCGATACAATTTCCTTGATCTGCAAAATAAAATTTCTCGAGTTGACGTTCTGTTTAAATTTACGTACGGGCATTGAGAGGCTGTCGTAAAATTGAGGATGTTATGTCCACTGATAAGTGCTGTGTCGGGTATCGGACAGACCGCGCGACATGTTTATCGTGGACACCCTACCGGACTATGAACTTTCCAGTTTTTTATTAGGCACTGTAAAGTTTTAGCGCGATATAAACTTAAAAAAGCTCCTGCTGAATATAAATTTTTGGTTTTAATTATGCTTTTTTTTGTTTTTGTTTTGTTAATTAATTTTGTAGGTTGGAAATAAAACCCGGTGGTACGGGTTCGATACTAATTCAAAAAAATATTTATATTTTGCTACCTTGTTCTAGAAAGACAAAACACGGTGTTAAGTTACGTTGCATTTAACAAAATTTAAATGTCTTAAAAATAAGATAAAAATATTTTACAGCATTAATTTAAAAATCATGCTGAATATAAATTAGGTATTAATTATTTCAATTTATCTTATTAATTAAAATTTGGAGTTAAAACATGATAAGGATTTTGAAGTATTTATTCTAAAAATATTTCCTGCTTGATTGATGATTAAAAATATTAGTAAAACGCCTTTAAGTAGCAAGCGACTGTACTGTGAGTGAGTTCGATTTCCACTCGAGAAATCGAAATATGTAATTCTTTCATTTCCTCGCTTTGGCAAGTGGCAAGGCGGGACCTAGAGTTCCGTCACACTCAATGCCGTGAAAAGTGGGCAACGGAAGTGTAAGCACTATGTTCCCTGATTCTTTCTTCCTACCCTGCAGTGATTAGTATACAGCGTGAAGCTAAAAAACATATTTGTTACTAACAATAACTCTTTAACGAGGCCAGTCGTGCCGCACTGGCACGAAGTGTGTCTGTAAAACCGACTGGTTGTGGGTTCGATCCCCACTCGAGGAGATGAAATATTTACTTAAATTTATATTTCCATTTCTTCGCTCTGGTGCTGAGGCTAAGCGCGGAGTTCTGCCACTCAACACGCAATGCCTCCAGAATTCGGCAGAAAGTGGGGAACGGAGTGGCTTAACACTAGGTTCCCTCTGCCTACCCTGCTGTGTGCGGGATACAGCTCGAAGCTGATTTATTTATTTTTTTATTTAAATAACCCTTTTCATCTGCCTTTAATGCTATATTAGAGGTAAAAAACAATATTTATCAATTATTTATTTTGTAGATAAGAAAAACACGTGTCGTTAATAAAACATTTTATCTTTATCTATTATTTGCGGCCATCGTGCCGAATCAATGTGCAGGAATTAATTATCTCCCGCCCTGGTAAGTAGAACGGCGTTGAGTTCTGCCGCTTAACACCCAATGTATCGATATATTATACTAGCACTAGCTACATTGCATACAGTCAAAAAAGCGTGAAACCAAAAAAATTATACACAAAAAAATTCAACATAACTCTACTTTTAACTCAACAAGGAATCAAATCCGCACATTCGTCATTTAAGATAAAGCTGTACAAGTTTCTCACAATTAAATATTTATTCGCTTCTACCTAAACATTAGCTGCATAATCTGTTAAAATAATTTATTTTTATTGTAAAACAAAACAAATAAACGCTCAAATTGGTTCTTCTCACGCGAGGAAATGCATCGATCGGTAACTCTGTATGTTGGAGATTTATTCTTCTTTTCTTTTCGTTTGGTGTTTTAGCGATGTTTTAGTGAATATACTTATATATTTTTTGATTATATTTATAAATTTTATAATTTAACTATATATTTTTTATTAAACATTTAGAGAGGCCAGTCGTAGCGTAGTGGTACGGAATGTTACTGTAAACCGACTGGTTGTGGGTTCGATCACCACTCGAGGAGAAGAAATATTTATTTAAATTTATATTTCCATTTCTTCGCTCTGGTGTCGAGGCTAAGCGCGGCGTTGAGTTCTGCCACTTAACACGCAATTCTTCCAGAATTCGGCAGAAAGTGGGGAACGGAGTGCCTTAACACTAGATTCCCTCTGCCTACCCTGCTGTGTACGGGATACAGCGTGAATCTGACTGATTTATTTTGATTTAAACATTTAGAAATTGATAAATTGGTAAAATCAGATCAGATTGGTACGAAGGTCTACCTAGGCACACCACTGCTCTCTCTCACAGTTCACTTTTTTTATCAGCTACAACTCACTCTTGCTTCACATATATCTTTGATGCCATTCTACCGTCATTCAGTCTCTAATATACTATTAAATATATTAAAAAATACATTCAAAAATAAAATTCAAGCCAAAAATTATTAAATTCGTCTTGAAAAAGGGTTTCCAGACTGGCGACTCGACGGCGCGTCTATGATGGATCGTTGACAACCGTCCATCTGAACGACGTTGGATATCTATCAATCAACGCTCGTGTGGTCCCGGCTAAGTAGGTTAAACATTTATTTATATTTTTACTTTGGTAAATTGGAAGTTTTTTGCAATGTTGCCAGAGCGAACTTTAGGTGCATCTTGTATAGAAAAAAAATATGTAATAATGACTATCGTTATACTTTCAGTTTGTTTTAAGTTACTACCAGTACTTGGAAGGGGGCATTAGTAGAATCACTCAAAGTTGGTGTCACAGTTACTGCTCTGAGCTCTCATCCTGTAACGCTGGAAAACCTTATTTTAAAGCCTGACTGTTTTTAAAGATACAAAATAATAAAGAAACTAAACGATTGTCAGTCATTATTCCAAAGTATTGATCACACCACACTAATGAAAAAAAAAATCACTTTGTTTACCCAAGCAACTATTTTATTCATATTTTTTCTCCTTCAATAAGTTACCGTGTAATTTTAAATTTCAATGCGAAAGCAAAAAAATAATACAAAAATAATTTTCAAGTTAAGCAATTGCGTGTAAGAATAGAAAACGTAATTACAATTTGTAAAATTTGTCCAACACTTAAATCACGTAGATTCGTGTTCTAGGAATAGGCTTATTAGCAAAACTTGCTTTTATAGAAGGATATCATGCAACTATGCTACTTCTTCACTTATACTGAATTTAGCTAATATATTATTTTTTTCATGTTGCCAATTCAATAAGATGTTTTTATGATACCAGTGCAATATAATTGCGGCGTTGAGTTCCGCTACTCAACACGCAATGCCTCTAGAATTACGTGGAACGTGGGGATCGAAGTGCCTAATATTATATTCCTTTTGCCTTTGTTATACAGCGTGAAACTAAAAAAAAATAGTAAGATAATAAAGCCAACAAGATGACGAACCCTCTACCTTTGCAAGGTATATGGGAAAAAGTTTCAAACTGAAGATACTCTCTTTTTCACTTTCTGTTGATTTATGAGTAATATTATGCATGGCTGAACTTGACCAGATCGAGTTATTGAAAACAATTTTAAATACCCTTACTACCTTTTAATCCTTCTAAACTCGAAGTCATTACCATTCTTTACTATAGTAGTTTTAAATTAATCTTATATATAATATATGAAATACATCTCAGACCAAATATATATATTTTTAGAAAACCAAATAACTAATTAACAAAAATAAATTAACCAAAAAAAAGTATAACTTGAAAATGGTTGAAAATAAAAACAACACTGATTTTACTATATAAATCATGCAAATAAATTACTTTTAACAGTTTAAAGAGTAGGATACGAGTCGTCATCGTGAGATCATTGTGGCTTTTTTCCTTATGTTTGCATTTCAAAGAAACCTCGGTGGCTATCTGCTTTCGTTGGACTTATAAATTAAATTTATGTCCAAAATGTGTTTTATGCATAAGATATTTGAATATTTGTAATTTTAGGTAAAAAATTGTAACTTGTTAACTAAATTGTAATTGTTTGTTTTTTTTATAGAAATATCTTATACTTATAAATAACAACACATTTTGATGATTTGCATTTTCTTGAATAATATAGAAACTCAAATTTAAGGAATGTATTTAATTTAAGATTCTGCCTTGTGAGTTAAAATTGAGTTTCCTTAGTACATGTAGGTCTAAATAGGTAGATATTTTAAAAGAACAATAAATTAACTTTATCCTAATGTCAGACAGAAATAAAATTGTTTCCATCAATATTTAAATAGGTAGTTGTGAATAGTGTTACTATTAGGATAATAATTTCACAATATAATTGTACACAAAATTGTATCAAACATACGATTTGTCAATTATTCGTCGCAACCAGCATCGGCCATCTTGCTAGCGTGTAAATGTCAACCGGCGCTCGACCAATTACAAGGCAGCGCGGGCGCAGTTGACGGCAACAACGCACCACGATACCATAAACCCTCGCGCCATTTATAGAAGGCGTAATCTTTGATCGCGAACCGTTCCAATTAATGCTAATCCGATATTGAAACGACCAGTATAAATCCTCGACGAAGATGTATAGCCTGTCCGGATACTGTGAAGCTGAGAAATTTTAAACCTCTCAGATAACTTCTCTCCATTTTGAAAGAGTCCACTTGATCTACAATTTACCTAGAAATGGAGTTTAGGTGATTCATAATGAACGAGCGATACAACTAGTCCTGTCGAATGCAACTAAATCCAGCTACAATAGAACAATCATTGCGCTTGTATTTACATTACATGGTCGAAAACAATAAATAACTTATTAGATCGTGATATTGTCTATTAAAGATAATATTAGAGGAGGTTGTTTGACCGTTGTATAATTTAGAGGCAGCGTTCGCCACCCGCGTTTTAATGTAACACTGAGCGCTCGCGGGCTTCAGTAATTTCATTCTGGCGCGCCCATTGTACTCCGTACGAGAGGGACACTCACGATCGCAGCATCGCGCGGACGTCATCGGTGCCTATCTCGTAATTCCTCGCGGTATCCGATCGCATCCCATGTAGAGAAGGCCTAACTTAATATGTGCATCACGACGAACGCGTATATGGCGTGCGCACCCCGCCTCGCGGCTCCGGCCAATCCTATCGCGCATTTTAATGCCGAGCATTGTATGTATATTGCCGAGATGCCACCGCGAATAAATTGAGTTTTCCATGACGCATTGACGCTTCGAGACGCCCGCCTCCGCCACCGACACCGGCCCCGGACCCAGTAATCCACGGATCAGATTTAAAAACACTTATCCCGGCTCGGTAGATCCTTCTAAACCTACAAATCAATCGTCCACCCGCACTCCATAAATTAAATGCGTAACAATGACCCTAAATTATTGGGGCCGTCTCTTTTATCGGTATCGTTCCTTTTTTCCAGTCGACTCCTTACACAAATGAGACTGGGCGACTTATTAGGTTTCGGAATTTTGCCCGCGGCAGATCGACAGCGGCGATAGTGCGAGGGAATGCGTCGGTGCCGCGACGAATACTCCTTAATTATTGTACTCGCCTCGTGATGGGGATACCTACGCGCTAACCTACAGTCTTTATAATTAACTCAGGCATTGATATCTGGTATTCGAAGCGATATTTTTCACTGGTCGTTTAAGGTTGCATTAACATAAAACAAGAGTGGACGCGCGGGCGCATCTATATTTCTGCTACCGTCGTCGTGACGGCCGGTATTGTGCGCGCGATACAGATCTCCCGACGCATGCGCACGCCGCCTGGATATTTAGAAGCTGTCTCTTAAATTCGCGTCCGAAGCGACTTAACGAGTCGCATTCTGCGTACGGCGACATGCGATCGGCTATTGTCCTTTTCCTTTATTTAGAGCCTTCCCATAACTGGACACTGTAGACCACGATGATATGTTAAGCCTCATCAAAAGTTGACTTGGCCATTATAGTAACATTTTCAAGTATATTTCTTATTTTTAGTAACATTATATATTTCTATAAGACAATAAATGTATTATACTAGTTTTTACACATGGCGTTGTTGGCAACGCCATGTGTAAAGGTTTTTGAAAACCTAATCAAATGGAAATAGCTAACAGTTGTGTATGACATTTGACATTTTTAACTGTCCAAGGTAACTATCTAAATAAATGGGCATAGTAGTTGCCGATTTTTGCGCGTGTAACTCAGCAAACTCATTTTTAAGGATTAAAATATTACTGAACAATAAATAAGTCGATAATAAATTTCCAAAAAATATTTACCACTAAAACACAAACACCTTTATTATAATCACATATTAACATTCAGCACTCAGTATTTCGCATTAAGCCGAAATATTAAATACCGTAGATGCATAACAACGTCTAAATACATTTGTTAGCCTGACCACGAACGCTTTCTCTAATTTCCTTGGACGATAATAGAGGGTGACCTTTATACCGCCGTTGACACGTTCCATTACAGCGGGCACTCTCATAAATACCTTATTGCTGGTAAGCTCCCACCTTCCTCATTACTGAAAGATCATTAGTCCGAGATAAAATGCGGTCGCGTGGAGTGGAATCGGTGCATCCGAAATACCCCCTTTGGCTCTTCCCTTTGCTTCGGTTTTAACTTTATGTATTTAATTATTTGCTAAAATTGTGTCCCGTTTAGTTAGTGTGATCGATTTGTTTTGTTTTGTAGATTGTTTTCGGCTGTGTATTAAAAGTGATCTTTTAAATTATAGCTCTTTTAGGAAAAGTCTTCAGTTTGGAAAAATTGTAGTTTTTAATATTTTAAAAGTAATATGAAAGTCGATTTAAAATTATTCCGTTGAATCAATAAAATTTATTAAAAATTGTCACATTCTAAGTGCTCGAGATAACAGCAGTTATAGTAGGTTATATGGCAACTAGGTTAGATGGTAAATTGGACGATCTAACGAAACGAAATTTCATAATTCGAACCAGTAGTTCCTGAGATTAGCGCTTTCGAACAAACAAAGTCATCAGTTTTATTATTTTAAATATAGGTAGAGTAACATATTTATATATCTAAAATTTCCCAGACGTCCTCTAAGATAAAGGCAAACTCAAAAGCATTTAACTTTAACAATCTTCACTATATGAGTGTTGAAATTTATATTATTCCCATACTAGTTTCCATATGGCAATAACAGGAGGGCTTTTCACACCTACTTGAAGAGATCTGGAGATTCTTGCAGTTCCACTTGAGTATGATAATGTATGCTATCTATTCTAGCTCTGGGTCTAATCTGGGGACGTATCGTATGTAATGCAAGGCTTACATGCTGGCTCAACGTATTGTAAATAGCGAATAGGGTCATCGATGTATTGCTTTGGTGGTGAACAAGGAAAACTAGCATATTACAAATTTCGAGACAATGTACAATACACAGAACAATCAATGCAATTCTAACATCAAAATTTGAGTTCATTAATCTTTACATTATTTTACACGAATCCATCCAGTCATAGTGATTATAGTCAGACGGCCGTTTATTTGTTAATAATTATAAGTTTATAATTTTAACCAAAATTTGTATATTGAAGACATTTAAATATTCTTTGCCATTAGTGATCGTCTAACACATTGGCCACATAGCGGATGTTTGGTCTGCTGTCGAGTGCCTTCCAAGCAGTATGGTAATGAAATTCAACTTTACATTCTCCGATTTAAAGATGATAATATTAGTCTCTGTTTAATTGATTTATTGTTGTCCCTTTATTGTGATGTTGTCGATTTGATGTTTTGATGTTGTCGATTTATTTATGTCCCTTTTAGGGTTACGTGTTTCAAAAGGAAAAAATGGGACCTTTATAGGATCGCTTCTTTGTCCGTCTGAGGAGGTATTAACCTGAAACTAATATCAAATATTCTGTGGTCGTTTGGAATGCAGAAAGCTTCTATGTTAATGCAAGCAAAAAATACGAGGAATCTATCGGTTACTTCCCGTAGACCTTCAATTCTGAAGACAAAGAAAATACCTTCAATTAAAAAGAAAATGATGCAAAATGTCGAAAAAAGCGACTTTTATATTAAAATTAAAGGTAAAAACGATTACTTCTAATTAACTATTACAAACTTGATGTAGTTCATTTCAAACTTTGTTTTGTGATCTTTTATAAGTTGTATATCCCTTGCTGTAGAGTCTTGAAATTGGCAAGGAACCCTCGAAGCGCGAGTCCACTCGCACTTGACCGGTTTTTATTATAATTTTAGTGAAAAAAGTTACATATTGTTAAGGATATTAATTATACCAGGAGCTTTTCCTGTACTGAATGACTGATAGGCAACGCATAGACGACACTACTTAATTACACATTAAATCACATTTACCAATATATTTCTTTCAGTATAATTCTCTTAATCATATTAAAATAGAAACCATTTAAAATATATTTAAGTTTATTCTACGGCCATCTTACATTACATTACAGTGCAGTGCAGTTCAGTGCAGTTGAGCACTCGCGTTATGGTAATGAGATCGAATCCGAAATTGGATGCTGTGTGACCACTTGAGTATTTCGCGGCGTCCATGCATTATTTACATACAGACATATTATTATTAGATTATATTATACACGACGGAGTGTTTTAATACATACATTTACAAGTATATGTATATGGATATTTGTGTATACTTTAATTTTCATATTTAATCTTAGGGATGTTATAGTGTCTGACAGAAAACGTGACGAGTGTAGGTTCGATTCACACTCCAAGGAATAAATTATTCTCATTCTTTTTCCTCGTTCAGAAGACAACACCAAGCGATGTTACGTTCCTACACTTAACAAGCAGTGTTTCGAAAATTGGGCAGTGCTTTGCAGTGCTGCCTACTTGTTTAAATATGTAACAACTAACATTTTTTTATTTAGCTTCACGCTATATCCCGTACATAGCAGGATGAAAGCATTAATTAAATCACTTCGAATGGGCAAAGAACCCACAACCTGTCTAGGTTAAAGTCGCACGTATATGCCCCTGTGCCACGATTGGCCCTTTAAAAATATATAATGTTACACAAAATTTGAACTCCCTTACTTCAATGAACTTCTTGTATCAGTACTACTACCAGATATATAAAAACATTTGCATAGAGAGACAAAGATCAAAATCTTATCTTAACCGGCATCACAAATAAGATTTAGTTGTTTTGCTTAAGAATTAGCGAGAAAATTTGTTTAGTTTCATTCTTTATCTTAACTCCGATGTAAATATGAAATGTTATCTTTGCTTCTAAGTCACGCCTCACTTAAAGTATACACCTATTGTTTGCTTCGTATCTACACCTACCTCGCTGTTTACAACCTCATTGTTAAGTAAATTCTCTATACGTATATATTTAATTAGTTTTACTTATCTTTATCACGATTGTGGTGAATATAAATATGCTTTGATACCTATAGGTTATCTGTTCATATAACACTTGCTGATGTATATAGTATTTATTTAATATTTATTTAACAGTGCCCAGACAAAACTACTGGATTAGAAAGTATAAATTTCCTCTTTCTGGTGTCATGATATTAAAAGGCGGCATTGCCTCCCACTACTCAATACGCAATATATCGAAAATCAAATGGGAAATGGGGAATAGAGTGTCTTAACACTAAGCTCCCTGCCTACCCTGGTATAAACGGAACACAGCGAGAAACAGAATAAGGTAATATATTATTTTGTAACAAATCAAGGAAAGTATGGGCAGAGTGGTAATATATCATAAAAGATCAAGATCACAAGCGAATGTGATCCTATTTCAGTATTGAGTAACATGATAGGGCAGGAAGCGGTTGATCTTGACGGTGACAAACGTGCGACGTTGGTGCATCATTTTAATTCTGTCAACTCGGTTTAAATAACCCTTTGTTGTTTTGTCTGTAGTTTTAGATAAAATATTATTTACTAAATCAAAATAGATTAAGTTCTTCGTTATATTAACAACAACTAGCTTTTTCGTGCAGTTTTGCTCGCAGAGTCAAATGGGCGTAAGTTATATTAAAATAAGTAAGGGTATTTTATTATTTTTGATTTAACTTTACAAAAATTAAATATAGATATTTTTATTATTTAGAAAAGAGTTATTTATATTATTCACGTTCGATCAATTAGATTAGTCAAAAAAAAATTAACAAATACAAAAATATTTTTATTATTATTGTAATATGTTATCGCAATCCATAAATTTTGTATCACCATGTCATTTACTTTCGACCCACTTTCAGCCAAAATCATATTTCATAAAATTTAGTAACCGATCAATCTCTCAACGGAAGCCACTCAACCTCGCCCCGGCTGGATTCGTCTGTTATTGTTGTTTACCACCTGCCCTATTTCTATTATCGCGAACGACACGCGATTGCCTAGATGTGAATGTGGCATACATTTTACGGAACTCCGAAACATTTTGATGATTGAATGTTTGACGTATATGGAGTACCAAGTTGAGTAACGTACAACGTTGAAGGATTGCTCCAGTCATCTATTTTAGATGTACTATTTATTGGGTCGCGTAAATCAACACCGCATTTTTTCTAATCTGATCGGAAAAACAAAATTTCTGAAATAAAAAAAAAATATTTTAAGCCTCAATTGAACCTGCTGTTTGGTGCACATTCAGACGGTCCCTAACCTTACAATACCACTATTATCAGTGCCAGATCTTCTAAAGTATAACAGAATCGAATCGAAACGTAATAAGGATCCTTATAATAAATTCAATACAAAAAAGAACAAAATTCGCATAAATCTAAATAAGAAGGGCAAAGGAATAAATATCTCAACTCGCGCTCCAGCCTTCGGATTCCAACCAGAGGAAATATCGCACCCGAATTCCGTAGCACATGCATGGCAAAGGGAAAAAAGCGTGAAAGTCAAATTCTTCGACTCCGCCCACGTGCGAACGACAGGTGAATGCGCGGGCGCAGGTCTACATGCTCTGTTTTGCGCAACGTGGAATATATTAGCGAAATATTGATATACAATGGTTGACAGTGTTATCTTTGGTCTTTTTTTGTTGGACTTTTGTTGAATAGTTTTGCTTATATTGATTCAGAATTTAGTATCGTGCTATCTTTGTTGGAATGATTAATCAGTCAATGGCTGATAATGGCTGAACCTTGTTTTAGTTTATAAATAATTATATAAATTTGATGTAATATTATTAATTTTATGTTTTAATGTCTAATAATTTTTAAAGCCAATGAGTGATGTTTAAATTAAAAAACAATTATAAAACAAATAACTGTTGTTACCATATTTTTGGTCTATTCAGATCTGGCAATTAAACATGTTTTGATATTCTCTATAGTTAACTTACCGCATTATAATCCAGCGACTACCAAATTATTTTAAAAGATATAGTAAAACAATACTTATGTTTCCTTTTCCTTTAATCAAGGTTAATGTTGTTTGCCAGACTCGTAGAACTTTCAATACGTTGCAAAATTGCATCCTTATGAGATTCCCAACAATTGAAAATTATTAGAAAACTTGCAGTGAACTATCCGAAAATAATCTCAAAAATGAGGTTCAGTTAGATTTCAATGCGAGAAAAACAAAAAGTTGATGGGCGATGCATCACAGTGCATATGCATTAAAACGTATAGCCAGAGACATACAACAATGAACAATGGGAGCATAAATCAGTATAATTAGTTTTGCCTGAACGAAGCGAAATCATTGGTCAAAACGCAACTCAGTCCCCGCCTCCTGTAGCGAAGAGCGTTAGAGCAGGTACTTGGACACTTGGCTTCGATCAAATGTAACGTCAGCACCGGGAGTACTTGTGACGAATGACCAAAAATTGTAAAAATATTTTTTATTTAAGCCATATTGAATGATGTTTGTAAATTATTAAAGTATAATATACATTCTCTATATTATTTCTTCTAGAAAAAACTACCTAAAACAAAAACAAAACTTGCTATTGATTTGTATGTTTTTAGTCTTAACCTTCACTATTTTCAAACGTTGCCGATAATGGTGGCATGATAAATATTTTACTGTCTTTATCTGTGATTTATAATGTTTGTTATTATATATTTTGTTACATATCATTTCAAATATGTAATTGAAACCGTCATGGCATAGCATGTGGATTTGATCGCCACTGGAAAGAATGAATTTAATTCTTTTCTTTTTTCTAGCCACATGATAAATCGTGGTGTTCGCGCAGTCTCTTAAATTTATACGGAAAAGGATATTTTAACACAGTGTTCCCTTTGTCCACTTTTTTAATTGTAGGATGCACCGTAAAGTGAAAGTGAAAAAATGTAATATATCAACAACCATCCAATCGATTTCATATTATATACGAAGTAATGAAACATAAATTAGATAAATGAAACAATGCATGCAGATATAGATGCAAAGTTTTTGATGTGGTACATTAAAAGATATCTTGAAATAGTTTCAATGAGTCTAAGGAGTATTCTATATTTATGATGCCAACCAACAGTAAACGATCATACACCAAATTCATCATTACACTGAAAACACAGTTTCATTATGATATATTAATTGCTAATTGTCACTCAACACGCTTAAAGGTATAAAGTGTAATTGCAATTAATCTGATAAGAAAATATATATATTTGATAATATTTTTTTTCTAATTAGATCTTATAATTATTTATAATTCATTAAATTCTTTTATTGTCGATTAGTGTTTTAGAGTTTTTTCCTAAAAAAAAACCATTTCTGCTGACGCTACACACCTCAGTTCTAGGCCGCGTGAATAGCGCATAGCTCAGTGCGCCTCTTTACAACTGTACATCACGTGTTTAGCATTACTTACACTACTACTCTGTTGCTGCAAGAGTACTAACACCGCATACTGACATTACTTACATCACTTACGTTACTTACATCTGTTTATTATGGAATAATTATGGAAAGTCTCTTATTGAAGGATTGATTATGATAGAGTTCTTTTTGAAATTTTTGAAGTGTCATTCTACACTAAGTTTTTTTTTAATATAAGTAACTTAATGTGGATTTACTAAAAATGTAAAATAAATTTGTGTAGTGTCTTTCAAGATATCCTCAGATTATTTTTTTTCGGTCTGAATGAATATTATATTTCTTTTTTACTACGTATTTAATTTATATCATTACTTTAAGTAATATCATTGAGTAGAAAAAAATCTTGTTATTTTAAATAACACGATTTACTCAATTTTTAGTCAGGCGAGTTTTGAATATTTTAATAATGAAATGCTAAAACATATTAAAAACATATTTAGTCACGCGTTTTATAATCATTATTTAAAAATATGTCTTTCTATCGATTCAAATTTAATATATTGAACGAGATCAACAGGTTATTATACTTATTACCTAGTTAAGTTTGTTTCTGACCTTTAAACAATTTAAAACAAAAATAAAACATAAATTACACATATTATTATAAATTCATGAGAAATAATTGTATAAATGAGTACTGTAAGCAAATTATGATTTTTTAATGCATAAGGAACCTAGAGAGAGACACGCCGTTCCCATTAAGACACTTTGGTTTCCCACTTTCGTTGAGTGGTGGAACTAAACGCCTCGCCTTGCCTCGTTACTAGAGCGACGAAATGAAAATATTGAATATTTTATTCAATTCATTGGAACTCGAGCCCACAATCTGTTGCATTTACAGTGAGACGCTTGGTGTGCCCTTGCGCCACAGCTGACCTCCAATTTTATGTTTTTTATTTTTATTATAAATTCAATCAAAAATCAATTCAATCCAATTTAATATTTTAAATTACCGTGTAAATTAAATGATGTTACAACTGATAATTGCAATATGCTTATAATATACTCAGTAGAATGATTCTACATTAATAATAAAACTGAAGAACTTATTCGATTGATCGCGCTAATCTCAGAAACGACTGGGTCGAATACAATTTTTCTCTAAAATTAATATGCACACCCATCATACATTTTACAGAAATCAGTGATATTTGACCTACCTATAATATCTTTAAGCTATATCGTCAATATCATATAAGATATACAGTAGTATTTTTCAAATAAATTGACGCTTGTTGACGTTAGGCTGTAAATTCTTCAACTTTATGAGAATATAACAACATCTTATTATAAATGTGACTTTATAACACTGAGGTCAAATTATTAAAACATTGAATAATTTAACTTGAAAAAGATTTTTATTTGCTTCATGCTGTATCTCGCAAATAGTCGGAGTGGTATACAGAAGACTCTCCTTTCCCCACATCTAATTTCATAACGTTTTGTTGTCCTCTTTGTTGCCTGACTGTAATTTAAATGAATTGATAATAGAAATTAACTAATTCTTAATAGTAATAATTGAACCAACAACCGTCGCGTTTATAGTTGTTTTTCTGCTACGCCACAACAACCGTAATGTAGCATTATTAAATATTTTCAATAAAGGTGTTTTAACTTTATAAATTTAATTAAATATTATATCACATTCTCAACGAAAGTGACCTAACTGAAAAATTTACCCAATATAGTTTTTTTCGATTTTCGATACTTTATTTTTATTTTAAAATGTACATATTATATGTATTGAAATATAAAATACTTTTCTAGTGAAAGAACGACGTATTTGCACTTTTTTATATGTTCGCAACGCGATAGAAATTAGTGAATAGTCTTTTTTTACCTTTTATTTTAAAGAAATCTCGTTAGTGTTGCGCCAAATGGGCGATATATAAGTATATATTTATACAATAATAATTTCACCATGCATTACTATATTTTGTATACCTAAAATATAAAAAAAACACTAGGATTTAAACGACCCTATTCAATCTCACCTCTACATTAGTATAAATTGAGTCGACTTGTGTTTCTAATGAGAATGATGTCCAAACGTCTCTACGACGACGCGAACTGATGGCGACGACTCTATCCGGTCTTTTTTCAATCTTTACAGATTTTTGTTACTTCAGGATTTATAAGGTGTGGTGATAATAATAGTCTCAGGTAGTTTTGATAAAGTGCGAGTTCTAAACCTCTCATGTTTTAAATTTGATACTTATCGAAGTGTGGAACTTTGAAAAATGTTAAAAATAAATATTTTTGTTTTAATATCTTCCTGTAGAAAGAAATTAAAACAGTAAAGTTCAGGCCATCGGTAAAACTATTTACTATTGCAAAGAAATATCGGAGAATAAAATTGTGACTGGCATAGCGTAGTGTATGAGTAAATGCGACCTACTCTATTATATAGGGGATACAACGTGAAATTACAAAGAAAATCAATTTTTTTTCTGTGATTTTAAATATACACCGAAAATGACAAGGATATTTTTAACGAGCAGCGTCCACGTCTCATGTCCCATAGTCATTGATCAATAATCAGTACCTACAAAGTAATTATAGTATAAAACATTAATAGCTTAAATATCAATCAATGTCATAGCAAAGTTAAATTAATACGTTTATGTAGCCATACCATCAATCAGATGAGATTGATGGGTGACGAAACAAAAACCAAGGCACCAAGCATTATCTCGTGTCATCGTTTGGGGGATGATTTTACGTTATATTATATATTGTGATAATTATATGTTAAGGGAATTTAGGTCATAGGTTTGGTTCCTGTGTGATTAATTATTTTATATTTTTAAATGTTCTATTAGTTAAGCCTGTTGTTGGGTGAGATGTGTAAAAATCTCAGAATAATAAAGAGAATAGTAAATTCATCATTTTCAGCTTCAAGCTGTATTCCACAAAAAGCAGGGTAAATTTTAAAGTACAAAGTAGTAAGTTACACATTTACAATAGAAAGTAATGTTTTTTATATAAAGTGATGTCAAAACGTACGATTGAATCTATTACCGCTTTTCTCTTAATGTTCATGATATTATCTTGTATTAGTAAGATTTATGTATAATAAATTTTAATATTGTAAACCATATGCCAGTATTCCCATAGAAATTAACGTAATCTTGATGTGATGGCCGTAAGATATGCCCAGAGTGTTAGTCGTGTTTCTGTAAGATAGAGCTATTAATTGAAACATTTTTATAAAAGAGGCCTAACTTAGAAAATAATAAACATTTTTCTGCAAAGTACGTAGACAAAAGGAACTTAGATTTAAGACATTCCTCATTTTTCACCTTGATTCTGGGAATTCGTCGTGTTTTATTTAATAGAGTAAAGAAATAACAAAATAATCGAGAACTAGTGAGAAAGCCACAATTATCGCTGTTGCAATTAGACGCGTCATTGCGCCACGGTGGCCTCCGGGCTTAGATTTGTAATAGCAATTTTTTTTTAGTATTTCTGAGAGATAAATAATAGATACCTAATAAATAAAAAATATATTATATCTTGTTTAAAAGCTTAAGCAAAATATTAAAAGCTTACTATACATATTTTATTTCATAAATACAATTTTAAAGTTACACCACTTTGCAACGGCCCACAATTATCGTACATCGGTCCCGATATCTAATTAAATCGTTATGTTGTTGATTTTAATATTCTAATTTTGAAGTGTGAACCTTAAACACACTCTACGTATGTTTAAACTAAATCAAAATCATGTATTTACATATGAAATAAACCAAGCGTGAGAATGTTTAAAATCCTTACAACTACAAGCCCTTGTAGTGATTAGGAATAAATAATATATGAAATAATTTTAATAGTGACTTTAATTCTCAACCATGCGTGTGCATATTGATCAGTGGAATTTAACGCCGCATTTCGGTTACTATAACACTGCACCACTGTTGCTCTAAGCGATAACACAAGTAACTTCCTCAAAACTCCCTTAAAATCAAATTAAAATTAAAAAAAAAAACAATATGAAAAATCGGCGATTCAAAGTAACCCAGTATAGAATCGTTCTAAAATCGTCTGTTGTATAGCATATTTCAAGCTTAGCTCTAATTCGTGCCGGTCGACAGCGACAAATGATACCTGTTGAGTCTAACGTGCGCGAGTCATTCAGTTATGTTCTGTTTTGTATGGACTTTTTGGTTTTTGTTTAGTTTAGTTAGTAAGTTAGTTAAATAAGTTATGTTGGTAGTAATGGGGAAAGATAATTTAGTAAATGTAAAATCTCAATAATTTAAATATTCTTTATTGAAATACACAAAATTCAATAATTTCTATCACCAAAGGCTGGGAAGGCAGTTAAAAGCAAGGAATTCTTAAGTTTATTAGTTTTTTTTAAGACAATCTGAATTGATTGTTAAAACTCGTGGCCGCGCTATGAATTTATATTTCGTCCCGAAGTTATTCTACTTAATTTCAGAATTTTACCCTGTAAGAATGAGAACAACAACCGGTAGTAGTCAGAGGGAAACTGGACACCCAGAGTTAAGCCACTCCGTTTCCACAAAGAAGTTTCCCTTCCGTTCCCCTTTTTTCGACGAAGCCTTAAGGCATTCCTATCGAGTGGCGAAACTCAACACCGCCTATTGACTTGTCACCAGATCGAAGTAATATAAGTGTTAAATGTCTCATTGCGAATGGAAATCGAACTCACAATCAATTCATTCGCATCCTTGTGTTCCCGCGCTACGAAACATCCCACCTCAAACTAAAAATCTAGTACTCCAATATCCATAATTGTAAATATTTACATACACAAAAAAACCCCTGTCAGGGAATCAAACTCACTTCACCGTGCCATCAGCTAGTTAAAACTCAAACTACAGCATTATTCAACTTGTTGCACAATATATATAAAATGGGTTTCCCTCATATGTATGTACTCACTCAGCTACGTCCTGATCTACTATCATTTGTCTCCAGCTGTTTAGAATCACGACTTCACCATTCTCGGTGGCTTTATCAGAATAGTCAAGTTAAGTGTTTTTGTGACAAGTTAGTCGAATTGATTGACGAGAAGTACTGTTTTAGAAAACGGGATTTGAACCCGCACCGTAGAATAACATTTTAAAAATGTAAAAAATATTTGATAAAGGAGTATTTTATAGCACGATGGTCAGACAGGATCTAATGTCAAGGCATTTTGTTGGATTTTTGTTTGTTTTTTTAAATCGATTAAACATTATTATTATTAATCTCTTTAATTCTCAGTATTAATCGAGAGAAAGAATTATTTTACTTCCTAGCTCTAATAATAAGAAAAAAAGAACGCAACGTCAAGTTCCGCCACAAATGTTTCTAAAAAAACTAATTTTAATAAGAAACCAATCAAAAATCGAATCATCCTTTACCTTCGCTAATGTTGTACTAGTAGCTAGATCATACAAAACGTTGCTGATCTCATATATTGGATATAAACTTGTTGAGCGACGACGTCACACCGATGTCACATCACTAACAGTCGTTTGTCATTTGAGTTACAAACGAATACATCGTTCGGATTTAGTACTGATTTAGAATTGTGTGTGGAATTAAAATGATTTCTGATTTTATATTTATGTACATTTTTTTTATTAGTTTCACGCTGTATCCCGCAGATAGCAGAGTAGGCAGAGTGGGAATCCAGTATTCGGGGCCAGTCGTGGCACAAGCGTGCAACTAAACGTGACCGGTTGAGAGTTCGATTCCCATGTGAGGAAATGAAATATTTAATATTTTCATTTTTTTCCACTGTTAACGAGCTAAACCGCGGCGTTGAGTTCTGCCACTCATCACGCAATAATTTAAAATTTTGGTGGAAAGTGGGGAACGGAAGTGTCTTAATTGAAACGAAGTGCCTTAGCACTAGGCCTTCTTAGATTCTCTCTGACTGCTTCGATATGTGCGAAATACAACGTGGAGAAACATACACACATGAAACTTCAGGACTTAAAAAGTTGAAGTTATATTTTCCAAATTATGTAAATGAACTTGGGAACAACGTTTACTTTGAAAGTAACCGCACGCTATTCCCTACTTACCGCCGAATTCCGGAGGAATTGAGTGTTGAGTGGCGGAACTCAACGCCGCGCTTTACCTCGACACCATAGTGAAGAAATGAAAATATAAATTACGTATACTTTCATACAATTTATATAGACACACAGCATCAGTAGCATACACTAAAACAAAAAAAAAACAATATTTATTAGGTTTTTGCATTAAGATTAAGCCTGCCTACCCATTACTTAACCTATCGAAGTCGCTACTATCAGGCGCCTTACGTTACAAGCCACTGTACTCAATTAAACTGATAAATATTGATAAGCGAGATAACAATTGGGTACCTATATATTTTTATAGTATTAAATATTTATATGTTACATTGATTGGGGTTAGGACACAGTGGGACTGTACACGAGATGGCTCTGGATTGGAATCCAGTTTTTTTTGAGGCATTGTGTATTGAGCGGCAGACCTCAACGCCGCGCTTTGCTTCGACATGGCAATATACATTTGAGTAAATATTTTATCTCCTCAAGTGGGTATCGAGTCCACAACCAGTCGGTTTTACAGTCACACTTTGTGCCCCTGCACCTTGAGATTGCTTTTACAATTACTTTAATCGTCATTACTGTGAATCATTACAATATAAAATACCTACTTATAATATAGTAGATTTTTTAATCAATTTTAATACATTACAATAACTGACACAAGGTCTCCAACCTTTGAAATGATAATCACATATTTTTTTTATATTAATCAATCAAGCACATACCTAAATTCATCAAAATGATTTCGTAAAGTCACTGTTTGCGAAAGTAATTTGTCAGGTTTGTTTATCTCTAGACATTTTTGTTTCTAAAGAGAGAAAAGGAGCAGACTTCTTATTTATATTTTTAGTTGGTTAGAGGTAGAGGGAACCTGAAACACTTCAATCCCGTTAAGATACTTTCGTTTCTTGCTTTCCGCCAAGTTCTGGATGTGTGTCACACAATAAAGCACGTTATTGAGTTACGGCACCCAACACACAATGGAATGGGGGAAAGAGAGTGACCTTATGCTAGGTAGTAGTTAAAAAAATACCTTATTAAATATCCAATCGACCAAAATATATTACAAGTTTAAATTATGTTTGAAATAAATCCGTTTGAATAGTTCAAAACTTATATAAATTTATAGAAGATGTATGTAAAATCTTTGTTTGTATGCGGGGAAATTACATGTCATCCATAATTGAGACCGTCTGGGATTGATTAAATGGAAACTTTATGTTTATGCTGTAAAAATATATTTTTTTATAATATTTACACATACACACACCATAATTCAAGAGAGGCATATGACTGTGCACGTGACGGTTCGATTCCCACTTGAGATAATAAAAGGTTTAATATTTTCAGTTCTTCGCAAGGTAACAAGGGAAACTCCCGCATAAAGCGGTATACAGCGGAAACTTAAAAAACATTGAAAAAATATATTTCACTAGCTTTCACTTGCGACTTCGCCCGCGTGCCAAAATGAAAATAACTAAGAATTGACTTACAATCAACTGACTTGATTGAATTGACTCACAAATAAAATAACTAGAATATTCCATAAAAAATACGCTACATGTATTATGCATTTTGAACCTTTCAAGACGCAAAAACAATTTAAAACCACTGTGCCACACAACCGTACGTACGATATGGACAATCTAGTCCAAAATACTTACAATTGACCGTTAATCTGCAAAAAGTTCAATGTAAATAATATGAAACGTCGCACAATCGCTATCAGACCGCTGCCAGGATAAGCTACCATCTGCCTATGATCGATCATGTGATAAGGGACACCAGCCCGAACGATTACACCTGATAACGCGCTGTATAGGTAGTGTGTAATCAAAGCTTCGAAAAAATCTAATATCGAAAATAAAGTAAACATATCAATCAAAATTAATAGTAATATATGCTAGCTTTGTATTTATTTGTACGTGTTTAGTTTTTTTTTTGGTTTCACGTTATATCCTGTATCGTAAATAAGGGAAGGCAGAGTAGTTGAGACACTCTGTTCCCTACTTGTGGTAAGTTTCAAGATATTGCGTGTTAAGTGCAAAAACTTAAGTCCTTATTTTATTTAGTTTCAAGAGATCAAGAACAAAACGGAACCTCTAAGCAAATGGAAATTTGTAATCATTCATAATATTGACCTCCTAAAAAAGCCTATGCGATAATCTATAATAAACACAGATAAAAAATAACTTTCGAAACAATCATCACATCAAACTCATCAAATCACGAACATCTAAAGATAAAAACAAAAAAAAGAATAAGACAGTTACTTTCCTCCAAATACTTGCACAAAAACCTATTTTACCTCACCGAAGATCGACATAACGGTGGCGTTTGATAACAAAATGAGATATTATCAAAATGGTGAATTCTGTTGAAATTATACCATTGTTTTCGTAAAACGACCACTCACTGTCCCATAGACGTCTATTGGAGGCATCGCCGCTAGGCATAGAGCATTTTCGATCATTTGGACAAACGTGGCTAGCTCGGAATAATTCTGTATCATGATAACGTCGAGAGAGATGACGCTGTCCTGGTATAGTATCTGACTGTTAACGCCGACGGTTGTGAGTTGGATTTCCACAAGGCAATGTATGATTTCTCTTACTCTCTGCCTACCCTGTTATAAGCGGGATACTGCGTGAAAATGAAGAAAAAAACGATGACGTCGTTAAGAATTGACTGGCCTGGCACTGACAGCCTGGTCAAAGGAAACCCTTCGACCAGGCTGGAGGCTTTAGGCAATCCATTTAGCGCATCATTGATGAGATGCATTTTAATCAATTAACTCGCAAAACGCGGTTCACGAGCCATTGGGCAGTGAAATAAGGCCCACCGCAACGTTTTCGGTGTGTAGGTACTTTGGAGTATCTCCGGTTTCAAAATTTTTGACGTGACGTCTCACTTTGTGTACAGGGTGGAGCGAATTTGGTATAGGATATATAAGATTTTAAAAAATCCGTTTCACGCAGTATCCCGCATATTGCAGGTTAGATAGTGTAAATCTAATGCAAAGACTCGTTCAGCCATAAGATTTTTTCTTCAATTTGTATATTATGACATTCCTAAAGAAATTTTTGTCTATCGCTTACACTATTATGATTAAATTTTTGTAATCAAAATAGATAATTTATCTATTTATATAAAACACTCAGCTATCTCACCCTAAAAAACAACACAATGCTTTAATTGTTCATAATGCTTAAGACTATCGATACCTACATAAATTTAGAATTTTATGTACCCAAATAATTTATCAGCATTTAAAACAATATATAGAGTTCATCGTAGCCCAGTGGCATAAGGGTGTTGTTGCAATGCTGATGCTCTAATATTTTCATTTTCTCGCTCCGGTAAAGTGCATGGTTTCGCAACTCAACACGGAATGCTTAAAAATTCGACGGAAAGTTAGGAATGGAAGTCATAATGGATACGACTTGTCTTAACACTAGGTTCCCAGGTTCCCTCCATGAGATACAATGTGAAGCTAAAAAAAAGTACAAAAAAATAATTTTACGAGCAAACCAACTACCTATAACAATATCGCTAACGACAGGTTCAACAAATTAAATCACAGCCTATATATTTAAAATTTTTGAACGACAACCTTATAAGCGAAAATCGTTTTTCTTATTTTGTCTTACAGCTCAGGTTTTGGTCTGTCGTTTAGAAATTTGATATCAGATTGAAGGCTGGTTTTAAAGTGCTTCATAATAAATACTCACTCACATCTCCACATATAACTGCTTAACAAATCATTATTTCATTAGACGGTCAGCATATTTTTTTCGCTACCGTGTAAAGTTGAGTTATCTCTATTATTGTCTCTGTTTTTCTTTACTTTCTGTCCTTACTTTTCTTAATAAATAACAATTAATTTATATTATGATCATCATTCATTCACATTGACGTTTATGTCTATTCTACGTACTATAAGAAATTAGAGCTAGTATAAAAAAACGAACAACTGTACTTGCGCACGAAGGGTTCTGTACCATTATCTTTAAAAAATGGCAAAAAAAATCATATTTCATACAACTATGAGCCCTAAAATATTTATTATGTTCTGTTTATTACATCATCTATATCTGTGAAATATATTCTACTCTCTACCACGGTTCATGAGACACTGCCTGGTGACATACGGACAGGACTACGGTCAGACAGCGATCCCGTCCGATCCGTTCTCCATATTATCGCCTGAATTCGAGACATATCGCGTTGAGTGGTGCAAGTTAATTGCGTGTTTGTTCATGCATAAATGGAAATAATTCACCAAATTGGAATCAAACTCACAATCATCACGATTTTAGATAATCTGTCCTACTACCCCAAAACGACCTCAACTCTACTATCCAGAAAGGAGTTGACCGCATGTTTTTCGAAGAACACAATCTTGTAACCGTAAATCAAGTGACATGTACATTTTAATTCATACAAAGTGAATGATGATAAGAGCTCATAAAAATTATATATGTTGAAATCGATAATCACGAACAAAATTATGTCAGCCGATAACAAACTCCAAATAATTGGTCAGTTCTGCCTAGAATGACTAACGACAATCAATCAATCACTTGGTTTGCGTAACGTCGTGTCCGTGATAGCCCTGTTTAATGCGTAATTTTCCTGGTTTTATCATATTTCTATGTATAGTTCGAATCGGTTTTATTTAAGAATTTTATAACAATTGTGATTACGATGATTACATATTAAAAGTATTTGTCTGAGTCCGGTCCTAAAAGAGTGTTATGTCCTGTCTGGTTAGTTTCTTTTCTTAATTTGCTAAAAGCTTTTGACATTTAATTTCAATTGTATTTTGTATCTATATATTTAATAAGTATAGTAAATTTTATTATGGGACAACTTTTTTAACATTGTTGTACGGAGTGTTTTGACACTAGATTCTTTCTAGTCACTCTTTTATTTGAGAGTAATGAAGAAGAAGCTGACCAACTTTATAAGTTCGGCTTATTACTATTTGGTATCTGTGTCAATTTGGACACGATACGTTTTAGTGTTATCAGTAATCTTTCTTTGACTTGTTCCTGATTAAAAGTTCCAATATAATAAATAATGTTACAATTGTTTTGTTTTTTTTTTGAACTTAAACTTATCGAATTTAAAATTGAGCTTTCATTGACGAACGTTTATATTAGACCACGTTCTCTACTTCAGTATCTTATCAGATTTTAACAAATCAATTGAAAACAATCGTAGCACAGCCGTTCAACGTCGTCGGTTACGTGTTCGATTCCCACTCCGCAATGAATTATTTTCATTTCATCGGACTAGAAATAAGACAAAGCGCAGCATTGACAGTGTTTTAACACTAGTTTCCATTATGAAATTTAGTTAAAGGATACAACGTGCAACTATTTCTTAATTATTAACCTCCATATAAAAACAAAAACACAGTCATTTGCCAATCAGCGTAATACCAAGTTAAGAAAAACGACCTCATGTTTGTCTCATTTGTTCACAGAAGAAGCAACCAGTCCAGACAGCGGTGTGAAGGACCAGCGGGAGACGGGGGCGCGGGACGGCGAGGGGACACCCGAGTCCCCCGCGTCCCGCGTCTCGCCGGATGACAGGGACATAGAGCACAGCATCCCAGCAACTCTTATACAAGATCCTAATGCTGAAAGGTAGAGAGTTTTTTTTATTACTATGTTTTTTTTTATTTTGAAGCGTGAAACTAAAATCAATGAATAAATTAATAACATATCTGCGTCTAGCTAGAGTCACACTGTGTTTAGTGCAATTTTTTGTTCTTAATTTTTAGCTTAAATTGAAGAGTTTGTGGTAATTGGAAGAACTTAACGCCGCGTTTTTTCTTACCAGAAAATACATAATGATTCATTCAATAAGTGGCAATCGAATCAACAATCGTTATGTTTACAGTCTATGTCGTTGCACCTCGACTGCCTCAGTGTAGGTTTTTCTCTGGGTTCTTGTGGATAAAAAAAATATAAAATTCATTGAGTAATGTTTGGTCTTGCCCTTTACATTATAATAGGTACTAAGGAACTTATATCATTATGAATCAGCTTCACGCTGTATACCGCACACAGCAGGGTAGACAGAGTTCCCTCTGCCTACCCTGCGTCAGAAGTAAGTGTTAAGACACTCCGTTTCCCACTATCTGTCGAATTCTGGAGGCATTGCTTGTTGAGTGGCAGAACTCAACGCCGCGCTTTGCTCGGCACCGCAGAGCGAAGAAAAGGAAATATAAATTTTAATAAATATTGCATCTCCTCGAATGGCGAACGAACCCACAACCAGTCGGTTTTACAGTACTGTTTGTTATTTCGTATAAATAATCCTTATCAGATTTTTAAGCCACGTGGTTTTCCTGCTACGTATTAAATTAGCAATAGTGATTAGGTAAATAAGATTTGGTGCTTTTAAATTTATGAATTGATGGTAAGCCTCACTATTTTGATTTAACTTTTTGTATTATACCGCCTATAGTAAAACGCCTATAGTAAAGAGAACAAACAAATTGTGAAATTAACATTCGTCTCTCAATTTTTCCGACATTAAGTTTTATGTGGTGAAACTAAATATTCCTACGCAGTGTAATAGCAGTCAGTCACGGTATTATATTCAATATTTTTATTTTCTGGCCCTGGTAACAAGGCAAAGCACGGCGTTGAGTTTCGCCAGTCAACACACAATGTCTTCAGAATTCAGCGGAAAGTGGGGAATGGAAGTAACTCGAGAGTAACAGAGTATCTTATCATATATACAGCGTGAAATAAAAAAAACAATATACATAGGTAATTACGTACTTGTAGTTCTTAGTGAAAATTTCAAGTTAATCCTTAATTGACAGAAAGTAATCATTTTTTTATCTTTTTTTTTCATCATAATTAAATGCTTATGTAATAAAATTTGACGTTTCTAAGATTTTTTTTTACTTATTACACCTACTGAAGTACATCCGTGTACATACAGATAATAAAAGTATAATAATTGAGATACGTATCATTGGGTATGTATGTATTTTTGTAATTTAAATATTTTTTTATTTTTTTTTTATGGCAAATATCGTTTCACGTTCCGCGCGCGCTTGACGTGTTGGACGCGGGTTCGATGAACTCATTATTTTCATTTCCTAGTTCAGCAGCTAGCTGCAAGATTAAGAACTTATAGTAGATAATTTCTTAATAAATAAGTTAAATTACGGCTTGAATTTATATTTAAATGAACAAACAACAAAAATGTTATAAATTTAAATATAGACTCGTTCAAATTCAAACCTACAACGACCAATCACACCAACACAACTTAAAACATTCCTTCTAACTTCACTCATAAAAAAACATAAAAAGAAAATCCATTACAAAATATGAAATTCGATAGAAATATGAATAACCAAACGCAACGCTATCTGCCATACATTCGTAACACTCCCGACACGAGCACATTGTCTACTTGACGGTGGTCTCGCCTTCAATCCGCTATGTCCACTTTAACGACCCTATTGTTTTCAATGATCAGTTGTCAACTGACAAACCAAATAGCCTAGGCGACTCCATACCATCTCTATTCCTATCATATAAAGCATATATTTCCGTGCACAAAGTTGCTACGTAAACTGGCTGGAACATCGAAATGAATGGATGCGCGATACTGACAGCTAGTAGGTAGTGACACTAAAAAATATCAAGAATTTCTCATTTGACACTCCATCAATATCTGTTATAGTGGAAAGGATCTATCTTGATAATTATCGCGAGTGATAAAAAGGGAATTTTTAGTGTAAATATATTATATGATTTATTAAAGTGCATTAGTAGTTAATAGCGAAAATTGTATTATTTTGCGTGTGTTTTTTTTAAATTGTAATATATAAGATTGACTGTCTAAGCGTGACAGTGTTTTGGGTACAAAAATTATCATGAAAATTAGAAATTTAAATTTAGTATGTTTAGGAACTTAGCGTGCGACCGTCTTGAATCGTGATGCAGCGTTGTGGTTTCAATTTCCTTTCAGGGGAATTAAATTATTTTTAAAGAATGGAATGACTTGTCACTAAGATATTATATAAAAAATAAAGCATTTTAAAAATTATGTAGACCACGAAATGCGGTAACAAAAACATAAAAAAGTTAATTCATTATGAAGTATATTGTGATAAAACTGTGTTTTTCTTTATTGTAAAGACATACAAGAAATTAAAAAAACGTCAATTACTACCAACAGGTTGTTAGATTATAAATAATAAAATATATGATTCAACCCAATCAATTTTAATAAATCATTCAATAAAAATAGAACCTGCTATCTTTTTGATAAGAGACCACTGCATTACGACGGGCTTTATCACAAGTACATGACCACACAGGTGGATTTTCACCTTCAGTACGCATTTTTTTCTTTAATGGTAGTAGTAGTAGTAGTGGTACTTTATATATATAAAGAAAATATTATTATTATATAACAAATCTTAGGCCAGTCGTGGCGCGGGAGCAAACGTAAGACTGTAACCGTGACAGGTTAATTTTTACACTTCTTTGCTCTTGTTCTCTGGTAATGAGGCAAAAAGCGGCGTTGGGCTCCGCCACTCAATACCTAATGTCTCCAGAATTCGGCGGTAAGTGGTGAACCGAAGTGTCTCATCGGAAACGATCTACGTCTACTCTGCTATATACGGAATATTGTGTAAAAAATACTACGGAAAGAATAAGGAATAAATGATTTTATTTAATTGAAGTCTATTTGTATGTATACATGTGTAAATATATATATATATTTGTATATAAAATTAATCCTTTATCAAATATCTGTAAAACTTATACTTACTACTGTACTCGTACCTAATATAGAACAAAATCACACTCTGTTACATGCTTATCCCACATCTAAGATGCATCTCACAATAAAAAGATATACCATAAAATTAATTTTTCAACAACTTAATTAGGTTTCTAATATTTTTAAACCAATAAAAACTGGACTCTACTTTGCAGGTAGAGCCTTTTTGTTATTGAAATGCCACTAATGTAATGTTGCTTTTACAATTTCGATCTTATTCCTCTATTAATAGCGTATGTAATATAAAATATAAATAATTTCAACCGCATAAGATATTTGTAATGTATACGTAAACTGCTCAATCACTGTCAATTAGGTGCAGTGAAGAGATGTCATCAATCATAAACATTCTCTAGAGCTGAATGATCCTGAGGGTCTATTGTTTAGAATTTGGACTTCTTGTATTTATATATTTCAAGATGATGTTTTCACTATATTATAGAGGTTCACGCTTTATCTCGTATCAAGGTAGAGGGAACCAAGAGAAAGACACTCCCTTCCCTCTGGAATGCGTAGGCACCAGAGCAAGAAAATAAAAATATTTCGTTTCCTTCCTTGTACGCAAACTAATGAAAAAAATCGTCTCTACATATTTTTCTTAACAAAAAAAATTACGACTTCCAATACGCTACTCCTGACTTCTATAAATCAAACAAAAAAAACAAATACAATATTCAAATTATCAACATTCCGCTGTTTTATAGCTCCGAGACAGAGACATCTGTACCGATTTTAAAATTCACAATATAACTGCGAAATTATTCAAACCATGTCAGGTGTCCCCCATACGCCCGCACGACGTAGCATTTGCCTCGAAAACTACACATATATATATATATAAACTAAATTTATCCTTATAGGGTAAGGAAATGGCTAAATACCTTCGTGGTGTTTGTTGGTGGAAAGTCCATTTGTGGGGGAGTTTGAGGTTCAATTATGATTTGAGAGTAGATGATTTTTTTAAATGAGTTAACTAAAATATAGTTTATTTAATCACTTATTTTTGCTTTATTTGCATAAAAGTACCAAAGAAATGTAAATTATTTTAATATGATCGAAATGGTTAAGTGAAATTGGACTTTGAGACCGAAATGTCTAACATTAAATTCCTTCTACCTATATATAATGCCGGTACCGATCTTGATTATACAGGATTTAGTTAAAAAAAATTAACACAAAAATTTCATCAAAAACAGTATTTCCGATGTTCGTGATCGCTTACAATTCATGTCACATAAACACTGGTGATTGATTGACCCGCAGCCAACTAATGCGTAAAGGAAACTATAAACAGCTGGCGATTTTGTTGAGTTTCGTCATTTTAAAAGTTTTTTTTTGTCGTGACGGGAATTGAACCCACGCCATGCTTAATGAATTATAAAGCTAGTTTGTTTTGTATACCGTCTGTTGTTTTAATTTAATTTGTATAGAATTGTGTTATCTATCTGTAGAAAGTTAATACATTTTTTGAATCTTTTAAACAAAAAATAATTTATTTTATATTATAAGATTACTTAATATTTTTTGAGGTTCCTCCACCCAACACAAAGCCAGTATAGGAAGAAAAGAAAACCAAATTTTTTGTAGGCAATAAAACAATACATGGAGTCTATCTAAGATCCTAGTTAAGAGATTCTAAAAATTATAAGCAACATAAACAGGTCTGATTTTCATAAACAGGTCAGATCTGCTCAACATGTGTGGGTTCGACATCCGCTCAGAGAGTCTAAGTTCATCTCTTTACCAAAGTAAAGAGACAAAGCGCGGCGTTGACTGCCGCCACCTAACACATATACTCTGAAAAATTGTATGAAAAATGGGGAACGAAGTGTCTTAAACAAGATTCCCTCTGCCTACCGTCATATATGCTGAATACAGAGTGATGTTAAACCACAAAAACACATACATTCAAACGTATCGCGCCTTTTCAAACATACTGTATATAAAAGGGGAATTTTTGTTAGAGGAAATCTGTTCATGATATGTGTAAATCCATCCCTTGTCCGTTAAAGGGGCTGCTGACGTTTTGTTACCGAGATTTTCTTGTCAACCCTGTTGGTAATCTTTGCGAAAAGTTGTCTTTTACTAAGGTGATCCGTTGAGATATACAATATATACAGATACGTAATATGGAGTTTGGGAAGCCAAGTCTTAAGCATCTAATAAGAAATTCTTAATTATGTTAAGATTAACTATTTTGATAAATTAAAATCAAAATTAAGAAAAGAACAACTCCATCCTTTATGCCCCATAGATGGTTAGGTACTTTGAATCTATTGTTAGGACACTCTGCTTCTCACTTTCCCCCTAATTTTGAGACTTTTTCTTTTAAGTGGAAGTCGATGCCGCGTTTTGTCTTGTTACCAGAGCGAGAAAATGAAACAAATCTTGCCATCAAGTTGGAATCGAAACGCAAACATCGCTTTTAGTTCAAAGTCAAAGTCAAATTAGTTATTTAAATTTAAATACAATATTTCTTGATCTCATCAAATCTTGTAAGAAGATTTGGATCCCACACAATATCTATAAAATGGAATTGGAGACTGGACAATAGGTTGACTTGAATTAAAACATTTGACTCTAAATTAAAAAAAACTTTTTATTTTTTATTATATTCTGATTTAAAGTAATATATTTTAATATCACGAAAAAGAAACGCGGTGTTGAGTTCTGCAACCTAATAAACCCACAATGTCTCGAAAATTAATCGGAAGTTGGAGTGCTGAATGGCTTAACACGAAGTTGATTCTGGTTTCTCTTCTTCTAGTTTTTACAATATTAACAAATGTCTGTAGTCTAAAGTAACTTGTTTTAGATATTTTATCATACAAGAAGATACTTTTCAACTTTTGTCTTACTTTCTGTCATACTCTATGTACTATATATAACTTTATTTAATATGTACGTTCGTTCACTCATAATAGAGTAAACAATTCTCATATAACTCTTTCAAAACATAGAAATAATAATACATTTCATATATTTATTAGATAATAAACATATTTTTCATGTCATACTTACAACATGTCATCGGAACAGTCACTGCACGTCCTCGCGCATACGCTTGCATTACGCAGCGCCACCCCTTACCGCTACATACAACCATCTCTTTCACCCCCACCTATATCTCCTACAGTGGAGCATCCATCTCTCTCTAACCAAGCAAGGGAGGGGAACCAGGGGGAGGGGGGAGGGGAGATGCAGGCGGGTCGTAAATCACGCGGCGTCTCATTCCACGCGGGACCGTCGTCGGCGTCGGTACCGCACTTCCCTTGTAGCCGCCGTAGTGGCGCGTCTTACGCGACGTGTTTATAACTGGGAGGTTTTGAAAGTGATTATTTTTGTGTTTTTAATGGATTCATCTATATATTTGGAGCTATAAGATAATTTGCTAAGTCCAAAATGATCGTGGAACCCGACCATGTAAGGTATGGAATGGTTTTGTTTTATTTTGTAGAGTTAGTTTTTTTGTCTTTTGAACTAAGTTGTCGGTCTCATTTTCTGACTCTACATTTCTGAGTAAATTGTATTAAAGTATTAGAAATAAAGTATTACGTTTCGTTTTTTTTATTTCTATGAAAGTTAACTATTTGAGAATCTTTCAAGTTATTTTTGTTAAAAAATTGTTACCAATTTCAACATTTCGATCAAACTCCACAACAAAATCGTTCAATGTTACACTTCAATAAAAATAATCTTTCTCTAAGATATGTTGTGTTATCATTGTGTTTAAATTTAGTTTCATATTTACTCACTATCATTAATCTATTTTTTATTAATGAAGATTAGTCAATAACCGTTTATTCATTGTCATTCGTTATCTAGATACCTTGAATAATTAATCGATTCATAGATTTACTTGCCCGATTTCTTTTTTTTCCGCATACTTTTGTTTTTTTTTTTATTTTGTATCTATAAGTCGGTTTATTATTTAATCTTAATGATACGTTACGTCTCGTTTACTAAAATATAATCAAAGATAATTTAGTGTTAATTCACAGATTGTTTCCACATTTCGTTTATTTTTCAGTCTAATTCAGTTATGCAAATGAAAAAGTGAAAATCGAACCCATGACTATTTCATGTACAATAGGACATTTCCATGAATTACTTTGGTGTCATTGTATAAATTTTCTTATAAAATATCTGATTTTATTTTAATATTGCAAGGCCGTCGTGACACAGGGGCGCAACTATAAATGTGTCGATTTTGAGTTTGATTCCCACTCAGGGGAGTGGAATATTTAATATTTTCTCTTGCTCGCTCTGGTAACGAAATTAAACAAATAAATTTAAAGGATTATTTTATATAAATTTGTCCTGTATTTATACTTTTTTTGAGTATCTCGCATACAGTTGGGAAGGCAGAGGGCTACTGCTAACAGACTCGGTTCCGAAAAATTTTCGAGACATTGTTTTCATTGCATGTTGAATGGCGTATCTCAATACTTTGTGTTTTTTCTAAAGCGAGGAAAATAAAAATAAATAATTCCACTAAACCTGAATCGAACTTACAACCATCGCTCGTAAGCGTGATATAGACGAGCGTCTGATTATAAAGTCAGACTAAAAAAATAAGAAAAAAAAAATAGTTACGTAAACTATATAAGAAAAACAATATATACGAGTATGCATAATTAGTTGAACACTAATATATGTGTAATGACCATATGGCAAGGACATGTTAATGATAAAGAAAAATAATTTCTAAAACACATGTGACTTTATCTATCTTTTATATTTTACAAAAACCGGTTTCAGTACAAACAAGACGATTTTATTTAATAAAATATTAGTCGATTTTATACAGATTAGGAAAAAATAATTAATTATTGGAGAAAAAATATGGTAGCCACAATATCTTATATAGATATATTATAATAAAATTGTAACTGATCGCTGTCTGTATATGGACGATATATGAGAAAAATTAGAAAAATTTATAAAATGTTAATATTGCCAAATAAATATGTTAAATAGTAGAACATTGTAATTTGGAATTTAAGGCCAATAGGCAGCGTAGGGAAAAGTGGAGAAATGATGACGAGAATTTTCCGAAATTCCTACGAAAATGAGAAACTTAATTTTATTTTTTATAGTTCAGCAAATAAAGTTTTGGGCTGCTACTAGTTCTTGTATTTTATTTACCTTCATATTGTAACCTGAAAATAACCGAGTAGACCGAAGAAACTTGGGAACCTAGAGTTAAGACACTTCCGTTTCGCACGTTCGGTTAAATTTTGGAGGTATTGCGTGTTGAGTGGCGGAACTCACCGTCGCGCTTTATCTGATTACCAGAACGAGGAAATAAAAATATTAAATATTTCATTTCCTCGAGTGGTATCAAACCCACATCTTATCTCGCATACAGTCGGATATTAGGCCCCTGCGCCACGACTGGCCACTAGTATTGATATAAATATTTTAAATATGTATGATAAATAATAATTTTTCTTTATAGTCCTATTAAGTGGCTCTGTATAGCCGCCATGGTGGTATGTATCTACATAATGATATGTTGGTAGGTACGTCTGTTAAAACAATAACTTTTGTTTTTTATGTGACAGGTGAGGTTGGAGTTTATGTCAGTAAAAACTGTGTACATTGCCATAAATTATCCACTATAAGCTGGATTCGAATACATTGACAAATGATTTAATTTTAAATTTGTATTTAATCATGTATATTTTTAAGATTAATAAATGTTTATATATAAGTGTGATAGGTTATTTTTGGTAGGATAAAATTTGTTTTTATTTAAAAAAAATAACATTTCGTTTTATTTGTTCACAGGGATAGTCCAAGATGTTTGTCGCGGGAGTCGTCAGGGGCGCCGCGATGTCCCTCAAACGACTCAGTCTACTCCGGGCGGAGTGCTCCCAGTCTGCCGCTGCCAGCTGCCCTCTCAGCCGCTCTGCCAGCCGCATTACCGGCCGCCCTCCTCCCACCCCATTCAGCAGCAGTAGCCGCCTACCTCGGCGCTGCAGCCGCGGCCGCCCAGCAGAGACTCCTCATGTCCTGCCACGAAGATATGACAGATTCTGAACGAAGCGACGCTGTCCTAGATTTTAGTACCAAAAGAAGTGAATCTCCTAATGATGATGATGATGAAGATGCAGTTAATCTAAGCAAGAATGAAAACGGGCCGCTAGATTTGTCTGTTGGTACAAGAAAACGTGGACCAGATGATTCACCGTCACCAGTACCGAGTAGAAAGAGTTCAAGATCTTCTGATTTTAAACCAATCACAACTCCTTGGGCGAATCCAGTAGCCCCACATTTGCCTTACTTTGCAGCAGCTGTAGCTGCCGCAAGCTTATCTCCTAAAGGTGGAGTACCAGCCGAATGGAATGGAAAAATGAAACATAGCACTCCTACACCCAGTGATGCCACTAAAGCTCTAGAGAAGATGAGTGAATTAAGCAGATTAGGAGGTGAGGAATTATTTAGATCAGTTCAAAGTGCTGCATTGAGCGCTGGACTTACTCCAAATGCGGCCGCGCGACATTCTGCCTGGCAATCGCACTGGTTAAACAAAGGAGCTGATCAAACTAAAGATGTATTGAAATGCGTTTGGTGCAAGAAGAGCTTCAATTCTCTTGCTGATTTAACTGTGCATATGAAAGAAGCAAAACATTGTGGAGTCAGTGTATCGGTACCATCATCAGGTGCCCCAATACCAGCTTCACTCCAGCCACCTTCAAGTTCGCCATCAACACCCTCTCACAACTCTTCATCTTCAAGCAGTTCATCTAAACCTAACCATAATGACCTTAATATGCTCATTAAAGAAAATATGCCAATACCAAGGAAGCTTGTTCGTGGTCAAGATGTATGGTTAGGTAAAGGTGCTGAGCAAACTAGACAAATACTTAAATGTATGTGGTGTGCTGAAAGCTTCCGATCGCTGGCCGAAATGACAAGCCACATGCAACGTACTCAGCACTATACAAACATAATATCACAAGAGCAGATAATTTCGTGGAAGTCTTCGGATGAAGCAAAAGGATCCAACTCCAGCGCTCCCGGTACTAATAATGCAGTACCTCCTTCAACAGGAACTAGTAGTCATGTTAGCGCTGTTTTAACTTGTAAGGTTTGCGACCAAGCGTTTAGCTCTTTAAAAGAATTAAGTAATCACATGGTTAAAAATTCACATTATAAAGAACACATAATGCGTTCGATTACAGAAAGCGGTGGTAGGAGACGACAGACGCGAGAAAAACGAAAGAAATCGTTACCAGTTAGAAAACTTCTCGAACTAGAAAGAGCTCAACATGAGTTTAAGAACGGTGAGGGTAACGGTGTCCCAATGGGTAAACCGATTAGGGATTTCGGTACTGGTAGTCGTATTACTTGCGAAAAATGTGGGGACAAAATTGAGACTGCGGTTTTCGTAGAACACATCCGACAATGCATCGGTGCGCCCATGTCGAATAGCCAAAGGAATTTTTTAAAGAGTGCTCTACTTTCTAATAATATAATTACGCCCGATGTGCCCGGTCATATCACGCCTACTAGCCGTGACGGACGTAAAAGTATCAATGAAGAAATTCCTTCGCCCGGGTCGGCCCATCATCGCTCCCCTTCTTCTGTCAATGATGCTTCACCTAGTTCCAAAGATCCCAACACGAGCAATGAAAAAAGCTCATCACCATCAGTACTTAACGCTATAGAGCAATTAATAGAAAAAAGTTTTGATACTCGTTCCCGGCACTCTGTACCTGGTATGCCAGGAGGTGCATCACACGCTCCTATCGGTTCAAGTATTCTGAAAAGGTTAGGTATAGATGAAAGCGTAGACTACACTAAGCCGCTAGTAGACCCACAAACAATGAGCATGTTGCGTAACTATCATCACCAGCAAGGCTACGGTCGTAGGGAACGCAGTGGTAGTGAATCCAGTTCTATGTCAGAGCGAGGTGGCAGTAGAGTTGAATCTCTTACACCTGATAGGAAATTAGACTCGTATCACATGACCCCACGTACTACTCCAGATACTCGCGGCTCCCAAACACCCGCTTCTGAAGATCGTCCCACTGAAGTTAGGATTAAGAAGGAAGTGACTGATGATGAAGAACGCGAAAACGGCGTCGATTTGAGTAGTCAACCAGTTAGGGTTAAGACAGAGGTAGATGATGACGAAGAACAGGCTAGGCCGAGTAGCGTGACTGAAGAGGACGTAAAACCCGTCCCTAAACGTGAAAGTGAGGGCCCGAGCCCTGCAGCTAGTCCGCGTAGCCCGGCTAGCGATCGGTCGGCACCGACGCCTGGTGCTGATAGGAAACCAGCTTCTAGCTTAGGAGCTTTGTCTTCCATGTTCGATAGTCTTGCTGGAGGTGGTTCTTCAAATGAACCTAGCTCTTCTCGCCGTAGCGGCAGCCACCCTTTAGCTGCTTTGCAAAAGCTTTGCGATAAAACTGAAACAAATACATCACGTGCGCCCGCCCCAGCTCCTTCTCCTGCTGGTCCTCCCAGCATCTTGACATTCAGCTGGGCTTGTAATGACGCAGTTGTTACCGATTCAATTATGAAGTGTGCGCTGTGCGATACTCCATTTATATCGAAGGGGGCATATAGACATCATCTTTCGAAGATGCATTTCGTTAAAGACGGCGCTTTGCCTGAGCCGGTAGTGGTGAAGGCCCCTCCCGCAGGGTCTCCCGGTGTACATAAAAGCGGCGGGTCCAACGCGGCATCCCCGCAGGACCCCAGGAGCCCATCTCAATCTTTCGACGAAAGTCCTCACTCCAAATTCCTAAAATATACGGAACTGGCAAAGCAGCTGTCAAGCAAGTACATGTAGACTAAGGTTGGTCGGCGATCAGTTGTGATGATAGCATATCCTGATACGAACTCGTCTAGGGTTAGGTCGCGGCGCGACGTTAAGTATTTCGAAACTCTTTGCCAATTTAACTATTTAGGTAACAGTTAGTTCACCGCATAGTTCGGTTAGTGTAATTAACGACTAGCGACATAAGTATACGCCAAACGTCTTACGTTCATATAGTGTAAGAGAATATTTTCAAAATATTGCCTTTAGACGGTTGTCGCGGCCGGAGGGAGAGGACGGAGAGGAGGGTGGCAGGGCTTCTTCCATACGTTTTAATTCCATTTCGATAATTGTAAATATAAGTCACATTAAGTTTTAAAAAGTTCAATTTCGATCTCTCGTTAATGTATATTATTTGCTAATGATCCAAACCCTTGGACGTCGCGTGTCGCGCGTAGACAGTATTTAAAGAAAATTCGTTGCAATATCATATAGTGTGGATCTTGTATCGCGTTAGTTAGCATTGATTGGTTTTTATGTATATTTTGTGTTTTTTCGTTTAGTGCTGATGTCCGTCGATGCACAATCTCGGAGATCAAATCTCAATTTAAGTTGTACATACGCAGTTCATAGCATGCAATAATAAATCTCTTTAGTGTAAATTTCCTTCTAGACGCCTCCGCGCGCGAGGTTGCTATTTATTATTTAGTGTTAAGTCTAACTAATGTAAGGGCGACTACTGTGACCGAGTGTATACCGTAGATCGGTTCAAATAACCGATCGATATTTTAAAAGTGATAATTATACATGTTTTCTTTAAAAAGGACTATTACATTCGTATACGCTTAGAACATTCTTCCTCTGTAACAGCAGATATACGATGTATATACGGTACTCGAGTGGAAACTCATTTTATATTATAAATATTGTAACTAAGTAAGTTCAAGATATCAAACAGTATCTTCTTGCACAGCCATACGGCGCGAAGTAAACAAGCTGTTCCTTTTAAGCTTCACGCTGTATCCCGCTAATAGCAGGGTAGGGTTCCCTCTGCCTACCTTTTTCTTTATACGGTTGTGCAATAAGACGCTAAGGTGAAAATTTTAAATGATAAATCTTTTTAATGATAATAATGAAACGTACGAAAATGTATACGCTAGCTCCACGATGAGACTTTGCTCATACTTTATTGATGAAAAAAAAAACACTGTGTTGAATAATTATTTTACCAAATTTAATAATCTTATTTAATATTTTATGTTGTATTTCAAAATGCAATTAAAAGCTCAAAGAAATATATATGTTAAATACTATATAATGTATTTTATTTATTCAATCCCTTTTTGTTCTTTAGCTTTAGAATTTTACTACCTATGTAAAAATAGAATCTAAATAAAAAAACACAATGCATTGAGTGAAATTTTGAGTGAAAAAAAAACCTTTAATAAATTTGAACAAGAAACAAATAGAAGTAACAAAAAATATTTTCCAATTAGACATAATATAAAAAAAAATCCGTTAAGTAAATAAAAAAGAACACGTAATATTATAGAGTAACATTTAAAATCAAAAACAAAAATGTATTTTTAAAGTTTAAAATAGTTTTTAAATAAGTTTAACTTACCTTTATTCATTGTCACTTTAATAACTAACAGATAAAGTTTATTATATCATTCATTGCACAGAATCGCATATAAGTAAATGTAATTAAGTTTTTAAGCAACAATAGAATATATTTTATTATTAAATTGCTTTCAATTTTTTCTTACTTTTTATTAATATCATAGACAAATCTTTAATATATTTAAAATAGGTAACAAAAAACATTAATACAGTAAAAAAAGCAAAAATTAAAATAAAATCTGTCTGGGAATCGTACTTACCACCTACATGATGTAGGTGCGACAAATCTATATCACAAACTATTCAATAAAATCAAAATCGACTACTAAAGGCGGTTATAATTGGATAATTTAAAACAAAACGTCAAATTAATTGGTCGTCATCAACATTTTGACAGGAAGGGGCTGCGTCAACTTATGGGACGCTGGAGCGATTTACGAGAATTTAGCTTGTAAATTTAGTAAATGATTTAATTATTTACTATTGTGGAACGTTCACGAGTATCTGATGGAACATGATGGCCGTGGGTTCGATTCCCAACACATGGAATAAATTAATTTCATTCCGCCTCAAGTCTCCGGCACATACACTTAATGTTTAGATAATGAGACAGTGTCTTAGCACTAGTTTTTACCCGCTAAGTCTAGGGTAAAGCGTGTAGCTAAAAAATAAAAAAAAAAACTTACATTAGTAACAAAATTTTAAATTATTTGATAAATTCCTGTGAAATTTAACAAGAAATGAGTATCGCAAAATTCTCAAAAAAAGTTTCCCAAAATTTGTAAGAAACGTGACAAATTAAATATGAAAAAAAACTTTTACTCCTAATCTATGTTTATATTGAGATACTTTCGTTTCACACAGTTTCCGTCGAATTCTAGAGACATTCGTTACTAGGGCGAGCAAAAGAAAATATTTAATTTTCCATGAGTAGGAATCGAACCCACGCAGACTCACGTTTACAGTCATACGCTTGAAACCCTGCTCCACGACTGGCCGTATATATAGTTAAAGTATTTATTTCCCTAATATAAAAGAAACGCAGTGTTACCACCCCTAAAACTATATCTCAAAAAATGGGCGGAAAACAGACAAACGTTAAACACAAGCCTACCAACCCATAGCTTATCAATGCAATAAATTAACAAAACTAAAATCTATAATTAAACAACAAAATTATTACAAAACGAAAACCATAAATGCCATAAAATTTGATAAACAGTCAAATAAATCATGCACGTTGCTACGGGATTGACGGTCGGGGGATGAGGGCCGATCATTACCTACTGTGTGGGGAAACAAAACAAAATGTCGTTTTAATTAGTGGTTCGTGTAATGATATTGTCTCGGCGATAGATTGATATTGTTATAGGTTAATTTTTTTTTGGAGCTTCACTCTGTATCACTTATGTAGTAGGGCAGGGTGAGGAAACGTAGTGTTAAGGCTTAAGATATTTCGTTCTATACGATTTTTTTTATCTTTAATTAGTAAATTTTATAAGTGTGGCGTATGTGCACTTTAAATTCGACAGTTACAAGTTCGATTAACACTCGGAGGAATAAAATTTATATTATATTTATATCCTCAATCACGTAACGAGGCAAAGCGTGGCGTTGAGTCCCGCCACTCAACACGCAAATATCCGAAATGTCTTAATGAGAACGAACTATGGATTCCCAAGTACCCTCTACATACCCTGCTATATGTGAAGCTAAAAAAACATATTTAGCTGAATCCTGTTTATTATTTCGTCCGCTACTCCAATACGAATCGCAAAATCATAGATCGTTATATTATTCAACGGCTACCCTCAAAACGATTTGCCTTATTCAAACTCTATTGCCCTCCTAATTATTATCAAAACAACCGTCGACTTGACGTCTTCACATCGACGTTGACGCCACCTCACCTTTATCACTGTAATGACGTCATCCATCGTCACGTTACGTACAGACGATTCGATTAAGTAAGTATATGTAGATATATATATTTTTTTCGTTTTATGCTCTATCTTGCTATATAAAAGGTTTACAAATAAGCAGAGGAAACCACCGTTTTCCACTTTCTGGCGATTTTTTCAAATGTAGCGTATTGAGAGGCGGAGCTCAACACCGCACTTTATTTTGCCTAAGTGTTATATGCCTAGTAATAAAATTAAAAAAAGCATTAATATAAAAGGAAAATTCAATTCAATTTTTCAAAACAACATTCTAAAATCTATTTGATACTCACTTAGAAACAATGTCATGTGAAGCAAAAAGGTGCTACAGATCAAAGAAATAAAATTATTTTCTCAAATACACAACTAAATGAGAATTGAACCAATAATCACTGCGGTTAGAATGTGCTTAAAATATTCAATAAATTAAATTTATTAAAACGAAGCATCTTCACACAAAACAAACGCTAGGTAAAGAGAATCTAGTGTTAAGTCAATTTTTGGCATATTGTGTGATTAGTGGCAGAACTCAACACCACAATTGGTCTAGTTATCATAGTTTAAAATTTCCTTTTCCAGCTTCTGGTAGTCGTGTAGCGCCATCTAGCGACAAATAGTAGAAAACCAACTTATATATTTTAAATATATTTGGATCACTTCAAATTTGATTTTTGAAGTCTTATTAATTTCTTTACTTTCATGAATTCTCTTATATTTAGTCATAGTTAGTAGAATATTAGTAAATGCTTATTATTTTTCTTAAGTATCGTGTTTGCTTTATTTTAGCTTCACGCTGTAATTCGAAAATGGCAGACTAGTTGAAGAAAACGTGTTAACAATTTTTGAAATAGTGTAATATATTAAATTTCGGAACTTAACGCGGCGTTTGATCTCATAATATACCTAATCATAAATTAAAAATTTAAATAATATGACATGGTATTTTACCTATACAAATACATTAATACGCTAAATTTGGGAAGTGTTTGACTAAAGGCGATGATAGTGGGTACAAACCAAGTTTCCTCGTCTGGGATGGCTAAATTTCTATATATTGCACTTCCATTCTCCATTTTCCGCCAAATTTTCGAGGCATTGCGTGTTAAGGGGCGGAACTTAACAGCGCGCTTTACCTCGTTACCAGACCGAGGAAATGAATATATTAAATATTTTCTCTCCTATTTTTAAATACCCTCTGCATGATGCAGCATGCGTCTATAAGTACTCTGCGCCACGACAAACGACAAAAAAACGACAAATAAAAGCTAGTGGCAAAGAAAAACTAAAAAAAGTCGTGTATATGCCAGTACGTAAACAATTTAAGAGGAAAACAGAATATTTCTCCATCTCCAATCCATACGAATGACCTGTGCTTAATATCAACCAGCTATTTTATCCCAAACCTGAACTCAAGTATACTAAAATCTAACAAAAGATGCTGACTGATGGGTCTCTTTGACCCCTCGTTGAGTAAATAGCGAGATTTGGATCACACAATAAATGATTTAGTTCGGCCGCGGTAATAAGTAGACGAATGTCCGTCCACACCCCGTCATTTGTCTTACGGTTAGGGGTAATGGCAGGTTATATTGGCGCTAAAGTAATGTTTTGTTTATATGTGATATTTCCATTTTTTAAAATATAATTGTTAAGTTAATATAGAGAGATTATGAGTCAATAAGTCAATCAGTTCTATGATATGGTTAATGAATTATTTTATTTCCTCGCTTAATGGCAATAAGACAACGTGGCGTTAAGTTCCGCTACGCAATATACCGCAAATTTTCCCAAAGTGGAGATTTATATGAATGATATAACACGAGGGCGGCGGGTTTAGTCACATAGCAGTGTCCAGATAAGAAAGAAAGTGGTGAATGGAGTGTCCTAACACTAAGATCACTCGGCTTTCTCTTTCATGTGCCAAATTCATAACATTATAAAACCTTAAATTGCTGTTTATTTTCAATGTTAGATCATTTAATCGTATAAAAGAACCACAATGAGATATTTTAATATATTGTGGCGTTTAACTGACGTTGATAAGTAGTGAAGCGCGTTTTACTTTAGAATGTTTCTTTTTATGTAATATATCACGTATTTAAATATATTTAATAAATGTTATTAATGTTATAGCGCAATTAGAACGTAACAGGTGATATATGGTTGTGTTCATTTATTGAAATATATTTATATTCAATTACCTGTAACAAAGTGCGATATTTTAATCTGTTTCATTAGGTTACTTTTGTTTATATGCGATGATCTAAGGAGTAATTAAATATAAAGGTGGAAGAAATGTTAACCTATACTCTTATTTTATTTACTTACAAGTTACAAGTTGGAGGAACAAAGTGTCAACTTACCACTAGGTGCCCTCTGCATTGTGCGTGAAGCTGATTTGATTCTTATGACAGGTGCAGGGTCACGAGTGTATGACTGGTTATGGGCTCGATCCCCACTCGAGGAAATGTTTTTTTTTATTTATATTTTGCTTTTTTTTGTTCTGGTGTCGAGGTAAAGCGCGGTGTTAAATTCTGGCGGAACTCAATACGCAATGTCTCCAAAATTTAGCGGAAAATGGGGAAAGGTCTTAACACTAAAAAAAAATTAGCTTCACGCTGTATCCCGCACACAGCAGGGTAGGCAGAGGGAATCTAGTGTTAAGACACTCCGTTTCCCACTTTCTGCCGAATTTTTGGAGGCATTGCGTGTTGAGTGGCAGAACTCAACGCCGCGCTTAGCCTCGACACCAGAGCGAAGAAATGGAAATATAAATTTAAGTAAATATTTCATCTCCTCGAGTGGGGATCGAACCCACAACCAGTCGGTATTACAGTCACACTTCGTGCCGCTGCGCTATGACTGGCCTCAGTCATAGCGCAGCTATATTCAAATTCTTAACACTAGAATTTGAATATAAATGTGCGGGGTAGAGCGTGAAGCTAACAAGTTCTTATTAAACATCAAATATCAAATACACTTATGTCAAAAGCATTTTGATATTTTTTTCTATCAATCAATTCAATTAAGAAACTGTTTAAATTTTTTCACATATTCTATCCTTATCCCACCAAATCAAGCGTTATTGATCGAAATACAAAGCAAAAATTAAAGTTAGAGTTGGAGAACAAGAGGCACAAGTTCGAGTCCCGCCATATTAAATTTTTAATACGATTACTAAATAAGTATTTTCCTTTCCTAATTGTGGAATAACACTTTAAAAATGTAAAAAAAACAACGGAAACAAACAAACGGACCACGTGCCTGTAGTGTGTATTCACTTGAAATATATATCTATAACCCATAATATTAAGCATAAGAGACCCCTTACATCACTTTGTGACACCAACACGAATCATCGATCGTATATCGACTTACACTTATATACGACTATATACATATACACTACGACGAACACAAAGTTCGCAAAGTTTAAAACGGACCATCTGTCGTGATGGATGGCTGGACATGTGCCCATTAGGCACGTAACTCCAAACAACGGCGAAAATGTGCTGGTGTAAGATATCGGGTTAAATTATAGTGTTCACTAAGAAAATATTGTGAATTTTGTTTTTTTATATGACGTTTTATTATGGCGAGCTTTAATGAAATCTAAGAATGGCAATGGTACCCAGCTTGGATGTTGATACAATATTATAGTCGAAGGTTCCATCGGCCATCTTCCAATTCCATCATCAGACCAATTTGTAGTAGGAACAAATTGGTCTGATGATGGAATTGAAAGATGACTGATGGAACCTTCGACTGCCTGCTAATATTCATATCGAGTTTGTTCATTCTTATTAATGTGTTCTGTTGAAAAATGTGTGTTTTATAATTTTCTCAGCAATTCATTTTGTATTTTTTTTTTGTGTTTATTATTTTTTTTTGTTTTAATTTTTAAAAGAAATTACTACTGATTTTATTTTAATTTTAATTTATTTATTTTAAGTATGAGACCAAAAGTAATCATTACTAAAAACAATGTTCTATTTATGTGTATTTAATACAAGTAAAAATAAATAATTAACAATTTATTTATTTTCGCAAAAATTATGCTAAGTTAAAATAGAGTTTAAGTGAGAATTTAAGTCAAAATAGAGTTTCATTTACACTCGATACTTAGTTTTATAAACTAACATTGCTTGAAATATTAGACAACAGTTATAGAGTAAAAAAAATAATTATAGCATCATAATTATAAAGGCCAGTCGTGGCGCAGAGGTACAAGCGTGTGACTGTGAACGCGACATTGAGTTCGATTCCCATTAGAGGAAAAGAAATATTTTATATTATCATTATTTTATATTATCAATTATGAAAAAAAAATTGCTTAGTTAAAATTAAGGTAAGTTTTATAGCATTAGGAACATCGAAATATAAAACTGTCAAGTCTCATCTATATGTGTTTATATCGCGTGATATATCGATCGATTGATTTATATATTTGCTGTATTTGAGTCGTTGTGCTATTTTAAATGAATAATTAGTCAAATTCAATAGTCATTATTACTATTAAAAGTGTTGAGACAGTGACTTGCGTCGTGGCGTATCGGGATAGTGACTCCCGAAGTGCTGTGTCGAAGTAGTGACTCTTTATTGTTAAACGTCAGACGGAGTAAAAAGAAGTGTTTCCCATATTTACATAAATTATACAGTAATTAAATGGTATGTGTGTATTTAAACCTTTTAAAATAAATATAAAATGCGGTTAAATTTTGTTAAAATCCTTTTAGTAACGGAAAGTTCAATAAAAACTGGATTCGCTGAGAGGATTCATGTAAGTTGGTACATATTCCTATTCAAAAATAGGTATTGTCTTTTCAGCGCTCTACGCTGCATAGGTTTGACTGTGCCTGATTAAGATTTTCAATTATATTGTATAGACTATTCGAAGTCAAACTCAATTTAAATTAAAGAATATAGAGTATACGCTTTCACTCGCAGTTCCAACACAGCACGGGTGCGGGCGTCAACTAGATTGATCGACATATATATTTCTACCGTCCATCCGTTATCCGTCACCGTCGTGCGCACGTTTGAGGGTTTACAAAGTGATCTCAATAACGTCATGAGTGTCGTTTAGGAAGTGTTATCTGTTTGTTTCTATGTCTTATCATGTAAATTCTGTTCTGTAAGTTCTGTTCTATTCTGTGATTATGGCGTTAAAAAGGCGTGCGTTTCGTTGACGTGTTGAAACAGAATGTCTCAATACTAAGCTCTCTCTGACTCTCCTTGCTAAGATACGGGACAAAGCTAAAACAAAACATACATAATGAATAAAATACTGATAAACTCAAAAAAAAAACTTCAATTATTCTAAGAATTTTCCTTGAAATCCATATTTATTTTATAAATTCGAAAGTAACTCTGTCTGTCTGTCTGTGACGCAATCACGACCAAACCGCTGATCCGATTGTGACAAAGGTTGATAACGACATACTTGAGGATTTTGGGATGAGCATAGGCTACTTTTCTTTCTCGTATTTAATAAGTAATATTCTTGATATATACTAATATATTCAAATAGTTTTCTATTTGACATATAATTTATTTTCAGACATGTTAATAATAACCGTTGCTAACGACCCGAAATTAAATGTATTCAATATATTACAAATATATATTTTTTGGTTCTTGCAAGAATTTCGTTGTTTTAAGAAAAGGTAGCCCAGAATGGGCTTCCTGGATGCTTACATGGAGTGCGGTGACTTACAATTCTATAAAAATATTGCCTTTTAAAAAATCTATAAAAAAGTCCACGGTTGCATATGTTTATGCTCTGAAGGTTGAGCCCTAGTAACCATTTTAATATATTTAATGTATTTTCTATATATGTATAATTAAAAATAATGATGTCCATAAATCCTAATCAAAATAAATATTAAAGTTACCTTTAGCATTTCAAATAAATAATTTAGGAGATATCACTGATTCAAAATGACCTACCCTGCCACACGGTATGAGTTCTCTTCGCTTATTCGAGTACCACATTAAGCAGATTTTTTTTAAATTCGTTAGTTTGGCTTAGTTTTATTTTATTCTGGTACTAGCGACCGACCCGCAAACCACCTAATATATTTTTATTATGCTGGATTTACCATCAGATTGATACATTCAATCATGAACAACATGTTTTCATGATTCTGAGAAAGGGCAAGCACCGACGTGGCTGCTTCAAGTCACCAGCGCCAAGGGCGTCCCCCGCGCGAGTCGACACACTTACATTTTTTCGAAAAGTAAACATCCAAATTACATGCTACAAAAGCCGAATTTTATCTTTATAAAAATTATATATATTTAAATTCCTTGATGATGACTATATATAGCTTTCGCCAGTAAGATTCAATATCTATGTCAAAAAAAAAAAACTTGCAATTTTCAATTATTTTTTATTAAAAATGTCTTTTCCATTTTATCTTTTGGGCGTGGAACCCTAAAAATCCTTTATTTGTGTGAATATGAGATGTTACTATGCATACGTCACCCATCAACTGCCATTCGTAATCTGACATGCGTTTTATCAATAGTATTTAAAATAACCTCGTTGATTAGAACCCGCATTCACCGTATAGAATAGGCTACATCGATGATTTTATTTAATAAAAACACAACATTTTATAAATTACGAAAATAAATGACGAAGCCGTTTTCCAAAAATACCTCTCAAACGTCCACGTCTCGTCAACGTCAGCTCTATTGATTGTCAGAATTCAAGAGCGACTTTTTGTTACAAATGCATGTTTAGGTAGAGAAATATTTATTTAAAACTATATCATGCTTGGTTTGGTGGAGTGGCACAGCGTATGACTGTAAAAGGCATGGTTGTAGGTTCGATTCTCATTCGGGGTATGATTTTTTGGTAACAACAAGATATCGATGGGGTCGAAAATGTAAATAACTCCAACTCTGCCTGTAAATTTGTTTCTAGATTTTTTTGCTCTCTGATAAAAAGACAAAGTAGGGAGTTGAGTGCCGCTACTCAACACTTATTGTCTTCAAAATTGGACAGAAAGAGAAGAATGGAGTGGGTTAACGCAAGGTTCCCTCAGCTTACCTTATTATATACGGTATACAGCGTGAAGCTATTTAAAAAGTATATATATATTTTAAAAGACTGAATAAATTGATTAAGTAATGACGTCACTATTACGTACCTATAAGCGACTTCTATACACGTCAACGCGACTTTCAACGACAGTTGATTGAAGTGAGTAGGGTCCTTCCATTTTGTTGTGACAGAATCAGGTGCATGCCTTGAACAGTGAAAGGATTTAGGATTCGATCCGCTGGAGATAAATAGCTATACGTTTGTTTTGAAACTTTATTTTCTTGATTACAGTTGAAAGTTCGAAATGATTCTGTTATACTTACATATATATATTATGTTAAAAATATAGAAAATAATTATATAACAATAGTTTGATCCTAACAATGTATCCCGCATATAGCAGGATGGGCAAAGAAAATTTAGTATTGAGACACTCCGTTTCTCACTTGGCGCTAAATTGTTGGTCGGCAACGGAATGAATTATTCTCATTTTTTCCGTTCTGGTAACAAGATAAAGCGGGGTATAGTGCGCTGCCACTAATACAACACGCAATCCATAGAAAATTGGATGGTGTGTAAGAAAAGGAGTGTCTTAACACTAGATTTCTTCCCTACTGTGCTATAAGAGAGATACAGTGTGAAGCTAAAATAAAATTAAAACTTTATTCAAAAAAATATATAATATAGCAAGATTATTCCAATGGACGATTAATCCAGCTTGACATTCAATATTTGAGTTCTTAATTTGATCAGATGTCAGTTGATTTGAAATTAAATTTACTTTTTAGGTCCTGTCTTGTCACAACGTGGGATAGGTTTGTTATTTGTACATTCTATTTTATTTGCGTTGTTTTAATTTAAGGCCGTCCTGGCGCAGTGGAGAGGTCTAAATGTGAACGATGATGATTATGGTTTCTATCACCATTTAGGGGAATGATTATATTTCAATTAAAGCAAAAAAATTGACAACTTACAGATCTAATTAAAAAACATATGAATCAACCAAATTAGAGACGTAACACCGATTTAGGAACACTGCCGTTGAATCGAGTGAAGTTAGACGTGGGAAAGAATCGAAAAGACTACTTCCGAGCAACCAGTCAAAACCACTACCGAATACAGCAGAAGGCCAATTAATATATAAAATGAAATCTACTTACAAAACTTACTAATCTACTAATAAATATCAAGTTCTTTTAAATTTATTCTAAAAGGAATAAATAAATAGTCCTTACATTTCCTCAAATGAAGACAGTGTGCGGAACTAATAACTCGTTTATGTCTTTGAAGTTTAAACTGTATACGCTTACATCCTTAGAAATATATCTCCTGAACTAGATGTATTATCTTGCCACTCTTTCATAGAGACCGTCTTGTCGCAAGAGCATGAGGCTGCGTCTGTAAACGCAACGGTTCTTGGTTCGATTCGTACTTGGGGTAAAGAAATATTTAAAATTTTCATTTTCTCGCTCTGGTAACGAGGCAAAGTGCTGCGTCGAGTTACCGCTTAACACGCAATGGTTCAAGTGTAACGTGTAGGAGGTAGGTAAAAAATACTTCGGATATTTTTTAATTTTTTTTTGTAATCGTATCTCCATAAAGCACCTGTTAAGACCTACCCAGATTTTTATCAAAAAAAATTGTAAGTCGACCCACCCTACTGATTATACTTAAATTATTTTCATTACTACACTCTAAGTGCCGAAAATGTGGCGTTGGGTTACGCCACTAAGATCCTTCTTCCCTGCTAAAACGTACTATAAAAAATATACTTAAACCAAATAGTAATCCGAACCAACCAACGTGGCCCATTTAAAACAATATTTATAATCATTTAATTTACTAGGGCACTCAATCGATCGGACATTTTTGACCGTACACGTAGGTACCTATTTTACACCTTATTTACACCGGAGTAAGGTAACGAAATTTAAAGTTGAAATATGAGAGGTTGAGTCCCCGACAACATTGATTGATGTGCCTTGACTGACGGCTGCACGAAAGTAGGGGCGAGGCTGTACGACCAAGGTATGGGCGATTAGCGATTATTTATGCTTTTATAGCAATTTGTTTGGTTAAGCGTGGTAATCCCAGGAACTTGTTGGAATTTAAAAATTTATTTAGTGCTGGATTGTAAGTTTTTTGAGGAAATATAGTATAGGTTTACTTATGCGTCGATAGTTTCGATTTAAGCAGCTGAAAATAGTTAGAAAAAATACATATTCATTTTAAAAATTATTATACATATATTATACATATTATTAACATAGGAAATACGTTACGGAAAATTAGCTTCACTAACTAAGACTTAACAAAAGGATTTTTGTCCGATTAGTTTTAGATTTAATTCCGTCACTGCGAAAAAATATCAATTTAACCTCTTTTTTAAGCGTCCCTCATATTATAACAGGGTATACAGTGTACATAGTCTCACTATTTTTTCATTTTCTAGATATTATTTGTTTAGTAGCGGAACTCAACGCCGCGTTTTGTCTTATTTATATAAATAACTGTTATTGTATAAAAAATACAATTTCCATAAATTATCACTTACACCATAACCGATAGTGGGGCGCAGTTACGTAAACAACCACACTAGACTGTAGAGTACACAAGGTGACCTGACCGTTTTTAACATGGGAGGGTTAAAGTTATAAACTTTTATTATGTATGTATGTATAATATTTCAGTTTTAATTTGAAATTTATAGTTTAAAACTTTGTGTAATCTTAAATGTTAAATTAATTAAATTGCATTTGTTTATTTGAAGCCGTTGTGATGCAAGGGCAAAAGTGTGCAACTGTAAAGATGACGAATTGTGGGTTCTATTCCCATTCGGCTAAGGAAATATTTAATTTTGATATTGCCTCACTTTGGTAACGAGGCAAAGCGTAACGTGCCTCAAGAATTCCCCCTTTCCACCATCCTTTATGTGTTACTTAAACTAGGCTCACAACTAGTCATAATTATCTCGAGGTATTGAATTCATAATACTGCCTAGTACCTCCTTATTTCCTAGTACGTTGAAGCAAAGTTGGTTGAGCTTAGACAATCAACACATAATTTCTCTTTCAGAAAAATGTGAAAAAAAATTGACTGGAAAAACAGTAGCAGCTAAGGGTGGAAATTTTTTTTGGTACTTTGTGATCCTGATAAGTAGGCAGAGGAGACTTGAGAACGAAAATTGAGTGAAAGGTTCTCCCACTCCAAGAAATTGCGTGTTAACCGTGTGTCTTGCTACTAGAGCAAGGAAGTGAAAATAATTTACTTACTCTTAGTGGAAATCGAACTCACAATCGTCGCGTATGCTGCCCGACGCTGTTCCAACAAATCAATTATCTACAAACCAATTGTATAAAAAATGGAATAAAAAACTAACACTCACTCCCATCTACCAACAGCAACACTCAAAAATCTCTAAACGCCAGCGATTATCTTAAATCTTCAAGAGATGTACCATCAGCATCAGCGTCCGACCAGATGACATCACTTGTATATTAATTGCATACGAGTTAATCGATCGGCTCCCACGACCGCGGTGATGGGGAACCACGCAAGTTTGTCATTCATTTATATGAACCAATGTTAGTTGAACTTTTTAATATGATGAATATGATTTTAATTGTTACTGGTTCCAATTGAAAAAAAAATCATTTGGAACCAGTAGTTCTTGGGATTAGTTTGTTCTGCCAAACGAACTCTTTAGCTTTACAATGACCACACACAAATATCATTATAAAATAATTTTTAAATTTAATCGTTTACCAGACCTGGATAAACAAAGCTCGATGTTCAGATCCGCAATTTCGCTGAAACGGCCCAAAATCGGAGAAGGGAGTGTCCTAACACAAGGTTCTCCCTGTCGGTTCTGTTCTTTGCGGGAGACACGACACTAAGTTTCATACAAAATAGTTAACGGCTAAAGCTGTGTGTTGTGTTGTACGTTTTAACGACAGTTTTTGTAAGACCGGAGCGCCACTTGGACTTATTAAGCGCCGCAACAGTTGACGTACGGATGACAGCCTGTGATGGACAAGACTGTAATATTTATAATTAATAAAACATAAAAGAATTCGCGATCTATACTATATTTATGTTCTTTTCAGAAATGTTTGAAGAACCAAAATAATATGTCGATATAACTTTTAGTTGCCGAAAAATATGCGGACAGGCATACATACAATTATGAAATTTAACACGCGGTAGCCAAAATATTTTATAACTGTTCCTTTACTTATAATAATTTAGACATTTTGATTGCAATTTAAATAAATACTAATTATAGGTTAAAAATCATCGCAACTTTCACTCAAATATTTTTTTATAAACTTTCAATTAACCGACTGTTTCCAACAGTCGCGGGTTCAAATTTCGCTACGTTCAAATTTATATTCCAAATAAACTTTTATCTACTTACTTTTTACGTTAATATAAATGAAAAACTCCAATATCTCTACAAACTCCCAGTACATCCACGTGTTCCCGTCGCTATTAGCCCCACTCGTAAGATTGGTCGGTTTGACAATTGATTTATGTCCGTCAAGTCTCGTCACGGCGCTCGCGCATCTGCCATACACTTCTCAGAACGAATAAAGCTCAAAGATTATTTAAAGAGAACTTACTTAATTTTATTTGTTCTATGTACTAATTGTTTTAAATAAATATAAATATACAAGACTGATTGCACGTGACGGTTGTAGGTTCGATTCTCATTCAGGGGACAGGAATTTTCCTTTTCCATAGCATATTGTTGTTTTTCCTTATTCGTACTTAATTTTACATATGAGTATTTTCTTATAGAGCAACGAAACTACACGTGAAGTAATGAATCATTTAAAATTAATTATTCCCGCGGCGAGAATAGAACTCATGACCACTGCGTATACAGTCATACACTGAAATATTGCGGGAAGACGCACATTTTTATTATGCATTTATTTAATTAATATCTTTATTACTATCTTTAATATACATTTTTAATGAAGCTTACATTATAGCATTGCTTGCGCAAGCGCACAACTGGGTAATCGTACTGTGCACCTCTTGACAACTTTTACATGCACGTATTAAATTTATGACTATTCGATGTCAAAGTGACATTTTTAAATACAATTTTTCTTTTTTTTTGTAGCTTCACGCTGTATCCCGCGTGTAGTAGAATAGGTTGAGGGAAAGTGGGATTAGGATCGCAACGTAATGTTATCAGAACGAGGAAAAGAAGATATTTAACTTTAATTTAATAATTGTATTGTGTTTTTTTTGTTTTCACCGTTTGTATTACCATAGCAGGAAAATGAAAACAATTAACTCTGCCGAGTGGGGATTGCACACACAACTACCAATGTCAATAATTATTTTATAGAATGAATGATCAAAAAAGTACTTACTAGTAGAATTGATTAATTATGTATGACATATTGAGGCATTGAATTGCGAACTGTGGCAGAAAATATACTTTACTTTACTATACTAGCTTCACGCTGTATCCCTAGCGGGGTAGTCAGAGAAAGGCTGTCATCAACCTCTTCATACATGCCCTCCGTGGGGTCCTCATACGTGACCTTCCTCCAGTATCTTTGATACTATGTTTTCGAAGGTCAACCGAGGTCTGCCCCTACCTCTCTTACCGCTCATGTTTTTGTCATAAATTTTCATTGCTATTCTATCATCATTCATTTGTTCGAGGTGCCCAAATTAGCTGAGCAAGTTCTGCTTCATTCTCAGCATTCTGTGTATCCATTTGTATCTCTTCATTGTGGATTCGATCAGCTAAACTGACTCCGCATATTCTACGAAGAGATTGTATGTAGAGCCAAACGTAACTTAATAGAGAACGGGATACAGCGTGAAACTGACAAAAAGAATTCAAAAACAAAGCACAAACATGAACGAAATGACAATTCTGTAAAATTCATCGACGTGACCGGCAAAAGTGTTAGTAATATATCATCACTAAAATAGTTGGTCTGTATATACTATACACATACGTCGAGTCTTGTTTGCGGGAGCGTTTTAGCGAGAAAAGGAGCTGTTTCGAATCTATTTCTAATACATAATGGTTAACAGCTGCTTTGGTTAAGCTGTTATCGCATAGTGACATGATTGATAGTAAAAATTATCGAAACTAGGTAATCTAGAGACGACGTGAACGCGATAGGTTGTGGGTTCGATTTCTACTTGAAAAAAAAATATATATTTTATTTTTTCATATCTTCGCTCTGGTAGCGTCAAGTTCCGCTACTTAACACGCAATGTTACCCACTTATCAAGAATGGGCATGTAACGAAGTCAGCTGTGTGTGAGCACACTGTGGATAAACCCATTACATCAGGACTGATAAACCCCAAATCCTCGCTAAGGAAAACGGATATATTCCTAGAATAACCCACGAGGCTATGGAAATACAAAAACATTCTAATTTCAATACAGAGGATGGATGTAAACTCTCTACCACCTGGGACCCATTCATAAAATCTTTGAAATCTCAAACCCACCATACCAGAGGACAAGATACAGTCAGCTCATTTTGCAGGAATCCAGGGCAGTACGCGAGACAATGAAGAAATCACCACGGACTACTGCAAAGTGTTCGAAGCGTTGGGTTTCCAAAAATGTAGTCCGGTTAAATAGTTCCATTTAAAATGTATTATAATCGTGAAAATCAAAGATTTTACTGTATGAATGTCATTTTCAAACTGACACGACTGACAGACAAACTGTCACAAATACATTATTAATGCAGGATTTTGTTCACAGGTATGTTTGTATACATATAAGTAATGTACTATACCTATACCTATAGTAATATAATATGTTGCTCTAATTAATATTCTGTCATATAAACGTTGATATGACTGACACTGATGTGACGCGACACTGACGAGTAACGAAATTTTAACTTCATATATTTAAACTTTTAAGAATTTGTGATCTTCTATATAAAGAAATAGAGTCGGATTTTGGTTAAATAATGTGTTTTTTTTTTGTTAAATTACAACGATTTCGACGAGGAAAGTTTATTAAAAAGCAGATATAAACATATGTATAGAAAACTTTTATATAAGACATGTACGGGTAGGGGTTCGATTCCAAAATATAAATAAGTAAAATTAGTAAGAAAGTGTATAAACTAAATAAATCGATCGATCGAGCTAAGTGGCGTGACACTGTAGGGGCCTATATCCAGCAATGAACGAAGACAAGCTGATGATGGCAATTAACCTTTGACTATTTTCCATTCGACAGAAAAAGCATGATTCTTCTCATTAGTCTGATAAATACTCATAAATTAGCTTCACACTGTATCCCGCACACATCAGTGTAGGCAGAGAGTACCTAGTTTAAAGAGACTTTCCATTTTCCGCCGAATTTTTAATGCATTGCATATTCATTTCCTCGAATGGAGAGAGAACCCTCAACCAGTTCAGTTCAATACTTTTTTATCACAATTAAGTAAATAAAGGAGAATGAAGAACGGTCAAAATACTCTTAACCTTACAACTTACGGTGTTGAGTTCTACTGTTCGACTTAACACTCTCGAGAACTAGGTAGTGAATAAAGAACAGAGAGACTTAACACTAAATACTCTCTCCTACCCAGCTAAATACGGGATACAGCGTGAAGCAAAAATAAAGCCAATGACAAACGATATAATGTCCAAAGTATCGCCAAAATTATATAAAAAGCTTACTGACCAAAAGTACCATTATAAGGATAAAACTATCATTTTTCAAATATATTCGTTACAATCTTTTCACATGCTATAACAATTCAACTATTAAACGCCTACAGCCATTAGACACAACTGCGTATCGGACTCTAATAAATCAATATTATACCAAAATTGATAATGCTGGAATTGATCTCAAGTTGTGGAGGGTTCCACGTTGTTATTATTTTTGAACTTGATCATATTATTCTTTTTTAAAAATGAGTAGACCTGTTACTACTTTACTTAGCCTCCGACTGCAAGTACGATAAATAATCATGAATATCAATATGGTTAATATAGTAAGTATTGATTACACTTGCTGTATAGGAAACTTATTTAAAAAAAGATTAAACAAATAAATGCCACAAGGCGTTGAGTTGCGTCACTCAACACGTGAAATTTCAATATTTCGAAAATTGAACGGGAATTGGAGAACGGGGAGTTTGTAAAATTAGGTTCCTTCTACTTACTAAATAATAAATTTTAATTAAATGTAATTAATTGTATTTATCAATCAAAACAATAAATATAATTAAAAAATTGAGGAACCCTAATAACAAAAAAAACACACACACTAACCGTGCTCCCGAGCAAAAGATTTGCATTAGTTCATTACATTAATCATTATCACAATGCCAAATGACGCCCAACTTTTGTATGGCCGCCGTAAATCGTCACTGACAACGGTTGAATGATTGACAAACGTCAGTGAAAGGACTGTCGGTGCCCTTTTTTTTAATTCCAACGTGACAGTGACTCTGCTCATTCTGCTTTTACGAAGTACATTTTTAATAAATTGTATTTTGTCAAGGTTGTTGTGGCGCAGTGGATCAGCGTCTGTCTGGGTTTGTTATCTGGTGGGGAGAATAAATTATTTTTATTTTCTCACTCACGCAATGGTCCAAGAATGGACGTAGTGTGGGAAACGGAGTACCTTGACACGGGCTCCTTATGCCTATCCTGCTAAGCAAAGCGGACTGGGCAGAGGGAACCTAGTGTAAAGTGACAGATCTCACTGTACTTTGTTTACCAGACATGGAAATTATTTTTAAATTATATTTTTTTTTTTATCATAATTTTTTTTGCGTCATGCTGTATCTCCCATATAGTAAAGTAGGCTGAGAGAACCTGGGAACCTTGGGTACAGTCACATCAACTCCTGCACTAAGACTGGCTCTAATTATCAAAAATCATAAATAACAAAAAAATAATATTATAAAATAACTCTTTATTCAACTTTAAGCCCTTCAAAAACTTGAAACGATCGATGGTGGAGCACAAAGTGGTATCTACCATCGATCCTTCGTCAATTGTCAGTCGCCACGCTATCTGCCGGCGACGCGTGTCAGTCATATATTGAAATGTCAATGAGGTTTAATGGATTTTTTTTTATTTCAATTTCATTGTTATAACTTGTTCGATGAATTTTTGGAAGATTGATAAGTTGTGTTATGGTAATTTTTTTTTTCTTTTTATAATATTTTAGTGTTTTTTTAAATGTATTCGCTTCTTATATTTATTTTTTTCAATTTCTGGTTCGGGTGGCAAAGTGCTCTATTGAGTTCCGCCACTCAAGACGTAATGCATAAAGAATTCGGCGGAAATTAGAAAACGAAAGTGTCTTAGCACTAGGTACAGGTTCTTTTCCTGCTATGTGCGGGAACAGCGTGAAGTTGAAAAAAAAATGTATTCAGAAAGGACACATTTAGAAGAGTAGGCAGTGAGAACTTAATGTTAAAACACTCCTTTCCTACGAAACGTCCGCTCGCATTCGAAACATTGAGTGTTAAACGAAAATAATTCGTTTCTCCGATTTGATATCCGAACGTAAACAATCTGACTTATATTTAATTCTACATCGTATTTTGTACGTAAATGATAGTATTTTCTTGCTTTTAAGCTGGAAATTTATACTTATGTATGTGTATATATTTCCATTAAAAATAAAACTATTTTTTTTACAGACGTGAATATTCGCTTTTTTTTGCGAAATATACATAAAGAATCTAGTGGACCTAAAATACTTCGATATCCATTTAATACTTAATCATGGTATGTAAAAAGACACGGAATTTTACGCCACACAATATTTAACAAATATTGCATCAATTGGGATTTGAATATCCCACTATCGCGTGTCAGCTACGAGTACGTCACACTGACGTTGAATGGTTCCATATAAAATACAGGCACTGCCATTCCACTGGCCCCACCTACGTATTGCCATACAAAAATACTAGATTCATTATCTGGGTAATACATCAGAGCGTAATGGCTGTGGGGATGATTCATAACCTATAAATCAGTTTTGGATACAAGGCCGAATATAGGGGATGATTTTGCTTCTAGTTTCTTTGTGTGAGCTTATGCTTGCGACTTTATTTAGATTGTCTTTGTTTGGACATGTGGTATTAGGGAAAGACGATTTTTTGTGCTTCACGCTGTATCTCGCATATCAGCAGGCTAGGTCTAGGTTTCTGGTCTTTTAGGTTTCGCTAAAATCTAGAATTTTCTGGTGTCGAATTGTTAAACTTTACGCCGCATTTTGGAAAAGACATAACAGAATGAAATGAATATGGGTATTAAATATATAATATAAGCAGTAAAATAATCTATAGGAACTTTTGTACTATTAAAATGAAGCTAAAAAGTTCGTTTGTTAGACACGGTAATCTCAGAAATTACTGTTTAGAAATATGAATGTTTTTGTGTTGTATATTTACTGAGAGAGGCGATATTACATCACAAAATTGTAATTATAAAGTTATTATATTATATTCGATTTATAAAATCTAATTCAAAACATGCAGCACTCTCGAAACATATGGACGGTGTGTGGACGTTTAGAGAAGGGTCGCGTTGGCACCCTTCCCTACGGAGGAATAATGCTGAAAACCTAAAATTTCTTGTAAAATTTTCCTTTAAGCAGATATATCATTCTCTATTTTTTCTATTTTACCCTTTTTTTTTTTGTAAAATTACTGTTTATAATTCGATTACTTAAAGTTTTTGATGAATTACAGTACTTTATTTTAGATTTCCATTTATATTACTGCATATTAATAATGTAATCATTCGAAAAAAAATATATATTTATTTTAATTTATATTTCTCCACTCGAAGCAAAGTTGCATCGTTGAGTTCCGCCACTCAGCACGCTAAGCCTACAACATTATAAATGTCTTAAAACTAGGTTCCCTCTGCCTACCCTGGTATGTGCGGGATACAGCGTGAAGCTGATAAAAAAAATAGGTGTAATAATTGAGCGAAATTATCCATATCGACTTAATAAAAGAAAATCGTAGTTGTAGTCTCATACGTCCCTCTCGTGTAAACCTCAAATGTAGAACCGACGTTAAAAGTGGGAAGTGAAGTTATTAAAACTATAAAATAACATTTTTACAGTTAGTGTTTCATACAAAAGTCGGCTTGACTGGCACACGGCATAATAAAATGAAATGAAACAATCCCATGATTTATTTTATAACGGTGGATGGCTTTATGCTGGAAATTCATATTGTTGCATATTTTTTTTATTAATATTTTTTTCTTAATGTTTACATGTTTTTCTTTGTTATTCGTTACATTAGATTATCAGTAGTAGTCGATTCGAATCATTAAAAGGGACTTTTACTTAGAAGTACACATAAAGTAGACAAGCGGCCGCCGTATCCCTCACATAACAGACTAGGCCTAGGCTAGGTACTCAGTACCAACTTTCCCCCCAATTTTCAACACTGCGTATTGTTTGGCGAACTTAACGCCGCATTTGTCTCGTTACCTGGATGAAGAACTGAAAATAACTCGCCCAAATAGGTGAACTAGAACTCATAATTCGTGTCGTGTTTACAATCAGCTGTGATGCTGCACCACGACCTCATTCTATTATAACTTAAATGGAGACAAAAATTAAAAAAAAAACCCATAGTTTCCACCACATCCAGCCAGCATGAGATCGTCCAGCCAATCGACACGCAAGTATTATTTATCGGGTTGACTGACACCGCGTCGCAGGTTGATCTATGCGCTGCACATCACCGGCCCGCGCTATAATATAACGTGAAACGCCAACGTATCAAATGTAGGAATCATTTTTTTTTATATGTAAACATTTTTGACATTCGCAGCGAAATGTCTAGTTTTGTTAGTTGGTTGTGATTGTTTTTTGTTTTTAGCTTCACGCTGTATCTCGCACGCAGCAGTGTAAGCAAAGGGAACGTGGGAACCTGGTGTTATAGCTCCGTTCCCATTTAATTGTCTGTTGTGATGATTAGTGATATAGATGTAGTGAGTACAAACTCCGTTTGGGGTTTATTTGATATTTTTTCTTTTCGTTCGTTCTATTAAGACACTCTGTTCTTCAGTTTTTATTTGAATTCAAGACATTGCTTTTTGACTAGTTAATTGAGAACTGCATTATGTGTTACCATTGAAAATAATTTGAAAATGTTTGAAATTAGTATTGTCGGTTGTTAAAGTCGTTGTGGTAGATGAATACGAGCGTCCGACTGTAAGCATGATATTTGTCGATTCGATTTTTATTCCGGGAAGGAAATATTTCTTATTTTCAAATTCTCGCTCTGGTAAAACGGCGGCGTTGTCACCGCTACTCAACATGCAATGCCTCAAAATTTCGGGCAAAAAAAATCAGGTAAAATTGGGGAACGTAAGTGTTTTAATGAGGACGGAGTGTCTTAGCACTAGGTTTCCAGGTTCCTCCTGCCTACAGTCCTATTTACGGGATCTGTATCCCGTGAAGCTAAAAAAAGTAAATTTTACATCAAACAAAATCTGTTATCCCTTTCTTTTCCAGGAATATTTCACCTACCCTCTTTTCTCCGTCCATCCAATCTACAATCAATATGAAAAACGGTAATTGACGGCTCGCCTTCGTATTGACCGACATGTTATTTAATATTGTGATTTTGTTAAATTTACACAGCCACTATTAGTCATGAGAGCGTCAGTAATTAATGTAATTTATGTTGGTCGTATTTTATATCGCATTATGTTGTGTTGAGGTCATTGATTCTGAGTGAACGTTTTGGAGGTTTTTGAGGATTTTTGTCTTGTTTGTCTGTCTTTATATTGGTTTCACACTTTATCCTGCATATAGAATGGTAGGAAGAGGGAATATATTGTAAAACATTCTATAGTATACTTTTAGCCTAATTTTGAGAACTAGACCAACAGAGTGGAGAAGAAGGAGTAAAAGTATTGAACCTACAACAAACGCGTTTACAGTCAGATGCTCTTCTACTATGCACTGGTGAAATAATTTTTTGCGTGATATAAGACAATTTTAAAATCATAAATAGTCGATAGAACAATTGAGTAAGCAGCCTCTAGTAATAAAATTGTTATTTTGCTTTCGGCTCTATTGCATCCACATATTTAAATAGGTACGCGTATATTTAAGATATTTTCGTTTCCCAAAATGTTGGTTAGACTAAGAGCGGCGTTTAGTTCTGCCATTTAACTTAAAAGCAAGCAAGATCCATAGCAAGATAGCCAGAACGAGTCTAGTGTCGAGACCATTGAGTGGTGGAGCCTATCGCCGCGCTTTGTACAGGCTAAAGATAATTTACAAGATATAATATCAAGCCAAGTCAAGTCATCCCGCACATAGCAGGGAAGGCAGAAGGAACTTAGTATTAAGACGCTCTGTTCTCCACTTTCTGCCGAATTTTGGTAGCATTGCGTGTTGAGTGGCAGAACTCAACACCGCGATTTGCCTCAACACCAGAGCAAAGAAATGGAAATATAATAAACGTAAATAAATATTTCATTTCCTAAATACTTATTTAGAAAATGTATAAAAATTCGACTTTGCGCTCTGACCACTAAGCCATACGTTTATTTCCTCGAGTGGGGATCAAACCAACAAGCAGTCGATTTTACAGTCACACTGTGTGCCTCAATGGAGATATAATATACCTAAGATAAATATTTATTATATGATATGTTATAGCTACCAACAGTGGCGCTACACTTAATACATTGTGAGTCACCGGAATTACAAATAAAAAGTCCAGCTGGCTTGACTGACTGATCAGCAAGAGATAATCTTAGTCATGTGTCTGTCACTTTAAAAGTTTGTACGTCATCTCTATAAATCCAAATGAAACTTGCTGTGCAATATAGTTTTTAAGTTTATTAATCTTTTTTTTAGCTTCACACTGTATCCCGCACTTAGCAGGGTAGGTAGAGCTAATCTGGGAAAAGAGAATCTGAGAATTTAGTTCCTATTAACACATTTCCGTTTCACACTTTTCGTTGGTGTCACAAACCACCGAAACGTGATTACAGTCTCACTTTCTGTTCTTGCGCCATAATTGGCCTCTTTTGCTCAGCAGCGTTAAACGCTGTCACTTTACATGTATCGAATTCAGACGGAAAGTGAATGACGAAAATTAGTATGTAACTTCTATAGTTATAAAAGGTGTAAAGCAACTTTGTGATTTTAAATAACTTTAAAATTAATTTATTTAGTAATCAAACGATGACTTGTGATATTCGACATATACAGATATCAGATATCGAATTATACAGATGCGACCTTTTAAAACCAAACTCTTCATATTTTTCCTGCATAGTATCAACACACTTCACTTTTTATTTAATATGCCTAGCATTGGTTTTATACTCATATTAAGTATACATTGGGTATATCTTAAGATTTCCTTACCTTTTACCTTTTACTTACCTTGAACCGCCAACCACATTTTAAAATCATGTAGCGACTGCGCTAAAAGTCTTTTTCTCCATGTCAATAATAAAATTATTTCAAATAATATTTGAAATTTCATTTTGACAGTGCAGAAGTAGTATTTACAAAATTACTTTCAACTTTTCAATTCATATTTTGACGTGCACCTGTCGCGGCCTGTCACATTATCACAGCTTACTCCACATATAGTATTCGTTAGATACGAATGTTTGAAATGCATGAGATTGACAGTTTTGTTTGTAGATATATTTTATTAGTTTCACGCTTTATCACGCATATAGAAGGATAAGAGAAGGGAACCTGAGTACATAGTGTGTCATTCCATTTAATCCATTTAAGACACCTCTGTTACCTAATTTCCACCTCAATAATGAGGCATTGCGTGTTGATTGGCGGACCTTAACGCTGGGCTACGTCGTGTTTACAGCCATCGAACCACGAAAGCCTCACTTATAACTAAAATATAAATTATTTATATTCTTTTCAGACACACTTTTGCCAGTTTCGCCATTCAACAATGTCTCGAAAATTCGAATTTTGAATGTAGTGTTATATCATGATTTTTTCTTGGCCTTCTCTATATGCGGAATACAGTGAAAACTTAAAAAAAATATTAAAGCTGACTTCACACTTCATAAGTAAAAATTCTACTTGAATTTGTGAAAACTTTTTTTTTTAATTTGATATAATTTCATTTTGAAATTATTTTTTGTTAATGCTAATAAAATATTAAAATAAAATTTCAAATTAAACCAACATCTATTAAAATAAAAGACGAAAAACCGCTACACTCCGTAGACGGTAGAGCACCTCCACAAACATTCACCCACAATGTTTACCGACGTTTTAATATAATCCCGACATCTTTAAATCACTCAAACTTGACGCTATCAAAAACAATATAGGACGAAAAAAGCTTACACTTTATAAATCCAAAAATTATCTGACTGCTAAGATATCCCTTGATATATTTACTGCTTAGTACGTAAAACTAATCCAAGTGAGGGTAGGTAGAGATTTTATTTCTACATTCGTCACATACTCCTCGTAAATTATCATACTGGGTTGATATGACGGGGGACGCCCATTAAAACACGTTTGATTTAGATGGGGCTATAAAATTGATTTATGTTTTCACGCCAACAAAACCCGTAGAAGCAACTATTATATTAACATTTCGGTGGCTAACCTTTTCTGAATGCCATATATAGAGTTTCGCTCAAACAACATTCGACTTTACGGTTCGCGAAATAGAGTAAGGTTTTGCTCATTTTTAGACTGGATTAAGACTTTTGTAATTGAAAAAATAGTACTATGTGCATGCATGTGTGTCTGTTTGTTTTATTTTTGACTTTATTATTATGTGACGAAAGTGTATTTTTGTTTGTGTAAGCTTATATTGTTTTTGTTAGGGTCCTCCGTAATTCCGATTATTTTATGACCTAATATGGTACAGAGATCTCTTATTAAGCTTGATTAGATATTTCGTTATGATATGTTGTGTATTGTTATTGAAAGTAGTCTGAGTGCCATCGTTGGCACTGTTAAGAAAGGTTTGTGTATACACGTCGGTTGTGAGTTCAATCCCTATTTCGAAAAAAATTTTTTAGTGCACCAATTAATGAAAGGAATTTTCTAGAATTTTCTAGGTAGCCTAGTTTTCCCCATCTACTCTAGAAATTGAATGACAGATGACAAACTAAAAATAATTAGGTGAGAAACGAGTAATCAGTTCATTTAATAAAAACGAAGTTTATTCACACATCATTTCGTATTATTTTTAAAATATTTGTGCAGTTCTTAATTTGTTTGTGTTGAGTGATTTGTCAACTTCGGGGACAATTTTTTATTTACTCATATTTTGACACTCTGATGCTTTTGGCATGTATTTGAACGTGATGGTAGTGAGTGGTAGTACGAATTTTACTTGGTTTTCTAAAATATTGTTCTAGTGGCGAAGTTTAGTGCAACACTTCGCTAAAATAAAAATAAAACTCTTTGAAAGAGAAAGACGTAATTTTTATAAAATTAAGAATATAATACATGTCTATGGTCTATGTATTTACGAATATCCACGTCCACCTTTCATCTCGACTCGAGTTATGACGAATATTATAAGTTGTAATTAAACATAATATAGTTAGATATTTTTCACCATTTTTAGTATATTGTAGAGTTAATATAGTCGTGGCGCAGTGGCACAAAGTGTGACTGTAAAACCGACTTGTTGTGGGTTCGATCCCCACTCGAGGAGATGAGATATTTACTTAAATTTATATTTCCATTTCTTCGCTCTGGTATCGAGGCTAAGCGCGGCGTTGAGTTCTGCCACTCAACACGCAATGCCTCCAAAATTCGGCAGAAAGTGGGGAATGGAGTGTCTTACACTAGGTTCCCTCTGCCTACCCTGCTGTGTGCGGGATATAGCGTGAAGCTAATTTAATTTAATTTTTTTTTTTTAATAATAGTAGTAGTTTCATATTTTCTTTTTTAGCTTCTGAAACAACAAACACAAAATGCGGCGTTTACCATTACAATAATTTTTATACATTTTCTAAATAAGTATCAATTATAGCGCTCATTCTGTATTATGTATCTCACGAAATACATTTGCTTTTAATAATTTTATTTATATGCAGATATGGTAAATATTGGTTTATAATTATTTTAAAACAATTTATCTCGATAATTCATATATATACATACATATGTCAATATTACCTAATAACAACAAAAAATAAACAATCAAAAACAATTCACAACACAACTGAATTTTCATATTTTACTACTATAGATTTCTATAAATTAACGCACAGACGTGCCGACCGTAGTAATATAATAATAATAATAATATATACCTATATATTGAAAATGAAACACACTAGTAAATCATTCGACCATTACCGTCTTGGCCCGAATCAATTTTTTTTTTCAAACTATAAAACGTCTCCCGGGATCATTATTTATCTATTTTACGATCATCTCACATTCTGGATTGGTCACCCACATGGGAACATGTAATAAACCAAAATCCATCCGATTGGGTCTTGCACTCTAAATTTTGTTTAATGCCTATTTTTATGGCCGCTCCGCTATAAAACTTTGAGGTGTCAATTGCTCAAAGTATTAGATAGTACATGTTTTAAACAAAGGCCGTGGCCGTAGATGTGCAGGGGCAACGCGTCTGACTGTAAACGCTACGGTTGTAGGTTCGATTCGCGATTGTTAGACTTATTTATTTTGATTTCTTCTCTCTGACAACGAGATAGAGCACGGTATAGAGTTCTGCCACTCTACACGCATTGTCTCATATATTGAGCGGCGCGCATAGAATGGAGTGTGTTAACATTTAGTTCCCTCTGCCTACCCCAACATGCGGAATACAACGTGAAGGTAAAATAAATAAATAAATAAAATAAAAACAAAACTTTCTTATTCGAAAACAGTATTACTTAATTAAAATATGTTTGATAGTGAAATAAGTTAAAAAAAGATAATTCTAAGATATCGCTTTTTAGTGGTTTTTCTGTATCTGTAATAAATAATGTATGTTGGAGTTAACATATCGTGTGTCTTCATCTATTTATCATTGAACTTTTCAAAGCTCTAGATACTGTTTCATTTCTGAATAAAATATTGGTAATATACTGTATTTTTTATCTTCGAGTAAACGCGGCGTCTTTTTATCTTCATAGTTCGGGAGTTATGGTAAACAGAGGGATAAAACACTCACGTATCTAAATTAGGTTCAAAGAAACTTTATTTTACCAAAATGAAGAAGCACTTAATTTATTCACAATCCATAAATACTTCGCCAGTTTTCTGACAATTAATATGAGTTTCTAAAACTCTTATTTTGATATAACAATACCAATAAATTTTCTAAAACGTGACTATATTGTTCACCTTGAAACTAATGTTGTAGTATCGTGCACAATCTGCGTGTTTACAAAGTTGCCGGCTGCCCCTCGGTCATAAATCAATTCGTCAGTGACGTGTCACACTCGCAACGGAAAAAGTATCAAGGACTTTGGTTATTTTACAAAATAATGTTATAATTAATATTCTAACGAGCTTTAGCTGTCATAAAGTTATATTATAATATTTTATTAACTTAATTCAAAATGTAAGTAAATTTAGTCATTATTTATATATACGTTTAAATAGAACTGTCAACTGGGTAAATTGTGTACGTATATTATATTAGTGTTATACATTTTTGGAAACAAGACGATTTCAAATACCTTCTTACAATAGTCGAAATCTTTCTATAAAAATTATTATCAAAGATACGTCAGCTTAAGATATTTTTTAAGATTACTTGTCTTACTTTTCGTCTATAGAGTCTATTAGAATTGAGAAGTTTAAAGTTAGATTAGGAATTCTAACGTCGAATATTCTTACTTTTACTTATTAACATTGAAAATATTTTATTTTTTCTTAGACCACAAAGGATGATCACATTTAATTAAATTATATATTAAAAATTTTCCGAGGCCTGTAGTGGCGCAGGGACACACAGTGTGACGATCCACAATCGAGGATAGAGAAATATTTATTTAAACTTATATTATTATAGAAGGGAAAAATTTCATTAAATTTATATTTTCATTTCTTCGCTCTGGTGTCGTTGAGTTCCGCTCCCGAATTCGGCGAAAAGTGGAGAACGGTGGGTCCTAACACTAGATTTCCTCTGTTTACTCTTCTCAGTGCGGGATACTTCTCAGTGTGAAACTGATTTCTAATATTCGCTTTGGCACCAAGGCAAAAGCCCGGCGTTGTGTGTCATCACTCAACACGAAATGCCTCGAAAAATTTGGTGGAGAGTGGCCTACCCTGCTCTATACGGGAACTATAAATCAGCTCTCAATATATTATTAGTAGTATGCATGATGATTATAGCTTCAACCTTCTTCAAGGAATGTTTTGATTCATAATATTTTATTTTGATCATACAAAACCGCTTTAGGTTCCGATACTCAACAGGTTATTTTTACTTATCTCATAAAATGTATGAAATATATGTACATATGAATGTATGACAATAAATTCAATTTAGTGTCCAAAGTTATATAATATAAAATTATATTTTGATTCCACTATCTAGATAGTTATACATGCATATATAACTCGAAAAACGATGATAAATTAAGATTTTTCATCAATGTTCGTATAAAACACATTATTTCGACAAACTAATGTAGCATTTGCTCCGCTGCCTGTTCGCGAAGTCGCCGGCTGCCCCTCGACTGTATAAATCAATTTGTCAGTGACGTGACACACACAACTTTCCGTCGCATGCTTTTTTTGTTCACGTGTTTACTTGACTTGTAAAAGATATTTTTTTTGTACTGATTATGACTTTCTTTCATTCGATAAAATATAACGGCCTGACGTGCCATAATTTATTTTTATATGCATGAACATTTGGATTCATTTAAGTATTTTTTTGGGGAGTAATAATAATTGTTTATTTCATTTTTGTGCGATAGTAGAAATATTAAGGTTTGCTAGAGATAGTGAGGGCCAAAGTTTAAATCTTGTCCAATCACGTTAAGAAAAAATTTTTTGCATTCAACTATGATTCAAATATTGAAATATTTTCCAAAGATGAATTTTAAACTATATTAACGTTAGGTCTGATTTGTCCTGTCTATACGATGACAGGTGTTATAACGAATCTATTGCTTTTCATTCTTAAATATAATAAAAAAATAAAATAATTTTGATAGAATTGACTCCATCCGAGTCACAAGAGTGTGAGGTTGTGGCTTGTGGGTTCGATGGTGGGCCCACTCGGAATAAAATATTTAATACATTGATCTTTTACTTTTAGTTCTTTGCTCTCGTGTCGCAAAGCGTAGTGTTGAGTTTTTAGAGAATTTGGCTGAAAGTGGGGAGGGGAGTGTCTAAACACTAAGTTCCCTCTGCCTATCCTACTACAAGGGTACGGCGTGAAACTGAAAAAAAAATGTAAACGTTAGTGACAACAAATTTGAATATTTGTGATATGCATAATTAAAGATTATGTATACAATAATATGTTTAATTTTTTTTGTTATAAAGAGGACCAACTCATTTCATAGTCTACGCCTCCTATCTTTAGATGAAATTTAGCATATAACGAATGAACGCCGCATTTTTCCCTAGACCGGGTAATAACTTATAACATTTTTTACAATTTTGAAAATAGTAAAACCCACAGAAATGTATATAATCAGCTGTTGCATTTACAAAGAAATAATTGCATTATACCGCCATATAAATTTGTAACTACATTTTTCATACTTAATGGGATAAATTGTACGGTGCGTGTTGCATATTTTTTTCCTATAGAAATATTGTAGTTAGCCATCAACACTCGTTTTCTGATATATATCGTGTAATATTTCTTAGGACCCTTGCAGTTTGAAATGAAACGATTGCGATTACGTTACGTGTTTACTCAATAATTCGATACGTTTATACAGTGTGGTCTAAGTGATGAGATATTTTATATATATATAGTAAGTGTGGTGGAGTTAGAGTGATTGAATGAATATAATTTTAGACTCGAATCCGAGAGCAAATAAAAAAAAAAATCTTATCCGTTTCTCCTTTTTCAAACACAATATTTTCTAAGAGAATAAAAACAAAAATAAACACAGCAAAAAATCCTCTCAATTCACATTATAAAATAAAAAATGTATAAATTACATATTTGAAAACAAAACAAAAAAAAACTTTTTGAACAATACAAAAATGAAATGCCCGCTTACGCATAACGCTTGTCACATACGAGGTGTAGCGAACGATTCGGTCGCGACTCGTCATTTCTCGCATTGTCGTAATCCGCTGATTTACAGCGACATTAATCAGGTTGACGGCCGATAGGGACTAAATCACTGCCAAACTTACATCTACCGACAATAAGAACTCTATTTCAATAGGCAAAAGTGACAAAATCATTTGAAAATGTAACAAACTTCTTTGTAACGTCACTACTATTGCATGTTATTGGATGTAATTCTTTTTGCTAAATTTCTGCAAGCATACGATATACATTTTTTTTCATATAAGCTTGTTTCGTCAATGCAATGTTATATTGTCTAGGTTAAGCATTGATCTATAGTGGTCGTTTCCTGTTATGCACTTTTTTGGGGGTTTGACTGTAACTTGAGGATTTGATGAGTGGTTGTGTTTTTTTAGCTTTATATATCGCCTGCCAAGAGAAAATAATGTGAAGACACTCCGTTTTCTATTTCTATGCAGTTTACAAAACATTGATTGTCGATAAAAGAATTCAAGGCTTTTTTTAACCAGAAAAGAAGTAAATATTTATTATTATTTTACCTCCACAGCGTATTTCACATAGCCGTTGTGTATAGGGATAGGATTAAAACACTCCGTTTACACTTTCCGTCCAATTTTCGAAACATTACGTGTTTAGTAAATTAATTCAACACCGGACTTTGTCTTGTAATCAGAACAAGAAATTAAAGAATCTATATCCTCGAGTTTGTCGTGTTTACTCTTTACCGCGGCGCCACAACGGCCTCAAAATAAAAATATTTTATAACAAAAATCGAACCTATAACTATCGCAAGTACAATGCTACACTACACTACAACAACATCAGGATGTAAAGTTACGAGTGAAATATGTACGAGAAGATTTATTTCGTTTACAGTTTCGCCGCGGTGTTGGTAAATGGGCAGCCTTACTGATTAAAGCTGTTTGTAGAATGTTAATAAAACGGGCCACGTGCTACTGTCGTCGGCTTTTTGATATTTAAAATACCTATATGGAAGTCTCTTTTTTGTGTAGTAAAGGATAGAGAGAATAGAAATTTCTTATATATATTTATATAGAACTTATGTGTTAAGACTTTGATTTTTATTTGTAGCTTCTCTCTGTATCTTGTATCTATACAGGATGTAGTGTGCAATCACTTAGAGCTACTCCATACTAAAAGGACATGCCATATTTCTATGTTGAATTTTACTCAAATATGTATATAGGTTTTTTTAGCTTTACACTGTGTCTCGTACACAGTGGAATAGGCAAAGTGATCCTAGGAACCTAGTGTTAAGAACCTCCGTTCCGTGTGTTGAGTGTGGCAACTAAAGTGAGGCCTTAGCTGCACTTTGCCTTGTTACCAAAGCGAGGAAACAAAAATATCAAATATATCATTTCCTCCAGTGGAATTGAACCCACAACCATAGTTTTTACGGTCACATGCTTATACCTCTGCGCCACGGCTAGCTTCAAAACATATACACATACCTAGACTATCTCAAAATTTGTAATATATGTTGGCTCTCTTAACCACAAAAGCGACAATATATAAAGTAATGATATAAAAGGGAAAATAAATCTATTATTGTAATCAACTTAACTAAATTAATTTTCAACAGGATTTTACTAGAAAGCTTACCAAGGACATCCGAATGGGCTCGAAACTAAGGTCGTCCCAATAAACCCTGACGTGGGTGCGACTATTGAAACTTTAAAATACTTTTAATTATATTAAAACTACTGTCGCTTTCACATTTGAGTATAAATGAAAGAGAATACTGTTAAGGTGCCTTAATTATTTTTGGTCTGACTTAAATGACTTCAATGATACAGGAATATATTAAGAAAACACAAAAATCACACACAAAATTTTTGTGTTTTCCCTTAGTTACGTGGAATGTTGAATACCGCGATTAACACAGAAATTTTAACGTAATTTTTAATTTTCGTGGATAAATATACATATATTAACATAAGCAATATAATACAATGTACTTACAGTCTACCATTATCTTTCAAACATATGGTAGTTTCTCTGTTTCCTTTTATATTGTAAGCTTTAATCATAATTAATTACTTCTCCCGAGAACGAATCAACAACCGCCGCGTTTGCTGCAGTGCCACTGCGTTATAACGGTTTAATTGAAAATAATTTGAAATGCAAATTGTCCCTGAGGCCGTGGTGGCGAAGGGAACGTGCGACTGTTAACTTGACGGTTGTAAATTCGGTTACCACTAAGGCTCTCGGCTCTAGCGAGAAGGCAAAGCGCCACGTTACCTACTTAATACTACCCTGTTATCCTCCGCGCCACTACGCAGGAAGTCAACACAGTGGGTAGGTATTGCTAGCTCACTCCATAATGATATATTAAAAGATAAGATAAGATAAGATAAGATAAGGAAACCCTTATCCTCGAATTAAAACAGCATCAGGATATTGTTCGTGCAAAAAAGCGTAGGGAAAGGAGCCAATAATTATTCATTGTGTTTTTAACAGGCGCGCCAGAAGCCCGCGAAATTGTAAGAGGCCACTACGCCTCAGCTATGTCGTAAAAATTGTTCTTCCCGTCTGTGGAGACGGTGTTTGGAGTTAATGTTTTTATTTTGATTTTTTTTTCTGTTTCCCGCTGTATACTGCATATAGCTAAGTATGCCAAAGGAAATCTGGTATCAAGCCATTGCTTTATGCAATTTCTGACCAGTTCTAGAGACATAGAGTATTTAGTGGCGGTACTCAACGCCGCATTTGCTATCAGAGTGAGGAAATGATAATCAATTAATTCATTTCCTCGTGTGAAAATCGAATAATCAATTAATTTTTTTCCCACAAAGGAACTAATTTTCATATGATGTAAAAACTAAGACGAAAGGCATCTGTAGCTTTTTGATGGTACACTAGGTCGATTCTTATATAATTACGCAGAATTAAGCGACACTAACGCTCACTTGCCATGTTTTATCCTTCCTGACGTTAGCTGAGAGCATTTGCTGCTGCGATCTGCCTTCCGTTACAATCTACTCTAATTTACTTTGCATTCTCTATAAAAAAAAACCCATAAAATAAACAAAACAATCCACTCCACGCGTCTTCTAGCCGACACCCGAGCGCAACCATCTTCTGACTTGTTAATGCCGAAGCCTACTATCTTAGCATATTGCAAACACCATTATTCCCATCCGCCCAAATATAGAAACGTTATCAAAGAAAATATTTTTGAAGGAGGCGCAAATTGAATTTATTATTTAGGTTCAATCAACGCAGCTGAATATTTATGAAACGGTTTGCTTACGATAGTTCTGGGACAGCTGGCTATGGGTTTTTGAGGTCTGCCTTTTTACAGTGTAATGTTATTGGATTTGGCTTGTGTGGAGGCGGTTTTATGGGATATCTTTCTTTTTCGTTTTAAAGATAGATATGTCAATCACTTGGCAAGATAAGATAGATGACAGATCTAAAAGTCCATTAAATTCGATGGTTATTTTGTGATTTATCGAAGAAATTATATCATGGCTAGCTAGCTATTCTGAAACTACTAAAAAATGGTCAGTTAGTGGAGGAAAGGGTTATGAATCAGTGGTTCAATCAATGATTAAATGGCGTATATACAGTAAGGCTATAGATGTCACATGATGGTTGTAAATTCGATCTCCACTGGGGAGAATGAACTTTTTTCACTTCGCCGCTCTGTTAATACAAAACATGGTGTTGAGTTCCACCACTCTACACGCAATATCTCCAAATTGAATGGGAACAGGGGTACAAAGAAAGTAACATTAAGTTTTTTTAAACCTTACCGTGCCAGGTATATGCGGGAAACAGAGTGAAGTTGAACAAAATATAAACAATACATAAGTTAACTTGAAATACTTGGTTACCAGATTCCCTCTGCCTACCCTACTATGTGCGTGATACAGCGCGAATCTGAAAAAAAAAACATAAAAATAAATCGAAAAACATCAAAACACATTACAATTGGATTAGCAATAAAAACTTAAATTTATTAAACTCGCCAGACAAAGAGCTAAAGGGTTTCCGAGTTCAAGTCAGGGTTACCCTTCACGAAACATTCTCTGGAGGGAAATTATTTGATCCACTCCCTATCGGAATGACTTGGAGTTTTTCTAAGATGTTTAAGAGCAATAAATTTACTGTAGCTCTAACTATAGATACATACTATAATGTACATTTCAACTTTATTTACAGCTTTTTTCTAATGTACTTTCTCTTCTTTATTACGGAAGGAAGTGACTCGTTCGATTTATCACCACATTGTTTTTGGAGGCAAATTAGATTTTCTTTGTTGAAAGAAACAATGAGTCAAGATGGTTTTCTGTACGTTGTATAGGTAATATGTACATATATGTATCTCGACTACATATATTTTGTAGTACAAATAATAATTAGAGGCCTACGTGGCGCTGGGGCACAAACGTGCGATTGTAAACGTGATGGTTGTGAGTTTGAATCCCATTACAGGAAATTAAATATTTAATATTTTACTGTCTTCGCTCTGGTAAGAAGCCAAAGCGCGGCATTGCGTTTCGCCACTCAACACGCAACACATCTAGAATACGGTGAAAAGTGGGGAACAGAATTTTCTTCGCTTGAATGAAATGTATTAACACTAGGTTCTTAGATCCCCTCTCCCTATGTCACTACTGTGTGCGAGATTCAGCTATGCAGCTATAATATATAAGCATAAATAAATTTAAAATATATATTTGCATAAAATTGATAAAAGTCAAAATAGAGGGAATTATTCCATAACTGATACCATACTTCTAATCTTATTATATAAAGAAATAATTGTAATTTATAACAGTGGCGCAGGGACTGTAAACGCGACAAGTGTGACTGTAAAATCGAAGAGAAGCGAGATTGAGGGTTCGATTTCAATAAAGTGGAAATATTTATTTAAATTTCCATTTCTTCGTTCTGATGTCACAGCGCGCATAGCTTTCAGAATTCGGCGGGAAGTGGGGAACGGAGTGTCTTAAAATTAGGTTCTGTCTGCTTACCCTGCTGTGTGCGGGATACAGCGTGAAGCTGATTTATATTAATATTTATATTTTTAACAAAAAAAGCCGACTTCTTCAATTTCCACCGGATCTCATAAAATCATAAGCTAACCAAATTTTTATAAAACCCCTCTTGAAGTGTAATCCTTTCTAATAAAAAAAGAATCATTGTAATCGATTGGCGTGATATTGAGTTATTCGTCGCGCACATACCTAATGCAAATTAAGGACTTATGTGATTTTCTCGTGGATACCATTGTCAGGAATGGATCAAATTAAAATGGAAGCACACGGGAAGTACCGGTTTTCAAATAAATAAAGACTCGTCAAAATCGATTCGTCTAGTTAAATGTTCTGAGGATTAAAATCAACAAGACTCATCATTAAAATCAAATCAAAATTACATAAAGGAGTGTATTATTGACAATTTTCTTTTGCTTTTTTTTTAAGGGTAAAGTTACAAAAACACAAACACAAAAACCCATGCACTTATACATTTTTTAATTGTGCCACAAGCCACGGTCCATCAAACCGTCATTACTTACAAAACTCTCGTTTTAAACGCAAACTGTTCCAAATTCTAACTTTTCTTTCAACATAAGAGTAAACCTAAAACGTAAATCAACATTGAGTAACATACAAACATAACTTAGCGTCGGTACTTTAAATAGTCAACTCGAGTCGACAATCAACGGCGGCTCTTCAAATGAACTTACTTACCGCCTTTTGTTTCATCCAAGATACGCTGTGATAAGTAAAGATAGACAAATAGAGAAAAAACGTTCTTTTGAACACCGAAAATTATGCAAATATTTTTTTTTTACTACTATAGTTTGTAATATTAGTCTTATTATTTCTTAATTTTACTAAAAAATTTTTATTGTTTTATTATTATAATTTATGAAAACATTGATGGGGTTTTGATTTGATAATTTAATTATTACATATTTTTAATTTCAATTGAATTTGTCATACTAAAATATATTTTGTATTATTGAAATTAAATCTATATTGTATTAATGAAATTAAATCAATGTAAGAAAATTAACTTTATTAGATCTAAGCTTTACAGTATATAAATATATATTTTTTATTCATAATTTAAATTACAATTACTTATCGCAAATATTTCCCTAAGAAAAAACCTTTTACACATTACGACATTCTCAAAAAAAAAAACAAGAAAAAATAATATAATAAAAAAAAATACACAATATATATAATCTAATAAGTTTTCCCTAACAACGTTACAGTGTTTGTGTAGACTGTAGTGGGTTAATAAATTCAACGGCGCCATTAGCCAGTTCGAGAGGCGGCCGGAAAGCATGCGTCTTGTTGATTTGTGACGAGCGCAGATGGATTGCGGTAAGAAAGTGTATGAGTGTGGGATTGAAATGATTTGTTACAGTCGTTTTTGTAAAAAAATGGGGCTTTTTTTTTATTTAAGAAAATGATATTGAAATAGTGAGAAGTTTGCTTTCGAGGATTATGTTCTTCATAAAATAAACCGGTATAAGATCATTATGTTGTTTCCAGTGTGTATGTCTGTCTATCAAGACCATTTTTCTCATCATTCCGTGGAGATGTCAAGCTGAAATTCATATTAAAAATTCTGATCTACAGCCGCCTGGTTGTCCGTGCGGAGGTTGTTAGTTCGATTATTTATATTTCAAGTTAACATCTTTTTCAAACGGGATTGAACTCACAACCATTTCCTTCTAAACGGTTTTAGAAACAAAATTTGCATAATTATGTATATATGTACATAAAGGTTTAATTACAAAAACTCGTCAAAGTACACCGTCCATACGTTTTTTGGCTTAACAAGGTGATTTACTGTTTCCTTTTCATTATTAATTATTTATACATGACGACACGAGACGGGTACGGAACGATTAGTTTGTATAATAATATATTTAATGTTAATATTTATTCCATTTTGAGTATATTTTTGGTTTCTTTTTCCTATTGGTTTAGATAAAGACAACAAAATGCTCATAAAAATAGATTGAAAATGGAGAATGTAGTGAAATACCTACCACCACATTCTAGTGTATTCTGCATATGGCAGAAGGGGTAGGTAGAAGGAACTTAGCGTTCGGGACAATGCGTGTTGGGATGTGAAACTCAATACCACGCGACGTCTAGAGGAGCTAAGAAATGATTATAAATTTAACACGATAATTCCACCACGTGGGGCTCGAACTTAAAACCGTCACGTTCACAGTCACTTACTGTACCCATGCGCCATAATGGCCTAAGATAAATATTGTTTAAAGTCATAAATATGATCGTATAATGAAAACGTCTTTTTATATAACGTGTCAGTGCTGTAAATTTATGCTTAAAATTGGTGTGTGAAATAATGTCTAAGATGAACGATTTTGAGACGTTAATTTTAAATAAGCAATGAAAGATGACTTAAATTAAAAATATATTACTTAAATCTATAGCTTTACACTGGGGACCAAGATACTACTGGGGGCTAAGACACTTCTTAATCCCCACTTTCTAGTTCCAGTATTTTCCACTTACTATTAAAATTGCTAATACTACGAATGTACTATTATTAAAGTCTCTAATTATATCCTTACAAAGTATAGAAGTAAAGATACAGTTTATAAATAAGGATTTATAACTTGCGTTGGCCGATTATAAAATATATGAAAAAATGTTCAAAACATCATCGTAAACGTCACTTGGACGTGTAATACAAGATGTTACCAATTTGTGTGGAATATTTTTTGAAATATGGCCATAATTTGCTAATAATGGCCACATTTATTATTTTTTACTAAACTTATTAATAATTCACTAAGTTCTTCACGTATTGTTTTGAACATTGCGTGTTCATGAAATGTCAATGAAAAAATTATGTGCTTATATATACCTACATCAGTGTAAATTGAAAAATATTGGATACGAAAGCAGTCGTAACTATTCTAATACAAAATAAATTTTCATATTTAATTGAGACGAAGCGGACGACAGTTGACAAGCGAAGCGAGTAGAAGACGAAATATAAATATAATTACCCTCCAAAACATAAATATTAACAAATTATTATATTCAAGTTCGTGCTACACATATTTTCTTGGAATTTTAACTTACAGCAATCACAAGCCAAATACCAAGATTGCCTCATAATCTTTTATAACTCTATATTATTAAACGTCTTGGCAGAGCAACAATCTAAAAGAATTTATTGCTTTGACTGAGAATCGACCCTAAAACCATCGTGCTAACAGTTACAACATTAAAAATCTCTTGTTATAATGCATAACACCATCCAATCGATCTCGGATCGTAAAATTTTTAACTCTCCAACGCCGGTAATCGATAATGTAACATAAATTGGATTAAATCTTGACATTTACGCTTAGGATCAACTACACTTAAATGAGACCGGTTAAGGACATAACGGATGCTGTGTTGGGTTCTGTAGGTGGCTTGCCGTATGCCTTAGGAAAGATATTTAATTTAACCAAAATGTTCTTTTACAGTAACGTCGACGAGTTGTGGTCGCCCCGAAACTACCTGTAGATGGCTGCAGAGAGTTAATTGCCGGATTTTTCTTGCTTTTAGTAATTTCCTTACGAATGAATACTAATATAAATAATTGCACAAAAGTTCAGAACGCTTTGGTGCAGATCGGCCTAGGTTTTGTCGACTATCCTTGTTCGTATGGTGAGTTGACCCGGGCAACGGATGTCGTACTCAATGTGGTTAAACTTTAGAAAAATCCCTTCTGAACATTCCAACCTTCTCTAGTGACAAAACAAAGCGCGGCGTTAAATTCTGCCACTCAACAGACGAATGTTTTGAAAATGTTGCAACTAATGAAATGGATTCCTTCTGTTTTAACTGCTATATAGACCCTGATAGGTTGATAGATATGCCAAAGGGTAACGTAAGTACGATAAAGTATGACAAACACAAAAATAATATTATATATAGGTAGTATCTAGAAATGAGAGGAGAATCTCGGCTCAGGGGAAAAGCGTTCGATTCCCTGTCAAGCAAATGAAATACAATAACATTTTCATTTATGCCTCGAATTTCGGCGTTCATATGGCATATAACAATCTTAAAGGAGAATCGAGTAATGTAACACTAGGTTCCCAGGTTCCCAGTGGTGTCGTGTATGGGATTCAGTGAGAAGCTGAAAAAATTGTACAAATATAAAAAAAAAACGTCCTGCATACAATTTTAAAACGCTTGACATAGAATTCTTATGGAATACAAGTAAATTTTTATTTACTGCAATATTATACGATGCAGATTAAGACTCCTAATAATTAAGAATTGTGGTTAAGTAAAAGTTTTTAGAATTAGTTAAGGGGAACCAGTTACATGTATCTATTTTATCTATAAACTAGTGATTAGCACGCGGCTTTATCCGTGTGGACTATACAAATATAGATATTTCACTATTTCACTATCTACAACAAAACGAATATTAAAAAAAAATAAGTCTTTATATATATATATATATATAATATATATATATATAAAAAAAATATATATATATATTATAAAAATATATATATAATATATATATATATATATAAAAAAAATAAGTCTTTATATATATATATATATATATATATATATATATATATATATATATATATATATATAAAGACTTATTTTTTTTTAATATTCGTTTTGTTGTAGATAGTGAAATAGTGAAATATCTATATTTATATATATATATATATACGACACTCAGTTCAAGACCTTGCGTGAAATAATAATACTTCCAAATTTCGATTAATGAAAGACTTATTTTTTTTTAATATTCGTTTTGTTGTAGATAGTGAAATAGTGAAATATCTATATTATATATATATATATATATATATATATTATCATATACTTTAAGTTCATTCAAATGACCGATAACTTTTTTAATGAACCGATTTTGAAAAAGTTAAGTTGAGTTAAAATAAAAAAATCAGTGAAATTTTCAAGTAAATCTTTTTTTTTTTTTTTTTTTTATGGAAAAGGACAAGGCAAACGAGCGTTCGGGTCACCTGATGGTAAGTGATTGCCGCCGCCCACGGCCCCGTGCAACACCAGAGGGGCTACAGGTGCGTTGCCGGCCTTTTAAGGTGGAGAAAGACGCGCTTTTTGAAGGTACCCATGTCATATCGACCTGGAAACACTGCCGCGGGTAGGCCATTCCACAGTTCCGTGGCGCGTGGAAGAAAGTTCCTACGAAACCGCACAGTAGTGGATTGCCACGTATCCAGGTGGTGTGGATGATATTTTAGCCGATGACGTACGGTGCGGTTAGAAAATTCGGCGGCAGGTAACAGGTCAAACAGTTCTTCAGAACACTCCCCATGGTAAATGCGATAGAGAACGCAAAGCGAGGAAACGTCTCTACGCAAAGCCAAAGTATCAAGCCTTTCACAGATCATTGGGTCCCCAATGATTCGAATGGCTCTACGTTGTATGCGATCAAATGGTTCAAGCTGATACTGGGGTGCACCAGCCCAGAGGTGAGAACAGTACTCCATATGAGGCCGAACCTGGGCCCTATATAGGGCCAAACGGTGTTTTGGCGTGAAGTACCGTCTCGCTCTGTTGATGACCCCCAGTTTCTTCGAGGCCAACTTGGCCTTGCTTTCCAGATGATCGCGATACTGGCAGTCACTCGAAACATTAAGGCCCAATATACTGATACTGGGCGCGGCTGTAAGAGGAGTGTTTTGAAAGACTGGCGATATGATAAATGGGATTTTTTTTGTGGTTAACGCGCAAACTTGTGTCTTCAGGGGGTTGAACTGAACTAAGTTCCTTTCACCCCATGAGGAGACTTTGTTGAGGGATGCCTCAATAGAAGACACAAGTTTATTTCGGCACTGTTCAGCGTTTTCTCGAGAAAGACTTGCTCGGCCGGAGTAAATAGCGTCCACTGTGCTATCATCTGCATAGCAATGAATGCTAGAATCCTCTAACATGTCATTGATATGCAAAAGAAACAGCGTAGGGGACAGCACGCAGCCTTGGGGAACGCCAGCGTTCACGGGCATATGTTTAGAGCAAAAACCGTCGACAGCGACCTTGATGCTGCGCCCAGTGAGAAAGCTGGCGATCCATTTGCATAAATTCTCGGGAAGCCCATAGGATGGAAGTTTAGCCAGGAGCGCCTTATGCCAAACTCGATCAAAGGCCTTCGCCATGTCCAAACTAACTGCCAGGCCCTCTCCCTTGCTTTCAATAGCCGCTGCCCAGCGGTGGGTAAGGTAAACCAGAAGATCACCGGTTGAGCGACCATGGCGAAAGCCATATTGTCGGTCATTAATCAATCGGTGATCCTCTAGATAAACCAAGAGCTGGCTATTGATGATGCTCTCCATGACTTTTGAGAGCAGGGAGGTGATGGCAATAGGCCTGTAGTTAGATGGATCGGACCCATCGCCTTTCTTTGGGATCGGGTGGATAAGAGCGCTCTTCCATGAATCTGGGACTACGCCGACTGAGTAAGAGTGCCGAAACAAACGCGTTAGCACCGGTGTCAGCTCAGGAGCACAAGAACGGAGCACTAAGGGAGAAATGCCATCTGGCCCGCTCGACTTGTGGATGTCCAAGGAGGACAGAGCTCGCCTAACAGCTGTTTGGTTAAACTTAACCTCAGGCATTGAGCTCTGGCACCGCGGGATGGTCGGCGGCGTTGATCCTTGGTCATCCAAAGTCGAGTTTGAGGCAAAGAGAGCGCCCAGGAGATCGGCTTTCTCTTTTGCCGTGTGGACCAAGATGTCATTTCCCGTGCGTAATGGCGGAAGCGAAGGCTGGCTAAAGTTGCCAAGTGCCGCCTTTGAGAGCGCCCAGAACTGATGAGTTCCGGACGGATAGCTCTCAAGCTTCTCGCCAATTTTGGCGATATGCTCGGACCTTGCTCTGGCAATTTGCCGCTTAAAGAACCTAGAGGCTCGGTTATACTTCCTTTTTGAGGTTTTCACCTCCGGATCCTTAGTAACCAATGCCTCAGCCCAGATTTGATATGCCTCGCGTTTGCTAGAGGCAGCAAGCTTGCAAGACGTATCAAACCAAGGCTGTGACTTGCCACCGATTGGCACTACAGCACTAGGAATATAAAGTTCCATGCCCTGTAGGACCACGTCGGCAACAGCAGCGGCACAGGTACTAGGATCATCAGAAGAGAAGCAAACCGGCCCCCAGGGATAAGATGAGTAAAATGTACGCATCCCATCCCAATCTGCTGACTTGTAGTGCCAGACGCGACGAGTTGCGGGTGATCTGCAGCTGTCGCGCTTAATGGGCACGACACTCCGTACCAGGCAGTGGTCAGAGGACCCCAAGGGGGCATCGACGACAACCTGGTACTGCTCTGGATGTGAAGTCAGCAAAAGGTCCAATAAAGAGGCATTGTGGTTGTCCACGTCCGGGAGTCGCGTAGGCGACTCAACCAATTGGGACAATCCGTTCGCCATAGCAAGGTCAAATGCAGCCCTCCCCGCGTGGTCGGTGGTGCGTGATCCAAGCCAACTGGCATTGTGCGCATTAAAATCGCCAAGTATCACGACCTCAGCGGAGGGGATCTGTGAGAGCATATCGTCGATAGCCGATTGAATGTGCTCCATGAGCCGATCCGTTTCTGCATTACCACTGTGGGACCTGTAAAGGCATGCGTAGACTCGGGCACGATCGTCCGAGTCAACACGGAGCCAGATGGTAGACAGGTCCCGACCTTCAAAATGGGCAAGACGACGGAAACTTAGGTCCTCCCTTACGAACACAGCGACCCCGGCATGAGGCATAAAGTTATGTTCTATTTTGTAGCCGGGGTATTGGAGATAGGCTGTGTCGCTCGGTCGGGCAATTTGAGTTTCCGTCAGGAATAACAAAGCCGGCCGTGCCGTCTCGAGGTGGTGGTGGACGGCATTTAAGTTGGAATGTAGACCCCTGATATTGCAAAAGTCCACGTTGAGCGTGGAAGGGGTTGCCGTGGAGCGTACGTCTCGTTTGCCCTGTCTATAGCGCGGAACTTTGCCCTCCCCAGAATTCGAAGGGCAGCCTGAGTTTAGAGACTCAGGGAGGGATTCTCCAGCACCGGAGGTGCTGGTACCCTCCTGGGGTAGTTTCTCTTTAAGTGCCGCTATCATATTCCAGGGAGGGGTGGGAGGTTGGGCTCCGGAGCCCGGCATTACCTAATGCGAAACGCAGTGGCATAAAGCCACTACTTAACGCCGGTATTAAATGCCGGGGGTGGTATGATCCGGTCGAGTCTGCCCATGCGTGTTGCCATTGCTGGCGACGTGACTCTACCACACGTACTTTAGTCGCCTTTCGGTTAAATCGGTTCAATACTTTCAGAGAAAAATGTGGACGTACATATCGACAGACACACAAGGAATTAAAAAAAAAATTTGCTTTCTATTATTCTTTTTAAATTGTCCCTCTATCCATCTCAGTCAAAAATACTAAATGTACAGACAAAATATTTTTACTTTCTTATTATATATAGAGATTTAATTGTTTTTTTACTTGATTTCAATTGACTGTAGCTAAGCCTACAGAAAAGGAAACAAAAATGTATACTGTATAGAACAGGCAAAGATAACCTATTGTTAAACACCTTCGGTCTTCGTTTTTCGCCGGAGTACCAGACATGGTGTGTTGAACCGCGATATCTTATCAGAGCGAAAAAATGAACAAACTCATTCCTCAAATAGTCATCGAACCCACAACCATCGCGACAGTCAAAACTGTACCACTTACATTAGTTAGGAACATGAAGACCTAAAGTTAAGATACTCATTCGCGTTAAGATATTTAAGTTCCACAATTTTTGCCAAATTCTAGAGGTATTGCGTAGTGTGCAACTCAACGCTGTACTTTGCCTCGTTACCAAAGCGAGGAAATAATAATATTGAATATTTTGTTTCCTCGAGGAGGAATCGCTGATGTATCGTATCACTTGCACCTAAGGAGCATCGCCCCGTGGTATTTCTGGCCGTCAGAGTTCAGACGTTGTCTTCCGAGGGACTTTCTATCTTCCGCCGAATCCGACACCTGAGCAGCCACCTTGGTCGCTAAAGCGGGGCCTTCCTCAGGAAACCAAGGATCTCGCCTGGCTCAACTGACCGCCCAGATGGCATTTGAACATCCTTTATACAAAAAAAATAATAAATTAAATCAGCTTCACGCTGTATCCCGCACGCAGCAGAGTAAGCAGAGGGAACCTAGAATTAAGACACTCTATTCCCCACTTTCCGCCGAAATCTGGAGACATTGCGTGTCGAGTGGTGGAACTCAACGCTGCGCTTTGCCTCAACACCAGAGCGAAGAAATGAAAATATAAACTTTAATAAATATTTCATGTCCTCGAGTGGGGATCGAACCGACAACCAGGCGATTTAGTACTCACACTTTGTGCCACTGCGCAACGACTGGCCTCTTAGAATTAAGTATATAAAAAAATAAAAATATGAGGTGTGAAAAAATATATAATATGTGTTAATACACATGGTATTCAACAAGTTCCACTTTCAATATAACGATGACCTAATAGCGTGCCTTTAAAAATAATTCAAAAACAAAACACAAGTAAATACTCAATAAATAGTCGTTAAAGCAGTATTGGTCGTTTAATTTAAAACGACCAATAATTGGCTCATACAAATACCTATGTATATAGAAACAATATCCTACTTTTAAAGGCTACTTGATTGTATCCTCGTAAATGACGTAAAGTATAAGAAAATAGCTTGTGATATAAAATTGGCATTTTTCAAAGATATCGCGATATTGAGGTCGTGGTGCAGGGGCACAAACGTGCGATTGTAAACACGACAGGTGTGGTGTGGTGTGGATTCGATTTCCGCTCGAGTAAATATAATATTTAAAATTTTAATTTCTTCACTTATGTTTCGAGACAAAACTCGGTGTTGCGTTCCATGTATCATTCAATACGCAAAGCTTCCAGAATTCAGTGAATGATTTTTTATATTTTCAAACTAATTTGAAGATATTCTAAAAAGCTTATTAGACTAGTGGTTCAAATTATCTAGGAAGGCTTTGTTACAATACGGCAATCGTTTCGGTGTAACTCAATGTAGCATGTACACAGGTACAGGGCACAGTTACTTATATAAAGTAACTAAATGCTATGCATCCATGATTTTAATTGGAACCAATTTTATAGAAGAACCTTTTTTTCGCTTTCTTTTATGATATATTTATTATACATCCGAATACGTAAATATTTTATATAATTGAAATCTTAATTTTTTTTAACATCTTTCGATGCTAATAAATAGTCTATTAAATCTCAAAAATGCTACCATCCGGAATTGAACCCACAATGTCTTTAACATAAAAAATAAAGTCGTTCACAGCATTCTATCGATAAATATATAAAAGTACCTTACATTATAAGATATATAAAAAAAAATATTCAGGAATTTTAAATACGTTACAAATTGTAAAAACAAACACATAATAATCATAAAGTTACTTTGTAATTATATTATAAATGTAATTATTTTATAGGAATCGTATGAAAATATAAGCGTATATAATGTATTTTTTATTGTTTCACATATGATCTGTAGTGTATACTTATTGATAGATTGGAATAGTTTCCCTGTATGCATATAGCAAGGTATGCAGAGGGGACCTAAGGCTAAGACAACGTGTTTTGGGAGTGAGATAATAAAAGGAACTTTTTTATAATCGAAACTCGTACTTACAACCGTTACGGTTACATGTAGTGTAGATTTTTCTTTTAGCTTAACCCTGTATAGAGTACACCTGTATTCTGAAGAACTGAGTATCTAAACATATATATATATATATATATATATATATATATATATATATACTACTCGGGTCATGAGTAAGACTGGAACTTGACCGAAAATGTTAAGTAATTATTTCATAGATTATATAAAAAATACCTAAAAACGTGCTTTCTATGTATATTCTGTATACTAATTATATATTTAACTAATAATATATGTCACTGAAATGAATAATCATGTAGTACAAGCGGGCGAAGCCGCGAGCAGGCCGCTAGTAAACAATAAAATACCAAAACAAAAGTTTGTATCTACAAATAATTATAATAATTTAGAAAATTGAGGCCAGTCGTGGCGCAGTGGCACAAAGTGTGACTGTAAAACCGACAGGTTGTGGGTTCGATCCCCACTCGAGGAGATGAAATATTTACTTAAATTTATATTTCCATTTCTTCGCTCTTGTCGAGGCAAAGCGCGGCGTTGAGCTCTGCCACTCAACACGCAATGCCTCCAAAATTCGGCAGAAAGTGGGTAACGGAGTGTCTTACACTAGGTTCCCTCTGCCTACCCTGCTGTGTGCGGGATATAGCGTGAAGCTAATTTAATTTAACTTTTTTTTTTAATTTAGAAAATCAATCCAGGACTCGATATCTACAGGTATTTCCTGCTAGATTGTCGTCACCTTGGTAATATGCCAAATATGCAATCGTTTAAATAAATACTTAAAAATAATGAAAAAATATTATGTATATTAATTTTTTATGGTTTTATTATATTCATGTGTTTAATGTAATGTTTATGTTTGTTCATAAATACGTTTCGTTTTACGATCCCAAGCTTTATAATAAGTGTGACATAAAATTTGTAAACATACAAAATAATATAATTTTTATGATATAATATAAAGAATATGTATTTTTTTTATTTATCAATGACCTATTTAAATTATAAGGTTAACTATGTGTGAATAACGTCGATCACGTCGACTCATTTATTGAAAATTTAAATTCAAAATTCAAATTCAAATTTGCACATCGTGAGGATGAGTGACGATATTGTAGTGTTGATGATGGGAGAATAAAAGTCTACTTACGAATAGCACTGAGTTTAAACAACACCACTTTAAATGTACATACAGTGATAACACAAATCACAATTAACAATCACGATACAGTATATAAGAAAGTCAACCACAAACGTTTGGCGCTGCATTCTTCATGGCTACGCCGCTGAAGATGAAAAATTGAAGACGCAAATGAACTTGCACCGAGGTATTTTGTTACCCATGATATTGTTGCTGTTAAAAAACTCGGCATTGTTTATTTTTTCCCATATATTTTGACAGTAAGTATAAAAAATACAAAACTCCTCCTTTTAGCCATTGAAAAAAAAACTATATATCCTTAATATAACATTATTTAATCAGATTTCATAAAAAAAATGAAAATTGGACATGATGGAGCCATGAATAAAGTCATTTAGAAAGTGAATGTGTATATAAACACTATGAATATATGGTGAATGGACGCCATTACATTTTTATTGTACATTAGACGGTGCAATAGTCTTGAATAGTGTAATTTGTATACAAGTCGAAATATAAATGGGTGAAGCTATTTTGTCTTGTTTCGTCTATATTCTTTATTCACCGTTTTTACAACTGCAATTTGCAGATAAGAATTTGTTTTTTTTTATACAAAATAACAGAAAAAAACACAATATATGACATTTCTATTTTAATTTGATTCCTTATTTTCCATATAACAGTGTAGGTAGAGAATATTTGGAATTAAAACGCTAGAATCATAACTATGCGATTGATTCGGAATTCAACGCCGCAATTTATTTTGTTACTAGAGAGAGAAAATAATATATAAGTCCTTCGTCTAGTGGTAATCGAACCCACAATAATCGTGATAACACTTAAAAAAGTATTTATTTAATTTCTGGGCAGAATGCGACTTTTCATTTGCCTTTATCTTCTTATTGGCTTCACGTTTATTCGAGTATTGTTGGGCAGGCAGAGGGAGCCCTAGTTACCCCAGAATCCGAGACATTCGCGTGTTGACTGCTAGAACTAAACGACGTACTTTGTTTTAAAACAGGAAGGAAATTAAAACTAATTTGAACATAGTCAATATATCGATTGCGAATCTAACCCATAACCATCGCATTCACCCTGGGACATTGAACTGATCCATTATGAATTAAGAATCTATACCAAAAAACCTTATAACATACTGAAAAAATCCTAAAAGAACGTCCAAAACTCGGTCAAGTAACTGTTTGTCCCTTTCATGGTCTAAGACACGTAAGACATTATTTATAGGCAAGACTATGTCCAAAAAGCTTAGTTGCGTCAAAAGTTGAGCATTAAATCATTGGCCACTATCTGAACAGTGCAGGCCGGACGATGCCCACTAGTGAGTGTGGATTTCCATTGTCAAACGTTTTTTGGATATAATATAATTTTATTTCGATATATTTTTTAATAAAATACGATCATCACGATCAGTATCTTAGGGTAACTTACTAACACATTTTAATTCTCGCAAACAGGCTTCAGACTTGGTTTCATGGTAAAAACACAACTTATGAGCCAAGGTATAATAGAATGTAGAATAATAATTTAACATATTTAACAAACGCACATGAGTAACAATATAATATCCAATTTAATAGTGACCGGTATTTAATTTATTAATTATTTTTTATGTTTATTTTATTTACTACTTTATATTAACGACGTGACTGCACACGGCACAATGCAAAAATATATTGTGGGTTGAAATCCATATAGTAGAATATACATTTATATTAATTATATTTTCGTTTGGTTACAGGTTTTCGACTTTTAATATACTTTTAAAAACATGATTGGTCTATAATATCTACATATATAAAATATAAAAAAAGGAAAAAACAGTATATACGATAAAATTATCGTCCTCAAGTCAACAACGTAAACGCGCCCAAGTTAAGTGATCCAGCACAAAATGATATATGAAGACATTTTCACACATTACAATATGAATTTTTCGTGTAAGGGAAATAAAAAAACACTATCTGGCCAAAAGAGGACCTTCTTTAGTAATAAATACTTACTTATTGTGATGTATACAATGCTTAAGTTACTTATAGACTAAGTTGGAAAATCATTGGAAGTTTTTCGAACATAAATAATCATTTTCTCTTTAAGATTCGACATATGATATGTGGCGGTGTCAAAACATAAGTTAATTGTTGAAAAAAAAAGCTTAAAAATCTACGTGTAAACTTATAATACTATGTAGTTTTTTAGTCATGGCAGAGGTAAACGACTTTACACGTGCCAGAGCGCAGCGTTGAGTTTCACTACTGAACAGGCAATGCCTCAGGAATTCTCACAGCTGAATGTGAGAGACGGAAATATCTAATTGGGAACGAAGTGTCTTAGTTTCCCTCTGCCTAACCAGCTAAGTGCAGCTAAAAATGAAATTACATTTACTATATGATCTGAAAGCTGTCTGTCAGTCACCCATTTAATAACTGAAGAGATTAATATAAGCTAAAGATTTCTTGCACTTGCACGCATTTCCGACAGTATTTTAAGAAAATAAAAAATACTTGTCTTTGCTTTAAAATAGAAAAATAAAATAGCGCGAAGTGGACTAATTCTAACCGCCTTAACAGACATACAATAAATCATATTTACAAACAAGAATCGAACCTACAACCGTCGCAAGCAGCTGCAACATTGGCATCAATTACATATTATGTTTATGTTGATTACTATGAAGCTCCAACAGAACAAATGTTCAATAATCCATATACCAAGTTATTAGGGGGCCGTACCCAATTTTGTAAAACACTAACGCATAATTCAACTTTGTTAATGAAAATCGATCGAAATCGCCGTCTACTTAATTGACTCTACTGTACACTAGGCGATATTTTGTTCTAGCATACTGAATTTTAAAGAAAAATCGACTTTGTGACTTGAAAAATAAGAAGAATTGCATTCAGGTTGTGGTGAACCGTACGTTTTATAATACCTAGTTATATTTTAATGTACGATCTCATTAACTGTACATATAAGTGCATGTTAGCGATAACTTAAGGTTAATTGAATATATACATTTTTATTTAGACAAATAGCTGTGGTATTGTTTAATTTGAACTTTATATAGTTCAGGGCATCTAGGGGCCGAAGCATGCGACTGTAAGCTTGACAGGTTGTGGGTTCGATTTCCACTGTAGGAAATGAAGTATTTAATAGTTTTATATCCTTGCTCTGTTAATTTACCGGAAAATTGGAACGGAGAATTTTTACACTAGGTTCCCAGGTTCCCTGTTCCTACCCTGGTATGTGCAAGGTACAGTGTAAATCTAAACTAAATATAATTATATATTACGCGAGCACGAGCTGTACTTTTATATGGGGCGCATGTATTTTTAATCAATATGAATATAAGTGTTTAAATTAAAATTAGGAGGAACGTATTAATGGTCAGTCGTGGCGGGGGCACAGTATACGCGACTAACGGTTGTCGGTTCGATTCCCACTCGAGAAAAGGAAATATATGCTTAAATTTATATTTCTGTTTCTGCACTCTGGTGTTGAGGCAAAACGCGGCGTTGAGTTCGACTCAACACGTAATTCCTCCAGAATTAGGTGGCACGAAGTTTCTTAACACTAGTTTCTCTCTGCCTACTCTGCTGTGTGCGGGATACAGCGTGAAGCGGACTTATTAATTTACTCATTATCAAACTTGTGTTACCTACCTATCCAAAAAAAAATGTTGTTATTAATAGTACAGTAACTGTTACTATGAAATGAATGCTACTTACTAGCACTATCTTAAAATTATACCAAATTAGCATAAAAGAAAAATCAGAATCAGAATTTTGAAATTCATGATATTTTTACCATTTTTATTAAGTATATATGCTTCTTTTAATTTGCTATTCGTCATTTTTTATTCTACATAATTAATTTGAGCCTAGCTTAACAGGTTTTGAAATTGATACCTATTAAAAAATAAATAAGAGCATCGTATGGCAGCGACATAATATCTGACTGTAAGCGCGGTTGTGGGTTCGATTCTCATTCGGGAGAATGAGTTAGTTTCATTTTCACCAAACGTTGGCTTAACATTGGCTTAAGTTTCATAATTCAATACGCAATGTCTCAAAAATTAAAGCTATTTTTTTTATATTTTAAAATAAAAAAAAAAACAATTAACACTAACACCCAATCAAAGAAAAAAATAACTAAGCGAACATAACCCCGTAATCTCTTATGCAATTCAACAACGTACCAACACTTTTATTACGAATCTTGTAATAATTTTATAATATTTTTCTTCTTCAACCATATTACTCCATTATCGTTTACTGTTTAAAAGAAATATTCACGAATAATATATTTTATTCAAAAATTTTTACGATTCCAGTATAAAATTAGATACACTTATAGTCGCAAAATACCTGCGCATGCGACGCCATGGCAATGAAAGGGACAGCACGATTTGATATAAGGATTAGAAAAGGATAAATGTATCCGTACGTTTGGATGAAGCATATGTTATGGCTATCAATTTTATTTTATATGATGTGTTTAAATGTATGGATTTTGATAGAATTTTGTTAAATGTTTTGTAAAATTTTAACACGTATTTATTAGGCCCACTTGTGACTAATAAAATCTAAGAATTATTGATTTTGCAAGTAACTGTTGTATCATCATGAAACTTCATAGTTATTTGGACGTAGCTCGGTACAATAATACAAGAATATAGAATCATCGAGCTGGTCTGATGATGGAGCCAGGACCTTAATTCAGTGAAACTTTTCATAGCTATAACATAGCTTAGAACACCTTCTATAGGGTTTTTAGTTTAATTTTGCTATTTAACACTCAATGTTTCGAAAGTTAAAATCAAAATTTAATGCTTCCTCTGTCTATCCTGCTATATGGGTGCAGCATGAAGTTGAAATATGCTATATTAACTTTAATAAACAATATAGGTTCCCAGGTTCCCACATTACCTCTACCTTGTGGGGGATAAAACGTAAAGCTAAAGAAAATTTTATTAAAAAAGCCACTTCCATCTTAAGCATCTTAAAATAAAAAAAAAACTTCGAAACTTTATAAACTACTAAATAGTGATGTTTATTAGTCGATAAAAGTCGGTACCCTTAAAACGCCAGTAAATTGATCAAAGCCGGCACTTTTGTTACATTTGATCTTTTCATGTTTATTTTATATTCTTCATATCAATACTATGATTTACCTTGTAAATGTTACTTTAGTGAACATGTTTTGTTATTCGAGTAAATAATTTTAAGGTCGTAATAGATTATTATTTTTTACTTCACTTTTTACTGTACTGCCTAAAGTTTGTAAATGATAGTACGACATAACTATACGAAGTTTCCCTTATTAATTTATATGAACACATTCCATACCCGTGCAGTACTTCGTCTTTGCCCATCTCGTCAGTCATCGGTGTCCGACTAACCAAGTATTCATGTTAACTATAGAGAATCTACATATATAACATCATATAATAATCAAGCCGTAAAATCAACGATTCTGAGTTCGATTCGTACTCGAGATAAAATAAATCATTTTGATTTTCGCGCTCTGGTAACAAGACAAAGCGTGGCGTTTAGTTCCGCCATTGAACTCAACACATTGAATACAAAATTTGGAGGAAAATGAAAAAAAATGGATTGCCTTAACAGTAAGTTCCGTCTGTTTGTCTGAAATGAATCAAACTAGTTATCTCCGACGCAATGGCGTCATTCTGACGTACCGTATCATAATATTTTAACGTTTATATAGAGACGCTGCCCACACAGAAATGCGGACGCTTAACCTTCCCTAGAGCTGTAACTTTATTTACTTTTATAGATATATTCTTACATTTTATTGCTTTTCATTTTGCGGGAATTTCAATTAGTGAAATATAAGACACTTTTTTCTTCTCACATTTCTTTAGTTTAACGCTGTACTCCTCTCGGGGGTACGAGGCACATAGCACGGGGAGGCAGAGGTAATCTAGTGTTAAGAAATTCCTTCAGTTAGTCCGAAAGCTGTCCCATTCCCTTTTTTCTATATATTTTTTATTTATTTAGAGAAAGACATCCTGACCTGACTTTGAGACGTTATGTTGCATTGGCTGGTGAAACTTAGCACTGTGTTTTTTTCCTACCAATGTTAATTAGTTGTATAATTTAAATAAAATTATTCTCTGAGGGCGTCGTGGCGCACCATTCTCTCAATATTTTTATTAAGTCGCTCTGGTAACGTGTCTGGTGACGCTGAATACAGGTTTCAGTGAAAGTGGTAAATGGGAGAGATTTAATGGGTGCCGAGTGTCTTAACACTAGGTTCCATCTAGCTATTATCCTACGTGAGGGATGTAGCGTGAAGTTAAAAAAAAACATTCACCTAAGTAGGAATTGAACTCACATCCGTCGCGTTTACAGTATATGCTGTTCTTCTATGTAACGAAGGGACCAGTATAAATACCACCTTAAATGAAAATGAACCCACGACCCTACATTCTATTCTTCTCAATTATAATATAAGTCATAGTCCACTAATCATAAATATTTATGAAGCGGAACTAAATCTTTTTCAGTATAAGCCGAATAAATTAGAATGAGAGCTAAATATTTAACTGACTTGTATACGACGGCCACCACCTAAATGTATCGCATAAATTCGACCAAGTAAAAAGTCGTCAACTTTTCAACGTTGGTACTATGTGGATATGACTTTTTTATATTTATTTATTTTGTTTGTTAAATCTGATATTTTTTTTCTTTTTTTATACGTAATTTGATAATCTATGAATAACGGTAGATTGCGACTTTTCATTTATACACGCTTTGATCGAAGGTCGATTATATTAAGATCTAAAACCTGAATTTGTAATAGAAAGAATAGAAGCCAGTCATGGCGCAGAGATAAAGGCAACAGGTTCGATTCCCACTCGAGAAAATTAAATATTTAATTTTCTTCACCCTAGTATCAGTAATTCTGCCACTATACATACAATGCGTCCGGAATTTGGTGGAAAATGTGTTTATAGTATATTCCTCTAGTTTGGGCATTTTTACACATTCTACAGCACATCCAGCACTTAATATAACAATTTTTTAGTTTTTAATAACTTTTATGTAGCTTCACGCTGTACCCGGCATGTAACAGGATTGACAGAGGGAACCTGGTAACAGTGTTAAGACACTCCATTCAAACACTTCCATTCCATATATAAAATTTATTAATTAAAAAATCTCAGCTCCTTTCAACCTGTCATATCTCGCTCACCCAACGGCGTACCCATTAAACGCAATAGTTACGGGTACAAAATTTATTGTTTTTCATCTTTGAAATCTTAGCGGAGTCAAGTTGTATAAATCATGCGTTAATGCCGGCATTATACAAATTCAAATTTATAACCCGATAAAATTACGAAATGGCCGAATGGGGTGCCTTCCCACCCTCCCCATGCTAACTAAATACAGCTTTAATTCATTATACGTTTTGTAGTTTTGCATTTGGACAACAATTTTGTGCTTGATTGGTTTAATTGTGCTTATTAAATTGTTCTTGTTTTGAAGATTTTTTTTGGAACGTGTGTTAATTTAATATATATCTATATAATACATATATTATATTTCATAGATTTTTTTAAAATTGTGTTAATTGATAACAATAACGACATTATAAATAAATTATTTAATTTTCCATTAATATTTTACATAATTTAAAAACTTCTAAATTGATAATAAGTGGGGGAAAAAAAACAAAGAAACCTGTGTAGAATACACTACTACAATACTATTACTATACTACAGATTTAAAAGCACGTAAATAAACGAATAATTAATGTAATTTTTTTTTTCAATTAAAATTAACGCTGTCAAAGGGCGTGTAATAATTTTTTTTGTATTATTTTAGAGATTGATGGATAAAAATAAGTAAAGAGTATCTACTTACTTAAGTTATAAAATATCATTCAGTGCGTATAATTATTTGTGAAATATTAAATAATTTCTTCAAAATTTTACGGTAGACATTATCATGTTTTATCTGAAATAAGAATCTCAAAAAAACGCCAGCCATCAAAAAAAGCTTTGAGCGAAAACAATAATTCGATTTCTATCAGATAAATTGAAAAAATAATCCCACTAGGTAATTATACTTGATTTATAAGGATTTAGCACTTTAAACCTCTTTTCTTTCCATTGTCGTTTAATTGAATGATTAAATTGAGGCATTAAGAGGGATTCCGTCGCCTATTGTCTATATTGTCTTTAAAAACAAAAGAATCAATCGATGACGGCGCGGTTTCCTTCCCGCCGTTCGCGCGCCATTTTTAATCTGTGACTTTTGACAGTTCAATTTTAGTTTTACTTTTAATAATGGCTCGTGTTTTTGGGTTTATTAAGAGGAGGCGATAAGAATTGTTGAAAAGTAAAGGTATGTTTATTAATATTTAACAAGTGATATATTATAAAAAGACGTCTGTGTGTTAGCGTGAAGTCGTGAACCTATTTAAAAAGTTTATTACCAAATTAAGCGCACACCTCGGGAATGAAATGCTCACTCCGGTCTGTTTCAAAGGTATCTTTGTCACTAATGATTAAATATTTATTTTTGTTAAATTGATTTAAAAATAAGTCCCGCTGTGTTTCTTGGGCCAGTTCTTCGGTCTGAGGCATTAACTTTAGTGAAGTGTTGGTAACTTATTTGATGTTCAAAAAATTAAGCATGTAACTTCTTATTTGCAGTAAGTTAAATAAATTTGACTTTGAATCAATGTACTTTAAGGTCGTTGTAGCATTGCAGCATAGCGTCTGACTGTAAAATGCGACTACGGGTTTAAATTCGGTTTCCACTCTGGAGCATTAATTTTGATTATTTCCTCGCTCTACTTAGTAACAACACGAAATTCAGTACAAAAAGTAAAAAAAAATGCTGTATGTGGGGAACGATGTATAGACGATGAAACGATGTAGGTTCCCTCTACATACTCGGATGTATACGGTATAGAGCATGTAAAGATTTTAATTGACATTGCTTATTTCATAAAAATAATCTTATTGAGTTAAGGTTCAACTTTCTCTATTTTAAAATATCTTCAATTCAAAAGTTACCTGAAGGAGGATCGAACCTAGAACCATAGCTCTCTTGTTATTCCACTTCACCACAACCGTCAAATAAATATTAAACAGCCGTAACTTACAGGTAGGTAAAGGGGTGTGTATCGCCCAGGGATATATTTATTATATTTCATTTGGACACCTAATTATTAGTTATGAGAGAAGTTAGCGGATTTAATTCTGATTGATGTGATTTTCGTTAGGGTTTTGTCACTTTTAATATATGTATGTATGTATGCATGTTACGAATCGCATGTTTTTTAAAGTTTATATTTGTTGTTATTTTCAGGTGTCTATATACCTGTATTGTTTTTGGTTCTTTATTTATTAATTAGCTTTTAAATCAGCTTCACGCTGCATCCCGCACACAACAGACACAGGCAGATGGAATCTAGTGTCAAGACACACCGTTGCCCACTTACCGCCGAGTTCTGAAGGCATCGCGCGTTGAGTGGCGGTGCTTAACGCCGCGCTATGCCTCGACACCAGAGCGAAGAAATTAAAATATTTAAGTAAGTAAATATTTGATCTCCTTGAGTGAGGATCGAGCCCACAACCAGTCGATTTTACAGTCACACTCTGTGCCCCTGCGCCACGACTGACCTAAACTTGCCAAATAAGAAGGCAACAAAGAAGTAAATCTAATCGCAGGTACAGAGTAAAAGATTGTCGTTATGTATTTTTTTTAGCTTCACTCTATATCTCGCGCATAGGCGAAGCGAACTTTGAATCCTAGACTTAAGACACTTCCGTTCTCACTTTCCACCGAATTCTGGAGGTATTGCATGTTGAGTACCGGAAATCGATGCTGCCCTTAGTTTCGTTACCAAGAAGAAATTAAAATATTAAATATTTTATTTCCCGATTAGGAATCGAACCGTCGTACTCACAGTCACACGCTTGCTTTTTATAAACTGTATATTTAATAAAAATAATCTGACTATTACGAGATGGTTATGAGTTCGATTCTCATTCGTGCCAAAGAATGATTTTCATTTCTAGATTTGCCTATCCTGCTACACAAGATGAAGTATGCAGCCTATATGTTACAAAAGTTTTATAGGAAAATTATTCTTTTAAATTATTTAACACTGTTCACTTTAATAATAGTTTTTTATTCATATTTACTTATATTTTCAACCATTTTTTTTTTCTGAAATGATAAAAAGCAATTTATATTATAATTGAATGTTCAATTACGTGGAAGGTAAAAGTAAAAAGGTGATTAAATTTATAATAAGAGAATATAAATAAGAATACTCTTAGGAGTAGCGGGTTCGAGTCCCGCTACGTACAATTTTTTATACGTTTTCTAAATAAGTATTTTTCTTTCCTAAGTATCGATTAACACAAATGTTAAAAATATATAATGCAGTTGGCAATGCATCTATCATTGATTTCTAGATTGGCGGAAAGATTACTGATGACGGATGACGATTAACGGTCGATGATGACTGGTGACAGATAGTTGGTAATGGCCAATGTCTCTTAGAAACATGAGAGTGGTGTATATATCAATATGAAATCAAGAGTATCGTGTATAAGTCTGTATGTATACAATTACAGTAAACAAAGCGAACAAGAGTTAGCGAGCGAAGCGATCATCGGTCATCGTCGAACAAAGAAATATTTCTCAACTGGAAACCGATGACTATACCAAGACTATAAAAACACAAGAATGAACATTTCAGTAAGTAATTTTATTGAAATTTGATATATATAACTAAGTAGTACAGTTACAAGAGTGCGTTGTTATCGCGACGGCGCGGCGATGCCTCTCACTTGTTATCATTAAAAAATTACGAAACCTCCGAGAAGTGCGAAACCTTTCTCGAAGCTGCGCGTCATAAAAGTTTGGATTTTTTTTAATAATGTCTCTTTGATGCGCATGCGACGGTTTTTTCCATTGTATTGATATAATTATTATTTATAATTAACTATACATATTGGCTACTATGGCAGGGTAAACAGAGGGAACCTAGGCCGAAGCGACGCTACAGCTTTCTAATAAATTATGTAGAAGTTATATTGGCTATAAACACATACACGTGTGGTATAATAAAGTAATCAAGTAAATATTTTTTTTACAACGTGTTGGGCAAAAAATTCTCCATATTCCATCCGAACGTGAGATCTTGCGACTGCGAGTCGACACCAAACACTTTCCACAGAAAATTGTTTTTAAATCACATTTATTTACTAAACAAAATATTCCTAACACAATGGGCACGCGCACCAATCAGGTCACTAAAGTGTCAATTGTGGAAAAGAAAACGCCTCAAATGTACTGTCGTTAAATTTTATCATCCGATGAAAGAATGGTATGAAATTTGAACACGTCAAACTCAATGTACGGTGGGTGACTAAAGTATTTATATTTTACAAGTAAACTTTGATAATAGATTATATGTTTAGTATATATATAATCTGTATTCTTTGTATGTGGCTAGTTTATATTTGTTATGTTTATTGTATGTTATTATCAACTTAATTTTTACACTTATCGGTCGAAACATTTTTTTTTCTATTTGAACCGGTAGTTCCTGAGATCAGAGCGTTTAACTAAATAAACTCTTTTTACTTTATTTTATTAATATATATAGATCGATTTTGGTTAATATATTTAGAAACTACCATCCAAATCTTTGTTGTCGAGATACGATAAACATTCACTCGAACTAGGTTAATTATAAAATCCAAGGATCCACAAAATAATATTTAATTTTGTATCAAAAATTGCAATTGCATTTAAATTATCCGCGTTATTATTCTTAACGCTATTTAATTTGTAATTTTTCGTGTAAAAGTAAACTAATTATCGAGAACACTGTGTGGTCCAGTTGTTTTTGGTTCAATAAATGGGTATAGTTTTCTTTTTTATTGGTATAATATGGTCGTTTTTTTTTTGGTTTCGAGGTGTTATTTTCGATTTTGTAATGAGGAGATTTGTTTTTTGAAGCGATGTGATGTCAATTGAAGATTATATTTTTTTAATAAATGATATAAAAAGAAAATGTTATAACACTACACAAGCAATGTATCTACTTCAAGTAGTGAGCGGAGAACAAAGTGTGTCGATTTTCCTGTAGATACTTTACGACCCCATATTCAGATTTGACGATGTCCTGACTAGGAATAGGATGGATGAAAAAATCTAACGTAAAATTATTTTTTTAGTTTATCAAAACAATAAGTAAGCGCGACAGTTGTAGATTAGATTTTTGCTCGAGGAAGTGAAATATATTATTATAATATTTACATTTCCCTCTCTAGTGTCGAGGCAAAGCGCTTCTTCGTTGTCGTTGTAGTTCGATGATATGATTCTACTATCACCGCCCTCTTTGTACGTTCTAGGAGTAAATTGAAATGACGCTATGACAATAGTTAATAAAATCTGAAAATGTTATCACAAATTTTTATTGTTTTTTCCTCAAAAGTTCATACCGAACCGAAGTTTCTCATCTTCTTTTTGAAATCGGCTAAAAACAGGTTACCCTACTAAATTACGAATAACTAACACTTAAGTAAGATTAAGACTAAACATCCCGACGTATGGGAGGTCCCTCATACACACAGTATGTAGGTAGTCTACATATGAATACGAAGTAAACGCGTAAATCTTGCGTGGAACGAAAATTCCTATGTTTATAGCAATTAACAGTTCCCAACGTCATGTCACTTGCGAGACCAACATGATTTAGTATTAAGAGCGGGACATACGTACATACAGTCAGTTGAATAGTCGTAGGTCAGAACTCAGTGGTAGTGAAGATATTTGTAGTATGTTTTTTTTTTATTTCCACACTGTATTCTGCACATAGTATAGTATTACCACTTTTTTCATTTACGTTTCCTTGCTCTGGTAACAGAACAAACCGGAGATTAGCAATTACTAAGATGTCTGGAAGATTGGGAACGCCAATTCCACGGGGAACAGTCGTATCACTGATTTCCCTCTTCCTTTCCCGCTACATACGGGATACAACGCGAAACCTAAAAAAAAATCGAATCAACGCAACTATCAATACCCAGTTCTCGTATATTTTGTAATCCAATCACAGAACAATATAAATTAAGTAAAAATGAAGAGCCCCTAATATATTCTTAGCCTTATGTCCGCTTTCGAGTTATTTATTGCTATCTTAATTACCGACTAGAAAGGACGCCTCCCATACGAGAACGTCCGCGTCACTGAAATTTGAAACAATCGTTTAATTGTAAATTGTTATAACTTTGATAGATTTATTGCTTGTATTTTGATGCACAATCGATCGCGAGCGCGTATACGAGCTACACACACTGTTAAGCGTTCCTCTTATAAATTTAAAATTACGTGTTATTTTAAGTTATGTAAGCCATTGAACAATACCAGTGAATAAATAAACTTGATTTCTGATTATTAACGTAATTTTTCAAACTATATAGTGAATAAATAATATCATATCAGTAAAATAAAGTTCTACAATAGTTCTAAGAAAAGTGTAACTACAGACATTGTTCGATTAAAACGCGTCAGTGCCGCGATCTGCATGGCGTTTTGGACTTTCTTGCAATATAAATACGAGACAGTTTAGTACCTGCGTTTTGTGGAGTGTACAATTTTGTTACCCTCAGTTACTTTTATATAAGAAGTATAAGTTATTAAATTATTAAAATACAATTTATCAATAATGTCTTCCAAATGCAGTGTATGTTCATCAAGTATTTTAAAAAAAGAAGAAATATGCTGTTCTTATTGTACGGAAAAATTTCATTATGCATGTTTAAGAATAAGTGATGCTAACTTTAAAAAGATGTCAGTGAAGTATAAGGAATCCTATTTATGTCCTAACTGCGCACAGAAAACATCCCCGTCTGCCGAATACACGAATAAAAACTGCAAAGAACTACAAATAGAAAATTTTGAAAATATTTTGGATAAAAAATTGACAGATTTTAAAAACAATATCATAGCGGAATTAAAGCAAACTGTACTATTGGAAATAAAAAATAATTTGACTACATTATCCTCGGAACTATTGAATTTGGCAACTTCTCATAATACATTACAAAGTGAGCATGAAAAATTGATTGCGGAGCATAATAATCTTAAAACACAAGTTAGTAAATTGGAGGAGAGTGTAAGCGAACTCACTTGTCAATTTTTGAAACAGCAACAATGGGTAAGACAGCAGAATATAGAAATAATAGGTGTTCCAGAATTGAATAATGAAGATATACCTGGCATTATTATTAAAATTGCTAAGCACGCTGGTGTGTCTCTGCACCATCATGATATTGAATTTACAAGCAGAATTACACCAAGACAAAATATCAAAGATAGGCCACGAGTTATTGTTTGTAAACTTAAAAACAGACTCCTCAAGGACAGCATCGTATCCGGCTTGAAGAAAACTAGAGGTATCACGTCTCAAGACATAGATATATCAGGGAGGATAAATAGAATTTTTGTAAACGACCATCTCACGCCACAGAACAGGTATTTGTTGAAAAAAAGTAAGCAACTCGCAACTGAAAAGGCTTATAAATTTGTGTGGTCAAAAAACTGTTCCATCTTTGTGCGAAAAAACGAGGTAACACATGCAATCGCTATAAATTCAGAAAAGGATTTATTAAAAATAGTTTGAAGGCTTATATTATTAATCTGTGTCATTTTATTCTTTTGATAAATGTAAATCGATATTTTAATTTTAGAATTACGTTTTTCAAGTTTTTATTTTATTATTATTATATAAACAAGTTTAGAATTAATGCACCCTTAATGCATATCACTCTCACATACACTTGTTACATCAACTCGCACACTTATACATTTTTTACTAGCTTACATATAATTATAAATAAAGCAATTATTTTCTTACTGTTAAAGTATCAAACACATCTGCCATCCCATAAAATTAACTATGTTTCCCTCACTTTAATTTTCTATATATATTTAAAGTATGTAATCAAACTTTTTAATAATATTATTATAAATGATTAATTCAATTAAATTATATTACCAAAATGTTCGTGGTCTCCGTACTAAGGTTAATGATTTTTATCAAAGTATATTGTCTAATAATTTCGATTTAATATTTATAACAGAGACATGGTTAAATAATAGTTTCCTAAACAGTGAGATAAGTGATCCTCGCTATGATATTTTTAGATATGATCGAGACACCAAATCTTCTGATAAAAGTATAGGTGGTGGTGTTATGATATACGCTAAGCAGATGTACCAAGCACAACTGAGGAGCGAGTTTTCACGGGTAGGTGTAGAATTAGTTTGGATAGCAATAGGTGCGCGTGGTTTTAACATTACTCAGCGACGAGCTGTACACTTAGGTGTAGCTTATGTACCTGGAGACATTCAACATTCTCATAGATTAGCTCTAGTGTTGGACTCTTTGAATGCCATAATGCAAGCTCATCCTAATGATCATATAATATTATTGGGCGATTTCAACATGCCTAATATACAATGGGAGTCACGAGGAGGGCCTACTTGTGCAAAAGAAGGTACCAATGAAAAATTTAACACTGCTGTTAATTTTGTGAATGCATTACAGTTTCATGGTCTCCTGCAGTTCAATAAATATTCCAATTTTAGTGGAAATGTTTTAGATTTGGTTATAGCTAATACTAACTTAAATATATCAGTTTCAACAGATCCTTTACTAAGTGAAGATAAATATCACCCGGCATTAGAAATTGACAGTTCTGAGATTTTTATAGCCGAGGTTCGTCCTAGAAAATTTATAAAATATTTATTTCAGAAAGCAAACTATGATCATATAAAGAAAGATCTTTCTTTAATTAAGTGGAATATTATTTTTCAAAATAAATCAGTAGATGAAGCTTTAAATTGTTTTTATGAAATTTTATATAAATTAATTAATGATTACGTACCTAAACATGTTACGGGAGGAAGATACAGTTATCCTGTTTGGTACTCTAGGGCCTTAATAAATATTATTAGAGAAAAAGATAAAATACACCATAAGTGGAAAGTATACGGTAATTTATTGGACTATGATGAATTAAAACTTTTGAGAGATAGGCAAAAGCAGATGCAAAAAACATGCTTTAATCGTTACGTACTTTACATGCAAGATCATATATTGAAATCACCAGAAGTTTTACATACGTTTATAAGATCGAAACGTAAGAAAGCATCGAATTATCCCAATATCATGTATTACGACAACGAAATATATGACGACGAACTAAAAATCTGTCAAGGTTTCAATAAATATTTCAAAAGTGTCTTTGTTGATTCTATGCTAAATTATACAGAACAAAATTATAATGTTTCTTCCTTTTCAGACGAAAATTTACATATGATTAGGTTTACAGAGGAAGAAATTTTAAAGGTATTTAAATCATTAAATATACGAAAAGGTTCCGGTAGTGACAATATACCTCCATTATTTTTCAAAAACTGTGCTAAAGAGATTGCTTTTCCTGTCTTGCTTTTATATAATAAATCACTCAGTGAAGGCATTTTCCCATCTAAATGGAAGGAAGCATATATTGTCCCTATACATAAAAAAGGATCTAAAACTGAAATTACAAACTATCGTCCTATATCCATTTTGAATATATTGGGTAAAGTTCTGGAAAAACTAATATATACTCAATTATATTCTGTACTCAGCAGAGCCATACCTAATAATCAACATGGATTTATGAAAAGGCGATCAACGAATTCTAATCTGATTGGGTTTACAAGTGACATCTTTAAATACATGGATGAGGGATACCAGGTTGATGTGATTTATACAGATTTTGAGAAAGCTTTTGACCGCGTGGACCATGTTATCCTTATGAAAAAGTTATATGCCTTAGGAATACGAGGAAACTTATTTCGTTGGATGAAGTCATATGTATCTAATAGAAAGCAAACTGTTAGACTGGGTGGATCTCGATCCGATTACGTTTGTATCACTTCTGGCGTTCCCCAGGGCTCACACTTAGGACCACTGCTATTTAATGTATATCTTTTTGACATAATAGATTGCTTTAAGCATTCAAAATTTTCAATGTTTGCAGATGATAAGAAGGTGTACATGAGAGTAAATAGTATTGCAGACTGCTTATTGATCCAGAGTGACTTAGACAGGTTAAGTGAATATTATAGAACCAATAGAATCACTGTGAATGTAGAAAAATGTAGTCAAATTACTTTTACACGAAAAAAGACTTCAATCGATCACGCCTATATTATTAATAATTCTTCAATTAACAAAACCAATTTGGTTCGTGATTTAGGGATCTTATTGGATAGCAAAATGCAAATGAATGAACATATTAATTACATTACAAATAAAGCTTACAGATCATTAGGTTTTGTTATTCGTTCATGTATTCCCTTCAAAAATATTAATTGTTTAAAAAGTGTTTATTTTGCGCTTGTAAGAAGCATATTGGAGTATGGTAGTTGTGTCTGGAATCCTCAGTTTGCTAAATATATAGATGCTGTTGAGGCTATACAAGTAAAGTTTATTAAACAGTTGAACTTTAAAATATATAGATATTTTGGGACCTACGAGGAAAGCTGTAAACACTTTCATATGACTTCATTAAGTGACCGTCGTGAGTTATTGGACATAATGCTAATTTATAATCTTGTTTCGGGCAGCATCGATTCATCTGAATTACTTACATGTCTAAATATCAACGTACCTATAAAAAGAACCAGAATAACCAAGTCTAATATATTTTATGTACCTACATCACATACTAAATACGCAGCTAACTCTTTTTTCTCTCGGGTACCATTATTATACAATAAAAAGTATTCTCATATTGATTTCTTCCATTTATCTGCAGATTCTTTTAGAAACAAAATTAAACGGCTTCAATCTAGATAATTGCTTTTATTGTTATATTGTATTTAAACAAAATCACTTACACACACATACACACACACACATACACATGCTCATAAACGCATACGCATACACACACCCATACACACACACATACGCACAGTCACACATGGATACACAAATGGGGCATTTTCTCTTGTTTTTTATATTTTTATTCTATTTATTCTTCGCATTGTTTTGTTATTCGTTTTTATTTTTTTCTAAACTTTTAAATATGTCTTTTTTTTTTTTAATAACATAATATTCATTGATGTGTAGCTCTGTACTTAGTTAATAGTTATAAGTGGAAAACTGTAATTGGCTTTATTTTTTATACAAGTGTTTTTTTTTTTTGTTAGTAATTAATAATATGCTGTTGTTTTCTATATAATAAATAAAAAAAAAAAAAAAAAAAAAAAAAAATAAAATAAAATAAAAATTGTGTTCTCGTTCTGGTTCTTGCGTTTGTTATTGTTCTAGGGTGTTCTAGGTTTGGATATAAATTTATTTTATTGAAGCAATTTTTGAACACATAATTAGTGCGCCACGACTAGGCTAGTAGTGGTGCAAGCTACTATGGATTCAATTCCCACTCGAGGAAATGAAATATATTTTTTTTTCATTTAGATGGTACCCTACTACACCACAACGGCCTCAATGAACACGTTCCAGTCCAGTTATCGGTTAAATGATTAGTGTCTATCTGTTTACCACGAAGTAGTGGATTCGATTCCCAGCGATGATATGTCTTTTGTTATGCTACTCAGCACGCAATATAAAACATGGTTGAGTGGTAATTAGGAAGACAAATAGGTTAAAATTGTAAAAACGATGCTAAGACTCGCATCACGTCTTTCTCACTCACTCTCCGCGTTCCGTCTTCGAGGAGACACGCAAAGGAAGAAATATTACTGTCAATCTTAATAATACCACTTTTACTATGATAAATTAATTCATAACTATCGCCGTGTTAGATAAAAAATGACAACCTATTGTTGATATGATTTATTAAACAATGAACTATTAAATTAATGAGTTCAATAAAAAAAAAACTTTTACACAATTGTATGGTAATAAGAGAAAATAATGATTGAAGTTTACTTGAACCAGTATGAGTATAGATAAATTTATTAGGTCGTAATGGTTGGATAACTTTTAACGGATAAAAGTGAGCGGTAAGAGAGGTAGGGGGAGACGTCGGTTGACCTTCGAAAATACAATATTAAAGATATTGGAGGAAGGTTACGTAAAGAGCATGAGGATTCCCCGGAGGGAATGTAGGAAGAGCTTGATGAGGAGGTAAAAGAGGTATGTAGAAACCCTACCGTTTCGCGCTTCGTTCTCTCTGATTACCCAGCTAGGGATACAGCGTGAAATTAAATTAAGTTAAGTAATGGTTGGATAGTGTCTTAATACATGGTATTAATTCATCCCAATAAACCATTGAAGACAAACCTAGTGTTAATTTACTCTGTTCTTCACTTCACCGCCCAATTTCCGAAACATCTTTGATCCACTTCCCAGTGTCCGATTGAGCTGTAATTTAGGTTACGACTTCAGTTCTGATGAAAAATTGCACAACCCAGCTAACGTGGGTATCAAATGTAAAATCTAGTACACCATTAAAGATTTTTTAATTAATATTTTGTTACTTATTTTTCTATACTAAAATCGAATCTGCTAATAATACTTCAAATATCACATAATTTTTTATAAAACCAAATAAACCATATGGGATCAGTTTTTCATTATACATTATTTATATCTTTAGGATATGATAACTCCTACATTAACTATAACTGATAAACATAAATAAGTCAAACTACGCCCATCATTCATTTGAGGTGGTCACGCCTTCAATGCCAATAAATCTTTTGATCAATAAAAAGAGTTCGTGTTGTTATAAAAACTTTTTTGTATTATATATATTTTTAGTAAATGACTTCTAAATTATATTATAGGTCAGATCAGTAACTGATAAGTTCGTGTTCGGGGGACAACGTAGTGTAGTGGGATTGTCTTTGACCAAGCTTTGATTATATTATACGCGATGGTAAGGTTAAACGGAACTTTTTTTGTAACTATGACCTAAAAAAGTTTTCTTAAAACTTCACGCTTCATAGATACATGAAATGAAAAGTTGTTAGAGGTTGCGTTCGTTTTACAAAAAATCTTTATTATATTTAAGAAAATAAAAAAAAAATTGAAAGAAAAAAAATCTAATATAATTTTATATTTTTCAAGAAACAGTTATAATTAAAAAAGTTATTTATGACGCGCTTGATCATGTTGATGTTTGAACAACTAACGCCATCTTGCGTGCGTCTTAGTTAGCTATTGGTATTTTGATCAAGACTTCACTAATATATGCATAGTTATTGAATAGAACTCAAAAAAGAACGCTCTTGGGTGCTGCTGGGTAGGCAGAGGGAACCTTGGAACGTAGTGTTAAGACACTCAGTTCCCATTAAGACACTTTCGTTTCCCAATTTCTGCTGATCTTTGGAGGCAATGCGTGTTGAATGGCGAAACTGAACGTCGTACTTATCGGAGTGAAGAAATGAAATGAATTTATAATAAATTATTAAAAATAAAAAAATGTAATAATATATTATTAGATATTACATATTTATTTAGTGTTACCATCTTAATTGTAAATATCTACTTAAATTTTTTGCTGAAACGAGAATAAATGAACAAAAATAAGCACAAAACACCAAATTAGGTTTTTTATTTACTATTACTATGTTATTATTATTAGCCTACTATTACTACGTTATTTATTCTTTTCCCACTCAGAGAATGTTTTTTTTCATGTCTACACCATGGTAAAAAAATAAATACAGCGTTGATTTCCGCTACTCAATACGCAATGTTTCAAAATTTGGGGGTAGAGTGGGTATTAATACTAGATTTCCCACGCCTACCCCGCTAAATATGGCTTGCAGCGTGAAACTAAAGAAAAAATTTTTATAAAATAAACCACATACAGAACTAAAATAAAAATATCCAATAGGTATCGAAACATCAATTTATTATCTATCGAAAAAGAATTTTATATGAAACGGTCTCGCATCAAAATTCAACCTACACTTTGTGCTGTCAGTGCAAGCTGACGCCGTGATTTACCTGATGGGCAGGTTACACTCATATAAATGTATAGCTTCGGCTTATGCAAAAAAACTAAAATAAATATATAAAATTTGTTTCCCCTCTCAATTATGCATGCCTTCAGAATTCGACGGAAAGTGGGGAACGGATTCCCTCTGCCTATCTTGCTATGTGCGGGATACAGCGGGAAACTAAAAAAATATATAAAATAATTTTACATCAGCGTAAAACGGAGCCTAGTGTTAAATGGATTGTTAAAACACTCCGTTTTCTAGACATTGCGCATTGAGTGTTAGATCTTTATGCCTGGCTTCGTCTAATGGAGCAAGAAAAATACTGAGCCCGCGACCATTGCGGTACAATGTCAGTGGCTGACGCACTGCGTCACGACAGACTCCCAAAGTTACCTTCACGCTGCATCCCGTACGTAGCGTGGTGACCTAGGAACCTAGTGCTAAGATACTTCCATTTCCCACTAAAACCGTTAAAAAAGTTTAATGTATATACATAGATAAACTAAAATATACTTCTTATACAACCCCATCAGCATATATTAATTACAATAACTTATTCACACGTCACAGTACATCGGAATTGATCGTTGCACTTTATTGAAGAACATCTAGACTCTACTCGATACTCGCTGATGTAGCTTATAGCATAAAACGTAGATTTAAACGTTTTGATACTTTATAGGAAATAATTTAATAAGTATGTAATGTAATAAGTGAGGTCATCGTGCGTAGGAGTATAACTTGTGACTGTAAACCTGACGGTTGTGGGTTCGATTTCCACTCGATATATTGAATTACTTTGATTTCCTCGCTCACAATGTATTGAGAAATATCGAGCTCAGACTATATAGCACTAGGTGCCCTCTGCCTACCTAAAAATCGAGAGACTTAATGTTAATTCACTCCGTTTTCTACTTTCTGCACATTGCTAGTGATAAGTCGGAAATTACATAATTTTGTGTTATCAGACGTATAAAGATGAGGCAAGTGAACTTTTTAAAAATCGCATTGTATCCCGAATACAGTAGAATTGGAAAAAGAACTATCGTGTTCAGAGAGGGTATAAAGTAGCTTAATTGTTTTAATAGCAATGTAGTTTCTTAAATTAATTTAGTAAGAAAATTGCTAAACAAACATGTAAAGCTTTAGCTTTGGACTGACCTTTTTGTGTAACCAAACTGTTTTGAAATGGGCACAGACCACTTGGCTCTCCTTGTTCCTATCACTATGGAGAGAAGCCAGAGTAAAACTTTCTGTTTTTCACCTAAATGCAGAGGAAAAATACCAAAATAATTTGAATTATAAACTTTCTTTAAATAATCTCACATAGGTCTTAAAATATCAAGACATACAGATCTACTCGTCCGCGTCCGGACTCCGGACAGACCGAGCTCACCTTACTACAAATCATTCACCGCCCATTCTAAAGTTCCATTCTTATTGATTTATTTCATATTATTATTAATTTGAAACAAGCCGAAAGAGTTATTTATTAAAATGTTACTTCAATCTGATAAGTTTGAATTTATAGCTACTTTTTAGGGTTCGGTGGGTATATAAAAAATGTATTAATTATTTATTTCTTGCCATCTGTCTGTCCTTCTCGATAGATCACAGAAAAAATGCTTTTGGAAGAACAGTCAACGTATTTTTGTAAAATGACGTTCGTAGGATCTAATTCGGCTCAAATTAGGTAGTAAATAGTTGCGCGTCTTCCTTTTATTATTAGTTTTTTAATTTCAAGCAGTATCTCGCTTATAGCAGGTTTGGCAGAAGGAACCTGTGAACGTAGTGTCTTAACTCTACGTTTATTCCTTAAGACAATTCAGTTTCCATTCCATTTTCCGCTGAGCCAAGAGAGTTGAGAAAGATGTTAAAAAGCTCCACGTTCAAAAATTTTATTCTCACCACATATCTAAACACATACGAAATGTGTTTAAAATTTTGTGAATAACCCTAGTTGATGGGAATAAGTTGATTTTTTTTATGAATACTATTAATATTTCACAAACAAAATTATTTTTTTTACAAATTCCACTAACTCGAACTTGGCATATTCTTTACTTTAGATATCTTTAGGTAACTCCCGTATTTATGATATAGATAAGTCTAGTTAAAATGCATAATATAATAAGAATGTCTTTAATTTTATGTGCAATATCGTCTTAATTAAGAAATTGAGATAATTTTGAAATGAAAAGACCGAAAGCCCGGACCCCTAATCTTTCAAGTAATTTAAAAAGATATGGTTTTTTTAATGATTTTTTATAGTTTTGTTATTTCGGATACTTGAGTGGTTTAAAAGAACGGTCGTTGTCTCATCAATTTGAGGTGGACGGACATTATCAATAATTTATATTGTCTAACGCTTAAGTCCCATATCCTTGTAATGTCGACCTTATTGTAAATAGTTTAGATATGTAAAAATTAAATTTAGCTTCACGCTATATCCCGCACACAGCAGGGTAGGCAAAGGGGACCTAGTGTTAAGACACTCCGTTCCCCACTAGTAGATATGTAGTGCTGGTGTAATTATATGAAACAAATATTTGTTCCGTTTTGGGATTGAATCTAAGCTCGCTAAAAAACATAGCTAGTTCAGATTCTACCCTAAATTAAATATATAATGATAATTAATAATTATAGCTATGAAAAATAAAATAAAAATACACTTCGTGGATGAATCCGAAAATTGAATTATAGCTATATAAAATAAAATAAAAACACATTTCGTGGTTAAATCTGAATCTGAAACTTGAGTTCCTTGAGATGATACTGAGTTTCATTTAACAGCTCAATACATATAAGCACATTTTTAATCTTATAATAAGTTTGACTTTAACGAAAGATCTTAGTTTCTACTTAAAACATTGAGCTTTATCCAAGTAACTGCATTACTTACACTTTGCTTTGGATCAAATCAAATATTCATAAACAAAAGTATATATTTGATGTAAAAAACGTAGACCAGCCAGAAATAATTTAGTTTGTTCGAATAATCATCAAATACACTATAAATATACGGAATAACAAGATCCCATCACGATTCGATAGTAAACAAGAGATATATTGTTCACATTTGTGACGCTTGTGTGACATTCGTTCAGGTACAGTGTGCCACTAAAATTGTCCACTAAAATCACCCTTATTTCTATGGAGCATAAGGCACAATTATTCTGTCCACTGTACCCGATAAAGCCAATTCCGAAGCACCTATTCAAAGCACAGTAACACCTACCGAATAAAATACACAACACAATATGTAGTTGTCAGTGCTTGATAGAACCTGTCTTTCAAACTATCTACTCCTGTAATAACTCTGAAATATCTTATATATATTGGGAGATATTCGAAAATAAACCTTATGGTGATATAAAACTGTTCATTTTCACTTTTTCATCTAAATCGCTCATACGGCCTTTAAAGTCATGGAAAACATATCAAAAGCTATACATTGCTGTAGATTTCTAAGTCACCTTATACATTACGTTTGTACTAAGACATGAACTTCCAAAATAATGGTTCAAACAGCAATGTATTTCAAAGTCAAAGGTAAACTGACTCTGTTTATTTAAGTGATGATAGTTTCGCCATTCCCTCGAGAGGCAGGAGGAGTAGGTGCTGAAATGATCGTCGTACGGATCAATGGTATGTCAAAATTGTGTTATAGGTGGGTACTTGTGGGATTTATGCATTCGAGCAATCCGGACAGTGATAGATTTTAGATTTCCACCTGGAATTCCCACTTGGATAGTTCGTAAGCTGTTAGAAATGGACGTGATAACGATATTATGAAATATAGGAATATGATTTTTTGCATTTGGAATATTGCTTTTGTAGTGTAGAGGGACCGTATTTAACTAACAAAGCAATTTGTGAGCTCGATCCTTATTCGGGAGATTAAATTATTTACATTTAGATTTAGATATCGATTAACCTATAATCTTGTTTATAATTATAAAAATCTTATTAATAAGGGTTTTGCAGAAGTGGATAATAAAAAATAAAATAAGAATTTGTATAGTAGAAGAAGACTGAACTAGATTTTCGCTATCGCACGTAATATTTCTTGAAATAGGAGAAAAGTGCAGAGATAGAGCAACGATTTATCACTGTTAAAGAGATTTAAGTTTAAATCATCTTCTTTTGCCTGGTATGAGTCTCAGTTTTTGTAGCAAGACTACTCTACTTAATCAGCCTTCAACATCGTTCAATAATTAATCCATTGGCTGGCCTACATCACGATATTTAACCATCGCTTCCATGGGTTCCCGGGCGTCCGGGCGGTCTTACTCCAGGGAGACATATTGAAGCACAACGTGGCCATATAATTTCGGGGCGCCTTATTCGAATTAAACAAATTTACAGTAACTATTAATATATAATAGATCACTAAAGCTACTTTCTACTACACCGTACCTAACCTTCACAATCACAACAATAATTCATACATCAATTCTAAAACTAAGCGTAAACCCTTCAAAGCACCATTAAATGAAACCTCATTGTCTCCTATCGTTACGGGATCGGATCGCAAAACACCGTACCTGAATAACCCAATAATTGTGTACATAAATCATTTGAACGACTTCTGATAATTCTCGCTATAAAGTAACTGTGTGGTGTAAACAAGAGCGATTTTGTATGGGATAATTTTAAAAAAATATGAAACTTAGGCATGCAGGGTAGTAAATTATGAACGAACTATTAAAAGTGTCTTTTTTATCTTCACGCTCTGTCCTACAAGTAGCAAAATAGAAAGTCTATCCTAGTGTGAAGACTCTCTATTTTTCAATTTCTGCTCAATTTTCGAGACATTGCAAATTGAACGACAGATCAGAATCTATCAAATAGGGCAATGAAATTAATTTTAAATAGAATCATTTCCATTAGTAAAATCATAATCATTGCATTATCTATCAAACGCTGTAGAAGTGTGATACTAAAATCAATTCCTAAATATTGTAATCGCTTGTAACTTAATAGACCCAAGTCCCAAACTCAAGGGTAGAGGGCAGTGATAACGATACGTGAGTACTTTCAAACCTTTTGTCAAGACGATAATGCTAAAATATATGTATGTATTTTATATATATGTATACTTATGTATGTTTGTGCATTGTAGGCTTTTTGCGTTTGTCACATTTTCAAAGCCAAAACAAGGCCTCTTATTTTAATTTAAACGTTTTTCTCATCTTTTGTCCTTACAACATTTTGGTGATACGTTGTTTATTGTTATCTTTTACTTTGTGATAAGTTATAATCTTGTTGTGAGAAATAACAAAGGATTTTTATTATAAAATTTAAATAAATTATGTATTTTAGATGTAAATATATTTTATTTTTTAATTGTTTGTATTAAAATTCAAAGTATTGAATTAGAGTCTCCGAAGGATGTTTCTTAAATTTAAATCTGCTGGATTTTGGGTTCCTAGGAAATAATTTGAAAAGATTATTCCAAAATATTTTATTTTCTTTGTAATCAAATGTAGCAGGGTAGGCAAAGTGATTCTAGTATTAATACACTCCGATCCCCACGCTCTGCCCCATATTCAAAATATTGCATGTTGAGTAGCAAGAAACCAATGGTGCTTTATAATCTTACTAGATTGAGGAAATGAAAATAAATTTCATTCCCTGAATGAGAATTTAACCTATAATCCTCTTTTTTTCACAAAACTTGTATCACCACGACCAGCTATGACAATAGCTCATTTATTCACACCGTCCAATAGATTCAACTAAGTGCTTTCAGAAGAATTTCCTAAAACGAAAAAAAGCTCACGCTTGCCATTCATTAAGATTATTTTTACACCTGAATTTGAACTCTATACCCTCGAAATAAGGGTAAAGCAAATAAAAGGACACATGATGATTTAAAGGCCCGTTTTAATGGCGCGATAAATAACGGTCACCGTTTAAGTACAGCTCTTAGATGCCATCTAGTGGCTACGTTCGAATACAATATATCATATTAATTTATATTTACTTAGTTTTGTTTAGTTGTTTTTGGGTATTTTTCGGAGATTATTCGGGAGTAATTGTTTCTTTTTTCAATAAGAAGCTTCGTTTCTATTAACTTTTTAGAATTTTTTTTTTATTTATTTATATTTAAATGATGAATTATTAAATGAATTTTATCAATATATATTTTTTAGCTTCACGCTATAGTAAGGTTGGAAGAGGAAATCTACTATTAGACGTAGTGTGGCTGGACTGAACTGAACGTCATGCTTCTTCGTGTTACCAGAGGTAGAAATTGAAAATAGTTCATTCCCCCAATAATAATCGTGCCCACAACCATTGCGTTCAAAGTTAGACTATGTGCCACTGCGCCACAACTGCCTCTAATTTAAACATTACAATATTATTACAAACATTTATTTTTATTTTATATAAAGTAACTAGATTCTCAAGTTATAATAATCAATATGTAATTCAATAACGTTTCACTAGATGTCGTTGCATATATGGTCATAGGCCATACATAATAATATTATATTATGAGGGATTTAGTTTCTGTGTTGAATTACTTGATTTTATGTTTAATGCTTTTATAAAGAAGTTTATTGAAAGAATTACACATAATTGGGCTTAGTAATTGTTTTAATATATTCTTATTTTAGTAACAACAAGTGTCTCAAAGAAAGTAAAGGTGGCAGCACTGGTATGGTCAATGACCATAAAAGTTAAAACTATAATCGATATAGTGCTATCGATCTTTAACAGATGTCGCTGTAATTTTTGTATAAATAAAAAAATGCAAAATTGTATTTATTACTTGTTTATTACTTTAAATATGAATTATTTTATTTTTTTAACAATATTAGTTGGATTCCGATTCGGAGTAATTAATTTTTGTCACTCCCTGAGATAGGGAGACAAAATGCGACGTTGACTTTGACTTTGACGTTGTGTGTTGAGTGGTGGAACTTAACACGTTTGTTTTCTATTACCAGAGCGAGGAAATCAAAATAATAAATATTTCATTCACGTCGTTCGTGGAATCGAACCCACAATCTTCGTCGTGTATAGTCGCACGCGCCACGTCTTAGGCCTAAATCACGGTTATTATAATATAATTAAATAATATTTTTAATGAAATATATATTTTTTGCCAATGGACAAAGACTACGTAATAAAAATACAACGTGAATGTGACAGGTCGATGATTTCGTTCCTTTGTTTTTAATATATCAATCAACATCAAAGTATGGAGTGGTCGTGGCGTAATTGGATATGTCTTCTGTTTTGGGCCCGATACGCATTTGAGATTTTTTTCTATCCCGCAAATAGCAGAGTAGGCAGTGATAAGTCACTCCGTCCATATGTTACCCAATTTTTCAGACATTGTATTGCGTGGGGAACTCAATGCCGTGCTATGTCGTGTTGACTGAGCGAGCAAAAGAATATAATTAATTCTTCCGAGTTTTAATCGAATCACCAACCGTCGCGTTTCGCGTTGTCTCGATGGTGTGCTACTATGCCACGTCGACGACGTAATTTAACGTTATTTCTATTTCAATTTTACTTGCCTAGTGTAAAGACACTTGTCCAATTTTCGTCTAATTCTTACATTGGATAATGTAACCCAAAACTACGTTTTATTTTACCAACTCAGTAAAAACCAGTCATTCTTACGATCGAGTATTGAACCTACAACCTCCACATGCTTAATCATACATTGTCCCACTGCGCCATAGAGGCGTAATCTTGAACGAAAATATAATTCACTAATGACCACGATAGGCTGTTGATTTACGGCGGAAGTCGGGCGCCATTGCAAGTAATATCAGATGGAATTAAAATATCAGTTTGATCTCACGTCGCTTTATTTATTACAGAATACTTTTTTTCTACGTCTACCCACAATTATATGGTAATGTTTTTTGAATTTAGTAAGTATTATTATTATTTGCTAGTATAGGACGGTTGTTGGTTCGGTTTCCATTGGAGGGAATAAATTGTTTAGTATTTTTCTTGATTTGGTAAAAGATAAAATGCGACGTTGAAATCTGCTACTCAACACGCAATGTCTCGAAATTTCCGAACAGTGGAGAGTCGGAAATGGAGTGTTTTAACACTAGATTTTTTCTGCCTATCCTTCTATGTGCGGGATACAGAGTGAAGTTTTAAGGGAGTAGATAGGGAATACCATATAATACTATTAGATACAATGTGGGCTTCCTATTACATAAAAATAAAAAAAATCAATACATCTCATTAACAAAATTACAACTACCCTCTCTTAGGTAATTCCGAATCCGGGAAAGTTCAAAACGATAACTCAAACTCGATCGACGTTTAAATAGGAACAAACGCTGTCGCCTAGCGAGTTGCGAGTGGCGGTGCGAATAAATTACAAAGATATATTATTATTAAAATTTGGGCGTGAACTTCGGTTTATCAGGAGAGAGGACGGGAGCGGGAGGAGCGGGTTGACTTGAGTAGACGCTATAAATAAAGCTTTTGACGTCGTTACCTATCATATTGTAATTAAAATGAGTTGAGGCCATCGTGGTGTTGCGGTACTGCGTCTGATTGTAAACGCGATAGTTGTGGGTTCTAAGCCCATTTCGGGAATGAGTTATTTTTATTTCTTCGATATAGCTACAACGTAAGAGGCTGCGTTGCGTTCCTCACGCAATGTTGTTCTGCTAAACGCGAGATACAGAGTTAAGCTAAAAATATATATTAAATTAATTGTAAGTTATATAGAGGATTTTTTTTGTCTTTATTCCTTTAAATAATTTATCATGTGAAATTTATTGAGAGAAGAGTGATGAGTTTCTCCAATGTTAATTTAAAGTCCGTACTGGAAATCAACAAGAATCGAAATGAAACGGAGGTCGTCGTGATAAAGCGACTCAGTGTCTGATTGTTAACGTGACTTTCGTGGGTTCGATTCTCAATTTAAAAAAAAAGCGCAGCGGCTTTATTTACCATTTAACACACAATAGAACGAAAAATTAACAAATTAAGTTAATGTTGTAACATTAACTTCCAGTAACTTCCTCTGCCCCTATACAGAATACAGCGTGATCCCAAAAAAACCCACATAAAAAAAACAACCCGAAAGTTCATCAACCCTTAATGAACTGTCATATGATGAGAAATGTGGGCTGAATCAATAATTACGTATGATATTTACGATCATCACCCACCCCTGAAAAACACCCCCAACGCCCGAGGCGAGTCGATCCGGACCCATAAATAATAAATAGCAGTACCGTGCGTCTGCAGATAATGGTAATTTACGAGGTACCATTGCCGTCAAATCTTTGCCAACTAGATCGACGTTAGGGACCCTTTTTTGTATTTGCTATTACTTTTTTTTGTATGAGTTCTGCTTCTCTTTTCTTTTTTTTTGGTTATTGTGTGGAGAGAAGAACAATTATTTTGTTCTTTTCAAAGCGATTTGTTAATTTAGGCTTGTATATCATGTATATCAATACATATATTGTATACCTTGTATATCAATACATCACTATGATATCAATATAAGATTCAATTATCTTCACGCTGTATTTTACATATAGCAGGATAGGCAGAAGGAACGTAGTGTTAAAACACTGCGCTCCACTCTTTTTCGCTAGAATTTAAAACATTACATGCGTGGTGAACTAAAGGCGATGTTTATTTTTGTCTAATCGTCTAATTTTGTATTTCGTTAGTGTTTCCACCATTCGATTTAACTGCTTCAAATCGAATGGTGAAAATATTGGGCTTGATGCAATGTCTATTTAAGCGATGATGATTGTAAGTAATTTAAAATTGATCTCTATTAGTCATATGCTCTATGTGGTTTTATTTTCTTATGAAAACTTGTTGGGTTTTCTTTTTTTTAACTTTACGATCTGTCCCGTGCTAATATACTTCGGAAACCTCTTTCTGCCAAACTTTCAAGATGTTAGGTGTTGAGTGGCGGACAAAAACGCGCGCGGCGTTGGGGTCCGCCACATAACACCTCGTCATTCTTTCTCTTTTATTAGATTTGATTGGCATATTTACATATATACCGACTTAACAATTTTCTTTGCCTTTTTATCAGCCTAAAAAATAAAAATAACTCATACACCAGATTGGGAATTGTATACACAGCTAACACGTTTACAGGTCAGACACTGTGGTGATGCTCAACGACTTTGTTATGGGAATGATCTGTTTGAATGAATGTTAGATGCCTTATGGTGTAGTGGAAGTATTTGGCTGTACACGCTATGATTATGGGTTCATTGAACATCAGTATTGACTCGTCAGTATCAGAATTTAAGTATTTTTTTAGCTACTCTATTACAAAATACCTACCTCTTGCTTTAGCGAGAGATAATATAAATATATTTAGCAAAACATCTAAAAGAAACCGGTGTACTGTTTATGATCAGGCGCCATTTTCCTATATAAACAAATATCACAACTTAATTTTGCGATGTGTTGCTTATGTAAATGTTTATAACTGACATGCCACTCCGTTCTCCACTTTCGAAAGGTTTAGTTCCTTTGAGACCAAATATTGTTGTAGGTTAAGTATTTTTTTATGTAGGTTAAGTAATATTTATTTATTTATTTCAACAACTTTACACTGTATCTTGGCATATAGCAGAGTAGGCAAAATAAATGTAGTAATAAGAATATCTGTTGAGTGGCGGGGCTCAACGCCATGAAAATTGAACCCACAACCACCGCATACGCGTTGTGTCACTGCAACTCAAAATATTTTCTTTATACAAAAAAAAAACAAAAACTATTTAAAAATCTTTAATTCTAATCAAAAAGTTGACGAAACATCAAAATGAATTAGTATGTAGTCTTTATAATCATGTGAGTCGCCTTGGCAGCGGGCAGATGCGCGGCGCAGTGCCAAGTATGGACATACTCGTGTGTTGCAGACCACCAGATGGCTGTATTCCTTTAAATACCTACCTAACATGCAGAAAACATTTATTTTAATTACTATTATAAATTAAAAATAAATGAGTTTTTTTTGCTAACATTTTGCTTGTCTAATAATGGTCATAGGTTTGAGTTCCACTCGAACTTATATTTACATTTTTTTCGATAATTAGACATATGCTTTATGAGATTTTACATTTCGAATATGGAAAAAAAGACACTAAAGTATTCGTATCCCGCTCTGCTCTCCACTTTCCGCCGAGTTCTGAAAACATTGCGTGTTGAGTGGCGGAACTCTACACCGCGTTTTCACTCTACGCTAGAGCAAAAAAAAGAAAATATTAAATATTTCAGATTCTGGAATGGAAATCCAACCCACAACCTTCGCATTTACAGTCACATGCTTGTACGCCTATGCCACGAGTGTCTTATTAATATTTAACATTAATAATACAAAACATCAAAATATTTTAGAATCTAGACAACCAGACTAACTCTACCACACAACACAAACCTAACCCAACAACAAACAACAAAACAACGAACAAAAAAAAACAGTCAAAACAAATATGATAATCGTAATGTATCGCATCATACCTACAGCGTCTTCGGAAAGCTAATTAATAAAACTTAAGTAATAAATAAAGTGCGGGTGGCTGTTAGCAAAAACTGTTAGGATCATAAAGCTGTCAGCGGATGAGGCACTGCCTTTGTTGCTATGTAACGTCGACCGATAAATCTGATACGACAATTTGAACTGGGCGGTGCCTTCTTTCGATTTTGGCTCTGGTTTCCGTAATTTAATATATTGGATTTCATTATGTTTTTTCATATTAAAAGTGATTAAAAGCTAAAAACTGAAAAGCTGATGAGTGATGCATGGTCAGGATTTGGGTCACATTATGGACAAAAGTTTCAAGTTTTATTGTATTTCTTGTTGGAAGAATTAAAAATGTAACAAACAATATTTTTTCAAAGTTAAAACTCTACATAAACAGCAATTTTACATTCTTTAAATTCGCTAATTTTAAAAAACAGAAAGTCTATAATCTTAACACTAATTTTCCGCTACTTACCTTGTATTATAGGGAAAAGTGTGGAACTATAAAAAAAACAAATCCTTCCAATTTCAAACATATTTTCTAAGCCTTTCAACAATATACATGCTATTCTACCTGTAATCCTATATGTTGTGATTAACGTAATGTTGGAATGAAATTAAAATTTCAATGCTTCATAAATCTCTTAACGAGTGCTGCCATCTATCAAGATCTATAAGCAACACGAAAAGCTACTTGCTGAGAGACAGATGGCGCTACACGATCTACAGCTTATTGACAGTATAAATCGTGTAATCAAAACATTGATCCAAATATAGGCGATGATCAAAATGATAATTGTTTACCGTTATTAATATTTTATGGTTTTATCGTTGTAATATGTTTTAATATGGAGTTGAGTTACGATATACGTTTCTCTCGCGTAGTTAGTTCAAATGTAGATTTTTGTTGGGGCGTCTATAGGCAAGTTTTATAATAGGAATAGATATATCACTAAATCAAAGTTGTCTGATAAACGTCGTGTAACACAAATAAGCTGCTGCTAACTTTTCGAGCGAGTCGAGGTTTACACCGAGCTTTGTTTTACCATACTGAATAAATAGAAGCAATTATAAATAAAAATATATCTCTCGATTAAGAATTTACCCTGAAACTATCGTTTGTGTACCCATTTTTGCTCTGAAAGGGTTGAAACAAAATAATTCAATTATAGAAGTTTCACTCTAAATAACCATAAAATCCAAAAATTCAATTCTAATACCTACAAAGTTGGAAACTGTAACAAAATTCTAAATAATTATAAAACGTACAGAGGAGGGAAGTGATGAAAAGCTCCCCGGCGGCCTCACATCGCATCCCCAGACAGACAACGATGCATTCTGTTTATACACTTTGATTTTACTCTGCTGTACGAGTACATAAAATAAAATATATGGAGCTAGTGTCACAATAGGATAGCTGACTGTAAACACGGTGGTTATGGGTTCGATGAATCGCTTCGAATTTTTATTTCATTAGAAAGTACAAACGCATCTGACTAATATATTTCTAAATTCTTTATTCTGGAGTAGATTATTTTTTAAATGATATAAATCACTTAATAAGTTCTTTGATTTTCACGATTATTACACATTTTAAATAAAACTATTTTAACCGGATTAAACGCATATATTTAATTTTGTTGTTTGTCGTGGTCACGGGTAGACTGAAGTCTACCCGTGACCACGGACTACTGCAAAGTGTTCGAAACGTCGGGTTTCTAAAAATGTACAACTAAACTAAATATACGCGATTAATCCGGTTAAAATAGTTTTATTTAAAATAAATCAATTAATTACAATTATAGATACTAGTCCTAGACAACCAACTGCCATGATACAATTACATTTTTTTTACACAAAACTTCAAAGTGCGGTGTTAAGTTCCGTCAACACTTAACGACTTGAATTCAAGCGGAAAGTGAAGAATAAATTTTTGAGCGTATATTTCAATAGACATCTGGATTGTTTGGAAATATAATTGGAGTCAGTTATTAGTGTCGTTGTCGATCTTTACTATAAGAAGAGTGTCACCCTCTTTTTCCGGGCAGAACAACGTCTGCCGGGCTCGGATGTATATGTATAAAATAAGTAACCAATTTTTGCGATGCTAAAGATAGAATGCGAAATTGTCTAAATTAAAAATAAATGTCTAGTATTAAAAGAAAACAGAGTGATAGCTCACAATAAAATTTCTGTTTACAGTTGTTGAGAATCTCATTTAGTTAATTCAGGTTAAAATTAAATTACAAATATTTATTTTATAAATTGGTACTTCATTCTGTTTTAAATGATCGACCATGACCGTTATGTCTCAAGAAAGCTTATTTTGAGCTTTCAATTCTGTAAGAGGTGGCATTGACTGCATTTTCAAGGGTAATAGCATAATAATTGGAATTATATGTTATTACATATATAACATATTTCGATGTAGGTAATCTCTTAAGGTTAAAATGATAAAATGTGACTGACAACAGACTGACGAATCTCACATCAGTGGTCATTTTACAGTAAATTTTATATATAATACAATAATTAAATGAAAGTTTTAATTTAGCTTTACGTTTTATCGGGCCATAGTACGCTAGCCACATTTTGTTCAAATCAAAATTATTTTAGCTAATATTGTCAACAGGATCTCGGTATAGTATAATCATAGTTGTCATTGTATCTAAGAAGGCCAGTCGTGGCGCAGCGGCACGTGGGTTCGATTCCCACTCGACGAGATGAAATATTTACATAAATGTATATTTCAATTTCTTCGCACTGATGTCGAGGCAAAGCGCGGCGTTGAGATCTCCCACTCAACACGCAATGCCTCTAGAATTCAGCAGAAAGTGGGGAACGGAGTGTCTTAACACTAGGCTCTATCTGCCTACCCTGCTGTATGCGGTATATAGCGTGAAGCTGATGTTATCATTGTATCTAACCTACAGATACCTGAAAATGGAAAACAACCATTTTTTCCTAATAACATATAAAATAAGACTTCCATCAAAAAACCAAGCTTTTGTCCAACAAAACTCCAATATAACAAAAAGATTATCCAGCAAGTATTTTAAATAGAACTTACCTATAAATTCAAAGACAAGTAGCCGACCCGCGACCCGTCCACTACATCACCTCCCACGCCGTGTTTTCATTAGTCGACTTAACGTATGACGCGGCTAGGGACTAAATCTTCATTTTTGATGTCCCATGGGTGTTTTACTGATGTAGAATACTGGATGTGGTGTATGAAACGTTAATAATTTTATTTGAAATCAGCGACCTGCTGTGTATTAATAACGGTTATTTTCTAGCAATTTAATTGAACAACTTTATATTGAATTGAATTATATTAAAATAAAGTTTCTTAACGTGAATGGATTTAAATACACGCAATATACAGTAAATTTTATAGAATGAATATTAAGAAAAAGAATCCATGATACAATAGCGAACACCTCAGATTGGCACCGACACCAAAAATAACAAATTTTAAATTATAAAGTTGTAAAAAATAATAATAAGAACAATTACCGTAACATTTTTATTACGTTCAATTTAAAATAATGAAAATTGTAACGTAGCCGGACTCGAACCCGTAACTCTTGGAAATCGTTCACATTTGAATCCTGCTACATTCAAGTGTTCGAATGTTTCTAAATAATTTTGTATCACTCTATACAAATGAGACATTGTGTTAGTACGAAATGCCTGAACAATTGGACAGTGCGTTGGGAACGTAATGTCTTAACACTATGTTCCCTTTGCCTCCCGTACTATATGCGGGATACAGCGTGAAAGTCATTAAAATAAAAAATAAGCCCAAGTCAATTCTATAAAAACTATATCAGTCCCCATGTCGTCGCAACCGGACGGGGACAGCGCTAATGTTGATATATCGTGCGGAGTTCGGACGGACGGACGACTTTGTACTGGGATGCTAAATAATAACGTGATCACTGCTCGCTACTTACTAGGAGAAGAGAAGCCGACGATAGATATTTGGTTTAAATGTTTTCGGCATATTCGTAATGGATTTTTTTATTTTTTTTATTTTTGAAGCAATTGTGATTATGTGATGGCAGAGGAACAAGCATGCGATTGTAAGCGCGCACAGATTGTGGATTCGATTCCCACTCGAGGCAATGAAATATATCATATTTTCATGATTGATAAAGAGGAATAGCTCGGTGTCTAGTTGCGCCACTTATTACATAATGCCTCGGAATTCGAGGGAAAGTTTCGAACGGAAGTGTCTTAGTGGGAAGAGAATATCTGAAATCTAGGTTCTCAGGTTCCATCTAACATGCTATGTGCGGGATACAGCGTGTGTAGATACAGCGCGGCTTTTAGGTCCGCTATTCAACACGGGACACGGTCTGCCTTAACATTAGATTTACTCTGTCTAACCTGCTGTGCAAGAAAAGCGTGATTTTTTTTTACAGTTACAGTGTTTAGTTTCTAGATAAGGCGGAAGCCGGAGAATGGGACGTCTTAGCAAAGAGTGCTTCGACCTACCTTCTCTTATATAGCGCGTCTAAAGTAAAAAATTACACTGGCAAGATATAATATTTGTAACAAATTAAATTTCAACATGACAGGATGTGAACGTGTAGCTTAATCGCAAAAACATTTAGACAATATCCTAAGTGTAGGTTTGAAGGCAGCGTTTAAAGTTGTTTTAGAACTTCTTTATCCTTTTAATTTCCTAAAAACATTATAAAATATTGTTTTTAGTTAGAATATGAATCCAATATAATTTTTGTCTCATCAAAGAATAAGAATGCTAATGTATGTGTACACTGTATGTATGTATGTGTGTATATATATAATAATCATCCATTACGGAGTGACCGATGAACGCACAGACGAACCTTTACTGAACTTAAAAGGTGAATCTTAACACATAGAAGACTTAACAAGAATTTCTCGAAATTTCTTCAGGAATCTTTAAATAGTGTGTGTGAGATAAAACCTACAATCATTATATGTTTAATGACACATTGCCCCACTGCACCATTAAAACATTAACGAGTGTATTTATCAAACAATCTTAAATACTTACATCACAAACACATACATACATACATACATATAGTATATGTAATAAGTATAGCAGAAATAATTTCGCCCAGTATAAATCATAGATATAAATCACAGATCGGTTTCATGATCAATATCTGGCTATGATGTAGTGATGGGCCAATATTTTAGTCTACACTAACTTGCCCCTCAAAATTATCGGAGCTTAACTTCACTAGACGTGGTATGAATGATACTCTACTTTATATAAAATTATTGTTTATATATTTTTATTTTGTTTATATATATTTTTTAACTATAGTTTACGATAATCAAAAAAAAAAAAAAAAAATCAGCTTCACGCTGTATCCCGCACACAGCAGGGTAGGCAGAGGGAACCTAGTGTTCTTAGACACTCCGTTCCCCACTTTCTGCCGAATTCTGGAGGCATTGCGTGTTGAGTGGCAGAACTCAACGCCGCGCTTAGCCTCGACACCAGAGCGAAGAAATGGAAATATAAATTTAAGTAAATATTTCATCTCCTCGAGTGGGGATCGAACCCACAACCAGTCGGTTTACAGTCACACTTTGTGCCGCTGCGCCACGACTGGCCTCAGTTTACGATAATGTGTTCACTTATATTATATGAATAGTGTTTCTTTTGATAGACCAATGAATAAGTTAATTAAGAAAAACTCAGGAGCCAGAAAACCTCGGACGATCAAAAACTTTATTACAATTAGAATTTTTTTCGTTAAAAAATTGTTTATTCTTATTTGTTCTTCATTCTTTTATATACGTAGTGACTACTCTGCAAACTGCTGATTTCTACGAAAATACTTTTTCACACAAAAAATACAAATAGAGCACCGTTCGTTCAGCTCAATACGAAGTAGCCAATCTCGCTCACAAATAATTTATACCCCGGCATCACGAGAGGGTTAGTCTTATAGGTATTACTTCATATTTCCTTCACCGTCCGACCCTGTATAAAAATGTTATAATAATCGAACCTATGATAACCTACCCTAGCAGTAATCTTATTGTAATATCAACCTATTTTTTGTTTACCTAAAATGTATAAAGAGTGAATAAGAATATCTCATTGATATAATTTGAAAATATCATTTTACTGTTTATTGATTAATTATACTGACAACATAATACTTACACTATTATTTTACCGACTGACCATCACTTGTGTTGATAATAAGGAAAGGTATTTTTACATTATTTGTTTAGCTTTATTTTTATTGATACAAAACAGGTTCCATCTGGAACCTTATATCCAAACCCTCCGTCCTCTACTTTTTGCTCGATTTGCGAGACATTGCGTGTTGAGTGATGGATTCAACGTAAGGATTTGTCTTGTTACAAAAGCGTGGAAATTAAAATATTCTATTTTAACGAGTGGGAATCGATTCCCAAAATCGTCGCGTTTATAATCAGATGATGTGTTGCTGCGCCACGCAACCTCTGCAAAGACACGACAGATATATGAAGATATAGAAATTATCATCTTATTCTTACTAAACGAGTCTTTTCCTATGTAGATAGAACAAGTTCCTTTTATCCACCTACCAAGAATCTCTACGATACCTCCAGAAATACTGTTCAGATTAAATTTTCAAAAAAAGGGTTAGTTTCTTTATCTTCCTTCATAAACAGGGATCAGACCCTTTCGCCATAAATCTGCCCCCCACTCCCGCCGCGAGGTGGTTTTGAATTGAGATTGAGCCAATTAAAGTAATCGCCGTAGCACTCGCTGCTTTGGCTTAGTTGCGGGGAAAGGAATAGAGTCGCTGTCTTATATATACTTAAATAATTGATTGATATGTATACTATGGAAAACATGCACTTTTTGATGTCTTTATCCGAGATCTAACCGAGATATGCTTTACTTAGTCCTATGATCGCAAAAAGTCATACAAGCCTGGAGTTTCCCAGTACTCATTTAGCCATCTCTCCTTAACTATTTTTCAAAAACAATACGAACATAAAGTACAGCAGTAGTATCCGACTGTACTGTAATACTTTGGTCGTGAGTTTGATTCCCACTCAGAACAATAAATTATTCCTCACTTTGGTAACAAGGCTTTGAGTTCTTCCAACGTGAAGTAAAAAAAAATATTTCATATTAAAACTATTTTTTTAAGATAGCAATAATAAAGTAACGTATTTCCATACAATATTTTTTTAAATATAACCGGATCGACCCCTCCATCCCGCTCCTGTTCCATCGGATTAGTATCATACAATACAAGCAACGAGTGAATCCTTTTATTTATTACTATTTATTGTTATTGCATTCTCTCTCATTTCTCTCCAATATTATCTTGGGTGTAAATTTCGCTTAGCGTTTCGGGTACGCTTGTTTTAAATATTATTGTTCTAATTACATGGGTTTTGATATCATATTTTTTGTCGAGTACTTTTATTTTGATTTACAGTAATATTGTGAAGATGTAATGGGACAATGTAATGTAATTCAGGTTCTATATAAAAATAAAAGTTGCCTTAATTAGGCCTAATTAATTATTTTAATATTAAATATTTCCATTTCCTCTGATAACTAAACGAAGCGCGGCGTTGAGTTCCACGACTCAATAAGCAATGCCTCGAGAATTAGAAACATGTATCTTACTGGAAACACACCGTTTTAACTGTAAGTACAGCGTGAAGATAAAAAAAGCTTGTAATATTAATGTATCTGTTTAATATTACAAACTTGTCTAGGTTCCCTACTTATCCAAACAGCTTTTTCGTGGCTGCGCCTCCTGCGGTGTTTGGATTGTCTTCTCATATTATTACTGACTGTCTTTTCATACGTGACTTACTTAAGAAGAAATAAATAAATTAGTAAACTATATATAACACCGTGTTAGTTTAATTAATATCCAATAATAATCACGCCATTAAGACAAATTCAACGACTTATTGGATTTGTGTTCACTTTTTGATAAATGTACCTGTTTTGTACCATGTTTTGATACTGGTTTAACAGTAAAAACGGAACAAACTAACGGACATGCATACATGCACGCTAAAACAATAACCCTCCTTTCGAGCTTCACAACAATCGGATAAAACGGAAAGATAAGAAATACACAATATTAAAAACAAATAAAACAAATATAACATATTCATAATAAATAAGTAAATTTATGATTTCATAGGTTCCGTAGGTGCGTACGTGAATTACCGAGTCACACATTATAATTTCACTGTACGTAATAATGGCCATATTTCGCGAAGGTATTAACAGTAGATCATCCTGTACATTACAGCTCGTTTTATTTATTGCGACGCGTTATTATTTATATATATATATATATATATACATTTTTTACTATACTTCATTTTACTTTGATCTTGTTATAATTTTTCTTAAACTGTTATTGTTTTTAAGAATATCACCGATTTGATCCCACGAGCTGTTCTAGTTTCCAACCATAAATAAGTTATTTCCACTAAGCAGTAATGAGGCACAAGGTGTGACTGTAAAACCGACTGGTTGTGGGTTCGATCCCCACTCGAGGAGATGAACTATTTACTTAAATTTGTATTTCCATTTTCTTCGCTCTGGTGTCAAGGCAAGGCGCGGAGTTCTGCCGCTCAACACGCAATGCCTCCAAAATTCGGCAGAAAGTGGGGAACAAAGTGTCTTAACACTAGATTCCCTCTGACTATCCTGCTGTTTGCGCGATACAGCGTGAAGTTAATTTAATTTTTTTAGTAATATTTATTCTATAATGGCAAGTGATAATTTAGTCATGTATCTCGTTTATAACAGGATATATGAAAGAACCTAGTGTTGAGACATTCCGTTCTCGCTTACACTGTCTCTATATAAAAAAATTGTTTTAAAATACTTCCGTTCCAAAAGGGCAAAACGTTATATTTTACCAATGGGTTAGTAATGACTAAGACTACCCTGGTCGTCGCTTTGTCTGTCCATCTGTCACTAGATTATATCTCACGCACCGTGATAGTCAGACAGTACAAATTGATAATTGACATCACAGATGATGTATTTCTGAGACCGCTATTACAATAAATACTAAAAACACAATCTTTCGTATGCTGGTTCGACTCGCAATTGGTCATTTATTTTAAAGCTTCACGTGTTGTTAAGTTCCGCTAAATAATATGTAATCTCTCGTTAATTGAGCGAAAACTTAAGATCCCTAGGCTGACCATGACACCGTCACGACACCAAAATGAAGTACTTGAGACATTTGGCCCCTACTTTCTATTTGACTAATCGAAACATAGAGCAAAAAAAAAAACAATTTTAGTTCTATAATAAGTAAAATTTGCTTAATACGAATGTCATCTTAAATATACACATGTCAGATGTAAGTAAACATCAAATGTTCTAAGCTAACGAATATATTATAAGTAAATATTGACCTTAGATGAGTCTGAGTATTTTAAATACCTGTCTCTGGGCAGAATGTGATGGTCTTGGCCTTGAATTTGCTTTATAATTTCGCTCGTTGCTAAGTTAAATATAGCATATTTTATATGGCGTTGCCTATGCAGACGTCTCTATAGACGTCTCCTCTCTGTGCGTTCTCTTGCGCATTTATCATGGGAACTGTTTGACCTGGTACCTGCCACGGAAGCTTCCAACCGCAAAGTACGTCACAAGTTCAAATTTTATCCTAGATACATGGCACCCTACTACTGCGCTGTATTGTAGCAATGAGGAAGAGAAGGAGTTTCTTTCCACGCGCCACGTATCTGTAGAATGGCCTACCTTGCGTTCAAAAAGGTTGACATATAGGTGTCGTTGAATTCAACAGAGTTGTCTTAGTGACATAGGCCTTATACATTTTTAAATGACAAAAAGCAATATTCATGTAAATTGGGGTAGACCCTCCTACGGAACCTAGTGTTAAGACACTCCGTTTCTCATTTTATTGCGTGTTAATAAATAAAGGAACACAGTGTCGCGATTTGACGGGTATTACATATTTAACATAACTTAAATGCTAATTGACGTCTGTGAGTGCCGCAACGTAAAGCATTGATCTCAAGCAACCAAGGTCTTAATATCCGCTTTAAAGTAGATCATTACTTAACAGATTAATTACACTTAACTTTACTTGTACTGGTTTAACAAGTTGAAAAACCTTGACTATTTAGCAATATGTTATAAATATTATACATTCATCTTTAAAAATATAAGCATTGAGTTCTGCCACTGAACACGCAATGCCTCCAGAATTCGGCAGAAAGTGGAGAACGGAAGGCTTGCTCTGCCTACCCTCCTGTGTGCGGAATACAGCGTGAAGCTGATTTTTTTTAATAATATATAATAAATAATTTCACGTAGTAAGTATCCCGGACGTAGAAAAACAGACAGAGAGAACGTAATGTTAAGACACTCCGTTCCCCACGCACTGCGTAGTATTCGACACTGAATGTTGAGTGAAGAGCGTCCTAACACTGGGTGCCTAGGGTTCCTCTGCCTACCCTGTTAGGTACAAGAAGATCAAAAAAAAAAAAGTGAATACGTTAACTTGCCATAAACTATTTGTTTCACTGGCTGACCGTCTTACACAACATTGTAAAAGTAGTATATAAACGGAACTAGTTCTTATTAGCATTGTTAGCTTATATATGAAAATTTTGTAATAGTTAATACTAAAGTTTTCAACACTTCTATTTATTCTTTATTGTTTTTTACCTCGTGTAAAACAAAAAAAACATTTTTTATTTTATTTGTAACCTCACACTGCATCCCGCGCCTTGCTGGATAGGCAGAGGGAACCTAGGACGGAATGTTTCGACACTCTGTTCCCATTAAAACACTTCGTTACCCGGTTTCTGGAGAATCCAGGAGGCTATATTATTCTTATAATAATATTTTAATAATTTATGTTATTTGTGGTTAGATAAAGAACGGCGTTAAGTTGCGGATCGACGGATCGGATGGTAAGCGGATTCTTTAAGTAATCATCGTCGATTGGTGCCCAGCGCCTTCTTTGTCTACCCGAATGAAAAGGTATGTACAAAAATCTATTCAAGGATTACCAAGACTAGCACAAATTATTAGAACTTATAAAAAAAATCGAATAATTACATTCGAATTAAAACATTTTGCCTTGCTCAAGAATAGAATCGATTACCATCTCTACATATTTGTACGCTATGCTCTACAATTTAAATGATTTATTTATTAAACACCTGGAGCTACGAACAGTAGATGACTGACGTTGATGATCCCACAATAATTGAATAATCATTACATATCTAAAGTGTGTATTATGATATAGCCGGAGGGTAAATATTGTTTAAGTCATATATTAATATCCGTCTTTGATTGACAGAGTCTACCGTTTGGGTTGTGGGTTCGATTTTTTATTGTAAAAAATGTATAGAGTAACGAATACGTCATTTCCTGTGTTTACGGCTTTGTTTAAACTATAGCCTTAGTAAATTGAACATGTTCCTGAAATCAAATTAAAGAAAAAAATGTATGTTATATATTAGTAATGAATAGATGATTTACTTTTTTTTACGGCTAAATATAAACTATAGCCTTATTAAATTGACCGCAGTTCCTGAGATTAGCGAGAATTACCAAAGCAAACTGTTCAGCTTTATTATATTAATATAAAGGAAATAACCATTTTGATATTGGGTTTTACTATGTCAGTCATGGAACCTTAATTTTCCTGGTCTTAGTTTTGATAATCAGTCGTATGTAAGTCTCCGTGATTTACTGTCGAGGTATCTGGGATATAAAATATTTGCTTTACATATCTCCGAGCACGTAGTGTCTTAACACTCACAGATTATCTCTGAATTCATAACAATCGCTTACATAATCGTTTTACTCGTATATGCAGAATGTAAAGCCATAACTACCGTTTATATTTTTTCCTTAGTTTAGCAGTCCTCATGAGTGCGAGATACTTACGTCGATGTTTTAGTGTTTTTGCGTTTGGAATATGTATGAGATGGCATTAGAGCATAGTTGATAAATGTCTTATTAAATTTAAAATTTGTGGGTTCGATTTCTATTTAGAGGAATATATAATTATTCCGTATTATTTGTAAATATCCTCGTTTTCCAGCTCTGGGCACACAATATCCGGAAACTAGGAGGTAAGTGGGGAACGGAGTGACTTAACACTAAGTTCTCTCTGTCCTGCTCTGGTAAGAGTGAGAGTAAAAGAAAAGCTGCAAATATATGTTAATTTTAAATCATAGACAATATTTAGAAGCGAATAAAGCGAATAATTTAATATAAATATAAATTAATATTTCGTTTCCTCGAATAGAGATCGAACCGACAACCAGTCGATTTTACAGACACGCTTTGTGTTCCTGCGCCACGACTGGCCGCAACTGACTGAAAATGATACTTCTACAATAATTTATACTTATGTATTGTTATAATGACTTCCTCAAGCCATAGCATAAGGTTTTTACCTACAATGATGTTACAATATTTACTAGTGTAAAGTAGTCTACTCGAAAATTCACACAAGTTGAGTCATTGAAACGAATATACTACTAAAACAACCAGGATTCTTTCGATATATTTTTTTTATTTTCTTGTATGCTTCACTCTGTATAATGCACATAGCAGGGTAGACAGAGGGAATTTGGAAACCTAGTGTTAAGACACTCATTAAGACACTTCCGTTTCCCACTATGCGCCGAACTCTAAATGTATGGTGTTTTAAAAAAATTAAATTAGCCGCCCGTTTTATCCTGCACACAGCAGGGTAGGCAGAAGGAACCTAGTGCTAAGACACTCCGTTCCCCACTTTCTGCCGAATTTTGGAGGCATTGCGTGTTGAGTGGCAGAACTCAACGCCGCGCTTTTGCCTCGACGCCAGAGCAAAGAAATGGAAATAAAAATTTAAGTAAATATTTCATCTACTCGAATGGGGATCGAACCCACAACCAGTCGGTTTTGCAGTCACCCTTTGTGCCACTGCGCCACGACAAGCCTCATGGTGTATTCAGTGACAAAAATCAACGCCGCGTCTTTTCATTATACGAAAGTAAATAAATAATTGTAGCGCAGAGGTACAAGTTTGCGACACGCGACCGTTGCGAGTTCGATTCCCTCTCGGAAGAATCAAATATTTAATATTTTCATTTCCCCGCCCTGATAAAACAAAGTTCGATGTTACGTTCCACCACTCAACACGCGTTGTCTCCAATTCAGATGGAAAATGATGAGTGGAGTGTCTTAACACTCTATTCTTAGATATAGAACTACATCTTTACTCAATTCATACAAAATCCATGTAGCATTACTAAAACCCCACAGTTCTTGGACGTGAGGTAAGCAGTAGGAAGCGACACGTAATATAATGACTATCCTGCAGCGACTGACCGAGATACAATTTGTATAACGCATATTGCTTTTACTAACAAACTGTGATGAATAGCAATATTTGATGAATCATACAACAAAGTTATATTTATTATACTCTGGTGGCGCAGGAACACAAGTGTGCTACTGTAAATTATATAGGCTGTGGGTTTGATTGCAACTCGAGGAAATTAAATATTTAATATTTTAATTCTTTCGTTCTGGTAACTAGGTTATGCACTGCTTTGAGTATAACATGCAACGCCTATAGAATTCGGCTAAAAGTGGGGAACGGTACGGTCTTAATGGGAAGCTGGAGAGTCTTAACATTAGGTTCCCAGTTTCCCTCTGCAACCTTACATTTTAAATATAAATTACGAAACAATATTAAGACGCGAAGAAATTAAAATATTTTTGTTCTCGCGAATAGGAATCGAACACACATACCTCTACAACAGCATGAAAAAAAATTAAGTTTCATTGTAAACTTTTGTTAGCGATTTTGTTTGTTTATTTTTTATTTTTCATGCATCTCTTGCTAGAGCACATTCCATTTATAAAAAATACTTTTAATAAGTACAAAAGAAATTAAGATACTCGATACAGTGATATCTCTTATATTATAATTTCAACATAAATGTAAAACAAACGACATTTTTACTGGGAATCGAATAGACAACCACTGACAACCATCATACCACTACACCAGAAGCCCACACAGGTGAAGTAATCTAATTTGAAATCCCCGCTGATCACGACGTATAGTGGGTAAGACCGAGATTTGCACTTTCATTATACAGTGAAAGTAGTATTGTCTTGTCGGGCAGCTTCTTAGTGGCTAATATTACCGAATAAATATGTCCGTACATTCGTCGTTGTGGCTTTATTTATTTGGGATACTTAATATGCATTTGGGAGAATCAATTTTTTTTTTTCGCTCTGCACTGATAATAAGACAGAATGCGGCGTTAAGGTTCGCCACTCAACACGCCATGTTTCGAAATGTGAGTGGTAAATGGTAGACCGGAATGTCTTAAACTAGGGTAACTAAATTTCCAGTTGTATACAGAATACAGCGCGAAGCTAATATACTTAATAACTATACTCTTTCTCGTTCTCTATTAACATGTAGGTAAAGTAAATAGTCCAGATGTAATTTTTGAAAAAAAATAAATCTGATCACAAGAATACCTAGTTATAGAATATCACAACCATATAATTAACAAAAACGTTTATAACAAATTATTTTTCATTTTGTTCTACTTTTCTTCTTTTTTCACCTTTGCGCTATATCCTGGACGTTGGGGTATGCAAAAGCAGCCAAATGTTAAGAAACTCCCCACTTTTCGCTGAATTCTGGAAGTATTACGTCATTGACTGGCGTGACTTAACGCCGCGCTGTATCTCAGCACTAGAGAGAAGCAATGAAAATATTAAATAATTAATTTCCTGGAGTGGCAATGAAACCCATGATCTGTCCCCATGACATTTATATATCTGTGCCGCTGCACCACGGCTGGCCTCAATATCAATTACCATAATTTAGTTTTTTGTTTATATTATTGTAACGCGACAGTTGGTGGATTCGATCCTCATTCGAGGTAATGAATCGTTACTATTAATATTTTCATTTCTTCGCTCTGGCACCTAGGGAAAAAAAGCCTCGTGTTGAGTTCCGCCACTCAAAACGTAATGCCTCGAGAAATTTGGCAGAACTTGGAGGACGTTGCGTCTTAACACCAGGTTCCTTGCTGATTTATTTATTTTTGTTTAAATTTGATAACTATACTGTAAGATATCAACCTGCATTATTGGAATAGATAGTTAAAAAAAACCACTGAGCCATAAAGTATAACCACTCAATATAAGGTTAAGGAAGTTCCCTGAAGGGGCGTCAAATGTTAAAACAATCCCATAATGGTATATGCTGACATTACGAACCCCAGGTCAATTGCTTTGATCCATGTTGTCATCACCGTAAACGTTGTGTAAATTTATCAAAAAATCATAATTATTATAATATTTAAGAGTGAGATGCGGCGTAAATTTACGCCATCGTGTATCGTCGAGAGTGTATCAACGCTATGTTCTTTTTACCTGAGGATCGCGCTGTGTCCCGCACTTAGCGAGGTAAGCAGAGAAATCAGAATCTAGTGTTATGACACTCCGTTCCTGAGTATTTTCTTTCCGTAAGTAGAAGAGAGGTACAAGCGTACGACTGTATAACGTAAAAAGCATTGGGTTCGCTTTCCAGTTAAGGAAATGAAATATTTAATATTGTCATTTCGCTTGTCGAGTTTTGCATGCTTCCAGATGAATTCGGTAGAAAATGGGCAACGGTAGTGTCTTAATAAGAACTTAGTGTTTAAACACTAAGTTCCCATGTTCCCTCTGCCTATGCTATGTGTAGAATGCATCGTGGCTTGAAGACTAGAGTAGAGAAATTAAAATAATTTACTCCCTTTCCCCATAGATTAACCCACTCAAAAAAACCAAGTAAACTAAGTAAATTACAGAGTTCCAAATGTCTATACAGAGTACAGACTAAGTAACTTGAATCGCATTATACTTATATTATGAAGGAAATGCGTAGATCGTTAGACGCTTGCGTAAGATAGGCGTGCTTATCCTTTCGCTACGGTGATGTATTGGTTTGATTTGTGTTGAATAGTTTTTTTATGGTTCCGTTCCTCGATAGGTAAAGCGGAACCCTTCATAGAATCACTTTGATGTCTGTCTGTCCGTTTGTCAGGACTTTATCTAGAGAATGGAGGAGGTATCTAGCTGAAATTACTATCAAATATTGATGTCTGCGGTCCCCTCAAACCAAAAATTAAGTTTCTAAGTCATTGAAATCAAACTGTATGAGCGTTTTTGCATCGATTTGCTGTATTTTGTATTAAGTTAGCCGCAGAATCAAAATCTATTGGGTTGCCTGCCTGCTTACTGTGGACCTATAGTTATGAAATTGGTACGAAGTAAGATTTTATATTTTTTTTATAGAACAAATTCTTACAAACTTATATTTGTAGTTCATTTGGTACAAAATGAGTGCATAACCGGCTAAGTTAAATTAGTCAAACTGTTAAAATATATAAAGTGCACTTCCAGTGGCCTTACAATCCTGAAATTGGTACGGAAATCTCGGCGGGTAAGACCGACTCACACTTAACCGGTATTTTTTTTTATTTGAGTTTGTCTTTTATTATGTCACAAAATATATTTCAAAATAGATGACCACGACGCACAAACTGTGACTGTAAGAGCAACAGGTTGTGGGTTCGATTCCCACTGGAGGAAATTAAATATTAATACATCCATTTTCTTCGCTGTAATGCCACTCAACTAGCTATGCCTTCAGAATTCAGCGGAAAAATGGGAAAGAAGTATCTCAACACTAGGTTCCCTCTGCCTACCCTGTGTGGAGAAATGTGGGTGAACAAACGTAGGCAGAAGGAACGTAGAGTTAAGATATTCCGTTTCACATTTTCCACTTAATTTTGGAGACAATTTACTATAGAATTATAGTCGTATAGATACTATAAATCAACTCTAAGAATCCACATCCTGAAGTTCTATCAAATTCAATTCCCCCAAAATCAAGTATAACATCTTACAGATTGACAGACGAACGTCTTATATTTATATATACGTACAAGTATTTCACGTATGAATGAGCCACCCACAGAATCAATCAATTATGCTTATTGCATTTTTATACAATTGTAACCTATTTACTTAATAAAAAAAGTTGAGATAACGTCGGTGATAAACGAACTGCTTTTCAGTATAATCTGTATATAAAATAATTTTAAAAGTCTTTAAGTTTTCTTTTGATATGTCAAACCCATCGTGGAGCAGCGGCTAGGCGTCCGACTGTAACTGCGACTGTTGTAGGTTCGATTCGTACTCGGGGGAAAAAATATTATAATTTTTTTAAGAGAGCTTAGAATCAAGACACTTCTTGGTTTTCATTCGGAATTCGGGACGTTACTTGTAGAGTGGCGAAACTTAACACCGCGGCTTAAATCACCAGAGTGGGAAAATAAAAATAATTATACATACATATGCAAAGAGGATCTGGAAATCTAGTGTTAAGGCACTGCGTTTCCATTAAGACACTCTCGTACAGCACTACCACCGAATTCTGGAGCCATGGCGCGTCGACTGGTGGAACTCAACGACACACTAACACGCTTTGCCTGTTACCAGAGCGAGGAAATGAAAATATTAAATAATTAATTTCCTCGAGGGAGAATCAAACTCGCAACCTCTCGTTTTCGCAATCACTCGCTTGTACCTCAGCGCCGACTGGCCTCAAATAATATGTATATATTATTTCTGAATTTAATAAGAAAGGAAGTCCACATCAAAACACTAGTATCACAAGACACATCCTCCCTAATTGGCTGATCAGATATGGCAATGCCCAGTATTGTTAAGATTTAAGACGCCAACGTTCACGTATCGATGGTTAGTTAATTTAATATGCCTGCATAATGAATTACATCTTGTTAGCCTTTTTTTAACTTTATTTCTTATATTTAACCGATTTTGGTTTTCGTTTAAGTTAAATGTTAAAGGAAAATATTTTTTTTTGTTTGTGGTTCTCATTTTGGAAGTCATGGGTTCGATTTCTAAACAGATTTTTTTAAACATCTCTTTACTCACGCACCTACCATTTTTTTTCTTGAATTGAGTGGCGGAACTTAACGCCACGTTTTGGGATAAAATTATTTTAATTTTATGATATTTTATGAGTTGTTTGTGAGTAGTAATTAAACTGAACAATTAAAAATGATTATTATATTGCTTAATGCTAGGCAACGCGAACCTAGAGATAGAACATATTGACTGACGCAACTCAACGGCGCAGTTAGTCTTGTTACAAGAGCAAGGAAATAAAAATATTTTTTTACCCTAAGTTTCGAGAATTGAACGACGGTCTTAATAAGAACAGCAAAAGTTTTACAATCTAATAGTTATACATTTCATTACCATTGAACTCACGACCATCTTAGTATACGGCAAGTTCAATTCTAAGTCTAACGTCATACTTTTATATCAGCTATGCATACACACAAAAATAAAAAACAAGAAATTCTTATTAGAATTTTATTTATGTAATTAATAATATTATTTCTCACACTATTATAATATGGGAAACAATAAGAACAGAATTGTTTCAATTTTACACAAAATAAAATTTAATATGTTTGTCTGTCTTTATTGTATAGACATTTTTTACGAAATTTGAAAAAAATAAATTAAAATTCCACTTCGTTATCCGTCTTTAGTCTGCCACCGTCCTTCATCCGTCATCCATCATCCTATCGACTTATAATGCATGACAAAATGATAAATATATTATAGAATTTACAACAACACTGCCTTATACACTACTTTTATAAAATAAATCAATCAACTACTATAGTAGTATAAATTATAAAATTCACACAAAACTTTCTTATACTCGAAAATAAAAGCAAATAAATAATACGGAAAGTCATATAACGCAATAGTCTATTATAAGAAATACTTCTCGTATATTTGCATCTTATACGAGAGCATGTGGGAACATTTTTTATTTGTAAAATTGTACAAATTAACATAGAATGAATCACTGAATAGCCGAGTGAAAGCGGTTGAAATATTAAGTTTAAGAAAAAAATCCTATACCTACTACTAGTTATTACATCTTCATTAAGATTTTGGTTTAACTGTACTAGTAAACAAAACAAACTAGCATTAAAATAAAATAAAAAGAAAATCAGCCTCACGCCGTATCCCACGCAGCAGGGTAGGTAGAAGTAACCTAGTGTTAAGATACTCCGTTCCCCACTTTCTGCCAAAATCTGGAGGCACTGCGTGTTGAGTGGCAGAACTCAACGCCGCGCTTTGGAAATGTAAATGTAAATAAATATTTCGTCTCTTCTAGTGGAGATCGAACCAGTCAGTTTCACAGTCACGCTATGCACCATAAACTTGATTTTGTTTTACGTAAAAAAAAGAAAAAATATTACCAGTCCTGATGCACATTGTGCCTGGGGCACAAGTAAGTATGCGACTGTAAACACGACAGGTAGTGGGCTCGATTTTCACTCGAGGGAATGAAATATTTGATATGTTAATTCTAGGTTATCCTCACCCTTGTAACATTCCAGTCCAGAATTCAGGGAAAACTTAGCTGTGAAGCCAAAAAAAGTAGAAAGCGTTCTTTTTTTAAGATTCTCCGCCCAATATCAATTAATGTGTTGAATGGCGGAACCCAACTTAGATTCGAATGAGAATAGAAACCACAATCATCACGTTCGCAGATGGCGCTCCGACTGCGTTGCTTTTCTTTGAAGTTGATTAAAACCAATATTTAAATAATTATTTAAATAATTTATCATGTTTAAATTATATTTAAAAACTGAATATTTATGAGTGTATAATTAATAATTATTATTATATTTATATATCAAATATGTAGTTATGTATATGAGGCCGTCATGGCGCAGAAATGTGAGCGTGTGACAGTAACGCGTCGGTTGTGCATTCCATTTCCACTCGGTGTAATGATATATTATTATTAAATATTTTCATTTCGATGCTCTGGTTACAGGAAAATAAGAGAAAATCAGGAACGGGACCTTAGTAGGAACGGAGTGTTTTACCTAGGCTTCCAAGTTCCTTCTTCTTACCCTGCTATGTTTTACTAACTTAAGCTCAACACAGCACTTTGGTTAGATACCAGAACGAGCCAATAACAATAATAACTATATCATTTTCCTCGAGAGGCCAGTCGTGGCGCAGCGGCACGAAGTGTGACTGTAAAACTGACTGGTTGTGGGTTCGATCCCCACTCGAAGAGATGAAATATTTACTTAAATTTATATTTCTATTTCTTCGCTCTGGTATCAAGGCTAAGCGCGGCGTTGAGTTCTGCCACTCAACACGCAATGCCTCCAGAATTCGGCAGAAAGTGGGGAACGGAGTGTTAAGACACTAGGTTCCCTCTGCCTACCCTGCTGTGTGCGGGATACAGCGTGAAGCTGATTTTTATTTATTTTCCTCGAGTGTAAACGAATGCAGAACTTTTCGCGCTTACTGTCACACGATTGTGCCCCTGCACCAAGACTGGGCTAATACAAAAATATTTATTATTTTACTATGTCTGTTTTCATCACTAAACACTATTTTTTTTTCATACTTTCCGAATATAGAATCACACTCGCGGTGCAAAACATGTATGTATGTATTATACAAAATGAAGATTGCCAAGAACTTGTGTTACTACAATCTACTCTTGCGCAGTTGATACATCGATCCGTTAAATATGCGAAGTGTGGCTAATATGAGTATGATCGAGTGATAAAGTCAAATGAAAGTTACATATTCGTAGAAAGATTGAAGACATGCCGGGATTTGCATTTCGTGGCGCAGTGGCACAAAGTGTGACTGTAAAACCGACTGGTTGGGGGTTCGATCCCCACTCGAGGAGATGAAATATTTGCTTAAATTTATATTTCCATTTTCTTCGCCTGGTGTCGAGGCAAAGCGCGGCGTTGAGTTCTGCCACTCAACACGCAATGCCTCCAAAAATTCGGCATAGAGTGGGGAACGGAGTGTCTCAACACTAGGGTCCCTGTTCCTACCCTGCTGTGTGCGGGATACAGCGTGAAGCTAATTTTATATATTTTTATTTCTCCGCTGTGTCTCTGTATAAAAGCGCGGTGTTGAGTTCCACCATGCAACACGCAATGCCTCCAGAATTCAGCGGAAAATGGGGAACAGTGTCTTAACACTAGATTCCCTCTGCCTATTCTCCTAAAATATTATTTTTAAACTATCTAAGCCTTAAATTATGTATTTTAATCTTTGGAAACCTTATATTTGAATTTTTCAAGGGAAGGAATTTGTTTGTGGCAAACACGATATTTGACCACAAATAAATTCATATACATATATACAGTTAGGTAGATAGATAGGAAAAACTAAATATTTTCTTTTATTTTATTATTATTTCTAGAAAGTGTTGAATTTTTCCACTCAATATACAGTATTTTCAAAAATTGGATGGAAAGTACGGTAAAGGTAAAGGTATACGGGACGAATCAATACCAGATATTTGGCGGAACTAAATCTACTTTAGCTTCTCAACTCATTACAATTTGTCAACACATTCGTTAGAACCCCAAGGCTAAACAACCGATATATATGTAATTATGGTATAATTAGAGTGACATTTAGAAAAAAATGTTAATTTTGTGCCTATAAATTCAAAGAATTTCTGCAAAAAAATAGATGTTTTGAATATATTAATCTAATTTTGCAAATATCATTTGCATCTATTTTGTCGCCACTAATACATAATATATTGAAAACTGACAGACATTCCGTTCTCTATTTCTCGACCAAATTTAAAAAACAGCGTGTTGAACTCAACTCGTTGTGCGGAACTCAACGCCGCGCTTTACGAAGTTAGATAAATATACAATAAAGTCCGCAAATTTGAGATTTACAGATCATTATAAAAATTTTAGAAATATTATATAACAAATGTAATTTTATTTAATTAATAAATAATGCACTTTGTCACCGGAAGTCGAAGCTTTCAAACAGTGAAAGTTTCACCAGTATGAGTCGAGTCGAGTACCTTCCGAGGTTAAGATATTGCCTCATTTGAACGACTCTGGTGTAAATAAATACATGTTTCTTACATTAGGTGACATGCTAATTGTTTTATGGGTGTTTTGTCATGGAAGATGAAGGAGAAGTTATTACTCATAAAGTATATGGAGAAAGATAGTATTTATGTTTCATATATACAGTATTTGTAAACTAATTTGGATTCCAGATAATTTTGGCTGTCAGTTAAAAATACTTAGTAAGCCGACGACCTGGTCGGTTTCCAGGAGGCGCGGGTTCGAGTCCCACTACGTTCAAATTTTTATACGTTTTCTAAATAAGTATTTACATTTGTCAGTTAAAATTTTTGGAGTTTTATATTCAGGAGAACAGACCGGTTCAGGAGACTTAGTGTAGCGTTTAGTTTCGATACTCCACGCGCAATGTCTCGAAAATTAACCGGCAAAGGTGGAGAACGGAATTCTCTAACACCTAGTTTCCTCTGTCTAGACATCTACTATATATTCATATAGTAGAGCTACTACTAATAGACAAAATTTTATATTTTTATTATACAAAAAATATATACCTAAGTTGAAAGTTTATTTTATTAGGTCAAGAATATATATCCGACATTTTAGCGAATTGGATAAGAAAAAAAATATATAATTAATTTATTAAATAAGTGATATTACTGAAATACATTTATTGCACTTCTAAATTAAATTTATATGAATTTTAATTTAAAAAAGCAAGTCTCCTCCTAGAGAAAACAAATAATAAAAAAAATAGGCATAATCATTCCATCAAGTGGAAATCGAACCCACAACCTTACAGTTAAATATTGCCATTGTACCACGATGCCCTCCTTTAATCCATATTGCTCTCCATATTTGTTTATATTTATACGTAAACGCACTTACGCAACAAGATTCGGTACAGTTCAAGAGAAAGTGCAGCTGCAACGGACATACGAGTATTTGCTTTAGCTTAGTTTGTGCTCACTGACCGTTCTAAGATTGTTATGTAATTTTGTAATCTGTATTCGATGAATAATACTTTATATGGACTAATACTAAGTATAAGACAGACTGTATGGAGTGTGTAAGTTAATATGTCATATTGATATTAATGTTTTTTAGAAAGCTTAGTGACCAGTTCCTCAGTTTATTTGGATGTATTGCATGAATTTACCCTGAATTTTTATATATATTTAATCTTATCTTATATCTATTAATTAAAAAAAAATCAAATTTAACAGAAAAGAATTACAGTTAAGACGATTAGAGTAATTATAATAATTGATACTATTATGTAAATCAAGCTCAAACAAATTTAATTGCGGACTTATCAGCGATGTATGGAGCGGTCGAAAGTAAAAGTGCGGCGCGCCTTAACAAAGTATCAACATTCACATCTCAATATGAGATCATCAGCGGTCTCCTTCGTCATATATAAGTCGATCGACGCTATTACCTCGCGGCCTTGCATCCGTTCTTCGAGTACCTACCATTTACGGTAAGATTACGTGAACTCACTTAAAACAGTTTAAATTTATTACACAATACATTATTGTTGCGAGACAAAAATAAAAAAAAGTGCACTTACAAAAAAGATAGGTTTATTTACAGAAAGCTTATATTAACAACAAATATAATACAGTTAACGTCTAGCGATCACATGAGTTTCATAACATTAATGAAATGAGATGACTATTATAATTTTCGTTTAATGATGGGGGGCGCCGTATGATGATGAGGGGGATGGGATACCATATGAGCCAGAGGGAACGCCGATGGTGCTGTAGCTGGATGACGGGCTGTAGGAGATGGATCCGTGACCACCGCTGGAGTAACCGCCAGAGTAACCAGATGAACCACCAGAGTAACCGGAGTAACCACCAGCGTAACCGCCAGAGTAGTCTTCTTGAGCTTGGTGGTATTGAGCTACTTGGATGCCTTGTTGGAGTGATTCGAGCTCAACGCCTACGATTCTGTCGTGGGGCACACCGTAGACGGGGGCAGGGGGACCGTAGTGAGAAGAGATACCGTGACCATGACCGTGTCCGCCTCCGATAGATGATTGGTAGGCCTGGTTCTGGATCTCATCCTTTAGGATAATGTGACGGATCTTCTCCAATAGATGAGGGTCAATATGGTAGCCCTCTGAGGATTGATGACCGACCGGCACGGAGGAGTAGTGACCTCCGCTGGCGAGAGGAGAACTGTGGCCGTGTCCGCCACCGACGACCAAGAGGGAAGAGGGTGCGGAGTAGCTGTAGCCTACTGGAGGCTCGGCGACGGCGCAGCCGATGAGAGCGAGGGCGACCTGCAACACAACATTAATTAGTGCCATTCAAATTACCTCAACTATCATCAAAATTGAAATAATCCAAAATGTAACAGAAATTCGTTCGGTAATTCCTAACAACTATAACATGTCATAATCAGCTAGTGATGTAACACGTATCCGAATCCGAACTTTCCACATTCACCGCACAAACTATGAACCCGGTCCATACAACACTAGCACTGCACTCCTTGACACTTACAATACTCCACTTAGCCATGTTTGTTGTTTACTCCGCGAACGGTAGAGGTTGTGTGATGTGCTTCAGAGTGAACCGGCGTTTATATATCGGAGATTCTGCCGGCTACTTTTACTTTAGGCCATCCGCCGGGCGAGGACGAAGACGGGTTACGAATGGACTATATTTTTTTTATATTTTTTTTTCTCAAAGTAACATTTGGCCGTATTAAGTGATGAGATTGAAGAGAAACTTAGTCTATACGTGATATGTTTGAAACATTTAGTATTTGAATGTTACGAGTGTATCTCCTTTGATGGTTGTTTTTATATGATATCAATGCGTGCATATGAAATTAGATAATTATCTTATTTTACATAGAATCTTTTTATATAAAGTTATTTATATAAAAAATCCCTTGTAAAATAAGCTAAGGATTCTAAAGTATATAAATTTATATTTTATAAAATGATATAGGATTTTATTCGTTCTCTAGGATCATTGCCCAACATGCTGAAAAAGTGTCCCACAAAAAGCGAATGTGGGTTATATAATGTACCTTAATTGTACCTTTAGAAAGGTTTACTTAAATTTTTAAGTTTAACAAAACACTTCATATTAAATTAATTATATTCGCGTTGTGTAAAATGGTTTCATAATTAGTCATTTATCTTAATTATTTGCTTTCTTGCAAATGTAGATATACGAAAAAACTGTTTTTAATGTATCTTTAAGATTTTTCTTTTCTTTTTTTTGTTTTATGCAGTTTCCCGAATTCAGCAGCGTAGGAAACGATAGAGGCCACTTAGTATTAAGATGCTTACTTGTCTTATTTTGAAGACATTGTGTGTTGATTAACGATACTCAATGCTGCACTTTGTCTGGTTACCAAAACGAGGAAATGATACTAATTAATTTCTCCAAGTGGGAATTGAACCCACATTCGCTGCTTTACAATTACGCTCTATGATAACCCGTGAGGATCTTTATTAATTAGGTTTTTGTGATTTTTTTAAATCATTATTTAATTAGGTTTAATTAGGTTTTTGTGATTTTTTTAAATCATTATTTAAAATTTATCAAATAATAAGGCGAAAAAAAAAAAAAATCACTGGGAGAGAGAACTCTGCCTACCTGCTAACTATAAAAAAATAAATAATAACAGCTCTCAATGCGATTCAAACTCGCTACAATCGTATCGAACAACTGTGCCATAAGTGATTAGTATAATTTACTCTATGGTAATACTGAAGTAATTATATATTTATGTAATAGTGAACTACATACACTTATTAAGGGCAGGTGTTAAAATATTCTTGTTTATATAAAAAAAGCATTGACCTAGAAATATCAAAATGTATAATTATTATTATTGTTATAATATTTAAATAAATAATAATTTATAAATCTACAGCATTAAAACCAATGACATTTTGTTAGCTTAGACCTGTATTTAGTATATAATAGGATAGGCAGAGAAAAAAATAGAAAAATATTTTCAAATATCATCACCATCACCATCTGTGTACATGGTGCTTCACTATTTTGAGGTTTCGTAAAAATTTTCTTTCGGTGCGGAATGCAATAGGGGAATGACCTACCTACGGCAGTGTTTCCAGGTCGATATGACATGGAATCTCCACCATCGACATGGACATCTCCACCATAAAGGCTATGCACCTGCTGATCCCCTGGTGTTGCAAAACGTCATGGTTGGCGGGATCACTTATCAGATGATCCGTAAGCTCGTTTGAATTGTCGTTTCCATACACTACTTGTCTATGGAAACGATGTTAAGATTTTTTTAATCATTAAAAAGTCTTTCGAAAGTTTAATGTAATTAATGCGTTGAATACACGTATTAAAGTATGAATAATATATTATAGAAAATTTATAAAAAATGTACGTAATAATTTAGCCTCGAACCCGCACCTTGAATTATAATAAATAATATTTATTTTATTATTTAATTAATAACATTTTCTTAGGTTAGAATTGAATCTACGACGTTAGTGATATGTGAATGAATGTGTGACTGTAGACGCGACAGATTGTGAATTGGATTCCCACTAGAGAAAATGAAATATTTTCAATTCATCATATTTTCATTTCTTCGCTGAGGTAAAGAGGCATAACGCGGCATTGTGTTCCGCCACTTAACACATAATGTCTCTAGAGTTTGGTGGAAAGTGGTGAACGGAATTGTTATAATGGTAAAAGAGTGTCTTGACACTCCCTACCTACCCTGCTATAACCTAGGTGATACAGGGTAAAGCTAAAAATATATGTTTGCAATAACAGAGTGATTTCCCTTTTGTTTCTATATCTCTCTAACCTGTCATGAACAAAGAAAAGATAAATAATATACATAAAGTATAGCAAAACCGGCGCAATTTTAACAATGATTATTATGCAACTAGGGATTGAGAACAGAACCGTTAAAGATCTCCGATCGAGAGCAAATCAATCTTTAGTTAAGGAACCTGAAAGTAAAAGTCCTTTCGATGTTTATGTAATGTTGTAAGAAGTTGCTATATTTTGACGGTTTAACGCCTTTGTAGTACAGTTGATATGTCGTTGCCTCTGGGATGGTCCACGATTTAAATTTAGATTTTTTCAGAAAAAAAAACTGATTCAGAAAAGACACAAGTGGCTAAAGTTTGCGATTGTAAACGCGACATATTGTGGCTTTGATTCCAACTTGATGAAATTGAATGGTTAATATTTTGTCTGAGTTCCTAAGGAACTTGGACCTTGGACCTAACCTACTCGTATATTATAGTATAGGTTGCCAATCCTGTCATGAGCGGAATACAGCGTGATGCTAAAAAAAGTGTGAATAACACTTTAAAAAGTTAAAAATGATTTCCTTTACTTAAAATAATAGTTAAATCCGCTTCACGCTCTATCCTGTATACAGCAGGTTAGTCAGAGGGAACCTAGTGTTAAGACAGAGAGATAGAGAGATAAAATAATATTTATCTGAGTAAATTAAACCCAAAATTTTATATTGGTATGCACTGTTGCGTTAAATTTTCTGCTGCATGACATAGAATAGATTGTAACATATTTAATGAATACGTAAATTGATACGATCGATGTCTTCATAAAATCTCATCTTAATTTATCTTCACATTTGATTACTTTATCGCTAATAATATAGCATATTTGAAAGGTAGTAATACCCACTAAAGTAGAGGTCGTGGCTTCGATTACCATCCAAGGCAAAGTAGCAGCTTTCATTTTTTATTGGAAAGTTTTCAATAATATTTAATGATAAATAATAAATACAGAATTGCAACATGATTTAAAAGTCCTTCGCTGGTTAGTCAATCCGTCTGTAACTAAAACATATTTTATAGAGCCTCTAAAGCCGATTTAACCGCTGTAAATACATTTACTGTTAAACATCAATGAAACACTAATTGATGTCCCTGAGTGTGGCAATAAAATATTTGTAATATGTATAAATAAGTTGAAACGGTAACGGCTTCCAAGGAATGCGGGTTCGTATCCCGCTACGTTTAAATTTTTATACGTTTCTATTTCTAACTATTTTTAACTATCTTTCTTTCCAAAATGTGGGAACTAAAAATTATTATTATACTTAAATTATTGTATTTAAAAATATTATTATACAATCCAAAGCTTTAACTAAGATAATTAATTGTTGTACAATATAAACATTAGAACTATTAGTACATCTCCAATTGTATTAAAACTTTCAATATATTTAGAACGTATGTAATGTGTTTGAGGTAAAAATGAGATTCACGCTAGCCTCCATTTAATCTTCCTTTCAAATTTTTTTGCCATAAGACCTTCTTATATATATTTTATACTAAAGCTATATACTAATCTGTAGATACTTATTTTATATATTTCTTTTTTCCTGTACTGGTAGATGAAATATGGCGTTGATTTTCGCCACCCAACACATCTCAAAAAAAGCGAAAAAGCTGCTATTATTGATCTTTTAAACTCTTTCATCCTATATGCAAATTCACAGCGTTCACTAAAAAACGGTCAATCTATCACTAAAAATCGGGATAACCATATAATATATAAACTATATGATTTTGATAAAATATAAACAAATTATCATGTTATATTCACCACTCGTGGCGCAGAGTCACAAGGTGTGACTGAGAAATCGACTGGTTGTGGGTTTGATCCCCACTCGAGGAACTGAAATATTTGAGTACATTTATATTCTCATTTCTTCGTTCTGGTGTCGACGCAAAAGCGCTGCCTTAAGTTCCGCCACTCAACACTATACCACGTTCCTGATTAACACACTTTAGCTTCCCTTATCTGAGACCGTGATGTGATTTTGGGTTCGATTATCTCTCGAGAGATTATTATATTGAATTTATTTCATTGTCACATTTTAATAGACAAAATATGGCGTTTAACTCTGCCACTCAAAACGCATTGTCTGGAAAATTTATCTAAAAGTGAAAATGTCCAAAATCCTTAATACCAGTCAGAACGATTTCTAGATGAGCTAACTTTCAATACCTATTAAGTATGATATGTAAGATTGAAATTATAATAATGTGAGAGGCAAATTGGCATTAGATATACAAGACTAATATTCAAATAAGATCCTCAATTAAATAGCCAAATTTTTCGCAATTAAAAATAATCTGCAATAAAAAAATCTAAATGGTCAAATCATTAGTTATATTATGATGGTATCATATTATTGCAAAAGGGGTAATTTGTTTAATTTAAATTAATGTACAAGATTGGGTTTTTTGATGTTTTTTTGTATTGATTCCATACCAACGTCGTGTCTGACCCTAAGCGCAGAGGTTGTGAGGCCGATCCTCACTTGAGGATATAGAGGATATACCTTTTTTTTATAATTTTAGCAGGGTAGGGATTTGGGAACCTAGAGTAAAAACACTCCGCTCTCGATTAAAACACTTACGTTCCTCATTTTCTCGCACATTACCTCGTTACCAGAGCGAAAATATTATGATATTTCATTTCCTCGAGTGGGAATCGAATCCACAATTTGTCGCACTTACAGACGTACGTTTGTGTCCCTGCGCTACGACTCGACGATAGTATATTTTTTATTATGAAGAATTGTTGGAACAGCATGTAACAGCCATACTTTGACGGAAAAGGTTGTAAACGTAAACAAAAACAAAATCTATATATTATATATACGCGTTCTTTGAACTCACGACCATAGTTGAAGTTGGTAATTCCAGCGTACTATAAGGTAGCAAGTAGAGTAGTTAAAACAATCACCATTCGTAGGAGTTAGCGTTACGCAAACGAAAGTAAATTTATTACAGTTAACCGATCATATCGGAACTATGCCAAGGCTTAGAAGAACTGAAATGATCAATTAGGATTGTGCTGCACTTGTGGCGGTTATGTAATTTTGGCTTTTTTCCTTCTTTTTAGCTCACGTCGTATTCCGCATATAGCTGAGTAGGTGGAGGGAACCTAGTGTTAAGACATACCGTTCCGCCGAATTATAGAGGTACTGCGTGTCAAGTGGCTGAACTCTATACCAGAAGAAAGAATTGAAAATATGAAATTGATTTGGGAACCGAACTCACAATCTGTCGCGTTTCGGCAATGACGAAAATAACTCAGGATTTGAAACAACATTATTTTGCTTCTTTACTTATATGCTGACGTCCTGCAAACGTTTCCTGATATTTGAATTCAAATGGAAAATAGGGTTAAATACTTCGTTTCCCACATTCCGTCCAATTTTTGACTCATTGCATTTTTAGTAGCGTAACTCGATGCCGTGCTTTGTCTTATTACCAGAGCGAGGAAATGGAAACCAAACATTCTGTGTCCAGGGCCACTACGACACTAGTACGGCGGCCACAAATAAGATGCTGAACTTGTCAATGTAATATATGTACCTATGTATATAAATGATAGAGGTTAATCTTAGCGCAGCGGTACAAAGTGAGACTGTAAAACCGACTGGTTTCGACTCCTACTCGAGGAGATGAAATATTTACTTCAATTTGTATTTCCATTTCTTCGCTCTGGTGTCGAGGAAAAAGCGCGGCGTTGAGTTCTGCCACTCAACACGCAATGCCTCTAGAATTCGGCAGAAAGTGGGGAACGGAGTGTCTTGACGTTAGGTTCCCTCTGCCTACCCTGCCTTGTGCGGGATACAGCGTGAATATGATTTATTTATTTTTATTTTATATAAATTATATATGCATTTATAAATGAACGTCTCAAGTTCGATTCCAGGCCTAACACCGATATATAAATATTATATCGGTGCATGTATTGAACTGTACTTGAGGAACTGAAAATTTATATATTAATTAAAAATATATTTACATATAATATTTTTCTTATTGTGACACTTACTTAATACTAAGTATTAATTCCTTCTAAGGATGAGATAACCTTAAATTGTTTAAATTTCCTAACCAAAAGTTGATTTTTATGTTACTTTGAAAGAAATTAATGGTATTTAACTTTTACCTATATTACTTAACCTAAAAGTTTCTTACAAAGAGGCTGATGCAATTTTTCTGTCATTTACTTGTTATATGGTCAATATATTGTTTTGTTTATCTTTTCAGTAAGTGACCCTGAGGGTCAGTTGAAGCCAGCAAAGCGCTAAACACTACAATCTCTTCAGACCTCTTTTGCCTCGTGCACTGTCGTCAACCTCTTGTGGGAGGTCCATTCTAAAAGGTCATCCGAGGTCGCCCCAAGTCTCTCTTACCACCCACTCTTGCTTCATAAATATTTTTTGTAAATAACAGCCAAATGTCCAACTATGCTAATGTTTCCTCGTCTGTCTCTTTAATTCAGCTGTAAATGACAACTGCAAATGCGACGTGTGTAGGTTCAATTAAATTAATTAATTATATTAAGTTAATTTCATATCCTTACTCTAATAAGATAAAGCTCAGCGTTGAGTTAGGAATATAGATTAGAAAATAGGCCCGCCATTAGAAAATTAATCTTGCATGGGAAAAGGAGTGTCTTAACACTCTGAAAGATTGCTCTCTGCCTGTTTTACTACATGCGGGATACGGCGTGAAGAATTTCCCACACCGTAAAGTATAAAAGATTGGCAAAGATAAGATGTGGATCTATTTCATATTTCACGGCTCTCGCTATTAGGTGTTTTTAAAATTACAAATCATTAACATAAACTTAATGCAAACTATAATTATCATATTTACTTAATATACGCCGCCTTCAGACTATTTACATACGTTTAAGATAAGTTGTAAGAGCCACTTTTGGTCATCATTTGATTATTTAGATATGCCTATTTATATGCAAAAGAATTTAGTTTGTGTGAATAAAACATGTGGTTACTTTTAGTAGCATGACAGTTGAGGGTTCAATTCCTATTTGTGGGAATGACGTATTTCATTTTTTCGCTATGGTTACAATACCTACATGAGCGCAGCGTTGACTTACGCCACTTGAGATGGAATGTCTCCAAAGTTGAACTTATACTGTAACTAACACATGTAAAAATGGAAGTCCATTAACAAATGAAAACAGGCACTGTATTTTTTTTAAGTCTCAAACCATATCCCGCACATAGTAGATTAGGCAGAGAAACTCTAAACCTAGTTCTAAGTTACACTCCGTTTCCATTAAGACACTTGTGTTTTTCCCATTTTTCGTTGTAGTAATTCTCTAGGCATTACGTGTTGAGTAGTGGAACCCAATGTCGCACTTTGCCCTGTTAACATAGCGAAGAAATGGACATGTTACATAATTCATTGTCCCGAGTAGGAATCGAACCCACAACTTTTTACAGTAGCACACCTGCGCCACATCGATGACGAAAAGTAAATTAATTCTGTAGAATAAAATTACATCTTCAATCAGTTGTTTGAACATATAATTTTATTCAACAAAAATATTAAAGTAGCGATCCTTTTAAGCTTATAGTTAAAAGACTAAAAACGGTAGCTATTTTATTTAAATACAATAGAAATCTACATAAGGCATTGCAAAATACGTCCGTAGGTGTTACTTATATAACTGCGGAGCGGAGTTCAAATTGTTTTGTAACATTTCTTTAAAAGGATAATAAAATTTAAATTTTACTGCTTCGCTTTGACCAGTTCAAGATACTTAGTTGACATTTTATTTTAAATATATTTTTTTGCTTCACTTTGTTTATTTGTATCAACCAAGGCAGGTAAAGAGAACCTGGTGGTGTCACTCTTTTCACTCTACTAGAGAGAAAAAATCATGCCTCCAAGTGGGAATCGTACCCACAGCCCGTAGGTCAATTGCTTTATTACAGCCGCTGCGCCACCACAGCTTCAAAAATTCATTTTAGTTTCATGCTATATTCCGCACATAACAGAGTACCCAGGGAGAACCTGGGAATCTGGACACTGTTCCCATAAAGATATGCCATTCTCCACTACCAGCCCAATTCTGGAGGCACTGCATGTTGAGTGGTGGAACTCAACGTCACCTCACCTCGTTACCAGAGAAAATATTCAATGTTTCATATCCTAAGCTGAGAATCGAACCCACGACCAGTCGCGCTTACAGCCTTACATATGTAATGCCTAAGACAGATAATAAAAAAAATCATATAAATGGCTACATACGTATCATAAAGTTTATAACATTTGCGAAGTCACGACTAATCGCATATATATTGTCGGCTGACATTGACCCCGGAGAAGAATACACCGCCTCGCACTTGAAATGAACTTTGAATGTCGCGTTTTAATGTTGTCTTTTGAGTTGTACATAAGTATTATAAACTAGCATTCCGCGTGGTCTATTGAAAATAAGTAACAGTTGAAGTTAATAATAAAAAAGTGATTTTATTTAGCCTATATTTATATGGCATTTCTCGATAAACAGATTATGCTCGTGGTCCAGAGGCACAAGCGTACACGTTACGTTTACGTTTGTGGGTTTGATTCCTATTCTAGGAAGTATAGTTTTTATTTTTTCGATTTGGTGACAGCAAAGCGCGACATTGAGTTACGACACTCAACACGTAATGACTCCAGATTCGGTGGAAAGTGGGGAACGGCAGTGACTTAATGGGAAACGGAGTGTCTTGGCTCTCGCTACCCACTTACTCAGTAACGAAACAGATTAATATATAATTTAGAATAAAAATTTACATTTCTCAAAGATGCATAAGTGATATTGTTAAACGAGTTCGCATTAAGACATAAAAGATTGGTTAACTCGATGATTATAATACTTATTATATAACTAATATAATCTTAGTTTGCTTCACCGTTTGGTGTGAGACTATTGTGGCACAGTGGGTAATGCCTGATTGTAAACGCAATGTTTAAGGGTTTAATCCCAATGAAAAACATTAAAATTATTACTTACTAGGAACTCACTTTTACAAACCTTATATGTATAACACATTAATAACCTTCATTAAATATATTACATTTTTTCAAATTTGAACCCACAACCACTGCCATAGAGCTATCAACGAAGATTTACAAATTTATATTCATACACACGTATACATAAATTACATTATTACAAAAACAGTATTAAAATAATCAAAATTTCCACTAAATCATAAATATATTTTTAACTCATCATAAATCAGTTTTAACGCTCTAATAACTTTCATTCACTTATATTACATATATATGTATAATATGTTCTTGTAAAAATGTATGCTTTTATATGTGTACGTCATATTCATACAGAGAAAGGCTTATCTCGGCTTGGAGCGCGTTGATGTCGTTTCCATTAAACCACGGTATTGTCAATAATAACATACGAAGTGATTGACGGTATTGTAAATACATTATAATGTTCATATTAGGATAATATTGACTTATTTCGACGCTGTCGTCATGGCAGGGGCATAAGGATGTGATTGTAACGTGTCGGTTGCGGGTTCGATTCCTACTAGAGGCAATTTATTTCTTCGCTTAGGCACCAAGGCAAAAGTGACGTGGAATTCCGCGACTGAGCATGCAATGCCTCAAAAAAATTCGGCGGATAATGTTAGACGGAATGTCTTAATACTAGGTTTACTCTGCCTTAATATTTAAGACATTGCTATGTTTTGGGTTTCCGAGCTTAACTTCGCGCTTGCTCTAGTTAACTGGGTGGAGAAATAGAAAATTTATAATTTCCTAGAGTTAGAATTGAGCCCAGAATAGTTAGCAATCAGGCACAGTGCCGCTGTGCCAAGAAGGCGAACGAAGTACAATAGATTGTTAATTTTAATTATAAATTTGTTTCCATGTTGTTGTGTGATATTCTTGTGATAATTTTGATTCGTTTACTTTAATCTTTATATATATTTAAGAAGTTCATAATTAACATACAAAATACGTTTTATTGAAGCAAAAAAACAAAATATTTTTAAAATTTTTGATTAAATAATTTTTCGATAAAAAAACCTTTTAAAAATAAGTAAATGAATAATTTATAACGTTTATTAATTTTAATATGAAGGAAGAAATCTGGAGGGTCTTCTGGGTCGGAAAATTATTTTTATGTTGGCTAGTATATTTTTTGATTTCAAATTGTTAATCGATTCAATGCATTACATTATACCTGCTTTTTACATATTTAAACTACGAGAATGTAAAGTATCATACAAAGCTATTAGGCGTATATAACTGAAAAGCCGCAAGTAAACGCAAATTATTAAAATAAAACGAAAAAATATATAAATAATAGTATGATCTATTCATATTTAAGTTAATTATAATTATATTCAAGTTAATATTAATTTATAAGAAAAAATAATTGGAGTGCACAAGGGTGAAACTGAAACGCGGCGGTTGTGAGTTGGATTCCCACTCGGCGGAATGAAATATTTAACTTTTTCATTTCTTTGCCTTCATAACGAGGCAAAACTAAACGTGACGTTGAGTTTCGCTACTCACACAACATGCAATGCCTCGAGAACTTAGCTGTAAGTGGGAAATGGATATACTAATGGGAACAGAGTGTCACCGTGATTGAAATTAAGTTAAAATTTTATCTGCAATATATATAATGGAAACGAACCCACGACCTCAAACACGTCACCGGTGACGAGTGACCTGTTCAGTACATTCTCCAATCACTGTTATGTAAGTTATGCGAGTTCTATACAAAACATTAAACTTTATTAGCCATTTATTTTGTGAGATCATTATTATATATTTAAGTACTTATGTATTATAACAATATGTGATAAAATTTTAATTAAATTGACTCAAATAAACGAAAATAAAATATGTACTTAGCTATGGAAAAGGAGTACTTTTTTTCTATGTACCTATACATATTGCAGTTTTTATGATTGTAAATGCAACAGGCTGTGGATTCGATTCCCACTCGGGGAAGTCAAATATTGAACATTTCAATTTCCTTGCTCTGGTAACAAGGTAAAGCGTTTAGCACCGCTACAAAACACGTTACGTCTCGGAACGGAATTGAAATATCATAATGGGAACAGGCTATCTTAACGCTAGATTCTTAGGTTCCCTCAGCCTACGCGACTATGTACGGGTTATAGTGTGAAGTTAAAATAAAATTTAAAAAAGTCACAATTAAGCATCCTCGGGTACATGTCATATGCAGAGTGTCAAGACACTTCGTTCTCCACTTTCCGCCCGAATTCAAAACTTAAAATCGAAACTCATTATTTGAAGCACATCTTCGTCTTAGGAATCTTGTGAAAGTAATATAAAAAAAATCTTAAGCATCACAGCTCTTTCCAAAGCCGAGGATATAAAATTTTATGTATTTTTAATGCCAGCGTAAACTAGAGCGATCGCAATATGACATTGTAAAATGCACATAAAATACTCCAATACAATTATAAGAAAATGCATTTTTTTTTAGCTTTAAATTATTTTTGGTTGCTTGTAACAATAAAACTCCATTGTGGCGCAGTGTGATAGTGTTTGATTATATACGAAAGTTGTAAGTTCGATCCTCACTCAAGTGAACGAATTATTTTCATTTTCTATTTCGTATAAGGCAAATTGCAACGTTAAATTCCCCTTATTAAATTATGTCGAAATCTAGACCAAAATCTGTCCCGATATATTTGAATAAAATACAAAAAAAAACAGTAGAATTCGAACTCACTAAAATCTTTTACAGTTAAATTGGTCATTACTCCACCATAATTATATCAATAAAAATAATGAAGACATCATATTTTCGCAACCGTCTCGTTGGAAGTGATAGGCGAGTATAATTTGAATTATGTTATAATATATGTTTTTATTCTTGTTTTTCTTTCAACATGTTGTAGAGAAAAGGATCTTGCAATGAATGTATCGTGTTTTACATTGTATGTGAAATTTGAGGCCAGTCGTGGCGCAGGGACACACGAAGTGCGATTGTAAAAAGGACAGGCTATGGGTCCGATTCCCGATCGAGAAAATAAAATATTTATTGTTTTCAATTCCTCGCTCTGGTAACGAGGCAAAGCGCGACATTGAGTTTCGCCATTTCACATGCAATGTCTCCAGAATTAGGCTGAAAATGGGGAACGAGAGTGTTTTAATAGAAACGGAGTCTTAACGCTGAATTCAGTTTCCCAGGTCCCCCCTATGCGTAAAGACAGCGTTAAGCTAAAAAAATACAATTATTCCGCTGAATTAGAAGCCAATACCACCATACTTACAGCGAAACATTATCAACTGCGCTACGACGGCCTCTCGAATAAATTTTCTACTTACCAAAATTTTATCGTGGTTTTTTTAGAAGTCACCCCTAAGGGTGCAATTACGCGGGCGAAGCTGCGCGTGCTCACTAGTACAATATAAAAATATTCCAACCAATACATAGAGAAAGGCCTCACATGCAAAGTGAAAGGTTATCAATAACTTATAATTGGCGGAAATCAATTCGTAATTCGTTATAGGATTATACTTATAGAGACTGTCTTATTCGACACTTTCTATTTATTACACTCAAAATTTTGTTATTGCCAATATCGAGGGAGCGGCCTGTCTCTATATTATGTACAGAAGGAAGGAAGCTTTTTGATGCCGTCATGGCCTAGAGGCAATCGCGATAGTTCCAAGTTCAATTTCCGCTAGGGAAAATTCTATTTAAAAATTCTATAATAAAATTAATTGAATAATTAATTGAATTATTTTCTCGCGCTTGTTAGAAGACTAAACGGGGTGATCAATACACAATGTCTCAAAAAATTGAACGGCAAGTGGGAAACGGAGAGTCTTAACATTTCACTTTACTTATCCTATATATATATATATATATGTATTATTCTCTTCCAATTAGCTGTTCTATCAAATATATAAATTTAAGTAATCTTAAATGCAAAGAAGCCAGTCGTAGCGCAGCGGCACGAAGTGTGACTGTAAAACCGACTAGTTGTGGGTTCGATCCCCTCTCGAGGAGATGAAATATTTACTTAAATTTATATTTTCATTTCTTCGCTCTGGTGTCAAGGCAAAAGTGCGTCGTTGAGTTCTGCCGCTCAACACGCAATGCCTCCAAAATTCGGCAGAAAAGTGGGGAACGGAGTGTTTTAACACTAGGTTCCCTTTGCCTACCCTGCTGTGTGCGGGATATAGCGTGAAGCTAAGTAATCTTAAAATAGAGTTGGAAGGACAGATTATCTTTTTATCTTTTTTATTATTGATATAATATTCATTAATAATATTAATACAGGTCACGTGTTCCTTTCATGAGTCATCAGTTGGTACATCGAAGCTTAGCGAAGTGGCAGCCTTGCTACTGATTTCGCAATCGTTTTGGTCTGAGATCTGTTGATTGTGTTACAAAATGTGGAGTTCTAATTAAACATCATATTAAATTTAATTTTTATTTGATTTATCAAATGTTAGAATACTTTCGAATATTTTTTTATTGGTTTTAGTCATCTTGTATACTTAGAGTTGCGTTAAAATTTTGTTCATAAACGACTCCTGACTGCAAGCACGGCGGGTGCGTGAGTGAGTACTCATACTGTCTTAACTACATATTAGACGTAGGTCTAAAAAGTAGAGAACTAAAATGACGTAGGTCTGGCGGCCCTGGGATCTCGGCTATTACATTAGTTATCAGAATTCAGTGTGCCCTATCAAGTGACAATTGTTGTGAGTCAACTTAAAGCAATATCTATAGAAGAGATACGAATGTATTACACCAAAATTGTCTTTATGTTCTTACGTTCGATCTGTTATTGTGAAGTAAGGAGTGGGAGTTGTATGTGAGAAAAATCCAGTGATTAAAAGAATATTCACTTAACTTTTTACTATATACATATAATTTGGTAAAAGTAAATAATATTTTTATAGTAAAATGTTATAGTTCATTCGCGTTTTTGCGTATTTCGCATTGTACTTAATGTATATTTCGTATGATTTCTCAAAATGGTACAACTTGATATGAACTTTCTATACAATTTCTTTTATAAACTAGTTATTTCTTAACGTATTTGTAATATGCCAGTAACGTACTCGTATAAAATTATAGTAGCATTGTAAGAAACAAATTAGAGAGAATTACATCAAAAGTACTTTGACGCGAATTTTACACATTTAACTCTTTAATTGACTTAATCCCAAATAAATAGTATTTTACATTTTCGTAAATTTTTAATCGAACTTATAACCTTAACATTTACAAAATGACACTTTGCAGCTTTTACTTTTACTATCAATATTTATATTTAATATTTTATTTCGCTCTGGTGTCAGTGCAAAGCTCGTCATCGAGTTCTACCACTAAACACGCATTGTCTCTAGAATTCAGCGGAAAGTGCAGATTGGAGCGCACTAAGGTTCTCCCTGCCTCTCTGCTATATGCGGGATACAGCGTGAAGCTGGTAAAAAATAAGAATCACACAACAATAATATCTACAGACACCCCAACTACTTCATTAAAACATTTAAAATGACCACATAACATATGAACATAATAAGTACGCCATTACTATTTAGACCGCATAAACACTTTATATTATAGTATATAGTAACATTACCCACCACACCCGACTGAGCTGAGATTACCCAACAGTGACACAATACGTACATATTATGTACGCTTATACTTACGTAAGCACTATATTGGACTCATTTGCGTGTGGTTCAAGTTAGGAGAGTTTTACTGAGTGTTTTGTCTTTTTTTAATATCATCGCATAAATGTTTTTTTAGATTTACGCTATATTCCGCATATAGCAGGGTAGACGACATAGAGACCCCGGAACCTAGTAATACGACAATCTCTTCCCATTAAGACACTTCCGTTCCCCATTTCCCATCGACTTCTGGTTTTGTCATATTTGCTGTCGCAGATTTTTTTGTATTTGACTACATATATCCACAAAAGTTAATCAATATTGACTTTATTTAATTTTCTTAATTGACATATCCACACATTTTACTTAAATAGTATCAATATTTAACTTTAAACTAAAAAAAATTAAGCGCCGTGGCACGTCTGACGTGACGATTGTAGGATCAATTCCCACTCGTGCAAATGAATTATATTCATTTCTTCCCTGAGTGCGGCATTGGCTACTACACAACTGACAATGAAAACTCAAAAAATTACGAAAATTGAGATTCGAAGGTTCCTACTGCGTATTTTGCTGTGTGCGAAAACGCATAAAACTGCTTTATTAAATATCCGCTCTTCCCTTCTCACTTAAAACATATAATTTCTAACGTTTTTACTTGTACCATGAATGCTAACTTATGTATTATAATATGAAACTGTATATGCACAAGAGTTTGTGCCATTGACACACTGACGAGTGAGTCGGTGATCCTAAAAAAAACATTCAGTGCATTTTTATGGTGATTTTATGTTAATATTTTATATATAAATCTTGTTGTTTTATCATTATTCTTGCATTATACTGAATGTCTTAACTATTCATGTTTTGAAATTATTATATTTTAAACAGCTCAACTATTGTGCAGGTTGAAGTATTTAACGTTCATAGATAATATTTTGTATATTCCGCATAAAGCAAGGCAAGACAAGGCATATCTGCTCTATTTTCGGGACACTGAGGCTTGTCTTATTCATCCCACAAAATTGGGAGTTGAATCTAGAACCATCGTCTTTACAGCCAGACACTGTAACCCTGAGCCATTACGGACTTTGACTTTGATTGACTAATCTTTAAAAGAGGGGTTCTTAAAATTAATAAAACAAGGTTTACAAAGAAAACCGTATTTTTTACTTTACGCTGTACTCCGCACATAAATAGGCTACACAGAAGAAACATGAGCTAATGTTTTGAATTAAAACACTCCATTCACCACTCTGGAATTCGATTCCCACTCGTGGAATATAATATCTAATATTTTCATGTCTTCACTCTAGTAACGAAGTAAAACTGTAAAATTAAAATATAAAATTTCAAAATATAATAATAATTGAGCAACTTCAAAAAACAACAACAAAGGAAAAGCTCGACCTCGACTTCTCATTTTTGTTGAATTTGCGGTTAGTTAATATTCTTATCATTCAATCTAAATGTTGATGTAAGTGTTACTAGCGTGTTAAATACTGACTTAATATAAATTATATCTTCTCAAAGTTATATTTGTTTTTTTCAACGATTATGAGATAAGTCACTATTTTTTTTTGTTTTTAATGGGTATATAGAAGAATGGGCGCAAAAATACCTAGTGTTAGAACACTCCGCTCTCCATTTTCCGCTTATTTTTGGAGTTATTGTAAGGTAAGTAGCAGAACTCAAAGCAGTGTTTTGCCTGAATTGAACCCACAATCTGTCGCGTTTGCAGTCACATGCATATGCCTCTGCGCCATGACTTTCCTCTATTGATAATTTTAATATGCTGATGAATTGGAGTGATTGATTGTCGTGCTGCTAAACTATTTAACTGTTTTTGGGTAATTAATCTAAAACTAATTTGAATTTATTTGACAAAATCAGACTGTAAACGACGTGCTACTCAATTTTTTTAGTTAGATGTGGACTCGAGCTCCAGTCGAATGAATGAAATACATCCATCTCCTTTTGAGAGTTGAGTTGTTCGTTATTCGTTGAGTTCCACCACTCATTTTACTGTGTATATTCTTGTGGAATGTGGAGAACTGATTGTTTCAATACTACATTTTGTATGCTTGTTAAAGTGTACCATTATGTCGGTAAAACGTTCAAATTAATAATTACGAAAACATATATTTACCTCTAAGTTCAAGTGTATTTGTAACCTTTGATGAAATTTATTTCAGAAAGGAATTGAACCGGTAACCAATACCTTATAGATAGAAGCTATCCAACAAAGACATCATATTATGATATTTAAGAATTGCAAATCAATATAACAATAGGAAGGCTAATGCTCTAATTCGTTCTGTAACATTTTGTAGTGCACTTTACGTATTGCGTTTTCAATAATATAAATTTTGTTGCATTTTATATGTCGAAATATATTTATTTCGTCTTATACATATATATATAAAGGATTGTTTTTTGTGTAATTGAAAAAAGTTATATATAAAAAAGGAAGATAGAAAATTTACCTTTAAACATTTAAAAATTAAAGATTAAAAAATGTTGTAATTATATTTACTTTTTTAGAAAATCTATAAAAAATGAACATAGTGGGATCTGAACTCGCGTAACTCTTCCTTCTTCCCTCTCTTCTAAACCATCCAACGTTCAACCAGCTCGGAAGGTCGCCAAAGCGCGTGTTTCAATCCCGCTACGTTTAAATTTTTATAAGTTTTAAAAAAAAAACCTAAAAGGAGACCACACATCGGGTACATAAGTTCAGCATCAATGCAGACCGATTCCGCCGCGGTAGGCCATGGGATAGGATGAGGCGCTCTGCGCATCTCCAACTTCTCTATAAACTGCAAGAGCATTTCCAAGTGACAAAAATAAGAGTACGCAGAAGGAACCTACTGTTAAGAGACTCCCTTCCTCACTGTCCATCCAATGTTCGTGTTATGTTAAGTGGTAAATCAACTCAACATTCACAACAACGTTTTGTCTTGTTAGAAGAAATCGGGTTATTGAAATTATTTATTTCGACGAGTAGAAATCGAACCTACAACCGTCTCCTTGACAGTCAGATGTCAAGTCACTCAACCGCGACGGACTCAAAAACACACCTAATACACCCGCAGGACCTATTTCAAGTGTAATTGTCTTATAATAGCACCAGCGAATGCGGAATCCGCGTAAATATGACGCTCCTAATGAAACGCACGAACGCGAATTAAAACCTAATTAATTCAAATTAAATCGTTTAATGAAAACCTTTATCCGCACATGCCGGGAACACCGCGCCAATTTATTCCCCATACTGTTACATTACATACAATTTTGTGAAATCTTCTGATTGTGTTCTGTATAAGTTTTTGCGGTGGATTCTCTTATGTTTTCTGATAATAATTAAAATGAAATATATTGATTAGAGTCCGTTATGGCGTAAGGGCACAAGTCAGTGACTGTAAACGCGACGATTATTGGTTTGATTCCCATTGAGTCGGATGAAATATATTTTCATTTTCTCGCTCTGGTATACCTGAATTCCGCAACTTCACTCCACGCTGCCGCGAAAAGTAAAAATCTTGGGTGTTTTAATTGGAACGGAGTATCTTAACAGTAAAATCTCTCTTCCTACCGAATACTAAATCTATCTTATATATAAACAATCAAAGCTCAGATGAAACTACTTACATTACTCCTTACGAACGTTACGGAGTGTAGTAGAGCACTAAGAAGTGATATCTTAGCGCTCCTACGGGAGCGGGAACGGGAAAACGATCTTTATTTACAACTTTAAGTCTACGTAAATAAAGTAGTATAAATATCAACTTAAAATATATTATATTACGCATAAAATACATACATAATAAGCTAACGTACCTTCGAGTACTCCGCTTTAGAAAGCAAAATGAAAGGAATTTTCAAAGGTTAAAAGTTAAAACAAATGTAACGGTAACTCAGTTGCGTCCGCAAGTAGATTACGATCATCAAGATCTTTATTATAAACATTGTCAAGAGACTAACTTCTGACTAACTTAAGGGCAGTGGTGGTGGGTTCGATTCCCACTCGACGAAATTGGATATTTAATATTTTTATTTTCTCGATCCAGCAACGATGCGACCAGAAATTATCCCCTGCCCTGAATCATATCAAAAAATATATTATTATGTATTTATATAAGCAACTAATGTGAATGAGAATATTATTTTAAAAATTAGTTCTAGTAACTTTTAAACTATATTAATAGAAATATGGTGTTTATTGATATAATTTAAACACGATGCTTGTAGGTTCGATCTCCACTCTGAGAAATGAATTATTTTACATTTTCCTGCACCCCGCCAGGCATAATGCGGAGTTAAAATCCGCGTTTCATTAGCCAATTTTGTTTTTATAAAATGGAAAGTGGAAAACGGAGTGTTAACATTTTAAAGTAATAAAAGTATAAAGCTATTTTTTTATATAAAACTAAGTATAACCTTAACAGTGTACACATCGCTTTACTTAAACCGGTCAAGTAATAACCAAATTACAACAAGTGAAAGGAAATGATATCTCAAATAATGCGAAATGTACATATAAAGTAGAATTTGTTATACAATAAGAAATACATACACGTCTCGCTTATTTTTTATATCTTCACGACTTTCCTACATATTTTTTTAGCTTCACGTTGTATAATGCTAAGTTTTCTCGGCTTGGGAAGAGTCATTTTAGTGTTAATACTCTCTGTTCCCCACTTTCCATCAATTTCGTTACGAACTAGAGACGTTGAGAGGCGAAACTTAACATCGCGTTTTACTCCTTACCAAAGAGAGAAAGAAAATGATTAATAACATATTTTATTTTATTACCGTTATAGCATGAACCTAATTCTCTTTCCTATCCTATATTTTGTTTTTAATCGACTTCTGTAAGAAAAGGAGGTTACCAATTCGACTGTATTTGTACCGACTGGGTGAACTGATTGTGACGATTGTTTTTTATTGAGAAAGCTAGTGCTTCCCGTGTGGTCGCCTTTTTAAAGTTCATTTCTGACAATGGTATCTATGAGAAAATAACATAAGTTTAAAATTTGCATTAGATATGTGCGCGACAAATGGACGAATAAGAGTAAGATTTAGGTGATTATTTTTTTAATAGAAAGGAAACACAAGGTAGCCTGAGGAGCCATACTCTCCTGTAAGCTGGTTCTGAGCTTTTAATTATGAGATACGGTTGAAGTCGGTTTTTTTTTGGTTAAAAAAATATACGTCAATACATAGAAACCAAGCTTTATCTTGTCATACTAAACTCACACTATTATGTACAGTCTTACTATAGTTATAGCCTCCTATAGTTTTTACTTGTAAATTTATTACAACTACCCTTTAAAATATTCTGCAAAGTTATCTATCCTAGATTGAGAAAAATTGTGGCCTTGTTAAGTAGCGGAATTTTACGCCGCGCCTAAAGTATATTTTTTCTATTAATGTCGATGATCGAATGAGTTTAAAAAAAATAATCTAAACATCATGCTAAATGATTATATATATGTACCTACATACATATATCATACATAAAAAAAAATAAGTTAACAATTTTTCTCTCATTCATAGAACTGGTTAATTGCACAACTTTCGTTTAATAACGTAAAAGTTATGTTATGTTATATTAATATTACCTATATGGATAAGTTGAATCGCTTCTCAGTAAATGGTTGTGTGACTTAATAGACTGGAATGATGAAAAAAAGTTAATAATTTTAATTACCTATATGGATAAGTTGAATCGCTTCTCAGTAAATGGTTGTGTGACTTAATAGACTGGAATGATGAAAAAAAGTTAATCTCCATATATAATAAAAGGATAGAAAAGTCAATTCTGTACATGAAAGATATAAAAAAAATAAAAATTAGGTCGGTTAATATGTCGATTATAGAACCTAAAAAACCACTCAGCAGAATTCTTGTCTGTCTGTCTGTCTGTCTGTCTGTCGGTTTGTTTGTGCGTCAATCACGCAAAAACTACCTGACAGAAATTGATGATTTTTTGCATGGTGTTAGCCTAGGGCCTCAAGGTACATTTTTTTTGGGTTTCATTCCGAATTTCATGATAGTTTTCTTTAAAAAAATAAAAACTGAAAAATATAAATTACCTAAAATACCGATAACTACTGTATGAAATTAAATTAATTTTGGCATGGTAATAGTTCAAAGCCTAATGTCACTTATAGGATAGCTTTTATCATGGAGTATAAAGAATTTTTTGTAGAAAAAATTACATAATTATATTTTTTAATAAAAAAAATCGACTTCTTCAATTTCAACCGGATTTCACACTCTGAACTTAACTAAACTTTCACCAAACTACCCCTTATATGTACCCTTTCTAATAAAAAAAGAATCATTAAAATCGGTTGAATTGATATTGACTTATACATCATTTGTCGCGCATATACTTAATGTAAATTTGAGATTTATATGATTTTCTCATAGATACCATTGTTGGATATAAACTAAATTAAAATAAGACTACACGGGAGGCATTAGCTTTCAAATAAAAAAGGAATCATTAAAATCGGTTCATACAATCAAAAGTTCTAAGGTAACAAGGCTAAAAAATACAGCCCAATTGATGACCCCTTTTAAGAAGTCGGTTAATAGTAATCTGACATAATTAAATTACGACTATTTCATTTAACCACATTTTAAAAGAAGAAAGTAAATTGAGGCCGTTCGTTGCACAGGGGCACAAAGTGTAACTGTTGTGGGTTCGATGACCACGCAAGGAAACGAAATATTTATTTAAATTTATATTTCCATTTCATCGCTCTGGTGTCGAGGTAAAGTGCGGCGTTGAGTTTCACTACTCAGCACGCAATGCCTACAGAATTTCGAGAAAAGTAGGGAACAGAGTGTTGTTGTTAACACTAGAGGTCCTATGCCTACCCTGCTGTGTGCGGGATACAGCGTGAAGCTAAAAAAAGAAGTATAATCAATATTTGTTCAGTCTACCATAATTATTATTTCAAACGTCAACGTTGGTGATATTAACAAACATAATAAAGTAGGTATATTTTACGGAGTTAGCTCATATGGCGATGTGTAGAATAAAAAGTATATATTGTGTTTAGATGGATCACGTGGTGATGTCAATACGTTTTAATGTCATCTTATGTTATCTGTTAAAATAGCGTGAAGCTGATTAAACTTAGTGTACATACACAATATGTAATTTATTAATACGTTTCAAGTATGAAAAAAAGAAAAAATGCAATATAATTGCATTTGTGTTTCCTTCCTATATTTTGTATTTCTATTATTTATATCGATATATCAGTAACGTAAATGCGGGAACAGAGTTGCATGCCATTTTGGTACAGAGTAACCTCTAAAAAATGTATTTACTAAACTGAATAAAAAGAATGTGTGATTCCTCTATACAATATATTATTCTATATTATACATAAAACAGGTTAAAACAGTGCATATGAAGGTCCTCCTGTAGTATAACTATTTTCAATTACTATCAACACTACATTGTCGATACTAATGTGGTATTACAATATGAATGAAATTTTTCCGCCATTATGATGATATAGACAATTTTTTTAATTTGGAAAAATAATATATTAACTATAAGAACGTTGGTAGTTTTTTAAAAGGAATTCTTATAGAATAAAAAATTGCCTAAACTATGCTTCTTCGCAAGTGGTTGTAATAACTATTGGTATCTATTTTCCAAAAAAATCACTATAAATATTAAATATGCTCAATTATACAGAGTTTTTTTGTTAGGACCACCTTAAATGAAACCACAGTTTAACTACTCTATAAAAGCCTATTACATATTAAATTAAAAACCCGAAAATAAAAAAGTTATTTTTTCAAACAAAATAAATAATAAAATTATCGTTGTAAAATAAAATACAATTTGTTAAGAACGACGCACGCACACATAAACCTATCAAAGGGAAACCGCCGCATACGCCTCATTGCGAAATCGAGTCGTAGGTATTGGCGGCAAAGTTTAAAGTTCTAAACATTTTAGTACTATTTTTGTAGTAGTATGTGTTTACATTATTGGTACCTATGCGTAACCGCGTCATACGAAATATAGATATGAATAAACATTGTGAAATGAGAAAAAAAACCTACGTCTTCACTGTTGATGTATCTTAAAAACTATTTTACCCTATATGCCCAATTGTAACTGTAACGTGACGTTGTGGGTCTGATCCACACATGCAGGATTGAGTTATAATTTAATAATATTTTCATTTCGCACATCAGTCAAACATTATACCCAATATCTTACACTAAGTTGCCCTACTAAGGGCGGGATAAAGCGTGGATCTGGTTGACTTTATGCGAACCGATTAAAATAAAGTCCAGTCCAGTTGAGGCCAGTCGTGGCGCAGCGGCACAAAGTGTGACTGTAAAACCGACTGGTTCTCTGAGTTCGATCCCCACACGAGGAGATGAAATATTTACTTAAATTTATATTTCCATTTCTTCGCTCTGGGGTCGAGGTTAAGCACGGCGTTGCGTTCTGCCACTCAACACGCAATGCGTCCAGAATTCGGTAGAAAATGGGGAACGGAGTGTCTTAATACTAGGTTCCTCCCTCTGACTAGCATGAAGCTGCTTAAAATAAAACTAATGCTTAATATTTAAGGGCAGTTTGCCAGAATACAAGCAAAAAAGTATTTAAATCGGTTAAGCCGTTTCTGAGATTATCGTAAAGAAACGCACATATAGTAAGTATCGATAAGTTGTGTTTTTATTTCAAACATTCAATTGAAGATTCTTATGGGAGGTACGAAAATGCGACCTAAAGTTTTAACAACTTTCTCATAAAAAATCTTCATTACATTGCAAACATACATTATAAGTATATCAAGACACGAACATAATTCAGTGTGTTAAGTAAATAGTTCTGTGGTTTAAGCGGGCGAAGCCGCGAGCGGGTCGCTAGTAATTTTAATAAAATCATCACTTTTAGCGGAGTGCATGACACCAGTTGCCGTCCGATTATTTTTAAGGGAAACTATTTAACCAGATTAATCGCGTATATTTAGTATTATACATTTTTGGAAACCCGACGTTTCGAACACTTTGCATTATTAGTCCGTGGTCGCACGTCGTGGTAGATTGAGGTGGCATTCGTCTGTCAGTTGACATAATTATAATATTAAACTATCACCAACGCTTCCTTAATTTTCTCGCATAATGCCCTGGATTCCTGCAGAATGAGCTGACTGTATCTTACTCTCTAGTATGGTGGATTTGAGACTTCTATGATTTTATGAGTGCGTCCCAGGTAGAAAGCTTTCAGCCATCCTTCCTATTGAAATTAGGATATTTTTGTATTTCAATAGCGGATCATTCTAGGAATATATTTGTTTAAACTTGATGTAATAAGCCATTACATTAATTATTCGCAGGTTAATTCGCAGTGTCCTAACACACACCTGACTTCGGTACATGCCCATTCTTGATAGCGGAGATGTGTTCCTTCACCCTAACACCGATGCTTCTCTTTGTTTGACCAATGTATGATAAGCCACAGTGACAATCTAGTTTGTATACACTAGCACACTGTAAAAGAATATTACTTTTCACTAGTGTCATGAATTGGCTCACGTTCTTTTTAGGCTTAAATATTGTTTTAATGGGCTCTCTTCTTTAGCTCCCTCTGTTTACCCTGCTATATGCGGGTTAAAACAAAAAGCTCCCTCCCCCTATTAGGATATGAACCTATAACCAAGCAAGTGCATCACGCGACGTCCCATTGCGCCACAAGGGCCTGACTATATAAAATATTAACAGTTACTTTAAAAAGTAAATAGCAATTACGATTCAACCCGACGATAGCTATTAAAGTAAATCCCCTAGGCCTATTCCAAGGAGATTTGACAAAGATATGACACAGTAAACACTACTAGCACCATACCTGATCCCAAATTCACATACAAAGTTATGGAATTAGTCATAAAATGGATTCGTGACTCAAATATCTAACCTATGCGTTGGAGAACTGGCTCTAAACTGCAGTATTTGGTAGCAAAATCAGTAGAAAATATAACCTTATATCTTGTTAGTAAAGTTCAAATTTAATCGTGCGTTTGAGTGAGTTAAGATCTTTAGTTAAAAATACAGATTAAACGATCTAAGTTGACATTCGATAGAGGGCGTCGTGTGACGTCATTAAATCAGTAAAGTAACAAAATTTAGGGCTGAAGGTGGCTATGATTGGATGCAGAGCTGTTTTGCTTTGTCTTTGATATAATAAAAACAATATTGAAGTTTCAAACCGCATTGGCGCAGTGGCTCTGCATTTGTGTGTAGATGCAACGGTTGGGGATTTGATTCCTCCTTTTACTCGGGTAATGAGTAATTTTCATTTCCTCGCTATAGTAGACAAAAAAACCGTATTTCCGTCGTTGAGTGTGAATGTGTGGTCTTAATACTAAGTTCTCACTATATGTGGTATACAGTGTAAACAAAAAAAGAAAGAAAAAAATATTATAAGAAAAAAAGTAAAGAAATATCATAAAAGAACAACTTCAAACAATCGTAAAAACTCAAAAAACCACTCACTAATCCACAACAAGTTTTCCCAATAAGCGAAACAAAGTTATCCACCTGCGTGTATATCGAATTTTTAAAATGTATTTCAATTTTAAGCGCCCCAAGCGGAATCCATTAACAAAGCAAATGAGTGATCAAACAAAACATCGTACAACTAGCGTACAGTACTGTACGGTACAGTACAGTTCGGTACAGTACAGTTAACTGATAGACACATTTTTCACAGGCAAAAGGAAGCTCTGCTAATTTGATTATCTGTTCAAAAGCACGTCACCCACATCGCTCCTTTGATCGGCAAAAATATATGTGGTGTACTCTACGGTCTACCTTATGACACGGTCTATGTCAAGAGATGGGGAGATTAAGTGTGAATATACTTAGATTTAGTATAATAACATTTTGTAAATAATATATACAACACTTTATTATATTAGAAGGCAGCCTTTACTTCTAGCACTCAATCACGTTAGATCACTTCAAACCTAAAGTATTGAGTAAAAGACAGTTATTTTTTTTTAAATGACAACACAATATTATTATTTGCTGTAATTGTATAAAAAATCTACACAATAAACTTATATATAAAGAATACAAAGTGAAAATATTATTTTAGTGGTATATAATGCTAGTAAAGTAATTGAATAGGCCAGAAGTCTTCTGCAGCATCGTTTATAATGAATAAAATGAAAAATTCCGTTTCATCCCGTTTTCGTCATTTTATAGAAATCTTCTCTAAGTACACTACAACTACCTAGTGGATAAGTGTGAGCTCTCTAAGTCCGATTGTTTTGTATGATCTTTTTCTGCAAGTATTGAGTAACCAAAAAGTTTAATTAAAAGTAAATTAACAAAAAATATATTCACAAAAAATTTACAAAATACACTTTTACTTTGACTTTTAATTTAAAAAACAAAAAACGTCCATACCACACGCCGGTATTGGTCAGTAAGAAAAGAAAACCGCTAACGCCTATAACTCAAAAACCATCCATAGTGCCCGAGGCGCACTGTTCTCGCTAAGCTAATGAGATGTCAGTACAATCATTGGCGCTTTAACCTTGTAAGCTTTTTGGTATTTAAATTAGCTCGCCCTTCATACATACTCGGGTTCATGTTAATTAATTTATATCTTATTTATTGTTCATGTACGAGTATTGTGTATGTCATTAGGTGTCTTATATAATCTGCGATAGTGGTAGTGTGATCTAATTTTGTTTGTATTTTTTAATTTTTTGTTTTTTTTTTGCCTGTAATGTTGATGTTCATTGTTGTTGTTAGTCGATTGTGAAGAAAAAGACAGGGGATACAAATTTTAACTGTTATTTTCCAACAAAAAAATATATTAATAGAACATAATTATAATTTAAGTATAATATTTTATTTGTTACTGAATGGTTGCATTTTGTTGTATTAAATATATTTCTCTCTGTCCACTCCTAGTTAGATGACTCCACTTTTCATATTTTGAATATTCTTATTTGTTTTAATATGTATTATTCTTATAATTAGAACGAAAATGATAGTAATATAGGTAGAACCTATATTACTTTTTCAAAATGAACAAAAGTTAGGTAGGCAAAGGGAACCTAATTATGACAGACAGTCTGATCTCCATAATCCGACCGAACTCAAGACATTGCGTATTGAGTAGTGGAACTCAACTCGTCTGTTTAATATAGCGAGGTTCTAATAGAGCGAGGTGGGATTTTTTTCAAATCCACATTGTATTCAGCACATAGCAGTGAAAGCAAAGAGTATCTAGTATTTAACTACTTAATTCCCATTAAGGCTTTTCCATTCCCTTCTTTCCTCTGATTTGTTTACCTTCAGAGAGAAGGAGAATCTGAAAATTCTACTTATATTATAGATATAAATTTGTGAGAACAAATAGCCATCTATTTGTTTCACTTTCACACAAAAAGTATTGAATGAATTTCGATTAAACTTAAAGTAATTAGCATCAAAATAATACATAGGCCACTATTTACATAAAGATATTCTATCATTGGCATAATGAAACCAACAAACGCCACGTTAGCATTCGCACGCTTGTACCACGGCGCCACGACGGCCTCGGTATTTCTTCTCGTTGAGATTGAACCTGCAATCATTGCACTTACAGTCAAGTGCTGCACCACATCGGCCTCAATATTCAATTACGGAGTTATATATATATATATATATATATATATATATATAACTATAGATAGATACTTAAAAACATGAAATACATTGAGAATTCAAGCACATCTTTAGACCAATCGGTTGTATCCAGAAACTCACGTGTCCGCACCAAAGAGAAGGTATATCATATAAGCTGGCTAATTGAATAAAAAGAAAATCTTTTACAGAACAGCAGTTCTACGTACGTAGCCCCGGGTGAAGTATAATTATTATTTTACTTTGAAACGCGTTTTGTTTGAAGCCGTTTCTTTTGTAGCTCTCCTATTACTGGATTGTCTTTAACATAAATTCTAATCGTCATTGTTTGTATGACCACGGTATTGTGGAGTTTGGTTTATTTTTTTTAATAACAATTTAATAACTTAAAACAAGTGTTTTTTAAGTAGTAGGCTAGCGATCCTCCTTTACCTATCCTGCCATAAATAACATCTGATTTTATGTGCCTAATAAATCAAGATCACGAATTTCAATCTTGGTCACAAATCTTGCTGTTGAAAATAAAAAGTTAAAAGAAAAATCCATAGCTATTATGTAAAACTAGATTTAATTTATTTTTTGCCTTCGCTCTGGTAGACGGTGTGCGGCGTTGAATTCCACCATTGAACTCATAATGTCCCGAAAATTCAGCGAAAAATGGAGAACGATATGTCTTATCACCAGGTGTGTATATATATATATATATATATAACTATAGATAGATACTTAAAAACATGAAATACATTGAGAATTCAAGCACATCTTTAGACCAATCGGTTGTATCCAGAAACTCACGTGTCCGCACCAAAGAGAAGGTATATCATATAAGCTGGCTAATTGAATAAAAAGAAAATCTTTTACAGAACAGCAGTTCTACGTACGTAGCCCCGGGTGAAATATAATTATTATTTTACTTTGAAACGCGTTTTGTTTGAAGCCGTTTCTTTTGTAGCTCTCCTATTACTGGATTGTCTTTAACATAAATTCTAATCGTCATTGTTTGTATGACCACGGTATTGTGGAGTTTGGTTTATTTTTTTTAATAACAATTTAATAACTTAAAACAAGTGTTTTTTAAGTAGTAGGCTAGCGATCCTCCTTTACCTATCCTGCCATAAATAACATCTGATTTTATGTGCCTAATAAATCAAGATCACGAATTTCAATCTTGGTCACAAATCTTGCTGTTGAAAATAAAAAGTTAAAAGAAAAATCCATAGCTATTATGTAAAACTAGATTTAATTTATTTTTTGCCTTCGCTCTGGTAGACGGTGTGCGGCGTTGAATTCCACCATTGAACTCATAATGTCCCGAAAATTCAGCGAAAAATGGAGAACGATATGTCTTATCACCAGGTGTCCTCTACCTACACCGTTATACGTGAAAAATGTGTAGCTCTTTATTTTATTTGAAAAAAAAAAATCTATTGTATACATATTTCGTAATGATATTACAACGCGAATTTTATTTTATTCATATTTTAAATATTACACTTTTTTAATTGACTATTGATTAAAGAACAAATCATACATAAACACATCTCTTAAATTTATTTATGACTGATCCAAAAAGATTGCTTCTCGCTGTAACTGAGACAGACAGAAACTAGTTAATACACTGCATTCCCGAACTTTCAGCTAATTTTCGAGACAGTCAGAATCATATCCACAACCACGTCACGTTTACCTTGGGCCGCGCTGCGCCAGGACAGTCTATCCAAATTTTATATTTTTATGACCGACATATAACATAAGTGACAACAAACACACAAACAAACAAAAAACCGATCGTAACTCGTAAACTTTTGGCATCCCTGTCGTATCCTAACCGCAAAACGAGCATAAAGCCCATTGATGTATGCGATAACCGCCGCAGGCTAGCGCGGGTATCGCGGTCGTACTGCAACTGACACTGTCGCGCGGGCTTTGAATTTCAAGTATAATTTACTTTTATTATGGACTTTTTATATATATCTTTTTTGTCTTTAGTGGGAGAGGAGAGGGCTCAGTGATAAGATACTCCGTTTTCTACTTTCTGAAACGTCTATGCAGTTCAAAAATATTATAGTGGAAAATTCTACATATCATTTGGTCAACGTTAAATTCTGAAATTCTATTTTGTTTTGCCTTTTAGAGAGTGATTATGAAAATTGTTTCAAAATACTTATTACTACGAGTGGGATCGAATCAATAGTCATCGCATTTAGCGTCCGACCGCGCCCCACAGCACCACGGCGATCTAATTTCATTATATATGACGTAAACGTGAAATAAAAGTATAAGAAGAGCAGCAACACGCTTGTTTCATATTTTTTAAGATATTGCGTGTTAAATAACAGAACTGAACGCTCACCCGCTGCATACCAGAGCGAGCAAATGAAAATAATCTAACACATTACGAAACTGTAACTGATCGCTGTCTGTACGCGGAAGATTTATGAGAAAAAATATAATTGGGGGCATTTATGATTGTGATTAAAAATTTTATCTGTGCATTTGTGCACGCTAATCTCCGAAACAATGAAACCAATTTGAATGCAGTTTTTAGTTCTATTGTGTTCCGGAAAACTTAGCTTACCATGTCTGTTTTATGTATATCTGTTTATGAATAAAGATCATACCAATATAAGTATTTTATCTAAAATATTTGTTTTTCAGCTTTTCTCAGTATACAGCATATAACAAGGTAGGCAAAAGAACCTAGTCTTAAAGCACTACAGTTTTAAAAATAAACTTTCGCCTCAGTAGAAATCGAACCTACTACCATTAAGTTACATGAATACGCCTTACCACTGCGCCATCACGGCCACAATAGAGCTACCTAATTCAATAAAAGCAAAGTATGTAAATTATGCTTAAATATGTATATTGTATTTTTTTTTGTATTGAACGACTGTGATAGAACAATACATCGTTTATACATGTCTTGAAAGTAATTTCTGACATTACGACACGGATGCGATAGAAGCTATTGTCTTTTTTTGTTAATAATTTGATTAAGTGTTGAGAAATAGAAAGCTTGGGAAACAAATATTATAAGTTTAAATTAAATTCGTTCAGTAGTTTTTGCGGGAAGGTGTAACAAACATGTATCTTCACATTTTGACACTTTTCTAATATTAATAAAATAATAACATGAGGTCATTCGTATGTTCGATTCCCACTCGAGAAAATGAAATATTTAATAAGATGTTCATTTCTTCGCTCTGGGGCAGAGTCGCCATTCTAAAATTCAGCGGAAAGTATAAAACGGAGTGTCTTAACACTAAGCTCCCTTTGCCTAAACTGCAACATTTGGGATACAGCGTGAAGCTCAAGAATAAAAACAAATAGAACAACAACAATAATCAAAATTTAATAAATTCGACACTCGTCCACAATTGAGTTAGAGCTAGGTCTAACGAAGCGACGCAGATGGGTGCTATTATCTCATGCACACTGCGTGCCAAATTCTTATTTGCTTTGAATAAGGAAAGCGGATGTGGATGTGTTCTTATACTGTGTTATATTATAATATATGAAAGTTATTATAATATTTATTATTACAATATATGTTGGAGTAAATGAAAATTATTTTTGTTTGAATGTAAACACAACGCACGTTAGGATCGTGTTTTACATTTCTTCGGTATATTAAATTTGTATAATTTTTTTGTTTGATTATTTCAATTCATCATTCAAAAAAAGATAATCTATTGAAATGTCTGCTTCTCTTCTTTCTCAAAATATTCTTATCACCATAAATAAGAAAAAATATTTTAAAGACATTTGCAATCATTTTCTTATACAATTTTTCCATATGATCCAAAAAATATACTTTTTACATAAAATTCATTAAAAAAATAAATATCAATAAATCCCAAAACGGGGGGCAAAACAAAGCAAAAATTCAAAAACAATATACACCATCAACCCTTAGAATGATATCTTATTCTGCCCGCACAACAAACTGCTTGTTCGGCGCAACTCGCTTAATTCACTGACCAGTAATTAAGGCGGGGGCCGGGGCCGGGGGCCGGGGGCCGGGGACCGGTGCCGGGGCCGGGGCCGGAGCCCCCTAACATGCTGAGACAGATTTTTGTCTAATAACGGCTAAACGCTTACTCTAAGGAAATTTGATTACCTCGAACACCCTCTTAGGTTCGGCTTATACCGTGTGTGGTAATTTTTTAATGGTGTAAATATAAATATGATAGATAAGTATTTGTGTCTGTTTTAGTATGTGTGTGTATGTGTGTGTGTCAGTCGTGGCGCAGAGCCACAAAATGTGACCGTAAACGTGACAGGTTTTGGGTTCAATTTCCACTTGAGGTAATGAATTATTTAATAATTTCATTTCTTCGCTCTGCCGCCACTTATTACGCAATACAAAAAAAACTCGATAAACATTTTCGAATTAAATAAATAAATAAATCAGCTTCACGCTGTATCCCGCACACAGCAGGGTAGGCAGAGGGAACCTAGTGTTTTTAGACACTCTGTTCCCCACTTTCTGCCGAATTCTGGAGGCATTGCGTGTTGAGTGGCAGAACTCAACGCCGCGCTTAGCCTCGACACCAGAGCGAAGAAATGGAAATATAAATTTAAGTAAATATTTCATCTCCTCGAGTGGGGATCGAACCCACAACCAGTCGGTTTGCAGTCACACTTAGTGCCGCTGCGCCACGACTGGCCTCATTTTCGAATTAAGTAAAAAACGTAAAACGTTATGTTTGCAAGTATATTGGTATTTCAACCGATTCCCGTGAAGGAGAAATAAAAGAAATCTTGACAAAATCAATAATGTATCTATTGTAAGATTTATTCAATACATATTTTTTTTACTTAAAAGATTTATAAAAAAACGTATCGTACAAAAGGTTTTGGTGTTATTTTTAAAGGAGAAAATCAATTAAAGTTAATTAACAAAATTATTATTTAACTATAATAGGGCTCCATACTACTTAACAAGCGAGCTTGGCTATTTCATAATATCTTTAAACTTTATTGAACCCACTACCGCCAAAACAGGTAAACATCACAGCACATTTAATTTTTTAAATGTTCATTCATAATATTGTTTAGAACTGACATTACTAATTGGAGTAGGGTTCTATTTTAATATCACACGACTGTCCTTTAAAATATATAAATACAAAATTGAATGCCCGATTGTCAATCTTAATAAAAGCAACGAAAAAAATATTAATGTATTCGTATCCGTCCGGCGATCGCAAACTAACTCGTCAATTGAAACAGATTTTGGCTTTTATTTATTTTTGCAAAAAAAGATATCGCCACTTCGCCCTATCAATAAAGCATAATAGACCCCCGTGATAGTGATGTATATGCTTTACAATGAGTTGCTTTTAACGGAATGTTTCTATTTGTGTTTTTGTTTATTTTTTGTAGTTTGGTAGAGGTTTGAAATTTGATAGTGAAAGCTTGAAAATGTCGTGAGTTTGAGATTAACTCGGAAAAAAGGAATGGAGTGTCTTAACACTCTATTTTGCACTTTCTAGAACAACTTCACTTTCTTTGGGACTAAATGCATCAATTCATCTAATTTTCTAATTGAATTTAAAATCATCTCTTAAAAGTATTCATTATAATTAGTATCACAACCAAACGAGCTGTCAGATCTATCCAATTTCTATATTTTATTTGATTTTAAAATAATAATATATTTCCATTTGTTGTGCCATACATAAAAGTCCTAAGAAAATCTATGGTTTTTTTCAGTTTCACGCTTTATTCCGTACACAGCGAAAGAGAACCTAATGTTAAAAGTACTCCGTTCCCCACTTACCGCCGAATTCAGGAGGTATTGCGTGTTGAGTGGCAGAGCTCAACGCCGCGCTTTGCCTCGACACGAAGAAATCTAAATATATTTTTTTTTTATAATGGGATAAAAAATACGTACATTTTTATATATGATATTTTTTTTGCAATGAAGAGTTTATTTTCTGTTGGTATCACTTGGTGACAGAGACAAAATAACTTGACTTAAAATTTCGTTTGTAGGTATTTCAGGGAGCACTGCGTGAGGATACAAATAAAAAAAAAATATTTAAGAATATTTTTTTATTTAATTCGCACCAAAGTTACTTAATAAATAAAAACCCATACAGTATCACCATAAGGCCGCTCCACTTATATCACCATGACGAATCAAGTAAAACTTACCTCAACCAGACACCGAACCTACACAAATTTCACTCAAAAGGCAAGTTTATGACATACACAATTTACTTAGAAGTGAGATTAAACAGTAACAAACAACTCTTGCGATTTATCGTCGCCATCCATCGTGGAGGCGACACGGCGGTAATGAAAGCAGCTTATCTGAGACTAGCGCTTATCTGAGACACTATGCCTCAAGACGGCTAATCGAGTATTCGTTTGTGTTTAAATTGTTTGAATTATATTGAACAAAGAAATTAATAAGAAAAAATTGAGGAACTTGACGGTTGTGATGTTCGATGACTCGAGGGAATTTGTTTTCCTCGTTTTGGTAACAAGATAAAATTCCTATACTTAACAACACAATGTCTGGAAAATTCAGCTGAATAAAAGCCATGCAATAGCCTAGTACTCTCTAATACAATATGGGAGAGATGCTAAAAATACTTACAGCAGCTTATCTGTAACAAGTATTTATTTGAGAACTTATACCTAAAGGCCGCGGTTTATTAAATTTTCTTTTTATTATAAAATTATTTACAAAGCTAAATACATTCCCTAAATTAAAAATCCACAATACATTAATCAGTACAGTGGTACTACTGCACCACGACTGCCTCATTGCTTACCAACAAAAAACATTACCCAAATTGTTATTATAAGAAAACAAGCCAAATTTATCCAAAATCACTAAACATCGTAAAATACCGTTCAAAACTCAAAACAATCAAAATTATGGGGCAAAGTGACGTAAGCGGAACACGGCGTGCAATAAATTGGTGAAGAGAACAAGTTTAAATCGTATATTGTAAATACAGGTGAGCTTTTGTTTATCGGATCGTGGTCGTTACGTCGCTTTGTACGGTGGCTAACAAAGTTTTGTAATTAATTCATATAAAAAATATATCTTCACGCTGTATCCCGCATATAACAGGGTAGGCAGAGGGAACCTAGTGTTAGGTCACTCCGTTCCCTATTTTCCACAAAATGTTCGTACACCACGTTTTGTCAGGTGTAAATAAGAGAATCTCATCATCGTAAGACATCAGAATCAGAGCAGAAAAATTATAACAATTTAAATAAAATAAATAAATCAGCTTCACGCTGTATCCCGCACACAGCAGGGTAGGCAGAGGGAACCTAGTGTTAAGACACTCCATTCCCCACTTTCTGCCGAATTCTGGAGGCATTGCGTGTTGAGTGGCAGAACTCAACGCCGCGTTTAGCCTCGACACCAGAGCGAATCTCCTCATCTCCTCGAGTGGGGATCGAACCCACAACCAGTCGGTTTTACAGTCGCATTTCGTGCCACTCCGCCACGACTGGCCTGGATAACAATTTAAATATAAACATTCCCCCGAGTGGGTATCGAACCCACAACCGTCGCTTTTCTACAAAGATGAGGGCTTCGTATTATATAACTATTTATAATTTAAAGCTGTAGTGCAATTATTTATCCTTGCAGCTTTATAGTGAAGAAACTACCGACCCACATTTAAGTTCCTGTTTGACCTGTCCCGTGAGAAAATTTCTTATTCAATATTAAACCTGTTGTAACAACCTCTGAATGTAAATTATCGTCATACTCGTAATATGAGGTGCGTCTTAGCTAGTAAATGTAGCACAGCTAACTTCTAGTTAACTTGTATACACGACGGTTGTGGATTCGTTTTCCACTCGTTTTTAAAGTGTTATTTCATACTTAGAAAAAAAACAATATTTATTTACAAAAAGTATAAAATATTTAAAGCAGCAGAAACAGAGCTGCTAATAACATGAATATCTTGTAACAAATGTATAGGAATTTCGACGTAGCTTGCTGAGAGCGTGTGGTTTAGTAGTAAGTGGCACGGCTTGCAATAGGCGGGTTCCAACGTCGCTGCGTTTAAATTTTGTATAATATAGGTTTTCGTCACGTTACCGTCAATATGTGTAATGTAATAATATAATCTTATATTTTCTTTTTAAATGAAACTAATTTAACTGGATTAATAGTGTATATTTAAGATATTTATATTTTCTTATTATTATTACCACGCTGTATCCCGTATAAAGCAGGGTAAGTAACATAGTGTTGAGATACTCTGTTCTATATGCACCACCCAATGTTTTGAGCATTGCGTGAGTACTAAGTAGGGGAACTCATCGACGCGCTTTGCATTGTTACCAAAGCGAAAAAAAATTATTCTTCGCTCCTCCGACTGGAAGCTAACGCATATCCGACACGTTTACATCCACACGTCGTGCTACTGCGCCACGACAGCCTCAATAACGATTGATAATATAAATATTTTAAAAGTTTTACACAGGACTAGAACTGTGTATTATACTTATACTTACACTTATATAGTTTTCTAAAAAGGTTTTGAATAACATCAAAAGATCTCTCATACCAGGAAAGGATCTACGCGTTTAATTTACAAAATGAATAATAGGTCCAAAACATAAATTATCAAATTAATGTATAATAACCAAATGATAAACAAATTATCTCTCAACACATAAAATTTAGTGAATTGTTTTGTGAGGCCAGCCGTGGCGCAGTGGCACAAAGTGTGACTGTAAAACCGACTGGTTGTGGGTTCGATCCCCACTCGAGGAGATGAAATATTTACTTAAATTTATATTTCCATTTCTTCGCTCTGGTGTCGAGGCAAAGCGCGGCGTTGAGTTCTGCCACTCAACACGCAATGCCTCCAAAATTCGGCAGAAAGTGGGGAACGGAGTGTCTTACACTAGGTTCCTTCTGCCTACCCTGCTGTGTGCGGGATATAGCGTGAAGCTAATTTAATTTTTTTTTTTTACATAAAATTTAAATAAACTAATAGAAAACGGAGTGCGATATACTTAGTGGTCTCCGCCTAAGGCATATAAGAAAAACAATTTATATACAAAGTTAAATATAAATAATTTTACTCATGAACATTTAATTCTAATAACTTAACAGCTTAACATTAAGACTCTCCCATCAAAAGTGATTGTACGGAAAATTGAAAAGGAAATGGTGCCGTCTGACGCATTGCATTTTTCCATTGGCGTCAACGCCACAATGCCCACAATGACACAAAGGATTCAATGATCGGTGATGGTGTGGTATTTCAATACTATTTAATGGTTAATTTTGTTTGTGATGTTTATTTTTGTATGTATTTTTATGTATGGATAATGAATGATGTATAAAAGTAAGTAAGTACGTGCTGTTGTAATTTGTTTTTATGAAATACATATATACAGGTACAATATCCTCACTGAATGAGTCTCTGACACATGTACTCATAGTAAAAGACTCCATTTACAGTTAAAATATTAATTAAAAAATAAAATTAGGTGTATTAAACATACACTTAAAAAATACTTATTTAGAAAACGAATATCCTGGTCAGTGTCCAGGAGGCACGGGTGCGCGTCCCGCTACGATATTTTTTTATATTAAACATTTTCTAAATAAGTATTATTAAATCATTTTAATGCTCTGCTACACTCGTTAATTATAGATTTACATTTTTAGCTGCTTTTTACAGTTCTTCAAAGCTTAAAGTGGGAACAAAGAGGAAAAGGGAAAAAAGTGTCTTAACACTTGGTTCACAGGTTCCTTGTGCCTTCTTTGTTATATTTAGGATTCAGCGTGAAGTTAAAAAGATTAAATATTTGAAGCGGTTTTTAGTATTTTTTTATCTTGCGATATGGGTATACCAAGTGCCGTTGAGTTATACTCACTAGGTAATGGTAATGGTATGAGCAAGACATAGTGAACAGAATATTTTAACACTGTCTTGTCGTGGGAAAGGTCCACTATAGTTCTAGATCAGATAGTGTTATTAGCCTATTCGAATAATTCAATAATTCGTATTGTGTAGAGTATACAAATTCATATTCTACACAATACGAATGATTTTAATTATAATTTGTGTTAAAAAAATATATTTATCTATATTTTTTCTCCAAAAACATCAACTAAAAACGAAATCACAAAACAAAACTCCAAAATAATATTTCGCTTAACTCGAAGATTGAATCAGAGGTGGAAAAGAATCGCTATTCCATCCCATCCCATCCCATCCCATCCCCAAGACGAAAAATCCTTGAAATTAGTAGAAAACAAGGAAAATGCGAAAGACGTACCGCCACAGTTACACATTTTCGTCGCAAGGCAAGGCTAACGATTCAAGCTGGCTGTCCCATAAATCTAGTACCGCCTGATTGATACATGGCGGTCGGTGACGCCCATCCAGTAATTTACTGCGAACGACGCCCACCAAGCATCGAGATAGCGAGGATTTTGTTTTGCATTAATTCCTTTTTCTTCGCCTTCACGAAAAATACTGTGTATGTGTGTTGGTAAAAAGAGTATTTTTTTATATATATATTTTTGTTGGACTCTTTGTTTGACATGTGTAGAAATGCTTGGATATAAGATGTTTTTGGTGGGCAAATTGAATGCTTAGATTTAGAAATTAATAAATATTAATTTTCAAATCTAAAATAGTGTACAACACAGATTTTAAATAAAAATATTAAAATGATTTATACAAAACTTAACATTACAATTAATTTCCCTTATACTCCCACGACTAACACTCTATCCACCTTAATACAATAAAAAAACCAGTTAAGAGCGAGTCGGACTCGACCATTGAGGCTTCTGTACCAATTTCAAGATTGTAGGGCAACAGCAAGTACAACTTATGAGAGTTGATAAATATACCTCCACGCGATCTTGTGACTAAACTAATGAACTACAAAGTGACCGTTTTTACCTTTACGGAATCCTAAAAACAAACAAACCAACCCACACACATCACGAAAACAGAATAAAAAGGCAAAAACCTTCCTTTAAAAAGTCACCAGCTAATAGACAAGAATCTACTCCTTTCGTGTAAAAATGTACGACTAATTTTCATAGCAGTCACACTACGAGTACACGACACAGAGTACTGAATAAAGGCTTTCTTAAAAGCTAATCTAAGACAAAAGCGTTATTACCAACTGCCCCCGGGTGTGGGACGAGTGTTTGCTTTGTTTATTTTAATTTTTTTCGCATGGCGGACGCCGTCTAGAGTCTAACTAGCGCTAAGGAACGTTGTACAGGGTGTTGAAAAATGTGGATAGAGTTATTTTTCTTTTAGTTATTAGTTCACGCTATATACCGCACATAGCAAGGTAAACAGAGGAAACCAGAGAACCTAGTGCTTAGAGACGCCATTTTAAGACTTGATTTCAGTCAATTCTTGAGGCATTATTTATTGAGTGGCGAAACTCAACGCCACGCTTTTTCTCGTTAGCTCAGCGAAGTAATGGAAATATTAAATTTTCATTTCTTTCTTTGCAGTCGCACGCTATTTTTAAGTTTGTTTATTTTTGGTTATTAATAATAAAAATTATATCATCCACTGATATATGATCGTTATGTGAAGAAGAAAAGAGTGTTCACTGTTTTACCGTGCACCGTTTTATTTTTGTATGTTACTGTTAATTTTACAAATAAAGTGTTATTTATTATTAAGTGTATTAAATTATAATAAGATTGCGAATACTTTCTATACACAATAAAGTCACATTAATAATCTCAATTTACCGAATTTTCAAACTATATTCAAATTAATTTTATGCATTATAGCAAAATACAATAAAAAACGTAACCACTGCACCAATTCAGCACACAACATCAATATTCCAAACATACAAAACAAAACAACTCAATACATAATTAAACAAAACCGAACACGCTGTATACAAGTTTGATACAAAACAGTGATATACAGTTAATTTTCAGCTTTGGCGGAAATTATCAGCGATGCGTGATGGTTACAGCCTCCCTCTTTGTATAGTGCTCTCAGATAACAATGGCACTATATTATATAGTATTTAAAAGAAAGATACTGAAGGAGACCGTAATTAGCCTCATTCCAAAGTTTGAGATGCAGTGTTTGTTAGCCATTGTCCATTTTACGTAGTATATGAAGAAGTTTCAATTTTAGCATTCACGTTGATAAGAAAAAAATAATATCAAGAGCCAGTCGTTTAGAGTTTGGTTGTTGCGAAATTGCAAAAGAAAAGGTTATGCGAATTTGTTGTACATTTTTGTTTAAAAGGGAAAATTTTAATTAAAATTTATAATTTAAAATGAGAAGTTTTTATAACATATGTATTTTATAATATTTTAAAATAAACATGTTCCGTGTTAAAATTATTATAATGAGATTAGATCAGTATTAAAATGAGTATCTTGCTTGACACTAGGTTTCCCCTTCCAATTGACTACGCCGGGAAAAGTGAAGGTGAAAAAAAAAGTACAATAACTATTACTTAAAATATTCTTCTAAATGTATTTCTAAATTTATATTTTAAATATGTTAAAATTTCATCAAAATAAAAAAAAAATCAATCCCTTGAAACTGTAGCACTATAGTAAAAAGTTGACAAAAATACGAAGACACTTCGCCGCCGGCAACGCTTACGGGCGTGAACTACTCATCACGTGTAACAATGAGTCTCATACGTCCTATCTAGGGTTAATTTGACCATATCCCTGCTTCATTAATAAAACATCTGAATGCCAGCTATTTCATATTTATTTAGTATATATGTATATATTTATATATATTTTTTCAGCCACACACTGTATCTCTCATAAAGCTATGATACTCTGAATGATCATTTTATTGCTTTTAATGATGGAGACTTATACATTATAAATAAGAATTGGATGTAGTATTCTATTTCACCAGTTATATAACGTTCAAGTATTTAAAAATTTTGAAAATACTTTAAGTATTTTAAGATTAAATTCTCAATACGTTTGAAAAAATAATGAGAGATGTATGACAGCAAATAAAAAGATAAATATTAAATTTATCGTTTTTTACTTTTGCCTCGTGTTTATTTCGGATAAATTTAATTGTTTTTTTGTGATAAGCAGTAAACCTAAGATATTATACACGCATCTATATTCTGCATCAGTAGATATTTATAGTACATAAGTTATAGACTAGTAATATATAAGAAACGTCTATTTCCCATTTTCTGCTATTTATATAGAGATAAACGTTATCGTTGATATATCAGTTAACATTTTATTAAGCGTTATATACAAAATTAATAAAATGATTTGTGTACAAAAATACACAAATGTTTTTATTTAAAAACTTATTTAAAAAGTAATTTCCTAATTTACATATAAACTTAAAAGGAAATACCAACTCAAAGCTCATCGAACACCAACTTTATCACTCCACTTAAATATACATTCAACTTAGAAAGCCTTTCGGCAAATTCATCTCAAAGGCTATCAAAACGCAAATATCTCACGTAGGTAGGTGTCTCCGTGAATGCACACATCTGGACTTCTACTAATATTTCAAGCGCGACCAACACTCGGCTTTCCCATCTTTACAATGTTATTTCTACAGCTAGTGCGAAACAAGTTGGACCTTAGTTCAATAGTCGTAAAGATTATGTTTGTTTGAATTTCATCTAAATGAGGTTAGTTGTAAGCTTGGAGGTCAGTGTAAAGATAGCGTTTACGAAGCTAGCTGTGGTCGCGGCGAGGTTGAAATATGCAGAGGTGGTATCGAATGCGACCCTTACAAAGAGCGTTTCGGTAAGACAGTCCGTATGGAGACGCTTCAGGCAGCAGGTGTGTGATTGTGTCCATTATACGATAATTCATTTTATAATTTTTTGACGCATTAGATATTTTATTTAAAGAAATTCAGTTCGTTCGTTATTTTCCTACCACTTCAGAGACAGAGTATGCATTAACATGTACTGGTATTTTTTCTAGTAAGACGAAAAAAATTAAAGAATTTTTAATTTTTTAAAGTTTGTTGGATCGACATATACAACTACGCTACAATGCGGCCCAAAACGGCAGAGTGATTGTTGCAGAAATAATAATAGTATTGTAATAACATTACAATACATTCTTATAGTATTTTAGTTCAATGATTGACGAAACACCAGATTTTTCCATTTAAAAAAAAATCTCAAATTCCACGACAATAAAGCATAAAACACTTATTTCTTTTTTTTCTGCATAAATGAAAAGAGGACGCAAACTTTTGTATTAAAACCAAAGTAAAAGATGTATTCATGTCGAAATACTGAAAATACATTTTATAAAAAAATATATTGATTTAAATTTGAGGAATAATAATTATAATTACATGCCATACACAATCTAAAATTCAAAAAAAAAGAAGCAAATGACTTATCACTAACTCATATCCTTTTATAAGTATTTAGTAATAAGAGTATAAATAATTTAACTAATTGAACCCCACGCACAGTAGCAGCACGAATCCCCCATGTTCAAAATTTAATACTTTCTCTATAAAAAAATAAAATGGATTATTTTTCTTTTTTGAGCTTCACGCTGTAAGCAGGGTAGGCAGAGGGAACCTAGGAGCTTAGTGTTAAAACACTCCATTCCCATTAAGACAATTCTGTTCTCCACTTTATGAGTGGAACTCAGAGCCATTTTGTTTTTTCAAACTGTGCCTCGTTACCAGAGAAAATATTTCATATTTTATTACCTCCTTCAAGTAAAGATATAATATTGACATTATATAAATCAAGTATTAAATTCTCGCATGTCAATGGAAACGTGCTATTCAGTTTTCAAAAGCCATCCTCTGGGAGGAGGTGTTCTCACAAAGTGACCGCTATTAAACATGCATAGCTTAAGCAGCGTTTCACTCTGAATTACAAAGATAATTTGATACTTATTATAATTATATATGAGATAATGATAAGACAAGAATATACATATACACAGTGTAAATTAAATTAAATTAAAAATTAAAATTAAATTAAATTAGCTTCACGCTATATCCCGCACACAGCAGAGTAGGCAGAGGGAACCTAGTGTTTAGACACTCCGTTCCCCACTTTCTGCCGAATTTTGGAGGCATTGCGTGTTGAGTGGCAGAACTCAATGCCGCGCTTTGCCTCGACACCAGAGCGAAGAAATGAAAATATAAATTACATACACAGTGTATATGTAAGTAAATATATGTGAGGCTAGTGATGGTGTAGTGGCACAATCGTAGACTATAAACGCGACAAGTTGTGAGTTCGATTTTCGCTCGAGAAAATGAAACATTTATTATTTTAATTTCGTCGCCAACGTTACCAACGAGGCAAAGAGAGGCGTTGAGTTTAGCCACTCCTTCACAATGCTCCCAAAATTCGTCGAAAAGTAGAGAACGGAATGGCCTTAATGGAAATGTAGTGTCTTAACAATAGTTGTCTTAACTCTAAGTTGCCAGGTTCCCTCTCCTTCCTCTACCCTGCTGTGTGCGGAATACCACGTGAAGCTAATAAAATATGTAAATATATAATTAAACCGAACGTATTGCTTAATTAGTTCGATCGTCAGGACACTTTCGAAGACGGCGCGAGTTCGAGTTCCGCTACGTTAAAATTTTTATATACATCAGCTTCACGCAGTATCCCGCTCACAACAGGGTAGGCAGATGGAACCTAATGTTTTTAGACACTCCGTTCCCCACTTTCTGCCGAATTCTGGAGGCATTGCGTGTTGAGTGGCAGAACTCCACGCCGCACTTAGCCTCTACACCAGAGCGAAGAAATGGAAATATAAATTTAAGTAAATATTTCATCTCCTCGAGTGGGGATAGAACCCACAACCAGTCGGTTTACAGTCACACTTTGTGCCGCTGCGCCACGACTGGACTACTTAATAAGTATTTTTCTTTCCTAAGTGTAGAATAACACTTCGAAAATGTTAAAAAAGATAATCTTTCAATTATTAGAGTGGAAATTGAACCCACAACAATCAACAACCGTCAAAGTGTATAATATTAGTAGTGATGTACTACTACATATGTATGTCTATATATATTTCTCACACATTTAACGTGTAGTTCCACCACGCTTACTAAAAAAAAATTTTTTTTAAGAAAATAAATTAAAAGTTGAGAGTAACGGAAGGTGAACCCGCTCGTCTTGGACGGTTTACAAGAGGTGCTACGTTTTTTATAAAAATACTATTCTTACATAACGTATCTTATCGTGAAAATGTAAGTACTTCAATACATACAACATACATACAAAGTATAGACATACATATATACATACATATCTCTATACGTCAACTAAGAGTGGACGCGATCGATGACGTTTGACCTCTTCACCTGCCCCCTGCCGTCTTCAGTGCACACGTTAAGGGCAAGTGGAGCGGAGATTTTAAATTTGTTAGAAAAATTTTATTTTTTCCTAATTTTATAATCCTGCAGTTAGTCATGATGGTGCAGGGATATAAACATGCAATTGTGAAAGCGTCTGAGTGTGAGTTTGTTTCCCACTCCAGGGAATTATACTTTAAAATCTTTCCTTTATTATACTTTTCATTTTTCTCTCTGATTAAGAGGTAAAGCGCATTAAAGTTTTTAAATCCTGTAGTTTCGTATGTGCATTATTATATATCAGTTCAGCAAAGATCAGGAAGATTTCTTTAAATATATAAAGATAGATTTTATCTATAGTGGAATATTAAAAATTAAATTCATCTTCATAGTTTTTTTTTCTCAACGTTGTCTTGTTGGGCGGTTCAACTTTGCGTTTTGTTTTGTTACCAGAGCTGGTAAAAGATTGGTAATCGAGCCCACAACCACCGTGTTTACATACATGCATATGCTGTGGTGTACCTAGTTAAATAAAATTATTAAAAAAAAATAAGCGTACAAGAACTTCCACTTAAAACCGACTGTCTGCAATCTGCCATCTTTTATACCGACTTCTGAAAATGAGGCCATTTTCAATACACACGCCTGCATCTATCCTTTGGGTTGGAGTCGACTTTTTACTTTCACGTATGAATGCACTGATTTAAAACCCTCCAATGGTTTATCTCCAACCAGGTTTCTTGGATTTACTATTGATGATGTAAAGGCCAGTCGACAAGTTGTGAAGATTATGAGTTTGATTCCCGTTTGGAGGGTAATATAAATTTTAATTAAATGTTTAATATTTCATTATTATTTGAAGCCAATCGTGCTATTTGAGCAAATGAAATATTTCTTCGCTCTGCTGTGGAGGCAAAGTGCGGCGTTGAGTCGGCCAGTGAGCTTTTTTGTGATGAAGAAACAAAAGAAGAATAACTGCAATTAAACACATTCTTTAAAAATATGACATTATCACACGAAAGTAAATTAAATTATTGTGGCTGTCTTGGCGCAACGGCACACCGTGACTTTAAAAGCAACGGTTGTGGGTGCGATTCCCACTCGCGTGGGATAAAATATTTCATGTCTTTGCGATTCTCTAGCTAACAAATAGCATGAAGCTGAAAAATAAGTGAATATTGTACTAAAACAACAATTGATGTGACCGATTAGGCCAGTCGTGACGTAGCGACTGGTGGTGGGTTCGACCTCTACTCGAGGAGATGAAATATTTACTTAAATTTATATTCTCATTTCTTCGCTCTGGTGTCGAGGCTAAGCGCGGCGTTGAGTTCTGCCACTCAACACGCAATGCCTCCAGAATTCGGCAGACAGTAGGGAACGGAATGTCTTAACACTAGGTTCCCTCTGCCTACTCTGCTGTTTGCGGGATACAGCGTGAAGCTAAAAAAAATAACAACAACTGCATTAAATTATTTTTCAAAAAACACTTGTCTATATAACAAACTGAATCTAATACATCCACAGAGATCTCTGTTCAGTAATTTAGTCCAAATCGTCTATTCACGTCTTCGCCGAACGTCCGGGTCGTCGTAAAATTCTATCGGCGCGATTGTACACCGATGTGTCCGGGCTGAGAGGGCTGTGTTATGGGAATTATGTACTGGCATTAAAATATATATTGTATAGCATGTATTATATTCTTTTTTGAGGGAAGTCATGGCGGAGAGGCACGAGCTGGCGACTGTAAGCGTGACAGGTTGTGAGTTTATTTCCCACGCGAGGAAATGAAATATTTAATATATTTTACATTTTTCCGAGGTTGCTTGCGGTGTAAGGGCACAAAGTGTGGCGGTAAAATCGACTGGTTGTGGGTTCAATTCCCACTCGAGGAGATAAAATAGTTACTTACATTTATATTTTCATTTTCCGCGATTCAACATGCAATGCCTCTAGAACTCGGTGAAAAGTGGCGAACGGTGTGTCTTAACACTAGGTTCCCTCTGCCTACCCTGCTGTGTGCGGGATACAGCGTGAAGCTAATTTAATTTTTAATTTAATTTTTTAATTTTACATTTTTAAAGTGTTATTCCACACTTAAGAATGATATTTTATATCGTTAAATTTAATTTACTTAAACTGGTAACGAGACAAAGCGCGATGTTAAATTCTATCACACAAGACACAATGTCTTCATAATTAACCGGAAAGTGGGGAATGGATGTGTTCCCAAATTCCTTCTTCCAACCCTGCAGTGTGCGGGATACAGTGTGGCATCACTTACCCGTTTTTCGTCCTAATCAAATGACTCAAAGTTATCAGCAAAGTTTACTACAAACGATACTAAAATAGTAGTATTAGAAAACCACTTGCAGTAATACAGATTCAACAGAAACTTCTCATATAAAATTTAACTTACGGTGACATGTTTTATTTTTTGGCAGAACCAAAAATTAAGGCAATCCAGAAACCATCATATATTCGGGACTTATAACATACTATTATAAACAATAGATGCTTATATACCAAAAATATAGACTACAGTATGGCAAGATTGTTGCCAAATCGAAAACTGAGCTAAACATCCAGCCAAATCTACTGCAACCATTTGCATAAGAAGTTTTATAAAACTGAATTTCCTTATTTTCAATTACGTTTCTATTTTGTCGTACTTGAATTGCTCTTGCGCTTTCATTTTGATACGAAATCTTTTTATGTGTGATATTAGTGAATTATGATTTGCCAGCGGAAAGAGATGAGGTACGGAAGTATCTTAAATCGAAAGGAGTGTCCCAGGTTCAGTTCCCGGGTCCCGTTTGTTTCTGCTATGTCTTGAAACAGTGTGATGCTAAAAAAATATGTTAGGTGAAGGGACTAAAGACAGACAGGGGAAAGACTTTATTGGTCCGTTAAGAGTAAATATTAAAGAGAATGAATATAATAAAAATTACAATTACTAAGGACTCGTTAAAAAAAAACAAAAAGTCAATTATAAATAAACAATAAACGAAAAAAACAAAGGGAAAATTATAATATAAGTTTTTAGTCACTGAGTTACGAAAGAGTATTTTATATATATAAAATAGAGTATTTTATATATATAAAATACTTAATAAATATGGTTATGGGACAAAATATGATGCTTCATTTCAATCAGATCGATATCTTCCTAAATGACGACAATGAGATAATAAAAAAGGCAATTTAATTGAGCTTTGCCTCAACACCAAAACGAAGAAATAAAAAAATATAACTTTAAATAAAAAAATTATTTCCTCGAGTGGGAATTGTCTACAATATGTTGCGGTAACAGTTCCTTGCTTTCCCCCTGAGCTAAAACTGTCCTTTAGAATTGAAAATTAGCATTAAATGCATGAACCAATAAAAATCACTATCAATTTACTTAGTAGAAGGTTAAATGGGTTATTTTGGGTCTCCAGTCCAGTCCCCAGTCACCCTATCCGAATTATCTGTCTGAAATCAATCGTTTCTGACCACCGGCGAGACAGGGTGCTTCAAAAGTGTTAAGATCTACTCTGTACATCTAAGTAGACATTGAAGGACAAAAATATACTTTTGTCCATTATATTTACACGCATCGTGCATATATTGCGGGGCAGCAAATACAAAATTCTATATAAAATAAAAAGGAGTGACTTTTTACGCTTACACTCAATTTAAAAACTTTACGTATTTCATAGCAAAATCCTGAAGTCAGTCGTGGCTCGGAAGCTGCATGGTATCTTAATAGGAACGAAGTGCCTTGTATTAGGTTCACAAGCTATCTTTGCCTACCCTGCTGTAAGGAGCATAGTGTGAAGGTTAAAAAATCTATAACATTCCCAACTTTGCTCTATTATAAATATGCATAGTAAATATAAACCTTTCTGAAAAATAAATCTCCTTATTGTATTATTTTGTATTTTATCTAAGGGTAAAAACCGCGTAACAATCACAATTAGAAAACGATTTAATTTTATACTGCGAAAGAAAGATTTTATATTTTCATTTTAATTTTAATTACAACAGTACTTTATAGAAGATATAAAACAAAACGTGTCTCATTAAACAAAACTTAGATACCTTGCGAGCAATAATCGTCCATTACGACGGTCAGCAGGTAAACAAAACGACGCATTAAGAGGGTGGATTAGCGCTGAAATATGTCGGTGGCGGTAAATTTTCTTACGCCCCCCCTGACGCGAGCATCGACAGCGTTGAAGGGTAGTGGTAGCAAGCAAATGTTTTGAATGAGATTTATTTGATTTCAATGTTGTATTTTGTAAGATGTTACAATTGGAGAGAACAATGTTGTTGGTTTTATATATATACATGAGCAGTGGATTGTAAAAGAGAGAGAGTATAAGAGTAGGATAAGTAATAAGAGGAGCAAAGAGAGGTCTCGGTCCTTGCAAAGATTTTTTCGTAACTTGGCGGATCGCTATGTCTACTCTATTCAAAGACACTAATAAAACTATTAAAAAGTTGTCTCTGTATACAAATATAGATGTCTGCAGTCAATCAATCTTGATTAGTTATATGGATTGCTCTATTTTTTGTAACTGTAACAAACTTTCTGAAGGAATAAGCTTTTGTAATAAAATCCTGTTACAAATAAGTTAATGTTTAACTTATTTCTCTTTTTATTGCATCTAAATAGATTATATTAGAATTTACAAATAAGACACAAATTGTATTTTTTTATAGTAAGTTTAAATTTATCAAACAGATATTACAATAAAAAAATATTTTTTTGCACACCATACTGATGTCTCCCGATTCGTCCCACCGAAAATTCTCGTTCGAGCCGTTTCTAAAGCGCCTTTTTTAATCTCTATAAATCAAATTTATGACTTGTGTAAGCTTACTGTTTTATTTACCCTTTTATAATTTTGTTGCCTTCAGATAAAGTAGGGGGAGAGAGCGAGTGTAATGTTAGGTTAAGCTGTGTTGTAGAGATAACGTTGTACATAGATCATTTTAATATATAATACACAATTAGCTTTTATTACAATTTTGATTAAAAACTATGAATATATTAAATAGTAATATTATAATAAATTTGGGAAATGGGGCAAATTTAAATACTGCATTTAAACTTGTCCCTTTTAGCGAGACTAGGTAACTTCTGCTATCTTTTTGTGAATTTGCTTTGGAATTCACATGTCTGAAAGTGATTATTCAGTGTAGAATGCCATTCGACTGGATATTTACATTATCTGTGGTGTTAAACATCGACGATAAGATAGACATATAATCTTTTGGTTTTAGGTTGTTTTTTTATATAGATAATATAAAAAAAACAACATAAGCCTGAAATAAAATTATCCTAATGTCAAGTTCTTCTGTTTTTCCTGGAAACAATTCAAAATGGAAAACAAAACGAAACATACGAACGAACCTCCACAAGGTAGCATGTATCAACTTATTTCAATTTTTTTTCTCCGTCACCATCTGCATCATTTCGAGTAAGCGATTAATTTGTCCATTGTTCGGTTACCTATTCACTTTGTCGACGTGATGTGTGCCTTTGCTTACACATTATGGATGACTTTTCATTTGAAACAGGTGTTTATTTGTTATTTTGATGGATTTCGACTGTCTAGCTTATTTGTAGTACCTATTCATGGTTAAGCTGTAGAGTTTTTGATTATATACGCGACGGTCATGAGTTTTATTCTCGTTTGGTGGAAAGAATTAAATTTGTGTGCTCTGGTGAAGAAATATGTCGAAAATTTTATTTTGTCTTAACAATAGGTACTCTCTGCCTACCATGCAGCGTGAAGTTAAATATTGATGATATCGCCAAATACTGATTAAGTCAATGCCATGATTTGCCTCCGCACCAGAGCAAAAAAATGAAAATAGCAAATATTTTTTTTCATCGGGTGGGAATCAAACGCACAACCTGTCGCGTTACCTCATACCTCAAAATTCGGCGGACAGCGGTGAACGAAAGCATTTGAAAAAGAATCGGAGTATTTTAGCATTAGGTTTCCAGGTTCCCTTAGAGCAAAAAAGACCGCAGAAGAAAAAGAAGAAAGTGGACTAAAAAGGAAAACTTAACATGTGTCATATATATAATACATAATAAATATTTCCATTTGATAACGCCGGCGAAGCTGCAGGTAAATGCTAGTGTTTATTTAAATGCTCCCTATAATTTAGCTAAACTTTTCTTGCCAAATTTTGTACACTACGTATAAATATTTCAACTTACAACACTTCACAGATACACAAAGAATTTAAGCTAAAATATTAGCACTAACATTTTCCAAAACATAATAAATCTAGCCGGACCTCCCTTAAGGAGAGACAGTTAAAAGTGATGTGACGCAGATGTATAAAATCGAGTTTTTTTAATAAAAAAGGATATTAAAAATTTCACGAACCATTCGAAATTGAAAGTTAATTTACGATCTTATCTAAATAAATAATAACATAACCATAAAAAATCTTTAATTATTTAATCCTTGACATTAGTAATAATAATTATCTGAAAACTTCTCCAAAAAAAATAACCCATATAATACCAAAAATGTAATGAAACTAAACAAAAACCGAAAAATATATATCTCCCTATTTCAAAAGTAATCGACCTAAGCCCATCACTAGCCACGAGTGTCAGCACGTGACAGACGACCCTGTAAAAACCTGACGAGACGAGTATACGCGTCGGAATAGCTCTACGGAGCCCACTATATCATTTTTATTACATGCCATCTTCATTTTCATATTTCATATTTGCATTTCTCCCCCCCTCTTGCCACCCTCTTTTTTCTGTAATCACCGAGTTCGCAACGTCTAAACAGTGCTAGTTTATAAAGTAGGTGAAAATTATAAGAATTCTTTATCAGCAATTCTGCTGTTTACTTTTGCACTACGGAGTGTTATAACACTAAATCCCACTCACACTTGCCTGAAACTGTTTTTTTTAAATAATAAAAATTGTTATTTGTTTTAGTTAGGTACGCCAAGTGATCACCATTTTCCGCCGAAATTTCGAAACATTAAATTGAGTGTCGGAACTTAATCTAATGTTTCGAAATTTCTTTATTTATCGCATAAATAATTAATTATATAATGAAGAGAAAAATAAAAACAGTTTATTACTCCGAGGGAATATCGTACCCACAACCGTCGCATTTACAGTCAGCTATGTCACTGCGCCATGACGGGCTCTAATCTAGCATCACGCTATATCCCCGGCGGAGTAGTTAAAGAGAACGAAGGGACAAACGCTACGGTCTGCATACCTCTTTCGCTTCGTCCACTATCATCAACCCGTTCATACATCCCTCCAGGAGATCCTCATGCTTTTTACGTGACCTTCCTCCAGTTTTTTTGACACTATGTTTTCGCAGGTCTACCGGGGTCTGCCTCTACCTCCCTTACTTCTCACTTTTCCGTCATAAATATTTTTTACCATTTTTTCACCACTTATTTGGTTGACGTGCCCAAACCAACTAAGCACGTTCTTCTTCATTTTCACCGAGACATCTTTGCTAATACCTGTCATTGCAGATTTGATCAGGCTAATTCACAATACTCTACGAAGAGATCGCATTTCCACGGCATTCATCTTTCTTCCATTCTTGTTCTATAATACCCACGCTTCGACTTCGCTTCAACAGCGTCGGTTTTTCGCCGTCTCATTAATTTAGCTATGGCAAATAAATCTAAGGTTCGTAACCCTGTTACCGGCAGCAATACGCCTTTCCCACATCCATGTCGTATCTTCCATCTCTACTGAACATACTTCCCCAAATATACCACTTAATTAACTTGTTCTAATATCTTACCATTTAGACTGATCTTGCATTCTGTCCTTTCTTCATTTCTTTTAAGTACCAGAACCTTTGTCTTAGTATACAGGCGTAGACTATTATTTTCACACCCCTGTTTTAGAGTGGTGATTAATATCTGCAACTCGCATTCTGATGATGCAAGGTCACTTAATTCACCTACTTTCACTTCCATCTCACTTTGTTTCACTCGAGCTTGAAGTTTACTTTTATAAAGAAAAGAAAAAGAAAACAAGACGATAAGAGTGACAAAGCACTGTACCACTGTAGACTAGACGGTACGAAACCTGCAAAAACACACTAACAATATTAAATTCAAAATAAAAAGTACATTTAAGTAAAAAATTAAACTAATTAGGCTTGGGAAAGCAATTTACATATGCCTTTTACGTTAATGTGCCGGCAAAGTCACATATTCCCCTAATATCAGCTGTAGAGATCGTCGCTGACTCTCTTAAACACGCCTCTATAAATAGTCGGCTGAATACCTGGACGGTGGTTAAGGCTAGGTTGTGTTTTGGATGCAAATTTTAAATATTTAAGCAAAATATATAAATATTTTTCAGTTATATTAAAATAAAGGAAATATTTTAGGCCATCATTGGGTCGTCGGCTAACCGTAAACGCGATAGTTACAAAAGTTGTATACGTTTTTCTAAATAAATACTGTCATTTTATTGGTCTTTGCAAATTGTGTGTTTGGATTGGTAAATTAAAAAATATATATATATTTCTCTTAATTATTTCAACAATTCTCAACTACGCAGCACTAATATTTAGCTTCAGGCTATATCCCGCGTATAACAGGATATGCAAAAGAAACCTAGTATTAAGAAACTCTATTCCACACTTTCTACAAAATTTTCGACACATTGCGTGTTGAGTACCGAAACTCAATGCCGATACCGTCGTACAGACAGCTTCGATCCAAGCAAAAATAAGCTATCAAACGATAAGAATATCCAAATATCCCTTAACAATAGAACTTCGCCTTCACTATGCGGTGACCACGAGCTCAAGAGACAAAAACTGCAAGTGTACAGCCCTCTTTACGAGCAGTGTGCGGTGCCGGCAGAATTATAAGAGGTTTTAGCACAACTAAACAGATATTAAATTCAGCGAGCAAAGACTTTGCTTTTTAGAATTTCACGTTTAGAATATTCCGCCTAATACCGTTGTGTATACGCGTTTTGGTCTAAATTATGCTTGTTGTAAAAGCGTAATGGTATTGTATTGTTTGTGTTGAGTAGTTAACACTGGGTTGCCCGTGTCTATCTTGTTATATGCGGGATATAGAGTGAAACAAAGGAAAAAAGGTATATTATATATATACCTATACCTTTTTTCCTCGATTCTCGATTCTCCACTTTTCACTCGTGTTAGACACATTTTTTTTTGAAATGCAGAATCCAAAGGCTATGCTTTACCTTACTAAATAAGTAAAATAAAAATATATATAAATAATTATGCATTTTTTTTTTCAGACCTCGAATTGATTGACTTACTGTAAACGATTGTAGGTTTGATTCCTACTCCGAAAAATATTTATAATGAATAATAATCATAATAATAATCCACTAACTAACACCCAATATCCCCGGTATATATGGGATATAGGGTGAAAACAGGCTAATGAACTATCATAGATCCTCAAATATTAACTCGGAAAAAATGTAAAAAGTGATCCATATATATCTTTACATTCACTTATTCCATATAAACAGATAGTCCCGTAAACGTATCGATATCGATAATAATCGTATTTCGCTGAAGCTGTAAAGTCGTGAACGCCATTTTTTGCGACCGATTAAACAAACAACGCGATTTATTAACAGTTTTATAGAATATACCCAATGTGTTACAGGTTATAAAGAAAAACATGAACTGTACTATGCATATCTACTGTTTTTTTATTTTTTTTTTGTTTTTCTTTCACGCTGCCACATACCGTAAACAGCAGGAAAAACAGATACAACCCTTAGTGTTAAGACACTGCGTTTCATATTTTCCTCCCGATTTTCGTGATATTATAATTATAGAACTTAAAGCCGCGCTTTGTTTAGGTAGCAAAGATTTGTAACTTTAAAAGATTCTTGAACCCAGAAAGATCGCGTTAGCAGTCAGGAGCTGCACCACAACGTACAATAGTAAAGCTTATCTTTGAAATAAACGCAGTGATAAAACTTGTTTCTGAAAACTCTGCTGTACCCGCTAAAATGAAAAATGGTATAAAGTTGAAAATATAAAGACATACACACACACATATAATGTATTTGCCATCGCTAAGATTTATGATGGAAAAATGAACAAGCAGTAAGAGAGGTAGGGGAAGACTTCGGTTTCGGACTTTCAAGAAACACGTAAAAACATGAGGACCCCGAAAGACATTTATGAAGAGGTTGGCTCTCCGTTCCTCTCACTACCCCGCAAGGGCAGGCTGGTTTGAGGCCGGTCGTAGCGCAGAAGCACAAAGTGTGGCTGTAAAATCGATCGGTCGTGGGTTCGATCCCCACTAAAGGAGGTGAAATATTTACTTAAATTTATATTTCGATTTCTTCGCTCTGGTGACAAGGTAAAGCGCGGCGTTGAGTTCTGCCACTCAACACGCAATGCCTCCAGAATCTGGCAGAAAGTAGGGAACGGAGTATCTAAACACTAGGTTCCCTCTGTCTACCCTGATGTGTGCAGGATACAGCGTGAAGCTGATTTATTTATTTAACTTTCATAACCAAAATCATACTCATTATCCGCTAAGTGGTATAACATAAAGCAATATACAAGTACATATATTCACAGTATATTAGTATAAATATTTGTATCCTAAAAGTTAGTACGTGAATCAGACTGGTCGTATAAATCCATCGCTGCCCGCAAGTAAAACAGTACATATTTTGTTAGGGGTTTTAAATCAAGAAACGTGCGTGCGAGCTTGGTGTGTCCATATTTTTGGTTAATTCATAATTTTATTATTAGCACAATGTTTCTATATCCTGTTGAATATCAGTAGCAACACTGTGGAGATTTTAGAACCATCCAATTATAACTTCAGTTAATAAGTAAACTCTTATACATTGTATAAATTTAACTTATAAAAAATAGTTTCATAAATTGTTAGTTAAAATATATATGTTTTCAAAATAGGTATTTCTCTTTCATAAGTGTCGAATAACACATTTAAAATGTAAAGATATATATATGAATTGTACCATGAAAAGAATTAGCGATTTCAATTTTATAATTTAGGGATCACTAAATGAGAATTTTTCAAAACTCCTTAGTCAACAAAAATGGGATTTTATTTAATTAATATAGCTTAACACCATATCCTACACAAGGCAAGGTAGGTAGAGGGAACCTAAGAACTACTAAACCTAAGAACCTAGAAGAGTGTTGGAACTCAACGTCGCGAAACATAATTTGAGTGTAAGATTTTCTATTAATCCGTTGTTTCAAATTGAGGCCTTAAATATACAAACTCCTGGTAACTCTAGCGGCATAGTTGCCGTTGTTTACGTTTGGACCGCGTGAGATCGCTTGAACAATTCGTCATCGCGCGAATGAATCTTTCAACACACACTACATTGTTGTGTTATAGCGTTAGAAATAAGTAGAAGTGATTTTCCTATATTTTTTTAAGCTTCATGCTGCATCTCGTAGAGTAGGCAGAACGTTAAGACACTCCGTTCTACACTTTTCGAATTTTTTTATATATGCGTGTATGTAATGGAACTCAATGCTGCGTTCTTAACCTAAAATGTTTTTACCACTACCAAGTATCAGTGTAATAAGAATAAAATACAGATATTTTAAGAGATGTTCTTATTTATAACATGTTATTCACACACTAAGGAAAAAATATTTAGACATTTATAAAATTTTAACACAATGGGGCTCGACAGTTGTACAGTTTCTATGAGGCGTGAATTAAATTTAGGAAAGTTTAGAAATATTTAGGAGACAACATTCTCTCTTTGCGTCTATATATTATGTTATTTACATTTTACCAAAGGATCATTCTCAATTCGCTAGAGCGCTTGTATTGTTTCTAAGAGGCAGGTATTTAAAACATTTTCCTATCCTAAGAATATTTTTTTCTTTTTTTATTATATTTTAGATTATATTTTTAACGTAGTAATTAAAAGAATCTATTGACAAATCAAAAGTTATTCAAATCAAAAGCATTAACATTCTGAGCATATAGATAAAAAAACGTACTATCCTACACATAATAAGCAATAAATGTTTTTTTTCTTTAAAATAAAAAGAAAATAGAAACAAAAATAAAATAAAAAAAACACTTCTATTTATTTTTAATTCTTTAACTGGCTGAGTCGCGTCGATCTGCGCCTGCGCAGCGACGATGGACAGATGAGCTGACGCATGACGGGTGCAGACTATAACATCATCTGAAACTTTAAGATTTATTACCATCTGTTAACGTATCTCTAACTGTTTAAGTAAAGTCATTTTCATACTATATTTTCGATATAAAAAGAGAATATGCCTAAATTATATTTTTTTAAATTAATATTCGAACTTTAGCAGTGGATTAAGTCTTATTTTTAAAACACAGATTTTTTCATATATCAACTAGGAATTACAGGAGGCAGCACGACAGGATGTTAGAGACAGACATCGTCTGATTTTTAATGGGATGGTTTTTGTTTCGATCCCCACTTGGGAGAATAATTATGTTAATTTTTTTTTTATGTCCTCGCTCTAGTAGCCACAGCGTGTTGTACGTACTTTTCTGCCCCATAATAGTAACCCCTGAAGAGTTCCACGATACAGGTCTTCACGGATGATGGATGTCAGATTAGCTCAATGATACCATATTACTGTATTATCACCTGAATTACGTATAATTGCCAAGTTTCACTATAATCAATGTACAAGTAGAACAAATTCAGTTTTTTATTTTTTTTTACAAATTAGACAAAAGTCAACAAAAAAAAAAAGACATTTTAAAAATATAAGCAAACATCCTGTATGTAAAACAGACATTGAATTATTATAGCGACAATTTGAAATATCAAAAACAGATTGTAGTGTCCTTATTATAATTAAAATAATTACTGAACAGACAAACAGTTTACGACCGCAGTCACGCCCAGATATGCATTAAATACGATTCATTATCAAAAATGAGTATATTTGTGCATTTATTTGCGTTTCGTTGCGTTGCGGCGCACACGTCACAACAGCGTACCACTAACGTTGTCATTTACCACAAAAACTAGATAAAATTTACTGATATGCTGTATAATAAACATTTTGAATGTCAAGATTAGGATTGGCACCTATCGCTAGTTCGTTCAAGCCAGTTAATTTAACTATAAGCTCTTATGGTGCCATTGAAAACTCTTAAAGCATTATTTAAATAGTTAAATAGTTTAAATAGTTCTTAGAAAACGTATAAAATTTGAACAAAGTGGGATTTGAACCCTTGATCACAGAGCACTTGGACGGTTTCAAATTCCAATACGTTTAAATTTTTAAACGTTTTTTAAAAAGCATTTTTGTTTCTTTAGCTTTTAAATATTGAATATTATCTGACCGACACAATTTCTCTCGGACAAAATGAGGCCTGTTCATCAATGCCTATTCTAAAAATATTTTTTTTAATTTCTGACAGTATCTAATATATGCATAGTAGAGCAGAGAAATCTACCAAGATACTCTGTTCCAAAAAATATTCGAACACAATGACGCTTCCGAATGAAGGTTGAACTCAAAACATTCGCGTGTATAATCATAAAGCCACAAAAAAAAACCATTTAAAAATTATATTAACCGGTAACAAATAGCACCTATACAATTTAATTAGAAACAATCACAATGCCTTTGTGTGAGAGCGAAGCGACAATGCGCCCATTATATTATCTTTGCCGATAAAATTGATCGTTCTAAATTTTACCCAAAATTTATTTATTTATCGCTTTTATAATACGCACGAGTATATATCACTGGCCTGTCATACTGGCGGGCGATAATGCAAAATTTGTGGACAGCAAAACTGTAGAGTCGGTGTTGGAAATTGCGATACATTTTTTTCCTTTTCCGCTCTTTCTGTACAGCCTATAAAAGTAAAATACGTAATGTTCGGTTATTATATATGCTTTAGCTCTTTGAGTGAGTTTCAGGCGAAGATTGGTTGAAATGCGCAATGATATTTTTAATATATTAATTTTAAAATACACCCAAACTTATCTGCATATTATGTTCGTTTCATTGTTTACCCTACTAATAAAAAACAATATATCCAGAAAATTGTGACGTAACGATAAATTACGTTTTGATATATATATTTTTAAAAATCTATAAGTATTTCATGCTCCCTTAACAGGTACATAGTATACTGTATTATTCAATTCTGCATCACAATATCCAAAAAATCCCATCTCTTCACTTTCCACTCCGCAGTCTCCACTAGCGCTGTGCCCGTAATGAGAGGCGTCACAATAATTTTCCCCGTATGACAATGCTTTAATGTACGTTTGATTCATCCCATACAAATGAGGTTATCATTCCCAGCGTTGTCTCGTTTTAATGAATTTTGCTATTATCAAGCGGTATTTGTGGTTGTACGTTTACGCGTGTACCTATTTGTTGTTATATTATAATATAGATAGATCTATGCATTTCAATTTAGATAATTTAAATTTGAATTTAGAAAATGTATTGTAGGATAGGAGAACGTCGAGCTGTTTTGTTATTTTGTACACAGGGTGTTCCAGAAAATAATTGTATAATTTGCATTACTTTATGGCAGGCCTATTAGGCGATCTAAGTGAAATACAAAAAAAAATCGATGAATCATAATATACGATATTCTTTGCCACTATTTGATTTGCATTTCACAAAGTCCCTACTATTTGAACACAAAACTACAGTATCTATGAAGCTATCTATCAAGAACACCTCACCTAAAAAACTATTAAATAAACCGCCCATACATTAACACACCCATTAAACCTCATATACACTCCACAAGTAACCTAAAAACCTCTCAAAAACACGAAAAATGGCTATAAAACGTTGAAAAAAAAAAGAATATCCAAGATAAGCGTTCTAAACGCATTAACAATGCAGAACAAAAACCTCCACCGTACCTTACCTCGCCGTACCGTACATCATATTCGTATAACGCTGACGCCCAAGTTACCCAGGAAACTTTTCATCCAGACACCTTACAGCCATTAGGAACCTTAATGACTACTTGTAAATTGGCCGTAACTCAAGTCCATGTCGTAAATAACGTCGCCTGATAAGGGACGCTGACTTGTCTTCAATGTGTCTATCTTAGTTTAGCATGTGTAGATTTACGGTCACATTTATATTGTCGCCTGTTGGATAGTTCATTTGGGATGATAGTAATGGAATTCTTGGCCGGAATTTGCATGGTATAAATCTTGGTGTTTTATGGACGTTGTTTGATGTGTTGCAATGGTTTTTGATGGTGGCTATAGATGGCATTGTTGTAGTATGTTTGATTTGGATTAGGTTTGCCTTTCAAATGTTCGGCGTTGAGTGCTACTTGTTGAGTTCAATAAAACAAAATATTATTTCTAACTTACCAAAAAAAAAAAAAATTCTGAACATTCTACTATTCCAATATTTAAGCTTACAGACAAAATATGCATCGCCGTGGCACATCGGTTGGCTGTAAACGAGACTGTCGTGGGTTCGCCACCACACCCCATTCGAGAGATTATATTAAATTAGTGTTCATTTCCCCGCTCTTATAGACTAAGCGCGGCGTTGATTTTTGCAACACAACACGCAACGTCTCGGAAATTGGGCGCAAAATAGTAGTTAACAGAGTATCCTAATCCTCGCCACCTACCCTACTATACAAAACGCCTGAAGCCACACACACAAAAACACAATTACACCACAACATTAAGCCAAGAAAAATGTCAGTCATACCTTATTCAACACGTACCAACCCACACTACCACTCTATAGTGGGATAGAAGGACAGTATAATAAAAACAAACAATTATCATCCGTCCGGGTGTCGGGCGCCGCAAAATTAACAATTACTTAGAACAAAATCTCCTGAAACGCCATTATCTCTTCTCATCGTAACTCGTAGCTAACTGTTATTGCCATCATTCCCGCTTGATTTAAACAAGACGTTATGCTACAGTCGTTCCTGACGACCTGGACTAGGAAAATTGGATGTGTATATAGTTAAATTTTGTGCTGTTTTCAAATGTTTTAAAATAATAGAAATAAATACAATACAGCTTCACGCTGTATTCCGCACACAGCAGGGTAAGCATAAACTTAAAGGAACCTAGTATTAAGACACACCGTTCCTCACTTTCCGCCATATATTTTTTTGGGAGAAAAAACCCAGTGATGAGTCAATACTATTCTTAATAAATTAAGAACATTTTAAGTTCGATTCTCAATTGAGGTAATAAATATTTAGCTTTAAATTCTTCGCTCTGACTTGACTTCCTCCACGAAACTCACTATTACTCGAAAGTTAATTAACGTAGACGTCGTATGGGGAAAGGAGTGTCGTAACATTAGATTCCCTCTACCAATCCCGCTATATGCGGGATACAGCGTGAACGCTAAATAAAAAAAACTAACTCTATTTCATTGTAAAACAACAAATGGATGCGGTATATTTACTTCATTTGTAACTCCACCCCCAAAGCGAGTGTTTCAATGATTTGCTGTAGCTCGGGAGATAAGTAAGTTCGTTATACTGGAATGACCAGAGAAGAGACACCATTGTTATCTACAACATTATAATATCAAATTTTATATAAATAATTTAGAACTTGCTTTGAATTGCACTAAATGCTATTTCGTAATATTCATATATTTGGAAAAAAAATCTTTTCTATTTATTTCTGGGACTAGGGAAAGGATTTTAAGAAACACAGACTAAAATATTCCTACATTAAAAAATCTATATAACAAATTCCGTAAAGAAGACTCAAGCTTATATTTGAATATTTCGCATAGGAGGCAGAGAGAGACGTAGGTTAAGACATTCTCCATTAAAGAAAACATTGTGTGATGAGTGACGGAACGCCACGCTTTTCCTCGTTAGCAGAGCGAAATAATAAAAATATTATATAGTTTTCGTTTCCTTGAATGGGAATCGAACCGTCAGCAACCAGCAGCAACGACTGATCTAAAATATTTGTAGAGACAAGTCTATATTAATACCTATTCGATTACATAATCTTGAAAGCGTTCATCTAAAAAACTTACACTACATTACGCTAGACACCATAAGACATAAGGTGTTAAATGTCATATCAACATATAAATTGCGCTATTTTTATATGTTGATATGACATTTTACATCTTATGTATTTGCGTTTTTATGACAACTTATTTTAAGCTTCGCCCTTTATCCTCCATTAAATGGGGTAAGTAGAACCTGGGAACCTAATGGTGAACCTGAGACACTCCGTTCCCATTTAAGACAAATTGAAGCAAAGTAGAAGGCACTGTATGTTGAATAGCTCAACTCAACGCTGTTGTGCCTCGAAGATCACCAAATCGAGTGGAATTCGAATCCACAACAGTCAACTTTACTGTCGCAACCTTGTGCCTCACGCCACGGCGGCCTTGCCAGACATTCAAGAAAAACATAAACATTAACAATTATAAAGAAAACAACAAAAGACACTCCGGTGTATATAACGGTATTTCAAAACCATTTTTCACCTTAAAAAATAAATTCAGAAATTCAAAGTATCTTTTAAAACTATTACAGAAATAAACGAGCATTTGTACGGGGATTAGGGGCGAGAGGACATTTAGTCTTGACGTTCGAGTATTTATTCGCATAATAATAATACCTCGACGCGTCGACGGAGGCAGCCCTGAGAGTTATGGCGGGGGTGAGTGAAGGTGATGTTGCAATAGCGTGGACATTACCTGTTTTTTATTTGTATTTAAATAGATTTAAAATAGGTTTATTAGGGGAAGACCTCGGTTGACCTTCGAAAACGGGCCTCCCCGGAGGGCGTGTATGAAGAGATTGATGACAGTTGACGAGCGAAAGAGATGAGTAAAGACCGACGTGTTTGGCGACCTGTTCTCTCTGACTACCCCGTTAGGGCTAGGGCAGCGTGAAACTAGATTAGATTAGATTAAAATAGATTTTAATAGGCTGAACTGGTCTTTTTAAATATTTTTTTATTAGATAGAGATCTAATTATGGTAAACTAAAATCTAGGAATCTGAATGAAAAATGTGTGTAGCATTTCTAGCTGTTGTATCATCATGAAACTTGGCAATTATATGTGTAATTATATGTGTGTGAAATTGACGGTGGCGGCTTGAACTGCCTACTAGTAAAAAATTACCTTCATTAATCGTAGTATGGAGAGCATATATAGGTGACAATAAAATATGGTATCATCGAGCTGGCGTAGCGGAACAGCTTGTAATTGTAACCGTAGGCCGCGGTTCATACTCACTCAAGACAATAATGATATTTAAATTATTTTTATTTATACGCTCTAGAAGACATAACGGCGTTGAGTTGTGCCACTTTAACATGCAATGAGGGGAAAATAGGGCGAAAAGCGGTGAAAGGAGTGTTTTAACGTCCTACCCTACTGTACGGGATAGAGGGTGCAGATTGATTTTTTGAATTTTAATTCATGAGCAAAAATTATTATTCTTCGACCTTTTTTAAAAAATACCCCAAATTTTACATATTTATAAGCCAGAAAAAATCTCTAAAACCTAAAGTAATTTACTTTAAAAATTTCCTCCTCCATTCCAAGATAAGGGCAAGTTTAAACAATCTTTACATAATTCAACACTAAATAATCGTATCTCCAACGTCTTTCCACGTCCGTCCAAGCTTCAAGATTAAGGTATTAGCTGTTAGAGGCGCGACGTCGCGCTGTACCGGCCTCAATATTGTTATACCTAAAATTGCTCTATGATGCCGTCGAGAATGGAAGAGGCGGTTACATTTTTACTTGTATTAAAAAAGAGGCCATTCGTAAGAGTTCGGTTTCCACTCCAGGAAATTAAATTATATTATAATTTTGTTTATTTAGAAAACCAACCAGGTCGGTTTCCAGGAGGCGCGGGTTCGAGTCCCGCTACGTTAAAATTTTTATACGTTTACTAAATAAGTATTTTTTTTCCTAAGTGGGGAATAACACTTTAAAAATTGTTAAAAATATAATTTAGTTTTTTGCGCATTTAATAACATAATCGTATAAGACGTTCGTTATAAGAAATTTGGATTTCGAAAAGCTTAATATGGGGATGTAGGGATTTTTCTTTTTAAATAAATTAGTTTCATTGCCATGTAATGCAAAGCAGAAAATGTAAATAATCTAAACACAAACATTCACCTCATCGTGAATCGAATTCATGGCATTTGCGTTAAAAGTTAAGTGAAGTAAACTATAGTACAATTCTAGTATCCTTACATCCATTGCACCTTCCGCGGTCTTCCAGTATTAAAACAATAGCCGTGATTACCTCATCAAACGCGCAAATATCCAGAGATTAGGCCTAAGAATTAACGTTCTACCCTTGAAGGGTTAAGATGGAGGTAAGGTGTTACAGGCATTATAAGAATGAATTTGTCATTAAAAATATACTAAACTATATTTTGTAGACGGGTTTACTTAGGTTTCTTTTTTTTATAGAGACAAAAATCCTCTTTAATTTATTCTCTTCACATCAATTTTTAACAGAGCAGAGGAAATCGAATCCATACCCGTCGCGTACAATCACAAGCTGCACCATCGCGGTCATTATTTAACATGTATAATTAAATTGACAATCTCATACTTTACACAACAAGGGTCGTTTACGACCCTTGTTGTATTCTTATTTTCTTATATTGTTCTTGTATTGTTGTATTTCTTATTTTAATAAGAACCAAGATGATTGATTCTATAGGCTGATTCTAGAATCCAGTCGTAGCGCAGGGGCACAAGCTTTGTTGTACTGTGTTACAGATTCGATTACCACTAGAGAAAATAAAATATTTAATATTTATATTTCCTCGCCTCTCAGCACCTCTGCCATGCCATTAGAAATTGGCGGAAAGAGTGGAACAAAAGTGTCTTAATTACAACGGTGTTTCCTAAAATTAGGTTCCCCGGTCTGCCAGGTCACAAGTGCTATGTGTGTGTGCTTATACAACGTGAAGCTACAAAAATAATAAGATAATTATATACACTATTGCTAGTACTATTTTCTATATCATATTTAGAAGCTGACACGCAACCAAATAGAATAAAAACATTCAAGACGAAATCCCGTATTTTTTACAACGCCCCATAATAGAGCGAACTGAGTGGATATATGGGCGCGATAAAAACGTATCCATCCCGATATGCACACTAAATCACCACTTAATAGTCGAGGAGACCGTAAATATGTCAACACGCCAATATCTTGGGTATCCCTTCTATGCAGTCTGTCAGGCTTTGCGTCTTTTTTTTTGGACAATTATCCATGGAGTGAGATTATCTGTAAGGCATTCTTTTGTTTTCGAGTTATGGTAAGTTGTTGGGTTGGGGTTTGGTGGTGGGCGTGGTTGTGAATTCGATTATTTTCCTTGAAACCTCTTTCTTTTTCAAGTGGAGACACACTGTTGTTAGTTTTCGAAATATGTCAGATAGTGATGTAACACTAAGCCGCACTGTCTTAATCCATCTCACAGCGGCACTGGTGATTTCTTCATTGATCTCGAATCTTTTATACATTGTTGAAATAAGAAAAACTAATCGCAATCTAAAATGACCATGATGAATTGATAAAACAAGAAAGAGACTGTTGGTTCGATTTTATTTCAGAAGTAAAAAAAACATGTATATGTGGAAGTAATATACTAGCAATTTTGATAAAATATTCACTAAACATACAAGACAATCTATCTTTTTACAAAATATAATTACCCATATAGATATGTATTTAAATATATATGAATATATCGAATTTTCTAAATCGTAAAAGTTTCCACAGGTTAATTGTAAAATAACCGACCACCCAAAACAATGCGAACTAATTAAAATGAAATTAATCGTAAAAAAAGCGAAATCACGTCAAATTGAGTGTAAAATTTCAAGAAGAAAAACAATGGGGCACCGACGATAACGGGCCGCGACTTAAATTAAATCGGTGCCGTTTCGACAAACCCTTCACGTTGGAAACATACGGGGGTGTAGTTGAGGCAATTTTACTAAGTTACAGTTTTTTGAAAAGATTCATAAAATAAGTTAGATGTCTAACATTTTTTATGAAACTTTGAATTGTAAACTCAAAAAAAAAATATCTATCTAGCGATAACACACTGCGACCTCTATTTTTTACCCAACTTTCGAGTAAAAAATTTACGGGTGGAGTGACAGACGTCAACGCCGCTCTTTGTATGAATAATAAATATACAAAGCATGTTAACAAAAAATGTTTGTATGTGTTAATTTAAATTTAAAGCAAATAAATCTTTTTAAGACTCACACAAAAATGTAACAGGACCGGCTACAATACCTACCCGTGTACACTCCCCCAGAGGGTTAACTCTAAACTTGAGTCGAGGTATGAATATTTACGAAAGCATTAATTATTTTTTAACTTTCTTGAGCTTAAGAGGATTTTCTTAGCGGAAAGTACTGAATGACTGTATTTATTTTTAGTTTGAAACTTTTCAGCATCGTCGATATATTTTTTATAATTTTGCGGAAAAGTTTGAAATTAATGACGGCGGGTTCAGATCAACCTGTTAATTTCAACAAAAAGTGCTTAAATTTTTTATAACACTTACCTACGGTCTATTGTTTTTATTTATTCTGTAATGTCTAAATAACTTTCATAAGTTTATAATGTTACTAGACTTCGAGCGCGACTTTGTTTACGTTGACTTTGAAAATCCCCTTTTTTTAATAAGTCCAGTAGATTCATCAGCACGTTGTCAGTAACTCGGTAAAGGAATGGTGTCATATATAGAAATTACAGCTAAGACAGATTACTTATTTATTATTCTTTAGCCCGAATCCGAATTCTAATATACTAACTAACAAAGACACACACCAACAAATTATAACCACAAAATATAAAAGCTGAAGTGAAATACTACAGTATTGCGACCAATTTAAATTTGGGTGAAAAGTGGCGAACGAAGCGTTTTAACTATAGGTTCTCTCTGCCTGACATACCTGGGACGTAGAGCTAAAAAAATTGTTTGTGTGATACTAATTTCTTTAACTATTACTAATATTAAATTTGATGGTTAAGGCGCAGAGGAACATCAAAGCGATTTGATCCGTACTAGAAAAATAAATTACATAATAAGTTCCATCACTCGTGAAACAATGTTTGGAAAATTGGATAGTGAGCGAGAAACGGAGTGTCTTAATACTATGTATTATATTTATTCACTCTATTTCCTACTCTGATTCTATCCTACTATATTTGAGTTCAGTGAAGCTCAAAAAAATAAAAAGAGAGCTAATTTTAAAACACCGTAGACGCGTAGCACTTCGTAGCACGCTACGAGATAAAATTTAATTTGCCTCACTTAATGAGAAGGCACGACAAATAAGTAATAACGTGAAACAGGAATAACGCGGCGAGTTTGATAGTACATTCAAATCTAAAAACATTAACCGTAACAACATGGGTCTCGAGATGATGTGGTGATATTAAAGTGGATATACCTTTTATTTTTGTATAAATTTACGTATTTACAAAAAAATATTTATAATAAATATTAATTAGGTTTTGCTAAAAATTGTAACTTATTTCTAGTATATTAAATAAGCTCTATAGATTTATTTTTATATTTAGATTAGATTATTTAGATTATTTTTAGTAATAATAATATAGCTAATAATGGCAATTATTAAATTATAAATGTTAAGTTACGTTATTCAACACGCAATGTCCCAAAGATTCAGCGGAAAGTGAAGAATGGAGTGTCTTAACAGTGAGGTGCTTTTTGCCATGCGTAAAAAATCGTGAAGCCTATTTAGCAGCAGGTGTTTGCACACAAAAATATCACTTATAAATTTCTAAGCAATCATAAAAATATATAAAATAATACTAGAGTAAAAGCAATATAGTTAGAAAAGACAGTTATAAAAAGATCTATCCCGCAACAAAACTAAAATTAAAAAAATAAATATAAAAAAAAACACAAATCCCAAGATATCCACACAACTGTGGATGCACAAACAAATTCTCATCTCATTTGTTTTTCATTCAGCGGCCATAATCGAAAGTATAAATATAAACATGGTTTAACTGCGCTATGCCTGGCAATAAGAATAAACTTACTCCGTGGTTAACCTGTTATGAAATATCAAAGTTCTTGCCAACTCTCCCCTTGGGCAGCGTATATAAGAGCTCTAATCAGAAGAAACTGCAAATATCTTCGTTTACACAGTTCATACAGTTATTAGATCGTAAATTGAGATGCTGTCTCGGATTTAATTAAGGTGTAATTAAAGAAGAAGCTGAACGATTTTTAACCTTATACAAGGATCGGCAGAAGGAGCCTAGTGGTAAAACACTTCGTTTCCCACTCACCACTCATTTGAGACAATATATTTCTTGTTGAGTGGAGAAACCTAACACCTCGCTTTGTTTTGTCACTAAAACAGGAATTGAACCCACAACCGTGACGTTTGCAATAAGTCGCTGTGCCGTTACAATAAATGTATACCTAATGTAAAATTACAATTTTTAATATAGAACCACAAGTTTAAACATATCTATTGAACAATCGGTCCCACCTATCAAACCTCATAAACTATGACCGAATCGACGTGACGGTCGAAACACAATCCCTATAAACAAGATACGTCGCGTATTTCAACGTGTCACGATATCGTAACTCCTAGGTCGAGCCTACCAAAGGTACTGCTATATATCTGTCAGCGTACGTAACAAATACTTTAAAATTTATGATGAATGAAGTGCGCTGTGTTTGTTTTGATTGGTTAAATAATTTAAAATACTATGAAATATTATATATATTATTGATGCCATCATGGCGCAGGCGCGCAATAGGGACTGTAAACTCGACGATTGTAGTGTGGCTCTGTTCGATTCCCATCCCATACCATCAAGGGAATGAAATATTCAAAGTTTTTATTTATTCGCTTTGACAACAAGGTAAAGTGTGACAAGAAATCCGCCACTCAACACGCAAACGGAAACGGGAACGAAAGGGTCTTATTGGGAACGAAGTGTTAAGATATTACGTTCCGTTCCATGTTCACTTTGCCCACCCTACTTTGTGTGAGATACAGCGTGAAGTTAAAAAAATATTAAATAATTAATTACATGCTGATATTTGCAAAATGACATAGCGTGATGTGTCCAAGTCGAAGAAAGTTCAAATATTTTTTTTTCTTTAGCCCCACTTTTAATCCCTAACGTGGTAGCCAAAGAGAAATCCTCAGTCTACTGTCATCAGCATCTTCATATATTCCCTCCGGGGTGCTCTTACACTTTTTGCGTAACCTTCCAAGTAATATCGATATTGTGACCAATCAACGAAGAAGAGTCAACTGAGATCTTTCTTTGACTCTCATACCACTCAACTATTACAACAATCATTTATTATTTTTATATATCATTGAAATTTGGAGGCAAAACTTCGAAATAATGCTTGAGTTGACTCATTTCATCGGTTTTTTTATGAAAGTATTTAATATATAGATTTTTGTTTTAATAATAATAATACATTTTTTATGAATATAATAATTGTAATATACATTTTTCGATTTGTATCTTTACGACGCCTATTCCAATTCATAAACATGGTTTATATATAATTGTAGCCAACCCAGGTTAAGCCAAAAACTCAAAACTATAACCTAAACAAAATCATCTCTAAAGTGACGAATTATGAGGATAATACAAAATACAACCGGCTCGAAAGACCATCAATAAAACTATCAGCAATAACCGATACACAATCGCAATAAACTAAACGCTACTACTGTACTCCGTCTGTGTGAGTGTGTATGAATGTATAAATGTGCGTATACATGTAGGAGTATACGTGTGTGTGCGTGTGTGTATATGTGTGTGTGACGATACGCGTCTATCACGTGATCACGTGATATCGTAAACTAGCCTTAAACAGCTTTGCTGGTCCAATAACGATACTGACTGATTGGCGAGTCGAATTCTGTATGGAATTTTATGAGGATTCACTGATAATTATGGTTTTATTGGTCTGTTGGATAATGTATGTGTAGATATTGACGTTATTAGCTTTTTCGCATGATAATATCTTAAATATTAAAAATTAAAAAAACTTAATTTTTTTTTTTTTTATTTTAAGTTTTTTTTTTATTTTTAATATTTAAGATATAAATCTATTTGACATTTAAATGTACCATTATTGCATTTTTCTCTATCTCTTAAACCACTAAAGCATTTGAAAAAACTTGAAACTTTTATTAAACTCTATAATCTCTTTTTTTACAATTTTGCCCTCTATTGTTTGGCATAATAAAAAAAATTTCTTCGATCATTCCTCATACCATTTAAAAAGACCTTTCTATCTAATGACATCCTAGATTGAATGATCTTTTTTTGTTACATATAATTATGACTCCATTCGCCAAATAATTTTATTTTTCAAAATCATACTTATTCACTTTTTTGCGATTTGGCTACGAAAGACTAAAAACGTATGATAGTTACTAAGAAGCGTAAAATCTCGCTTCATTTAAATATTATACTTTTTTTAAAAGAGTAAAAAATCTTGTTAATTTTATCTTATCTTTGATAAGATAAAATTTTTATATCGTTAATCTAATATGGTATGATGAGTTTACAGGCTTTTCTTACATTTAATTGTCTCGCAGTACTATTTAATTCAATAACAATGGGCATAAGCTTGCAACTGTAGACGCGATAGGTTATGGGATCGATTCCCACTCAAGATAATAAAATACTTAATATATTCATACGATTGTTCTGGTAAGAAGTTCATTTACTCGCTTTGGTAAGAAGTGAATGAGGCAAAGCACGTCGTTGAGTTCTGTCACTCTACACACAATGCCTCCAGGAAATGGTAGCATATGGGGAACGCAAATATTTTATTGGGAAAGGAGTGTCTTAACACAACGTTGACAGGTCCGCTCTCCTACTTTTGCTGGATATAGCGAAAAGATACAAGAAAGATGTGTTAAAAATGATTTAAGACTTTATAAGCTGCGGTCTACTAACCAACTAAAAAAACATAAGCGGTATTTAATAAGAGCGAAGAAAACAATAAATACCTTGATTAGTCCCTACATAATACGCATGTATGCACATCATATGACTGTAAACGTGAGGTTTGTGAGTTCAATTCCCACTGAGCGGAATGAATTATTTTCATTTCTTCGCTCTGAAACAAGACAAAGCCTAGCGGTGAGGTCCACCACTTAACATGCATTGTCAAGAAAATTGGACGGTATTTAATTAACGGAGAGATTTAACACTAGGTTCTCTGAGCCTACCCTACTATATACACGGAATACAGCGTAGAACTAAAAAAAAATATCTGAGCAAGTTTCAAACCAACGACTTTCGAGTTGAAACATAAAAAAAATGTTATTTCCACCAAATCCCATAATCATTTTCGAAACAATCTAAACCATTAATTTAGTTTTAGTCAAATTAAATTTAAATGGTAGCTTACAAATAGTCCGCTAATACAAACAATAATTATTATTACCAACAATAATTACTGAATGTTTATTTGTCAATTACAATATATCCCTTAAACAGTATTTGTGGATTTTACAATATAATATAATTATTAAATGTTCACCTAGTGCAGTGCACATACGGTTAGTTCATTAGGTGGCATGTCGTAAATTCATTTCCGATTCATTTTTCATATGGTTTTTAATTAAGGTTCTGACTTTTTTGCAAAATTATAGGTTCGATTCCAACGCTAGAAGAATGGTTCCGGTTAAATTAATTTCCTCGATCTATGGTGCTAGTGCGTACGTGGATTTTAACAAGAATAAAATCTTGGGATATCTTGACAATTGTCCGTGATTAACATTACACAAAAATGTCATATTATCTATTGTAAAAAGAGTACGTGGCGCGACGACTAGCATCTGTCTGTAAACACGCTGGTAGGTTTGATTGCAATCGGGGAATAAATTATTATAAAACACTCCGTTTCCCACTTTCCGCCGAATTTTCGAGGCATTGCGTACGGAGTTGCAAAACCCAACGTAGCGCTTCGCCTTGTTACCACAGCAAAATAAAGTAATCATTCTATCCCTTGAGTTCAAACCCACAACTGTCACGGTTACAGTCACACGCGGTTCCAATGCGCTACGACGGCCTCAAACAAATATATAATAAATAATTTTGTATGTCCTGTTGTTGCTCGTTAAATTAAATAAGTGAGTCGTTATGTTTAGCTAATTACGGTAAATGGACAGACAAATCGGATAAACATTGTTATATATGAGTTTTACGAGAGCACTGCCTCCCGACCGCGGGTGCGCGCGATAATGGCCACTTGGCTTGGCTGGTTACTGGTATCACATATTTTGTATAGATTCATCATGTTTTAATATATTTTTTTATTATTTTATATTTTTTTGCATGACGCTGCAGTGTCTTTAGGTAGGCAGGATCTTCCTTCGTTCCCTATTTTCTACTAAATTTTCAACAAATTGCTTGTTGAATGGTGGTAATCAACGCCACGTTCAATATTGTTACCTGATGGCATCTCCTAAATTAACCAATAACAAATATTATGCATATTCATATGGTAAAGCAGAAAGGTTCGTTTGTTTTAACAAACTAATCTCAAAAACTACTTATTTGAATAGAAAAAATATTTTTATGTAAAACAGTCTATTCATCAAAGAAGGTTATATGATATTAATTTACATCACGTTAATCATTTCTATGTAAAGCGCCGTACTTTGGTGAGAGTTTCCTCCTGTTCTAAATCCTATATTTATAAACCGCTCTCAACTCTGAGATCAATCTTGAGAGTATTACAATACAACCAACATTCCCATTTGACTTGTATTACGTAATATATAAATTCAGCCATTGCATTTAAGTACGAAACTCCAATTCAATTATTATTCACTTTAAATATAAAATCCACACAAATTTATCGAATACATTGTCAATAAAAACTTTAATGAGGTTAGTATTTTATGCCCAAAAATAAAATGGCTACCGTATCGCATTATAAACCAACCAATGTAAAGTGTACGGTGTAATTATCGTAAAACGTCACATGTTTATGTATTTTTAATTCCGCCGTATATAACCTAGTGTGGTGATAAAATGGCGTACAGCAGTATGGCGGCGATTCGGAAATCGTTGGACAGTAAAGTTGTTTTAATGTGATGGCTTTAGTATCGCGTTGCTGTTTTGCGAATGTATTTTCAACTTTTATTTTTTGGGAATAGATATGTAAAAGAATTGGATAATAATTTCTTTGTTTTTCTTGCGGTCTGCAATGCAGTGACGATTTTTTTTCTGTTTGGTTGAATTTAATGAAGATATTTTACTCTTAAAAATAATACATAACCATTGCATTATTATTGTATTGTATTTATATTTGTTTATTTTAAATAAATAAATTACATGTAATGGAAATGGATAAATATACAAGAACAAAATACGTTTACAACTTTTGAAATAAAAAACAAAATATTTATATTTATGAAAATCAGTTTTTGTCACTATTTATTTTGCAACACATTATAAAAACATGTTATCAATGTTTACCTAAAGTTAAATATCGAAAGCTATACGTAAAAGTTAATCTTCAAACGTCCCCGGGCGGGACAGATTTTGAAAAAACACCTGAGTGACAACCGTCGAGATAACGCCTGTACTTTTGTGGAAGCTTCATACATCACCTTATTACCACGCAGTAAAGTCAAATTTCGCGTAAAATTTATGATAATTTAGTTTGCCTACGTCTTTTCATAGTAAAAACTCTTAAACCGAAGGAATACGTTTGAAATTTCAATTTTTATTCTACACTGTACGAATACTTTGTCATGGGATGGTATGATGACTTTTATTTCATTTAGGTATCTTATTTCAACAGCCATAGAGTTAAAAATGCAACAAACATTTTGTATACAAAAACAGACACATTTTCCAATGGACATGGTGTCAAACGAACAGTGTGTTACGTTATGATAGAATCATCTGACAGTTTTTGACGTATACAAAATATCCATATTAGCTAAAGAGTTCTTCCAATATGAATATTATTTTAAGGCCGCCGTGGCAATGTGAACTATTTCAAAAATGACCAAAAAGCGGAGAACTGAGTGCCGTGACTTTCACACCATTCTGTTCTAATTCCCTCTACCTACCGAACATTCCGTGTTGTATTTTAGGAGCTAATAACTGCTACACAAGTCCTACTACAATACACTAGTCGTACCGTTCCCTACGCACCGCCCAATTTCCGAGACGTTGCATGTTGCGTAACTCAACGCATCATAATTTCATCTTCTTACCAGAACTGAACAAGAAGCTGTGCCGCTGCATAGCCTATTTGCCTCTATTGTTATTTTAATTTAAAAATAACAACATAAATAAACTAATTACAATACGCTCATACCCTCATTTAGTACTAATTAATAGAAAAACACAATACAATACAACCGACCCGTCTCCGCCCGTTTATTCTAATTACAGATAATTATCGTTACAGTTGGATCGCGCGCAATTTTAATTCGCAATGCAGCGGCTAACGAGCGGAACTATGGCTTTTTGATAATGTCATTAATATGGCTTTCATGTTATTGCAGGTAGATGGACGGACAAATCGATATGTTTATGTATATATGATTATAGTTCAAATTAATATATTTGTTGGTTTTGAATTGTATTTATTAAAAAAAAATCTATTACACGCGTTTCTTGGTTAGAAAGGAACGTAGTGTTCCTCTATCCCACAATTTGAACCAATTTTCGAAACATTGTGTTGAGTGGTGGAAGTCACACGCTCCATATCCACCACACCTCAATACTAACATTTTTATTATTTATAGGCAGAGGTAATCTAGTGCTAAGACACTCCGTTCCCCACTTTCTGCCGAATTCTGGAGGCACTGCGTGTTGAGTGGCATAACTCAACGCCGCGCTTAGCCTCGACGCCAGAGCGAAGAAATGGAATAAATTTAAGTAAATATTTCATCTCCTCGAATAGGTATCAAACCCGCAACCAGTTGGTTTTACAATCACACTTCGTGCTGCTGCGCCGCCTCAATACTAACATATTCTAATCAAATTATGATTCATAAATATTTTAATAACATTTTCAGGTATTGTTTCTAGTATTTTATATAGTTATATTAGTTGCTGGAACTTTCATACCAATTAATTATTACCAATGAATTATTTTTAATTTTAAGGTGGTTTGAGTAAGTCGAAAAAAGAATGCGGAAAACAGATTTATAAAGCAAGAATGGGTAAAAAGAAACACAGTGAGATCTCGGTCTCACTGTGTTTCTTTGGGCGCTGGGATCGTAGCATTTTGCCCTAGTTCCTCTTTGGCTACCCTGCTAAGAATAAAACGTGAAACAAAAAAAAAACAAAAAAGAAATAAAAAAAATAAGTAAAAACCTCACTCTCCTACCAAGTCCAACGTATATTTCACTTGTAGTTTTGTGTTTTGTTGAAACACACAAAACTCACATGGCCGGTTTGTCCGGCGATTGTCAAACGATATCGGCGCAATAAACTGCGTCGCAATACGAACGGTTGTCCACACGCGCTGCACTGTAGATCGGGCCCGTGCGGTTTGACGGGGAATTGTATTGAGCTGGGAAGTACTATTATATTATTATAAATTGCTATTAAAATCAAATAAAAAATAAATTAGCTTCACGCTGTATCCCGCAGGGCGCACACAGCAGGGTAGGCAGAGGGAACCTAGTGTTAAGACACTCCGTTCCCCACTTTCTGCCGAATTCTGGAGGCATTGCGTGTTGAGTGGCAGAACTCAACGCTACCCTTGGCCTCGACACCAGAGCGAAGAAATGGAAATATAAATTGCTATTAATATTCTTAATACCGATTAATAATTGTAATTGAGGTCTGCGTGGTGCAGTGGGTCATCGTTTTGTTGTAACGCGACGGTTGTGAGTTCGATCCTCGCTTGAGGGAATCGAAGGAATCTCTATCTACTTCTTTGAACACGAAAGATGAAAAAAAGAAATTTGAAAAACATAGTAATGTTAACATTAAAATTTCCCAAATAGTGCTTCTCTGAATGAAAAAAAAGTAATATATTTTTAATTAACCGTTACTTCCTGTAATAAGTTATACATAACAATGGTTAAACGGAACAATAAGAAGCAAAATTACACAAAATTTTGGTAAAAATGTTCCCTCTCTTAGTTAAGGGTATTGTCTTGACTTTTCTTATATAGTATGTATATTTAAAACTGTTTTTTTTTCTTTTGCTTCAACAAAAATGCTTGTAGTTTTCAAATTATACAAGCTTGCCTTCAGAGTTTTTTTTGTAACTCTAATTGAGGCCGTCGTGGTACAGAAGTACACAGATGATATTTATGGGTTCGATGCACGTTCAGAAAATGAAATATTTAATATTTTCATTCCTCGTACTGTTGATGAGAAGCGTTGAGTTTCGAAACTCAATACGCAATGGGAAACAAGTTAAACAAGTTCACAGGTTCTCTCTGCCTATCCTGCTATGTGCGGTATATAGCGTGAAGCTAAATAAAAGTAAAGCTGATTGTAGTAAATTCAAATATTATACACAATTGAGAAATTCATGGCGAAGCAACGCAACGTCTGAATGGAAACACGATGTAATTCTCAATCAAAAGTATTAATTATTACAAGACAAAGCGCGGTTCTGCATTCCGTCTGGAAAATTTGACGGAAAATGAAGAGCGGACTATGTTTATGCTAGATGCTCTTTATCTACTCTACTAAATGCGGGATACTACTTTTCGGTCGGTTTTGATTAATAGTTGATTCTAAGTAAAAAATAATCTCAGCAGATCACATATTTTTGCATCTGAGAGGCCGCCGTGGCAAACAAGCTCAAGAATGTGTGTGTAACGGAAAGAACGGTGCATGTGTAAGGAACGGAGTGTCTTATCACTAGTTTCTCTCTGCCTTCTCTACTTTGCGCATGAGACAGTGTGAAACTTTCTTTTCTTACATCCAAATCAATTCCTATTTTTTAAATATGTCTGAAACATGACATTTATGTCTGCACCTTTAGACACACTAGCCTTTACGTAATATTACAAGTTATACTATCTTCTACCACTCTAATAATCAGAAATTTAATTAAGGCACTACACCGTCACAAACAGACACACAGACACACCAAGCCTATGACACTCCAAATTATTCTTTTATTTGTTAAAAAGAGTAGTTAAAATTATAATACATCCATAAAATTTAACAACTCTATACAATCCCAGCAGAACTGGCCAATTAAAACAAGGCAAGTCGACGTCGGCCATCTTAAATCTGCCCTCTATTGGCAATATCTGGCGCACCTATTGCACGCGTGTACGTTGGATTTAGCACCCACTGTACACGCCTAAACTGCAGCTTGCCCAGCTTTGTGTTACATTTGTTGAATACATTAAAATAACATATTAGTTTATAAAAGAAAGTATGAGAAATATGCTTTAAAATAGATTTTTCCTTACCCTGGCCATCCTCCAGGAGACCAGGTTCATGATAAATTAACTATCTTACACAAAAATATTTTACAAATTGGACCGCAGTTCCTTATATTAAAGCGATTAACTAAATAAACACTTTGGATTTATAATGTTTAATTATAATATAAAACTATCTAAATACAGTATTAACACAGATATCCTAATAGCCTGGTTTATTCTGTCTATAGAAGAGTAGGCAGTAAGGGGGTTCTTACAGTGTCAAAACAATCCATCCTCCTCTCTTCCTCGAAATACGAAACATTTCAAGTTAAATGGCGGAACTTAATACCGTTTTGTTCTATAAAATAGGAGAAAAAAATATTCCCAAATAGAATATTAAACTTAAAACAGATCAGCACTACAGTCAAAAATCGAATCCACGACATCATCAAATCAACACGCTGCATCTACATAAAATTTGGACGCATCACTAACCCTATATCTATCGATTGGGAAAATTCGACAAGCTATTCTGCGGCCATATAATAAATGGCCATTATAAAATAGAAGGTTAAATTAGAATTTGCTCGTGATTATTTATCATAGTAGTGAATGGTAATGACTCTACTAAATATGATTTAGGATAATCATGTATAGGACGTTGCCGGTGATTCATGTTGCACGCCAAGTAATTATGTTTTACGCTTTTGTTATATTGTAAAGTTGTTTGACATTTTGGGATTACGTAGATTGAAATATAAAAAAAATCATTACGTCAGGCACAATCGCGCAACTGTATACTCAACCGGTTGTGGGTTCGATGACCACTAAAGGAAATTACTATTTTCGTTTCTTCGCCCAGGTAACAAGGCAAAAATAATGCAAAATTCGGCAGAAAATGAGAATACGTACCCAGGTTGAGGTTCCCAGTTTTCCCGTGCCTGCCAAACTATGTACGGCGTGAAGCTAAAAAAAGTAGCTTCGTGTTGTATTTTGCATATAACAGGGTAAGCAGAGGGCCTAGTCTTAAGACACTCCGTATTTTACTTTCTGCCGCGCTTTCGTAACATTATATATTAATTTGTAGGAATCAACGCCGCGCTCCGTCTTTTTATCAGATCGAAGTGAAGAAATAAAAATAGTTTATCCCTTTGAGGAAATCGTTTACACAATTTTCGCGTTGTTATACAGACTCTGTGACGTTGCGCCACAACCACTTTAATGGATATTGTTTTTTTTATATATCAGGACTAAAGCCTGCTATTTTCAAATACTTTTAAAACCTTAAAAGTGCTTTAATCATTTAAATATTACGTGTTCATCCTTAGAATCAAAACCTTTCATATTCACTCACTTGGGTAATGTCTGCCAGAACTTCCAGTGTTTTTTTTTTAAGTTTATAAGTAACTAACTATTTAACACAAATTATCTCTAAAATTGGCCGAATTCTGAAGAAAGTTCCCTCTGTCTACCCTGCTATATGCAAGATACAGCGCGTCCTTAAAAACCTATTTATTATACTTTTAATAACTAACTATTTATTAAGTATCTATTATTCTTTTATAAATGGCAAATACCTGTACTATACTTCAATAAATACTATAGTATACACTACAATACGGAAACAAAATTCTAAAACGCGCATCAATACAAATCAACAAAATCACGTTACCATGACAATTCGGCCGGCAATTAACCGCTCAAACTGCATACGGCACTAAACTGCAAATAAATCGCCTCGTATCGCCGCGATACGATGCTATGAAAGCTTTATACATTACGTTCATTTTGAATATGAACGGCTTTGTCACCGGAATTTGAGATTTGATCTTATTTTATGGGACGTGGGGTCTAATAGACACCATGTGGTAAGCGATAATTTGTATAATATGGGTGGTGATAATTCGTATATATGATAGTTTTGTTTGATCATTTTAATAGATTATTTGCACAATGAGTAGAGAATGGAGTGTCTCTCTCTCTTTATTCTATTCTCTCTGTGACAATAAAGTTCATTTAGTAATATGACTTTGTTTGATATTCATTATCAAGTTAATATTTCGATTTTGAATCAATATATCAGATATCTCCAGTTGAATAAACATGAAAAAGCAACACAGGCATTTAAACTAACTTTGCCTACGTACGAAGCCGATATATTAAAGTATTTCAATATACCCTAAACCAAATTTGAATACACAACCCCCGCACAGCACAATTTCCGATCAAAAACAGACCAAAAACCTAATTAACTCCCATTAAAGCCCTAGCGGACATAACTTACGCTATCACAATCTACGCCTAAGCCATAAAACTAGACCGATCAAAAACTGGCGTACTGAGAGGCATAAATCAAATGTTAACAACAAAACAACTGATTATATTCGCAACGGGACGATAATGGCGGGACGGTAATGAGCGGCCGTATAGCATTATTTTGATTTAATGACGTGAAATAATAACAATCAATACATTGGACTTGGTTTTGGTGGGATTTTGGGAATCTATTAAATATTTGTTATATGTGGTGATAGGAGCGTTTGATGGTATATAAGGGTTACACAGAATATTAACGTTTACAAGGTTGAGATAACTTTATGCCCATTTCGTTTTCTCTTTTTTTGTCAATGAATAATATTTTTTTTGACATAAATAAATATTTGACCACTGACAATTTCATAAAGATTTATTCAATAGATACAGGATTGTTACCACCATTACTAGCACCATAACTTTCTTACTGTAATAAAAAAAATATATATTTAGGCTACTTTTAAGAAAAGCAATAGAAACTTGGCCAAAAATGTTTATTAGAAACTAGTGCCGTTTTCATATGCCTATGCTGGTATCCTTTCTGATCATCACCGGACCATTTTGATGATTTAATGCTGAGATTATTGATTTAAATCACATTCACACTTTCCAACTATGCCACCATAACAATAATTGATAATTATAAACCCCCGACATAAAAAGGTTTAAAAAGTAAACAATTAACTAGAAAATCGATGCCAAAGACCGCTAGATATACACATATTCCCCATTCTCGATCGAGGGATGGTGGGATAAAAATATCATACCAAAAACAAAACATGCGAGACATACTGTATCAAAGATAATTCACTCCATTTTAAAATGTTTCCTCCATAATACATATATGGATTAACATTATTTATATTCATTGAAGAATTTAATCCGCCTATATAGACTATAGGCGGATTTGTTGAGTATAAATTAAAAAGCGAGATATATTTTTAGATTTTTAAAGAGTGAGTTTTTCGAGAGTATAAACTTCAGCTTGATCACTTCAACCCATTCCCCACTCAACATTCTTCACACAAAAAACCAATAAACCATAACCAAATGTAATAACAACTAAAATAACCATTAAATCATAATATTAAGACAAAAAAAAGGCAAAAACCCATTTCACATTTGCCCCCCCAAAGTAAATCACGCAAAAAGAAATTGTACAACATAAACTAGGGTAAACTTATGCCCTTTCATAAACATACAAATCTAGTACCTTAATCTTATTATTTATAGTCCAGTGTAAAGCGTCCGTGGCAATTAAACGCATCCAGTGCCGGCCGTGTATCATATAGAGTAATCCGGGGGACAGAATGATAATAAGAAGAGAAAAAAAAACAATAAAAATAACGTATTACGCCGCGAAGTTCGCTCGGTTGGTGAGTGTTGCTCAGCGAGTGATATGGAGACTGCCGTGCTTTGGTTGTCTTATTCTTTTCTTATGTACATATATATTAGGTGAAAAAAAAATTGCAGCTTTAGATCCCGTAGAAACATTTGCCTACCACACACGACAGAAAGAGCATAAAAAAACTAAATTAATAAAATGTAGTAGTAGGTACATGTATCAGCAAATATTTAAATATTTCATTTAAGTTTTACTTACAAATTTGTTGAACGTAATTTTAGTAAATAAATCAAATTAAAGGTTTAAAATTTTTATGGTTGTGTCGATGTCATTTAAGTTTATCATAAAAAAAATTTGATCCACCCTTACAATATACGTTTCATGTTTCGGACAACAAAAGTGCACGATATCTCCGGAAATGCATAAATTGTTAAAGGGGGAACTTTCTGTAAAAGACATACATGGAGAAGAAATTATGTATTTTTAATTTTTTTATATTTTCTTAGAATTCATGTAAAAGTTTTAAATTTGATTATAAGACGATAATTTGAACGTTATAGATTTGAATTTTTGGGAAAAAGAAGTTATATTCTTTTTTTTATGAATAAACAAAAAATATTTACTTTTTAAAATGATTCTACGCATTGCATATTGAACGAGGACGCTTAAAGCCGCAACAAAATCAAATTTTAATGATATACAACTTTAAAAATATAAAACATTCCACAAAAATTATACAAACAAAAAATGGGTAAATATGTAAATACTTATTTTAATTTGCCTTTTGCAAAGTAAATACAAAGCGCGGCAGCGAATTCTACCACACGAAAGGCTCAAATGTCTCGAATGTCTCGAAAATTATTCAAAAAGTGAAGTGTCTCATATCTTTAGGTTCCCTTTGTTGGTTCCCACCCTCATATATACGGGATACAGGATGAAACTAAAAAAAAACAAAACAAACCATTATCGACTCCACACTTCCTCTCGTATCAAATCCGAGTTCTGTTTACGCTCACTCTTAATATGGGACAAAACTGTTCGTGTAACAACAGTTTTTGTACATTTTATGTTCTGTGACGCCATAACTCAGTAACATGACAAGACGCCCTGAGCCCGTGATATACTTCCAACCCCCCACCCCCCAGAATTCTGGAACTTGCCTTATTTATATAAGGCAGTTATTTTTATTTATACTTCTGTTTTATTGGTTTATTGCGTTACGGATTGTTGATCTCATTCTAGGTTTGTTTAAGAGGAACTGATGATATATTCGTTTCTTGGACTATTTTGTTGCTAGTTACTAGATTTGGTCGGTTGCTCCTTGTGTTAAGAAAGATGCGTTTGCAAACAAATGGGATTTCTTGAAAATTCAGAAATTTTTGTAGAAACATATAGTCTTTGTATGTTTGAATGTATATTTAATTTAGCAAATTTTCAGTCAGTCAGTCAGTATATTTCGTGAATTATTTGTTATTAATTAATCATAATAACTAAAAAAAAAAATTAAGTTACAAAGAAAAATTGTAAGAACCTAGTGTTAAGGCACTCCGTTCTCATTAAGTCATTACCGTTCCCCACTTTCCGCCGATTTTTGGAGGCATTGTGTTTTAAGTGACGAAACATAAAGTTTACCTCGTTACTAGAGCAAGTAAATGAAAATATTACACATTTTATTCCCCGTGTTAGCATCAAACCCGCAACCTGCCGCGCTTACAGTCGCACGCCTGTGCCCCTGCTTCACGACTAGCTAGATAGAAAACAAAATCAAAAACTACCCTCGAAACGTTAAAATCACATCCCCACCCACATCACATCCATAATAAGCACCATACAATTGAACATAACAATCAGAGCAACGTGTTTAGTTTAAAACAAATTTATGATAGTATTTGTTGGTCGTTACAATGAAATACTGATTTAATTACACAGCCACCTCCGCTAAGCAAGCGTTATATATCGCTTCATTCCATACTTGGAATAATAAACATTATCCTTACTTTATATCATTTTACAATTATCTTAGAGACACTTGTGGCGCAATAGTATCTGACGCCTAAGGCAGTGGTTTTGGGTTCGATTGCAACTCGAGAGATTTTTCAAGTACATTCATTTCTCACGGACGGAAAAATGGAGTATATTGACATTAAATTAATTTTATCTATTATCAAAAATAAGTAAGCGCTCTTTTTTAAGAAAGTTAATGAATTTGTTTAAAAAATCAATCAATTCACGCTGTACCGTATATATACTGTATGTATAGGCAGAGGGAACCTAGTGTTAAGACACTCCGTTCCCCACGTTCCCCCGAATTCTGAAGGCATTGCGTGTTGAGCGGCAGAACTTAACGCCGCGCTTTGCCTTGACACCAGAGCGAAGAAATAGAAATATAAATTAAGGTAAATATTTCACCTCCTCGAGTGGGGGTCGAACTTACAAATATTTGGTTTTACAGTCACATTTCGTGCCGCTGCGCCAAGACTGACCTCAATTTAACCTACTGGCATCAGTTTATTAATTGAATTACACATAATATACTAGATGCTATAGACATTTTATCATTCTGAGTATATAGTTAGAGTACAAAAATATTTTAACTACATATTTTTAATAAATAGTAGTTAAAAAACATTACTATTAACAAAATATTCGCACATGTAAACATTTCTAATACATGTAAAAAAAAAATTATATTTAAAAAAATTGTTTATGTGCCCACGAAATTCTCGATATTTTTAATCACTTACGCTTAAGCTTTTATTATAAAAGTTAAATACACAAATAAACAAAGTGATTAACGCTGTTTTCAATCATTTGAGCCGCAATAATCACCTATTAGATAATTACAAATACACTATATAGATCACGTCTTTAAATAAACAGGTTAGGAAAGAGATAGATATAGAATATATAATAGGACGGGACACACTTCAAAACCAGTTTAAATCACACCATCCGCGAGTACACTGCAAAAATGACTGCAATCATAGATATCGATGATATTCTGTCAGAAAATGAGCAATGGAAGAAATTGGGAGAAGAATGGGGAATACCTATAGATTTGGAAGTCGATACCGAAGATGACACACCAAGAATGAAACCAGTGTTTAGTTCTTTAAATTTAAAATCACCTACGTTTGATTCGTCATTTCTTTTCAAGAAAGTCAGAAGGAAGATTGGAAGACAGTTATCGAAGAAATCAACAAATTCTGCTCTGGAATATAACGATTTTATCAGCCATTTAAGAGAAGACCCAAGTAAGGAATCTTCAAAACAGTTTTATTTCGTCAATGGACAGATAACTTCGGCGGCTTCCATCGAAGAAATTTGTGATAAAATAGACGACATATTTAAATCTATTGAGCAGCTTTGCACGAGCACTATTAAGAAGAAAGTTCCAGATGTGGTACAGTGCAGTATATCAGCAACAGATCTTTCTTTCGACGATACTAGGGAGATGACAAATTACAGTGAAATAGAACGGCATATAGATGAAGCTTTCGAACAATTCGATGTGACTGGAATTGAAGGCGTGGATCAAACTACCTTGGACTCTGTGACAACTTTGGTTAGAAAATTTAGTAATGCGTTAAACAATCCAGCCAATCGTTGTAGTCCAAGAAGAAGGAAAGAGTGTTGTGAGAAGTTTAAAGATTTGGCAGATTTTTGGAAAAATCGAGCTTTTGAATGTAGTCAGTGAATAAAATGTGGGTAGGTTATTAAATTATTATTTTTATTTTAATAGTGATAATGTAAGTAATGTATTAGTTAATTTTATTTTAGGTACATAAAGTACTAGTTATATTTGAGTAATAAATTCATTTTGAAATTATTAAATAAATAGTTTAAATAAATATGTTGTATCATTTATCCCTTTATTGTAAAAAATAATATGTAACTTGTCGCTTTATAAAAGAATTTACTATATATGGAAAAAGATCAAACGAAACTAATTTAATAAGTTAACATTATTTTGATAAATAACAAAAAAAATGTATTTAAATATACAAATAAATATTTTTTTAAGCTTACTTAAGCTAAGGGATAATTAAGGGAAAAAAAAATAATTATCTATAGTATAATAATATAAAATAGTATAATTATATAATCTTATCAGAATTATATTAAACTATATATTTATATCTTTTTATTTTATAAATGTTATATTGCAATATATTATTTCTTCAAAGTATAGTTTTTATATTTTTGTAGTTAATATAAATTCAAATACTGTTTATATATAACGTTTATACAGAATTATACCTCACCGCCGTTCTTTGCCTTGGTATCAGAGCAAGGAAATGAAAATATTAAATACTAGTAGCCCCGCGCGGCTACGCCCGCTTCAACTAAATGAATATTTACTTCGTGTATTTAAGAAAAATCGTTTCCAATTTCAGGATACGGTAAGTTTACGGGAATAACCTTATAGATCTTGATGTCGCGAAGGAATAAAGTTAATAAACTGAAGTTTTTTAACTTTATTCGTTCTAAGGCGTATGCAATCATTTTGTATAAAATTAACTAGAAATATAATTGTCTTTTTTAAATGAAATATAAATATGTACATTTTTTCCTTTACTTGTAAGATCTTACTTCGCGCCAAAGCTTCACGCTGTTGCACATAAAACACTGTAAAAAGATTGAACCTAGCTAGCAAGTATTATTGTTATCACTCTCCGTTTCCAATTTTTGAGCCCAGTTGAGTTATGGAACTTAACGCCGCATTTGGTCCTGTTTCCAGAACCAGCAAATGAAAATAAGTCTTACACGAGTAAAAACACGAAGAAAACGAACATACAACCGTCGTGTTACAGTCAACAACTGTGTACCGCTGCGCCACGACAGCCTTGTTTAACAATGATCAAACATTATTCTAAATAATAAGAAACTAATAAACAAATTAGAAAACCCAAGACATCTAACACAGCGGCATCCCAATCCAAATATCAATAACACTTAAATACTTGGTCTCGCATAAACAAGACAAATACACCTATTACTTAATTACCTGAACGCAACTAATAGAAATTCATGGTTTATTAGGCAAAGCGCGGTACGTTCGTCCACAGTGCAAGTTGAGCGCTAAATCATGGCCAGCGCCTGTGGACCTATGGGCAGGAATGTATTGGTGGATATTTGGGACGGGGACGCGGCGTTTGGTATTGTGGTTCAGGGCAAACTGAACGAACGAACGAATGTAGTGTTAAGATACTAAGAAACACTTTATTGAGTGGCGGGAATCAACGCCGCGGTTTGTTTTGGTACCATGTGAGGAAATTAAAATAATTAATTTTCTTAAAAATAGAATTTATGACTATCACGTTAACAATAAGATGTTGTACCTCTATGCCAAGATAGTCCTAGCACTGTAGCCATAATTAGTGACATTGTCAGAATGATTCCATGGGTTTTGAGTCAAAATTTCTTAGGTTTTCTTTTAAATCAATTGCAGAGTCGTAAGGGGCAACTAATGTTAAGGCATATTTTATCAATTTTAAAGCGATTGTCTGCACTTGGATCGCAAGTCTCTGCTATGAGCTAATCACCCTGTAACGTGGCGTGCACGGCACCAACACGGTAAATGCTTAGTAGTTTCTTATCTTGACGAATGTAAAAGGGTAAATATTTCTTTTTCAATATAAACATTTTAATGGAATTTGACGCCTTACGCCTTTATTGCAATATAAAATCGAAGTCAAATATTTTTTAAGAAAAAATCCTAAATAATTACTAAAACTATTAGAAAACGAAATAGAACGATTTTCTATAAGTTATAATTGTAATAAAAAAATAATTAAAGAAACAATACAGTATGAATCAAAATCGAAAATACATTTAATATATATTATAATGATAAAATAATAAAAATATTTTTATTTTATGCTGCTATAATTTTATGTAAGCTTAGAAGTAAAAAATATAATAACAGCGTGTCAAACACAACAACACGTCCGTATGTTTTCAATAACCCGCGCACTGACCGTAAGCAGAAACTTATTCCTCTTGTTCTGAGAGTTGGGCAGTTTGTCAATTTATGAGGCCGGCACAATAGCACGAGTGAAGGCAGATCCAGTTAATTTAGTTACGTTATGGGATAAGAACAAAACATTATACTATATCCTTTATTTAGTTGTTATACCTATCTTTAGCTTACCTTGTAGTAAATATGGCGATAGATGTGCGGAATCGTCTTGTTTTTATCTTAGGTTGCTTATGTTTTTTATAGCTTTACGGTATATGCAGAGTGCCGCATATGCATAGTACGCAGAGTAAAAAAAGTTTTTTATTTTGTTGTAAATTTTCAATAAATATTGATGAATTTTGTATTGAGCGGTAATCGAATAAAGAACTCTCTAGTGCCCCTGCGTCACGACTGAATTTATATAAATTCTAATAATTAAATAAAAGTTTATCTGACAGAAAAATATAACACCTTTTCAAGACTGTAGGAAGTTTTTTAATCTTATAGGCATCGAACTCACACTTTCCACCTTCTACATATATACTTTACCGATACTAATGCGAATATGTAAAATCTAATCTGTACTAACACCCAAATTCTATCAACTCACGTTAACAAACGGTTTCAGTATGAATCTAGTGTTTAATTAGGTGCCTAAATTGTGGTTGCGGACAGCGACTGCTCTGGACAAGTTATAGCAGGTCGGTGAGTGACAGGATAATCGAAATGGATGTAACTTCTTTTTTTACCTTCACGATGTATCCCACTAGCAAAGTAGGGTGTTAGAGGGAACCTTATGCTATATTTAGCAGTCCGTTCCTTAGTTTCCGACCAAATTCCGGAACATTGCCTATTCAGCGGCGGAATTCAACGCAACTTTTTGTGAGTATGTTCTTACTAGAGTGAGGAAATGAAATTAATTCATCACCTTAGGTGGTAATCGAATCCACAATCGTCACATTTACAGTCTAACGCTTTGCCACTGCGGTACGATACTTAGCAATAAATTGTGCAAACCGGAAAGTCTTTTGATAAAAGTTTTCTTGAAAAAAAAACACAGTGTCGCTCCATTAGTGACGTCCACGTCCGCCCGCGGGCCCGCTCTCAATCAATTTGGGCGAAATCACCGAGTGAAGTGTTTTTTAATTAATTTTATGAGTGAACAGCGCTAGGATAAGGGAAATAGGAAGTAGAAAAATAGCTTTTTTGGCCTGTTTTCTTTTTTTAAAGTTAAAATGTTTATTTTTTTCGCATGACAGTATTTAGAATTAAATTTATGTTTAAATTGGCTGATCATTGTTATTGCTACTTTCTAAAAACGTTGTAAATTTTGTACGGATTTGTACATTTTTTATACTAAATCTTAAGGAACTTAATCGTCTATAGGAAATTTATTATAATACTTAACATATTACTCTTTATAATTGATTCTTATCAAGCAAGTGTCTAAAGGTGCCATTATCATTAATTAAGAATCACGAACCTCCTCCTTTTTTAAGGTCAGTTATTAATCGATAAATATATTTGATGGAAATTGTTGATATTGGTATAATTACCACCAGAAACACAAAAAAAAATAAGAGCTACGTAGAAAATATAGGTAAATATAAAAGGTTCCCACCATCTAATGGGTACGTATTTTCTTAAATATTAAAATTTAAATATTTTGACACTAGATAATATTCCCACGTGAAAAGAAAGACTAATCAAGGTACAGGTACACTTAACATTTATTAAAGAGTAAATTTAATGAAACAAAATACCTGAATAATAAATAATTTTAGTCACCACATCTCTACAGTTTTCCCGTTCTTGACACCGTCCACGCACTAATTCAATATGGCCGACGTAAGCCATTTGCGTTCGCGCTTGACGCATCGCCCGTAAAAAAATCAATTACGATTTTTTGATAGCGGTCACCAGGTAAATGTATGTGGAGATACTATTCTATGGAAAAATATATAATATATCTTTGACTTGTATTCTTGCATTTATTAATTGTTGGTCATATAATATAGGTTTTAATTACGTGATAACTAAAGAAACTTAAGTTTGTGGGCGTATGCACTCATTTTGTATGAAATGAACTCAAAATACAAGTTTGTAATATTTTTTTATGAAATATCCATATATTTCCTATTTAGATTTTTTTCCTTTATTTGTATATAAGTTTTCACTTTGTGTCCATTTTCATAACTAACAAGACGACGAGAGGTGTGCTACAGGTGTTGATTACGTGACAAAACTCATACAAATGCAGCAAAAACTATGCCTAAGCGCTCGTAACTCCTGATTGCAATGACTTGTTTATATTTTTTTTGTGCCTCAAGGGACTGTAGACTTAAATATTTAATATAATTTATGCTTGACATCTCTACGCGATCTCGAAATAAAAAATCTTGACAAACAAACAACAAACTGATTGATCCTATAAGTCTTCCATATTTTTCTTTTGAAGTACGTATCTCTGAAATCAAAAAGGTACATTTATTTTAAAAAAAAGGTATAATATATGGTAAAATCACTTCATATGTCGAAATTTTTGTTTTAACAATTTAGTTTAAAAAATATACATTTCTTCATTGATAATATATAAAAAATTGGAAAAGCCGTCTCCATCCTCACCTACACTGTCTATACCGGACATTTTTATAAGCGGCATTTCACACGACGCAAATTGACGTCACAATCTGGAGTTAATGCGATGTGAACACGGCTTTATATGACACGTGACCAGGTGATGACAAATTACTCGCCTTGATTCCCGTAAAAAAATGGCAACACTTTATCATTTTCTTGATTACACGAGTGTTGATTTGGATTTTTGGCTTTTTGTTAATTATGTCAATGTGACAGATTAGGCGGAAATGACGGAGGTTTTAATAAAGTTTATATTAAACCTTGTAAATGAAATTTGAATAGTAATAAGATTATATTTATATGTAGATGTATAATTTTATAAAATAAATAATTTATTTATAGGCAAATAATAAAGATTCATCCAATTATGCTGCATCCATACAGCATACTAGTGCTAGTAGCCACCTGCAACTTAGTTTTCGTGAATCATAAAATGTAAACACTCATTATTTCCCATTTCCGTTAGATTTTCAGGAAATCTTTATTGATCGTAGGTAAAGTTGGTTAAATAAAAATTTAAAATCAGCTTCACGCTGTATTCTGCACACATCAGGGTAGTAAGAGGAAATCTAGAATAAGAGTCCGTTCCCCACTTTCCACCATATGTTTCGAGAAATTACGTGTTGAGTGGAGGAAAGTAAAATGTGAAGAAATAATAATTCATTCTCTTGAGTGGGTTTCGGGAACCTAATGTTACAATACTCAAACACACAACAAGTGGGAAATGGAAGAGTATAAATGGGGACGCCATTTATACTCTTCTATTCTCAATTTTTACCGAATTCTGAATACACGATGTATTGGGTGGCGGAACTAAACGGCGCGATTTACTCCGTTACCAGAGTGAAAAATTAAAAATATTAAATATTTAATTTACTCGAGTGTAAATCGAACCCACTATTGTGCCCCTGCGCCCCACTGCCCTCAAGCCTTCCTTTTCATAAATACCAATGATAAATTTCAATTTTAAATACAAACATTAGAAACACCTAACTTAACGAAACCCAAAACCACTTAATATTGTACCTATATGTACACATACCACTTATTATATCACAAACCGACATACATAGTTCTATATATATATAATTATTGACATGCAGCCATTACATTGCGTGTGCGCATTAACGACACCTGCGCCTAATGTATGTACGTAATAGGCGATGATTTACTAACCGCATCAAGTTGGATCATCATTTGAATTATGGCAGAGAAAGTCTATATACGATAGAGGCTATACTGGCACAGCGGTACAGCGTCTGCTTGTCAATGCGATGCTGGAGGATTCGATTCTCACTTTTTGGAATGAACTATTCATTTGCTCGCAATGGTGACAGAAAAGCGACCCGATGACTTCCGCCATTCTCAAGTCACTAAAATAGTGTTTTTTTTAAAAATGGAGAACGAAGTGTCTTAACACAACGATTTCTCTGGCTATTACAGAATGAAAGAAAAATAAATTTATATACGATAGAGGCTATTATTACGCATTTTCTCAATGCAAAACGATAAATGAACTTTTAGGTGTAATGTAGAAAATAAGTATTTAGTATTATATTCTTTATTTAACCATTCTCGAAATACAAAGCTGGCTACATCCGCCACTCACTATGCAATGTCTCGAGTTGGTACAGAAGACGGAGACTAGGATAATTAGAAGTAAAATTCTCCAAAACAAAAAGATCTCTCTCTTACAACGATAAGAGAAGCAGTTCCGAGAGAAGATTAATGAGACGTCCCCATTAGTAGACTGAACAAGCAACAATCAAGCGCTCAATCGGCCGGTGTCCTCGCCTCCCACAAATTACTTCAGTTAACGTTGCTTACCGGGCATCACCTGAACTCAATCGACTTGGATATTGGTTTACTGGAAAGGATTTGTTAGATTTGGATTTGTTTTTTTTATTTTAGATGATAACATGTTACAGCACAGTTTAAAAGAGAGCGTCGTGGCGCAGAGGTGCGTTTACAGAAAACGCAAACTATTGTAGGTTCGATTTTAACTCGAAGAAATGAATTACTTTCATTTCCTATCTTTAGTAGACAAATCATTGTTCACAAATTGATATTGATGTTTATGTTAAAGGTTGTAATTATGGCACTTTTTTATATATAAATTTCTGTTTACCAGTTAGCACAATGGATCTGTTTAACAGTGGAGCATTCAATAGAATTACAATAAATAAATACATCAAAAACTAATAATTATGGTTCGATCTGACGCCATTGTCATGGTGCATGGTGACTATGCGAAGGTTTTTGCTTCGAATCTTACTTGAAAAAATGAAAATGAAATATTGATTTTTTTAATTTCTTGATAACAAGGCAAAGCATGGTGTTGAATTCTGCCAATCAACATTCAATGCCTCGAAAATTCGGCGGCACTTGGGGAAAAGACTTGGAGGAGAGAGAAGTATCTTGGGAAACGGAGTATCTTAGCACTATGTTTCTTCTCCCAATCCAACTATATACTAAAAAAAGAAAAAAATATAAAGATTACTAGAGCCTAGTCATAAAACATGAGCCTAAATAAATATAAATTATCCAGGTGGCCATATCTAGAATATCTGACAGAAGAACCTATCAATTTATGCTGACAATAAAGCGATGTGAACACAGCCGCGAATTAGACGAGACTGTTGGAGATATGGGCCACATGTGTCACTTTGGGGCCAATATTGCTGCGTCAGTATCATGTTGGCCAATGTTGGTCATGGTGCTAGGTAATTATTTATGTTGTTTTAAAAAATATTTCTTTTGCTTCTAGTAAATGTAATAATGTGATATAGTGATAAATCATTTTATAACAATACTACAGACATTCGGCCTGAGATCGTAAATTTTTAAATGAAATTAAAATTAAATCATTAACAGACTAGGTAGAGGGGGCCTTATGTTAAGACACTCCGTTTCCCACTTTCCACCGAATTTTTGGAGGCATTGCGTATTAAGTGGCGAAACTCAACACCGCGCTTCACCTCCATACCAGAGCGCAAAAATAAAAAAAATTTTAAACTTTTCAATTTTTATTCTAAACCTGAGGCTGAGCAAAGTAAACGATATTGTTTTCCTTCTTACAATCAGAAGCTGTACCGTGGCATTGCCTCAATATATTTAAATTCCAAGATAAACAGTAACAAATTACAAAATTAATTTCCACCATCCACTTTGCCAACTCACATTGTCTATTGAACCACCAAGCACCAAGTATTAACATCTAATACCAATATATCAACCGTCCGCCAGCCCTTATCAATTTATAGTCTGGCTGTATCGAAACTTGGTCCCCACAAGTGCATCTTGTATGCAAGTTTCATAATAAATTAAAACGTGTGTTATTTACTACCAACTGCTGCTATTTACTTATACCTAGAAGACGCTAGAGATATGTATATTATAGTTAATTTTGGCAGTTGAATCGGACATCACAATTTATGTATATATCTTAAGTTTTCATTGAATGATGTGGTAATTATGGTTTTTGATATAAATGGACATCGAATCCTGTACTTTAAGTCTACAACTTGCCGCGTCTATTTTACTTGGCAGGAGCACGTACACGCGAAAAGTTGTGAGTTTCATTACCACTAGACTGAATTAAATATTAATATTTAAAATACGCTTTAACTTAGCATTGAATTCGGAATTCTTTTATGGGACAATATCTACGCTTTTCTTTAATCACGGTTTAAAAGAGTTGTGAAAAGACGTGTGTGTTAAAGGTTATTAACAAATTAATAATATGATTTTATAAATAATAGCACGCTTTTGGGAATGAAATGCTCGCTCCAGTCTTTTTCAATGTTTCATTGTCACTAATAATTCAACATACATTTGTATAAAATTGATTTCTTTCCAGGATTGAGGCATTAACTTTAGTTGTAAATTTTTTGACGTTCAGAAAATGAAGAGTCTAACTTCTTACTTTATATAAAACTGTGCGGGAAATATCGTGAAGTTGTTTTTTTAATTAATTTATTATTTGTTCATCGCTTTCAACATTTACAAAATTGTACTGAACGCGTAGTTGTATATACAAATCTTATTCTGGAAATATTTTTAAATATTTTTGTTCTACTAGTCTAGTTGAAGCGTGACGTGAAACTTAGCAATCAAACACCCGGTATATTTAAATAAATGAAGAATAAAATATCAAAGAAAATTACAGCATTTTAGACAGTAGTGGCGCAATGGCACATCGTCTTACTGTAAACGCGACAGTTGTAGGTTCGATTCCAACATGGGGAAATGAGTTATTTTTATTTCCTCTCTGTGGTAAATAGGCAAATGCGAAGTTGAATTTCACCATTTTATGAGCAATTTCTTAAACATTGAGCGGTGTTCAGAAAACGGATTGCTGTAACACTCAGTTTTCTATATATATATATCTTGAAAAAAATCTAAAAATATGAACAGAAGAGTTTTTCTGAGATTGTTTAATCGTAATAAGGTTATATCGATAACCAAAAAAATACCATAAACACAAAAATAAATACAATAAAAATATTTTAAAAATATTTTTTTATATACATAACAACCGTTACTCAACTATAACATAGCATGATATCGCATACTATCGCGCCGTATCGCATCGTACGATGCACCTGGGAGTGAATTAGCGCTGACATGTTTATGTTCGCTGCGGCGTTATTACGCCACTTTTCATAGTAATTAGCTCGAAATGGTATATACGCTTTGTAGGTAGCTTGTAATAATGTAATAAGGTGGTAGTGGTTGAATGCTTGGAACTGGATATAGGTTCTATTTTTTCTTGAGGGAAAGTGTAGCGGAAAATAATAGAATTTATTAATATAAATATATTTTTTTTACAACTATAGCTTTTTTCCGCATAACAGGGTAGTCAAGGGTTCAGTTTGTTGAACTCAACGCCGTGCTAAGTCTTGTTTGCTTTGCTTATTGTTGGTAAAATGCAAAAAATGGAGAAACGTCTTTGCCAAATAATGGGACTTTATTAAACGCAAAATGTCTGGGTGAGTGTGATAATGCGAAGGGTCTTTTTACTAAGGCGAGGATATGAAAATTTGTATCAAGTGGGGAATCCAACTCACAACCATCGCGTTTACACTTAAGCAAGTCCCACTGCACCACAACACCAATTTACAGATATTACAATACAAATTATATTGAAACCAAAATCATACCTACATACATACATTACACACTATTTTCCAAACTTCAAATACATTCAATTAGCCAGTCACCTTACACAAAATTCCTCTCCAAATTAATCTTACCACCGCCGCCCAACACTAACAGAGTGGGATGACCATTCTTCATTATACAAAGGAACTGGCCTTTTGTCTAGCGGCCGTTCATTTGTGATTGTTCACTACACTTACTGGGACCTGCGGGGTTATTCTGGATATGGAGATTTGAATTTTATAAGATGTTTTTCCTTATATAAGTATTAGTCAATATATTAGATATTTAATTCAGGACAATAATAATAATTCACAAAGATTCCGGAGATGACAGCTCCTTGCATATCTCTTTTTTTTTTATTTCACTGGTCTGCTCTTACAGTGGCTTCCGAAGCAGGATATTCTCTGAAAATACGCTTACAAGGCGTACGATACAGTTAACCAACGTCGTCATGTGGATCTAGTGTGGGTTTGGACTCCGTTATTAACTTTTGACATCATTATCTTTTTGGTGCATTTATACTTGATCACATATTTAATTTAGAAAAGATTGTGTTAACACAGTTTTAGTGTAAGCCTAATGTTCTCATATTCCATTCTGCACAATTTATCGATTTTGCGTGTTCAAGTGGCGGAACTCAACGCCACGTCTTGCTCAAAGCGGAGAAATGAAAATTTTATATTGTATTATAGCTTTACAAACGCTGTACCACGACACCCTAATATATAATTAATTAAACATTCACAAAATATAAAACAAATATATCAATTAAAAGTAAATAAATCGAAATTCATTTACAGAATACACCGGCTGTCGCTCCAACCCTGTCAACGAATCCACAATACAAGCTGACTCGGTGTCAACGGGCAACAATGAAATGATTAATGTATGGCCGAGATTCGATTTGTAAGAGTGTCCTGCATTATTAATTAACACATTATATTGTATTTCTGTTTGTATGTATGTATGTAGTATGTGTGTGGAGAAGAAATTGTTTTTCTACCACTGGGGATAGTCTCTGTGTTCAAATTGATTTGCATTTGTAAATATATTTTTATTTTTGTGTAAATAATATGATTGTAACTACTTCTGTAGTTAGTCGTGGCGCAGTTGTCTGTTCGATTCTCGGTCAAAAGGAAAATGAAATATGTGATATTTTCATGTCCTCATTAGCGAGGCAAAGTTTCAATATTCAACACACTACGGCTCTAGAATTTAACGGAAAGTGGGGAAAAGATATGACGATGATTAATGGTAAGGGAATTCCTATCACTAAATTCCCAAGGTTTTCTACTTGCCCTGCCATGAGCGGGACAAGAAACCGCGCCTCTAGCAAACCGTGTAATTTTTTGGTAAGTAATAGTGAACTTGCTAACGCGAAAAGAAAAAAATGGGAGATACAATCTTTTTGTAAACTTTCTCCATATTTAGTAATAATAATTAATAGAAAAGGCAAATTGTACAAACAAATATTTTTTACTTGTCGTTATGACTGTGGGTACAGTGATAAATTTAACTTTTTGACCCGAGATTATCTATGGAATACCCAATCGTAACAAATGCTAATGCTGTTTTTCGTCATTATTTTAAAATAAAGTAGACAAAGTGAATATAAATTCAAAATACTACGATCTCTATTTTGGCCCAAACTCGAGATATTTCGTGTTGTGAATAAAGATATTAGTAGGTAGGCAGAAGGAACCTGGTAACCTAGTGTTAAGACACTCCGTATTCATTAAGACACTTCCATTCCATAGCGTAATCAGCGGTGGAGCTCTATGCCACGTTTTGCCACGTTACCAGAGCAAAGAGAAATAAAACATTTAATATAAAATTTCCTCTAGTGGGAATCGATCCCACAGTCTGTTACATATACAGTCGATTGCACCCCTGCGCCACTACTGCTCTCATAATTAAATAGTTTATATATTATTAATTATACCCGCTAGTGGAGCATATCACCTCTACTAATATTAACCAATCGAATCAAAGGAAATCTCTTCAATTACACTAAACGGCAATCTCGGCAAGTGACAAAACAAACTTCCCACGCCGGCACCAGCTCAAACCGCCTTAAACTGCTTTAACCGGTGTGAACCGGTTCAGGATAGCTGAGCTCCATTTACATAAAGTTCTAGACTTAGGTTTGTCTTAATTGTTCTGCGTTTGTGATATCTTGTCTTATTTAAATACGTGCTTACATTTAAAAGTCAGTTAAAATAAACTTTAAATGAAATATATTTTATATACTTTTTTTACAAACACTTTTCGTGGTTTCCAAGAGACGCACGATTAAATCTTACTGCGTCAAAACGTTAAAAATTTTTTCCTACTTAATATTTTTCTTAAAATATTAAATATGGTTAACGAAAGGAGTGGATATCGTTTCCCAGAGACAAGAACTGACAAAATCAATAAAAATAATTCAATTTTAATTGAAGCTTAACTATTTACAGGGCATATACACAAAAAAATTGTAAAACATAGTCGGAAATTATACATTTAAACTATGTTAACAATATAACTAATTTTTTTTATATTTTTAATAATAAAAATTGTAACAAGAAACAAAATAAAAAGCAAATTCTAATCATCTTAAAACCAAGGCCATCTTTGTATCATCCTGTTTCCTAAGAAAAACAAATTCGTCCGACGATTAACACCACTCAACACGCAATGCCTCTAGAATTGGATAAAAAGTGGAGAACGGATGTCTTAACACCAAGTTCCGAGTGACCCCGCTAAAGTGCGGGATACAGCGTGAAACTAAAATAAACAACTCCATATCCACACTAGTTCATAATACACGAAACAAATCCAACATTTCACCAAACCAGTTATAAAACAGATACCCAAATGCAGCTGTGCACTGATCCATGGCGGCTAACACCTAACACGCTGCATTAAACACGCTACAATCTTTACTAGTACATTTGGGACATTTGCGATTCTATGGAGCCACACTGACATTTCGCTAAAAGGGTACAGTAATTGTCAGCCTCTTTTATTTTTACTCGATCTAGTTTACGCCTCGTTGGTTCTAAAGATAACTATAAATTTACATGTGAAATTACTTATTAGGTGTTAGCTTTTAAAATATTTTTTTTTCTAATCCCATCCCCATCGGTTTTGGCCTCGATCTGTTTTTTTTATACTAGATGGTTGTTATTAAAATTGCGTGTTTATTGGTTTTTATTAGAAGCAAAATTTTTAAGTGTTGTTACGTGACTCGAGGTCGTCGTGACAAGTGACAGTTATGAGTATATTTTTCTGCAGGAGTAAAATATTTTTAAGACACACCTGACTTCCCGTTCTCCATTCTATGCCGAATTCTGGAGTCAATAAGAGTTGAGTTAAGAATTGGAAATTTTCAATATCTCATTTCCTCGAGTGGAAATTGAACCCTCGAACCACTAGGTTTGCCGGCTGGGTGGCCTTAATTAAACTATTAACAAAATTACAATACTATCAATATTCAACACAAAGGTACGTCAAATTAGTTGTTGTTCAGTGGCATAGCGCGCGAACCGCAAACGTAACAGCAGTGCAAAGTTTACGAACTGGATTCCGCCGGATTATACCGGTATCTGGCGGCGTGATCCGGTTGGAACTGGTTAAAACCGGTTAGAAGCAGTTAGGTGAGATCGCGAGGTTTACAATTGGTATTATCGCAGCGCAATTGCGGTAGGCGGGTGTATGAATGCTAGTTACTAGCTTGATGTTAATTTGCGGCTTTCGTTGGTTAGATTTATGAGATGTGTTTCGTTATTTGAGCTTTGCAGGATGATAGGTATTCTCATTTGTTCAATGTCGATCAAATTATTATATATTTAATGTTAGAAACTTCCTATTTAATATTTTTTTAGTATTATACAATCGAAGATTTTTTAAGAGATCTTTTGTCTTCTGGGTTCGACAACCAGTGCATCTACTGGAGTGACGGTTGTGGATTCAATGTCCACTCAAAGGAATATTTTTTTTTTCATTTATTTGCTCTAACAGAAAGACAAAGCGAGACACAGTTCCGACAGTCAACACGCAATGTCTCGAAAATTTATGGACCTAATTTTACGTTATTATTTATGTGTCGTAGCACTGAGGGGACCTCTCATCCTACTGTACTATGTGTGAGTTAAAGCGTAAATTGTATGAAAGCTGCAACCTAGAACTATCGCAATGTCTCATTCCGCTCCCACTGCAATTATAGCAGAAAATAAACTTAAAACATCATATAAAAGGATAAGCAATTACAATTAAATATCTAAATACAGGTGATATATAAATCAAACCATACATAATCCGCATTCATATTGATTCAAATCATCAATTTAGCTCACCGGCTACAGGCAATCCAGCTAAAGCATACGCTCTTAAATCAATAGGTCTTTGTTCAGGTATCCTAAGTGCCATCGAGGCCTGATTTAATATAATGGCTGTACACATTAGACGATCAATTGGTCATCAATTGTTAGGTTAATTTGCAGTAAATACGCACTAATCTCACACGTCAATGGTAGATTCGGTGACGACGTGTTCATATATTGAAGTTAGTATAAGATTCTAACTGGCTGACCGACTGAATATTCTAGAGGATTAACCAAATTTTCTAGCCCTGAAAAGATAGTATGGCGTTAAGTTACGCCATTCAAAACGCAATGTCTATAATTAAGGGGGAAAAATGAAGCAGCGAGTATCCTGATATTAGTTATATTAATAATATTCAGTAATCATTACAGAATTATTAGTTTTCATAATTAAAATATAATAAAAGCCTTGATGTGTAGATTTATAAGCTACGTGCCTCCACAGCAAATTGTAGGCTAGGCCAAAAGTATATAGTGTTCAGACACTTCGTTCTACGCTTTCAGAAAAATGAAGCGGAGAAGTGAACAAAAATGTAATAAAAAAAGAGTAATTATTGAACCGAAAACCTTCATTTATAGAACTTATTGTAAATAAAAATTATAACATTCTATTACCATGTTCAATTCGTATATTATATTTTTAATTGTGGATGTGGATGTTCTGTTGTTAACTTTTTCGCTCAGTAGCAAACAAAATAAATAAAACTAAACTAACGTTGTAATTAACGTGTTGCCCATTTTTCTTCCCACAATTAATTCACAGTATTGTACCTTATAAATTGCTAGACCGTGTCTCATGGCGAAAACGACCTATCAATACGTTATAGCCATTTAAAAAGTTTGAATTAAAATAACAAACATTCAAATTTTATTTTGTCGATAAAAATGGACAATTCAAAAAATATTGTGTGTTATAGCCAAATTGTTTAATATAATGTCAGAAGTTAACATCATCATGGTGTAGCAGCACAGCTTCTGACTTTGTACCCGACTATTTATTTTTCTGGCTATTGTTACAAGACAAGGGTTGGCGTTGAGTTCCACAATACAAAATGCAATGTCTTGAATATCGGGTAGATTATGGGATAATGGAGTGTCTTAACTTCCTCTGCTTTCTCCTTGCTGAATAGAACGTGAAACTATAAAAATAGCTAATCACTATGTTAGTGATTCACGTCAATATGAGTGACATTTCTCTTTCACAATATTTTTTTAAAAACACAAAGAATATATAATCACTATTGTCCCCAAAAAACGTGTAATAATTAGCACTCCACCCATTTTTCTCCCCACAATTGATTAACAGTAATGTACCTTACAAATTGCCAGGCCATATCTCACGGCGACAACGACCTATCAATATGTTCTAAAGCCGTATAGCCGGCGTAAATTGAGACGCTCGATTTACTGGCACTGCGCCTCAAGACGGTACACGTTGTCTGTCACTGTGGATTAACTGCTACACGGTCGGGACATTAATTGGGAATGGACTGTGTCTTGAGGTAGCCGATTTGAATCTGGGTCTTTTGGTTGTTTATTGTTTGGGCATAAAGCTGTTGATACATAGAAATGTGTTTCAATGTTAATTAATTTGTATTAATTATATAATACAATTTTTTTTTTGTGTGATAATATAAAGCACGATGTTGTTTCGTAATTTCGATTTAGTTGGTATTGATAGTGTTTTATCAGGCTCCCTCTGCTTTGTCTGTCGCACTTGCGAGAGCAGAGGGAAACTGCAAACCTCAATAAGTTTGTAAAAAATTATAGATATTTCGTTCCCACTGCTGTTTCCCACTTTTCGCCCAATTCTGAAAGCATACTCTGTGGGTCCTCGTCACCAGAGCGAAAAAAAGCTTATTTCCTTGATTGAGAACCGAACCCACAACTTGTCGTATTTACAATCACACGCATGTGCCTCTGCGTCACGCCTGGCCTACACACTGAGGTACAAAATAGTACCCAAAAACACCTATCCCATAAAAAACATAAATCTAAACCAACTAGAATACATTACTCCAAAGAAAAGAAACCTGAAAGCTTTTAACCGTCCGATCTTATATCAGGCGAGTCCCCTCCATCCGTGGTAATAACATAAACATGACGGTACACTATTAAAACTTGGACTCGTTCAGTAAGCCGAAATATTATTCGACTACCTTCCCTCTATCTAGTATCGGTGGCAGGGTTACCAGGATTTGCATTTTTATATTATTTTATTATACATTTGTTTGTAACTTTTCTTAACTTAACTGTTTATGTCCAGTTACTTTGGGATTTAAAATCGTATTTTGTATTTTCTATTGGAATTTGTTGGTTTGTAGTTTAAATATTTTAGTTTTGTTAAGTTGTTTTTGTTGGTTTAGCTTGTGTATTCAACGTATGTTTGTACGTTTAGTATAATTGATTATTTTCAGTAAATATGAGGTGAACTTAAACACAGTCAGTATTTCATGTTTTCATATTTTCTTCTTCTACTAATCGCCTGCTTCTTTGTTTGTGAGGATTATAAGATATGATTTAGGAAATCTATTTTTTAATTGTTCCCAAAGGAATTCTAAAAAATCTTTCTTAGCAGATGCCAAATTTCATCTTCCGAAACCCTGTAGCTTAGACGACATTACGTCTATTTACGGAACTTACTCACTCAGTCAGTCAGTTACGGAAAAAAATTACATAATTATGTACGTACATTGTTACACTTTATAAAGATTTTTAGCGATTGTATGCTGGGTGTCAGAATTCTCTGGTTAATTGTTTCTGATGAAAAGACATAAAATCTTATAAAATTATATATTTCCCATTAAATAAAAAAATGTGACATAAAATAATAAATACTTCATTTCTTTTAATATTTATGATAACAAATTTATTTTAGGCTACCATAATATGAACCTACATAATTTGCCTTTTATGTTCAGATGCAATACCTATATCTTATAAGAACATCTTTGCATACTATTCTTTTATAAACATATTTTGTGTATACAAAAAACAAAAATTATCTATCTATCTATATATCTCTGATAATTACACATACACAAACACACAACACAAACGAAAAAAAAACAATTAACCTCAAGGAACGACTTTATCATTCCAAAAACTGATAACCCTACACCGACCAGAGTCCGGTAGAGTCCGATGCTGTCTCATAAACATGGGCTTGTATCAGCGCGTAATCTGGCGGATTTGTCGATCAGGCAGGCTATCCAGTGGCCAGATTTGTACGGGGCTTTGTCGGCGATGGGAGGCATACGTTTTGCTTTTCTTGTCCTCTATTTATTGGTCTGTGCGGCCAGGTGCAATGATTATGTTTATTGGGCGGGTGATTGAGGGTTGAGGGTTAAAGTGGAATTCGGACGTTGTTTGGTTGTTTTGGGTAGATCCTGTGAGTTTTGAACTTATGATTGTTTATTATATATGTGTGTTTATGTATATTTTTGTTTTGTAAAGTAATTGATGATTAGGTGGATATTTTTATTCCTATTTGTTGGGTATGCACAGTTTATCTGTAACTGGAAAGGAAAATGGTAGATAAATTATATATTTGATATTTTTTACATTTTTAAACTGGAATAACTTCCACACTTAGGAAAGAATCGAACGCAAGGCTTTGTGGTCAGAGCACCTGGTCGGTTTCCAGGAAGCACGCTTTCAAATTTAATATGTTTTCTAAATAATATTTATATATTTATATTTTCATTTGGTCGCTATGGTACAGTGCACAGTTTAGTTCCGCCACTCAACACGCAATGCCTTCAGAATTTGGTCGAAATTGGGGAACAGAACTGTCTTATTGAAAACGGGAAGTTCTCAGGCCCGTCCCCTTGCCTATCCTGCTATGTGCGGAGTGCAGTGTGACGCCAAAACAATCTATTATTAAAATTATCGATAAGACGATTTCTAAACTAACGTATTGTACTATCATCTTTCTTTATTTACATCTAAGTGTGTGTAAGTACAATTAAATCCTAATAGTATTTTTATCACTATTTGCGGACGTTATAAATGTAGATATGTAATTCATTCTCAGCCTCATGTTGTATAGACCTCTCCGTAAACAGAGTGAATAGTCTTTAATCTCGGTGAACAGACATTACTCAGTGTTAAGATTTCCGTTCACCGCTCATCAAACCATTGAATGAAAATACTAACTCCCCTGGATAGGAGCCGAACCTACTACCACATTTACAGTCTGATTTCCCATTGCGCCACACCGGTCAATCTACTACACCTTGAAAGATGCCTCTAGAACATAATACTAAAATACTAAAAGAACGGTCATGTCAACCAATAAATTAGAACCAGTGACGTAAGCAATGTACTTTGCAAGCAAACTAGAAGCCCATAGCATAGAGGTAGTGAACTCAAACGAGGATCACGGGAACATATCCCCATATCTAAATGTAAATGGCCAATCAACCTGTACCTGGGTTGGTCAGTCAGCCCCCGCCCGGACATATTTAAGATATTTTATTTGTTTCGATATACAAAGGCCTTATCGGCTGGATGTGAACTTTTGTCGTGTTCATATTTGGGCATCTATTAAAAATATATTTTTTTTAACTAATAGCTCGTTATCATATTTTAATTTTGTAATTACGGGGAAATTGTTTTAGGACATTTGTTAAGAAATTTAAAAAATAATTGTTTTAAAGTTATGAAGTATGTTCGAATATAATACATAATATGTCACGTCAACTTTACTTCTATTTATACAAAGTTATAAGTTATAATAAAGTAATAAGTTATTACGTTCTCATTTTCCATAAAATTTTCGAGATATTGCCTAGCGGAACTCAACACCGCGCTAACAAAATGAACGCCTATTCAGTTAAATTTAGCCTATATAAAATATTTGCCTATCATATAATTTAAAGTTTAGGTATCTTAGTTGGAACGTGTTGCTATTACACGGTCACAATAAACAAACAGTTGATGGGGGTAGTTTTAAATACTCACGATCTCCGGCCGGAGATATACTCGTAGATAGGACGATGTTACTCGCAGGTCCACTGAGGGCTCAATGCCTGTAGTTATTTTATTTTGTTATACATATAATATTAAAATAACAAAGGCTATATCTTTAACTAGTTTTCCAATGTATTCCATACATAGCAAGGTAGGCGAAGGGAGCTTGGTAAGTATTAGGATACAACAAAGATAATTCCGTTTCACACTCTCCGCCAAATTATTGAAATAATAAATTTTTTGAGGTCGTTACTATAGCGAAAAAATTGAAATGTTAAATATTTCATTCCTCCCAATGGGAATCAAACCCATATAAGCCCCCGACTGGCCTCACTATTTGTTTAAGTAAGTTAAATAATCAGGTGATACATGCGAGAAGTTACAAAAAATCTTGTCACTACACATAATTTGACTCTGAGCTATCTTTGATTTTATTTTCTTTTTTTATTTCTGACCAAAGACAACCGAGCATCGAATGTTACGTTCACATACTGGCATGTGTATGTAAAACACAAACGCGGCGTTGGGTTCCGCCACTCAAGACGCAATGTCTCGAAAATCGGACAGTGTATGGATATACATATACTAACGATAAACTAATCTAACAATCCACCAATCTCAAAATAAGTTACCCGAATTAAACCAATTAAAAATGTCCAAATTACAATGTGCGCCCATAGTTAACATTAAAAACATAAATAAAATGGAACGATGGCGTTCTAGCACCCTCCGTTCATAACGACTGTCATTTGGTGTCATCTTGTATTAACAGTTAATAAGATTATTAGGCGATTTTAATGTTTTTCCACCTAAATTTATGTTTTCTGAACCCATTTTTATCATAAAGTGTTATTATAGTACCTAATAATGTACCATATTACATGTTTTATTAGAGAAACAAAATTATTATGTGACATTAATTAAATCTATATCTACTATGAAAATTAGGTTTGACCCAATTATAGTTTTTATGCAGAAGAAATGAAAAATGCTTATATTTTTTTTAATAATTCCTTAAATTTAATATGCTTAAAATATATAATGTTTAAATTTTAAAAAATAAATACATATAACACACACCACCACATATTTGACAATATACACTTTTGGAGGAAATTATATTTTTTTTGCGTCTCGTTGCCATGGCAACGCGTATTTTCCTAGTCAATTCGGTATCTAGCACCAAGAAAACCGCAAGGATAATAATGAAACCTCAATACTGTACCAGCGGCCATTTACAGGATAGCGCGTATCCATCACTCTATCCCATAATCATAATAAATAACGGATAATAGTCGGCTAAATATTCATATATTTAAGAGGTGAGAGTCGCAGCTGAGTTATAACTTCTACCTAACACTTGGGCCAACCGCCGCTATTAGCATTAATTTAAAATATTATTTATTGTTTTACGTAAAAGATATAAATCTATTGCAAATTTTATTAAACAATTTTTTTTATTAATCTACAAAAATAATTGAACAAACTATGGTCAATCGAATGTCGTGGAATCCCAAATTAAATGAGATTTTTCTGTAAATTCTGTTATTGTATTTATTTTGTTTTAACAGAATTATATTCTAGGCTGTTTGTCGAAGTGTCGCAGGAGCAGAAGCCGACAGAAGCGACCATAGACGTGACGATTGTAGATTCGATTAGCACTCGGAGAATCAAACATATAAAATTTTCATCTTCTAGCTCTAATGACGAGGTGAAGCGCCACTCTACATACAATGTTTCTAAAATTCATCGGAAAACGGGCAATGGATGTGTCCTTAATGAGAAAGAACACTAGGTTTCCTAGTTTCTCCCTGTCCACCCTGCTATGTAAACTACAAAATTAACAAAATATAAATAAATATTGTATAATTTGTTAATTTTGTTTATTAGCTTCACACTGTATCTTACATACGTAAAACGTACGTACGAGTAGGCAGTGGGAACCTAGTTTTAAAGCTTTACTTTCCTCACTTTCTGTCGAATGTTTGAGATAATGCATGTAGTAAAACTCATTCTAAAAAGACAATTATTTTTAGAACGAGGAAATGACTGTAAGTTATTCTCCCGATTAGAAATCGAACCCACACCCGCGATGACTTCTAATATTTATTTCTTTATTTAGTGGTTTATCACATATGTACGGTACCGTATTGTAAAATTCTCATCAACACTTAAAAAATGATAGAACCATCGCATATATTTGTCATTCTGACTAGTCCTATCAACAACTAAGTTCAAACAAGAGTTTTCTAAACAAACAGTTCACACCCTAACAGGGCTCAAACAAACACACATACGAATATACACAGAGTGGCTTTAAAGCCTAGGATTTCAATAAGCACGCCGTGTGTCATAGTTAAAATTGGTTCAACTTAAACAATGCAGTTAAGGTCCGTTCAAGTTAAGCAACCGTGAATTATAGTTCAAGTTCTCTTGCGAGTCTTCATATTGTTTACCTTGTCGAGCATTTACCAATGCTAAGTGATTAAGAATACTGTTATATGGACTAGATAACTGTGGAGACGATACATGATAACTTAATTAATTATTTAGGGAATATTAATATTTTCATTTTCTTACTCTGGTAACAAAAACTCGCAATGCCTCCAGAACAAACGGAACCATCTTAATAGAAGCGGAGAGTCTTAGTAAAACGTTTTCAGCTTACCTCTGCCTACGCAACGCCTCCAGAATCCAGTGGAAAAGTGATGAGCGGATTGCCTTTACTCGTATCACTAACCTCCTAGGGATAGATTAGTGATAAGAGTTAAGTTACTGTTATATGCGGGACGCAGAGTGAAGCTAAAAAAAAATCTGTTCTTTGATTATGGCGTTCTAAACAAAAAGTTCCTAGCAATATCTAAAACAAAAAAAAATGATGTCACAATACGAGTCCACACCACCCCCAGATCGCATTCACAAACACAAGATACAGTTCTAAATTCCAACTTAAACAGAAGTAAGTTACGTGAATCGGTCGATCGGCTTTGTGAGCTGGGAGGCAATTATCATTAATTATTATTAAATATGACATTTGTTTGATAAACGGCGGCCGATAACTTGGCGATATAATTCAAGTTTGGGGGAGGGTCTTCGACGTGATACCGTTGATAACCTGGATTGTATCTTTTAAGTTTAATTATAGTTATTGTTGGATGAGTTTTTTGTTTTATGTAAACCTAAATGTAAATAAGCAAAGATCTTCGCTTTTTTTCGCTTAGCTTTTTAAGTTCCGGTCGCTTGTATTGCTGTAATAGGATAACATTATTTACCTTCTCTTTATAACCTTGACAAGGTAACTATATAAGTTCCTCATTCCCAAGTATCTTATAGACGACGCACAGCCAGGACTACTTAAATTTGCTTTTGCTTTGCTGAAGCAAGATTTTTCCGAATCTCTACAGAACCGGATAAACGATATTCTATGTCTTAAACTACACACAAACCTAGTTGCGAACTACGACTTTTTTCCATTCAAATTAGTTATGTAATTCGTATTTTGTGTTCATAATTTCAGCTTCACGCTGTATCCCGCACACTGCAGGGTAGGCAGAGGGAACCTAGTGTTAAGACACTCCGTTCCCCACTTTCTGCCGAATTCTGGAGGCATTGCGTGTTGAGTGGCAGAACTCAACGCCGCGCTTAACCTCGACACCAGAGCGAAGAAATGGAAATATAAATTTAAGTAAATATTTCATCTCCTCGAGTGGGAATCGAACCCACAACCAGTCGGTTTTACAGTCACACCTCGTGCCGCTGCGCCACGACTGTTGCTACGCTGTTCATAATTTCATTTTCAGTTATAATATATACCAATACCAAAGTCCACAGTACGGTATCTTTATATACCCATCATGGAGCCCACAACAAACTAAGTACCATGATAACCACCTATCGTATCGCATCAGGTACAACCTACCTGAACAATCGTACTTTGTCAATCTTGATAAAGCTTAACAAACAAGGTGTATAGAAGTTTGCACATCCACTCAAATTTGTTACGAACTCGAACGGTTAATGGGATGTGAGGACGGTGATTTAGGACGAGGATGCCGGAAGATTTGATGAGGCATTCGTTATTGGCAATAATTTACAAAATTTTGTTAATTTTTAATGTTGAATTTGTGTGTTTGGGGGAAATGGATTTTGGATTTATTGGCTAGATTGTAGACATTATCAAACTGTCCTGGTCCACTGCTAGACATAGCATAGTTTCTCAATGGTAGCGTACCATACGATAATATTACATAACGATCCCGATCCCGGATTGCGCTGTCATTTGGCATCCTTAACGGTACTTGAATTCAAAGTTACCGCTGTCATTTAAAATACATCATATGTCAAACACAATGCTTCATTATTTTGATTTGACCACAAGAAAGAAATCATAGGGAAAAAGCTAATTATATATACCACATAAAATCTTCGTAGCTGTATGTATGGACAACGTCAGCGCGGGACTGTATCGGAATGCCTTTGTTTGAATCATATCTTGGATTAACGCAACTCGATACCCGATAAAGTTACATTAACCAAGGAATTACATTCTAAAGGATCTACTAAGATTTTTTTAGAGGAAAGACAAAACTGTAGGAAGGGCATTAGAAAAGCAGGTTTTCTGATATAGGCATCTATCGCTTTTTTTTGCTCAATTTGGTGTGCAAATAAAGTTTTGTTTTATTTTTATTTTTTTTTAATTCGGAGAGAAAAGGAGCTTGACACCCACCATGCCGTGCATCGGGACAGACAGAAAGATATTGTTACGACACTCCATTCTACACTATCCTTCAAATTTAGGTATAGAGTACATCGCCTAACTAAACATAAAATCATATAAAATATATTATTTTAATATTTAATATATTAAGCATATTATTTTTTAATAAATAAATTATTGAATTTTATAAAATTAGATAACTAGCACTTGTTGATGGAGGCTGTCTTGGCGCTGGGGCACAGCCTCAAAAAAATGACTACATTTCTTCGCTTTATAAAACACATTGGTCATAGAGTAAGGAACGGAGTGACGTATCACTATGTTTCCTGTGTCTACCCTTTTGTATGCGGGATACAGGCTTACACTAAAAAACACTTCTTGATCAACTATCTCTTCGTTTTATTGGCATTTTGGGCCTTTTATTACAAGATCGTGATGGCATTTAGATGCTATCTACATCTTGTATTGAGGTGGATAAATGAGTTTTCTCTTGTTCAGTACTTTCCATCTGATAACGCTTTGTCCTAACACCGTTATCACCGTTCGATTTAAATAACTAAAAACTTGCTAATCTGATAGATCTTGATACCTTTTGGTTCATTAAATGTTATGAGTTTATGGACTAATACAGTACTAAATATGTTTATTTATTTTCATAAAAAAATTGTATATGATATTGAAAATAGAAAGAAAAAATCAAGTGGCATTATGTAAACGTATAGAATGGTTAAGTTTAGTCAAAAGCAGTTAATTCAAATCAAGCCAAGCCATGAAATTGAAAGTTCTTGCTTAGAATAGACTATTTATAAACAAAAAAAGGGATATTTTGTTTTGGATAGTCCATTTGTCGAAGTAGGCTATATAATAAAGTCTATGATTTTATTATATAACGTTAATCGTTTCGATGTAACAAACTGAGCTGTGGTCAGAATTACCTCGTGCACAGTATATTATGTGTCATATGTGTCACAACGGCTACTTATTTCTTTATAATGCTTAATGTTCTTGTATGTCTCATATCTCTTCCGGTACTGAGTAGCAGACAGCATTCTTCTATAAGTGCAGAGGAAAAAGCACCTTCCATACTTTATACTCGCCAGTTAGGTAGGGGGAGACTGTTTTATGTCGAAATTTGCAGCTGATAACAAAAAATCCCTACGTTTTCCGGTGATATTCGGTGCAGATTAACCTGAAAAATACAAAAATAATTAAAATTCATTTGGAATAGACAGCTGGCAATTTTGTATAGGACAAGGTATTAAGTTATTAATACCAATCAGTTAATAAATACAATTGACTATTTACAAGGTTTTAAAACTATACATACAATTTTACACATAAAGCATAAAACAGATACAATAAAAAACAAATGAAAAATTTTGTAAAAATATGTATTATTATTGATGTGACGGGTCTCTTTTTTGTACCAGCTGGACATACCCTGATTCAGGCAAATCTGGGGTCAGAAGAAACTGATCGTCGTCGAGCCAATGACGTAAAATGCCGGAATGCAAAATAATTTGGATCTCCTATTTACTATCTGCAATGGCTTGAAGGCGACTAACAGCCTTGCCTCAAAAAATACTCCGATACTTAGTACTCGCAAACTCTGATTCGCGCTCCAAGGATGCATCGAAAGCTCTCTTTACGATCAGACCCATATTACTAGCAAGTTTCGAAAATAAACCTGTTGTAATAGCTTACTCGGACCTAGAGGGAGCCAGCGGTGAAGCATAGAGGCCTGCTATAGCGCCGGATTGCTGAAGAACGTGGCCCGTCAGTCCAGTCTTATGTTCCGGTAGTACAAAATCTTTGTTTGTCTAAGTTTTGTTCAAATATTAACGCTAAACTCAGTTGTCATATTGCTTGATTCCTTTCAAGTAGTGTTTAAAATATATAAATCAAAAATTTTAAACGAAATTTATTAGTTTTGATAGAAATCCATTAAATCTAGACAAAACTTATTTTCAGCGTTAAACTTTAAAATAAATAAATAAAACTTTAAAAGATAAAAATTTTCTGATCAAGCCAGAGGAACGGGAATTTCATAAAAAAAAATCCTGCAGAATCGAGAAAAAGAGATTTTTTCATTTTGTAGTTCACATAAACAAATTTCCTAACGGCGACTAGTATACTGTAAGGACATTCAATAAAAGCTAACAGATATTTATTTGGATTGATGGAAACAGTTGCTGATACTTTGTTTAATTTAATTCTAATTAGTGTTTCGTCCTGCATAAGGTACAAAATCGTATATAATTTTATATAAATGTATTGTTTGTATAAGTTATTTGATTATGAAATCTATTCGGCGCAAAATAAGGTTGTAAATTAATTGGTTATTTGGAAGACTTGCAAAGAGGATCGCGCCCTCTTACAAATTGGCCGCATTAATACGGCAAGGGATAGTGTCTGTTCGATAAATTCTGGTGCATTTCATATAGTTAAAATTTATCAGTTACAAATAAATAGTTTCGTTTGAATAACATTTAATAAAATATGCTGCAGAAAAGAAAAGGAAATTAAAATAAAATTCTAAGAAATGTCTTAACTTTAATAATAATGCGGCAGGTTTCGAACATGTAACGTTTGAATACCATCGTAGAGCAGTGATTAGAACCACTATCCATACATCTACTATTAAGGAAGTTATAAATTCTAATTTTTCTACAATATTTTTCAAGTGAAAGTCAGAGTTCATTGAAAGAAAGTTAAAATAAATCATAATAGATGAAGACCATCCTAGCGCAGCGGCACAGCGTTTGACTGTTAGCGTGACGGTTGTGTTCGATTCCCATGCGGGTGAATAAATTAATTTAGTTTCTACAGTATGGCAGGAACACAAAACGCGTCGTTGAGTTCCGCCACTCAACATGCAATGTCTGGATAGAAAATGAGAAAAAACTAAATTGAAAATAGGTTCCCTCAGCCTACCTTGCACATATAGTTAGACGTAAAAATATTTAAATATTCCCAATAAAAAATATAATAATAATTAAACTTATATTTATCATGCAACTGATTGCACTACATTCAACTGTTTGAACATTAATGGAGTGAATTCCGGTGTCGATTCGGTAACGGACGCTGTCGAATGTTCGTCTCGTAGCGTCGTCGTTATACAGATAGAGGTGTACGTGGTACGTGAGAATTGATAAAAGAAATTAAAATATAGATTTATTTTACTGATGTTACAAGCTTTTATTTGACTTGCCGTATTAGTATGTGTTAGTGTATTCGAACCTCATCCCAATGTACGATTGAACTGAAATTGGAATTACTATTTCAGTTCTGATGACAATAAAATTACATATAATCAATGTTTTTGTTAATTTAAAATGGCCGCCGCAACAAAATGGTGGAAACATTTGTAATGCTTATACAATCCACCTAATATACATGTAGGTAGGTATAATGAACAGGTCTAGATTCGTAAAATACGAAGGCTTGTTTTATTTATTTATTTAAGCTTTTCAAATCATGTGTGTATATATAATCAAATTAATTCCTAAAATTGCTTCCCTAATCTACTTATATTCCATTTGTCAACATGTTCAATCCACTAGTTTCTTCTGTGCGTTGTTTAGCAAAGTAGGCAGAAAACTAGTGTTAAGACAACTCCCTTCCCAATTTTGCGACCAATTCTTCAGAGCATTGCCACAGTTTGCCTAGCTAACATAGCGAGAAAATTCTGGAAATAAAATATAAAAAAAAATCATTTTAAATATTTTACTTCCAGGAGTGAGGATCAAACCCACAACCTGTCGCGTTTACAGTAGCACGCTTGTGTTCTCCGTCACAACCAGCTTCATATATATATGTATATCTCGGTATAAATTTGAATCCACCTAGATGTAAGTTACGGAATGTTAATTTAGGAAAGGTCATTCTGCGCTACCTTTTTAAGTAAATCCACGACTGCCTGTCAGAAGCATCAATTTGATCAAGCCAAATTGTTTGAATCCAATCCAAATTGTTTGATTGTTAGTTAGCAAAGTATAATTACATTTGGCACTGGGCAGAGTTACGTCACTATATTTTTTAATTTTAATGAAATTTTGCAAGATTTATTTAGACCTTAGGATTTGTCGAGGCACAGCGCGGCGTTAAATTCCGCCTCTTCACAACGCAATGCCTCCAGAATTGGGCCGAAAGTATCTTAACACTAGGTTCCGTCTGCCTATCCTCCTGTGTGTGATTTATAGCGTGATGCTAATTTTATTTTATTTACGCTATCGTGGCGCAATGGAACGCGTTGAGTTTTACCACTCAACACTCAGTTACTCAAAGCGGGAGAAGCCGCGAGCCCCGCAATCGTTTTTTTGTATAATATAATATGCAAATTTTTAAACATTCTTCTTTAATCTAAAACAGAATGAAATAATAAATAGGTGCAAACAATTAATTAAATATAAAATGAAATATGTTCTTTTTTTTTCTTTTTTTTGCTTTAGACTGCGCATAGTTTACTTTCAATCACTTCCTATTATATTATTTTTTATATAATTTCAGCAGTTTTTTTCCCGCATAGCAGGATAGGTTCCATCTCAAACGCACTGCCCAATTTTTTAACGATGCCAATGAAAATTTATACCCACACACAGGGGAACCTACAACCAATACATTTGCAGTCAGATGTTGTTCATAGCACCACTAGGACTTCAACTCGAATTATTTACTTCCTAAGACATAATAGTACCAGTTATTTCTATTTGCTAAGTACAAAACAACATTAGACAAATGTGCCTGTTTAATTTCCCGTAACGCGGACTCGAACTGGAATGTTGATTAAGTATTGACGACTAATTTGCAATTTCCTCCCTTCTAAGTTGTTTGAGAGTAATTGGTGGTGGAGAAACGCGTCTTGTGATAGGCGTGTGCTTAATGTAATTTGAGAAAAATATAGTTTTTGGTTGTTTTTTTTTTCTCGCAATGTATCCCGTAAATAGCAGAGTAGGCAGAAGGAACCTTGAGCATAGTGTCAAGACACTACGTTTCTTTAAAGGACTTATGTCCGCGGAATCCTGTAGGTTTTGAGCGTTGTGTGATGGACTCAACGCTGCGCTTTGCGTTTTACCATAGCGATGATTAAAAAATATTAAATATTCACTTTCTCGAGTGGGAATCAAACCCACAATATGTCAATCTTACAGTAGTGCATTCCATCATAATTAAGACACTTCGATTCCTCATTTCGCCAGATTATTAGAAAAAGTGAAAATATTAAATAATTCATTCTCCCGAGTGAGAACCAAACCTACAACCATTTACGGTTGACTTCACGATTACAACATTCTAATATTACCTATAAACCTACATAAAAATATTTTTTTCCCTTCACTTAAAAATGATTACAAATCAATACAAATACATAGAACTGCTTCAGTCTAAAAGGAATTAAAGAACAAAGAGCGCAGCAGCGAGGGTATCCTGGATAGTGCTATGCAAAAAGGCGCTAATTTTCTCGAAACCAAAAAGTAGTAACGGTTATGCGTTGCACCAACGCGTTTGTCTCGCGATAACGCGCGCTTACAATTAGTCTGGACGGCTTTATGCAGGTGGGTATTAAAAAGTTCTAGTTTTTTCGTGTATTTTCTATTATTTTCTATCTTTATTTCGAGATATATTGGGGATTTGGATTGGTTGGGTTAGGAATTGTGTTCTTTTCGGTAGTTGAAAAAAATATAAAAAAGGATGAATAATTTTTTTTATTTTCTTCTGTGGTAGAGATTTGGTAAACTTAACTTAGCAAATAAATAATAATCAGTGCTTGCAGCTGAAGGAACCTAGTGTAAAAACACTCCGTCCTTCACTTTCCGTCAAATTTTTGAGACATTACGCTCAACGCGGCCTTGTAACCAAAGTTAATAAATGAAAATAATTCATTCCTCCAGCGGAAATCGAGCCAACAACCGTCACGTACATTCAAACGCTACACCGCCGCGGTGCCACGACGATAAATATACATAATAGGTACACATTAAAAACAACACAACAAAGCTTTCCACGCGAAGAAACCAAATGACACCCGAGCATCTCTATGTGAAACCATCCACGGCTGCAATTAGACGTGACTTGGCGACTATAATCGTTAATGTTTAGTGCCGGCCACATATTTTCTGTACCTTTGTGCAAATGCGCCTTCCACCGTATGCGTTGAGAGTTGAGACCAATCGGGGAGCTCCATAGTAATAACCGTTACGATTTTGATGTAGTATTCTTTTTTTTGCCGTTTTTCCAACCGTTTCTTTTGTTGATTTTTGTTTTGTATCAATCTACCAGTATTGCTGAATCTACGGTACGGTACGGTGAACGGTATTTTGTAGAGGAGTGTTGAATTTATTTTAGGCTGTTGGTCGCTTGCTATGGGTTTTGTGCAAACTTTATTGGGTTTATGGTTTGAAAGTTTTCGAGAATCTTTTAGTTTATATATTTTGCTTGTTTTCCACCCAAATGATAATAACATACTTTCTTTTGCAAGTGCGATATGGTAATGCACTATTTATTTATCTTTAAATTACATAAATATCAAATGGATTCTCATTGTCATTTTCTCCGCTATAGTGGAAAAACACAGCTTTGAGTTCCGCTATTCAACATTGAAAGTTTCAAACTTTTTATGAAAAATAAAAAAACGAAGTGTCTTAGTCTTAGTATTAGGTTCTCTCTGCCTTTCCTGCCACGCGGCTACTATATTCCTAGCTTCACGTTGAATTCTGTACATAGCTGTTTAGACCAAACTATAAGACACTCCGATTCTTAAGGCGCTTCATGTTGAATCGCGGAATTCAACGCCGCACTTTGCCTCGTAACCTGTCTGAGGAAACGAAAATATTAAATTGTTCCTTCCCCTGAACCCACAACCGTTGCGTTTAAAGCCCCTGCACCACGAAGGCCATTAACTATTCAGAAAATAAATAGAAAGAGCAAACAAAATAATTTCTCTCCTATATAAATAGTGTAGCCTATACACAAACATATATAGGCACTCATTAACGGTCACATATCGACGCGGATGATTTCTCTAGGGCGTGCTAGTATGGCGCCCAACGCGGGCCACTTTTATTAAGACAACGTCACGAAATAACACCTACGTTTCTGGAATGAAATGGTTAATACAAATATAGTACAAATTAATATTCTGTATATGCATATAGAGACATTATTTTATATAGAAAGGATTATATTTAGGATAGAAGCAGGATTATATTTATTTTATGATTGGTTAACTAATAAATCAAATTTTTAATATGCATGTCAAAAGTTCTGGTAAAAAGATTTAAAAAATCTTTTCTTTTTCTCTTCATATGGGAATAAAGAAATGAAAATAATTGTCGAGAGTTAATTGAACCCTCCTCAATTCCTATCTTAATATCTCCTTATCATATGCAATATCCACTGACAATAAACAGTTAACATTTAAAACAAATTCAAACATTCACGCGTCGACATTACAAAAGAAGATACGAAAGAAAAGGTGTGAGAAAGAAAAAAAAAAGATCACACAAACATTGATTAAATTACACTCTTTATCTCCTCAAATCACTGCCGTAAAACTCGCGAGGGAAAATAAGCTGAAAATATAAAGCCCGCGTTGGGCGCCAAAACATCGCCTATTAAATATTCATACACCGTAAAAAAGTTCCGAAAGGCCGGTCGGAACTCATCAAATTACAACTTGCTCAGTTATCAGCTTCCAAGGAGCCAGAGAAATATTAAGAAACGAGGGGTTGATTACATTCGATTTTATTACGCACGTTAGATGCACAATAATTATGAATTATGTGGTGGGAATTGTTTTCCTGTCAACGTTGTTATGGGATTTCGTGTCAAGATTATGAGTGGCGTTGAGTTCCGCCACGTCACACGCAATGTCTTGAGTTATTGGTGGAAATTGGAGAATGAAGAGTCTTAGCGGTGCATCTTTGTCTATTCGCTGTGTATTTGCGAGAAAATACGTGGAATTGAAATCTATATATATTTACATTTTGTAGAATAAAGATAAGTTATGTAATTAAGAAGTATGGGTTCGACTCCCAGTAAAGAAAATATTTATATATTTATGTAATAATTTTACATTTTGTATTGAACTATTTGTATTTGACAATATGTACATAAAACATGGTATCGCATACGTACGAGTACATATATTTCTAGCTATGATTATTCTTAATACACATGTATATCCATTTTATTAATTAATTGATAAAGTCAATTATGTAGTCCTGTCATTAAAGTATTCCCAGGGAGACCGGCGGCGTCGAGCGCCCGAAGCGAACTGAATAACTTTTAATTTCTTCACCGCAGACATTGACGTCAGATTGCAATTGGCGGGAAAGTTACATCTCACAGATAAAGACAAGTTTTTGAATCTAGAATTGTGTAATGGACATTCGGTAAAGGTCGTTTAACTCGACGAACGTTTCGACTGAAGTTTTATTTGGATTTTCATTTGGGTTTATTAAAATTAAAATGGCGAATAAAGAAGTCCACTCTTGTTTAAGGTTATGTTAATAATTGTTGTTGACGCTTTATGATATAAATGAACTGAATAAAATAAATTTATTGTTATTTGAGTTGAAATGGATTCTAGAGCAAACTTAAATATTAATATTGAAGTTTGTATGAAAAAAAAAATTGCTTCAAGTAAGACTTTACAGGGTGTAAAATTGGTGATCATCTATGGTGATGGAAATCTACGCTGCATGTTTTGTAAATATAAATTATGAAATACCTATACATTTCATACCAATTATTCTGTAAAAAAGAAACCTAAAAAAAACACAATTATTTTAAATAATACCTTTTTTTAAATTGGAACTCATAACCGTCACATTCGGTCAAATTCAATTGAATCACTTCATAATGACAGAAATCTACAAATTATTCTTCTCTTAATCAACTTTACGACTCCAAACACACACAAAAACACAACATACAAAAGATTTTTTTATGTCAATGCTAATGTTGACAACAATAATAATCGTGATTTGGAAAAAGCCGGTCTATTACAGAGTCAGCGGATCGGCCTAATGACACGCGTTAGACGCCTAAACAATGGTTTAATGCCGAAACTCCCTTACGTAGATGGTTGGATGTATTTGTTTAGGACGAGCTAACAGCGGAGCGTTTAGCTAGCGACCCTGTACATGTGGCCCAAGGTGTGGGTTGTGTTGGAAATTGTGGATATATTGTTTTATACTTCACGCTGTATCATGTACATATGTATGAATGTTGTATTTAAACACTCAGTTCCCCAGTTTCTACTTAATTTTCAATATATTGTGTGTGGAGAAGGCAGAAGTGAGCCGGCTTTGTATTGTTACCAAACGTAAAGAAATTGAAATAATTCATTCCACTAAATATAAATCTAACTCACAACCAAACTGAGAACCAAATGCTAAGACACTCCGTTTCTATTAAGACATTTTCGTTCCCCATTTTCTGCCCACCTCTGGATTTATACTCCGCAAATAAATAAACTTGTTAATATTCTTTCCGTTTACTTATTTAAAGAACAGCTAAGTCATTATTGCAACAAATGGGCGATATTTTTATGTTTTTTAGGGTTCCGTATCTCAAAATGTAAAAAAACGAAACCCTTATATCGCTTTGTTATCTGTCTGTCAACGTCATTAATTTTATTTGAAAGCGACCTATCAATGTAGCTTCTAGCTACATTGATAGGTTCTCTACCGCTACCTTCTCCCACTTATCCCATACAAAATAAACCGTGATACAGGTGTGAGATTAAATGGGCGTTGTATACAGGGTGTTCATTACGATATTGCTGGGACTACAGCGTACACTCGTATTGCGAACGGCTTTTTATTAGGGACTCCATAACGGTGCCCACGTTTTTTGATGAGAATTGAAAATATGTTTGATCTGACCGCCATCCTGCTGATTGTAGTGGCATCTGTACTACTGTACGTATTGTGTACGCTGATTGGTGAATGGTGGTGATGTTTCAAAGTATTTGTTGGGTTTTTGGTGATTGAATTTGGTATATGTTGTTTTTATGTTTAGGCAATTCTTGATAGTGATGATCGAATGGCTTGTAAAAATGTGATATGGTTTCGTTTTGGTTTCTGAAGATGATCTTAAAGTTATAACAGAAATTAATTCCATAAAAAAATAGTAAAATTAATAAAACTATTTCTACTTATCAATATCTCCTTCGCCTCGTGTTCACTGCGCCATCACGATAGATACATTTCTTCCGGATGGTACTCATGTTTTCCGCAATACCTTCCTCAACGTTATAGTGCCTCCAGTTATAGTTTCTCTTACTATTTTTTCATTAATTTATTATTTAAACATTACGTTAAAAAAAACCCAACTTTACCGAAGAAAAATGTAGAGGCGAAATTATAAAACTTTAATATATTAATATAATATTTTTATTTTTAAAGTGTTATTCCACACTTAGGAAAGATTTTTTTTTACGTACGTAAAGGTTTTCTAATTAAATATTTTAAATATCTTAAACTTACTTTACGAAAATATTACGTCAATTTTCTTATGAAGATAACATAAAAAATTTTAACTTAAAAGCCAACCAATTATCTTTTTATTTCTTTAAAATTTAAAAAGACGAAAGTTTCCTAATCCTTGCCTCAATCAGCTCTAACAGGTAAAAAAAAATAAATACATTATTGCCTAAATGAGCATATCATTTATTTATTTCAGTTTCACGTTGTATCCCGCACACAGAAGGGTAGACAGAGGGAACCTAGTGTTGCGACACTCCGTTTCCCACTTTCCGCCGAATTCTGTAGACGTTTCGTATTGAGTGGCGAAACTCAACAACGCTCTTTTGCCTCAATACCAGAGCGAAGAAACAGAAATATTAATTTAAATAAATATTTCATTTCCTGGCGTGGTGATCGAACCCACAACCAGTAGCGTTTATAGTCATACCTTGTGCCCCTGTAAGAATCAATGTATTTATTATTAGAAAATAATAAATACTCAATGTATTTATTTCGGTGTTTAAAAATATTTTGCATAATTTTTTTTAATAAATTTATACCATTTTATATGTATATATTTATATTATATCTAAGAAACAATCAATCTATAGCAGCGGGATGCAACCAACGTACAATGTATGTACATATATGATAATAACTATAGACGATTAACCGTAACAGGTGGTGGAAACGACCGTGAGATACGGTTATATTTATGTCCGTATGTTCGTCCGATCGTAACTCAAGAAATATATCGATTTTGTCGCCACTACTGTAGTTTATCGACTAAACGTGAGTAACACATTGTTTTTATATTCATTTTTATGTTAGTTATATATCTTTATATGTATGTATAGGAAACTAAGTGATAAAAATCACTCATTTTCCTAAAAAAAATAGATAATTTTAACAATATAGGAAAGCAGTGTAAAGACACTCCGTCCCCCACTTTCCGGCGAATTCTGGAAACAATTTGGGCTAAGTGCTCTTTAAGGTGTATTTCTCCATCAATCGGCATTAGAACATTTTTCTTATTTTGTTATATTGGGTCAACACAAATAATGATCGCTTTTATAGTCCATAGTACAATAAAAATGCATAAATATATGCATCCGCATCCTACAAATAATACCTACTTATAATATTATTATATATTTTTTTGTTTTTTTTTGTGTTTTACTTTGACCGTGTAAATTTTTACATGATTGGTTATTAATATAAAGATAACCAAATCAAATGAAGGCAGCTTGAAACTGTTCCTAACTGCGTTTTAATACGTAACGAATCTTTATCGTTTCAACAAAATTTCAAAATTAAAATCTGTCAAGATTAATGTAAAAAAAGATTACGCGGCGAATTTCATACAAAATGCAGCAAAAACGATGTAACGAAATAGATATTTAATTCTGAGGCCAGTCGTGGCGCCGGAGCAGTGGCACAAAGTGTGATCAGCCATGCTGCAGTGTAGAGGAAAAGCGCGGCGTTGGGTTCCACCATTCAACACGCAATGCTTCCAGAATTTGGCAAAAAATGGGGAACGGAGTGTCTTAACACTAAGTTCTCTCTGTTTACCCTATTGTATGCGGTAAACAGCGTGAAGTGGCTTAAAATAGTAGACTTGAACATTTAATGTTCATTTCTGCTTGATACCTCCACACGATCGTGATTCTTGAAGCTCAGACGACAAACTGATCCTGCTAAGGGCCACTTTTTTTCCTTTTGAGGTACGGAACCCTACAGAAATATTAAAAGTATGGTTTTTAGTTATGATATCTATATTACTGATCCGATTTAAAGAAATAACCATAAAAATGTTAGTGTAATATTAATTATAACTTTGTCATCCCGCTATGTTTCTTTTAACTACTTCCACAGGTTGACTGGAAGAATTCTCTTTTAGGGATAAACCCACCTTTGTTAACCTCATTTCTGTAACCTTATTTTATTTATCAAGCAATAAAAAAATATTAAATAAAGCTTTAGGTTATATGACATAGGTTTGTTTGTTGTTTGTTGCACTTTTTTTTGTTGCTCACTGTCATACATAACTCTTAGTCATTTCCTTTTCACTACGCGAGCAAAGCCATAGGCAAAAAGTAGTTTTGCAACACCTAAGCCGAATTAAGGTAAATAAAAGTGATTACATATAAAATTAACATGTTCACCACATATAAACACTAAAAATTTTAATTAAATATATCGATATGAAATTATAAATGCCACCCTACCTTTATTAAGGCCATTACAAGGGTAAGCCCTACATCACGTATCCCTATGGTCAGTACGATTTGGGAACAAGATTTCACACGTATTTGAATTTTAAACTATAGTTTGTCATATAAATTCAATTTTATGTGACAACAGGGTGTTCTGTTTATGTTAAATATAATATTCTGGTTGCTTATTATTATAATTAGATAATTATTTTTTTAGAGATCATCATGGCGCAGCGACACTGTGTCGGACTGCAAATGATGGCTTCGATTTCCTCTCTTACAAAATATTATTTTCATTTCCTCGCTCTCGTATCAAGACAAAGCTTGGAACTAAATAGTAAACTCAATAAGTAGTCAAGATAGAAAATTGAGTATAAATTATCTTAACAATAAATGTAAATATTCAAAATTAATAAATACATACCAAATATACATACAATGTGTTAAACAAACTATTCAAAATTTAACTGCCTGACAATACTGGGTAAAAACGCTAGTCTACAGTAAATTAAACATCCTGTAGCATAGTTGTGTAAAATAAATTGTCGTTTAGCGCGACCGAGGGATAGAAGGGTTTATGCAATTAACAGAGCTGAGCGCCGTAAAGAATAACTGCGGATTCGACCAGCGGCCAGCGTGACGTCATGGCTATTGTGAAACTACGCTTGTACCTTTTCGTACTTTAAAGTTTGCATTTGGATTTTGAATATATAATACAATTGTGTTAATTTTAATTATTCCTTTCTACCTAATATTTCTATAATAATTATTTTCATTGTTATTTCCAGTTTTTCTAGTGAAAAATATTATAAAACAATTCGATTGCCAGTCGGGAGAAAAAATTATAGTTATTATCGTACTAATTGTTTCTTGTATAACTTTGGTAAATGTTTGAAATAAATAAATAAATAAATAAATATCATTTTCTAATAATATAGCTTGGAAATGAATAACAGGAAAATGAGAAAACAAAGTGACTTAACACTAGATCCTCTTTACCTGGCCAGCATAAAACATACAACAAAAAAAAATTAAACAACCATAACAATTAATAACAATAAATAAAAAAACAACTTTTGTTTAATTTAAACTGAAACATCGTCCCACGTCGATTACAGTCCCAGTTACAGTTTAATAGCAGGTCTACAGCCACACCGACAGCCGAGTCACGCCACAAAATACTAATTCTCCTTTTACAAAATGTATCCAACTTTTCTAATTACACCAAATGTGACGATAGGGTTTTATTGTAATTTTGTCTAACTGGAACAACGCCATGCCGTGGCCGTTGAACATTATGATTATTTATAACAGTTGTACTTGTTGTAACGGTTAAAATAATAATTTTATGTCAAAAAGTCGTGGATTCTTTATAAATGTGTAACAATTTGTTCGTCGTTAGCTGTTGGTTTAGATAAAATGCTAGGAATTAAATTTGCGTGATAGTAGTAGCGTAGTGACGGGTCTAAACACCGCGCTTCGTCTACCTACTATTGACAAATTTGAAATAATCATTCCTCGAGTGGAGATCAAGCACAAGATCAAATGTTGTCCCACTACACCACGACGGGCCTCTAAATTTAGCAAAAAAAACATATAAACTATCTTATTATTACGAAAATCCTCACAAAACAGTTTAAAAGCCAAATCTTAAAATCCAAATGGAAATACAAAGCGAATTTCAACTGTACAAAAGGAAATTGCTTAATAAATAAGCTAATAAAACGGAAAATAGCAACGAGAGCACAATGACCGAAATTAATACCATAAACAAAATCTCATATGCAATAGACAATAATTCGCACGCGTTTCCGAACGTGGCAAGATGGCGGACCTTTTGGCGGGAATCGTTGTCTAACGGTAATGGCGTCTTTTTACGTTACCTGCTTTCTAATTGGAAATTAGGAGCCTAATGTGTAGGGCTAATGTCAGCTTGAACTGTTATTGCGGGGCCGATTTACGTATTTATTTGTCTTATTTAATTAGGCGGATGCAATGTTTTATTTGTTGAAACGAAACGAAATGTGTTTGTCGTTTTTTTTTGTTGTATAAAAAATATTTTAGCCGATAATATCAGTAGTTATCCTCAATATATGTATACATAGATTAGAGCAAGGATGATATGCAGCTAAATAAAAAAATATCACTAACAGTCGGCGAATATAAAAGTGTCGAATGTTCGATTAGAGGAATGACTCTAAACGAGACTTTTATAATTAGATTTTTTATTTTGCCTTACAGAGGCGACACACTAGCGACAACTACGAGCAGTTTTTAAAAGTAGAAAATAATAATTAATAACACTTATTAATCTAAATTAGTAAAATAAATCGGAGGAATGTGGGGAACCAAAACCAATATAATGTTCTTCTGAAATGTGTATTTTGTAAATTATAACATCATACACACTCCCTTACCCACTTTTCGAGAGTGGCGGCACTCAACTATATTTTCTTAAAATTAGAAATAGAAATCATTTATATTTTCTTGTTCTGGTATATGAATATAATAATAAATAATAAATTATTTCTTCTCAGTAGAAATCGATTCCACGACCATCGCGTTTAAACTCAGTGCCGCAGTACCACGACGGCCTCAATCTTTATTTTAATAATCAAATATTACCCTCGCCCCCCACTCATAAGCCGCCATTAACTCAATATAATACGCCATAAAGCTATAAACCACCAGATAATATGCATTAGGACATTAGTTTGGTAACGGCACATCCGATTCGTGAAACGGTTCTTCTGTAAAAGTACGTTACTGATATTTTACTTTGCAAATTTAAATTTTGAGGGCGTGTTTGATTGTTAATGCAAAGGTTTTAGGTTTCATTTCGATTGTTAGCTTAGATTTTTTTCATTTCTTTGTCGAAAGAACGAAGCATGACGTTGAGTTCAAAAACTCAACGCGCAATGTCTCGCAAATTGGCAGAAAAGTGGATTTCTCTAAAAATGTTTCAACACTAACACTATACAACCAACTGAGTTTTTTTATTAAAACTTATTTAGTTAAATTTTTGAATAGTCTCGTTATCAATTACAAATAATACATAATAATTAGGCAATAAAATATAGATATTCTTTTTAATTAATTAATTTAAATTCTACACGTCCTAGCCTGTAACTTCTTTTATTATAAAACGTAAAATCTAGATTTTTCCCGTTCCTCTGGAAAATTCGGAAAATCCTTTCTTGGTGCTCTCCTACGCATGAAAGAGTTGCAAATTTCGGTGTTCTACACTAAGTAATATTAGCTACGCGCTATCTATCAGTCACTCAGGAACGGAAGACTTTTATAAAATTATTATGGAGACTTTAGACAATAGTAGGCAGAAGAGACCTGGGGATCTAATGTTAAGATAATTTATTACCGTTAAGACACTTTCCACTTTTGTCTCGAACTCCAGAATATAAAAACAATACGTAAAACCCACCAACAACCTTCCCCACCACAACAGTAGGTGCGTTACTTGAAACTGACGAGCCACTGTTTTTACTGCGCCAGTCATTACGGGGTCCATCTATCAATAAATATTGCTGTTTATTTGTTTTTATGGTGTTATATTTCAATTCTATCTCGCGATGCGCATCTGGTGTTTGCTTCGAAGATGACAGCTGTATAGGAGATGGGCAATAAAATAGATTTTATTGCGTTTCTTACTTGAAAATCGTGATTGTGATGTAATTTAAATAATTTAGATCCTCTGGGGTAATACGCGAATTGTAATCGAACCCACTGCCGTCTTATATATAGTTAGATACTTTGCTACTACACTTCAATAGTAAATATTTTGAATATTAAAGTTAAATTTTAAATTCAGTTCAAATGAAACATTTTAAATTCTCACAGGTCCGAATTTTGGCAGAGACGTTAGGCACATAATTACAGTATGGCGTTAGTATACAAGGTCGAAGGTCAAAATTGTCGATATTTAAAACTTATCTCGATTTTAGCAATTTAAAATTAAAATTTGAAATAAGAAAAAAAATAAAGAGATGTTATCTTAAACTATTTTCATCGTTCATAGAAGAAAAAGTAAGGCCATTGCGGCACAGCAGCATATATTTTGTATCGACTGTAACAATAACTGTTCGATTCCAATTAGGGGGAGTGAAATGTTATTTATAATAAATAATGTATTTTAAGGTCAATAGTCGAAAGATCGATACATAAGTAACACATTGTCTAAGACCTAATTTTTATGGTACGTAGACTACAACATAAAATTAGAAAAAAAAGGAGAAAAACCCAGTTGATAAATTAATCTAAACTTTTGACCTATCAACTCATTTACTTACCAATCTTCCACCAACTTCACAGACATTTACATATAAATATAAACAAATATGTATTTACATAAAACGATTACATCAAAAACATTGTTTAGTGCAAATTAAAGCCCCAAAAAGCTTACGTAGGTACATTCCGCAACAAATGCCGTACTAAATTGGCTGGAGCTCCTGGAACGGGGACGATGTTTATTCTGAGGGGAAATATTGACTAAAGTAACCTATTTGAATGCATACTTGTCCGTCAGTCAGACGATATCTGGCGAGAGAGAGCGGTACTCCGAGCCAACCTCCCATTTTAAGTTGGCTGCTACCACCCCCCACCCCTTGTACTTTTAGCGGTGAAATGACCAGGTTTTGGGGCTCAAGTAATTTTGGCCGTAGAATTGAACGGGCTAACTTGTCACATACGCGATTAAGCGTGATTGTGATGTAGGCCGGGATAACTGTTGATTTGATTTTATGTATCGTCGAAACGTCTGTTTGTACGCTTATAGCTAGTAAACTCTCGTTTGGATCGAGCTGTATCGACATATAAAATTGACTGTTAAATGTTTATTATTGTGTATCGGTTACGGATTGCGGTGTTTTGCTGTTGCCGTGTTTAAGCGTTTGCGCTATAGTAAACGCAATCGAGAGGAGTATCGATAATTTCTATTATACATTGTCTTAAACATAAATATATTATATTTTTTTTGTTTTCCAGCTTCATGCTATATCCTGAACCTGGTGTTAAGACAATCCACCTTCTATTTTCCACCCACTTCTGAAGACATTGCGTGTTGAATGACGGAACTCAACGCCACGCTTTGCCTCGACATTAGACCGAGAATGTCACTGATTTATTACTAAACCTGCTATATAATAAATATCTAATATTTTTTGTGTATATGTACGTATTGTAGAAACTCCGCATACCTAGAGGTTCTAATTTTTAATTAAGATGAGCTATATATAGCTAATACAAGTAAAAACAATAATATTTCAATACAAAATAAACTAAAACTAAGCACTATGAATGAACAGAACAAAACAAAACACAATAAATTCAAACCACAGCACAAACGTACCGCAACTCATACTCCAACGCTTAGCCAATTTTAAAAACACAATATAAATATATAAATGAATACTATTTACAACGATCGGAACGTTGAAAACATAGCATCGCAGTCATCATAAACAAGAAACGCGGAACACATTACCCGGAGAACTTTCCAGAAACCGCCCGCCCTCAAACGTGCTATAAATAAGGGGGGAGGGGGGTGGCGCAACAAAAACTCGCAACCATCACCTCGGCACGTCACCCTGCTCAGATTTCATTACCATAAAGAACTAGAAGCCTTAAAACCCCCTAGCAGTGTAAAAGGTGACATACACCGACCATTTCAGAAAGAGCTACCGTCTGACAGGAATTTGCCCGTTTTTATTCTAAATTCTGAGTTTCCAAGACGGGGGCGGAAGTCCAAGTTAGATAGGACGCTTCCAATCCCAGAGCGGGACGGTCCCCGCGTCGAAATGTGCCGTAAATCGTCATAAAACTGTCTGGATCCATGATGTGACGCTGCCCCGGGGTAATTAAAGGACAATTTATAGTTTTGCCCGATTCCCCCTTTCGTGGAGTCTCGTCTCCCCTCGCCTCTCATGTCGAAACGCGTCTGTTTAGTTTTTCTTCGGCGTTCTTTTTTTTTTTGCTAATGTACTTTGTAGTTTCCCTTAATTTATGGGTTTATTAGTTACTGAAGTAATTTTGATGGTGCTTATGTTTGCTTTTTTTTTTTAAGTTTCTGTGTCATCGCTTTAATGAATCTGATTTATGTTTGAGACAAATATCTGTATGTTAAGTACATAAGAAACTTATTTTCTAACATTTTTAAAATGTTAAATCACAATGAGAACAGATATTTTTTTTTTTTTGAAAACAAAAAAAAATATGTAGCATAATTCGAACCTGCTCCTCCTACGTTTTCTGAAACAGTGTTTAAATTGAAGTACTTTATTTAGCTTATATTACAATAAGCATTAAATTGACAATATTAAAATAGTTCAATACTTTTGCATTTAGCTAAGTTTCAGTCTCGTACTATCTAATCGCGAAGTTCATCAAAATACTATAGTATTTTCAAATATCTTGGCTTAAGCGTGAGAATGCGAATAGGTGTTCTATAAAGTTTTGAGCAAAGTGTACTCCTTATTATTATAAACAGGAATTTGTGTTGATATTTTGAATACAGAGTAATAAAAACTAAAAAGTTAAACTTTCTAACTACATATGAATCGGTTGTGGATTTGATTCCAAATCTGGGGATTGACCTACTGACATTTACCTGTTCTGGTAACAAGGCAAAACAGGTTGCATTGAGTTCCGCTGTTTGACAAGCAATGTCTGGAAAATTGGGCAGAAAGTGGGGAACAAAGTTTTTTTTTTTCATACATATACGGTGTGGACAGGTAGTCAGTAGGAACTTAGTGTTAAAACCCCTCGTCCGTCACACACTGCCCAAATTTTAAGTCATTGTGTGTTGGGTAGCAGAACTCATCCTCGCAATTTGTCTTGCCAACAGGATGAGAAAATGAAGCACTCCCCCGAGTGTAAATCGAACTCACAGCCATCGCGCTTAGACTTAGACGTCATGCAAAGAAAAGAAAGTTAAATTATCCTTCACTTATACCATATACATACAAGAATTCAAATTTAGGCACCCGTTTCTTTCCCTTAATTAGCGCCTCCTATAAGGCGTCGTTACGAAAAAGTAGCTTAAAAGCTTCATATGAAGGCATGTGGGATAAACCACTGTGATTTATATTAACAGGCAAATCAGGGACCGGCTTGTGTTTAATTTGGTGTTTTGTGATTAAGACGGGTCGAATGTGTGTTTGTTTGTGTTTATTATGTCCAATATATATTTTGGAACTTTTTTATATTTAATTAGCGGACGGAACCTATGAAATATGTGTGAATGTTTAGTTCACTTTAGATATATTACGCGTTGGGTGGCGGATCTTAACCTCGCCTCTTATTTAGCCATCGCGTTCAACTGTAAGCATGACGATTGTGGGTTCAATTTCCACTTAAGGCATTGATTCAATAAAATTTTCTTACTGTAGTAACAAGACAAACCGCCGTGTTGTATTCCGTTACTCAACATACAATGTCTTAAAAATGGTTGTGGTTCTCTTTATTTGTGTGAATGTGAGGTCTTTAAGTATTTATTTTTTACTCATATTTTTACAACCGCAAAAAGCATAAACATAAAAGAAAAAATAAAATTATACATAGAAAAATAAAGAAATTATAATAAAAATTCGTACCGTATACTATAATTCTGAAGGAAGGGCACGTAGCGTCGTAGCCCCGTAGACGCACTACATCAGCCTTATGGAGACGTAACGAAACAAAGAAAATCATTTTAATATCCGCTCGATACTGCTGATCCTTATTTATAATACCAATAACACTTCAATAATGACAACGCCCTCGACCAATGTAAGGTGATCTCTTGCTAGACGGACAAGATTATAGTCCAGGGAATATTTTTTACGCTGCTTTACATTGTATCCCGCAAATAACTGGGTAGGTAGAGACAATTAATGCCAAGGCACTCCATTCTCTAAGATCCCAAATTTAAGACAGTGAATATGTTATGGCGGAACTCACTGCAGCTTTTTTCTTGTTGCCAGAGCGAAGAAAATAATTAAATACCACAACTGGAAATCGAACACCAAGACCAACGTGTTTACAAATTTTCTACTTTACTTTCTTTGTAAGTAAACCCAATCGGAACCCATTCGGAATATACTCTTAGTCCCTTTATAGACAGTCGCGTTTTTTGTTTTATTATATGTTCTTTTTTCTTTTTTAGTATGTATATAAAGAGTATATACGAAGTAATATTAAAAAATCGTACAGTACCTATTCATTTAAAATCTATATAAACTTTGTCAATCAGCCCTCGGACTATACAAAGGGGTCCGCATCTGGTCGCCGTGACGATTTCCTCGATTTATAGTTGGGATAGCTGGGGCACTGTTGGTCACGTACCAGCCCCAATGATTTGGGTGTCACGTGTGTCATTAAATTGATTCGCCCTGTAATCGCCTAATGTTTAATTCACTGATCTATGTGTTTGCTTGATTAAACGTATGTTATGGTTAGTAAATATATATAACGGCTTAGATAGAAAAAGCACATTGTTATAACTTCACAAAGTACCAGGATAGGCAGAGGGAAGTCGTGAGTTGTGCAGGGGCAAAGTGTGAATGTAACATCGATTGGTTGTGGGTTTGATCCCCACTCGAGAAGATGAAATATTTACTTAAATTTATATTTTCATTTCTTCGCTCTGTGTGTCCAGTCGAGATGAATTGAGCCACTCAACATGCATGACTCCAGAATTCGGCAGAAGGAACACTGGGTTCCCTCTGGCTACTCTGCTGTATGCGGGATACAGGGTGAAGCTGATAAAAACAATAAGCTAATACCTACTCCAGAGTATAACAATTTATAGAATTGAAAAAAAACAATAAACAAAAAATGATAAACCCAACAAAATTCCATCGAAAACAATAATTCATACATTCCACACGGTTCCACACTCCAGCTCTCAGCCTCCCGAGACTACGCCCCAATAGTCACAGGACACGGGCGCGTTCGTAATAAAATTATCCATTAAAACCAACGGAGCACGTCAAACGACTGGAGTTCTTGCTCATATCTCATGGAATTCTGAACGATTCATAATTGACACCATTACACTATATCATACCGTCCACCCGTGGAAGTTTTGGTAATTAAAAGGGTGATCGGTTGAAATTATTATACTACGTGCGTCACTTGACTTCACTCGCTTTGGGTGTAAGTGGATAAGTTATTGGGTAAGTTGAGTCGTAAAGATTCGTATTAGAAATTTGACTGAATAACAGGAAATATTGTGTAATAATTGTAAGACAATTGTAAAAATTTTAAAAGAGAAAAACAAACAATATATGCCAAAAAAAATTAGAACAATGAACCAGCTTTTCACTGTATCCCCCATATAGCAGGGTCCCTAACCTTAGAGAGAGATAGAGAGATAAATGGAACTTAATGTTGAAAGACATTCCGTTCCCCATTTTCCGAATTCTAAAGGCATTGCGTGTTGGCAAAACTCAACGCCGCGCTTTAGCCTCAACACGAGAGCGAAGAAATAAAATTTAAAAGTTTAGCGTGCGTAGGAGTCACTAAGAGAGGATTTCCCGAATTCCACCAGGAATTTGAAAAATGTGTTCTCCCATTGGACCTAAAATCCTCGCAAACATTCGTTGCTGTCCGGTCCGTTATAATATCCATACAATATAAATTATAAAATCGAAAGTAACTCTGTCAGTCTGTCTGTGTACCTGTCTGTAAAGCAATTAGGGCCAACCCGCTGATCCGATTGTGATAAAATTTCATATAGAAATACTTGAGGGTCTTGGGATGAACAAAGGTTACCTTTTTTTCTCATATTTATTATATTCTCGATACATACTTATTTATTACAATGTCTTTAAATTTTACATGTTATTTATTGTCCCACGTTAATTCCAACCGCAGCTGAACAACAAAGACTTTTGTTGTTTTAAGGAAAGGTTGCCTAAATGAGCTTCTTGAACTCTATCGCTCACTGAAAGTCTCAAAGTCCAAGTCAAAATGCCTTATTGTAATTTATTTAATTGTAACTTATTTATAAGACGTATGGTTTTCGCGGACTTTTATTAGAACGAATGAATTAAAAGCCGTGCGATATATTTGTAAACTAAGAGCTTACGCACGTTATTTTCTAAGAATATGATTTTTCTCTACTTATTATTTTTTTTTTACTAATCCTATCGAAAACTGAGAACAGTTTAATAAACATTCATGTAGTTCAAGCGTACGAAGACGCACGGGTCCGCTACTAAATTTATAAATTTAGCCACATTATTAACATAATTGGTAAATACCAATTTTCACTACTAAAGTTGTACATTTCTAAGAAACCAGTAGGAGAAGAATTTGCTACCATATGTAGATACATTAAAATAAAGTTTCCCCAAAACTCATTTAGCGACAAACGCTAGCAAAAGCTTTATCTGAATAAGCTCCATAATGAGAATAGTTAGTTAAAAATTAAGATAAGTAGTGAATTTATTAAGTTTTTATCAGTAACTCATAAGCCTAATTACTGTTGGGATCCTCTGCGGCAAAATATCAGAGATTGGGTTGCTTTCATCTTTAGGCCGTTTAAGTTTTGTTCAAATTCAGTGGTAGTGCACACTACATAAATTTAAAAAAATATTAATACGGAAAAAGAAAAAGAAGAAGAGAAAGAAGAAAATCCGTTGTCGGTTTTTCGAATTCTTTCGAACTCGCGACACTTAGTGTTGAGTGGCGGAACTCAACACCACGTTTAAAATTTTAATTAAATCAGCTTCACGCTGTACTCCGCATTCGACAGAGTAGGCTGAGAAGACTTAATGTTAAGACTGAGTGTTTCTGCCGAATTTTTCAAGGCATTTCGTGTTGAGTGGCGAAACTGAACGCCGAGTTTTATAAAAATGTTAAGGAATAATAATTAATTCCCTCAATTGGGGTTCGAACCCACAACCACCACGTTACGATGGCCTCACATCACCTTTCTCTATTAAAAAAAAAACGTCTAATTGTAAGCAGTAATTATTAAATAAAAATAATATATAGTTAATTACATACATATAAATATTTTCTAAAACAAATCCATCGTGATCCACTGAAAGTACGAATATAAAAATTAAATATTCAATAAATCAAATTTTAAAAACACACCAAAGGTTTACTATCCAAGCTCTTGTAAGATAGCAAGTTCGCAAGTGAAACCGCAATCAACATAACTCACTTAATAATGTAACATTATTTACTTTTAACAGTTCCAGTTTTTATTGTAGTTAACGATAACTACCTATATGTACAAATGTACGACACATTCGTGGTACAGTCTTACAGACGTGGAAAAACGTCGTCTCTTAAATCATTTATGTTTTGTTATTATGAATTAAAATTTAAATGCGTAATAATAATGTGTGAGGCAGACCGCGGCATTGAGTTCTGCCACTCAACACGCAGTGCTTCGAACAATTCGGCGGAAAATGAGGAACGGAATGTCTTTACACTAGGTTCCTTCTGTCTACTCTGCTGTGTCCGTGAAGCTGTTTTATTTATTTGGTAATACATAGTAAACGTGATAAATATTCAACGTAGCATCATAGTCGTGTACAAGCGCTGATCTGAGATTTAACGACGACGACAGGTGCGTTTAGTGTACGGTGATAGTATTTTATTTATTATCTGTTGCTTAATAATTGAACGAAATTGTTTTGTTTATTAAGTTTTTAAATATAATTTTAGTTTTTATTTTTGATTTTGTAACGAATAGTTGTAATATATTTATATATATTAGCGACTATTGATATTTTAAGATCGTGGAGTAAGCTATTAAAAAAAGCTGCAAACAGACTATATAATTTTCTAAAATAAATATATACATATACATATACATATATATATTTCTTATACAAGCTCGATCAGAAACGAACACGATCAATATTAATGACATTCTTAACCAAATTGAAAAATTCACAAGGATCAAATCTCAAAAGCGTTCTCAAACAAACCTACAGACCCTAGATGGACATAAATAACACCCGTCTGAATTGTCAACCGGCCCCTAATTTACTGCTAGTAATTAGGAGTTTGCACTTTGCCAAAACGATTTGCATCGATCCGTTCAAACGAATTATTATTACAATGTCATAGCGTTAGCGTGTTTTTTTTTTTTCAAATTAAATGAAATAAAAATCAGTTTCACGTCGTATCCCGCACACAGCAGGGTAGGCAGAGAGAAGCTAGTGTTAAGACGCATCATTGCCCACTTCCCACCGAGTTCTGCAGGCATTGCGTGTTGAATGACGGAACCCAACGCAGCGCTTTGACTCGATACCAGAACGACGAAATGAAAATATTAGTAAAACGTTAGTAAATATTTCGATTAAGGATTACTCCTCAAGTGGATATGAAACTGACAACCAGTGGATTTTTGTGCCCCTACGCCACGACTGGTCCCAACACTCTGGGTTTTTTTTTTAAATATAGCATATTTAGTATTTAGTTTGTTAGACAACAAAATAAAAGTGCATACTGATGCACTGGGTGTGACCACTGGGTCACCCACATTATTAATTTCTCACTGACATGTAATATTTTTCCCGCACGATGGAAGTATGCTTATGTCATCCCTTTACCAAAAACCTCCAATCCTTCTATAGCGTCACCGATTATCGTCCTATTTCTATCCTTCCAATCCTATCCAAAGTACAGGAATCCTTAGTAAATAATCAACTGTATTCTTTCCTCTGAACAAGTGAATGAAGTGGGAATTAATAAAAACGTAATAAAGATTGTAATATCTTTGACTATAAAGGTGTTTGATTATAAACAAATGTAGTTAGTAACTGTTTATTGTCCTATATATTGGTACAATACATTATAGTACATATCAGTACTAAAAACGGCAGAAAACTTTATTTTTATATTTTTTGACGCTATAGCTATAACTAATTGAAATATTTGTTACTGACTTTATAATTAACTAATAAGATAGATTATATATAAATATTAGTACTTAGATAAATAAAATTTGCAATTTTAATATGACGCCATCTAAAGTAACATCTTAAAACTAAAAATTGTAAAGAGTAAAACTTCAGAAATATTGTTTCTTCCATAATAATGTGATTCTTATAACTGTCACAAGATGGCATTGCTAACATCTTTCGACTGGGCTGATTTAATTGTTTATTTCTTGAAAATTTTAATAATTATAATAATTAATATATATTTTTTGTGGTAAAAATATTCACATTATAATATTAAAATTATTCTTAATAAAAAGATATTTGTCAAATTTGGATATTCATCCAAGTATTCACTTCAATAATATATTGTCGTTCGGAATGTTTCATTAGCTTTGGCGCGTTTATTTTGACATTTGTATTTTGTTGTACACATATTTAAATTAACTTTTTGTTGTGTAACATTATCTCTTTTTTACTGTACAACCTCCTTCGTGTTTTCTCCACACAACGTGACATTGGCGAAGTGATATGTGCTCTACTGGCACGCTCGGAACGCCATAATCAAAGAACCAAATCAAATTAACTTTTCATGATAAATAATTAACTATTTAACTTAACAATTTTAGCATGGATCCATACGAAATAGAATTCATAGGTGAAAACAGAATAGCTAGTATAATCCCAAATTTCTCATACAACAAAATATATTTAATTTGTGGTGAATTTGGTCCGTTCCGCGCTGGATTACCAATGAACGTGCCGCTCTGGTTAGCTGTTATGTTAAAACAAAAGCAAAAATGTCGAATAGTGCCGCCAGATTGGATGGATATGGATGTTCTAGAAAATATGAAAGAAGAGGAAAAGAAATCCAGGTAGAGTTAAATGTTATGATTTCTTTTAAATATTTCGATTATTAAAAAGCCGCTTTATTATGTATACTAGCATTTATTTTACAAATATAATATACATATACAATTTTTTTAAATCTGCAGATTTTTTACAAAAATGCCAAACGAACATTACATGATTGAAGCAAAACTAATCTTAGGAGCTGCAGCCGAGGATATTCCACATGCAGCAGAAATAAAAACAATTATAAAAGACATTTGGGATATCCGCATGTCAAAACTTAGGACTTCAATGGATGCTTTAATGAAGTCTGGTGGTTCTTATGGTAGATTAGACCATTTGACTATGATGGAAATAAATTCTGTCAAACCATTGTTACCAGCCGCTATGGATGAGTTATATAGAATTAAAATGGTAATATATTTTTTTAATTTTTAAATATAAATTTTATAAGTTATCATTTCAGAGGATGATATGTATTGTTTTTGTTTTTTATTTTGTCCTTTATATCATTAAGCAAGTCAATTTATGTTAAAATGTTTTAAGGATATTGTATAAGTATAAGAAATATTAGTAAACAATTTTGGCTTAGTATTAATTAAATGAAAAAAATATGTATTTTAGTATCATGTATATTCTACAAGCATTGAATTTACTGTTCATTTTTAGGAACATTGTGTATTTCATGTTTAAACCCAGCCCATACCATGTTACTAGACTGTCAAAATGATAATTATTTTATCACAATTCTTTCTCTTCTTTTATAAAAAATAACACAATTAATGTTTTTTTTTTCATTGCCATGGTCTTGTAACAAAACAAATGCACAATAGGTTCCCTACTTACCCTGCTTTATACAGTATACAGTGCCAAGTTACAAAAAAACTTTATGATTATTGTTTATAATTACCAAATTTTTATGTTAATTTCAGATGAGCAGAAAAACTATACCAGCGAGCTTAAACACATCTACCTATAGTCAATCTGGAGGTTCACAAAATACATGACATTCATTATTATTTTTTTATTTTAAGGATTTTTGTATACAGGTGATTTTAGATTGGAAAAGAAATCAAATAAGTTGTAATTAGGCTATATAGATAATATATTGTAAGTAGTGATGCGCCGAATATTCGTTTGGTATTCCGTATATATATATCATCGTTCTCTGCGGGTGAATATGCATGTCCAGTTTGGCACTGCTCCGCTCAAGCAAAGGAGATAGACATAGCATTAAGTGAGACTCATTTAATTTATAATAATAATTAAATAAAAATAATCGAACCGAATGTATTCGGCACCATGACTGAATAATTCGGCCGATTTCGATATTGGCCGAATACGGCACGACGATAATGAAAAAGATGACATACATATAACGAATAAAAATCGAATATTCGGTGCATCTCTAATTGTAACCTATGAATGCTATTTAATAAACTGTAACCAAATATATGCATAAAGTGGAATAACATTACTTAACAACCCAAAAAATGTAAACAAAAATTTAAACATCACAATGGAACTCAACTCCACTTTTTATTAATCTATGTTGAAATGTTACAATATGTTTATTTTATTATATATATCTGGATTATTTATGTATTTCCACTACATAAGAATTGTTGATGATCATGATTTAGCAAGAGAGAATAGTATTTGTTAAATACTAAAAAAATTGTAACATCCTATTCATAGGCTAATATAAAAAAAATATTTACAAAACATTTATATTTTACTCATTTACAAATATGAATACAGTAGATTTCAAACATGTTCTTGAAAACAATCAAAGCTCTCCAACTAATTATTATAATCTAGCATTATTTTTAAAATATTATTTAAATAATCAGTTGTAACAGGTGAAGGACTGAATAATGTAACTGAAAACACAACAGGTTATGTCTTAGTGGGAACAGAGTGTCTTAACACTATGTTCCCGCTGCCAATCCTGCTATATGCAGGATACAATGTGAAGCTATAAACAAAACTAGACATTTAAAAAGGCGCAAGTAATTGGACATATTTACTATCATCGAGAAACTCATACACTCAAAATTTAATCAACATTTATTTAAAACGTTAAATTAACCACAAATTCATCTGAATTTGTAGACAAAGTGCTCAGTGAATGTGAATTAGATGAAGATTCCACTCCGCCATATCCTCTCCACTCTAGAAGCGACGCGTCGGTTGTGGATTCGATTTCCTCTCGGGGAAGTGAAATATTTAATATTATCAATTGCCTGGCTCTAGTAAATTAACAGTACCACCCCTCAATATACATTGTGTTGAAAATTTTACGTTAAATTGAGAATAGTGTCTTCAAGGTAAAAAATGAAGACTAAAATATTTTTTTGAATCTTTTGTTAAGAATTGTCACAGTATCATAGGATATCCTATGATACTGTGACAATTCTTAACAAAAGATTCAAAAAAATATTTTAGTCTTTATTTGATGTCCTTCTTTATGAAGTCCCCATCCATTTAATGATCAGCATTTTTTAAATATTTGTGTATAATTAATGAGAGATTTCTCATAATTGATGAACAATAACATCCATATCTGTATTGTATATAATATGTAAGTACAAACTTAGATATCAAATTACAATTTGAAGATTTCTTTATTGGAGTATTTTTTTATTACGTAAATATTGATTTTTACGGACTCGATTCCTTCTCGGAGATATGAATTATTTTTATTTCCTTACTCTACTAACAAGACAGTGCAGAATTGCGTTTCGCCTCTCAACCCGCAATATTTAAAAAATTTGGCACTAAGTGCAAAATAAAGTCAATAAGCTACAGGTATTTGACTTGGGATTCCCGGGGGATATTTGCTTTGTAAGTAAACAGGCGAGACGGTCTCGTAACGCTTACGAGGAAAGAGGATGGCCACCCTTTTCTGCGGATTAATCTCAAACCGATTCTTGCTTGAACCAAGAACTAGGATCCAAGTGGAGCGATCCTGGGTGTAAAGGGCGGTGTCGTCATACAGCGCAAGTTCGACTTCATCTGTACGCGGAATGTTGCCGGTGTAAAGCGCGTAAAAAATTTGTGAATTGTGGAACCTTGTAGGACTCCAGCGTGAACGGGTTGACTCGTTAGCTCAGTAGGTGAGCGCCTTTCAATTGTTTTTAGTTTTTTTTACATACATCAACCTTGTTTTACATGAGTTTGCTAACAAGTAAATTTATAACAGACCAGCAAGAGATAATTATGGTGTCGAAATAGATATTTTTAAGCTTCACGCTGTATTCTGCATGTAGCAGAGTAGGTAGAAGGAATGTAGTGTTACCATACTCCACTTTATTTCACATTCAATTCTGTTCAATATATTAAAACAAAAGTTGCAATAAAAGACTTATTTAAGGAAAAAAATATATTTTTCATCTTAATATCAAAAATTAAACCATAAACTTAAGTGTATAACAATAATACAGATACAAAATACAGATATTTTTTATATATATATATATATATATATATATATATTAGTAATGAATTAAATTTTGTAATATTTATTTATATACGCATAACAATACCTACGTCATAGGTGCGTCTTTAATTATAAAATAATGCCAATATTTAAAAGTAGAATGATTGTTAAGTTGCAATAAAATTATATAATAAATGTTTATTGTAAATATATAAATATTTACAACAATTATTCATTTTTATTTTGTTGCAACAGAAACGTAATTTAAAGAAATAAATTTCAAATATAGTAACAATAAAGTAAGAAAGATAACATTTTATGGTTATTAATTTATTACAATATGTTCATAAAATGTAAAAAAAATACTGTGAAAAGATTGGCCTACACAAACATACAAAGTTCGTTCAAAAACTTTTATTTCTATGTAAGTAAGTTAGTTCTAAAAATATATTTATTTTTTTATAAGATATATGTCTTCATTGTTATACACCTCAGCATATGATACACCATTTTTTAAAACTAGACATAATCGTAGACGCTTAACTAACATTAAATCTGTTTGTTAGTCTTGTTGTTACATTAAGGTACTAAACATACAAGTAACATAAAATACTAACTTAAGTTACAAAAACTAGGACATTATTAGAAGATTACAAAATTCAAACAAGCATTTGTTGAGTTTGTAAAGGTTAAAGTACTCTAATTATTTATCCTACAAATTAGAAAGATATTAGAAAACAATATATTAAACATATATAATGAAATATAACTCAGATTACCACACTGTACGAACCGAACCGGGCTTAAAATAATGTTTTTTTTTCTGGAATGTAACAATTGAGATTATTTAAAACGAAGCGTTTTCCTAGAGATCCAAAAAGCCTGACAATCAATAAAAAATAAGTGAAACTTTAAATAATAATTTTCATATAAATTTACAAGCACAACTAAATATGACGTAATATATACTTATTATTATATATAATGTTTATTATATATATTTATTATATAATAATAACAGCTTAGCCGTGATCATTCGTTTTTTAACTTTGCTAAAATAATGTACACTATGATTATTGCTTGCAAAGTCATCAAAACACTTTGGTCTAACTCCAGCTTGTAAACACACAGAAATACAAAGTTTTTTTTTCTATTTACAACAAAAAAAAAAAGTAAGTATTTACAAATCATATAAATTAGTTTAGTTTAGAAAATATATACAAAGATCTGCCGATATGACGCGACGTGACCGAACCGTTTAATTGTTATTGAGGTTAATGCATTTTTTAAAGTGCCTTTATTTTACATCTGAAGGCCAACAAAAACGCATTAATTATTTTATAATAATGGCAACACACAATTTTTGCAGTGTCCTATAAAAATGTGTGTATTTTTAAAAAATATATGGCACATAACTAAAGTGGAAAAAGTGATATATATTTTTGTTAGTTATAACTATTTCAGTTCGTCACCATCTGTTTTAATACGGCATTGAAACACAAGAGATCTTCAGTGAAAGGATAACAATGCAGCGCTTGCGCTCTTATAACTAAATATTTTCATTTTTTTAACAATATATTTTAAAACGAAGTCTGTCGCATATGAAGTAAACTAGACGAGATATTATGGACTAAAAAAAACTGTAACTTTCTGTGAAAATAAGACGAAAACATTAAAACTAAGTGTTTATATTCGTATGACAAATTACAAAAAAATGTTGTCTTTAAATAATTTTTAACGGCATTACTTACATTTATTTATGCATATTTGTTTATAGAAAAAAAAAAAAAACAAGACAACTGACAGACACCTAGGAGTGTTGTAAGGCTTATCGATAGCTCCAGTCTTATTATCCTCTAGAATACCCACAATATTTACAACTTAACCTATGACTTTTATATTAATACTAAATAACAGTGACTAATGCAGAACTAAACGGCTACAATTTTGCTCGGATCCACTTTGACTCTTAGGAACATGACGTCGTCTTTAACGAAATTCCTCTTTTTGAGCATTTCGTGGGAAACGAACCTCGGGAAGCCGAAGCCTAACGCGTCCGGTTCTTTAGAGGGTCTTTGGAAATTTTTCCATGTGGGATCTGGGACGAAACTTTCGACGATGTTGCAGGCGCGGTCGGGGCTCGAGCTTTGGTCGAACAGCGTGAAGGACACTGTGTGGGAGAACGGCCAACGGAGGAGAGCGTCGTACTCGCCGGGCAAGATCTTGATGTACACAGACATGTGCGTAGCCTCGCCGGCGCCGTTACCGTTTAGGAAGAGTGACGCCTGTGGGGAAACAGAAATTATTATTATTTTATATGTAAAAATAACAATATTTAATAGGTAATTAGAATCTGCACTCAATACGCAATGCTACTAGAATTCGACGGAAAGTGGGGAACGGAGTGTTTTAACACTGAGTTCCATCTGCCTACCCGGATGTGTGCTGGATACAGCTTGAAGCTGATTTTAATTTTTTTTTTGTATTTGAAACATATGCAGTACCTAATATTTCGGGTGATTCACCATGATCATTATTCAATTTGAATTCGAAATAAAAATAATCATATCTTTCTTTTTATATATGCTCAAATAAGTGCAGTCAACACTGCATAACAAAATGTAAATCAAACAAAATTAATTTAATAACTATAAATTGAGAAGTTACTAACTAAGTCAACAAACAGAACCTTGAGTCACACGTTGATCGTTATTTAGAGCAACAAAAGAACGATAGCAACTACACAAAATAAAATGTATATTTAGAAAGAGTAGGGTGCTAGTGACTAAGCGATACTAATTCAGATATTGTGAGACTGTTGTTAGTCACAACTCACGATAAATATAACGTTCGTGTTTACAAACAAAAGGGACGTAATCGTGTGTAAAAATGCATTTAAAATGGTGATTTTACATGATAAAGATTATTTTTATATCTCATTAGTGATTAGTGAAGTGAATTGAGTTCATTGAGTTTACTCCAATTTATTTTCTTAATCACTATGTTGAAATGAATGATTATAAATGTACCATAAAGGCTGTCATGGTGTACAAAGGTGTACAATGTCTGCAAAAATGAGACAGTTGCGGGTTCGATTGCCACTCGGTTGAATTAATTATTTTTATTTTCTCATTCTGGTGACAAAAGCCGACGTTTGAGTTCCGCCACTCTAGATTTTCACTCATTGTTTCGAAAATTGGGCGGAAATTAGGGGAACGGAATATCTTGATTCTGCCTACGCTTTATAATTCTTCCCGTAACAATCATATTTAAAAAGTAGACTACAAAAAGGAAAAAATGACTACCAAAAATACGTATTAAAATGAAACTGACATTGACATTGAACCTTAATCAAAAGATGCATACCTGCAACTTATATCCATACTGGCTAGTATAGAACGCGGGGGAAGTGAGTTCGAATCCCTCCTTGCACTTGGCCTCGGTGATGTTGGCGGCCCAGTCGCCGACGCGCCACACGAGCGCGCCCGTGCAGGAGACGGCGAGGCGCGCCACGGCGGCGCGCAGCGACTCCAGCTGGCGCGCCTGGCGCGTCGCCAGCGACGACACCAGCGCCAGGTGCTGCTGGGAGCTCTCTTCGTTGTGCCTTTCCAGAGCCTGTCTCGTACCCTGTCATACAAATTACATATTAGTATCGCTTTTGACTTCTCGTGTACCTATTTCAACACTAGATTTCCTTTCTTGATGTTAAATATTACGGAAATTATTTTCCAGAACATAAATTGATATTAATGTTATGTGTAAATTCTTTTAGCATATTCTATCAAATAGAAAAATGTACAAAATATCAAATGAAAATAATTTAAATAAATAAATTTTGTAATTGTTATTACAATCTCTTCATTAATTATCAGTTGGGAGTTCATTACATAATCATACAAACAATATGCAATATTGGTGTCAATGGCATGAGGCGTTATCTTTCACACTTGCTGCATTCAATATTTACCTACAGAGGTACTATGTAGTGGGAATGCTGGATTAATTTTAAATTCAAATTATGTTTATATTAGAAAATATAATCATTAAAAAATTAATTATATATAGTAATGTAAGTTATTAAAATAAATGAAACTTTGTTAAATATATTATAGTTTATTTCTTTTTTGATTGATCTATTTCTTTTTAATTAATAGTTGAAAAATTCTACTGTATGGGTGCAAAGTTTTGTTGTATTTATAGTACCTATTTATCGACACTTCAAAAACTTATTATGAAGCTTAAAAATATGAAATGAGCTTACAATTTAGCAAAAGAATAAAGAAATGTAATGCTTCAACCAACCTTGAACCTGCAACCGGCATCTCTATAGCCACAGGGAACTGTACCAGCCGCACAGTGCTCCCTCAAGTGCACATCCAGCTCATCTCGTGTAGGTTGCGCTGAACACCGCTGGGGGCAAGGCACGGGGGCCCGGGAGCAGAGGGCGCCGTGGGCTGATACTGTGTCCTGGGGAAATTACGTTTATTAAATAATTTATGACATTATAGTAATCTCTAATGTATATATTATGTAAATAGGTAAAATAGTCCTGATTTATGTTTTGTAAGAAAAAAAATTAAGAAAAGAAAAGTAGAATTTCATTTTATTGACGAAATATTAATTTAACTTAACCACTATCTCAAAAAGTCTTCTAAAGATACCTAAATATAAACAAATTATTGTCATTTTTTTGGCCTAAAAGTGGTTAAATCTATAATATCCATCTCTTACTAACTGGAAGCTCCGTACCTGCGTATACCGCTGTCCACAGTGCCTGCAGGGCACGAGGCGCTTGCAGCAGTGCTGCTGGGCGTGCTGCTGCGTGTGACGCCTCTGCACCTTGGCGCCGCACTTGTTCTCGCAGTAGACGGGCTCGTGGCCACAGTTGCCTTGGTGCTCCTGGAATTAGAAAAAGAATTTTATTTTAATGAGCTTGAAGGATGTCAAGTAAGTACAAATACCTTGTAACTTTGGGCTTAAACTTTTAAATATTTTATTAGGTAATCTTAAAAAATCTACTATACTTAAGATATCATACTCTTCTCCATTTAATATTTTAATAGTAAAAATAAAAATTAAAATTGTTCTTATATTTATACAAACCAAGAAAATTATTATGACTACAATTGTTAATTTTATTAGCTTAACGCAGTATCCCGCACAAAGCAGGTTTGTCAGAGGGAACTTGGGAACTTAAGTGTTAAGACAGTTGCGTTCCCTACTTACCTCCGAACGGGAACCTAATAATACCACCAGTACTGCGGCGTTGAGTTCGCATTATTTATACATCAAACAATTGATTTATATTTTTCTTAACACAATACTAATTAAAATCTGAATCACCAATCACTATCTATAATTATATTAATATTTATCAGTCAGTTATAAAAAATGGAATTAATATAAACAATAATTTAAAATATACCTCCAAGGCACTTCCAGAGAACTCCTTGTTGCAGTGCTCGCAGTTGGCGCGGCGGCGCGGGCAGGTGTACCGCAGGTGGTCCTGCATCAGCACGCGAGGTATCATCGCGCCGCATTGCGCAGCGCACAACACCGCGTCGTGCTTGCATGTGTTTAGGTGTGCCTGAAAATTTTAATTATTTAATTTGGATTAGATGATAATAGTTTTAAAATAATATAAAGTTATTTATCTAAGTAGAAATAGGCACTCTAAATATCTGGGCTATATTAGAAATTACATAGCAAAAGATCATTATGTACAGCTTTTTTTTTAGAGTCGGCAAGGAAACTTGGGCACCTAGTGTCAGGACACTCCGTTCCCATTAACACAATTCCATTCTCCACTTTTCGCCGAATTGTATAGGCATTGCATGTTGTGAAGCGGAACACAACTCAACAAGAAAATATTAAATATTTAATTTACTTGAGTGGAAATCGAAGCCACAACTACTTAGATTAAATATTACAAAAGAGATAATGTTTAGATTATGATGCCCAGAAATTAATTGATTTGCTTAATAGGTTTTAAGCATTAAGAAAGAGTGAAGTTAAAACATTTTCTTAATATTATATTAAGACAAGTATGTGTGGATTCAAAAATTGTTATTTTGCTAAAATGGTAGAATATTAGACACAAAAAGTAGATACAAAAGAATCCATCTTTAGTTTACCGTTATATTACAAATATCCCTCACGAGTGTTGAAAAATAACAAGAGTATCGACTATCCTAATTTTACTGATGATAAAATTTAATTATAGCAATTAAATCTTATTACTTTCTAAACTGTGTCAATTATAATCAAACGCGTCTAGGTCGTACAAACATGTGGATCTCGTATATACCTACTATTACAAACTACATATCGGTTTATCATACGTGCGTATATTTTAAAGAGAATTCAGTGAATATTCTTTTTCCATTTTTCGCCTATTTCGATATTAAGAAATAATGAAATTGTAGTGCGAACGCGCATTAAATAATTTAATGTGAAATATAAAATTTCAAACTCACCTTCAATTTGCGGAGTTCGTCAGACCACTGGCATCCTTCCTTATGGTGGATGCAGTACACCACTGAACCCATAATCGTTTTCTCCGATTCTGGATCCGGGTATATCTGTAAACAAACAAACATACATTAGCAAATTTTTATCACAAAACACTTAAAAACACAATTTTCGGAGAACATTTACATTGTTAATATGAGAATCGACATTATTCCTATTAAATAACTGCTTCGTCGTCACCTTCTTCAACTTATTCACTATATATTTAAACATTTTGAATCAAAACTTTTGTACGCGACGTGAAAACCAAAGGTTGCCTTTACGACTGATGGTGGCGCGGGCGTCGGTAGAACCGATTAAATAGGACACGCCGTACTAAAATAAACCAAAATTGTAAGTATCAACAGTACCGTGCGTTCGAATGTGGAGCACATTGGAAATATGCAAAATGGCCGAATTTTAAGAGATGGATTTTGCGAAGAATATTAAACAGGAGCACTCCTCGCCAGGGCCTGGCTCTAAATGCTTGCGTTCCACTTAACATATCGTTATCTTTATGGGTGCAACGAACAGATGTGACCACCGTTCCCTTGTTGTGTCGAGATAAGCGTGATTTTTCACTTCCCAAACCAGCTGGATAATGAAACGGGCAAATAAACTTTGTTAGTCTTTCGAGCTCTCACACACTGCAGTCCATTTTTCTTTGAAACGCTCTTAGGTAAAGAACTCCGTTGTCCATGACCATATGGAGGGCATAACGCAGTAAATTGTTTGTAAACAACGCCGGCTAACCATTCGCAGCATCCCAAACATCTTTTACTACGAGATGTCAAAGATTAATCTTGGCAGGTGGCCGTCAGAGACCTGTTTCGTAATCCAAGCTCGGTTTATTATATAATTTGGCAACATAAATAAGAGTTCTGCCAGCATTGGACTGGAAACCATTCATAAAAACGAAAATATGGACAGTAGTGGTGCGAGGCGTGTCTATTTACAAACATTGATGCATGTGGTCATCGGCATAGCATAACCGTTGATCTCGCCATTAATCCTATAAAATCAGATTGAATTGCTACCAGGTATCGTAACATCGAATATGGGCCCTTATTGTTATAGGATAAGAAGCGAAATTCCCTGGCGAAGGTGGCCAGGATAGATGCTCTTAAAGTGAACAGTGTATAAATTTACAAATATAGAATGTTATTTGTGTCGTTTTCTAAAAAGATGGACCGCGATGTGTTCAACTCTCCCGCATCGCTCAATTATAGACCGCGTTGTAGGATAGTCCGCTTGGAAGCGAAACGACCTAACTGACGCAGCATCTGGACCAGATACGACGTTGTAGAGATGAGGTTAGCGAAAAGACAGATGAAAATTAATGTTTCTAAATTTTTCTGAGTGTCGTATTAATTAAAATATTGCGTTTCGTATCTATATTTTATTTAGATTTTGTGTTTGTTTGTTTATTTATTTATGTTATGATAATGTGATTGGTTGAGAAAACTCTATATTTTTTAACTTTTTAAAAATGTTATTGCACTAAGGATAATAAAATATTGAAATGGAAAAACAAATCCTTTTATAAATTTTAATTGGGCATATTCTTAAATATCAATTCATGTAATAAAATAGCATAACATGTATAAAATGTATTAGAAGTATTTTCTACGTTTATTAAGCCACATTTTGATTACAGACATCTGTTATATACTTTACTACGAGAGAAATAAATATTACATTTTTAAATATAAATTGTAATAAAAAAATTAAAAATATAAAAATAATATAAGTATAATTTTTCTGTGTTTGTCTTTCTGTCGAAATCTCAAAAAACTAAATCAGTGTAAATAATGAACACACAAACATACATATAAGCAAGGCCACAGAAAGTCTCTGTAGTTCAAAATTATAATGTAAATAGATAGTGAAAACGGTTTAGGAATGCAGTTTAAGTAAGCAAGAAGAGTATTTGAGTTTACACCAACATTGATATGAAGATGTCAGTTTAAAATGAAATTATGAAAAAAAAAAATTTTTGTTCCTATTTTTAGCTTCACGCGGTGTTCCGTACATAGCAGCGAAGCCTGAGCAGTGACCACTTAGTGTTAAGACACTCCATTACTCGCGAAACTCAACGCCGCGTATGCCTCGTCACCAGAGCAAAGAAATTAAAATATTCAACGTTTATTTTCCTAGATTAGAAATCGAATCCACAATCTATCGTGTTTAGAGTCACGCACATGTGCCCGTTGTGTTTTACAAAATCTGCTAAATAGATAAGTTTATCTATTTAGCCATCATGTAACTAACTTGCTTTACTACTTTTTCTTCACATATAAAGAATAAAACGTACCGACAAAGGCGCCGCCTACTTTAAATTGCAATCGCCCACGTCCGCAGACGGCCTCTATTGGTCCTTGTCGAAATTGTTTATACCTAATTAATTAGTTTTTTTTTATTATAATGGTGCTAGCATATGGTGTATTTGTAATTTTTACTAAGAACATGTCTTCGAATGATTAATTTTATGTATAAAATCTAAGAAGTCAATGCCGTCGTGGTCATAGCAGCATAGCGCCTGACTGTAATCGTGACGGTTTTGGACTCCCAGGAATCTCCTGGATCGGGAGGCCCAGGCATATTTTTTATTTCCTTGTTCTGGTAAGAAAAATAAAGCACGACATTGAGTTCCGACACTGGACACACTCGACATTTGGACGGAAGTAAACGCAGTGTCCTAACACTAGTTTCCTTCAAAATATTCCAAGATTGTCAAATATTAAAAATAGCAGCTAACAAAAAGTTTAATCAAAATGAGAAAAGAGCTACTTAAAACGTGCTTTTATAAAGTTTACTAAAAATAAGTCTGAATATTACACGTGTAGGAAACAATTGAAAGAATGACTTAAATTTAAATTATTTTTGATAACTTCGTTATTGCTCTTTCCGTTCTATTTAGTGTAATATACATATATTTTTAGCTTCACGCTGTATCCTGCACATAGAAGGGGAAGGCAAAGGGAACCTGGGGTAAGTCGTAATATACATACATACAAAATGGAATTGTTAGTATTCACGCTTTTTACTAATTTTAAATAAACAAAAACGAGCTTATTTTACCAATTTTAAAATAAAGGCATTTCTTTTTAGGACGATACCCAATATGGATTTGTTAGATTGCTTAGCATTGAAAGATCACACAACAAATATTGATGGTGGTGTATATTTCGTAAGAATTTGTCGACACTCTTTACATTTTTCATAAAATCATCGAAGCTTCTATTGAATTCGTATTGTATATTTGAAACATCATAAAGAAAAGAAAACTAGTGTCTCCGTTCTCCCACTTCAGTAAAATCGAAACGAGATTAGTTATTATAATGCTGTACCTCATTAAGTAGTTAAAGAGATTAAAAGCTTTTTACTCCCGCCCTTAATATGGTCACTATGGAGAAAGATTTAAATTAATTTATTTGTTACTACCAAAAATAAAACAATAATGAAGAGAAATAATATCAATTTCTGCCGCATTCATGTCCTTTAAAAGAATATTCTTAGACTGTATCTATAGCTAGATACTAACTACGTAGTGCTAGGATGGTGTGAAATATTTATTTTTGTTTTATAACAAACGGTGGCGTGTTGCCCCTCACACGGGTTAAGGGCCTCTAATTAAGTATCGATGTAAACACACTGTGTATACAGTACGGTACAGTAGGTGAACCTGAACTTGGCTGCTACAATATGCAGGTGATGATAGTTTCATAAATACCTTAGCTAAGGCTGTGTATACACTAATGTATGTACGAATCTTACTTTTAATAGCAAAAATAATAAAAATTGTGTTAAAAAACTCCACTATCTTCTTTAGTATTAAATGGTGGAACTCAACGCCGCGCTTTGTCTTGTCGGTAGAGATAGGAATAGAAATAATACATTCCCCCAAAAAAGTAGCAAAGTACCCAAAACCGCCGCGTTTACAGTGAGATATAGTGTCACTGCACTACAGTAGCTTTTAGATAATATAATACTTTAAAAATAATTTAAAAAAAAAACCACTAAGAACTTCCTCATACTTGCTCCCCAATAAAGAAAAAAAGCATTTACAATTCACAATGAAACCTACTTACAAAAAAGTAATACATAATATTAATACTTCAAGTTGAAAACATCAAGATCATTATTCCAGCGGAAGTGAGTTCGATGCCCGGCGCGGTGCTGGCGGAACCTTACCAACCTACTGTGGAATATGTAATCACTTGTTAAAGTAATTATGTATATTGTATATATTACCATTCATTTATTCTGACTCTGACTTAAATTATATAAGAGATACTTACAATAAATGTGAATATTAGGGAATGATTAATATATTTTTTCAGTTTTATGATTTTCCTTCTATAGCAGGGTGAATAGGGTTAAATGGTGTTTAGACTCTCTGTTCTCGCTTCCAAACGCGGTGTTAAGTTCCGCCACTCAAGGAACAACCTCGAAAATTGAGCGGAAAGTAGGAAACAGAGTGACTTAACTCTAGCCTGTTTATAAAAAATTCTATTATTTCAACATAACTCCGGCCAGGAGCTATATTGAAAATATTATCTCCATTCAAAAATACACATCAATGGACTGACAAACAATAAATCATCGTTCGATGTTAATGCATAGTTGTTTTTTGTTTATCGCCCGTCGATCATACATACGACGGCGCTGTTCCTAGTTGTTCGTAATTGAGTCACTTTTAGACTGAATTACAAAATTCTACCTATTTTTGTGTTTAAGAAACTTTATTGTTTTCTTTTTATAAAACAAAACCTTTCAGAATTCGGCGGGCAGTGGGAAGCGGAGTGTCTTAACACTAAGCTCCCTCTGGCCATGCTACATGCGAAATACATCATGAAGCCAAAAACATAACCATTTAATAGTAGACAATCAACAAGACTTTATTTTTACGTGCTGCGTTAATTTTTTTTTCTACGTACATATTTATAAGAAAAATGGCCTCAACAGACAAACAGACAGATATTATACAGTGATCCTAAATTGAGTTTTATTTTTTATTCTTTCGAGATACTGAACCCTACATATACTAGGTTAATAATAAATAAAACGCTACCTATATTTTAAACGTGATATCAATTAGGTGGCTGTCAGCACGACGAGCGGGTCTCAAGTTACTGTTTTAATTCCAGGATCCACTTATAGTATAATAAAATAGAATAGAATAGTCTTTGATGCACTCAAAAAATAACATACCCTACAAAGAAAAACATAGAAACATTAAAAAAGTATGCTAAGGCGGTCTTATTGCTTCCAGCAATCTGTAAAAGAACATATAACAACTTTTAATAAACAATGGGTATTTTTTTAGAAATGTTACAGTGCCATCTACGCTCCCCAAGGCACCTAAATAACAAAAGTCAGTATTCCACGTTCATAGCTTTGACTGTGCATTGTCTGTCTAGATAACTCAGTAACAAGATTTTTATATAGAAACAGTTGAATTTTATGAAGCAAGTCCCGTTTTTCCCGTTCACGTTGAAATTTCAGGAAATCCTGTCTTAGTAACCTCTCTCTCTTTCTCTATGAGTAACTAGCCTACGTGGAAGTAAACATGAATCTCAACTTTCTAAGTCCAGTAGTGTCGTCTGTGCGTTGTCTGTCGGTCGCTAAGTAAATGAATAGTGTTATATATATGTGTGTGTATATTCGTTACTACCCAGTTTAAATTATTTAAACAAAACAAAGGAATCTTTTAAAAATGGTGAAATGACGATGAGTCAAGAAGTCAAAAACTAACATCTTATAAAATTCTAGAAAAAAACAAGCCAATAAGAGCTGTAAAACGAATCGTTTCAATCTATTAATAATGCATCTCACAATTCACTCAACGGGTGTGACCTCTCGTAAGTCGCCTGTCACTAACCGTTCGAGTTCAATTGGATAATCCCAGTTTAAACCACAGTTAATTGAATATCCACTTTGTTACGATACTTTTAGAATATAATTTTCAATGAACAATGCAATAGGATATATAAAATTTGTCCTATAAAGTCTAAAAGAAGGAGTTAAGGTTCGAATTGGCTTAAACGAAAAAGTAATAAAACGCAGATTGATCGACACCGGATATCGTTATTGTCGCGATTTGCGAGTTCCGTTCCTTTGATAGCTTTTGTGTATTTTTGCTAAGTTTTTTTTTTATCGAGAACTATGAATATTCGAATCACGTTTTTGTGACATCTTGGTGACAATATATTTTTTTAGTTTCACCCCGCATCCCTCTCATGGGTTATGTTCAAGGTAGGCTGAAGCAAACTGAATAACCAAGTGTTAAGATACCCCGTTACCCTTGTCTTAACAATAGCAAAAATGGACCACGAGAGGAGGTTGGAAGATGGAGGAACCTCTGTATACCCTGTTACGCGGGAAAGAGAGAGAAGTATCTATTAAAATATTACTCATATATCTAATCATATCAAATCTACACCAATCTCCATGTATTTTGTAATATTCGCATAGCGTTCGTTACGCAAAAGTGTTTTGAAAGTAATGCGGTTTTAAAACTAAACAGAACGTGTCTCCGCTACTTTGATGAGATGCTCATAATTACTTAAAAAAACAAAGATGTTTCTTGAAATGGACAGAAATTGAAAAATGAGTGCAATAACGCTTTTATTAACTACATTGCGTATATATTGTTTAGTATGTAAGTTTTGTTTACCTCTTTTTCTCGCTCCGGTTGTCTAAACAAAGTGCGGAGTTGAGTGCCGTCACATAACAGATAATTTTGAAATTTAAACGGTACGTGGGGAATGAAGAGTCTTAACACTACGTTCCCTCTGCCTACCCTACTGTGAGTGATACAGCATGATGCTAAAAATATTCGTATTGTAAGGACTAGATTTGTTATTAAAATATTTTTTATTGAATTCAAACTAATGTTTTCAATAACTGATTTTGATATTTTAATAACGCCGCTTACATTTTATAGGTAAGTCTAAATCTTAGAAGAAAGATGTCCAATATGCTTTAGAATGATATATTTTTTTTTTATAGTAGTAAAAGACATCGATGGAGTGGTCAATTCGTAACAAAACTTTGCGGTATTCTTGTCATTGTGCGTAATAATATGACTAACAAATGCACTTGTTCCATGAAATTGACATCATATATATATATTTATTATGGTATTCAAATCCCCTGATTCATACTGAATTTTGGTTCTCTTCCTTTTATATCAGTTATTGGGGAAAAATAATTCGTCATTATTAAACAACAAATTTAAATTGAAAAAAAAAAAAAAAATATTTTGAGAAATTTAATTAAATTGAATAATAATTTCTAAATAAGACATTGAGTTCTAAGAAGTTAGATATACCGTGTTTGTATACACTGTAATAATATTTGTACGCACGTATATACGTATAATATAGCAAAAAACGAGATTTTTTTAATGTAAAAATAATAAACCTTCTTATTACTACCTTAGTAACTACAATATTTAAAAAATACGAAAAATATTAATATATACACTAGGCGTCTGGTATATTTAATAAATAATGATGTACAGACATATGCACATAGTATTTACCTATATGTATAACAGTCCAGCAACTGACCGGAAACCGTGCAGCCTCTAACGGAAATACCGCAATTTCATCTTATTTTTAAACTTGCTAGCGTAATTATGAAGATTAATTTGCTCAACTTAGAATGGCGTCGATGGTATGTACCTACTAGTAGTAGTTTATAAGGATTAAGAAGTGTTTTATATTAATAAATTTTTAAAAAGCGACGGTAAACGTGACGGTTCCAGGATCGATTCCCAATCTGGGGAAATAAAATATATAATTACTAATACCACTAGTCAAAGAGCGCAGTGTTAAGTTTCGACAATCGCCTCACGGAAAGTGGTGAACGAAGTGTCCTAACACTAAGTTCCCTCTACCTACCCTGTTTTGTGGAAAAAAAAGCATGAAACTACAATACAAGTACTTTCTCAACAAATTCTCTTTCCATACATTAATAAAACTGTCAAGTTCACGATCAAAAAGATAACCGAAAGTAACAGTATTATTTCACATGAATGCTCATCAACAATTACGAGTAAGTTATGTAAGTCAGATCTGACTGACGATAATATTGTGGGTACTATGGGAACAGTAACATAAACCACTTTACATACAATTAAGATTAAGTGACGTTACTTAAGATGTTACATTTTATTATTTGAAATTGCCTAAAGTAAAAACTACCGTAGCGCAGCGGCTCAGCGTCTTATTGTAATCACGACAATTGTAGGTTCGATTCTTTTTGGGGAAAGTGAATTATATTCATTTTCTTGGTCTGCTAACAATGCAAAACGCGGCGTTGACCACCACTCTATAAAGACGACGGAACACGCATTCACAGTGTCTAATTTTTACTTAAATTTCGATACTTTGTGTCATAAGTAGTGGAACTCAACGCTTTGTTTTGTTAAAGAAACGAGCAAACGAAACTAAGTAATTCCCGAGTGAGAATCAAACACACAACCATCACTTTTACAGTCAGAAGTTGTGCCGCTGCACATTATATTATTAAAACATAAAAAAACCGTAATAGAATCATTCAACGCGACATTAATTGCTCTCATATATTTACAAAACAACTTTACTCTCAATTAGTTTGTAAATTCTAACATTTTTCAAGTCACTGCTTACGACATTTTCCTAATAGAAAAAAGTTGATGTACCAAAATGGGTTTCGCGATTCTTTTCGCAATGGTACGTACGATTCGAGAGAGAGCGTAAACGACCCACATCTGGTGTTTGTATAATACATACAGTATCTATTTAATATATATTTATGGATATTATTTAATAGGTATTTTACCCAATTCTATGCCTACCTGGCTTAGAACTCGGTTGGTCTTTGAGCACAGTATCGATAATAGGTACTAAGACAACGTAATATAAAAGGCATAAATGAAGAGGTTGATGATAGTGGATGACGCAAAAGAGGAAAAACTTTTCAGCTTTATATTTCATGTAGTCAAAGGGAATCTGGGAACGTAGGGTTAAGACACACTGTTCCCCACATTCTGGCGAATTCTCGAGGCATTGCGTCTCGGAACTCAACGCAGTGCTTTGCTTTATAATGTAAAATATAGATTAGAATAGAAGTATAAAGATCTATAAATCTATACTAATCAGAATTTTTTAACAAAATCTTAACAAAAATATATTTTAACATTTTGGAACTTGACAAATTATCTCAATTAATTGTTGCGATTCGAACATTTCATCAGAGATATATGATATGTTAAAATATAAGTAAACGGTTATGATTAATTTATAACGATTTACATATTTATTTAACTAAATTTTTAGTGACGAAACTTGCTAATTTTATGTCCTTGGTCTCATAACATTGTGAATTTCGTCAGTTACTGATATATGAAAATATTGACAAAATTATTTAAATGTGGATTACATTATTTACAGTTTCATGTTGTATTCCGCATATAGGAGAGTAGACAAAAGGGACCTAGTGTCAAGACACTCCGTTCCCCACTTAGCGTCCGGATTTGATATTAAATAATTTCTATTGTTGTATAATTCAAATTTCGAATATTAAGTATGTGACCGTTTAACCTGATAATATATATTTATTTTTTCACTTGTTTATATTGTCATTATTTTGTTATTTTTATTGAGTTAAACCGTTCTATCTTATAAACTTATGACGTTAAAAGAAGCCAAAAAATTTAAACGGTAGCTTTCTATCTAACCTTTTAGTCAAAATCTACGGATACGATCTTAGTGGAGCGGCCATTCCCATTCTCATGCTTAAATATGGTTTAACAACGGCATTAGTTCATATCATAGAATCAGACATGCTTGGACATGTCTAGATGTAACGGGATATTCCGGGTGGTAACAGGTTGCGGCTACTGTAGTTAGTGTAAAGGATTATTGATAGTAATCTATTGTATTTTTTAAGATAAAAAAATCTTTTTGATATACACATCTAGTAGTCCTTGTTGATTCTAGTAGTAGTAGTCCTTGTAGTATCCAAATGCCCCAAAACGAGAATTGAATTCACAACCGTCGGTAACAGTCTCACATTTATCACATCCAATAATATTTTTGTTTGCAATATTATGAGGCCAGTCGTGGCGCAGTGGTACAAAGTGTGACTGTAAAACCGACTGGTTGCGGGTTCGATCCCCACTCGAGGAGATGAAATATTTACTTAAATTTATATTTTCATTTCTTCGCTCTGGTGTCGAGGCAAAGCGCGGCGTTGAGTTCTGCCACTCAACACGCAATGCCTCCAAAATTCGGCAGAAAGTGGGGAACAAAGTGTCTTAACACTAGGTTCCCTCTGCCTACCCTGCTGTGTGCGGGATATAGCGTGAAGCTAATTTAATTTAATTTTAATTTTATTCAATAATATTTTTATTTATACATATATTTTAAACGTATAATTGATTTGAAAGAGTAAACGTTCCCACGCCTCTTAGCTTACGACACCCCTTTCTAAGAACCCTTACCTAATTTCAAACCTAATTGCGTCGGTTAAATATTAAACTAAACAGTTAAATTAATGGTGACATATTAATCTATTGGTCCATGGGTTCCATTCCCACTTGGGGAATTAATTATTTTCATATAAATATTTGTATCACATTTAAACTTATTTCTTCGCTGTAGTAACTTAATTCTGCCACTCGAGGCAATATCTTGAATTCGAGCTGAAAGTGGGAAAAGAAGTGTCTTAACACTAGTTTCGCTCTGCCTAGCCTAGAAATAACAAAAGAAAATTTTAGAACTTATTGATACCTAATCATATTAAAATATTATCAAAAATAAGATGTCAAAGAAATTTTAAAATTTAAAATTTCAATACTAACCTCAAGTAAATCGTACAAAAAATCAACATAACTCATTTTAGCAATGGACACAAATATCACAGTCAGTAACGAAAGATCACTAAACACTGAATTAAAAAAAAAGTATTGGCTAACGTAACATCGAGTTATGCCACACCCGATCTACCTACGCGGAATACTTTATAAGGTAGGTATTAACAAGTTCACATTTCTATATTCTATTCAAGGTGCTAATTAGTGGTGAATATTTTAAATAATTAGTTATTAATTATATATTTCGGGTATGTATTAAACAGAATACTATAGATATAAAATCAGCTTCACGCTGTATTCTGTACACAGCATGATAGACAGAGAGAACCTATTGTTAAGACACTCCATTCCCCAGTTTCCGCCGAGCATTGCTGGAGGCATTGCATGTTGTTTAGCGGAACTCAACACCGCGCTTTGCTTCGACACCAAAGCGAGGAAATGAAAACTTAAATGTAACTAAATATTTCACTGGGTCACAACTGGCCTCATGTTCTAACATTACTATTTAATTAATAGGTATTATATTAGGTTATATAAAAATGAAGACTAGTGATCTTTATTTTTTTTTAATAATCTTCTCACTCTAGTAAACTCACAAATATATTTAAGAATTTTTTATTGTAAATTAAAAAACATATATAACATCAAAAGTAAACTAAACATAATATAATATATAATTATTAGTATTATCATCGTCCTCTTTTAAGATCAATTAAAAGAAACTGTACATAACTGTATTTATTCAAAACAAAATAAAAAAAAAATACATTTAATTCTACGTATTTTAGTTCATAATGTATACCAACTAACACATGAAGAAACTTATACGAGCCAAAACAACAATTTCATATTGGCGTAAGTGAGGCGAATCTTGTACCAAACCGGTCTCAAAAGTAGGCTTGTAAAATTCACTTCCTATACCGTACAGTACAGAACTACAGCCCACAGTGTAACTAACGCTTGCATACAGTCCCGACAAAGGGTTAAATGGATAAAACAGTTATTTTTCCAATTTGAGGTCAATTTTATTATAAAATACGCTTAAATTTACCGAATTTATATTTCCAAATGGATCTTTAAAAGAAGTGGTTGTTTATTTATAATGTATCTGCAACAGATGACATGTGTTAAATAAAGGGCAGCGTTAAGTTCCGCTATGTAGCACGATTTATTCCTAAATGGATTATTTGCATAAAAAGTAAAAATACTATCTAAAACAATAAAAAATTGTACAAAAACATAATCGATTCTCCATTCACTGCTAAAGTTCTCATCAATCTGATCAAATAAATAATGCCACTTAAGTTAAACCTATCAAACTACTTTAAATCGGTAGAACAACATATAATAATACGCTGTAATAATAGACGAGTAACAGTCGAATGACTGACAAAAGTACGGGCTCCACCGTTTCTTAGCCCGAGGCGCGGATGCGCTTTTTGTTTCTTTTCCTTTAACCTCCGTGGGAACGTGAGAGAGGACGATATTAAATACAAAACCAATTATTTGGGTCGCAAATTTCGATTTATAACGCTTGGGGCTGAAGACTTCTTTTTCTTTACGTTTTTACGTATCTTAATTTTAGCGAGATAGATAAATGTGTAAAGACACACAACTTTCCACTTTTAGTCCATCTTAGATTATTGTTAGGTGGCGCAACTCAACACCGCGATTTATCTTTTTATTATAATCATAATACAAAGAGTGGTTGCTATAAAATCATTCCTCGGTTAGAAATCAAATTTACATCCACTACATTTATATGTATATATATACAACTTGCCACGTTCAATAAAGATTTAAATCTTGGAAGCCAAGGGCATTTTACGAATTCTGGTCACAATGGCGAATCGAATGTGACAACGGATTACAACATTTAAAGCTAAGGAAGAGATGGTAATTAGGCTTACAACCGTTTATTGTTCAAAGAACTATAATATGAATAACATACATGTAGATACTAGAAACCTATTGTAATTATTAGACATAGAAATGTTTCAAATGAGTCGCTCTGGTAACGAGCGGCGTTAAGTTCCGCCACGATTAATAATAACACGGTACAAAATATTGTTTTATAAGAGAAAAAAAAATATTCAAAATAATCTAAATTTAATTCAATTAAAACAAAACATAAGTAATTGAAACAAACTGAACACCCAAAACACAAAAATTAAAGTCACACATTAAAAAAGCAACCCGGTAATCTTTTATTTTGACTGATTTAGCATTCAGATGTGCAACATCGGTCCGGTCGTACAGCGTACAGCGTACAGCGTACAACGTACAGAGTACCTACAACCGATAAATATTAAGGCGAATCGCGTACGCATTACAACACGATGACTAAACCGGCATATTTTCGACTCTCACAACCTGTGTATCGTTAATGACTAAGACGAAGAATTGGCTTTGACACGATTGTAAATATTCACTTTTATTATTATATATAAAGTAATAAAAAAAGCTAGTTTTTACCTACGGCTTCGCTTCGCTCTGGGTTGATCCATTATATAGTGTACGAGGAAACTCTGACCTCAAGTTCTGTGATTTGTTGTAATATTGTGTATAGCTTTCTAATAAGAATATATTTTCTCAATACGAATCAGTAGTTGCTGAGATAAGCGCATTTAACCAAACAATCTTTTCAGCTTAACAATACATTTTTTTTAGGAGCACAAGATGCTCCTATTTACTTCATTTAGCCGTAAAAGTATAGCAATATAATATGGTAACATTTTTGTGCAACAAAATTAAACTCGGTTTTCACTAATAGACATCTCTTCAAATATAACTATACGAATAGTACTACAATTAATCAATACGAGCAAAACCAAATAAAACATACTATATGTAATAAGTAAAGTTGTTGTCAAAATAACAGCCTAAACTAGTACAGCCATAACATTATCTATCATAAATAGACATCTATAAAAGAATACAAAATTAGAGACCAACAAAAAAAATCTCACAAATGTCACCCAGCCATAACATAATAGGCACTGAAGATACTAAAAAGTACACGGTACGAGTCGACTTCACGGCGTACGAACAAAACGACTCGCCTTGACAATGAATTTAAACTGTAATAAAACAAAATTAAGATTTAAAAAACTAAGTAACATTACTTAATAAATTATATATGTGTGCCAGTGAATTAACTGGAATGGCATAATGCGATACGCTTGAGAGATTTTCTCACAGAAGATAAACGTAAACTAAATTATATATAACGTGATATACATACATACCGACGTTTAAAATTGAACGTAGTTTCTACTTTTGTTAAAAATATTGAAGATTGAGTGATGATTTTAGTATTATTAGAATATATTTAAGGCCAGTTGTGGTACAAGCGTGCTATTGCACATAATGCGACAGGTTGTGGATATGATCCTCAGCCGAGGCAATGAAGATTTAATATTTTTATTTTCTCGTTCAGGGAGCAAAGCAAAGTGTTCCGCAGTGAAACTCGCAATGGCACGAGAACGTAAAAGTATCTTAATGGGTACGGTGTGTGTAACACAAGGTCCCCAGGTTCCCCATGTTATGTGCTGAATACAGCGGTGAAGGTATAAAAAAAGTGTATATATTTTTAAGCATTTATAAGTAAGAATAGACTAAAACTCGTTATGAAGGTCACCGGATGTAGATGCGGTCAAGTCGTTCGGTCCGCGATTGGTTTTATACTCGCATCCGGTCAATTGAGCTTCAAAATTACTAATTAAGGATTCATGGGCGCAGATAATAAATCAATGGGAGCTAGTAAGTGACTAATCCAAAGGCAACAAACTTATATTTCGGCGTTTAAACCTAAATTACATGCAAAACAGGTAGTATATATTCTTACCATACATGTTATGCGATAAAAGTTTAGTAGACAAAATATAAACTTAATAAAATTCTCATCGAAGTGCGGCGTTCAGATCACTCAAAAGGATAGCGGAACTGAACGCTGGCGTCGACGATCTCCAACGGCTTTGAAAATCTAAATTTTTGAACAAAGTAGGCGAATTTCTATTGACTGTTAACTCACACAAAAAATTTATTAAATATGTATACAAATAATAATAAATCTATTAAATGATACAAATTAGGAATATATAGCATATAACAAACGTCACACTCAACGTAATGCGAAACAGGACGGAAGTGTTAATGAAATATACCGTTATCTGATGACCGACCAGTATGTATAACGGATTGATATACTCGTGTAAATATAATATGTAAATAGTAAAAAAAAATAATTAAACATCAAATCAAATCAGTTTTACGCTGAATCTTGCCCACTTCAGGGTAAGAAGACGGAACCTAGTGTAAAGACTCTCCGTTTCCAACTTTCCACCGAATCCTGGAGACATTGCATGTTGAAGCATGTATGTTGAGGAGCTCAACGTCGCGCTTTGTCTCAATACCAGAGTGAAGGAATGGAAATATAAATTAAAAAAAAAATACATCATTTCCTCGAGTGGGGATGGAAAACACAACCAGTCATGTTTACAATCACACTTCGTGTATTACTTCTATAACAATCCATTATTATTATTCCAAATAAGATATTGGTATTGGGTAAATAATCAAAAGGCATGCTTTAATTCGATATGAAACATTTACATAACATAAAACAAATCGATTCCTAACGTTTTAATTTTTAAAATTGCTAATCAGATATTAATACGATTTCCTCTAATACAGAGATTATGTGTTCAAGAGGAAGTTTTACATATACACAAGCATACAATACATAATATACAAGCATAATATTATAATTATTATTGCAGTCCAAGCGAAGCCACGAGCGTTACACTAGTTTATAATAATTTAGGAAAAATTAAAGCATTAACTCAACTTGAAGGGTGATCAAATTAAACTATTCAAATACCAATAGGCATTAAAAACAACAAAGAAGACAAAATATATCTTTCATGGGACGGACGGAATAATTAAAGGTAGTTTATTATTAAATTCCATCATTTATACAAAGGAATCGTTCAAGATGAACGGAAAATGATACGTTGTCAGTTATTTATTGTATCGTAATTACGGATTAGATATGGCATGAATAAAGGATAAGCCCTTGCATTCATTTTATTTCACACGATCACTCACTCAGTTGATCGGTGTAATTGATTTTTTTATGATGTTTTCTTGTCAAAAACTTAAAAAAATGTGTTTTTTTAGTTATTACTGACTATAATGTTTTCAAAAATAAATCTAGTAATCCCAGACATCAATAAGTGATCTCAGAGATAGATCTCTAATTTTGGTTGATTGAAGAACGACCTAAATTCTATATGTCATATGATCCTTAAAAATATCTCAATTGGAACTAAAACCATTACCTAGATTCAAAATTCGACGGACAGCCTCACTATCCTCTATTATAATGAGAAATATTGACACGATTGTTAAAAATTTACGACTAGATCAATAGATCACGAAAATAGTACTCCATAAAATATCAAAGCCGCTTTGGGGACCAAGGGCCTGTACTACAGACGTACACTAACAAACACTGCCTCGACATACAACAGACGCGAGGGGAGTTCTGTTTATACGAACACAGTGTAAATAAATCTCGAGTGCCCTTTGAACTACTTTGAATATTAATTTTAAAAATATCAATATGTATTGACTGGTTACTGTAAGGTTTGACCGATCTAACGATATATTTTTTTGACATATTCTCTCTTCATAATTTCCTTTGTTTAGGTCAGAATAAGTCTTGAATTTATCAATTTTACAACATATCAAAGTAAATAAAGAATTTTTCAAAGCATTTTTCAACTCATGACAGATCCTTTAAAAGGAAACACAACAATATTTCGGTAACAAAAAAGCAGCATCTGCCGGGATCAGCTGATCAATATTAAAATCATGGTGCATGGTCTCATTCAGGTATACTTTTTTCAACAGTCAGCTGCTGCGCGTGCCTCAAATCTTCAAAGTACCGATAGCCCCAACATCTGCCCTGGCAGGTGACTGGCATTCACCAAAATTAAAGATACCTTTCAAGATATTTCGAACATCTGCTGTATTACAATAATAAGTGGTATGAAAATGCGTGGACGTTTTTGGGCATCGCAATTTTACAAGTTTTTGAAGAAATATGTGAAATTTGAAGCACCTTTCTGCGGGACGTCGTATTTGTGATGGAATGTTGATTATTATGTACGTTTTTTTGGTGCACTATTGATGAAATTTCTTTTGTGTCGCTGTACGTTTAAGCAATGTAGAATTGATGAAGAATTTAAGTCAATTAGGTATGTATGTATGTACATACATGTATGTATAGGTCTTGCAATTTCTTCTGAAATTAAGTATAATGATATGTCATTAATTTATCTTAAAATACGATATATTAATACAAGATATAATAGTTTATTATAATTTGAATTCTTGTATTATTATTTTTTTCATAAACAGATACCATATCAACTCTCTGTTCAAAATACTTTAGCACATTACGGCTCTAAATATGAATGTCAATTACAGATTATCAAATAATTATTTTCACCTATATTAAACAGAAGACCAGTCGTTGCGCGAGGGTACAAGTGAACGCACAAAATTGAGGAAGAGAGGGTACCTTAATGGAACGGAGTATCTTAAGACTAGGTTTCCAAGATTTCTCTACCACTCATATGTGCGGGTACAATGCGAAGTTAAAAAAATAGTTATAGAAACTAAACAAATACATAAACCTTGGCAGTAACAATATAAAAAGTAGGTATAAATTATCAGTGAGGCCAGTCGTGGCGCAGCGGCACAAAGCTTCGCTCTGGTGTCGAGGCAAAGCGCGGCGTTGAGTTCTGCCACTCAACACGCAATGCCTACAAAATTCGGCAGAAAATAGGGAATGGAGTGTCTTAACACTAGGTTCCCTCTGCCTACCCTGCTGTGTGCGGGATATAGCGTGAATCAATTTTTTTTAATAAATTATCAGTATATCCCTTCTCGTACATCCGGGGCTTATCACTTGTGAATCTTTTTTTTCGCATCCGCACCCATGTGTGTTATATTGAATATCTTAGTCGCATATTGTGAGGGTCATATCCGTTAGATATCATATATCGCTTATTTGCTGCAACAATGACGTAATTGTACGTTTTTTTTTTGTTGATAAAAAAATCTTTATGGTAAATAGTTTTAACCGTTTGAATTTTAACTATATTTATAGATTTGGATTGCTTATTCAGAACTTTAAGAAAGGTGAAAATTGTTGCACCAAATGGGCGATACTATAAGCACGTATTAAGTTGTGGTCGTCGTGGCGCGATTTCCACTCGGGGGTTTATATATTTAATATTCCTTTGCTCAGATAAAGAGGTAAATCACGGCGTTGAGTTCCGCTACTCAACAAACAATAACTCGACAATTCGATGGAAAATGGGGAACGGATGTCTTAACGGAAACGAAGTATCTAACTCTAGGCCAGGTTCCCTTCGCATATCCTGCTAAGTGTAGAATATAGCGTGAAATTGAAATTGAAAAGTGATTATGACGCATTTTGCTGGATTTACGCAAACCATGACCCGAATTTAAATGGTGTAGCTGATAATTTAAAGGAAAAAATGTAAAATTCGGCCCAAACATTTTGGGTTATCTTGTTGACAAGATTAGTCGAATACCTTATCCTGTATCTGTAGATAATATTATCTAACGAGATCAAATAGAAGTTGTTAGTAATTGTGTTATTTCAAACATTTAACAAAACTTAGTGTAACAAACAAAGCCATTGAAATACAGTATATTTTTCTACTTAAATTAACACACGTATTCGGCAGAAAGTAGGGAGCGGAGTGACTTAACACTAGGTTCCCACCTTAATTAACCTAATCTATTACTTATACAAACAAAACATTGCAATTAAATGATCGACAGTGTGCGATGTTTTTATAACGTTTGCAAATTACTACATAAGCCACACGCATTAAACACAGCCTTCAAACATAAACATAATGTGATATTGCGCAATTTTATTGAAAACTATGCCTAATAGTCGTACATACCTACTGAATGGACGTTTTATATCCATTAAAATAAATTAACTTATGTTCATTTAAATATTTTAGTTTTTAGCATCACTCTGTATCTCGCATATAGCAGGGTAGGCAGAGGTAACCCATTAAGATATTTCCGTTCTCCACTTTTCGCCGAATTTTGGAGGCGTTATATGTTGGGTGGTATCTATGTGCGGAACTCAACGCCGCGTTTTCTCCGTTACCAGAGTTAAAACTTAAATATTTCATTTCCTCGAGTGAGAATCAAACCCAAAACCTGTTGTGTTTACACTCACACCCTTGTACCCTTGCGCCACGACTGGCCTCGTGTTTATGTAATATACATACATATTGTGATGTACTTGAGATGTTTAGTGGGATAAGAATCATATTTTATATGAGGGACAGCTTAAAATAATATCAAATCGGTAATTCAGTTGGGTATAACTCAATCTCCATTCCAGTGGGCTTATCTAGTACTAAACAAAAGGACGAAGAATGACAAAGGTGAATGCTAAACAAATTTATCCCAATAATAATAAGTATTTCCGCTACAATGATAATATGAACATTCAAAACTTATACTTTCGAGTGCGTGTATACTTAAAATATATTTTAAAACAAGTAATAACAGATCAATCTTAAGAATGCATTGTCAAAACGACCGTTTAACTTAAGAATTTCGAAAGTCTCTATATTCTTATAAATATATTGAATATTGAATAAGAAAAATATATTTTCAATGAGATACAAAGAAATTTTGCGGTATTCGACGTACCTACAACTTACAGGTTTCTATAGGTGAGCACTGAACAGCTGACGGCACAAAAAATACACCCTCTTTTATGTGACTATTCAATGCCACTTACATTTACAGGCACCTTAAGCTTTATCAGTTGGTAGTAAAAATATTCGTAAAGTTAAATTATTCTACTTTGTTCTCTTTAATAGGGAAATTTAAAAAGAAAGTTTACTTTTCTCTTAAATACGAAAAATACATTTAATTCTGCACTTTTTTAAGTTCCAAAATTGCATTTTTACTTTTTTTCACGCTGTTTTATTTTACATATGCAGGGTAAGCAGTGGGAGAGTTCGAGATATTGCTTGTTGAGTGACGGAGCTCAACACCCCGTTTTGTCTTGTTATCAAAGCGTATATTAAAGTAATTTTCCGTGTAAAAATCGAACCCACAACCGTTGCGTTAAGCTAGACGCTATTCTCCTACATTACTACGGCCTCAAGTAAGAGTTTAATAATGATCAAATATCACAAGAGTCCTCAATGATCCTGCCATTAAAACATTTTTTACGCGCGTCTCTATTAGCGTTATAGACGTTTAGCCTTCTTGCTACAGTGTACCGTTTAGTTTTAATTAAATGTCATAATAATTAAAAATGAACTATATTATTATGTTTGAGTAACAATCAAAATAATTTAGGTAAAATGTCAATTTATTTTTTATATAATATATTAATAAATAAAATAAATTAATAGTACCTATAAAAGTTATTAAATGTATTTTAGGCGTTCTAATATATAAAGTGTACGTAATATACGAAAAAAAAAATAACTGCTTTTAAATAAGTTTACATTTATTTATTTATTTATTTATTTTACATTTAATTTACAGCAACTTATATTGACTTATCTGTATTTTAATTACACCAATTTAAACATAACTTTTGAATTTATTCTACAGATAATAAATAAAATTATATATTAAAACATTTATAACACAACGAAAGTGGCTTCGTAGTTTCAACATAATATTATTTAGGTATTTTATTGTACCGACTGTGGCGGAACGAAACATCTGCTTGTCAAATTCCACTGTGGCATGTGCAAGTTACTGGTGGGAAGCGAACCGTACACACACACGACTAAGTTGAAAGATAGTTATTTAGGAAACGTATTAAAAAAATTAACGTAGCGGGATTTGAACCCGCGACACTAAACCATACGTTCTCAACGCAAGGCTTAGTGGTCATAGCGCTTGAAAGGTTTCCATGAGGCGTGGAATCAAATCCCGCTACGTCCAAATTTTTATACGTTGTCTATATAAATATTTTTCTTTTCTAAATGAGAAATAACACTTGTAGAATGATAAGTTTAAAGATGTTTATCGTTGCTATGCCATGTGATGCAATGAAAAGGAAAAACAGAAAATACTAATTGAGTTAGAGGCTTGATACATTATATATGCTAAATAAAATTTTGCATATAAAATACAAATAGAAGCAGTCGTGAATAAAATAGACAGACTTTGCGACAGTGTCTGACTAGACAAGACGGATGCGGGTTTGATACCCAGTTCCCACTCAGGTCAACAACTAAAAAGTCTCCAAAATTGGGGAATTCTGCCTAACTTGCTATATTCAAAAAACAGCGTGAAGCTAAAAAAACTCAGTTAATATTTAATAGGAGTTAAATTTTGTTTGTATGATTTCTTTTTAAAAAAAACACAAAGATTTCTCATTTTACTTAGTCCGTTATACTGTAACTATCTTATCACCTTATTAAATATTATGAACAGACATATAATGTTTACATTTATTATATAATATGGCGTGAATTGCAACCATATTGCAACAACTTGAGTTTCATAACCTAAACTTAACATCGGCCATTGAAACGCAATCCGCATTCCACGTTTAAAATTTGCACTTAAAAATAATTTACCGCCAAAAAATGACGTTTGAATATTTTATCTTTTTTTTCTTGTTTCTTTACAATCATTCGAAGACAACGCGCTATAAATCCAAAAAGATTTCAGATTGATGGCTTTCTTTATTACCTATTATGGTCTTATTTTATTGCACGTTTCTTAATTTACAATCGAAGGGACTTTTTGACATATTGTTAAATAAAAATATTCATATAAAATTTTATTAGTTATTGCGAAAGTTTATGGTTGAAAAAAAATATGGAATTGGTTCAAAGAAAAACCCCATTAAAAGATTGAATTTGAATGAATTAAGCAACTTTGACGCGGGTTTTTATTGTTTGTCATAAGTTTAAAAGATTTATATCGTAATATGTCATAAGTAGTAGTTTCTTTTAAGTGCTTTTAGTATCTAATTTTTTCTTATTCCCATATGATTAAGATCAAGCGTGGATTTGTCAAAATAGATTGATTTCATATTTAATTATGTACTTATTTTAAATGTTATTTTGTGTTAAATATTGACTAAAAAGTTTATTTGAATTGACGCATATAATTAACGTACTGGCTTTGATAAGGATGATGCGTTAATATAAAAAAAAAGATTAAAGCGATTAAAAACAATTATTGTAAAACAAAGTCTTAATGTATTTACCTAATTTGGAGTGTATTTTAGATAATAAAAACTTTTATTTAATTTGAATTTTCAAAATCTGTTTTCGAGTTTTAAATGTTTCAAACATAAATAACCAAAAAGATTTTTTTGTATGAACTAATTTCATAGATTATCTGTTTTGCTACTTTACTATATTGCGGTATATTTTATTAAAGCACTTGTATGTAACAATATGACATACATTTTAATATAACAAACACACTTATCCGGTTCACTTTCAAAATCACAAAACACTAACATTATAAAGTTAACCGTCAAACCCTTGCCCTTCTAAAAGTCTACTTATATTTTAAACCTAATATTAGACTCAGACTTGAGTAAATGAGACCTAAATATTTTTTAAATTGCGTTTAGAAAGGTATTTCATAGGTGAAAGTCACGTACTCGGTATATTCGTTTGCAAAAACTCGCATCTCTGCGCGGCCTTGCCAAGGTGACTGCAAGGGGGACATAACGGTGCCCCGACTGCCTCGCCGACGACACCTTAGTATACATCCATTGATGATTTACAAAGTAATATATAAGGAACGTTTAGTACAAAACCTTCAATGAGCATAACGTAATTTTATGTCACGATTGCTTTCTACGTGGGAATGATGACACGTACCAGTCATTCCCTTTCCAGTCAACTTTAGTTAATAGTTTAATAATATGGCGTTCATTTGATCATTTTGAGCACGTTTCTGTTTGTCTTTTATGGAAAACCCAGTTAGAAGTAACTGTTGCGGTTAAGGGTCTACTTTAGTGATTGTAAATATCACACTGTTGGTGTAAGAACAATGGTGAATTAAGATGGTTATTCATATTTCACAAGATAACTGTATGTTACATAAGTTAAGTAACAAGAAGTCTTGCTATTATAGTTTTCATGTTGAGAAATTTTAACGGTCGAACAATAAAATATTAAAAAATTCCATTGACTACTAAACTTAGTAACTTTCAAAACAATCGGATACTTGCAATCACTTTAAATACTAAGTATAATCGAGAAGAACTTATAGAATACTTTCTGAAAACGACAAGACCGAACATGTTTATTAAGTCAGCATACAAGTTCACAATAAAATAGGGTAAAAAATTGGGGTAGCCACCCTTAGCATTGGGGACTTACTATTTGACTGATCTCTGTGATAGGCGAAATTGTTTTATCGGAGCCTTGCGGGAGCGACGAGGCGCTGGGGGTCGGCGAGACCCCTGGTGACGTCGGCTGGACATTGATCACACTCTCCTTAGACGTCCTATTAGGAGACAGCCGAGCCGGAAAGCTGAGCGTCTTCGTCCACTGAGATAAGCTTCGCACCATCGTGCAACACTCACTAACACTTATGTAACTCGCGCAATACGTGCGCACCGTACGACGGTCGACGGACGAATGGTGATGCTAAGTTAGCTAAGTAAACTGTAAAGTCGGTTCCACACTGTAGTTGTTACTTGCAGCTTTAGGAAGCTCCGCCGTAATGTCAATATGGTCGTTTGTCCTTATACGTTTAGGGCTCGTCGTGTGGATGCAACTTTATTGGTCAGTGATGAAACTGGTATACAATTGGATGCAATCTTTTGTTTATAACTTATTTTGTTAAATTGAGAAAGGTTAGATTATTTAGTTTTATATTGTATTGTAGAAATCGCGATTAATAATTTAAGAATCTTTAAATATATGCATAAGTAGATATTTTATTTATTTTTAAACTTTTCTTTTTTTTATTACATAACATTTTTTCTTTGTTAAATTGAAAAGTAAAAAAATATTCTTCCCGTTTTAGAAAATTTCAATACAACGTCAGTTTTATGCTCTTTGCAAAAAACTTCCATATCCTGTACACTCCTACCATTATTATTATTTTACCGTTCGAAACTCATTATTTATTGAATTCAACCAAGAATTAGTTACGGTGAGTATATGAATGCAAAAAATAACTGCACGTGGCAATCCGAAATAGGGTGGCACCCTTTAATTAAATGGATGTAAGCGGAATGGGGGAGCCATATCACATAGAACAGTAGTCCACTAGTAGTACACTCGTACGTCATTATCATCTGGGAATGAAAATTTTAAATATCAAAGTAAATTGCTGTATATTGGAAGCACAATTATTTTTTAAATTTCACGTTAAAACGTGAAGAACTTCCTGCCATAAGCAGGGTAGAGAAAGGGAACCTAGTGTTAAGAAACTCCGTCTCCGAACTTTCTATTAAATTTTCGGGACGTTGGGTGTGGCGGAATTTATCGCCGAGCATTGATGAGTTTAATAAAAATAGTTCATTCTTGCGTGTGGGAATCCAACCCACAACAGTCGTGTTTATTGACTCTGTGCCGCTGCGCCAAGGCTGCCTCTGGTTGTTATTTTTCGTAATTTTAATGGATTTTGAATATTATTGACAGCCAAGGATCTAGTCAGACATTGTTCTGCATGGAAAAGTCTCATCATAAATCATAGTAAATATATATATATTTAAACATTTTCATAGCAATGATAAGATATTCTTGACTTTTAATCCTTGTGTGTCATCAAAATGTGCTCATCACACTGAATCTCACATTTAGTAGAGAGAAAAAGAAGACACTATTTGTATATATATATATACGTTTCTATAAGTTTTAAGCTGTCATTATGAAAAAAAATCTTATCATTTAGCTGGTTTTCCCTAAAATGATTACAAACATTACATTTCATTTCATTACTTTGTTTAAAGTTATTATACAAATACTATTTACAGTTTATCTATTTAAATAATATTATCATAAAAGTTATAAAAGCCATTAATAAAAAGCACATTTCGAAACAGGTTTGAGTCGGGACGATGCTCAGGTTTTAGTTCAAGGTATCAACATGTCTTTGCATGTCTTCTAACTGATATACCTAACGTATTGTTGCTGAAGTTATAAGAATATTCCGTACGAACTTCATTGAATATGATATGTATTGTTTTATATATGATGTATTTATTTTTTAGTTTCATATTGTAATCCGCATATAGCAGGGTAGGCAGAGGGATCCCAGAGCTAAGACTTTTTCGAGACCAAAGCAAGTAAATAAAAAAAATATTCTTCGAAGTGTAAGCAAACCTGCTGTTGTGCGTCTGTGCCACGACCGCCTGTATTATAATGATAATTTTTTTGTACCAAAGTGAACTAAAAAAAATATTATAGGAATAGAAATTCAATCCACGATACCGAATGGGAATCGAACTTTTAACCATTGTACCACGCCACTCTAAGGTGTCAAATATAACGTATTAAACATTATAAAAATCTTTTCAAAAGCGATCCTCTACCCTGCATTATGGAAAGTTGCAACAAGACGCGTCGCTAGCAACAGTGTGCCCACTTCCCGCACGTGCGAGTGCAGCTGCCTGTGCCGATCGCCCACTGCGAATGGGCTTGTGCGGCCAAGTGTAGATATTGAGACATTTTGTGCCATATTTAAAACTTTTTTTTTTATTATTTTTTTAATGTTTTTTAAGATTTTATAAGTTAGATAGCAATATATGTTGTATATTTCTGTATCGAAAAGGACTTAAAGAAAATTCAAAGATAAAATATGTTTTTCTTATAAAAAAGTTCGAAGATAAAAGTTATAGAAAATAATTGACAACAAAACAATGCAATGCTTTAAAAAAATTAACAAAGTACATATTTCACATTTAAATTCGAATCTATACTTCACTTATTCCTGAATTACTTGCATGAGAGGCCGTCGTGGCGCAGCGGCAGTGTCTAATATAAGCGCGATGGTTGTGAGTTCAATCGTCACTCGGAAAAATGGTTATCCACCCCGCACAATTGTATGCGGGGTGGATCTCTAAAATTCGACAAAAAGTGAGGAACGGAGTGCCTCAACATTCCCTCTCACTACTCTGCTATAACAAAATAATAATAAACATAAACATACTTATAAACCACTCGTATCAACAGCAGAAGATATAAAAAATTTGAACTATCCTTACATCCTGTCATTAATATAAAGGGGTCATTATGTTCAATGAGAACTACTACAACGGAATACTTATCTATAAAACCCCTTGTTTCTGTACGAGAGCTATTGTACAAAACTAAAAGTTTCGAGCAACCCCCATTAATATTGTATAGAGGTTAAAGGATGATTGACAGTCAATTTTGGGGGTAAGAAACTAATTAAATGACATAATGGCTATCGTGATGCAGTTTTGTACTATAATGAATGAAAGTCGTAAGTTCGATTCGTTTCTTTGTTTCCCAAGTACAAAACAGTTGTTAACTAGTTGACAGCTACGTGAGTTAAAATAACTTCGTTCGTTAAGGAAGTCACTATTATTTGTCGCATCTATAAAGCACAATAAATTATACATAAATCTCTATTGACAAAAGTAAACCACTTGATCAGTGCCTACTTCAGTTCTTTGGAAACTAAGCTTAGAATCTCGCGGATTCAATACAGCGCTGATTAAAATCGTAATTTGACAATAGGTATATCTACATATGTAGTTAAAAATTGACAGGAATCTAGTAGATTTGAAATAACATATGGACTTCCTCAGGGCTCGCACTTAGGCCTCTTACTGTTTAATACCATTGTTAATGACCTGCTCAATTTCTTTGAGTATTCTACACTATTCATGTTCGCTGATAGCTTTAAGCTTCTAAAAACTACAAATAATTATTAATCGATCATCGTTGTAATATTTTTATAGGATAAAAGGAATGCTATATATAGCAGAAAAAAAATATTGTATTACAATTGCCAAACATCATGTTTATCAAAAGAAGTTATGAGTGGCAAATACTTAATTAAATAAGCAATGTAGCGCTATAATGTAAGTTTAAAACTAATTTTTATAAAAATATATATTTAATTGAAATCATCTCATCAAGTCTCTTAAAATAGTAGATAAATCGAAACCAACGTATCACTAGATGAGTTATTATTTATCTTACATTATCCTTCCTGATGTGGGATACACCTATACATAAAGCTTTATTATTCTATTAAATTGATTAAAGCATGCGGGTGAGAAGCATATCTATTAACAAATTGACCAGTATTACTGTTAATGTATAGGTACATATATTCATATGTACATATGTTTTATTTCACCTGTCCACCAGCTGCTACCGTTTTGCGAAATTAATCTAAATTCCAAGTTAGATATTACGACATACAGACGTACATACATTCTATATAATGAAAATACAGATTTTGAACATCGAAGAATTTTATCAAGATGTCAATTTAATTCAATCCTTCTCGTATTGAGGCAATGGTCGATTCAACTCTGGAGAATATATATTAAAATAATTTTCATTCAAATATTATTATTCAGCTGATTCTCACGCAAGACGCGGCCTTAAGCACCGCTATTTGACGGGCAATGTCTCGAAAATAGACGATAACATGTCTTATCGAACAGATCTATTAACTTTAGGTTCCTTCTGTTTGCCAAAAAATTTAATATGCAAGCAATAATATATACAATTCAATACGTTATCAAATACTTTTCTAATGAATATTAAGAAACAAATAATTAAATAGAGATTGAGTTATTTTAAGAAAAAAAAATATATTACATCACTTAAAGTAGCTTTTTACTTGAGACGTAAAAACTTTTAAAAACAATAATCTTCGTGTGTAGAGTAAAAGTTTAAGACCTTGTAAATGTCAGCGTGATGAATCTTCAGCATGGCTCGTTTTACGTCAACCACATGTTAATTTGTAAAATTTTAAGTATTATTTTATTCTCATTTCTTTATTATTTGAAGACAGTCGTTGCGCAGGAGCGCGTGCGTGTGACTGTAGGAGTGACAGGTTGTGGTTTCGATTCCTACTCGGGAAAATGAAATACTCAGTAATTTATTTATATTATATTTTTCGTTTTTTCGCTCTGGAAACGAGTTTCGTCATTTAACTCACAATGTCATTTAAATTACAGTCAATAAGTATATTTTGGTTAAATTCAATAACTTATATTTATACAAGCAAATCAATAATTAAATTTTTTCATACACTTTAAAATTCTCAAGATCAACCAAAGCCTAAGGTAAGGTATTATCCACAAATTTACTATAACAATAACCACCCTACACCCAACATCGTGGTATCGGTAGGGTGTTATTATTTAAAACTCTCTAAATACTTGTATGAAATTAGTCGCCCGTCAATCTGTTGGCATTATTTTAGTGCATCATAAATTATATTGTGACAAGGCATGACTTGGAACGAGTGGAATGAAAATGGCGTGGCGGGTAATATTGGTAGGTAAACTATTTTTTGAAGCCGTCGCAGTGCGTAGGACAGCGTCTGAATGTTAAAGTGACTGTTGTGGGTTCGATTCCCACTGAGGAAATTAAAAATTATTTTTTTCTTTCTCATTTTGGTGGACATAGCGCGGTGTTGAGTTCTGCTGAATTCAAGAACGTAGTTAGAATCGGGCGGAAATTGGAGAGCGAAGTGTTTTAACACTGGGTTTGCTTCGATTAAAAAGTTAAATGCAAATTGGTTAAGTGCAAAAGGCAGGTCCCGCTTTATTACTAAGACTTCGTTGTCTGTCTGTGATCTGATCTGTCACCAGACCGTATTCCACGAATCATGATGGTTAGTTAAAATTTACACAGAAAATTCTGTGGCCGCTATAACAACAAATACAAAAAAAATAAAACCATGCAATAAACATGATTTTTTGTTGTTTTCATAGAAAATGGTATGGAAACCATTGAGCACGAGCCCAACTCACACTTGGCCGGTTTTTTAACTATCTTGAAAGTGTCATAAAGAATCATAAAGTGTAATAAAATTTATGTACGTTGTTACAATATGAGGGAATTAAAAAAGCTTTTAGTTGAACTGAGCTTTTTTAGTTTTTGATTTTGTAGCTTTTAAAGTTAATTAACAATCTTGTAATAAAGGTAATTCAAAGTCCAAGTAAAATAATTGGATTTAAAAAAAATAAGCAAGATCATTTCTCATAGCTTTACGCTTTATCCCGTATATAACAGGATAGGGCGAAGGAACATATTGTCAAGGTATATTTATCGCCTACCTTTCTGGATATTGTGATAGTGTCAAGACTCAATATCCCTTTTGTCTCTTTACTAGTGCGAGGAAAAGAAAATAATTAATAGCTCCGAGTGGAGATCAAACCCTCAACCGTCGCTTTTACAGTCAAACGCTACCACTGCGCCACGACAGCCTCTGTATTTAACATTAATAAGGAAAACTAATATACGCTAATATACTTTCTCGTTACAATAGTAAATTACTGTTACTGATAAGTAAATTTTCAATCGACATTAAAAGGTAAACATATTAGGATGGAGCAAACGGGCATTTATAAATGAATTATTTATTGAGTATTTATTGAGGTGTTCCCACACTTTTGTTCCCTATAATTGTACCCCTAAATGTATCATATAAATTAGTTTATTTATCTAATCGGTAATTTATCGGCCTTTGTAATAGTTGTTCGAATCAATTCTTTTTTTCAGCTTCACGATGTATCCCGCATGCGGCAAGCCTAGTTTTAGGATAGTGTTAGGATTTCTTTGCTCTGATGTTGAGACAAAGCGCGGCGTTGAGTACCGCCACTAAACACTGCAGAATTCGACGGAAAGTGGGGAACGGATTGACTCAACACTAGGTTCCCTCTGCTTACCCTGCTGTGTGCCTGGATACAGCGTAATGCTGATTTATTTTTATATATCCATACCAGAAAAAAACAACACATATCTAAAGACAATCAATCGAAATGATATTCGTGAACTGCGCGTTCGCTCTATTAATTATTTCCGTAAATATGAAATTTAATTATCGTATATATATAAAATTGCTTCCTATTGTGTTATTGAAAGTTGGCGTGCAAAGGAAACACTTCACCCTGTGAGGTCGTTTCAATGCAGAAAAAAAATACACTAGGGGTTATATAGAACACGATTGATCTAAATAGATTTTTTAAAATTAATTTTAGTTACCGTAGGAACAAAGGAAAAACTTAATAGTTAATGCATTTGTGATTAATTATTTAATATGTTTAAAAACCAGCCAATAGGAAAAATTTACCATTAAATAAAATAGAAATCGAGGGTCATGTTCCAATTCTAGTTGTACAAAAAGACTTAAGGTATTCTACTGCTTATTTTTTCTACCATTACAGTACACCACCACTCGGTTCAAGAAGAATACATAAATAAAAACCTCTACATATAATCTGTACTAATTTTGGCAAGCTCAAAAAATTGTTCGGTCAAACGCGCTATCTCAAGAACTTCTGTCCCATAATGAAGTAAGCCTATATGACTATTGACTATATGACCTTTATCAAGAGACAAAAGAGCCTAAAACACACGCCTATATATGTATCACGTTAGTCGCTTCCGTGTACCCCACGATGCTTAAAATAATTACAATTTAACCATGCGGGCGAAGTCACCGTTTAAAGCTAGTCTTAAACATAATCATAAGTCCCAGAGCACAAAACATAAAATACAATATTACAAAATTTGAAATAACAAATTTCAACCTACATACATTTAATAACCAGCCATCCCAATTTCTATAACTAGGCCACACCCTGCCACATGGTGGCCCCATGCCATTATTCAAACAAAGACTACCGCCACGCCATGTGACACGCACATACACCAAGGAAAAAAATTAAAAATACCCGACTGACCCGCCCCATGTGGCATCTTAAAGGGATTTTAGCACATGTGAATAAATATATCGAGTTGTTATAGTGAAACCCTTAGCTTTTTAAAGTGTCTATTGTTCTTTTTTAATGACCAATTGGCCAAGATGGTAGGGGAGACCGCGTGAATTCAGTCCCAATGAAATATAAGTGTCGTTGATATTTGACTGGGTGAATGTGATTGTTGTAGGTTCAAAACCTGTTCTTTTTACTGTGACGCAATGAAATGTTATTTTAACAAAAGGGCAAGAAGCGCTAAACGTTATGATAATGCATATAGCAGAGTAGCCTAGTGTTAAGACACTCCGTTCCCCACTTTCCGCAGTGTTCCGAGGCTTTGCATGTTGAGTGGCGGATCTCGACATCGCACTTTCCCTCGTCACTATAGCAAAAAAAGCTTGGAATCGAACCAACGGCCTGTAGCGTTAGTAACACGCTTGTATCTCGGCACTACGACCGCGAAGATAAGCAGAATACGTTTTATATTAATATAAAATATAAGACTTTAGTAATCAATGAAATTTAATAAGTATATTTCATTCAAATCTAACAATGGCAACGCATTATTATATAATACACGTATAAATTATAAAAAATCCACGCGCACGCTTTTACTGGAGAATGTTGGTCTTCGGGTTGACCTCTTTGGTTAATAAGTTTTATTGTCTTATAATAATTGTGGACGCGGTCACGTCGCGTGAATACGTGATTGTTTTTTTTACAAAGTTTTATATAAGAGGTATAGGAAATTTCTAATTCATATAACATGATAAGAAATTTCCAATAGAATCCTATGACTGACGCTAACGATAATTATGGCTCTGAATTCGTGGAATATGTCGAAAGTAATTTTTTTATCTGCTTACTTTATTCATCATAATATAGCTAATGCGTCTGTCTGTAAACGACACGATGGATCATTTCCTCGTGTTTGTGACAGAATGCGATTTTTAATGCCACCACTCAATAGGTAATGTCTCAAAAATATGGGCTGAAATTAGAGAACGGAGAATCTTAACACTGGATTTGCTCTGGCTACTAAATACGGGATACATCGGGAGGTCAAAACATCCATCTCTTTCTCATTATCTACAGACATCCTAAATAATTCTTCGATAATGAAAACCACGTAAACTATAATCATCCTCGTCCACAATGCCCCATTAAGAGGTCATTTTGTATGTGAAAGTTTAAAACCCGGTAGCCCATCCATCCGCATCTAAGCACACATTAGGCTTATCACAAATTATAGCTCCCAAAACTAGCTGTCAAACGTAAGTGACAGTTGTAATAAATGTGTCATGGAATTTATATTTTTTTTTCACGCGCCATCAACGTCACATATCCATGATTTAAGAGTACTATGCCCTTTCTTTGTTTCATTTTCAAATTAGAAATGGTTGATTTTAAAAATAAAAATCAATGATTGGATTTAAAAGTGAGTAACAAATCGTTGTAACGGGTGATAATGCGTTTGTTTGGAGTTAGTTATAAGTTTATGTGCGTTGCTTTTGTCTACTGCCACTAAAACAAAAGATAAACGTAAATAAGTGCGGGTATTCACATTAATTTGGTGAATACGGTTAAATGTAGATTTATTCTTATTTCTGGGTTAAGTTTGTATTCAGTATAGTTTATTTACCATATCGTTCCCGATTTACGAAATAGTCAAAATAGACAATATTATTTATATTGGAACTATTATTATTCTCTCCTTCTCTATATTAAATTCAGTTTATTTATTTTGTATTTTAATTCGAAAGCAGCTCACTGAAAAACATAAGCAAACCCAAGATCTCCCCCGCCTTCCTACAGTGCTACTACTGACTGATCTATAAATATAATAAAACAAAAACTGTATAATTAATTACATTAAATATGAATAAGAAAAAAAATAATTTCAAGTTTTGAATAAAGACCTCAGCATTAATAAACCAAAAATGTAATTAGTTAAATTTATGTCTGTCTGGATTTTCTCGTAAGAAACTATTAGATATCGATTTAAATAAACCTTTACTCGACCTAATTTCTACTTAAGAAATAGCCTTATACCACATCAAATTAGAACTAACAACAAAAAAAATTCCACGTAAACCAAACACATATAAAGAACTGATAGTATAAAATGACATGTTGTATACCTCACAGTAGGTACACCGTCCCCTCACCGGTACATGTAACACCAATTACAACGCTGACAATATGGATAGAAGCATTAGGGGTGCATAATTTTACTAATTCGTTTGACAGACAGACAGACGTTTAGAATAAACCACACCTATGGTTTGAGCCACCATAGCTATTTTTTAAACAGTTTAGAACTTGGTACTTTCATATAAATTTTGGTTAATAAACTATTACTGGTTGTAAGTTTGAATTCTAGTTGAGGTATGTTTACAACAAAGGAGCTTCCTAGGTATAATTTGATATATGTATTTAGAGTCTGTCTTAAAATATTGTTGGCAAAATTGGAAAATATTGGCATTGTTTTCTTACCGTTCAATAACGCGCATAGCAGGGAAGCCTAGGAACCTAGCTATATCACTTCATTCCCAGTAAAGGACTTCCGTTCTCCTCTTTCCCCTAAACTCTGGAAGACCCTTGTGGGGTATGAAGAAGATGTTAGTAACAGAGGTCGAGGCAAACGAGGTATGCATGCAGAGATCGCTAGAGTTAAATCATAAGTCTAAAATATATGGATAACAAAATTGTTCATTGTTTGATCAAAGTTACTTACAATCTTGTATTATCAATAACAATACATTCAATAACTTAAAGTATCCAACATCCGGTAACAGAGCGCTATTATCAATTTATCAACGCCCGTACACGTAATTAAGACATTCCAGTCCATTCCATCCCCAGTGTTTAAATGTTTCAACGGAAACAGAATTTTAATACCTTTCCAATAACCTCGTTTGTATTTGAAATAATATTTATATTTATATATTTTAAATATATTTAGAAATTATTTTACTTTCCCGTGTTTATACTATGCATCTTACTGTATATGCAACGGTTGTGGATTCGATTCCAACTGGGGCTAATGAATTATAGTAATTTTTCTGCCTCTCGTTAGGTTCTCGCTGCCTTAAAATTGCGGGGATATAACGTGCAATCTGAATTATTTTTATAAAGAAAAAAAGATGTCTCCACATTCTGTTCTATTAATAATATTGCGTACAGACTGAAAAAATAAGATTGCAAAATTAGTTTGTCGGCTTAGGGGGATTGGCTCTTAATCTCAATGGTTTTTTTTTTATTTTTGTACACTTAAAATTTCAAATATATATATATAAATTGAAATGCATAAAATATTTAATATGAGAATGTATATATATACTATGTATAACAAAATTAATATACTATGTTTTTTTTAATTTGATATAAGAACTACAATACAATGCAAGGGTCAGCTGTGTTTGGTTAAAAAAAAAACCGACAGATGTGCCATACTGTTAACAATACAAAATGTGAGAGGTTGACTTCCAACATTGCTAAATTGACATTAAATAAATTGTTATTCGACCATTGAATTCCTTTATTAAGTTTGAAAACGATTTTTGAATATATTTTTCATAGGTTTATAGCTTATTGTCGTAAGTATACATTATATAATAATAATAATAGCCTTTATTTACAATCTTACACAGTATATTCTTCTACAGTATTTACATTTTTACTTACACAGTATATACATTTTTTTTTAAAATTAGTATCTAACATTAGCTGAATGAGTATTGTTTTGTTTTTGCCTGATATTGTTTTGTTTTCCATCATAGGCCTCCCCAAGACCTTGCCACAAAGCAAAGTCCTGTGCATGTAATGGAAGAGTTTCACATACATATATATACCTACTCATACACACGTAAATACAATTTCACCTCTATTACATCTTATTAAGAAAATCTTTAAAAAAAATGACGTAGCGGGATTTGAACCCGCGCCTTTTTGGCAGCCGTCCAAGTGCTCTGATCAACTAAGCCATACGTTCTCATCGAGCTACGTCGAAACTATTTTGCGCTTGTTACAACTTATTTATGTCCTTAGCATATCTCCTCAAAGATAATTACTTAGAATTATCATTTGGCAAGAGAGATTATCATTTCCAAAGTGTAACAACATAAACAAATCGTAACAAGCGTATAGATAGATATAACTTTACAAAACTATATGAAAAAAATATATATTCAAACAACAAAAAGATTTCAAATATTATAAGTATATGGAATACGTCAATCGCGTCAACAAGAAAATTAGTTAAGGAATTTTATCGCTACCTAATCTGTGGTCCAATTAGGGGTATTTACGTGAGGCAGGGCGGCGGGGCGGCAGGGCGTCAGGGCGGCAGGGTGGTCCCCTGGTCTCTACTGTTATTTGTTGTCCGACCTCCGTCAATTAAAATATGTCAGTTACTGCGTTTTGTCGCGATGTATTGGTTGGCTTGTTAATGTCAGTGATTTAGATACTATACATAGGTTATCGGTAGCTATTCTTTTTTTCGCTTTAATTTTAGAGTAAAAAGTTAGTTTTAAGCCTTATTGTATCTATTAAAATGCTTGACCGATGTAATTACCGTGGTCTATTAGTCCTATTTGAGACAAAATTTATACTTTCTTTTTTATAAGCATGCATGGTTCTAATTATAAGAATTATGGAAAAATAAAATTCAATATGCACGAATTTAGTATTTTATTCATTTACATATTGACAAGTGTAAAGTTAGAAGCTATCTGAATCTGCAAGACGACTTCTATTACAATATAATAATGTAATTCTAGACATTATCGTAACGCCTTAAAAACAATCCGAATATAATTTGTTTAGACCTAAAATTTATTTATAAAAAAAGCAAAGCGAAATATGACATAGAAGTCATTAAAAGTTTAAAGTAACATCATATTGGATTCTCTCTATTCTTCTCCCTCAATATTTATAAACTTTATCATAGAGCACCGTATTCAATGACAGCAACGAAAATACACAATACCATAACGCCCCTACATTCCGAGCGTTACCGTGACCGCTCCATTGTCAAACACATTACTCTTCTTTTTACAATTTCACTTAATAAATTGTACCAATATAGATGTAAAGAATGTATATATATTTTTTATTTTTTTAAGATACGAGGCTTTATATGTATATAGTTTAATATACATATAAAGCGGTTGCGGCTACACAACTGTGGGGAAAAGGAAATATACTAAAAGGTGTCTCAAAATATGTGCTATGTGCTGTCTACATACTCTGCTAAATGCGGGATACAGCGTGAAGCTTATTTAATTTAATTTTACTAAACAGTAATTTTTCTCGCTGGTAACGAGGCAAAGAGCGACGAAGAGTTTCGCCACTCGTTAAAGGAAAAATGTGAAAAGAAAGGGTCTTAATACTAAGTTCCCAGGTTCCCTCTGCCTACTTTGCAGTGTAGATACAGTGTGAAGATAAAAAAAAATTTTATGCTGCCACTAAGTACAGCCATTAAAGTAGATATGTATATTATTTTCAAATAAACGCAAACAATATATTAGAAGCACATAATCTCAATCATTAACAAATTATTTTCATGAATACTAAAAAATACACAAAAAGGTGCAAAACCATATTTCTCACAAACTACAACAAAAGACGACCATTAGCTAATTAGGGAATTGAAATTGTAAAAAAGTTGTGAGAAAATTTCACTTTAAATAAATGATCCAAATAAGGCCCCTTTTGGAATGAGCATGTCTTGATTTGACTATTCGATATATATATTAGATTTGTTTTATCTAACTAAATATATTATGGCGTTAAGTTCCGCTGAACTCAGCTAGACAAATCTGGTCTATACAAACGAGCGAAATATGGAGAATGTACAACATTCTCCAATTTTTTTTCTAGCGTCTCTTGGTCGTTTTCCAGGAGGCGCGGGTTCAGTATCCGCTACGTTTAAATCAAAAAGTATTTTTGAATTATTTCCATTTGCTCGCTGCTTCCACTCACGCCGCCACTTTCGAGACTTCTCCGAGACTTGTAATCTGAAGGGGAACAGAATGTATTAATATGTATGTTTTGCTTTGTGCGGGATACAGTGTGAAACAAAAAAAAATCTTATAAACAAAGAAAATCTCCATTTTAATTTCTAGAACCTTACAAACATAGGTTCCGTCATCAACAACCGGTAGGAATAAAATTGTCCGTTACCAGAACAGGTTGAAGACAGGTAACCGTCACACCCATTATATGACTAAAAAAATGTATATTAACTTAAAAGCCATAATGGCCCAGTTGGGAATTGTCTATCACAAAGTGATGCTTCAAAGTCGACTTAGGGGAGTACTCAAAGGAAATTGTCATATAGTGAGGCCCGTTATTTTCCCCTTTCTCGTAAAAGCGTAGCGTTAAGTTACGCCATCGAATAAAAAAATATCTCAAATTCCTGCGTGCGACCGTTGACGACAAACCGAGGAAGTTAAGTATTTCATATTTTCATTCCTTTGAGAAAATAATTGTAATAAGTCTTGATGACATGAAGAAACAAACAAAATAAAAATCTATATATCAATAACACTTTTAAAATGATTAAAACCACTAATTGAATTGCTATATCATAGCGATAATAAAACAATTTCGATAATTAATTGAATAAGAGGTCGCGGCTATAGTTATTAAATTTGGCATTGAAAAAATTTGAGATTTAGCATTCTTACTTCAACGTTCTTATCGAGCTACATCGAGATTCTTATACGCTTGTTTCAACTTATTTATATTGTAAGCATCACTGTAAGGAGATTTTCTTGCTTGATCAGACTGTATGGCTTAACGGTCAGGGCGCTTGGACGGTTTCCAAGAGGCGCGGGTTTAAATCCCGCTACATTCATATTTTTATACGTTTTCTAAAAAAGTATTTTTCATTCCTAGCTGTTGAGTACCATTTTAAAAATAACACAAACAAAAAGATAATTCAACCCAGTACTTCCTGGAAAAATAAGTGATTCATCACTAGGTTTACCCTACTTAAAAGGTAATTGCGACATATAATATGTACATAAAATCTGTAGAGAAGGACAGAGGTGGAGGAGGCTGTCGTGGCTAAAAGCACAAGTTCTGCAAAGTTAAAGTCTAACAATAATTAATATTAGTCATTCACGGTAATTTAATTGATAAATTACATTATTTATATACAACATAAATTCTAATAAAGTTTTTATAAAAAAAAAATATATTTGAATAACAAGGTCGTCTCAACGGTTCAACAACAGTATCAAAACAAGGCCTACGATTACTCATAAAGACCTTAACTTTTTTATATATACATATATTGGTAAATTGAGAATACCTTACCTATATTATAAAATATTTTATGTGACTCAATAACTTGAATAACGGAACCGCAATAAAGTTTCGCCTCTCTGAGTTGGAAGAGTGATTGTGGGTGTGGGGACAGAGTGTCTTGACACTAGGTTTTCTATGCCTACCTTGCTATAGTGCGGATACAGAGGTTTTTTTTGCTTATTTAAAAACGGTGGGTTGGTGTTCAAATCATACATAGGGAACAATTAAATTTACACACTCCTATAGATTTTTTACATAAAAAGAAAGATTTTTTTAATTTTCAATCTGTAGATTAGACTCAGTAGAGACATGACATCCATTTCAAATCATTGGAAAATTAAAAAAATATTTGAATAAAGAGATCGTCTCTACAGTTCAATATCAGTATTAACACAATATTCCATTCCTTTTTACTATTAACAGAGTGAGGAACAAATTCATTCTCCTGAGCGTGAATCGAACCCATAACCTTCGCGCTTACAGTCGAATGACGCTGCGGTTGCGCTACAACAATATATACTTAAATACTTCACTTTCATAGATATATATGTTATGTCTATACCATATTTATATAAACTCTATATTTATTAATAAAGCTATTCCCATACAGACAATCTACAAGTCACACAGGTCACTGGTAGAAAGAATTTAAACTTGTCATAGCGGTGTCTTTATGAGTCATACATAGTTCCATACATACGTCGAAGTCCGATGAGAGTGCAAACAAAACGAGATTCTAATACAACATCTGTTTTTAATACTTATTTAGAAAACTAAGTATGGAAGGATACTTTAAAAAAAAAAACAAAATATCTATTTTTCATCTAGGCCAGTGGTAGCGCAGCGGCACAAAGTGCGATTGTAAAACGACTGGTTGTGGGTTCAATTTACACTCGAGGAGATGAAATATTTACTTAAATTTATATTTCCATTTCTTAGCTCTGGTGTCGAGGCGAAGCGCGGCGTTGAGTTCTGCCGCTGAACACGCAATGCCTCCAGAATCCGACAGAAAGTGGGAAACGGAGTGTCTTAACACTAGGTTCCCTCTGCCTATTCTGCTGTGCGCGGGATACAGCGTGAAGCTGATTAATATATTTTTAATATTTATCAATAGCTGGCTATCTTCTATTATCTATCTGTAAACCATCTATTCCTGAGTTCCGCTGACTGTTAGACAAAGGACAGATGAAACTACTAGTTTTAGAAAGAAGAAACCTAGAATGTAGTTAGATTGAGGAGTGCAAAGGGAGAAGCAAGAAGGGACTTCTCGTAATTCCTACGGAAACTACGGGACGACGGGAAATCCATTTTCCGTCTTTTATAAATTAACTTAATTAAATTACACTTTTATTATATTATACATACAATTTTATTAAGAAAAAATATAAACAAAAAGAGAAAAGAAATGGAAATATGACAAGTCACTTTGTCGCTGCAGTTCTGTTTGTCATGATCGTCATACAAAAATTAAGCAAACGGTCACTTGCTTTTGATAAAAATGAGTTTAAGTGAAAGTATAATAGAGAGAGAACGACGACAACATGGCTCAAGTAACATAAAGGATTTTGCACTCTTAAATATACAGTTGAGAGTTCTTATATAAAGTACCTTCATAGTGACGATTATTTAAAAAAAAATAGAAATTTGATTAAAATAAATGATTAAGTTATGGTAATCATATAAAAAAAATCGAATATTCACCACTACTCGATATATGCGGAATGTAGTGTGAAGCTTAAATAATCTTCTATAACTTTCAAAGAATATCTATTTTTTTTAATTTACATACTTTACTATACTCGAGTATGTACAGCCCACACACCCGGCGTTTAGTTCCGCAATTTAAGACGCAAACCCTCGAAAAAATTGACGGAAGCTCGGGAACCGATTGTCTTAACACTAGGTTCCCTCTACGGGATACCAAGGTAACCTGCTTGCGAGATTTTACAGACAAATCCGAATATATCTTATAGATAACAAGTACCTAAACGATTTATATAATTAAACAATGATACCCAAAAGTTTGTTTGTTTGTCATCAAATTTCCTCAAAGGTGCGCCTTCAATACCAATGTTGATTGAGTATACAACAAATTATGTCGAAAAATGAATAATTTTTTATTACTCGGTCAATATGCTTTGTGAACGTGAGAAATGATAAACTACATGTGACACTTTTATAGTGCAGTGGAGTTTTTAGTAATATTGAAGACAATTTGGATCGTCGTGGCCCAGCAGAATAGTGTTTGTAAACGGGGCAGTAGTGGGTTCAATCTCTAGTAACTCGCCAATTTCGAAGATAAAATATTTACTTAGATTTATATTTTCATTTTTGCGCTCTGGTATCGAGGCAAAGCTAAATATATATTTTATTTATTTATTTTTTGAAACTGTATAATCACATCACTGAAACTCAAACTCTCACTCTTTATTGTACTCTCTCCTACTCTATTTAACTTGTATAGTAAAAAAAAAACGACAAAGTTTGCCTAATTTATTTTATAATATTTTTCAACGTACTTCTTAAATATTAACATAGTGAAAAAAAACGTTCTATCTGTCCACACCTATTTAAATATTTACGATCTTACAAAACGAAATTGTTTTTCAATGTCGCCAATTCCTTTATACTGTGACTGGACGAAATTGAATTGATGGTTTATCTTTTCGGCAAAATTATCATCAAAATCAGTTTAATATAGCCTTAAGTGGTATGGTCTTAAGAGCTATAAAATTCCTTGAGACCCAACGCGGGTGGTGTAACAATTAACTTCTAAATCGTAGTTTGACACCTTGTTTATCACTAAGAAATTGATAATCTGAATTGAACCCTACGACTATACTATTAAAGTATAAATTTCTTCAATACGGTGTATTATGAAGTAATTTACAAATTTCAAGGTAATATAAATTTTAAATTTGTGATAATAAAGTTAAAATTCCTTTGCTAGGTTTCTATCCAAGCGGGTGCGAGTCGCAAGTGCCTTTTGAAAAAAAAAATCTATAGATACCGACAAATTGTTCTATACATGGAGGTCCTGGTGGAGGTCTGATTCCTCGTAATGAAACCGTTGGGCGGCGTCGGCGTCGTGTAAACAAATAGAAGCAAGAGATACTATAAATTAGGTGCCGCCTATAGTCTTCTTATATCTTGGTGTAAATTTATTATCCCACTTTGTTAAGGTTTGTATTAGTCATCGTGTTGACACTTTCTTTGGGAAGCTTACGGAGCACGGATATTGAGTTAATAGAGACCAATTATGGAAGTTATATATTTGATATTTTTAAAGCCTGAGTAATTTAGATATCTATCTTTGTTCCAAAAAGAAAATAGCTAAAGGGAAGGGGTAAGGACGATAAGTCCTTAGCTTTATCGACATATTATTTCTGCCTAACTTGCATAATAGACAAGAACGTGCGTAGAAGCAGAAAAATAAAAATAATGACATTTTATTTTTTTTTATATAAAAATTGAAAAGAAAGAATCCGTAGTCCAGGGGCACAAGCCTGCGATGGTTGTAGATTCGATTCCCTCTTGGGGAAACGAAATATTAAATATTTTCATTTCCTCACTTAGCTCGGTAAGGTGGCAACGCGCTGTTTTAATCCCATCACTTACGGAATGCCTCGAGAATTCGGCGAAAAGTGGGGAATGAAAGTATTTTAATAGGAACGGAGTATAATACTGGGATCAGGATCCCAGATTCTCTCTGCCTACCTTGTGCGGGATATAGCGTCAGCAAAGAATAAATATAATAGATGCAACTTAAAAAAATCACAAGTCGCATCGAAGCAGAGACATCATTCGTTAACTAAATAAGCTCTACCTTTCAAATATCCCATAAACAAAAATAAAAAAAATGTATACACAATACAAAATTCCATTAAAAAAAAAATAAACTTCTAATCACCTTTTACCATTACCATTTTCAATCAAGCGTGTCGTTGGTTGTCACAGTAAAATTGGCTTCTGCAAACAATAGTACAAAGAGAGTCGTTTTGGGTTTATATATTTTTATTAGAAGCCCACCTTCTGGTCAGTTATTTACAGCCATGGCTTAAATATATATTGTTTTATTTTTGTTATTTTTTCCTATCTGAAAAGTAGCGTTTACGTAGACTGCGTTAAAGAAGACCTCTAAGATCGACGATTATTTATACAACATAGGAATTTTATGTGAAAATTTACTTTTGTTCATTTTCGTCTTAAAGTTATAAAAATCATCTACTTTAGTTAGTTTTCAAATGATTTTTTCACATAAATAGGCGATATGAGACTAGCTCCGCCTTTGTAAACTTATAAAACGTATATTAAATAATTCATCACAACTTAAAATTATTTTGTACAACGTGTTTTAAGAGAAAATTATAAGATACAACACTTATGACTAAATATCGTTACTTATTTTATTTATTCGGGGTAGTTGGAAATTTGCTGCGTAAAAGTCATCTAAAATTTAAACTTATAACTACCGTGTCTATACGCTTCACCATACTACTGGGGTACTATTCATAAGGTATTATTATAACAACTGGTTATATAATATGCTTTTATCACCTTTCCTTCTATATATCGGTACGTCGACCGTGACGTATTTCGTCACACCTTTGTAGCTGTTTGTCAGCAAACAAGCATTGTAAATTGAAGCTTGGATCGAAGGGTGCGTTTTACTGAAACTATTATTTAGGGGTAGCCTATTGACAGGGTTAGATTTAGGGATGTAACTACTTAGGGAATAAAAATTAATATTATTGTATAATAAACAGAGCGAATTTTAGTTTATTAATTAATGGTTCTTGATTGTAATACTAACTCATTGGAACTTGCGGCTTTAATTATAAATTTTGCCCCCGTTTTAAAGCATTTTTTTTAGGATTTAACTACAAATGTGTAGTTTTAAGATTTTTTTCTTGAACTAGAACTACCTAGGAGATGCTAGCTGTCAAAAATCATAATTCTATGTCAACCGGAAGTACCCTATTAATTTTGACTACTTTTATATAGCTTTTTTTTGATAAATGTAGAAATATGATTATTTTATGATATGATATCTCCAAGCGTTCCTGAGATAAAGGCTCTTGACAGACAGACAGACGGACAATAAAGTGATCCTATAAGGGTTCCTTTTTTTCTCAAAAGGTACGGAACCCAAATATATGAATAATTTTATTCCATAACTCTGCCTATATAAAACATCAAACAAAAGGGCAAAAGCTAGTGATCGATCACTAAAATCTCTCTTAAAGACACCCATAATAGACATAAAAAAATCTACACAAATATTCTCAAATCACAAAGAATTTTACAGTAGGTGGGTACAGAAGTTGTCAAACCTCGAACAAAAGATTTCAACGGTCACTGTAGACGGTGCGCAGGCGCAGCACCTGCGCTACCTTTCAAGTACTGACCACTTGTCCAATGTATTATTTACGATAAGTATTGCGTTTGTCTTGTATTGTTTTGGAGATTTTGGTGTAATTATACATTTATTGTTATTTATCATAGTTGAATAGTGAAAGGGCTCTATTACTTCACAATCGTTTAATTTATTAATTTAAAAATAATTAATATTAAGTCTTTAGTCTTTCAATCTTTTAGTGTAATTTATAAGGCTCAAAAGGACAAATCTTTATAATTTATACCGACTGATATTGCTTTATTTGATCAAACCTAGTATTACCAAATTTAAAATTTATTATGTGGATACGTGTTTGCTCATTCGTATAATTGCTTTCCTAATGAGTTAAAATATCAGCACTTTTTTTTTATTATCAAAATAGCAAAACTATACATATAGTTTAGTTTAAGTATTAAATTTAAAACTTAAAACTCATTAATAACACTCATGTGATCAGAAAGCAAATTTTCTCGAAACTGGGAAGAAATGTGGAAGACAAAGTGTCTTAACACTCAGTTCTCTTTGCCTAACCTGCTCTACACGGGAAACAGCATAAAAATATATTATTTTCTACTGTACCACAACGGTTTTTTTTATATAAACAGAAGAATAAAACACCGTAGTTTATCACCACGTACCTTACTCAATCAATTAGCCATACTCTTGTCATTTTAGAATTAAACGTAAAAAGCCCATCGCTCGGTTTCGGCGAACTTTTGTTTACTTTAAAGTTTTAAATTGCATTGCGGCTCGCGTGTTATCGGTTCTCTGCTTTTTTGTTATGTTCCCAGTACTTACTTAACTTCACCTCCATTGTTTATGCGCTACCGTTACGATCGATAAATATTTTTCCTTTTCTAGTTATTGTATGGTGACAGAGTGAATAAATGTTGGTTTTTGTTAACTAGTGTATAGACAAGTTGTTGCTCGTGTAAGCTATCGTTATATCTTTTTTTTTACTTAACATGGCATTTGTAAAGTGAAATTGTATTAGTTTTGTAAATTGCACGTGGTTCTTACATTTTTGTTATGCTTCACGCTGTATCCCGCATGTAGCTGGGTAGGAGGAACACCTAGAGTTAAGACTTCGAATTTTCGTTGTGTGTTTTGTTGCGGCGGTCAAACCCACGATCTTGTCACCAGAGCGAGAAAATAAAATTAATTCATTGCCCTGAGTGGTAATCGAACCTATAAACGCGTCTGCGCCATGGCTGCCTCGATTAATTTTATCGTTTTAAATAATTAGCCAAAGGCCCTTTTTATAATATTAAATCAGTTTTATATTCGCTTTAGTATTAGACAAATTGCAGTCGAAAATAGGTGGAAAGGAGGAAGTTTCTCAATAGTGACGCGAAAAGAGTGTTTCTTTTCGGTAAAGAGTTAAAAAAGAGACTAACGAAAATCAAAACAATTATTTTTTAAATTAAATTTATATTATTTTATATTAAATTTGTCAAAACAAATCAATATAATAAAACTAAAATTACAGACTAAAACACTAAACCATTTTAGTGTTAAAATATAAAAATCTCTAAATGTCAATCGTAAAGACCGTAGCCGGTGCGCTAACAAGGTCGTACGTTCGCCTCACGACGACTGCACGCGATTTAGAAGGTATAACTAAATATAACTAAACACATAATATATTACATATATAAGATTCTTTCGATCGTTGAAGGAACAGTAGTTTCTTAAAACTAGGTTCCCAGGTACACTCTGTCTTAATTATTTAATTAATAATTAAAATGTGGAATGAGGCCAGTCGTGGCGCGTGGTCGTATTTAATTTTTCTCGCTCTGGTAACAGGGCAAAGCGCGGCGTTGGGTTCCATCACTCATCAGACCTTTAGAATTCTGCGGAAAGTGGGGAACAGACTTGTTTTAATGGGAACAGAGTGCCATGTCTCTAGGTTCCCTCTGCCTACCCAGCTATGCGGGATACGACCTGAAGCTAAGAAAATGGCATGAAGGTAAGGTAGGTAGGTGTAGAGAGTATTAAAAAGGGAATCCTTTCCATTTTACCTCTTAACGACATATAAAAAGTTAAAACCATATTTATTTGATAAATCTTAATAACTGCGTCCTCCACATCCTCCACATCCAGTAACTGGCAAGAGGCAGGTGGAATGGCAGCAAGCTGTAAATTGATATTTGATATATTAAAACAAGTATTCAACGTACCTGTCTGAGCCACTTTCGACAAGATGTGACATGTCCGCGATCCGACCTTGCCGCGTCCTAGTCTATCTCGATTCTTATGAATGAAATTACAGATGAAATCGATATTTTGATTTAAATGAAATGATTAGATGATAATAGTCAAAATTACATCTTAATTTATGAATTATATGTATTTACTGAGGCTGTCGTGGCGCAGCGATACAAGCGATCGTCAACGCGACGGTTGTGGGTTCGAGTCCCAAGTGAATAAAATATATAATATTTTCATTTCCTCGCTCTGATAACAAGGCAAAGCGCGGCGTTGAGGTCCACAATTGGAAGGGCAATGTTTCCAGAATTTGGAGGAAAGTAGGGTGGTGGTGATGTGGTGTGCACCTTAACACTCGGTTCCCAGGTTCCCAGGCTACGTGCGGGATATAGATATTCGAAGATTTAATTGCATTCATAATTTAAAAAACAATATGGACACAAAGTGTGACTGTAAACGCGATTGGTTTTGAGTTCTATCCCCACTCGAGGAGATGAAATATTTATTTATATAAATATATATATATCTCCATTTCCTCGCTCTGGTGTCGAGGCTAAGCGCGGCGTTGAGGTTTGCCACTCAACACGTAGTGCCTCCAGAATTCGGCAGAAAGTGGGGAACGGAGTGTCTTAACACTAGGTTCCCTCTGCCTACCCTGCTGTATGCGGGATACAGCGTGAAGCTGATTATACAAATTAATACAAATAATAATCAATTTTAGGTGTCGTTTGAAATTCACACAATCTAAACTATTTAGTTTCTTTATGATCGCTACAGATTTTGCACTTCGATTAATTTCACTCGCAAATGGCGAGATTTTGTTGGATGTTTTCAATGCGGTGCGAACTTTCGATATAAATTGATTCGAAATGCGTAGCTTTCTAATAAAGCCGGCATTTAGCAAGTGCCGGCTTTTAACTTGTTAAATATCTTTAAAATATATATTTTTTCGTTCATAAGAATAACTTTTGACTCAATTTTCGAGACGTTGCGTGTTGAGTAGCGGAACTTAATACAACATTTTTATTTTATTACCATAGCGAGGACATTTCCTGGAAAAAGTAAATTAATTCCCTCTAGTGGGAATCGAACCTACTACAACCGTCGCTTTTACTTGAATTTTGAGTGACGAAATAATCCACTCTCGGCTTAATCCTATTTCCTTTCCCTTTTCCTATAATTCCCTTATCCTATAATGAGCTACATAATTATACATTTAAAAGTATGTGCTTTATCCGTAGTAACGTAGTAGGACGGCGTCAAACTGTAAATATAATGGTAGTGTGCTCGATTTCCGCTTCGAGTAATAATGTATTTTAATTTCCATACCCTGTTAGACAAAAGAGTTCACTGGTAGACAAAAGGAATTGACACCAACTTAACTTTGCCTACTCAGTTATATGCAGGATACAAACAATAGCAAATACATAACAGAAAAAAAAAACAAATAATCACAACAACTTAAAAAACGCAGCATCTGTACCCATATTAAAAACTACAACTTAACCCATCAACAAAATGATTGATCGTATGAATATTTTAATGATTTTTCCATACAAAATATGCCTACCTTCCAGTGTACCTACAGACATACACGTGCTGCACCTTGCGCCAGATGCGCGACCAGCTGCAATCATTGCCTTCGATCTCACCTTTACAGCCTTTAGTTAACTACAGTGGTCACTGGTCGAACATAACTCGTATGTACCTATAGGAATCTGGTGGAAACACCTGCCAGTAGCGAATGGAAGACATTTTGTGATTTGTTAACAATTACATTACATAGATTTTGTAGGAAAGATTAAAATATATGTAGATTGGTGTTATAGACGTGTTATAATAATATAGAATAATCTTTTGAAAATATTATTGTTTACTCTTGTAACGAATAAACAAGTTGAATGAGCTAACTAAAATAGAATCATTATTCCGTGTGGAAATCGAATCTCGTCCATCACGTTTAAGTTCAAATTTATATTTGTTCTGCTAGGCCTTCTACACATTCAAATATATTTTAACTATATTATAAAACTTGCGGCTTGATGTCCACCACGGAACATGCTTTACCTCGAAAGTTCAGCGGAAGGCGAGTAGCGGCAGTATCTTATTCGAGGTTCCCTCTGCCTAACACGCTTTAAGCAGCCTACAACGTGAAGCTAAAAAAAGTTTATACAAATAAAAAAAATCTTGAACCCAAAAAGATAGACGACTACATTTAGATGATCCTCTACATGTTCCAAGATTTGGGATACATTCGAGGATAAAACTGCAGCGCCAACTATTAAAACTTGATATTCTAACCTGGCACCATCACATTGAAATAGTCCCGGAAAAATATAACCATAACGAATTTATACGCAATTCCAATCGACCTTGTATATGAACAGTATTTTTATACGAGACTAGTGAGCAGCTCGTGGCTGCGCCTGCTTTTGCTACGAAATTATAAAATTTCTGATCTAAATTAATATCAGGAGCTAAATGGTATTAGATTGTACATATTGAAATTACAATTAGTTTTTCTTACTAATATATCACTTCTGTTCCAATTCTATGGGTTACCTAAGGGTTACCTATGGGTAGATACAAAACTTCGAATAATATACATTCGATTCGAACGAAATTATAGCGCGATCTTTCCACGCATATTCCATTTTAATTCGCGAAACCCAATGCTACGCTTTGACATACCAATGCGGAAAAATTTAAATATTTTTACTTCGAGCGACCCGATCGTTTCTTCGAACGCTTAAGCTACTCAATTATTTAATTACTGATCAGAATTGATTTAGTATTCTATATAATGTTATCGTTTTACAGACACTATCCATACATTGAAATAAATCAGCTAATCCAATAAAATATTTATATGTAATAATATTGTCTAATGTTAAAAGCAATACGAAGTGTAAACCAAAATAAATAATACTAGAAATTTTGAGAACTTTGCCAAAATATATCGATATATATTATAGAGAAAAATCTTTTAAATCCGATAATTTAAAATCAAGATAGTAAGATATTAAGATCCACTTCACATTTTAACAAGAATAAAGAATAACAAAAATTAAGCACAAAAAAGTCACGGACAACAAAAATCTGTGGCTCAATTATTAAAAAAAAAACAGATGATTTAAAAAAACGTCGTTGTTTGTGTGGCGGAACTCAACGCCATGTTCAACACTCTTGTAATAGCCACATATAGAATATTAAGCAACAACAACAACAAGAAACCTAAACAAATTGTATAGTTTCGATCTATAACCATTTAAAATCGTCAGTTGACTAACAATCGGCTTCGACTCAAAATTCATCTGAATTATTCATTAGTGACAGACAATGGTGTAAGAAACATGAGGTCAATCTGTGTTACGTAAATATACTGCTCTGCTCGTGGTTAAATATATTTGAAATACGTAGTTAAAATAAATGTTTATTAGATATTATAAATGTACATACTAGTGTTAAGACACTTTATTTCTCACTTCGGGTAATATCGAGAGAAAAAAAGCTAATCGTGAATAAAGTTTTCATTTTCAGCTTCACACTGTATTCCGCACACAGCAGGTTAGGCGGAAGGAACATAGAGTTAAGACACTCCGTTCGCCACTTTCCGCCTAATTTTAGAGGCATTGCATCTTGAGTGGTGGAATTCAACGCCGCTCTTTGCCGAGGCAAATCAGGGCGAAAATGTGAATATAAATTTAAATAAATATTTCTCGAATAGGGATCTAACCCACAACCATCGCCTTACAGTCACACATGTATAAAATAATAATAAATAGAAATAGAATAAAATAACTTTTTTTTGTCTAAATTTAGTTACCATTATTTTAAATTTGAAAGCTTAATCATTTTACCTTAATCTTTTATATACTGCTGTACTTTAAGTTCATAAAAAACTAACTAAAATCTCATCAACCCAACTAAACCGTTCCAGTAGTTATTGTGTGACTAATGGCTAAATAAAGACGGTTTTGCAATTATAAAATAGGAGAACGTTTAAAAGCGTATTAAAAAGCAATAGTTGATACGAGCTTTTATGTATGTATCTCCAAGGTAAAGAGTTCAACGCTAGTGCGTCGTATAGAGTGACCTACAAAGCAATTTTTTTTTTTTAGTTTCACGCTATATTCCGCACACAGCAAAATAGGTGGAGAGAACTTAGAATTAAGACACTCCGTTCCCCATTTTCAACCAAGTACTCGCTTCTTTTAACTTCATAGACCGGAAACATAAGAATATTTAAATAACGATAATTCCCCCTAGTGCGGTTCAAACCCACAACCTTGACGTTTGCAATTAAACGCTATCCTATTGCGTCAGACGGGCCTCTATTATATTAATATCCACTACAGAGCTCGACAAAATGACTTATGAGCTATGACCATCTCATTTTAATACTAACCATAACATCCTTTGTATTTTCCAACGGTCAAATGTACATTAAGTTCACAACAATTTAAAAATGACTCCCATAAAGACCATATTATGAGGTACCATCAAAAAAGGCTGTGTAGCTGAATAAATTGAGTTAGAGCACTTATAGCCTCCATATTTATAACGTGGATTAATGATCTGTTATAAATCAGACATATTCAAACAAAACGTTTCGAATTGTATATGGGAGAATCTATCACATTGTCACATAATGTTTCATAGGTAGAGTAGGTGCACCACACATGAGTCCCAGTAAGTAATTTTAGGCATTTTTAATATTTTGAAAATGTATTATATTCCATACTTAGGAAAAAAAATATTTATTTAGACAACGTATAAAAATATGGACGTAGCGGGACTCGAACCCGCTACTGTATTTTTTTAATATAGACGTACAAAAGATTCATAATTTTAGTATAATTTGTTTTTATTATTTAAGGAAACTTAATAAATCAGCATCACACACAGCGTATTTATATAATAATACACATACAACATGGACACCATACTCTAGTTATCTGAAGTAATCATAATCTATCACGTGGACTATTTATTGGACGCTCTAAGCGCTGTGGCTTCTTGACGCCTCAAAATTTTACTTGTCACTTTAGGGTTAGTCTAAAAATATTTTAATATTTTTTTTTTTTTTTTATTTATTTATTGATCCACCAACATTTGTTTACATCAATACATACAAAAAAGATACATAAGATACGGAAATAAAACTAGGTGTAACAAATACTTATAGGTAGATACATCTTGCAATATTAGAGCGAAAATAAAATAAAACTCCTAAGCGCAGGCACAAAACAAGTAAAAATTAAGAGATGTTAGGATTAATAAATTTTTGTGGTGATTGAAATTCGGTGTTCAATATTAATCGAATCTTGTTTGTTGAATCGGCGTTAATGTCAAATAGGTCACTGTACTCATTAACCAACTTGCAAAGTCTAGGAACAGGAGAGTTTGATCCAAACACTGTTTTTCGGGGTGGAGGATAAAGAAGAGTTACTCTATTACGGGGAAACCTCACTGGTACTCGTAAGTTAAACTTATTGAGTAGCTGAGGGCAGTCAATTCCATTGGTGAAAATTTTAGAGACAAAAAATACATCTAACCGCTTTCTACGTTCTTCTAAAGAAATCATTCGGAAATAATTTAATTGATCACAATAAGAAGGTAGTTTCTTTTTTGCAATTCCGTTCGAAAATAATAGGTGCCGCAAGAATCTTTTTTGTATTCTTTCTATTAGTAGAGAATGACTCGCAAAGTGAGGTCTCCATACCACTGAACAATATTCTAGGATACTGCGAACAAGAGATGTATACAGCAGTATCCGGACTTTGTTATCACGTAACCCTTTAATGTTTCTTAAAACAAAACCTAGTAGTTTTGAGCCCCGGTTTACTATTTGTTCGATGTGAGGTACAAATGTTAATTTTTTATCAAATAATACACCCAGATCGCGGATTTGCTCTAGTTCCCTGATGTTGTTTTGTGCAATACTATATTGAAATGAGACGATATTTCTTTTCCGATAGTACCTTACAAAAAAACACTTTTTTGGGTTGAGATCCATTTTATTATACCGACACCAGCTGACAAGTTCATCAAGATCTTTTTGAAGCATCATTGAATCCTGTACAGTATCTATAACTTTACTCAATTTTAAGTCATCTGCATACAAAAGGGTTTTGGAAAATTTTATGGCATTAGGTATATCGTTAATGAACATGGTGAACAAGATTGGACCCAGGTGAGACCCCTGCGGAACACCTGACGTTACTTTCTGAGAATTTGAGTGAAAGCCGTTAACTACTACAGAGAATGTTCTATTTTTTAGGTAGGACATAATCCATTTAAAAAAATTACCAGAAATACCATAAGCATATAACTTTTGCATTAATAAATCATGAGGTAAACGATCAAATGCCTTGCTAAAATCTGTGTATACAACGTCCACCTGCTTGTGAGAGTCCAGAGCCTCTGCTATATTTTCTGTGAGATCAACTAAGTTAGTACATGTTGACCGAGAAGGAACAAACCCATGTTGTTGAATACACAAACTTTGTTTAAAATGAAATTGTACAAAGGAACAAATAAGCGATTCCAGTACCTTAGCTAAAGTTGACAAAATGGAAATAGGTCTGTAATTTGATATTAAGTCTACGTTGTTTGCTTTGTGAATTGGGACTACTCTCGCTTTTTTCCATTCGGCCGGAAATATGCCAGTTTGCAAAGACACATTAAATATAATTAATAAAGGTTCAACCAGGTATATGGCACATCTTTTAATAAACATAGGCGGAATCCCATCAGGGCCGGCGCCCTTATTTTCGTCTAAACTTTTTAGCTTTCTCAGTAAAGTTTCATAGTCTATAATAGGTAGCGTTGTTAACTGACTGCTTTTTTTCATGTATTCTAAGGAATTTCTGCAATCAGAGTTTTGAGTAGAATTATTTGTGTACACGGATGCAAAAAATGACGCAAACATTTCACAGATTTGTTTACCATCTGACGTGGTCACAGATCCATTAGTCATATAAAGAGGGTAAGAACTCGTGCCACCACGTTTAGCTTTAACGTAGGTCCAAAAGTATTTAGGGTTTTTTAAGATATTAGTTTCCGAAAAACTAACGTATTTATTATAGCAATTAATAGCCAAACGTGTACAACGCGAATCTAGTAACTGCAACTCTAATTCGTCCATTGGATTTTTATATTTTTGAAAACGACGTCTAAGATTGTATTTTTCTTTTAAACGGTGTTTTAAGTTACAGTTAAACCAGGGTGGGTATCGATTTTTTTTCAATTTTTGTTTAGGCACAAATTTTTCAATTATAGCATTAATGATATTATAAAATTTGGAAAGAATTGCGTTAACATCATTATCATCCCCAAATATCTGCACCCACTCACATTTTTGAAGTTCTTTATTAATATTAATGAAGTCGGCTTTATGAAAATTTAGCTTGAATGATTTGTGATTAAACGGAAGTTTTGTTTCCCCTTTAAATGAAATATCTACATCCAGAGGAGGATGTAGCTGATCAATTTTACTGAGAGTTGAAAGACTAGGACGGACTATGCAAGTTGGAACATTGGACAGCACCAGATCAAGTATTCTGTCGGATTTATTGACTGCACTGTTATGTTGTTTAAGTCCATATATGTTAATTAAATCTATTAAAGGTTGACATAAACTTGGCGCCTTATAATCGCAAGAAGTGTCATTCAATAAATTCCAATTAATACTGGCCAAATTAAAGTCACCCAAGATACATGTGCAATCACAATCGTCAAGGACAAGACGACAATTATCAATAAAGTAATTTAACATGGAACTATGCACCGGAGGAGGCAAATATACCACACAGAGAGCAACTCGACGCAAAGAATGTGATATCGGAATATCAATAATGACCCAGAGGTCTTCAAGATTTGATTCCCAATTAATCATACGTTTGGAGTGGATTTTTCTTGAAATTGCTACAAGAACTCCGCCACCTTCACTTTTATGAATTAATTCGGCATTACTCCTATCTCTTCTGTAAACCACATATCTCTCGTCGAAGAGCTCACTGCAGGTTACAGAGCTGTTTAGCCACGTTTCTGTAAGAACGATTATGTCGTAATTATTACAAAGTACAGCTTGAAGAAAGCTGTGTGTTTTGGTTCTCAATCCGCGTGTATTTTGATAGTATAATTTTATATTAGAATCGAATTTAAAACAAAAAGAAACTGGACAATAGCATACCAGCGCCGCTTAAAAAACTAGTGAAGTAAAGTTAATAATAAACAAATTATTTGATGTTTTTTAACACATCCAAATTTTTCACTAAGATGAATTCGGTTTCATCGCTTTTTCTCAAAAAGACTCTGCCATTCCGTATCCAGACATACTTATATCCAGCTTCCTTCGCTCTCTTTCTAGCTGCCGCGTGAAGAGCCTTGTTCATGGGAGATAAGTGTTCGCATACAAAAATCGGTCTGCTAACTCCAGGAAATCCCAGTATTGCAGAGTTTAATTTATTTTCTAGAGATTTTCCTTTGTTATATTTAAAAGACGCAGCAAGAAGCTCGTCGCGCAATCTTGGTGTCGACAATTGTACAATTATTGACCGTGGACGTGGAGAGTTTTGATTTTGCTTAGCAGTGCGGGTGCAGCGCAGTATATCATTTTCCTCTAATTGACAACCGACAATCTTTCCTAGATCATAAACCAGCTTCATTAGGTTTTCATTTTTACTATCCGGCACACATTGTATTTCTATATTATTCTGTCTCGACTGTTGCTCTATTTGATTTACTCTTTGATTCAGAGAATTAACAGTAGAACCAAGCTCATCTCTTTCAGATTCCAACTCCGATATCCTGACCTTAAAAGCGTCAATGCTATTTCTCATGTCTTCATAATTCTCATTAGTGAAATTTAAAAACTTTCTAATTTCAATTATATCATCTTCTAACGGTTTTATCTTTCTATCAATAACTTTGCTAATACTGTCTTCCATTTTAGAAAATAATTCTTGCATTTTTTGATTCATAACCTTCTCTATTGCATCACGTAAGTCGTCCCTAGTTATGCTGCGATTTTCCTGGTTAGGTGGAGACTGAAGTGCTGGTCTTTTACTTCCTCTCACATTGGACACATTGCGAATGGGAGTGTGATCCTTTTTTACATTCTTAGAGGGGTTACGACAACACTCAGGGCAGCACCAACCCATCTCAGTATTAGTTAATGTTGTATCAAGAAATATGCATGCTAAGTGATAATATTTTTTACACTTTGAACATGTTATAAACTCATCATTATTACCGGCTTCTGGCAAACAACAACCCCACCTTGAACGTGACATCCTTATTATTTAATAGATTTCAGTAATTAATATGACTATAATGTTGTCCTCTCAGAGGCAAATGCTTACTCTTTTGTACATGTATCTTATCTGCAGAGCTTAATCTATGACGAAGCAGTTAGGATACGTCATACAACGTCTCGGCGAACGATCTGCGTGCGATAATGGTTCTTTTGCGTAACGCGTAACCGTGAGATTCGATCGCTGATGCACTTTGAGCACTGTGGCAGTTAAGTATTCAACTGACCGCACAAATTGTTACAAAAATGTATTCAAGCAAATATTTCACTATTTTCTAGATTATACACATTTTTATTGCGGTGTTCATATCACTAATGTATTTCACACACTTTATGCACTGAAGTTACGTAGCTGTTGTCAGCCAAAGTGAGTAGAAATAATTTTAAGCCGATATTTTAGCGGAACTTGCGTATAGGAGTGTTATTTAGGCAGTGTCAAAGACTATCGACTCATTTAAAAAATAATATTATTTAAAAACTCAATAAATTAATCTGGTCTGGTGTTAAGGCAAAGCGCTATTTCTGCCACTCTCTATGCAATGCCTCAACAATTCGACAGAAAATAAGGAGCGGAGTGTCTCAATATTAGGCTCTCTCTGACTCACCTGCTTCATGTTACAGTACATAAAAAATACAGCGTGAAGCTAAAAAAGAATAAAATAAAAAGTTCCATTTAAATCGTTCATCAAACGTGCCATAGAAACACCCAAGTGACTTTCTACGTACAAAAGAGTCAAACGCGTGACCTATGGCTGTGGATATGATTCAGTAAGCATATATCGGGAATGCGTTCAACTAAGCTGACATTGGTATGCAATGAAAGGGCATTGTTTAGAGTTTATGTGATACATTTTTATATATAAAAATATTTTAGAAACATCCCTTTATATAAAATGAAAGCGAAAACTCAAGCAAAACAGAGAAGGCATAAGAAATCAGTGTTAAAACACTCCGTTTCCCTTTCCTATTTTCGAAGTGTTGCGTGTAGAGTGATAAAATTGTGGTAACATATAAAAATACATATATATTATGATATAACCTGCTAATAAATACTGTTTCCAAATAATAATGAACGCTAATAAAACAGGTATACAAATCTATACTATCGTTTTTGTAAGCTTTAAACTGTGCCTCGCTCATAGCAGGGCAGGCAGTGGGAACTTGGGAACGTAGCGTTAAGACACTCCGTTGCCCACTTTCTGCTGAATTCTGAAGATATTGCGTGTTTAGTGGCAGAACTCAACGCCACGCTTTGCCTCGAAACCAGAGCGAGGAAATGGAAATATAAATTTAAGTAAATATTTCATCTCCTCGAGGAGGGATCGAACCCACAACCAGTCGGTTTTACAGTCACACTTTGTGCCCCAGCGCCACGACTGGCCTCAATCTTCAATTAATAAAACATCTTTTAATATTAAAATAATAGTTTGAAAAAACTAAAATACAACTATAAAGCTATTTCTTGATTTAAACTAAGAAAACTTTGAGGATTTCTCAGCAAAATCCTACTAAAATGTACTTGTAAGCAACATAATCACTCAAGACCCCACATTTTTATATATAATAAGTACAGATAAGGGGATTATCTTGTACAGTAAACTAAATTCCAGCGTGAGAAAGTGCGATAACGTTTAGCGGCATCTTTTAATATACTGAATTAAATTATTTGAGTTCGTCAATTATGTATTTTTTTAACGTCCATCGTGACGCAGCGTCATACCGTCTAACTGTATATGCGACAGTTCTGAGTTCGATTCCCACTATGGGAATTCGTATTTTCATCTCCTCGCTCTGATAACCGGTAAAGCGGAACGTCGAGGTAGCACTAGGTTCTACCCTGCTATGCGGAATACAGCAGGAAGCTATACATTAAATAATTAATATTTAGCTTTTTGTATGATACGATTCTTACTCTGAAATGGAGTGTATGTAAAATAGTTCCCTGTTCGGTCTGACAAAATAAGAATACTAGAGAGAACCTAGTATTTTTCGCCGGAATTAGTGGCGGAACTCAACGCCGCTTAGTATCTTAACAGATACATAGTTGAATTCACTTTTAAATTGCTTATAAAAGAGTAGTTCTCACACAACAAACCCTCAGCTAGATAGTTAAATCGTAATCTACATACATATTAATATAATAATGACTGCATATCTCTGATCCTCTTTCACTATCAACAAAAGGCTTCTATAAAAGTCTTTGGATTTTTTTTTACTTTTTAATTTCAATAGGGACATGTCAAACGGTCATCGGGGTTCCTCCACGTCCCCACAATTGTTTACAGCTGTTTTACATTAAAATGGAACGAATAAAAGCTATCCTATAAACCTTTATGAATAACGTCAAATTGGGTCCTTTCAGAGCGGGCCAGTGAACCCGATGCTTGGATAGATTAATCTTTAATTTTTTAGGGTTACTGCTGACGTGTTTGTTCTAAATAATTACGCTATTAAAAACTAAATATGAGGCCGTCGTGGCGCAGTGGCACAGCGAATGACTATAAGCTGATGACACTTGTTAGTTTACCATTCGAGAAAATATGTTATTTTAATTTTTCTCGCTCTGGAAACAAAACCATGCCAACAGAATATAGAAGAAAGTGGGGAACAAAGGTGTCTTAATGAATACGGAGTGTCTTATCACCCAGGCTGTCTCGACCTACACGATGTCTCCAAAATTGGGCAAGGAGCGGTAAACAAAACGTCCCTCTCCCCCTAGTTATATGAGGGATACAGATACATATTCGTGTACAACCACCCTAAAGTCCTAAGTGAAATGCTAAAGAATTTATTAACGTCGAAATACGTAATACATGAGATAGCATCTCTTGTTAGATGTGATCTGAATCATTCTATTGAGGTGGACTTAAATATTTATTTATTGTACGCATGTCTTGATGTACGAAAGCCTTTGTTTTGTTTCTATACTAATATTATATAGATGAATGAGGCCGTCCTGGCGCAGTAGAATAGCGATTGACTGTGAACGCGATGATTAAGGGTTCGATGCCTATTCGAGGAAATAATTGTTTTTTTTTTTTCATTTCTTGCTCTATTAAACAAAGCGCAATGCTGGGTTTTGCCAGTCAATATACGCGTGGTCGTATTTAAACTTACAAAAGTCCTGGACTTTCGTTTTCAGTAGCTATTTTCCTTAAATTTCTGGACTGGGTACAACACTATTTTATGGCGGGCAGAGATACTGCCCCGACTATTACTATAAAAAAGAACTCTCGAAAATTGGGCGTAGTGTCTTAACAGTACTCTTTCTCTCTCTGCCTACACTGCTATACGTAGAAAAGTGTAAAGGTGCTTGAGGTGATTCTACATTTCCATTTCTCTGTTCTGTTAAGACAAAGAGCGGCGTTGAGCTCCACTCAAAACGCAACGATGGCGTTACTCAAAAATTGTATAAAAAATTATGAGAAAAAAGCTCTATTGTCATTGGTAGTCAATTGATTCACATAAAAGATTTAAGTAACCGTATATGCTTATTGTACTGTTTTCACGCTTGACGTAAGATATCAAGTTCAAATCCCGATTGAATTTATAATAAATTTTAATATTAAAGGGGTGAATAGGGTATTTTCTAGTTTTAGATCGAGTTTCTACTTGCTTAGTTAAACATCCATAATCTTATATCATCTCTTTGTTGAATAATGTAAGTGCAGCTGTTCATTGTCTGATTATTAGCTTAAATTTTATATACATTATCGTCAGTTACTTTTTTTTAGGGTTTCGTACCTTAAAAGGAAAAAACAGAACATTCATAGGATCGCTCTGTTGTCCGTCTATCAAGACAATTTTAATTAATTGTAATTAATATCAAATATTCAAGTCTACGGCCCCTTTTTAAGTCATCTCGATAAGAAGATACGAGCATTTATGCATCGTTTTTACTGTATACTCCCAATGTACCTACAGTTATGAAATTTGGCATTAAGTGAGAATTAACAATACAAATAAGGAAAAAATGAAAATTTATGGATATTTCATAGAAAAAAAAAATTACAAAAATATAGTTTATATTTGTAGTTCATTTCATACAAAACGAATGCTTACGCCCGCAAGTTTAAGTTTGCATGAAAGTTAAGCTAAAATTAAGTAACATATACATGCATTTGCTAAGCTTTTACTAAGCGAGCGTTATCTAGATGTGAACACTTTAGTTCCTGTAGCACCGGTTCTCACGACCTGCGTCTTGTGAGTATTACTTACGTTGGATGACGTTTAGATATATTCTTTGTTCTCTCTTCAGCTTCACGCTGTATCTCGCGCGTAGCATGGTAGACAAAGGGAACCTAGTGATAAGACACTTGGCCACGCACCTCCCATTTTTCAAGACGTTACGGGTGAGTGGCGGAACTGGACGTTGCGCTTTGTCTTGTTATAAGAACGAAAAAATAAAAATTGTTCAATATCTCGAATGGGAATTGAAGCCACAACTATAATTGAAAAAACTAAATTTAAATATGTATAAATTGGTATCAAATGAAAAATTATTAAACATGAAATTTATAATAATTATATTTACCATATATAATTTATTTCTTTATTCAATATATCAAAATTGAACAAAAAAATAATCAAAATCATAAAATTTCTTACAAAAAAAAAAACTCCCCATCAATGTATACCTCTGCCCGTGTGAAAGGGACAGCAACACAACACTATGTAATTAGACAGAGACGGAGCAACGACAACACAACCGGTTAGCATTGCAAGGTCGCGGCGCGGGGTAAATGACACTCGCGCAGTCGTGCCAAAACATCATATTTCTTTACTAGATATTTTATACTTTTTATCAATTTTCTAGGTTTTTTTTTAATATATTGTAGATAATTTAATTGATTCCGTTCCGTTAAATAAATTGTAAGCAATAAAATATAATACAATAATTATATTTAAAGGTGTGTATTGTATTGGTGATCATTTCACGCTGGTTCCCGCATGTAGCGGGTTAGGCAGAGGGTAGTATAAAAACACTCCTCTACCCCCATTTCGCCGAATTCAGGAGGCCGAGCTTTGCGTCGACACCGGAGTGAAGAAAATAAAATATTTAATACTTACATCATGATAAGTGGGGATGGAACCAACCACCTGCCAAGTTTATAGTCACTAAATTGAATTAAACAATAAAATGCTCTTTTTTCGAACATTTTTAAAAGTTATCCCGCACTTAGCAAAGAAAAAACTTATTAAGAAAAGGTATAAAAGTTTTGAACTAGCGACGTTCCAAACATTTATATGTTTCTATTCTCGGTGTAGAAATATTAAATACTTATATATTTTTTTATATGTTGCTAAAGCGCAAAATAATAGTTAAAGCGATGTTGTCTTTATAAAAAAGCGTGTTAGATTTGTTTTATGACTGCTAGCTGTTGCGAATCCCTTACTTTTTATACGTAATTTTGAATACATACACTAACATGGTAACATATTTTTTTAACTTCACGCTGTCTACGACATACCGCATTAATATGGTAAGCAGAAGGAACCTAGTGTTAAGATGCTTCGTTCCCCCGTTTCCTGCCATTTTTTGGGACATTGCGTGTTAAACTATGGAACTCCACCGCCACAATTTGTCTCGTTACCAGAAGTGGAAATCGAACCCACAGCGCCGCATCTTATATGATAAATCTAAAAATACGTAAGTTATTTTTTTATTCAATACTCATTTAGTTTCTGTGAAAGTCACGACGTGAGAAAGAATAGCTTTACGTGGTTTTAAAAGTGTGGTTCTTATAGTTCACTTCTTAGAACGTTATATATAGATCTTGTCAAGAAAATACTTACATCATCATATCTGTAAGTCAACATCATCATATAAATTAAATGGTGCATCCATGTGTGCACTGATTGTAATTTTGTAGTATTTAAGTATTCGTGTCAGGTTTTCACTTTTTTTAATTAAGAAGAAATTAATTACTATCTCTTAATATTTTCGTTTCTTAACTCTGGCACCAAGGCAAAAAGTCCGGCGTTGAGTTCGCAATGCCTTGTAAAATTCATAGGAAAGCGGGGAACTGAGTGTCTTGACACTAGATTTCCTCTGCCTACCCTGCTATATGCGGAATACAGCGTGGAGCTGATTTGTTTAACAATATCAACCAAACCACATTATCAAGATAACTATGGATCAAGTATTCGATATAAAAGATTATAAGAAAACATTCTGTAAGCATGAACTGAGATGATGATCAAGAGGCATGAAGATTCAAAATAATAACTGTTTGTTTGTTTCAATCTCTTAATGATCATTAATTTACTATTAATAATCTATATTTAATACTTATTTATCTACACGCTTTATCCCGCATGTAACATGGTAATAAGAGGGAAAATAATGTTCTGACACTCCGTTCCGCATTTTCCGTCCAGTTCTGGAGCCATTGCGTGTTGAATGGCGGAACTCAACGCCACGCTTACCCATAGCACAAATGAATAGTATTTTTTTACATTTTCAGTGTAACCACTTGGGGACCTAATTTCCGTCACGCGACATGCAGTGTCGATGTGGAAAATGGTAAACAGGGTGCTTTAACACTAGATTTAACACTAGGTTTCCTTTGCCTACCTTGCTGTATGGTGGAATACTGCGTGGAGCTAAAAAAACGCACATACATATCCGCAATTCATACAAGAATAAACAATAAACATTTTCTTCTATTCCTAGGTAACGGTGATGACCTGTTCGTGACTCTATTCATTACATAGTTTCCAATTCCCATGGCCATTTGTGTTTTTCACATAAAATATACGATGGATTTGAACAATTCGCGGCGATACAAAATGTATGGATTCCGCGCACGCGTAAACGATTCACACGAAGTTAGGGTTGCCTGATGCTATTAAAATAGGGGAGACCTCGGTTGACCTTTGAAAACACAATATCAAAGATACTGGAGGAAGGTCACGTAAGCCATGAAGACCCGGCTAGGGATAAAGCGTGAAAAAAAAATATTTAACTTCACACTAAGTCCCGTATATAGTAGGGTAAGCATAGGGAACCTAGTGTTAAGTCAATCCGTATTCAATGAGAAGACAGTCATGACACGGCGGCGCAATATCTAACTATGGGTATAACAATTGTCATTCAGGAGAATACATTATTTTAATTTCCTCATTCTGGTAACAAGATAATGTGCGGCGTTGAGGTCTGCCACTTAACTGACAATATTTTATTAAACATTTAAAAAATTAGACGGTTGGAGCTACTCTGCTATATGCGGAATACCGTGTGAAGATATTTTTTTATAATAACATTTATTGACACCCCTATAACCAGTAATTTCAAATTCAATTACATTCGTGTTAGATAACGTCCGGAATTTAGAAATGTTAATTCTTCTTCTGGGAAATGTATTTCAATTAGATTTTTTTATTTTTTTATTTTTTCGAAGCGGTAAATTAATGCCAAATCTATAAGGTCATAGATCTGTATTAAAATCATATTAAAAAGTTGAAAAAAAAACCTATATAATGTTTTACTTTTTACAATTTGAGGTTGAGCCATATACAAAACGTTATCAAGATGAACTAAAATGATTATACATTAATAGTAATTATAAAAAAAACTTATAAAAATATTTAATTTTTCCCCTGGTACTCTTAAATAATAACAAAGAATATAGCGAGATAGCTTTGTGATTTTATATTATTAACCAACTTTTTAAGTCAGGAACCTTAGGAAAAAATAACTATTTTATTTGCCCTTTACCAGATTTACCTAAAAAAATAAACACCTAAGAAATCTGATCTTTTGTTTATATCTCCTTTTAAGGGTCGTTAAAGTACAATAAAACGTTATTTACGTGTTGTTGCGGGCGCGGCGAGCGCGTGCGCATGTTATATAAACAACGCCATCTAGCGGCAGGTGGATGAACCACTTTATAGCTTTGACCACCCAAGTTGAGTAGAGTATTAAAATGTAGAGGACGTTACAATCTTGGTGCTAAGTTATGTTGGAACTACGTAGCTTCACGTTGCATCACGAATAAAGCACGATAAGCAGAGGGAACCTAATGTTTTAATACTTTACCCTGCCTTCCGCACAATTTACGAGACATAGCGTGTTGAGTGCGGCTTAACACCGAGCCTTGTCTTCTTATCAGAGCGAAAAATTACTTGCATAAGGAATGGAATTTTGGTCGTCAATCTTTTATAATACATTTAGAGTTGTATTCGATTACGGTATAGATGTTATTGCAATGTTGTGTTGTAATTATAGTGAAGAAAATGAATGCATGCTTAAAAAAAGATTAATTTCAATTTATAAATAAATAAAAATATAAAAAAAAATCACAAACTAAATAAAGACTGAAAGAAAACAAGACTTTAACGTTTAACGGCTTCCAAGACATGCATGACAAAATTCGTATTTTTTTTTACGAAAAAATATATAAATATTCTTTGCTGTGTGAAATAACAATTCAAAAATTTGATCAATTTAAATTACTTAATTATATACACACAATATTATAAATACATAGAGAAAATTATTATTTATAAGAACCTTACCTTAGCGTAGTCAACGGGAGATGCATTCACGGGACTGGTGAATAGACCCTCGCTGCAACAAAAAATTATCATTATATTTATATAGAGACACACCGTGGCCAGAAGCGCGACTGTAAAAGTGACAGATTGAGTCAATTAAATATTTAATATTTTCATTTCATCGCTCTGGTTACGAGGCAAAACGCAGCTTTGAGTTCCGCTATTAAAGAGCAACGTCTTCAGAATTCGGTGGAAAGGGGTTAACGGAGTGGCGAACGTGTCTTAATGGGAACGGAGTATCTTGACACTAGATTCCCTCTGCCTACCCTGCTATATACAAGATAGAGCGTGAAGCTAGAAATAAAAGTGCGGAGCGTTGTTTTAAGAGCTTATAGTCACCACGTGCATTTTTTGTCTGACTCATACGAGTAACTATTATCACTATTATTTACATAGGTATTCCATTTTATAACTGATATCCAAAAACTTAGTGCAGTCATCGCCTTAAATATTTAAGATACGTGTACTCTTATTTTTTTTAAATATACCATTTAAAGGTAGGAAAATCCCATCTTACTCAAGGAAATTAAATATTCAACATTATCATTTCCTCGCTATGGCAACGCCACGCCACTTAACACGCAATTCCTCTAGAATTCGGCAGAGTATGAGGAACGGAAGTGTTTTAATGAAAACAGAGAGTCTTAACACTAGGTTCTCAATCCGGTGAAGAGTGGATTTCAGGAAATCATGGCGCATCATTTGATTGTTATTTAGACGATTGAGGGCTCGAATCCAATTCGGGAGAATGGATTATTTTCATTTCCTTACACCTACACCGCATAAAAAGAATGTTTAAAAAATAAAAACCAACTAAAAAAAAAAAACACCAACTCAATAGTCCCCCTTCAAATTATTATGTATAAACTATAAAAAACTTACTTTCTATTAAATAAACAACTTAAACGTATTTTTATACGTAATACTGATAGAGATAATATGTTTAAAGAACTGACCTGATGATGTTCTTGTTTCATTTATCTCTTTATGATAACTAGGTTAGCAGTTACGAGGGAACAGATGAACATAGATACGAGTACATACAGGTCAATATCATAACCCTCCTTTTTGCTACACCATAGTCGGGTAAAAAATACTGCGTGAAACTATAAGTTGTCACTTCTTCTTAACAAACGTGCGAAAAAGATGAAAGATGTAATAAAGGTGTAAATGTATACATTGACGTTGAACACGCGAACCAAACTGATTATACCAGCATATTAATCATTGACTAGGTTTTTCTAATGTTTAACATTATTCTTAGATAGCTTAGAAAGAATCGATATTTTCTTTATATATATATAAGTTTGGATCGAGGTGTCTGGGCGACTATTCTTATTCCAAAGCAATAGTGGTTATAGGTTCGACACTACGGATTTTTTTTGCTGAAAAGTAAGCAGTGCGTGTTGAGTGGCGGAACTCACGCCGCGCTTCGCGTTTGTTTCGTTACCAGAGCGAGGAAATGAAAATATTTTACTATACATTTCATTTCCTCGCGTGGGAATTGAACCCACAACCTATTGTGTTTACAGTATGCTTGTGCCGCTGCGCCACGACTGTTTTCAAATTAAATATATAGCATAATTATCGTTTTATTAGCAAATTAGAAAAACAAATACTTCAACAAAAAAAATGAGTATTAAAACTGAGTTTCTTTCTATGCTCTAGTTTCGTTACAGTCGTAAAACCGTTGCTTTTCCAACGAATAATTACATACCAATATGATAGTGTTTCTCTCTTTTAATAGAGTAATTTTATTAGTAATACACAATGTATGTGAATAGCTATTTTTTTAGGAATTCTATCGTAATGAAGACTAAAATGTTTGATGCCTGTGAATGTTCTATACATATGATAAAATCAATCAAAATCATCAAAATAGTGTCTATGTATGTGTGTCTATGTATGGAAAATAAAATAGAGAATCTATCTTTGGGGACATTTAATAATGAACCCAAAATAATGATTTTTTTTTTGTCTGTTGGTCTTATAACGTGGTTTGGAGAAATGTTTGTTTGTGGGTTTGTGCACGTAAATCTCAGAGACGGCTTAACCTTTATTTGTAGTGTTCATTATTTTAATTTTTCAAACCTCACTTAATATTTAATATTAAGGGAGGTTGGTTTTATTTTAACTATATATACAACAAAAAGTAATTGAGATTTATAAATAAATAATTGGACAGTTCAAGCCGGCGAAGCCGCGAGCGGGTCGCTAGTATACTAAAACAATCATAGATATACGGACTATTTGGTAAAGTTGATGATTCGGCCATTAATCACTGACTAGGAGACACTTTTTACTTTGTATGTATTTCTCAATAAAATGTATATAGAGAGAATTAAATTAAATTAAAATCTGGATCAATAATTTCAATATTATATTGGCTTACCAACATAAACTGACTGCTAATGACATTGACGTCGAAGGCATTGACACTTTTACGATAGTGTTCTCTTGCACATCATACGTAAATATTTAATTGACATTACTCTTGACTTAACGACAATTTTTGCACAATTACTAAGAAAAATCTTTCTTTTTGACAGATCAAAATTTTAATTGATTGATCTTTTTGACTTTAATGGAAAATATACGAATATTTGTTAACAAGCGACTAAAGCTTGTTTTAATTTTTCAATTCAATTTTTTGGATTCAAATATGGGTTGAGTGAGGGGAATAGATAGTAGAAGCGATCGTAAATAATTATTTTCCACAAGGACTTAGTATCAAGACACTCCGTTCTCCTCTTTCGACGCGAAATCGAGACTGCGTGTTGAGTGGCGTAACAAAACTCCACATCGCGCTCAAATAATTCTATGTGAATTATAATTCCTGAAAAAACAGTAAAAAAAGACAAATTCACGAACAAATTACACAGCAAAACGTTTCACCGACACATGCAATTACAGATGCTCTACAGAACGCTCTCGGGATGAGATATCGATGTTTTTTTGTCGCGTGATCATCTCTCTCCATGCAGAGTGACCAGTGTTTCCGGTCTAGCGTTTTGCTTAATAATCGGTATAATCGTTATAATCGACGCGGCCGTGCGTGGTCTCGAAATGATTTATTAATGTAGATCGTGTTTATCCGTAGTTAATATAATTTAATTATACTCCATTATGTTGTTGTAATGTGAATTATTGTAACAAAAAGCTTTTTGGGTCGTCGTGGCGCAGCTGTTTCAGGTGTGACTGTGATCGGGCGGTAGTGGATTCGATTCCTACTGTAGGGAATGGTTTGTTTTCATTTGCTCGTTTTGGTAATGAGACATGGCTCAGTTTAGAGTATCGCCGCTCATTATGCAATATCTCAATTTTTTTACCGAAAAATAGGTTCCCTCAACCCATCCTGCAGCGTGCAGCTAAAAAGATTTTTAAAGATTTTTTTAGCATCACGTTGTTATTGGGTTATATTGAGTGGCGAAATTCACCCGAACGAGAATCGAACAACTACCTACTATGGTTATTATATACAAACGCTTTATCAGAGAGCCACGTTGCCCTCGGCTTTTTAATACTTTGCATTTTGTATAAGTAGATACTTCTAGTAAATTGTACAGTTTCTTTTTAGAGTGGTACCGCAAATGGAGAAATATAATACTTGCTTTATAGTTTTTTTAATTTAATAAATGTTCGATCATTATAATATTTTTTTTTCTTGAGTTAAGTTTTTCGAAGTTTCTAACTTATTAAATCTAACACGCTAACATAGTGTAAAAGTTGCGTAATATTTACGTTTTTTTTATAGCTTTACGCAGTATCCCGCAAATATCCAACCATTAGGCAGAGGGAACCTGGGAACTTACCACTCTGTTCCCATTAACACACTTCCGATCTTCACTTTCCGCAGAACACTACAAGCATAGCGTGTTGAAAAGCGGAACTTAACGACGCGACATAGTGTAATTTTTACGTTTATTTACAAACATAAAAGAAAAAATATGTAAGCTTATTTACTTTAGAAATTCGACCTACCAACGTATTTTATCTGTCTTGTGGTTAGACGACCAAGAACAAACCAGAAGACTAGAAACATCAACAACAATGAGGGAGACTTTAAGAAAAGATGCAAAGAAAGATCTCAAAAAAATCTTCAACAACAATAGTACTTTAGAATCTTATTTACCATTAGTTCTTATTAAAGGTATCAGTCGCATAGGGACCTGTTGTAACCTAAGATTGTCCGAGTAGGTATAGAAACCACATAGCGGGGTCCCTCCAAACCACAGCTAGCTGTCAACGTTGAACAAATCTAATTATATAGTATTGACATACATAAAGTAAATACTATAGTGGCTTAGTGGTAAATATTCAGTCAATAGTAACAAATTCATATTAAAAAAGTAAAACAAGTAATATATATTATCATAAAATATCGTGACAAAGTGGCATTTTTTTTTCTCCGCTTTATTCCGCATGTAGCACGTTAAACAGAGTGAATGCATTATCACTCAATTTTGCCGATTGTAGAGTTAAAAAACTGAGAAGAGAAGAAGCTGAACTCTATCTAATAAGGTCTCTAATATGCCTGTTAGAAAGTTATTGAAGGTACCTATAATATGTTGATTATATTCGATGTTATATTTTATACCGATATATTTTATTTCACGCTTTCTTCGCTATAAATAATAATAAAAAAGAAAACTATTAACTTATCAGGCCTGCAGCCATTTTGTATTATATAGGAATTGTAAAGCAAAAACATGAATAAAATGAATGCAATTTTAATAAGAGGCCGTCGTGACGCGTCCGCACAGTGTCTGACTAGAAACGCAACGGTTGTGGGCTCGATGTCTCGAGACAAAGCGCGACATTGAGTTCTCAACGACGCAATGTCTCGAAATTGGGGCGGCGCATGGGTACCGAATGGTTTTAATATTTGGCTTCTTTCGCCTACCCTGCTAAGCAGGATAAACTGTGAAGCTGTTTTAACAAAAAAACTTGTATAGGTTTGTTAAATCAACTTCTATCTATCTATTCTTTTATCTTATATATCCCGCATATCACTGCAAACATTGCATACTGAGTGTCCACACTCTTACTCTGTTCTCCACTTTTGCCCTAATTTGAGACATCGCACGTTGAGGGGCAAAATTTAACGCCGTTCTTTGTCTCTTTCCTCCAAGTAAAGACCACAACCATTTAAAATTATACAATGGGACAGTATCTGTTACACTTTTAATAAAAATATGAAATCCAATCGTTCTTACCATTTATGAATAGTAATCAGAAATCATTATGATTTAAAGTCCTGCAAAAAAATATTTCTCTGGTAACCGACATAACATTGTATGGTAAACTGGGCGGAGTGCGGAGAAGTGCCTTGCACACTAGGTGAACACTAGGTTCCCTCTGCCTATCCCGCTATAGCCGCGAAGCTTTAAAAAGTATAAAAATAATCCACTTCCCTACAATTTCTTAGCACAATATCAAGACCGAGTTACGGTCAACCGATATCCCGGTTATACATACATACATACATACTTAAAAGAATCTAAACAGTTTACGTAAGAAGTAAATAGTGTTGCAACTCGACAGTACCTAATAAATGCATAATGCCGCATCTCATTGGCACACATAGCGAAGCAAATTGTTGCGCATATATATGTATGTAGATACATACATACATACAAACAAACATACATTGATCTACTAAAATGATTTTTTTTTTAGTTTTAGTGGGAATCAAACCTACAACGTTCGCGCCCACGACTGACGACGACACATGTATGAGATATAGGTACTTTAGTTATTAATCTATTCTATGATATTATAGACTGGTAATTACCATTAAAAAATATTTGACTTAGTACGGTGGTAATAGGAAGTTCGATTACCAATATTTATAACTGAACTGCCTGCCGACCCGGTGTCAGCTTTATGTTGAACGATTCAAAAATATTCGCAAAAGTGTGCTTGAATTAAAAATATTAGATTTTTTTAGTCAAATATTAAATCTATGATTTATTATCTCACTAAATGCCTATACTTCACACATTCATATTCAAATTTTTATTTTTTTTTCCTTCATACTGTTGGCAGAAAGAACCTGTGAACCTAAGTTAAAAAACTCTGTTCCCATTAAGGCATTGCAATATATAATTTATTTATAATATACAACGTTAAGGCTATAGTAATAACATCAAAAGACTATAAAATTACAAAACACAATATTTATTTAATAAAATCTATTTACTTAATTTACTTTTGATAAAAATTTACTGCGTGGTCTTAAAGCGCTGTTTCTGTAGAAATAAGTCGGCTTTACAAAGTCATTTGATAGCTTATGAAATAGAACACATGAAACTTACTTTGTTTGGTAATTTGAGTAAGATTTTACTATCTCCATGCGATAATAGAATACCAACTGCTTAGACTATAAAAGGCGCGGGTTCGAATCCAGCTGAGTAAGCCTATTCAGTTCAAGTTCTATGTAGCTTTTAGCTTTGATTTGAAAACCCTCCCTACCCCTCTTCATAAATCTTGTTTCGTTCTATGTGCACAAACCACATGAGCACGTTCTTCTCATCGTAACATCCATGCCCACATGTATATTCTGTGTACCTCTACATCGCGGATTCGATAAGCTCAACTGACTCCTCATAAAATATGGGGAGACGAAGAGATCGCGTCTCCAATACATAAATTTTTCTTTCATTTTTGTTCTGTGCCGGGGTCTACGATAGTAGACTTGCAGGCAGCGACCCTTGCATTTCGCGGATTGCCATATTTGCGTTCTCCGTTTTCCTCCGAATCCAAAAGTATTATAAATGACGGAACTCAAAATCGAACAAATTTGGAAAGAACTTATCGTGCATACGTATCGTGCTCTATAAAATTTTAAAATTATTGTACTCGGAGAAAAAAAAATATTGAGCTTAAGCTCGAGGGTTTACTAGTAACCTCTGAAAAGTTACACTATTCCATCCCGGATCCATCATCAGATCACTTTGATGATATCATATTATTTTGTCATTTAAGCTACGTCTACTTCAGTTCTTCCGGTTTTTTGTCGGTCAAAGAAGCATGAATGTAGAGTAAAAACTAGCGCGGCTTCGCCCGCTTAAACGTATTTCTATATTATATCCATATTGCAGGTAGGTTACACAAATTATGGTCTATGTGTTATTCTGATGTATACGCTATATTACTGTAAAGTTTCATCTAAATGCGTTCAGTAATTTTTCCGTGAAAGTGGAACAAACGTCCATCCTCATAAACTTTCCCATTTATAATGCTATAGTAGGATAACTAGCGCCCCGCACTCGGTTTCGCCCGCCTGTAACTATACGATTATTTATTTAAAGTTAAGTGTATTGGATTGGATTGATTTGGTTATTTTAATACCGGTAATTATACACTTAATAATTGTTAGTAAGCTAAGTGCAGTGTCACTTCTCTGTACTTTCAAATAAAGCTTACCCGCACATAGCAGATTAAGCAGCGGGAACCTGAAAACTTAGTGTTAAGTCACTCTATTCCTATTAAAACATACAAAAGCAACATTATTTGTAACTTCACGTTTTATCCTTTATAGCAAGGTACACATTGGAAACTGAGCGGTGATACGACAGTCACTGTCTTATGATTTGTTTTTGTTCTCCGCTTTCCGTTTGAATTCGAAACAATAAGCTTAACATTTCAGTAGCGAATCTGCCTTAAACGCCGCATTCTGCCTTACCAGAGTTAAAACCAGAGAAATAAAAACAAAACGTGTACATAAAAACCAATAATTAAACACGTTTACCATAGACAGCTACCGTTAGTTCCCAAGTAATCGGATCTTCCGTGCAAACCAGTCCTTCCGCGACTGTACACTTCTATTTGGGCATTGATTTACATCCATTTGAAATGTTTTATTGTTTTTATTTTTATTTTTAACTTAACTCAGCTATACGCTGTATCCCTAGCGGTAGTCAGAAAGAACAGAGCGTCAAACGTAACGCTATTTTAATATTTTGTATTTAAAAAAAAAATGGTTAACTACAAATTTAAAAAGCTATTTACTTAATAGGTTTAGGGTATGTATGCATGTATGCATAAACATTATTTTGTTATTGAGTATATGACGATAATAGATTAAGTCATTTTAATTATCATTTTAAATATGAAACAGAAAATTTTAGGCCGTCGTGCCGCAACGACACAGCCTCTGCTGGCAAAGTCGATTGTTGTTTATTCGATTCGATTCCCACACGGCGGAGCATCTTGACATTTGGTACCCTTGAATTACTCTGCTGTATGCCGTAAATGGTGAAGCTGATCAACTTAACTAATGTATCAAAAAATATATATAATTATATAAATACTTAAAAAGCGAAAAAAAATTGAATTATAGGAAAAAATTAGATAGTTAAACATTAATTCTGGAAACACAGTAAATCTGTTAAATAATATTGGCACTTATTCCTTTAAAAAAAGATGTCTTTCCGTTTTAAGTCAAACAATTACAGCCACTAACATAGAATATGTAACAGAACAAATACAAGACGAACGTCTCCAGACGTATACAAACGCATACAAAACAACTCACCTGTTCACTTTGAACAGAAGTCCCACTGGGGTCATCTCAGTTTACTTAAAAAAATTCCCTCACAACACTTTACAACACTGGAAATGTCAAAATGACAGTTTAAATATTATAGAAAAAAAACTGGCACAGATTATCGAAAATTATTTTTATTTCTTTTTTATAATTGTTTTCGTCAAGTAAGTAGCACAGTATATTAATAAAATAAAATAAAAATATTTAAATTCGATTCTCGATTATTATTTGTGCGTGCACAGAGGTTTAATCGATGCGTGGTAGCCGGGCGGCGGTCGCGAGAGGTGTGGTGACAAAGTCAAACAATGGGTAAGACTAATTATTATACATTACAACAGGTGCCATCAACAATTATATTCTGTAGCAAACGTTTTTAAATATTATAATACTATGCAAGAATTTTTTGTTTTATTTACTGAAAGTTTTTTAATTTTTATTTGTTTTTAAATAAATTAAGAAAGTATTTTTTTAACATCTGCAAAGGAAATAAATAGAGAAAGGAAACAGATAATACCAGAAAATTTATTACTGTTTTTATATAAAAAGCTACTACCGTTTGCTTTTATTTTTATTGTGCGAAGAAAGTACATTAGCGCCTTATTTAAAATGTATATAATGATTTATAAATATATTTTTAATGATTAAAAAATATATTTTATGAAACATAATTATTTACGCCTTTGTAATGCGGTTTCTGTTTGTAAAATGCAACGGGGTTTGATTTCCGCATAAATTATCTTAATTTCCCTGCTCTTATAGCAATACTAAGCGTATCGTTGAGTTCCGACACTCAACACACTCAACATATTGTCTCTAAAAATATGTACAATGACAGTTTTCTTAACGAGCTATTTGTATTTTTTTAATGTCTAAATTATTTTGTAAAGGCATATTGCATGAGTGAAGTGTCAGCCTGTCTGACGTTGGTTGGTTCGATTCCCACTTGGGGAAGTAAACACGCGATATCTTGCAATTTTAACAGCAAGTGGGGAACGGAGTGTGCCTCTAGGTTCCCTCTATCTGGCTATACGAAAAAAGTAAAAAGTAAAGTAAAGCTATATATTTTTTTTAAACTTTTTAAAGCTAAAGTACTTGACCCCTACGAAACATAAGTACAAGGCTGCTACTTCCCATCCTTTATGGTTTTATTACGCCACATCCGCGCACGCGCACAGGATGCAACCTAACAAATATATAATTCAATTAAAATACACTCTATAGTAATAGCCCTAACGAAGAATTTACTTTAAAAATGTTCACAATATGTTTGTTTTATACGAAGTCCTATATATTGCTAAGAAAACTCTTAATTCGTAGGTGATAAAATCGATTTTCTCTATTATTTTAATCGAATCGATCGGTTGTACGGTCGCCTTTTTGTCGCTTCAAGTATATTGTCATATTATAATTGAATGTTTCAATAACAATGGCGCCTGCTGTCCGTTTTAGAAAGATGCCAATCTTCGCGTCTTACATGCTAATTACATTAACCGTATTAACATCAGAGTCAACAATTAGTGCTTATATTATTATTTTTTTAGCTTTGCGCTGTATCACATACATAGCATGGTAGGCACAGGTTCCCGTTAAGACATTCCTCTTCTTCTCTTTCCCATTTTGCGGTCGAATTCAAAGAGAGTGAGAACCGATCTCACGACTGGCCTCCTAAAATTATAATGATCCGTAATAATGTCATTTGGCATGTAATGTCTCCCATTGTTGTACTTTTCTATAGTCCTTAAGGACTCTAGTTGATAAATGTAAGAGACGAGTCAGAGAAAAATATCGAAATTTCTACGGAACGGAAACTTATCTTACTAGTGTTAAGATTCTCTGCTCTCCACCTTTTGCCGATTTGGCGTGTTCAGTGGCAAAACTTAACGCCGCGCGTTTGGCCGAACACCAGAGCAAGGAATGAGAATATTAAATATTTAATTTCTGCGAGTTGGAATCGAACCCAATGTTTGTCGCATTTACAGTCTTGCTTGTGTAACTGCGCCACAACTGGCGTCAAGAATAAAATATCTATAACTTAAAATATTCATTCAGTTATGAATTATAATAAATACATTTGAATTTAAAAATTGACCGACAAACAACTATAAAAACAACAAAACTAAAAAAAAAACAAATAATATTATAAACATTGCATTTTTTGCGTTAAACACAATTTTAGCAACAAAATGCACATTTAATGAAGAAAAGCATAAAAAATAATCAATATTTTTAAAAGAAAGAATGCCAAGAATCCTCAATACGGGTTTGCATGAGAACTAAGGACAGATGTCCATCATCCACACATCGGAGTTAGTGGTTAGACCCGTCTTTTATTTATAACTAATTGATTAAGCGAACTGCATACTGCATTCTGCATTCGAGATTAGGGCCTGGTGCGTAATCTTTTAAATTGCAGTGACACAGGGTCTGCCGGTTGTGGGTTCGATTTCCAGTAGCCGTAATAAAGTATTTTTATTTTTCGTTTTGTTATGACGTCGAAGCTTAGCGTTGATTGCCACTTAGAACACAATATTTCGAAAATGTTGCGAAAAGTAAGGAACGGAGTGTCTAAACACTAGGTTAGAGTTTGAAACCAGGCCAGTTTTGGAGGACGGTCGTGGGTTCTATTCCCTCTTGATGAAATGAAATTTTTAACATTCTTATTTTCTCGTATTTTTAACATTCTTAGTTTCTACGAGGCAAAGCGCGGTCGTTGAGTTCGACCACTTAACCGAAGCCAACGTCAAACATCAAACACTGAAATTGAATTTCGACTAAAGTAATTTCCACCACACTTACAGGAAGTACTACAGTCGGCACCAACGCCATTGTTCTAGCTTTATGAGCGTGGTGGAATGCAAACAGGAACCCAACCCGGTACCAACGATAAGTTAGGACAATCACCCGATACACATCGAAGTTCCTAGTTTTTCATCTAATTAACTTACTCGTATGTTGTTTGGAGTTTAAGTATAATAAGAAATGATAAGAAAATGTATGAAATGATATGAAAATAATTAAAAAATTTAATTATATTTTTATTCACAATCTAGAGGACTTTTTACATACTTAAGTTATACTTAAGAGAAGTCAACCAATTTTAGAAAATTTATTTTGTATACAAAAGTAACTAAATGTTTTTGGATTTGCTTTTAATATTTTAGCTTCACTCTGTGTTCAGACGGAACCTGAAAATCTAGTGCTAAGATACTCCGCTTTCATTACGACGAAATTAAGCGCCATAATTAAATATTTCACTTCCTCGAGGAAGAATCGAACCCGCGACTGCCCGCCCCTGCGCCACGTCTGACCGTAAATAATATTTTTTGCACATAATACTGCTAGGTACTCATTCTTAGTCCCATAATAAAGCTTAGTATGTTGCAAATTGGCATGTAGATAAGTAAGAAAATGTAAGAGCTCTTCTTACCATACATTCCATCACCATCTCCAAATTTCATGGGAGCAGAAAAACAAAGAGATTTTCCTCTTTACCTTCTAAAATCACCACGTAAAGTTGCGGGTGACGACTAGTTCAGTATAAAGATAGTATAGTTTTGCAAAAAAAACTAGGTTTACAGCATTTTCGATGATAAACGTATAATTTTATTGTATAAATCCGTTACAGCTATTTTTTATAGAATGTAACAACTAACTAACGACGTCTGTGAGAAAAGAAACAGTAAACCTTTTGTATTGTTATGGTGTTATTAAGAGATGCCTTATTGTCGTATAATGTGTATACCACATATTTTACGTCGCATTGCATTTGTAAGACGCTATCACGACAGAACTGTGTCAGATTATATACGCGGAGAATGTAAATTCGATTCTTACTTGAAAGATTTATTATATCAATTTCTTTTTAGCTTAACGCTATGTCCCGGCTATATTAACATGTATTTTTAATGGTTATTTAAATACGTCTTTTGAGGCCGTCGTGCAGTAACACAGTCTGACTGTAAGCTTGACTTTAGTCTTACTGTAAACTTGTTGTAGGTTCGATTCTAAATCGAGGGAATTCATTATTATCATGTCCTGGCTCTGGCTACAAGATGTTGCGTTCTCAAAAATTGAGCGAGAAGTAGGCAGCGGATTGTCTTAACTTCAGGTTTCTTTTATCTAGTCTGCTATGCGAGGAGCCACTTGTTTGCCTTAAATTTAAAAGAAAAAACACTTTTGTAGGCGCTACCAGTCAAAGGAAAGTTGCTCTTAATATTTTAATAAACGGATATCCTAAATGGTCGAAGTTGCTTTAAAAACAATCTGTCGTACATTCAATGTTCAATTAATGCGTAATTATGGTTCATTATATACGCTACAACTTTGTAATCTTAAAAAAAAAATATTCGTCTTGAGAACGCTTAATCGAGTTTTTTCTCTTAATTGTTATATATATATACATATATATTGCAAAATATATAGAAACCTAGTTATCATTTATTTTGAACTTTTAAATTTTTAATATGCTTATTTAGACCAATTGCATGCTGAATATGATAGATAATACACCTCAGGAAAGATATTTACAAAAAGTTACATTATTATTCGAACCCACAACCAGTCGGTTTTACAGTCACACTTTGTGCCTCTCCACCGCGACTGGCCGCAAGTTACATTAGGTACATGCACACGATTTAAGCGTGGAATCAAGAAATGGGTGAGTCTCAAAGTTGTAAAAAAAAGATTACCTCGCTATAGTCAAGCGCAATAGTTTTTTTTTGTTGGAATGAAATCTTTTAAAAGTTACGGAAAAATATAACCGGACGATTTTTGACGATGCCTCGTGTTAATTTTACAGCTAGATAGATGTACAATAACGTGCCTGTTTTTCGTTGATGACGTTTTGATTTATGAAAAAATTATAGCCTAATGCTCACACACAAAGTGTGGCTGGAAAAGCGATAGTATGTGGATGCGATTCCACATCGAGGAAATTAAGTATTTAATATTTTCATTTTATAGCTCTGAAGTAGAGACAAAGCGCGGCATTGTATTTCGCCACTCAACACGCATTGCCTCCAAAATTCTGTGGAAAATGGGGGACGGACTGCCTTAACATTAGCTTCCCCCCTCCTACCCTGCTGTCTGCGGGATACAGAGTGAAGCTAAAATAAATATATAAAAATCAGACTATTTAATAACTTTGAGTAAAGGAAATGGCAAACATGTACATTGTTATTAGAAACACGACATTTCCAATTCACTCGTAACATTGCATTACCCGGCGGGCGATGGAAAACCATAATTTTATGACGCGGCCAAGGGAACTTGTGGTTAACTTAAAATGGCATCATATTATTATGAAAATAAATAATTACATATATGTATAGAAACCTGAGACCTTAATGGTGCATCAGATGAGACTAACATAGTTGACTGTAATCGTAACGGTTGTGGGTTCTTTACCTACTCGGGGTAGTGTATTAATTTTATAATATTAATTTTATTTCTCCGCTTTGGCAAGATGAAGGCCGTGAGTTGATTTCCGCCACACACCCAATGTCACGAAAATTGTACAAAAAAATAGGAAATTGTCACTATAACGCTGGATTAGGGTTTATACTACTACTCCAGGGTTATCTAAAACTATTCATTTCTCTGCTCTGACAAGACTAAGCGTCACTCGCAACGGCTCGAAAATAGAGTGAATAATGGAAAACTGAGTGTCTTAACACTAACGACTATGCCAGAAACAGCGTGATATAAAAAGGAAAAAAAATACAATAAAAAATTACTTAAAGTAATATTTAAACACTACTTATTCCTTAATAAAAATCTACATCAGATTCGCGAGAACGATTACTTAGCGTAATTACATACATCTAAATGTGCATTTGGCAGCTTTATCAGCACTCAGTCAAAGTCGTGTGCTAATCTATTGTATGTAAATATGTTCGCACGGCTCTCGTATGTGATTGTTTTAAATATTGTATTTTTATTAATTTTAACCAGAAACCCTTGTTTACTTGAAACATAATAGTTATTATAATTAATTTTCACAAGACAACTTGTCTTTTTTTTTGTTTTATTGTTATGTTTTATTTCTACTACTACTTAATATTGTACGGAGAGTGCTTAACCCTCTCCCTATTCTTCAGTCTGTATACTATGCAGTATACAGTGTGAAGCTAAAAACAAGGGAAGTTTAGTACAATAAAGATATATTTATTAAAATAAAATGAATGGAACGATTGGGAATGAACCTGCACCAGCCTCAGAGCTGGACAAGTCTCAAGAGTGGTCTAGAATGATTTGATTTGTAATTAAAACAATAAAGTATATTAATATGGCCATGGTGCTGCACCGCCATTTAATTTTGACTGTTATAGCGATGGTCGTAAATTCAATTCCCACTCTATGCAATGAATGATCGAGACGCAATCGAATTTAAGAGGAAGTGAATAGCACAGTGTCTTGACATATATTCACCTTAGTCAAAATCATAATACTCATACCTCAACCTAGTAGGAGAAATAATCAAAATACGATATAAATTCTAAATATGTACCTAAAAACAGTAAACGTTTATAGAATCAAATCAAAACAAAACACCATAAAATTGTCACCATTCTTTGAGCACAAATAGATTCATATTTCTTGCGGTGTGTTCCCATGCTTTCCTGTACAACGTCGGCGCGTTTCTCTTCTATTATTTACCTTATAATCTTATAGTTTCTTATGACAGAGCAATGTGTGTTAGAAGTTAAGAATAAAAGCTAAGTGATTGTTGTTGTCAGTCAGTTTTCCCTGGATTTCACTTTTTTTTAATAGTGACCCAATCGTGGCAGTTTACCTACACTAATATAAAATGTATACATTGTACATAAATAAATAAATCATAAATTAGCTTCACGTTGTATACACATACACAGCTGAGTAGGCAGGGAGAATCTCGTGTTAAGTCGCTGCGCCACGATTGGCTTCGATTTTGTTACGTATATTAAACAACATCTCTGAGTACCAAAAAAAATATTGAGATAATTTAAGTTAGACGAACGGTCTCTATCTAGACGATGAATCCACGTATAATTGAAGCCGCGATATACGACGATAAGATCTAAGACAATTAATTATTGCTATAGGGCCATCAACCCGTGCGTCATTTCGCGCTTCGCCGGCGACCAGGCATGCCTTGTGTACCTCTTATATGTGTTATTATGATACGACGTTTGTATGTGAACTAGTTTTCGATCCTGACTTTGCTCGATTATTAATAACCATTTAGCTTCACGCGGTATCCCGCACATAGCAAGATAGGCAGAGAGATTTCCTAGTGTTAAGACACTCAGTTTCCTATTTAGACAATTCCATTCCCCACTTTCCACTGAATTCTGGAGGTATTGCAAAATGACTGGCGATACTCAGTTCTACCTTTCTGACTTTGAGCCACGAGGGCCTCATTCTACCTATTTATATAGGCCTTCGCGGTACATATAGCCATATTGCTGCCTATACATGTATATAGGTAGTAAGCAAGGTAGCTTTCAAGAACAAGCATCAAAGACATTTCATACATCCTACTAAAAAAGTACGGCATTGAGTTCCGCCACTAAATACGCAATGTCTTCTGAACTAGGCGAAAAGTAAGGAACGCAGTGTTTTAACATTAGGTTCCCTCTGCCTACTATGTGCGGGATACAGCGTGAAGCTGATTTTTCATTTACTGAGTAAAGTCATAGGTATTTGTATTTTATTAATCTTTAACAAAATAATTTAAATAAATCAATGACCGTACAGTGTAATATAAATATATTGCTTATATTATTTTAAACATAATAGAATAAGGTATAGTGACATGCCTTAATTGGTAATCTTTAAGAGCGTACATGCATATTTATGAACGAATCACTATGCCTAAACTGTCTAGTGTCCACAAACAAGCTCGATGCTCCGGTTTCGCTTGTTATGTTTTGACACTTTATTGAAAAAGACAAGTAAAGAGACTTCTTTTTTCCGCATAGCAGAGTGAGAGGGAGGGAGTAGTTTTGAGACACTCCGTTTCTCGCTCTCAGTTCGAAATTTGATATATTGCATGACTATTAATATTTTTTTCGAAACTATATTTATAAGCACAAATTTAAACAATAACAAAAAATTTAGAAAATAATATTCCTCCAAAACTCGCCGGAAAATGGGAAATGGACTGTCCTAACATTAGGTTCTTTCTGCCTACCCTGCTGTGAGCAGGATAGAGATATGATTGAAACAGAATTTAAAATTTGGTACTAGTAGCTTATACATAAAAAAAATCCAAAATAAAAAAGGCCAGTCGTGGCGCAGGGTCACAAAGAGTGACCGTAAAATCAGGTAGTTGTGGGTTCGATCTCCACTCGAGGAGATAAAATATTTATTGAAATTTATATTTAAATTTCTTCGCTCTGGTGTCGAGGCAAAGCGCGGCGTTGAAATCTGCCACTCAACACTCAATGCCCCCAGAATTCGGCAGAAAGTGGGGAACGGAGTGTCTTAACACTAGGTTCCCTCTACCCTGCCGTGGGCGGGATACAGCGTGAAGCAGATTTAGCTTATACATATTTGTGTTTAGGTTAGGTATCTTTAGTAGGCATTTTCGTACAATGTAGCATTTAAATATTAATAATTTCTCAGAACATATTACACGCACACGCACATGGGTAGGTTTAAACCACTGGTTTTATTGTTTAGGTGTGTCATTTATTAGCGTTTGTATACTTATTTATATTGTAGAAAAGGATCATAAATTCGAAACTTGTATAATAACATATTTTTCTTTATACATTTTAAGTGTAAGGAGTCAAAAACCTTATAATTTACGCCTTGATATACACTAAATGAGGCCAGTTATATTTTCGTTTCTAAGCTTTGGTATCAAGGCAAAATGCGGCGTTAAATTCCAGCATTCAATTTGCAATGTCTCCAGAATTCGGCGAAAAGTACAAAACGTTGAAAATTGGACGTCAAATGGGGAATGGGGTGTCTTAAAGCTCTTTTCCTTCTCCTGCTTCTGCATATTCTGCTTCAGCGCGAAGCTAAAATAAAAAGAAAAAATATTTTTTGTGTCTTTCCACATTTTATGCTGTGTAAAATTTTTATTTTATAAAGTAATTAAAAAAATAGTTTTTTTTTTTATTTTAATTAATAATAACAGTTTCTAGGGTGCAAATCTACAACCGAAGTCAGGGCGTATCAATTGTCCTAATCAATAATTATAACACGCGACAGGTAATTCTTCAATATATCATTAACTCATTTATTATGCAGACCAGTTACCATAAAAGGGCAGCACTTAACCCGCGTCAAGGAACGGCGTAGGCTTCGATTTTGGACTGAGCGCATATCTTAGTTTTGGTATTAATTTTAATATATTTACAATTGTGTATATTATATATGGAAATTTATTATTATATATTAGTTAAGTATATAGGCATTAATTTATTTAAGTCAAAATTTATTATTTTTATTATTATTTCGCTTCACGCTGTATCCGGCATCTGGCAGTGTAGTCAGAGGGAACCTGGAAACTTCAGTAGAAGTAAGAACGTCTGTTCCTATTAAAATCTTTTCGTTTCACACTTTTCGCAGGCATTGTATGTTGTTTGTTGAGTAATGGAATTTTAAGCGGTACTTTGCCTAGTGTCGAGAGCGAGGAAATATTCAATAATAAATATTTAATTCCCCTGAATTAGGAATTGCAGCGACAGTCGCGTTTCCAGTCGCGTGCCACTGCGCCACGACGACCTCTGCTTAAGTCTAGGTTAGTAATATAATTAAAATTTCTTTTAAAAATTCATAAAATGATATCTGAGTGCATGAGACAAAGTCTGACTGCCATCAGTGATAGTAGGTTAGATCCCCACTGGAGGGTATTTATATATTGTTTTCATTTTCTCGCTCTAAAGACTCAAAATACCGATAAATTTCGTCACTTTTAACGCGTGCGGGATAAAGAGTGATTTTAAATAAAACTATTTTAACCGGATTAATCGCGTATATTTAGTTTTTACATTTTTGGAAACCCGACGTTTCGAACACTTTGCAGTAGTCCGTGGTCACGGGTAGACTGACGACTACTGCAAAGTGTTCGAAACGTCGGGTTTCCAAAAATGTAAAAACTAAATATACGCGATTAATCCGGTTAAAATAGCTTTATTTAAAATGTATAATAATCGTGAAAATCAAAGAACTTATTATAAAGAGTGATGTTAAAAAAACTGTAAAACCCCCGTGGCGCTCACCCTATAAGTTATCTCTCTTCATACATGTCTCGATCATTACATAATAGACCAGAGAACATAGTGATAAGTTATTCTGTTTACCATTTTCCACCTACTAAAAAATATTGTATCCTAACAGGCAGTAACTATCCAATCTCGCGTTAACACTTTAAGCCTTAGCGGGTTAACTTACCTTGTAAATGATAGTTAATTACAAATCTTTTTTTTAGCTCAACAACCTCTTTTATACAGTCGTCTACCACCATTTTCAACAAAATTAATCAAAAATCAGCATGGTAGGCAGAGAGAACCTAGTGTTTAACACTCCGTACCCCACTTTCCGCCAAGTTCTGGAGGCATTGCATGTTGAGTGGCAGAACTCAACGCTTTTTATTTCATTTCCTTGAGTGGAGATCGAACCCACAGCCAGTCGATTTTACAGACAAACTTTGTGCCCCTGCGCCACGATTGGCTTCATAAGTATATATAGAGTATTATGGAGGTAATTGCGTGAAACTGTAAATTACTAAAATCCTCGTAGTTAATTCCATTCTAAATAGGAATTGTGTAGGAACACTGATATAGAAACATTTCTATATCAAAATGCATCGGTTACTGCAGCTCTACATATGTTAGCCACTGAGCCGTATAACGCGTTCTCAGCAATACCTACTATACATACATACATACATACATACATACATGCCACAATATTTGCATTTCTTTGCGAATATCTCGGAACTTCCAACATAACTCATGGCCAGTAAACGCAGCCAATGGAAAATTCTGATTAGCTCGAACATTCTTTGTTTCTTTATCTATTTAGAAGATTTATTAATTTGAGACGGTATCATGTCCAGTTGATATATTTTACTTATTTAGAAAAATACTTATCTCGAAAATGTATAAACATTTAATCGTGGCGGGATTTGAACCTTTGTCCTAAGTGTGGTTTAACACTTAAAAAATGTAAAAAATAATTGTGTTAATTTTAATTTTGTTTTCAAGATAGTAAATTGTATAATCGCCTAGTTAATATAAAAAAGCAACTTAGTGTTAAGACGCTCCGCTTCAATTTCGTACTTTCGCAATCGATTTCGCAATTCCGCACAAATCTCGAGATATTGCGTTTTGACTTACGGAATTCTTTCTACCTCGTCCTCTTCTTATATACTAGAGAAATGAAGATAATAATTTGAATATAATCATTTTCCTGAGTGGCAATCGAACTAACAAAAAAAATAAGATCACACATTTACTACAGGTGCCTAGAATGCAGTGTAGGCACCACCCGGAAAAGGAAATAAGTAACTAAAAAATTGATTCTACGGGTAGTACTTAAGCGGAACGGACTTATTTTTAATAAAATAAGTTTACATTTTTACCAACACAGACTTTTTTATTTTTAAATTCTTGACTAGACTCTCTCAGACTAGGGAACAGTCCCTTCAACTCAGAAATTTTATATTAACTCTTTCGCTCGACTCTTTATTGGTGGAAATACAAGAATGCAGTTTACTATTGCGAGTTCAACGTAGTCTTATATATTATAATGGACCCACTTCCCTCTCGGTAGAAATCAGGCTTAAGGGAAAAGATAGAGAAACATAGACTTCCCTTTATATTATGTCGGGTAACGCCAGGTAAAATCATGAGTAATAGTCAATTAAGATAAACATACATACAAGTATACAGACAATTCCCAATATCGATTAATCGATTTTAAATAAAACTTTAATGTTTCTTTGTCCATCCCATAAAAGGTTAGAAGCCGTGATTTTTAACGAGGGTCTCAGTCGCTTATTTAATTGACACTATAATATATTACTTGATTAGGGGGCTTAATAAGAAGTGCAATGCACTTCTTCGTATATTCCAACTTTGGAGCCGTAAAGAATCTCCAAATATGACACTGTGACTCAATTGCAGTGGGTCTTGGTAGGTACGCGATTGTTACGAGTTCATTTCATCCTTCCCAATTTAATATGTTTGCTTAGAACAAATGCTAGGTTAAGAATAAATATAACATTCAATTTTAACAGGTTAGAAGGCAAACTGCTGAGGTGCAGGAAGGTAACAAAAATATAAAAACATAAATAAATTAAGAGGCTGTCGCGGCGAAGAGGCACAAGGGAGTGTGTGACTGTAGAGGCAACGGTTGCGGGTACGATTGGTACTCGTGGGAAGAGAATATTTAATATTTTCCTTTCCTCGCTCTGGTAACAAGGCAAGGCGCGGCGTTGAATTTCGCCATTCAACACTCAATACCTCAGATATTCAACAGAAATTGGGAAAAGAATTTAATGGGAACGGAGTAGCTTAACATTAGGCTCCCAGGTTCCCTCCGCATGCCCTGCTAAAAATAATAAAATAAAGCAAAGAATTATATAAAATACACTATTACTGTCATCTTACTCAAATCCCACTCTAAGTACCAATTAATTGGAGAAGGCGTGGTTGTGTATTGCTCCAACACACAACTTATGTACCTGATTAATGAAGTTATCGTTTAAAATATTGAAATTAAGGTCTTAAATACAACGTCCAGGACAACAGCATTGTAAGTTGTGTCAGTTGATTAAAAGAGTATTTGTAGAGGAGAAATAGCGCCTCGAAATAGCGCTTTTCCTATTTACCAGAAGGAAGAAATCAAAATATCAAATAATTCATTCTAGTAGAAATTGAATTCACAACCGCCCAAGATATGCCGCTGCTCCTCGACTACGATCTCACTACTACTGAAAAACTCAATTTCCAGAAAAAAAAATATACATATAGAGGCTTTCAAAAAGTAGCAGATCAGCCTCAGTAGACGCAAACAGGCTGATGATGGTAATTATGGTGATGAAAATGACATTGTCTGAACTAATCTATCATTGAATACCGACTTCCTTTAAAATGGCTGTATTACCTACGATAATATCGTCTATCGATATTAATAATAGGTTTCATCAATACACTTGTTTTACCATTTTAGTTTAAAAATGACGTCTGCGTCTAGATATTTTTGAATTATATGAAATATCAAAGTTAATAAATTACTGGGTAAGCTGTTTATTATTCTGATCAATGGCTGCCCACGTTCGCCCACAACTGGTCTAGGGTTTCCCACGCCAACGTACAGTTTTTGTAATAATACAAGTAGGTACTACATGAATCGTAATGATGATTAATTTTCTCAATAAAGATTATTATTAATTAGTATATATTTGGTCGGAGTCACTAAAATAAACACATTGGCCACTTTCGTTCGAGGGTTCAATTCTCAATCGAAATGGATTATTTTCATGTACCTCGCTCTGGTATCTATCTATCCGGTAACAAAGCACGGCATTGAGTTCCACAAAGCAGCATGTAATGTCTTGAAATCTAGAAAAACGGAGTTACGTAACTTTAGATATCTTGTCTACCCTGAGATATAGGGTGAAGCTGAGCTTATCTTTTTCACCAAGAACAATAATTTAAAACCTTAGGGGAAGCAAAAGTTACAGGATTATATGTTTGTTACATATTTACTTAAATCTTAATACAAATTTTAGTACGTACAATACATATTATTCTATACTAATATTATAGAGCTGAAGAGTTTATTTCGTTAATTACGCCAATCTCAGGAACTACTATTTCGAATTGATTTTTTTTTATTGCTGCTATATGCTGATAGAAATTCGGGCACAATTAGATACAATAGAAAAATTTACACAACTAGATTTTTTTTGTAAAAAATGAAAATGATTAAGCACTATCGAAGCCACAGGCACGAGCTAGTGATATATATTTATATAAAGCTACACATCTTTCCAAGAAACTAATTAGATACGCTTATAAGAATTGACGTTGAAACAATGTTATTATCTTTACAATTATTCATCGTTATAAATTAGATTTTACATATAAAGGTCGGTTCAAATGCATTTTTTATAAAGTTTTCGATACCATTCGAAGGGTATCTGTGCTGAAATAAATGTTAAATTATTGTATTTACAATTTGAAGTTAACTGGTAACTGACAGTTTCCTGTTTTATTGAATAGCAAGTACCTAAACTTATAAGACGTGTACGAACAGTGTCTGAGTTTTAAATTTTAAACCTTTAAACATGAATCAAACTTTAAACTTTTTTGTTTCACACTATATCTTACATAAATAGCAAAGTGGGAAGAGAAAACCTGGGAACCCAGCGTTAAGTTACTCCGTTCCCATTAAGACACCCCCGTTTTCGTTCTTATTAAGACACCACCAGAATTTGGCGGAAAGTGGGGATTTTTCACCAAATTCTGGTCTTGTGCCCCTGCGCCATAACTGTTTCAAATATATATACCTACAAACAACAAAAACAAATTAAGTTGTATAGGTAACATAAGAGTTACTAAACAGGAAGCCGCGACACGACACGTGCAATGCCAATCTGGTAAACGTCTTATATCGCCGCTGATAGCCGCCGACAGTGACGGACGATACCACATGCCTTGAACTGCGACCCCCAGACGAGTTTATATATAGTAAATACTTATTACAATTTTATTGTTATTGCTTGACTTATACGTATATAGAGCGCGGCGTTGTGTTTCGCAATGCAATTCGTTTGCAAAAGCAAAAACACAATGTCTCGAAAATTGAGAATCAATTGTTTTAAAGTTAGGTTTCCTTTGCTTTTATCATTAATTTAATAACAATATACAAACATTCTGCTTTCGTTCTCTATATAAACTATAAGTGTACCAAATGTAAAAAAAAATACCAAAAAAACCTCCTCCGTCTTTTCAATTTTCGACAAAAAGGATAAAAGATTTGTTTTACATATATAGATAATTCTACAAAAAAATCTTTGAAATAATATAAAAAATGTTTTTTATTAATAAAAGCTCCTTATGAAATCAACACTCAGTGATCTCATACAAAAACAATTATTTAAGAAAATCTGGGAATAGGTGGTAAAGTCATGTTAATTATAATAGTCACGCATCGTTAAATCTTGAATATCAAACGAGGTAAGAAAAAAAATATCTTAGTCATAACATAAGTAAATTTCCAATAGAATTATTCGTTTTGCGCAATTTCAGCTACGATACATATAAATATATAGATAAATATATTTATTTATCAGCTTCAAGCTGTATCTCGCACGCGGCAAGAGGTAAGCAGAGGAACCTAGTGTTAAGATACTCCGTTTTCCATTTTCCGCCAATTTCTAGTGGCACTGCGTGTTGAATGGCAAAACTCAACGACGCACTTTACTTCGACACCACAGGGAAGAAATGAAAATCTAAATTTAATTAAAAATTCATTTCCAAGGATTAAGGATCGAACGAAATTGTGCCTCTGCGCCAAGACTGGCCTCATATACATATAAAATATTGATATTACACCCGCTCCCGTAGGAATTTCGAGAAAAATTTTCTTAGTGCTCCCTTACATTAGGTACCGAAGGCATAAGTGCCTGTATCAAGTTTTACCCCAATACTGCCGTCTATTCAAAAAAAATAGCACCATTAAAGGAAACTGTTTCGCAAAGTGTGAATTAGCAACGACTAATTAGTATTAATTTAAATACGACTTGTTTTTGTAAATAATTATGAATCCATATTAAATATCGATATTTTAAAATATCTGTGGGGTTTTATCTAAAAAGATATTTTAATTTTTATTCCGAAACCTGTTCAAGCAAATGACACCCACTATGATGAGTTACCATAAATTAGTGGGTACATAGAATAACTGAATCGTGAAATTAACAAGGAGCTAATTATAGCGCCGACAGATGTTGATGTAGAGTTAGAAAAAATGGGTTTATATAGGAACAAGCCAGCTAAGATGAAGTTTTTGAAAAAAATACAAGATCACTATATCTATATATATACTATACCTATTTGGTCCTTATGGCACCACCGCACTGTGTCTGACCGAAGCGCGACGGTTCTGAGTTCGATCCCACTAGGTGGAATGAGCTATTTTCATTTTCTCACTCTGGTAACAAAACCAAGCGCGATGAAAAAATGAGCGGAAAATAGGTAATGAAGTGTCATAATATTATATAATAGGTTCCCTATGCATACTTTGATATATGCGTGATGAGGCGTGAAGCTAAAAAACATACACAAACGTACATACATACTTATATTTGGTCATAATATAATTTTTAAGGTAATTAGTATGTGAGAAGGATTTTGACAAACGAAAAAGGTAATGCCAATATGTGTCCCTCGTGGAATAAATTGCTTGCAGATAGCGATGGCTGACCACTCAGATAGAGCAGGGATGTCAAAAATTTACGAACTAAATAATTTTTTTTATATTTATATAAATTATAGGTATTGCTACGTTTAATATTAATAGAAATAATGTTAAACATCAACATAAAGATGATTAGAAGATGAGATGGTGAAGTCAGAAAGGTGGTTAAATATAACCCTAATTATCGATAACAAAGTTTATCAAATTATATAATCAATCAACTATCAATGAGTTTATTTTAAAACATTTTATTGGAAAATATTTTCAATGAAATTAGAAAAATAACTGTAAATATATTTTCTCCAATTCTTCAAGATCTGTTTTCGCTTTTTAAATTTATTTTAATCAATTATTTATTTATGCATACATATATGCATTAAAGAGCTTTTCTTTACTAGCAACCCTAGAGTAAAGCACGTCAAGTTACTTCCTTACCGGGAGACAGGAAACGACGAAAGCTCGGACTCACATATGACTATCAATATAAATATACTGTTATTATTGACCAGTAAAAAGTACGAGGTGGTATGCCGTTTGCTTCCGGTCACTTAATGATTATAAAATAAGCCTAAAACATCGTACCCCGGTTTGCATTAGTATTACTGAACGAGATAGTTGTAAATTCGAATTCCACATGCATATAAATATTTACAACATTGTTGTTGTCTATAAGAAGCGATATCGGAATTTATTTTTTTGGAAATTTCTGAAAGGTGGCTTTTAACTTCCCCTACAACCCTAAATGATTGTACTTTTATGAGAAATTGTAAGTTTTAATCCGACTTGACCACTTGTGATAATTTCGTAAACATTGGTACTTATAGCTAAACAGCTATTTACTGACAGTAGCGCAAACATTAACGTATTTAACATATTTTTTTATAAATTGTATAAAAAAATATGTATGAATATTTTATATTATAAAAAATAACAATATTAAGTTGACACTTGAGTTTTTTTTTTATGTCATACTTTGTAAAAACAGTTAAAAATTTAACTATTTTTAGTTTCACGCAGAATTCTAAAAAAAAACAGAGTAGACAGAGGCAACCCGGTGTCAAGAGACTATGCTCACCACGAAAAGCTTAATTTTTAAGACATTACATGTTGAGTGGCTAATCTCAACGCCCTCTGTATCATTTCAAGACATATTTTAAAATACATACTCATCAAGTTTCGAGACAATAAATCTATGTTAACATATAAAAATACCATAAAAGCAAAATTAACGACTCCAATTATTATTCTCACAACATGTGTTCATTTTCATCGCTTCCTGTCCCTAAGGGAGCAGTGGGAGCAGTGTTCGAAGTTCACAGACATAAAGATAGCCATTAGAAACTAATAAAAGTACGTTTAAAATCCTAATTAGAATGAACACAAAGGAAAAACTAACTTAACATCGTTGCAGGAGCTATGATTATATTAAATTGTAATTCAAATAATTAAAAAAAGGGACCAGTAGTGGCGCAGTGGCTCAAAAAAAGTTAAATATTCATATAAATTTATATATCCATTTATTTGCTCTGGTATCGAGGCTAAGCGCGGCGTTGAATTTCGCCACTCAACACGCAACGCAAGCTGAATTGTCTGAAAGGGAACTCACCTGCTCAATGATAGATATATTGGTAGAGTGGCCATTATGTTGGTTATCTGTAAGGAAAAATAAATTAATAAATATTGTATACGTGCAAGGATTTCTTTTTATCATCTTCTTTTTCTGCTTCTTTCTTTTAAGTTTATTTTTTTTATTCTCCTTGTTGGTTCAATTATTCGATACATTCAAACGCCAAAATAAAATAAAAAAATCAACAATCAATTTCAACGAGGAAGCCATTTCGACCGGAAATGATAAATAAACCAGAGACAATGGAAGTGTTCGATAAGCTTTATCTATTGTTTTTAGTAAATCACAATAGCTCAGTTTTTAAAATTTATCGGTGGAAAATTCCTTGTACGCAATTGATTTTTTTTTTAAGTAAAATTACGATAAACTATACTCGTATGCCTCAATGATCTAGTTGCGATGACTGCAGACACGTAGTGTTTGCGATTCTCGCTCATGGAGTATTATCACAAATATATATTACTATAATAAGAATAGCTTCACTCTGTATCCCGCATATAGCAAGGTATGCACCCAGCTTTAAGTCACTTTACGGCGTTTTTTCACGCACCGTTTATTTTTTGGCGACATTGCGTTGAGGTGGCAGTACTGGACGTGCTTTGTCTGGCTGGCTGATCGGGGTAATATGAATATTTAATTTCCTACATTAGGAAATAATAAAAAAAGTATGGATATGCAATTATTCCTTCCAAAATCGAATTCAAACTCGCACTAATTTTAATCAGATTTCGTTCTGCCGAATGCCCTTCTACTAAGTCCTAATTTTCGCTATAAAATAAATTAATATTATATTACTTCACAAACAAGACAAAATGTAATGTGCAAAAAAAATCTAAGGCACCCTTAATACCACGTCCATTTCTTGTAAATGGGGTGTTTTTAAGGGGCACGCGATCTATATAGGGTGCCGAATCAATTTCATCCCTTCATCCCTTATTTGCACTTTACCACCCTTCGATCTCGAGTTAATTACTTAGCTGTATTTTGGTTGGTAAAATTGTGGCCGCTGATAAGTTATCAGAATTGTTTGTACACATCGTATTCATGCGCTTTACCTTGACACCAGTGCGGAGAAATGGAGATATAAATTTAAGTAAATATTTAAATTCTCTCGAGCCGGGCTTGAACCCACAACCATTTGCGTTTACACGTCACACACGCACTTGTGTCCCTGCGCCACGACTGGCCCCACTAAACTACTAATATAGAATACTACATTCATTCACGGCGTTGAGTTACAGTCACTTAATTCCGATTGTAAATGTTTTAGAAATCGAAGGAACAACAGTAAAAATAGAAGAGATAGCTTAGCTGCATACCATGATGATAATATCTTCTGTGCTCTATATTAATTTGTATAAAAATGTTTAGTTAGTAAAATATTGCAAATTTTTTAGCTTATTTGAATATAATTTTTAAGAAAAAATTTAAAGATTTTACCCTTTTTTTTCTATTTTCTGTGCTAGAGATTTTAAGAACATAATATGGGCAAACATCATGTTAAAAATTTTAATATGTTTTCCAATCTCGCTTTCTTTGCAAAATACATTTATTACTGTATTACTATACAATTTCTGATTAACTTATTCATGTTCATGTCATTAAATATTATAAATTGAAATAAATATAAAGAAAATAACTTACAATAATATAAATAAATCCAAATTTTAGAAATGCCTTATCACTCGTCACATATCACACTATCACATCACATCCAGGTCGTTGACACAAAATAAATATAAAAGAACTTCCCGCGCTTTTTTACGTCAACCTCGCTATACGTCACTCAATTATCTGTGAACTAAAATGTCGTCACTCAGTGCGCGTCTGTTTTGTTATAGTTAAAGCTATTTTTACCAACTTTGCATGGGGTTTATAATTTAGGGTATAAAGTGCTATGGCCGCGCATGCGTGAAATGAATGAATGGAAGCCAGCGATGGATGTAGAAATTTTGCCTGTGGTAATTTCGCTATAGAGTGAGTATTCCCCCTTAATTTTTTGATGGCTCTCTTGCTAAAAGAAATAAAATATTATTAATATTTAGTTGTGCTTAGTTGTAAATTTCTGCTGTACTAATTCTTGTTTTATATTTGTTTTATAGTAATTATTTATTTCTTTTCTTAATCTCGATTTTAGTCTAGATTTTTTACATTGTATTACCTATGCCCATAATTTTTTTTCTATTTTCAATATCATTAAAATATCTATGATCTTGTATTTTCACAAAATAAATAAATAAACATTAATTTTAAAAATGCCGCGATAAATCTAGAGAACACTTCACTTTAATATTATTACAAATTAATTGAGTTTCAACATTAATAACAACTAAAAAACCATAAAAAGATCAAAGGCTTTTTAACTTAAATGAACTTATTTGAACGAAGACAGTTTTTGTGGAAGTCAGTCTCAGTGGTCACAGGAACCGCGCTTAGCTGAGCGTGGCGTACAGCCGCAGTGGCGTACACCCTTACTGAACCATAAATACATATTCATAAGTTGAACTCAAACAACAATAGTGTTAAGTAATCGAGTTACTTATATAATATATTCAATATAGTCTTCGTTAATTAATAAACGTATTGTGTAAGCCTACGTGCCATATAAAACTTATAGTCGCACTCAAAGACGTAAATTAAAGTTTTATTTTTTATTTTACAGCAAATGCTTGTTTACTAATTTAGTGAAAAGTCAATTCATTCAAACCAATCCATATCGGTATGCCACGTATAGAGGAGGCTATGAGGGAGGGAGGGAGGCTAGAGAGGGAACCTAGTGTTAAAACACTCCGTTCCCCACTTTCCCTTTGCTTTTTTTATAATTCAATTTCTTGGCTCTGGTATCAAGGCAAAAGCTCATCCTTAAGTTCCACCACTCAACACGCTATACCTCTATAAATAAAGTGGTGAACGCAGTATCTTGTTGTCACGTGGAGCTAAAAAAACCCAGTGCGAATCGAACTCCCAACCGTCACGTTTAGAAACGCAGTGCTGCTGCCCTACGACGGCCCCGACCTTTTTCTTACATAATTTTAACAGCTTGCATTATCTGAGGACATATACATTATTTATATGGCCAGTAAATAACTTTGTTACTAAAATGTCTATATAAAGTTAACGAACAATAAATGTCGTTTTGATATATAACTTTCTTAGTCGTAAATCTTGATAGTAAAATATTCCTTATAGTTATAGCTGGTGTTGTTTGAGTTTTTAGGTTATATGACAAGAAAAGGTGATTTTGACATGGCGCAGTGTCAATGTAAGTGTAAATGCGGCCAGTTGTGGATAGTTCGACTCCCACTCGGGGGAATAAATTATTTTCATTTCCTCGCTCTGGCAACAAGACTAAGGGCAACATTAAGTTCCGCCAATAAGCATGCAATGTCTTAGAAAATGATAGGAGGGAGAAGGGGGAGATTGGAGTAAGTTCCCTCTTGGTACTCTGCTATGTATAGGTAAGTAGAAAACCATTCGAGCTTAGATTGCCAAGTTTCGTGAGCTTACAGTGGTTCATGGTTCAAGTTCAAATTCTTACATTTACAGCTTGACAGCTCGACCTAATAAAAGCTAGTTTGAAGCTAGAAGAATTAATAATTTAACAAATCATTTTGCTATTATATACCTAATATGTAAGTAAGTGGTTATTATTTTATTTTTTTATGGAAAAGGACAAGGCAAACGAGCGTTCGGGTCACCTCGGATGGTATATGAATAGCGCCGCCCACGACCCCGTGCAACACCAGAGGAGGTTATTGCATCTAATTCGTTTTAAATTCGTACACACAAATAAATTTACTTGAAATTTGAAATAATTGCGTAGCAATCACTTCATATGGTGCTGAAACATCATTTTTTATACACTTTAAAAAGCTGACATTTGGAAACATCTATAATGAATTTCTTTTGAAAGGAAGTATATTTTTTCGTAATTCATAGCCTAAAATAACTGATTCACACTTTTCCCCTACAACATATTCTGTTATGACAGCGGGAGCCTACTATTGCATACATACATATTGCAAATTGAGTGGGGAAAGAGAACAACAAAAAAGAACCAATAAAAATATTACATAATTCATTCCCCAAGTGGGAATCGAACCCACAATCGTCGTGTATACAGTCACACGTTGTGGCCACTGCGCCTCAAAACTTATACAATTTACTTATATACATTCTTAATATACCTAGTTTTGTTATAATTCTAAAGAATTTTATATAGAGCTATAAAATATATGACACGGAACCCCGGGCACGTGCTGTGACCGCATCGCACGAGCCACGACGATTACTTCTTCATAGTACAACTTCTATAGCAATTGACCTTTATTAATGCACCCTTATATACTTTTTACTACTTACAATATTAACTGATTTAAATAAATATCAATAATTTATAGCAAGAAATGTTGGAATGCAAAAAAAAATATTTTAATGTGCGGCGTTAGGTAATGCCAGCATAAACAGACACTAAAATGATCTAAAAGTGATATAAGAAAAACCGATTAAGTCAAGTTCATTATTAAAAACCGGTTGAATTAATTGAACGAATCGAATTTCGTATGGAGCCCCCTTAAATATTTATTTATTGTATGCTGTTGTGTTTTTTTAGTATTTGTTATTATAACGACAAAAGAAATATGTTAACTTAGAAATTTTCAGCTTTCTGTCATGGCTCTTTAAATACAGCTTGGTGACAAACTTTATTTCAAAAACCAGCGACAAAATTACAGTGGTCTTTGTAATAGAGTCAAGTTTTATCCTTTAGGTACGGTATGGGACCCTAAAAACAATGTAAAATAATCCTATACGATGACTGTGGGTTCAGTTCATTCGAGAAAATTAATAATATTTAAATTATATACATTTTACTGCTCTGAAAAGGTAATGTGAGCCTTTAAGTTCTGTAGTTGACGGTGACAAAAAAGTTTACGGAGTGTCTTAACAATCATCTCTTCCTACCCTAGATAGAGACCCTGGAGAGAGACCGATTGCTGTGCAGAAAAATACGTAAATTTAGAAAAAACTAATAATACAAGGAGTATTATAAATTTTCATTCTGCACCACTACTAATGTTGGAAAAACTACAAATTTAAAAATCAAAACTACAAATATCTAAAATTTGCTATTTCTTTAATTTTATGTTGTAAAACTTTATAGAGGCTGAGCATGTAAAATTTAAAGCAGCGTACAATGACTTTTGACCTCGGACATCGGAAGCTTTAGGTGGAACGATCTTTTTAATTCTAATACAAAAACTTAGTGCGCTACAAGAAATAATGGATACGCGAGTGTTTCTAAACTATTTAAATAGTTATTTATTTACTAAATACAGGTAATAAAATATGTAAGTATAGGTTATAAATACATTTGTTCTATTTCCGAAATTTAATGTGAGTTAACACTTAGATAAGGATTATTTAGGTTATACTAAAATATTTATTGTAAGAAAGATTAACTTCATGGGCATATCCAAATACATTTTAGAAGGGGGGCATTAGCTTTCAACTTTTTTTTCTTCTCAATTTTTTTGTTTTATTCATTCTTTTGTTTTTTTTTTCAATTTTTTTTTCTTCGATGAGTTACTTGATGAGACTTTTTAATTTTTCACTTAATTTTTTGTTTCTATAAATTCTGGGGTGATTGAAAAAGAGTATTGTTGGGCATCCCTTGGACCCGCGATTTCTACACTCATGATTAGCACTAGAATAAGTATTTATTTGGGTTGATCTCGAATACAGTCTCGATCTAAACAGTGGCAAATGTTTGGAGGATCTAAAAAAATATAAAAATATCACTTACGTTAAGTTCATTATTATTTATTTAATAAAGAGGATCTCTATTAAAATATCAAATTTTCAGATATATTTAAAAGCTTACACAATATGAGGTACATGTTATCTGTTTAATATTCATATAAATTATCTTTTACTTTTTGGATAGTATTTATTTTGAACAACATTATGTGAAGTTCACACGTAAAAAAGTAAATGTTATTATTAGTTTTTTTTTTAATTTTGTGCTCAGAGAGAACAGAGAGATCTAGTTTTAAATATAGATGCGTTTCTTGGCTACGATTGATCATAATTTTAAAATAGGCATATCCTAACACCATGTTTTTACCTATAAGTACAGCACATCTATAGGAAACTCACCTTCAGTCAAATCATCATTATAATATAACAAAAGATCTGGAACATAGAAGTTCTCGGGCAACGCAACGTCATTGAAAACATCCCTTTCATCTTTAACGCCGTTTTGTTCTAAAGTTTTGTTACAATCTAGATATTTTCCAAGATACCTCCAAGTATAAGAATTCATATGACAGTTATGGGGCAGGTAACGCATCATAATTTGGTAAATCGTTTCTTCAGAACAAACTTCTAAGGTTACACTGGAACCTTTTATTTATTAAAAATTATATAAAGATCTTTTTAAGTTAAATAATTTTTAACTGACTGAGTTACTGAGTTAGATTTTGTTTAGTTAGGCCAAGATGATGGTAAAGAGAGCGATCTATCTCTATGGCATACTAAATATGATAGTAAATTGTGGCTTAGTGGAACAGCGTTTTAGTTGTGGATTCGGTCGCCACTCGTAGAAGTGAATATATTTATTTTTTCTGAAAATAAGCTTCACTTTAATAGACAAAGCGCAACAGTGAGCTTTGACTTAAAAATTGGACAGAAACACTAAATAATATATAACTAATTTAATAGAAGCACATTTAACCTGTCAATGTATTAGTGATTCTAATAGGTCTAGTTTTTTTAGTCACTTTGCCTACAATATTTGAATCATCGAGCCACCATGGCTTATGAAGCGGTCGCCATCGAGTCGATGGTACCACCGGTTGTTCGTCACCGGGACCGTGTCGGTGGTATGGAGTTTGACTTCCAGCTACTGGATGGATGTAGTGCAACCATTCATCTTGCTTAAACCAATGACTGACGTCTTTACCGGCGTACGCTAGTATTGTCATCGCCAACTGGAGGTACAAAACATTTATTTAAATATAGATAGAAGTTATTATCTTTGTTTGTCGATATTTGAAAAGTATTTCATTTTATAAAGAAAATATAGTGAAAATATGTTTATATTTTTTTTATATTATTTTGTTTCTTTATTATTAAGATTGCATTAATTGACTCTATACCGCAACTTAGTTCTCATCCACTTCCATTGGTTGGCTGGAAGAGATTTCTTTTAGAGATAAGCCCGCCATTGTAAACAATCTTTACAATTTTATTATTTCTTTGTATTTATTTACATGCAATAAAGAATATAGTATAACATAAAGTAGCTGAAACTATTTTATATTCGGTATTTGAAAATAAATTGCTATAGTGTAATAAATAAAACTCAGTGTTTTTGTATTTCTTTATCATAAAAACCATAATATATATTTTGTTTAAATGAATATACATTATAAAACTTTTAAATATGCTCACTCGCTTTCTATCGCAGTAGGCAAATCCATATTTAAAACAATTACATCTTTCAACACATTCGTCGCCGCAAAACCAGTTATTAATGGGACAAGAACAGCTCTTAAAGCATTTGCAAGCTCTAAACTGTCGTTCTAACCACGAAGTAAGATCTCGTACTATGCCGTTTAGCGATACCTGTAATAAACATAATTGTACGCATCTATCAAAGACAATAAAACATCAACAAAAAAAGAAACATTTAACGTGTTGATACATAGGCGTAGGAAGAGGGGGAACCGGGTGGGCCGTTCCAACCCCAAAAAAATTACTAACAAAAAGTTTGCTAAAAAACAACATTTACGCGAAAATGTATGTGCTAAGCTTACATCCAGTCCCTTTTTCAATATCTATAAATATGGTCATGGCCACAGGATAGGATTTAGAAAATATTTTATTAAGTGAGATTTACAATACAGTAGGTACATTTGAAACATACTTTAAAATGTAAAAAATCAGGACGCTTAAAATCTAGTTTTAAAAGCAATCGTTGATTTTAGGAACAAATATCTCTAGCTAATATAAATGTTCATATGAAAATTACCCAACAATCATTTGCTTTATTATGCACAGCAACTTCTGCCGGTGTGTACCACTCTTGTTTCGTGTAAATCATTACGACAAAATAATAGATTTTATTTATCCAAAAATTTAAAAAATTGCTCTCATGAAAAAATATCCTAATAAAATGTCAATAGTTATGTCACTTATTATCATTTGCAAATTGAAGCAAATTAAAAATAATACCGTAACTAATTCGTGCTAATTATACATCAGGCGTGTCCTACATACATTTTTTAAAACGGATTTTTAACCGGATAAGAGAAAAGTAGCATTTTTAAAATCATACAAACTTAGACGATGCAAATTTAATCATATTATAAATATATAATTATATATTGACCCTTTTTGTCTATGCTTTTTGTACGGACCCATAAATATATATCTTCACAGTTAAATTTTATACCATTTTAGTTTCAAGTGTCACGGCTGGTTGGATCAATTTAGAATTTAGATAGATACTTTGCGATATCCATCCAGTGCCATCAACGAGGCTTCTCCTTTGCTCCACCTATCTCCATTTTGTCTCTTATTGGCAGTGAAATGTTCTTGACACTTTAATATTTGAATAAACATTGAGTAGCGAAATGAATCTGACGCTAACTGCTTAAAATATTTTATCGATGTTCCATCTAAATGTCTAAATTACTACGAATAATAACAATATTTAATGGTTTTATCGCATTTATCGCCATAGAAACTAGTTTAATGATTTTTTATCCATATTATATTGATATATATAAGAAATAAATATAGCAAAATATTTCTTTTCTGTCACAACTCGTTATATACACAAAATTGGGGAAAAACAAAAAAATGCCATAAATAACTATTATATATTATATTAAATTTAATGTCAAGACGGCTGGTGTGGTGCTTGAGATAGATGCTTCACAATGTCCACCCAGTCCCATCCGCGAGGTTTCTCCCCCGCGCGACCTATCTCTGCTCTGTCCCACGCTCGTCTCTTTTGTGCTTTGCTTAATTGTTCTTTTTTCTCTGGTTTTTTCGTTGTTTCAGTCTGAAATAAAAATGGTCGTTTTTTATATTGACCAATTGGCGACTAAATAAATGTTTCTAATATTTTTTATTTTTATGTATAAAATAAAATAAAAATCATATCAAAATTATCAGGAAATAATTATATACAAAATATTAAGATTATATGTATATATAGATAGGTCCATGACTAGTATTTGAATTAAAGCTATTAATAAGAGCCTTAATTGTTTTTAACACCTTCACTCTATATTCCACATACAGCAGAATAGACAGAGTAAAACTTGTGACAAGATCTTGTTACCAAAGCGAGGTTCATGTTCAGGTAACAGATTCCCTCTACCTCCCCCTCCCCTACTATGTGCAGGATTAAAATATGTGTGTAATTTTACCTGTTCAGTAATAGCAATCTTCTCAACTCTAGCAACAACTGCTTCTTCCGTCTGTTCTGCTAATATCTCAGCAACTCTCTCTTTAAGGCATTCAAATAATGTATATGTCATTGCACATCCCACCCATTGTTCAGCTTCTGTGTTAACTATGGATAATATTTTCTCTTTTACTGCAGGTAATCTGGAAATGGTGTAATAAATATATTTTTATATTTGCGCATTTGGTATGTTGCAAACATTCACATTCGTAATTGTGTGGATGTGTGACTACATGTACAGATTTAAATTAACATATATATTAAGAGACTGTATGCAACATCTTTTCTAAGTGTGGAATAACAAAATATAAAAAAATATTGAAACTTCATCTTAGTATGTGAGATCTCATGAGATCCCATAGATATGAGATGATACGTGAGTATGTGATCCACTTTTAATAACAGAACAAATACTTACAAATTCTGATTATAGAATATTTCTAGATTAATATTAGGTTTCTCAGAAGGATATGTAGGTCCCCATACTATTTCTAATATGAATGACTTGTCTCCATCTTCATACTGTAATTGTAGTAAATTGTCTAATTAATTAAAAATGATTTAAGTAAAAATTGTAAGACTATTTTATTTTACTTATTTTATCTTGCTAAGGACTAAATAAAGAGTTAATGTTAAAATTGGTAAAAATGCGCCTATGACACATATTTAAAATACTATCTATTATTATTAGGAATAATCATTGTGTTTCTATTATCTCTTTACAGAGATGCTAACAATGTTAACAAGATGAAAATTGTTAGTTTAATATCAAGGATCATTTTATAAAATTTCTGAAAATCGAGACTCTCTATAATTCAAATGCTAGATTCAAATTTTTATACGTCTAAAAATTTTTTTCTTAATAAAACTTTACTTACTTTATAATGATAGGTTGTTGCATTCACTTGTTTAAAATTCTCATCACCTTCATATATAGATTTGAGTACTTCTATTTCTTCTGCTTGTTGCTCTGCATCATCAGACATTTTCAGAATATATAGTGAGATCCTGTAATAATATTAAATATATATTTTACAAGCAAATTTTGTTCCTTACTTAACCTCAAAATGTTTGTCAAGTAAAAACTTTAGATACGATCAAAGAATTATGTCAAAGCATATAGTAAAAACGTAGTAATGGTTTGATAATAAAAAAAATATATTTAGTTTCCATACTTAATTCAAATAAACGCACTATAACAAATTAAGTACAATACATAATCACTCACCGTTTCAGTCAATAAATTATATTTTACAATATTTATACATTCAGCACCGTGTTTCTAGTTTATTAAAACTAAGTTTCAGTGTAAAATATTGCTGTTAAAAAGGAACAATTAAATGATATCTTCGACTAAATAACCCATGTTAGCTATAACAAATGTCAGTTAGTAAAACAGCTGGCAAACGTCTTGATGACATAAAAATACGCTGCCAGTGGAAAATATATTGACAATTGAAAATTTATTTTAATAGTTTATTTAACTGTTTATTAATTTATTGATCAATAAAAGGCACAATTATATTTTTCTGATTTATTTAAATGTAATTTGGTAAAAGTCACTAAAAATAAGAACAGTTTTAGTTATTTGGCGGGATTTTATGGCAACAAAATAATTTATTGTCAATTTAATGAAGTCTAATTTCCAAAAGACGTTATTCGAAACTTTGAATTTCGCGAGCTATCGTCTGCTTTGTGAGATAAGGAAAAAAAAACAACTTTTAGTTATAACAGTGTAAAATACGTTACGATGAATATACCAAAATGTGATTGTAAAGAAAATCGACCTCCTATCGCCGGGCGAACAGCTTGTGCATGTTCTTCAAAAACACCAGCTGATAGCTTCAAAGTGCCAACAATTCCCATGAATCGGCCTCTACACAGCAATAACAAAAATAATGACAAAGAAAATACGGGAAAACCTGACTTGAAGGGTAAAGATGATAAAAAGAAACAATGGGCACTAACTGACTTCGACTTAGGACGTCCACTCGGTAAGGGAAAGTTTGGCAATGTGTACTTAGCTCGAGAGAAAGAATCACACTATGTGGTAGCGTTAAAAGTTTTATTTAAAAGTCAAATATTAGATTCTGAAATAGAGCATCAAGTGAGACGCGAAGTTGAGATTCAATGCCGGTTAAGACACCCAAATATTCTACGCATGTATGGTTACTTTCATGACGAGAAAAGAATATATTTAATACTAGAATACGCTAAACACGGTGCTCTATATAAACTACTTAAGGAACGCGGGCGTTTCGACGAGAAAACAGCAGCCATATACATGCGCGATCTAACAAAAGCTCTAATATACTGCCATTCTAAGAAAGTAATTCATCGGGACATTAAACCTGAGAACTTGTTAATAGGTCACAATTATGAATTAAAAATAGCAGATTTTGGTTGGTCTGTGCATTCGCCGTCATCGCGACGAATGACTCTTTGTGGTACATTAGATTACTTATCTCCGGAGATGATTGAAGGAAAACCTCATAACTACGCCGTTGATATATGGAGTTTGGGAGTACTGTGCTATGAATTGCTTGTAGGCCTGCCGCCATTTGATGCAAAAGATTCACAACAAACATATAGGAAAATTAGATATGTAATAGTAAAATATCCAGATTTTGTTTCTGAGAAGGCAAAAGACTTGATGGGAAAGCTCTTAGTAATAAATCCAGAACAAAGGTTACCATTAGCTAATGTGTTACATCATCCGTGGATTCTTGAGAATGCTCCGGAAGGAGTACCTCCACCTATTTTCAATGTTGAACAAAAATGATTTAGCTTTCATTTGTAAGATTTTCTTTGATTTATGTGATTTCTATATATTATTTGAATTAATCTTAATTATGGAAGAAATTTATGAAAAATAAATCAAATTAATTAATATTTATTTAATAAATAATGATATACAAAAGTCATAAAATGTATGGATTTATTTCATTATGACTGTATTTTTCGTAATAGAAGTTTTAAATTTAAAAAGTAAATGGTAAAAAATAAAACTTTTTAAAATTAACATAAGTACAGTGAAATCTCACTAATCCTATTAAAAATCAGAAAGTGCCAAATATTTTGTTATTTCAATCGTCATTCTAAAGCATTTCATAACAAGGAAACAATATTTTTGTTAGTATACAGGTTCTCTTTTAACTGTAACAAGATATTGTGTACTATTAACTTATTATTTAGTTTTAAAATAGTCCTAAATAGATTTATGCTATGCAAATTGTAGTCCTTGCTTAAAAATATTTGTTTTACTCATGTTCTTAAGATTAATACTTAAAATGATTGGCACTAAATAAATATTTATATGATATGAGAAATAAAACTATTTTTTTTTTCTTCTTATTTATTAAAATATGGATGTTTCAATCTATTGACATACTGGATTAGTGATATTTTACTGTATATTAAAATTACAATATTAGGACTTATGCTCAATTGTGTGCTATTAAAAAAAATATTTCTCAACTATATTTAACCAAGACTAGATACTTAAATTTAGCAAAATAACAAAATTTAGCATAATTATTATTTTAAATTAAGATTCATTACTGTGACTGAAATAGGTTGTAATGTAATCATGTTAGACTGTAAATAATCAATAAATATTTTATTCTCACTATGTCTTTTTATTTTTTTTCTTATAATACAAATCTAAGGCATATTTATCAAAATTTGGATCTTTCATCACTATGTAGTGCCAGTGTAACCATTCTCCGATGAGGCAAAATAAGCTTATTGTATAGCCTATAGCAAGTGCAATGAAAGCACAATAAAGTTTCTTTAGGTTTATCAGAGCTTTGACCTCTTCTTCTGTAGTATCCATAGATATTATTCTATACATTGCGTCGTTCAACCATTTCTCAACCAAACCAACCTCGACTATTCTCCTTATATACACATCAGCTAGCGGTTTCAAAGGCGAATTCTTATGAAAACCGATCGAAATAGGTATATTTACAACGCAATCTGTCATTATATGCAAGCTCCTTTCATTTGAATCGTAACTAAAAGTTCCATTTAGTGTAGAATTATTAAAGTTCATATCATTTTTGCGTTTCACACTTAAATATTTCAAATAATCTGAGCTATCATAATATGCGAAGACGCCTTTCGCAACTTTTCGTGCAGCATCCTCCGGGTCGTGGACCTCCACAAACTTTTTCGCTATATCCTGCCCTATTTCGTCCAAGGACTGTTGAAAAAACACTTTAGTTTGTTCACCCCAACCTCCACACGCTATTTTGCTATCGCCTAGTTCTTTTAACGTGTCAATAGTGACTCTAGGAGCGGGGTTTGCCAGAATGGCTGTCATACTAGCTCTGTAAGAGACCACTAGAAGTATGCAATACAGCCAGTACCACCCGGTCAATAGCCGTATGGACCAGCCAGTAGGTAGCTTAGGTAGAGACACGACGAGTAACATTCCATAGGTATAAAGTATACTGTTAGTTATTTCGCCAAATAAATATAAGCCGACTGGTTTTGCATCTGGAATGTAAATATTGGTTTAGTTCGTAGCTGTGTTGATTCTAAGTGTTAAGTTGAGGTTAGGTATTTGTATTGTGAGCTTTGAGTTAGTAAGGTTTCTTTTAAAGCAATGCATTTTTTGTAATTTGCGAAAGAACATATTAATATCTAAAGAATTTACTAATATATTTGTTGTCACTTTGTTTTTTTTGTTTGTCCACTTTATTGTCCGTGTGTGTCTGTCAAGAGCCTATATATCAGGAACGCTTGGAGATATCAAGCTGAAATTCAAACCATAGGATCAGATCTATGCCCCACGTTTTTTTAAAAATAATCTTCTAATTAAATATCTATTTAAAAAAAGATAAGGCTGATTTTAACGCAAAAAACACGTATTTCGATACTATATAGGGAGTCAAAATTAATAGGGTACTCTTGACTGATCTAGAAGTATGAAATTTAATAGCTAGCATCTACGGTTAGTTCAGGAAAAAATTTGAAAGCTATAAGTTTGTGGTTAAATTGTATAAACTAAATAACCTTAAGAAGGGGGAAATTTGGTATTAAAGCCGCTAGTTCAAGTGAGGTATGAGATAGGAAAGGTCTCTCTTTGGTTAAGCTGAACTTGAATTTCAGAAAAAGCTCGAGACCTACAATTTTTGTACAGAGACCTCGGTGGGCGAACTCTACTCGCGCTGTCCGTCTTTCTTAGTCTAGGACTAGAGACATTAATAAAGCCTAATTTTTATCCGCAACTATAGCAAATAAATCAATTTAAATAAGCAGATTTTGTAAATATAACTAATAAAAGGAAACTTTATTTATTATACAGTATGTAAAAGATTTAAATCTAAAATTATGTAGCAGGATTTTTTTTGTTTCCGTAAAAAAAGAACCTACCATAATGTATTTTTTCTTTCTTAACATGAACGCTTTCCCCTCTGTAATCTAAAAGGTTTATGTAATATATCGCGAGCCCATAAAATATAGATCCAGTCACGAATAGCACCATCAACACAGCTACCCACATATATAGGCTGAAAATTGTATGAATAGGCATATAAGGATAAATGATTATTATTTTTAGAATCTATTATATATGAGGCCAGTCGTGGCGCAGCGGCACAAAGTGTGACTGTAAAAACGACTGGGTGTGGGTTCGATCCCCAATCGAGGAGATGAAATATTTACTTAAATTTATATTTAAATTACTTCGCTCTGGTGTTGAGGCAAAGCGTGGCGTTAAGTTCTGCCAGTCAACACGCAATGCCTCCAGAATTCGACAGAAAATGGGGAACGGAGTGTCTTAATACTAAGTTCCTCTGCCTACCCTGCTGTGTGCGGGATACCGCGTGAAGCTATTTTTTTTATTATATAGGTTGGACAATTGCTGGAATGCTAGAAGACATGTAAAGACAAAAAAATTGACCAGCACTTAAATCTGAATACCTACGTGAAAGGCAAAATCAGTGTTTTCCAAGAATTATCGCTTAACGCTTCCGGTGTCAAGAAGGTCCAACACTGTGTAGTGTAAGGGATACTCAAATCAGTCAATTCCAAATGGTTTGGCGTGTATTGCAAATTGCCCAAGGCCATATCTGCTTTACCGTGGACCATCTCACCGAGAAGACCGGAGTAGGATCCGTTGCTGAGCTTTTGACCCCATTTGTGCTTATCAGGGTCGATAGATTGATACAATTTGGGTTGGAATCCCATTTTTTGTGCTAGTGTGTTGAGAATCTGAATATTGTTAAGGAAAAAGAAGAAAATGTATCGTTTTAGTTTTATTTATAAAATTACCACTGCAGTATAAATACTTTATGCCCACGCGTGTCGATTTTTATTTACAAAACAATATTTGCTACGGAAAATCACAGATATTTTTTTAATATATTTAAAAAATAAAATTTGGTTTACCACCAGGACTATTAAACATATCAGGAACTATATTACTTAGCTGTTTATAAAGTGAACTCTGTTTTATTTTTGTCTTGCTGGACATTGATCTAAGTTCATAGACATAGATACGAGATATACATATAAAATCGCCTGTTGGAGATCATGACTAAGCTCGAGCCAATAAAATTATAAAGTATTTTTGATTGCTATTGTAATTATAGTAAATCCTGATATACTGATAATTTTCTATAAAGTTTTAATATATTTATTCATCTATATGTCAATAATCCATAAATAAATAGGACATTAAAACCTCATAACATGTGAAAAAGAAATTCTATACTTAATTATGGTCCTTTGAGCCTTGCTTCAACTCACCTCAATCTCAACACCGCCAACTTTGTTAGCAGACTTCATAATAACAACAGATGGCAAATGATCAAAATACACAACATTCAACAATTCCCCATTAAGATTACCAGTTTTATCAGCAAACAGATCTCTTCCATAGTGTAACTTTCCATTCTTCCAAATATCTACGCGTCGCGATATAAAAATTCCTTTAATTGGATTTGGGAAAGGTACTGTTGAAAGTTCGAACCAAGCCTCACTTTTAGATGAAACTCTTCTATGGTATTTAATGAAAACAACGTTGACTATACGTTTCCAAATGAAGTGTAGATTACTGTGAAATAGTCTTACATCGTGAAGCATTATGTATTTAGCTCTGGTGTCTAGAACACGATATCTAAAACAAAATTGTTTAATATAAAATATATAGATACTTGAACAATGGTCAGTTGGGTGAAATAAAATGACTTACCACTAATTGATGTTTTTTTTAATTGGCTTTTAAAGCATTAAAGTCATATCATAATTAGTAGTAGACCTGTAGGTCTACTGGAAGTACCCTACGTATAGGTTTAGGTTTTATACAAAATGCAGCATAAACGATGCAAAATGCTCTGTAGGTAGGGGACCGTAGATCTGAATATTTGATAATAATTTCAGCTTGATATCTCCACGCGATCTCGAAGTAAATAGACAGATGGACGAACGAACATCAAAATGATCCTATAAGAGTACCGTACCGGAACCCAAAAAAAAAGTTTTGGCATCCAAATATATATCTAGAACACAGGAACCTTACTCAATCTATCTATTAAATACCAATTAATTTATTTGTATAGACTGTTACCTGTCGCCAAATCTCAGAAGTCTAGTTAATTGCAGGCCATTTGCCATTAATATAGCATATACGTTACATCCATCATTTGTCGCTTGTCGCAACAGTTCCAATGTGTTGTAATTCGGAGATAACAAGTCTTCGTAGTCTTCTATTACAATCTACAGAATTTGAAATAATTTTTCTCGTAACAATTATTAAATTTAAAAGATTGCTGTTATTATTTTAGGAGTTAATTTGGCGATTATTAAGGCCAGTCGTGGCGAAGGCACGAGCGTGTGGCTGTTAAAGCGACAGGTTGTGGGTTGCCAAATTCCGTCTACATAGACTGCTATGTGCGGGGATACAGCGTGAAGCTGAAATAAAATTTGTCTGAAAAAAATGGTTGGACCTTATATAGATTTACTAGCGACCCGCTCGCGGCTTCGCCCGCTTAAACCACAGAATTATTTACTTAACACACTGAATTATGTTCGTGTTTTGATATACTTATAACTGTATGTTTGCAATGTAATGAAGATTTTTTATGAGAAAGTTGTTAAAACTTTAGGTCGCATTTTCGTACCTCCCATAAGCATCTTCAATTGAATGTTTGAAATAAAAACACAACTTATCGATACTTACTATATGTGCGTTTCTTCACGATAATCTCAGAAACGGCTTAACCGATTTTAATACTTTTTTTGTTTGTATTCTGGCAAACTGCCCTTAAATATTAAGTATTATTTTTATTTTAAGCAGCTTCATGCTAGTCAGAGGGAGGAACCTAGTATTAAGACACTCCGTTCCCCACTTTCTACCGAATTCTGGACGCATTGCGTGTTGAGTCTCAGAACGCAACGCCGTGTTTAACCTCGACCCCAGAGCGAAGAAATGGAAATATAAATTTAAGTAAATATTTCATCTCCTCGTGTGGGGATCGAACTCAGAGAACCAGTCGGTTTTACAGTCACACTTTGTGCCGCTGCGCCACGACTGGCCTCAACTGGACTGGACTTTATTTTAATCGGTTCACATAAAGTTAAAACCTACGCTTTATCCCGCCCTTAGTAGGGCAACTTAGTGTAAGATATTGGGTATAATGTGTGACTGATGTGCGAAATAAAAATATTATTAAATTATAATTCAATCCTGCATGTGTGGATCGGACCCACAACGTCGCGTTACAGTTACAATTGGGCAGATAGGGTAAAATAGTTTAAACCCGTACCTAAAGAATTTAAGCAAGATACATCAACAGTGAAAACGTAGGGTTTTTTCTCATTTCACAATGTTTATTCATATCTATATTTTGTGTGACGCCGTTACGCATAGGTACCAATAATGTAAAGACATACTACTACAAAAATAGTACTAAAATGTTTAGAACTTTAAACTTATAGCCGCCAATACCTAAGCGTAATAATACCTAGTATGCGGCGGTTTCCCCTTGATAGGTTTATGTGTGCGTGCGTCGTTCTTGACAAATTGTATTTTATTTTACAACGATCATTTTATTATTTATTTTTTTATTTGAAAGCTAATGCCTCTCGTGTAGTCTTATTTTAATTTAGTTTATATCCAACAATGGTATCTATGAGAAAATCATATAAATCTCAAATTTACATTAAGTATATGCGCGACAAATGAACGTATAAGTCAATATCAATTCAACCGATTTTAATTATTCTTTTTTTAATAGAAAGGGTACATATAAGGGGTACTTTGGTGAAAGTTTAGTTAAGTTCAGAGTGTGAAATCCGGTTGAAATTGAAGAAGTCGATTTTTTTTATTAAAAAATATAATTATGTAATTTTTTCTACAAAAAATTCTTTATACTCCATGATAAAAACTATCCTATAAGTGACATTAGGCTTTGAACTATTACCATGCCAAAATTAATTTAATTTCATACAGTAGTTATCGGTATTTTAGGTAATTTATATTTTTCAGTTTTTATTTTTTTTAAAGAAAACTATCATGAAATTCGGAATGAAACCCAAAAAAAATGTACCTTGAGGTTCTAGGCTAACACCATGCAAAAATTCATCAATTTCTGTCAGGTAGTTTTTGCGTGATTGACGCACAAACAAACCGACAGACAGACAGACAGACAGACAGACAGACAGACAGACAGACAGACAGACAAGAATTCTGCTGAGTGGTTTTTTAGGTTCTATAATCGACATATTAACCGACCTAATTTTTATTTTTTTTATATCTTTCATGTACAGAATTGACTTTTCTATCCTTTTATTATATATGGAGATTAATCACATTAATAAGATAATGAGTGCGACAAGGTCAGGCAAGACAAAACTAACATCATTTTTTTAATTCTTAAAATAAAAAATAGGTATAGATTGTTTTGTGAATTCATGTGATAAATTACATTTTATAACTCCTTTTAATTTTTGACTTTTCAGTTCGTTTCAATACAAATTTAAAATACCTTTCGTGACAAAGTGCATTTATACATCGCTCATTTACCGAAACAATGTGTCGGTAACCTTCTTTCGTCGTACCATCGTTTCTAATTCAGTAGCTTAGAGAAATAGCTGTCTCCATAGCTGACTTGGAGCCTGCGAATGAGGCTAAGGATGAAGGACCTTGTCTCTCAACGCAATAGGTCATCACTGACACACACACTGGTCCTCCTAGTTTTTCCATTTAACTACACTTCAGATAAGAGACAGCCTACATAAAAAATAAACTTTTTTAAATTATAAAACTTTTATTGAAGTTTATTCGTGTAGTAAAAAAATTTTTATGTGAATGTGTAGTCACATATATAGATCACATGTGTGAATATGTAGTCACATATGTGGACCACATGTGTGAATATGTGGTCACATATGTGGACCACATGTGTCAATATGTGCACCACATATGTGAATATGTGGTCTTTCATGTGGACCACATGTGAGAATGTGTGGTCACATATGTGGACCACATGTGTGAATACGTGGTCGCGTATGTGGACCACATGTGGGAAAATGTGGTCACATATGTGGACCACATGTGGGAATTTGTGGTCACATATGTGGACCACATGTGTAAATATATGATCCCATATGTGGACCACATGTGTGAATATGTGGTCTTTCATGTGGACCACATGTGAGAATTTGTGGACACATATGTGGACCACATGTGTGAATATGTGGTCGCGTATGTGGATTACATGTGGGAAAATGTGGTCACATATGTGGACCACATGTGTGAATATGTGGTCTTTCATGTGGACCACACGTGAGAATTTGTGGTCACATATGTGGACCACATGTGTGAATATGTGGTCGCGTATGTGGACCACATGTGGGAAAATGTGGTCACATATGTGGACCACATGTGTGATATGTAGTCACATATGAAGATTACATGGGTGATCATGTGGTCACATATGTGGACCACATGTGTGAATATGTGGTCACGTGTGTGGACCACATGTGTGTATATGTGCTCGCATATGTGGACCACATATGTGAACATGTGGTCACATATGTGGACCACATGTGGCATCGTGTGGTCGTATATGTGAACCACATGTGTGAATATGTGGTCTTTCATGTGGACCACATGTGAGAATGTGTGGTCACATATGTGGACCACATGTGTGAATACGTGGTCGCGTATGTGGACCACATGTGGGAAAATGTGGTCACATATGTGGACCACATGTGGGAATTTGTGGTCACATATGTGGACCACATGTGTGAATATGTGGTCGCGTATGTGGATTACATGTGGGAAAATGTAGTCACATATGTGGACCACATGTGTGAATATGTGGTCTTTCATGTGGACCACACGTGAGAATTTGTGGTCACATATGTGGACCACATGTGTGAATATGTGGTCACGTGTGTGGACCACATGTGTGTATATGTGCTCGCATATGTGGACCACATGTGTGAACATGTGGTCACATATGTGGACCACATGTGGCATCGTGTGGTCATATATGTGAACCACATGTGTGAGTAAGTATTCACATGTGCAGATCGCATGTGTGATATGTTGTCACATATGTAGACCACATGTGTGATATGTAGTCACATATGAAGATTACATGTGTGATCATGTGGTCACATATGTGGACCACATGTGTGAATATATGGTCCCATATGTGGACCACATGTGTGAATATGTGGTCTTTCATGTGGACCACATGTGAGAATTTGTGGACACATATGTGGACCACATGTGTGAATATGTGGTCGCGTATGTGGATTACATGTGGGAAAATGTGGTCACATATGTGGACCACATGTGTGATATGTAGTCACATATGAAGATTACATGGGTGATCATGTGGTCACATATGTGGACCACATGTGTGAATATGTGGTCACGTGTGTGGACCACATGTGTGTATATGTGCTCGCATATGTGGACCACATATGTGAACATGTGGTCACATATGTGGACCACATGTGGCATCGTGTGGTCATATATGTGAACCACATGTGTGAATATGTGGTCTTTCATGTGGACCACATGTGAGAATGTGTGGTCACATATGTGGACCACATGTGTGAATACGTGGTCGCGTATGTGGACCACATGTGGGAAAATGTGGTCACATGTGTGGACCACATGTGGGAATTTGTGGTCACATATGTGGACCACATGTGTAAATATATGGACCCATATGTGGACCACGTGTGTGAATATGTGGTCTTTCATGTGGACCACATGTGAGAATTTGTGGACACATATGTGGACCACATGTGTGAATATGTGGTCGCGTATGTGGATTACATGTGGAAAAATGTGGTCACATATGTGGACCACATGTGTGAATATGTGGTCTTTCATGTGGACCACACGTGAGAATTTGTGGTCACATATGTGGACCACATGTGTGAATATGTGGTCACGTGTGTGGACCACATGTGTGTATATGTGCTCGCATATGTGGACCACATGTGTGAACATGTGGTCACATATGTGGACCACATGTGGCATCGTGTGGTCATATATGTGAACCACATGTGTGAGTAAGTATTCACATGTGCAGATCGCATGTGTGATATGTTGTCACATATGTAGACCACATGTGTGATATGTAGTCACATATGAAGATTACATGTGTGATCATGTGGTCACATATGTGGACCACATGTGTGAATATGTGGTCACGTGTGTGGACCACATGTGTGAATATGTGGTCACATATGTGGACCACATGTGTGAACATGTTATCACATATGTGAACCTTTTATAAAATATATTTAATTCATTAAATGTAATATGTATATAAATAAATAAACGTAAAGAAACGTTACGTAACATCATACATAATAACAATTAAAACGTAAACTGCAGGCTAATTGATCATCCGGTAGACATTTTAATTAAATTATCAGCTGAAGCAGAATGTCTTTGTATCATCAGAGTTGCAAACCATTTGTTCGATAATTAACTTTAACAGTTATGAACATATACTATTGTTCAAAGACGTCACTATTACATTTCAATCTTATGAATATTTATAATGGAGAGAAGAAAGAATTTCAAATAAGATAGTGGTGCACTTACTCAATTTTGCACTTTCCAATTTCTTTAGATAGTATAGCGGAACACAAGGCTTCGCTTCGTTTGTTTTTACGGGCAGAAAAATAAATATATTCTTCCACTTAGTGGGATTTTAACCTAATTAAAATATAACTAGTGCTACAACCAGAAATCTCAGTTCTCTCAACTGTACCGTCATAGCGTCAAGTTTTAGTCGACATATTAACTTTAAACATATTAATTTTTTATCGACATATTAACCGACCTAATTTTTATTTTTTTATATCTTTCATGTACAGAATTGACTTTTCTATCCTTTTATTATATATGGAGATTTTGTTTGAAAAAATAACTTTTTTATTTTCGGGTTTTTAATTTAATATGTAATAGGCTTTTATAGAGTAGTTAAACTGTGGTTTCATTTAAAGTGGTCCTAACAAAAAAACTCTGTATAATTGAGCATATTTAATATTTATAGTGATTTTTTGGTGAAAAGATACCAATAGTTATTACAATCACTTGCGAAGAAGCATAGTTTAGGCAATTTTTTATTCTATAAGAATTCCTTTTAAAAAACTACCAACGTTCTTATAGTTAATATATTATTTTTCCAAATTAAAAAAATTGTCTATGTCATCATAATGGCGGAAAAATTTCATTCATATTGTAATACCACATTAGTATCGACAATGTAGTGTTGATAGTAATTGAAAATAGTTATACTACAGGAGGACCTTCATATGCACTGTTTTAACCTGTTTTATGTATAATATAGAATAATATATTGTATAGAGGAATCACACATTCTTTTTATTCAGTTTAGTAAATACATTTTTTAGAGGTTACTCTGTACTAAAATGGCATGCAACTCTGTTCCCGCATTTACGTTCCTGATATATCGATATAAACAATAGAAATACAAAATATAGGAAGGAAACACAAATGCAATTATATAGCATTTTTTCTTTTTTTCATACTTGAAACGTATTAATAAATTACATATTATGTATTACATACAATTAATTTCTTTTGAATATAACACTAAGTTTAATCAGCTTCACGCTATTTTAACAGATAACATAAGATGACATTAAAACGTATTGACATCACCACGTGATCCATCTAAACACAATATAAATTTTTATAAACAATGAACTCACAAACAGAATTTACTTTCCAAATACTTTTTATTCTACATATCGCCATATGAGCTAATCCCAAAAAATATACTTACTTTATTATTTTTGTTAATATCACCAACGTTGACGTTTGAAATAATAATTATGGTAGACTGAACAAATATTGATTATACTTCTTTTTTTAGCTTCACGCTGTATCCCGCACACAGCAGGGTAGGCATAGGACCTCTAGTGTTAACAACAACACTCTGTTCCCTACTTTTCTCGGAATTCTGTAGGCATTGCGTGCTGAGTAGTGAAACTCAACGCCGCACTTTACCTCGACACCAGAGCGATGAAATGGAAATATAAATTTAAATAAATATTTCGTTTCCTTGCGTGGTCATCGAACCCACAACAGTTACACTTTGTGCCCCTGTGCAACGAACGGCCTCAATTTACTTTCTTCTTTTAAAATGTGGTTAAATGAAATAGTCGTAATTTAATTATGTCAGATTACTATTAACCGACTTCTTAAAAGGGGTCATCAATTGGGCTGTATTTTTTAGCCTTGTTACCTTAGAACTTTTGATTGTATGAACCGATTTTAATGATTCTTTTTTTATTTGAAAGCTAATGCCTCCCGTGTAGTCTTATTTTAATTTAGTTTATATCCAACAATGGTATCTATGAGAAAATCATATAAATCTCAAATTTACATTAAGTATATGCGCGACAAATGAACGTATAAGTCAATATCAATTCAACCGATTTTAATGATTCTTTTTTTATTAGAAAGGGTACATATAAGGGGTATTTTGGTGAAAGTTTAGTTAAGTTCAGAGTGTGAAATCCGGTTGAATTTGAAGAAGTCGATTTTTTTTATTAAAAAATATAATTATGTAATTTTTTCTACAAAAAATTCTTTATACTCCATAATAAAAACTATCCTATAAGTGACATTAGGCTTTGAACTATTACCATGCCAAAATTAATTTAATTTCGTACAGTAGTTATCGGTATTTTAGGTAATTTATATTTTTCAGTTTTTATATTTTTTAAAGAAAACTATCATGAAATTCGGAATGAAACCCAAAAAAAATGTACCTTGAGGCCCTAGGCTAACACCATGCAAAAATTCATCAATTTCTGTCAGGTAGTTTTTGCGTGATTGACGCACAAACAAACCGACAGACAGACAGACAGACAGACAGACAAGAATTCTGCTGAGTGGTTTTTTAGGTTCTATAATCGACATATTAACCGACCTAATTTTTATTTTTTTTATATCTTTCATGTACAGAATTGACTTTTCTATCCTTTTATTATATATGGAGATTATATGCATAACATAGTGACATACCTCCAAATGCCTCTTTATGTACAAAAATAAGCTATATATTTAAAGTGATTTTTAAAAAGCCATTTTTAAAAATAGTAAAGACATGCGAATTTTTCAATTAAAATAAGCTTTCTTGTCTAATATAAATGCTTAACTTTTAATAGGCGGCCAGTCGCAGCGTGAACAACGCGACAAGATGTTGAGTTTGATTTCCGACTCGAGAAAATGAAATATTTAATGTTTTCATTTCCTCGTTCTGGTACCATTTCTGACGCTCATTGCCAGAATTCGACGGCAAGTGGGGATCGGAATTGTCTTAAGGAATACACTACTATGTAGGAGGTATAAGCAGGAAGTTAAAAAAAATACTTACCATAATATACGGAACATCTAAAGTACGTTTAAACAAAGCTCCTTCAAATAAATTCAAATATACATCATCGCATATAATCGTTAAGCATGTAACCGCATCGTTTCTGGCCAAGCCATTTAATATATCTATTAGAAGGACTTCCAAGTCTTTATGGATTTGCAAATCTTTGACTATAGCGCCAACATCACCTTGGACTGTAGAGGAAGGTCTAATAACAATTAACTCACATGTTAAATATGACCGCATGTTTCGTTTTCCTCCAGAAACGAACAAACATACATACTTACATAAACTAATGAACACATGCATATGTGACGAATAAAATGTTTTGTTTTATTAAAAAAAAACATTATACATATAATAAATCTAATGTGAATTAAATGAAAAAAAGAAAAAGGATTTACAAAAAAAAATAATTAAATTGATTCGGAGTTCGGGCGCTTGTGGATGCGCCTACATTTTGAGTAGGTACTCAAACTGTAGGCACATCCTCAGTCATTATGATAAAGTGCAAAAAATGGAATTTAAACAAAAAAAAAAAACTAAATTTTTATTATTCGTTTTTTTTATTACAACGCTACGCTACAAGTTACTATGAAATCTTCGTTTATATTTTTTTGTGCAACAAAAAATAATAAAAAATTAAAAAAATACTTACAATACCATTGTTATAAGAATAACTAACTTGGCCAAAGCCCCTGCCATTTTGAACTAAATTTAACTAAAAAAAAGAAAACTAAAAAAAAGTAAAACGAAAGGCTACACTAACGGGTGAGTGACTGATGATTGACATTGCTTATTTAGTATGTAGATTGACTATTTTCTGTTAAAGATGGTTGAGAATTAAATATTAATAAAAAAACACCTTACTCAAAAAGGTCAGTTGTACTATAGTATTTTACAAAACAAATCATTTCATTTGATGATGAACCATATGGTTGGGTGGACTGTACAAAATCGTCATAACTGAAGTTAAACAAAATTTTACCTCAATCGGGCACTGAGAAGTGGTTTTGTATTGAAGGCCTCCAAGATTTCCCAACGAACACGGCAAATTAAATCAAAGCTTCTACAAACGGAAGCTTATCAAGCTTTCATGATTTGACTTTTAAAAAATAATTACTATTGTGAAAAATGGCATGTCTTGAGCTATATAATCATATACTTACTTCCCTTATGAACCATTGCGCACTTAAAAATATGCTAAATTATAATAAAAATTCAGAAATATATGTATGTATAATAATAAAATATATTTATAAAATAACATTGTAAATATAAAGTTATCACCATTCACCTTATTTACTACTTTAGTAATTTTTCTCATACCTTCACCAAATAACATATGAAACTGCTCTCAAAAATATAACAATAATTTCAAAAATAGATTTTTAGAACTAAACAATTATGTAAGTATGTGTATGTTTATAAAATTGAAACTGAAGTCAACAACATTATGTAAAAGGAACAACAAGAGTAGATTTGTAATTTCACAATGTCCCGCATACGGCAGCGTAGATAGAGGAAACCTAGTGATAAAATACTCCGTTTCAATTAAAAAACGTCCGTTTCCCAGTTCACGTCGCAATTACGTGTTGGCGTTGGCGGCGTAAATCAATACCGCGCTTTGCCTCGTTGCCAGAGCGAGAAAATGATAATATTAAATACACATAATTTCCTCAGCCACCTGAGAGAATCGAACCCCAACCTATCGCGCGCTCGCCATGATCGGCTTTATCACATTTTTATATAACATTTTATATGGTAAAACTCACAATTTATATAATAAAACATATTTAACCATACTCCTCTGTCAGCGCAAAAGGGATACGAGTACATAATCATTTGCGTACTAATTCAAAAGCATTTCTTGCGGCTTCGACAACTTAAGAATCGTCATCAAAAATTAAACATTATTTTAAAGTTTATTAAAAGCACAAATTATAATACACTACAACGATAATATTGAAAAAAATATCTCTATATCTACATATATTATGTTACAAGTAGGTGAATTTACAGTTTGTACATAAACTTCATGTTTTGTTGGATAAATAAACAATAAAAAAAAACTGTGAAATAATAAAAAAACTATAATAATTCAATATTTTCAACATAATCGTATACATGTACTAAGAAATGGGAAATTAAAATGATTTCAATAAATATCTCTGCACTTTATTCGGTTCGTCAACTTTTTCTAATGAAGAAAACAATCCAAAAGCAATAAAAAGTTAAATATATACAGCACGAAGCTGAAGATGAAAAATTGCCTCGAAACATGTGATATTTAAGTTTCTCTTCACCACTAAAAAATATATATATAACCATATTATGGTAATATATTCTATAAAAATTAGATTTTAAAATGACCAATACCATCTATAATTTAGAAGGCACATAGGATTCCCAAAACACCACGTCCCGCCACCACTCGGGACGCGCCATAGCTCCGGGATACGTCATCACCTTGTTTTGTATGTTCTTGTAGGCCTGTGGAACGAAATATTTTTATTATAAAAAGATGTACATCTTTCTTTATTCTTTAGAGAGTTAGGAGGCAAAGGGAAAATAGTATTACACTCAATTATCATTTACATATTTCCGTTCCCCAATTTCCGTAGAACTCTGGACTCTGCATGTTGATTGGAGGAATTCAACCCCAGGCTTAGCTGGTCACCAGAGCGAGGATATAATATATTAAACGTATCAATTCCTCGAATGGGACTCGAGCCCCTAACTTCGCGTTCGTGTCGCCCTCTACAGTCGCAAGTTCGAAAGTTATCATGAGAAAATTATTCAATTATTGTTACTATTTCATCTTATACATATATATGTAACTACTTGTACAGCTTAACGTTTTATTTCACAAATGCGGATGGGCGAGGAAAGCCTAATGATGTACATTACCCGGTTTTCTTCTCATAACTCTAAAACACTGTTAACAATTTATTCCATTAGTAAGGGAAAGGAGGGGGAGAGGAACAGGTAATGAAAATAAATTAAATAAAATATTTTTTTCGAGTGGGTCTCGAACCCGCATTCAAAAATCCAAAGCAGCAGTTCTCCGTTGAACAACTGCTCTATCTATGTACTAACGTAATGAGGAGGAGGAGAATATTAAATGCAGTAAAATCTTTCAATCAGTATTAAATGTAGTAAAATTTTTAAAAAGGGGAACCCAGATTCAAAACATTCCATTCTACTGTTGAAATGAATTCAATGCTTCTATATTTTCTTCTAATACTCTACTCTCCCAAGTAATCGCTATAAATATTTACCACTCACCTCCCCATCGGCGGTCCCCAGCACTGAGTTCAAGCAGAAGTCGGGCGGCGCGAGCGCGTCCGCCAGCGCGACGGCGTCAGGCAGGAGCGACGAACACACGCGGAGGATGCCCTCGCGAAGGACGAGACCTTGGTCTAGTGTGAAATAACCTCCCTGAAACAAAATAATTGCTTATTTTTTATTTTAGCTTCATACTGTTTTTTATGGAAAAGGACAAGGCAAGCGAGCGTGTCACCTGATGGTAAGTGACTACCGCCGCCCGCGGCCCCTTCAACACCGGAGGGCGCCGGGGCCGGCATTACCTGATGCAGCAGGCATAAAGCCACTACCTCACGCCGGTTTAAATGCCAGAGCTAAGATATTCTAAGCCAGTATCACAAGGCATACTGTATACTGGTTTTCATGTTTTTCCGAATTCGACGAGAAATTTCGAGATACTGCGTGCAAGTAGCTTAACGCAGTAAGTGGCTTAACGCCGCGCTTTGTCTTATTAAGAGAGAGAAAGAATTTATTTCCCCGAGACGGAATCGAACGCACTATTGACGCATTTACAATCACACGCTGTAGCATAATGCCAATCGTAACTTTTAACAGAATTTCAATATCTCTGTAATGTAATGCAATTACAACAAATATAATAATATTTATATAGCTGATAACTTACAATATATAAAGTTGCCATATGTTTTTCTAAAAAGAATGCTCCGAATAAAGATACTAGTTGCAGTAAAACTTTTCTGCACTCCACATCTTCAAAGTTCTTTGCTGTATTATAGAATTTATCCAAAATAAAGTTCTGAAACAAAAATTCGAAATGGATTTCTAACACAAAATTACAAATATCACCCATGTATTTTTTCAATAGATTAATAAAATATATGATCGATTTTCCAATTACAATCTAATAATTTAAACAGGACAATCAAATATATTATTATTCTTTATTTTGAAATTAAAAACAAATGATTATTAAGACCCTCCGTTCCCCACTTTTTGCCGATTTCTGGAGACATTACTTGTTGAGTGGCACCACAGCGAAGAAATGAAAATATAAATAAATATTTTATTTCCTCGATTGGGGATCAAACCCACAACCAGTCGATTTTACAGTCACACTTTGTGCTCCTGCGCCACGAAGGGCCTCTAATTTAAAAGGTGTAAACTAGAACACCCTATTTGTAGTTACCTAACCTAGTGCACAAGATGAATATTTTCGTATAATTTGCCAAGTATTACAATCACTTTTGATATTATTTATTTTTTAAAAAAAGTGTAGGTATATGAAAGAAAATACCTCTCCATATATCATAGATAACATAACTGCGTTATAAGATTGTGAATCGTTCTTCGCTTGCCAATTACTTTTGCCTTCTTGTTTTAATTTGTTCACTTTTTCATATGTTACCTTCAACATATATGCAGTAAGCCATTTATACATTTGTACTAAATCTGTAAATAAAAAAAATATAAATATAATATTCGTGATCTAAAGTAACCACAGCCTTTTCTATTTTATTATTTATTATAAGAATACAAAGCGCAGCGTTGAGTTCCGCCACTCAATACGCTATGGCGAAATGAAATTGAGTAGTATATTTATATATATTTTTTTTAATTTAATGGCCTGATTTTGCGATGACAGGCGCAAAATAATCTGCCAGTGATATTTATATTTTATTGTATCAGTATCCAACTGACATAATAATGTCATTGAAAAGGGTATCATTTAGGTTTTAAATATTATGAATTCTATTCAGATTAGGTAAAACCATAATAATTGAAGTAATATTTTGAAATTGAAATATACTTAGCTTGCGACAAACAGAAAAAAATTAAAAAATATTATTTTGGCTTCTATTTTATTAACAAATGCCAATTACAAATTTTGTAATAACATATATATCTTCCATGTACAAACAGCGATCAGTGATGATTTTATTGATATGATATGATTTTTGATATGATATGATTTTATTGATTGTTGATATTAAATGTATAGATGGATAAATATTACTTTCACAAGATCTAAATTTATTAATGACCTCAGCTTCACACTTTATAACATTTACAGGGTAAGCAGAAAACCTAGTCTCCCAAAACTACCAGAAAAATGCGAGTCATTTAGTCGATAGATATGCGGGATGAAGCAACTAACTAAAATAAATAAAGTAAATAGTAAAAGTAATAGTAAAATACTTACTACGCGGCTCCATGATATCTTCCAAAGTCTTCCATTCACAACTTTTCTTCAAGTTCTCATCGCAATTCTTCAAAAAATCTAAAGAACCTAACGGTGCATCTTTCTCAGTTATTTCTTGTCTTCTCGACCACATTGTTAATAGCCAATTACTTGTTTGTTGGAGAAGAAGGCTGTTTTCACCTTCGTATGTACAGTTTGCATCGTTGTCGTTACGCAAATCTCCTATACCAGCCGCTAAAAACAGACATCTTTATTTTCTATATGCAGTGCATGTTGAGTGGTGAAAATCAAGGCATGGATTTACCTCGTCACCAGAACAAGAAAATAAAAATATAAACTATTTAATTTTTCAAGTAAATCTCGAACCCACAACGTGTCGTGTTTTATATAATTTTGTTCTATTAATAGAAAAAATCTACTTTGGAATGTGATATTGTTCACTGCTCTGAGTAAGTCTGAATTTTCAGTTGAGTTTAAATTAACTATTTTTTATTATATAAAATACATGAATATTAGACTTTTAATTTTTTTGCATTGTTTTAAATTTCTATAAAGTCAGCTACTATTCGATAAAGAGCCCCGACTATCCAACTTTTCTCTTTGTATGTATTTTTAATAAAATGTATGTTGTTGAAAATTATTTCATAGAGTGTTAGTTTTTCTTATATAAACTGACCACTAAGGACGATGATGTCGTCGGGTAACGTATTCTTATTAGTTATGGTTAGTTCAAATGCTTGCCTGTTGCCAACATTTGACGGATGGAACCTAACTAAGGTACCAGCAATGGCATCGGTTACATTTGCATAGACTTTCGGAACCTTAGCTCCTTTCCACTATCACAGATAATAGTGAAGCGTTACGAAATCAATTCAGTTGGGGCAATTAGTACTAGATTGTTTTTGAATCCTAATTAAAAATTTCGAAAATAACTAAAAGATACGGACGAGCTCACCCCTCAAGTAGCCGTGTCCGCCGCACGCCTCCCGGCAGGCCTGTATGGCGTCGCGCGCCGCCCACGCGCACTGCGGCTTGGCGGCGCACGACAGCGCGTGCACCTCCGCGCCGCGCGCCGCCGCGCCCGCCGCGCCCGCCGCGCCGCCGCCTGAGACAAGGTAGGAATAATTTACTGAAATATACTAAAAAGAGCTTAAATAATATAGGTTACATTGTTTAGGATTTTTTTTTTACTTTTATAGTTCATTTCACATATAGTAAATAAAACAAACAGACCGGACCTAGTATAAACGACCCGTTTGGCACCACACAACTCTCGAGGTGTTGTGTTTTATGTGGCAGAAAATGAAAATGTTAACATTTTCATTTTTGGTGTAAACATACTTAAATAAGTTGTAACAAAAAAATTATAAATAAAATAAAAATACTTTATTTGTTCAACAGATTTTAAACAGAAATCATTGTTACAGAGATCTCCTTTTAAGCAAGTAATGCCTGTATTAGGAGATCCCGCTCTTCCAATACAATATCTTAGATATCTGTTTTAATATTTAACACAGTAAACGTTTTAAAATAAGTAATTTTTTTTTATACATACGTGTGGTTGAACGTGTATATGTGTATATGTTTGTATGTGTGTATGTGTGTGCGCGTGTAAATGTTAGTGTGTGTGGTTGTGCGTGTGTATTATTTTGTTTTGTGGGTGCTTGCATGTCATTGGACGTGTTGTAGGAGATTTTCAGTGTCATGATAAGTAAGTGTCTTGATCCAGTCCGTGAGGATTTTTTTTACAATCGTGTTTATTTTTAGGATAGATGTAGACGTGTTTATTTATCTCATTATATAATTGAGCAGATCGTTTTAGAAATTGCATGGAGGCAAATCGAGTTTTAGTTATCGGAATTTTAATTATATTGAATTTTCTTCTTTTATCTTCTATAATTTCATCATAATAAACGGAATTATGAGTTTTTAATATAGTCTGAGTTATGTATATTTTTCTAACGGAGAGCAATGAACTGAGTTTATATAATTGTTCAGTGGGGAATCTGAGTTTTTTGAAGTACATACACTTGATTAGAGCTCGTTGTGCCCTTTCTAGTTCAAGAAATTTTGATTTTGTAGTACCGCCCCAAACAGTGATACAATAAGACAGCACCGACTGTACAATTGATAAATAAACTTCGTTTAGAGGGTTTCTGGGGTGAGCCGACTTGGAAGCGATGCTTTTGGGAATTACGTGTCGTAGTGTCCTAAATATCCAGCTTAATTTCCTTATCCTATTTGCAACCTGATCAATTTGTGGATACCAAGCTAGTTTCTGGTCTATAATAATACCTAAATATTTAGTAGACGGTACCTTATTAATGGTAAGACAATTGCAATTTAAATTCCCTCCATCACCACAAACATGTAATTTAATATTAAAATCATTTGCAGGTTGGGTACGATTGCTAATACTAAAACATATAAAATTTGTTTTAGTAATATTTAGGGTTAAGAGGTTTCCATTTAACCATAAAGCTAATTTTGCTAAGCCATGTTCAGCAGCAAGTTGAACATCATGCCATGAGTTTCCAGCAAAAACAACAGCTGTATCATCAGCATACGAGAAAACTTTTGCGTTTTTGAGCTGTAAATTACAGAGCTGATTTACGTAGATAAGAAAGAGCGTAGGTCCCAAAACGGAACCTTGAGGAACGCCATATGAAACATCTACATCATCACTGACATATTGACTTAGCTTAACTCTTTGTTTCCTGTTTGAAAGATAGCTTTTTAGCAATAAGAGTGGTTTTCCACGAACTCCGATGTGCTCTAATTTGTTTACCAGCAGTGGAACGGACACGGTGTCGAAAGCTTTTTTTATATCCAAAAAAACTGTTAGACATTTTTCGCCCCTGTCTAGGTGTTTCGTCACTAGTTTAGTTAGTGCACCAATGGCATCCTCAGTGGAAATACCATGACGAAAACCATACTGAGATTCAGAGAGTATATGGAAATGTTCTAAATATTCTAATAATCTTTTATTGATGAGTTTCTCAATTATTTTAGATATCGACGGTAAGACAGAAATAGGTCTATAATTACTAATTTCATCTTTGTCCCCACCCTTGAATACAGGTGTTATGATAGCTCGTTTGAGCAGAGTAGGAAAAACTCCCCGACTGAAGCAGAGATTAGCAAGATGAGTAATTACAGGAACAATATGCCTACATATATGTTTAAGGAATAGTGTTGGGATATTATCCCAGCCCGGGGCGCTTTGAGTTTTAAGACTCATTAAAACACGTTTTACTTCGTCTTCGTCTGTTTTTATCATACCAAAGGAATTGACTTGCGGCGACCGTAGATAAAGGTCATCGCAAGAAACATTGGGAGGACGTTGTATTTTTTGGGCAAGCTCTTTCCCAATATTTTCAAAATAGTCGTTAATGTAATTTACTGATTGTAGAGGAGAGGATTTAATAGAGAGTAATTCGACGCTGGAATTGTTAGATTGATTAGTATAGGTTATATTTTTAATATTTTTCCACAGCATTTTATTGTTTGTAATATTTTTAGTAATTAATTCCCTTTCATATTTTCTTTTTATTTTTTTGATTAAATTATTGCAGTGATTTCTGTACCTCAAATATGTTATTTTTATTATTTCATTGTGTGGATCCTTTTTATATTTTTTTTGCAATTTATTGCGATTTTTTATGCAACGTAAAAGACCATCTGTGATCCAAGGTTTTATTATGTGTTTACTATTCGGAATTTTCAAAATGATTGTGTTTTTATTAATTGATTCAATTAATTTATATATTAGGAGGTCAGTAAGTACTTCCGGGTCGTTGCAGTAAAGTAAGTCAGCTATATTAATATCTAAAAGATATACGCCTGGTCAAAGTCAATATAGGATCTGGTTTTAGTAATTATATGTTTTTTTTTTGTTTTACTTAGGGTTAAAAGGGTTGTATAATGATCCGTTATACTGGTATTTAAAATGGCGATATGTGCCGATATATTTTGGGTATTAATTTTGATCATAAAGTGGTCTAAGCAATTTTCGTCTCTAGTCGGCAGGGTATGCCCTGGTAGTATACCATACTGTGCTAGCATGTTAAGATAATTCGTACTTTTTGCGAGCTCATACGGCAAATCCGAATCCTTACATTTAATGTTTATGTTTATGTCCCCGGCTATAATAATATTTTTTTGAGTCTTTAGGGAATCTAAATGAATGCTAAGGGAATTTATAAAGTTATCGGTATTAACGTTTGAAGGAGATCGGTAAATACATAAGATAGTATAATTTAATATATTAACTTGTAAACAGGACGCCTGTAATAGTTTTATTTCTTTAACAGAATGTTTTAAGTTTTTTTTTACATAAACAGTAACCCCATCATTTTGGTTCAAGTGATGTGTTGTAGCATAAGAGTAATAATCATCGAGCTGCGGAATAGGCTTATTAGGACTTAGCCTACATTCTGTCAAGATAATGACATCTGTCTCAAATTTAAAATTAGACAGTGAGACAATAAAATTATCAAAATTACATAAAATACTCCTAATATTTTGAGAAATAATAGTAAAGTCATCTTTTTTTATATTTAAATGTTTCGATAGTTCCGTACTATTGCATTCAATTGCCTGCGCTATTTCAATTTTATCAATATCTTTAAGAGTATGTAATGAATTATCCATTGCTTGAAAGTTTAATTGGAAAAAACGTACTAAATAATAATGCTGCTTTAAAATTATATTTCATGATGTTAGACATGAAGTTTGAATCTCGGAAAAAAATGTAGTTTATTATGTATATATAAGAGATATTTCGATTTTTAGCATGATAGTAGGGTATTATAGAGCGAGTATATGTGTAATGAGTATATGAGTAGTGAACATATGAGTAGTAAATATGTGAGCAATGGGTAAGCACGGAGTGGATGTGTGCATAAAGGTGATGAGTATGATTTTTGCATGTGTAGTAATGTAAGGAATTACTTATGCCTAAGCTATAACTATTAAAATATTTAATTTTGGTGTTATGCACAAGGAAATAATTTAGTGCAACATAAAGACTATGGTTAGATATAATTATGATACAATAAAAAAATGATAATAATAAAGTATCATTCAAACTAGAGAAAAGCGAAGGTATTACGACAAGGAAAAACACTAACATTTTTACCGTACAAGTAAACTTATATATATATATATTATGCTCGTTAAATCTAGTCATTTACTCATCTTCAGTTGTTGAATCTGCTGCTCATTTCTAATTGTTATTGTCGGCGAATCGTGCAGTCTATATTCTTAGAGAGACATAAGACCATATCAATCAGGTCTTCTTTAGACTCATTCATTCTTCGGGGGACATTTTTTAAAACAAAATTGGGTTTCTGAGTGCCGATTTGAATTGTTTCGATCTTGTCTTCCAGTAATTTGATGTAATTACTATCCTGCTTGGCCTGGTCCTCTAAAAGACCTACTTTTATTTTAAGGTCATCGTTTTGCGCAGTGAGAAAGGCAATGGAACTCTCTATATTAATATTAGATTGCTGAATTTCCTTTAAAGTGGTAGTCAAGCTTTGTATCTCTCTTTCTTGTTTTAGAGAAAAGAGACTAAACATTCTCCTTATCTCCTCTTTGAACTCTTCAAGTTGTTTAACAATTGTCTCATCAACTTGTTCAATGCTTCTTTTGACCCGCTGGAATACATAGCTAGGGGGGGTATTCATCTCCACCTTTGTCTAAGTCTGTGTCCGACAAAGATTTGTTCATTTGCGGCTCCATATGTACTAGGCTATCAGTAACGTAAGGATATGTATTACGTTAAGTACGAACCGACAACGACGTAAGCTCGCACGGTGTTAGAAGCGTAGCTAATACGGAAGTGAAAGGCTGGTGATGCACAAGGTCCAAGGGGCGGAGTCGGCGGTCTGCTACGATGAGCAAAAGTACCAGGCGCACATCAACCGCAGAGCTTGTTATTGCAGTTATGCGGACACTTTCTTGAAGTTATGCACTCCTATTTTTAGTTACTGATTTAAACTGCCAAAATTATTTTATTTTATTAAAAATTAAGACAATAACAGAACTGAGTGCACGTTAACACCTTTCGGCGGTCCGGGGGAAGAGGAGTAAGAGTAACAAGCGTACAAAAATTTCCACGTAGCTTGATGAGAACGTATGGGTTAGTGGTCAGAGCACCTGGTCGGTTTCCAGGAGACGTGGGTTCGAGGGTACTTTCAAATTGTTTGTATACGTTTTCTAAATAAGTATTTAAAAATGTTAATTAATTAATCCAAGTTATCCAATAGATAGATAAAAAAAAGTTCTATAGAAAATTTGGCGGAAAATGGGGAGCGGAGGACATTTCCTTTGCTTACTCTAGTATATGCGGTATACAGGAAGAAGCGAGTGAAGCTAAACAAAAATTGAACCTAATGAGCGGCGTTGAGTTCCGACTTTCAATACCAATAGACACTTAGTGTCTTTTAAGTAACTTTATTATAAAAAAAAACGAGTAGTAGAAAGTACATATATTTACCCGTTAAGTTCTCAACAGCTATTTTGATATGTAGAGCGCCGAACCAAGTGCAGAATAACCTTAATGCGTACGTCGCAGCCAAGTACGGGAAGAGACGGATTTGCTGAAAAACAATGAAAGGGACATTTTAAAATTATTTAAAGTATTTTATTATTTGTATTATGAGTCTAGTAAGGCCGATGAGTCGTGGTCGCCCTGATTAGGCGTTTTCAACTTTTACGCTTTGTTCACTCGAGGAGAAGTAATCGAAAGGAAGAAAAAATCTTGGTTTAAATCTGCGTAGCTATCTACGGACAACTTTAAAGCGATTTTAACACTCAGTTTCTCCACCTGCTCTGCCTCACGCGGGATAAATCGTGAAACATAAAAAAAAACAACTATTTAAAAAGATCACCTGCTGTTGATATTCTATAACAGCTGTTTCTTCTGCCGCGTCGTCAGAAGAGAACTGTCGCCTCACACCTGAATATCTAATTGCTATTACTATTGCTTTTTGCAAATAATTTGTTGATATAGATGTTATATGGATACGACCGCCTGGAATATTAAAGAAAATATTTTAAGAATTAAAATAAAATATTTTATAGTAGTCGTAGAAGAGTTTATTTTTGTAATTGCGAGGTATGTGGATTCGATTCCTAGGGAATGAAATATATAATATTTTCATTTTCTCGCTCTGGTAACGAGACGGGTAGTGAAAAACATAATTTCCTTAATGGAGAACAGAGTGTCTTTACTGTAGGTTCCCAGGTTCCTATTTCCTTTGCCTACCCTTATTTGTTTTCTATTACATAAAGAATCCTAAAAAAAATTGAAATATTAGTGTAAAATTAAATGAAGTATAAAATTAAGCACTGTCATATTATATTTAGCAAAAGTGGAAAAAACGACCACCTAATGTTAAGTATCCGCTTTACATCAGGTGGTCTTTCTGCTCGTAGGCATCATGAAAATCCATGCATCGCATCCATGGACATTACAACCGGAAATTGCAAATGCGTGCCCATGAGGATGACTGTCATTCAAATTCAAAATAATTGTTTATTCAAATAGACTTGCGCATGTATAAAATATTACATAGTAAGATATACCTCTGAAAATGCGTCGAATATACATGTCGCTAGCATCGGCTCTAAGGACAATTCAATGAGAAGAACCGACATCCAACCTAACAGTTGCTCTTTTTATTGACATTGAGTTGTTAATTTCCATATTTATAAACCGCTCTCAAAACTGAAATCGATCTTGAGTTCTATGTATACGGGCCCAAGACTTATAATGTATGTTCCGACTACACATATATTGTACATCTATTATTATATTAGTGTTTTGTTTATTTTGTTATCATTCATTTGATATTGGATAAGTTATCAAAACAAAGTATAAAATATATTGATACAGTGTGATAGGTGACTGATTAAAATTACAATGTTATTATATCAATAATTAAAATTTACTACATGAATTGTAATGAAATCATATTAATTATTTAAACAGATAAATAAAATAATTATTTTCAATACAACGTTGCAAATGTTTTGTTACATTTATAAATAAATATATATTTCTATGATTTAATAAATGACTGACCGTCTGAATAAATGATTGACTAATTAACTATATGTTGCTTTGTACATTTGACTGACTAAATTATTGACTGTTTGATGAATATTCAATTTACTAAAATAATTATTGAAATTAAGCATTTAAATAACCTCATATCCAATAATAAAATTTTACTTCAAAAATGCCTTATTAATAATATTGGAAAAGTGCAGATACAAACGGTGTTCAAACTGCTATATACTTAGAACTAAGAACCACTGTGAGAAAATTGATTTATCCGATACAACAGATGGACAGATATACAAACAAATATTGACGTCAAACATACACCGCCACATTGCTTTAGTGGATAAAAATCTCACCTGATAAAATACCTAAGGACGCGCCAAACCTCTTGCTAGGATCTCTGAAGGGCGTCTTGTAGTCGCCGTTATCGTCCACACCCCCCAATTTATCTAAAGCATTTTCTTTAGGAATACGATATTTGTTGAACATGACGAACCTGTAATGTTTTAGTTTTTACAAATATTTAATTAATTTAATATTAAAAATATTAAAATTAATTTAGTTGTTATATTGAAATTATTTTAGTTTTTAAAAAATATGCCAAAAAATAAAGATAAATAAGAGTCTATTTTCTCAATTTAAGTGATTTGATGTGATTCAAACCTCTCACCTGTTAACATTGTCAAATCGTAACACTCACCCATTATCAACACCATTCAGGCCAATCTTTTCTCCAATATCACCAATTATCACTCCAGGATATGGTTTCAGCGTTTTAGGATCTCTCAAGGGAACCACAAACGCGTGTAAGCCATGATTCTTACCTTTAGATATTAGCATTGCGTATATAATACCGTGTGTTGCGCATTTACCTGGACAAAAAAATAAATAGTATTGAGAAACATGTTGTTTGAGCTTATATAGCTATGTGATATATATAAGTACCTACACATTATCTATGCATATAAATAAAATTGTACATAGGGTTAATTACACGATACCAAAACACCATCAAACATTTTTTTTCTGAATGTCTGTCTTTCTGTTTGCCCGTGCTACGCTTCGGGAAAGTTGTACCGAGCGTTATAAGACTAACACTGAATGATAGTAGGGGATTATAAAGTACCAAATAGGCTAACCTAAATTATCCCGGAATTCCCTGGAGATCGTATATAACAATAAATATTAAAACAACAAAAAATAATTGATTACGAGAAAAATCATATAAAGGTGTATATGAATGAACTAAAAACAAAACTCATTTTCCCTAAAAACACTTGAATAATATTCTTTTGCTTCATGCGGGCAAAGCCGCTTTTTATTCAGAATTCTATAAACACGACAAAAAGAAGAAAAGAAGTTTTTTTATAGCACAGTAATAGGTTTTCAAAGAAAAGGTGTTGACACTCCAAATGTGATTATCAAATAATTTATGTATTTTAATATGCCTTTATATTACACACGTTATAAATAACAGCAGAGAACTTACTACACAAAAAATTAAACTTTTTTTTCCGCTTCACGCTCTCGCATGTAGCAGGGCATGAAGAGTGTTAAAACACTCCGCCCCCACTTTCCAGACAACCAAACAACGCCAGAGCAAAGAAATGAAAATATTAAATACTTCATTTCCTCGATTGGGAATGCACAAACACGTTTGTGCCCCTGCGCTACGACTGGTCAAGATATACATATTATCTTATATAGTAGATTTTTATTAAAAGGAATTCAACGTTGATGAGTTCCAAATACACACAATAAATTTCCGTGATAACGTCCATAAGAAGACATTGATGAACAGTTTCATACTTATACGAATGATATTAATTAACATTTACTTCCACTTGTTAATTAAAATATTTTTTTTACTTAAATTTAACAGATTAATTAGACGTAACATTGTGCTATTTAATTACCAGTAACAATGAAATAGACATGCGTCACAAACAGAACGTTTAGGTGGATCGTGCCTCTCTATCGTTTGTGCCGCGGTCTCACTTGCACGCCCGACTCAAGCGGAACATGACAATGAGTCATACTTTTCCGTGCATCCAGTGTTCATCATATAGAAAAAACATAATACCCACACATGGACGTACTATTGTTAAATGTTATCATATATAATATACTTTAAAAGACAATGAGACTTTGAGAAAAAACGCTGAGCACCGTCCACGTGATGTTTTTTTATAATTTATGAACCCTCCCTTGGTGAGATATATCGTGAGGTTTAAGATTAATTTTGAGTAGGAGGTCCCCACACTCAAAACCAAATGTATTTTTTAGTATCTACAACATTTTTTTAAATATTTAGAATATTATCTTTCAAATAATAAAAGGAATAATGTAGGCATGCGAATTGGCAACGCCATTAGGAAGCACTTGCAAAATTAATACACGTGATATCTTACTACACCAATTCACCACCATTTGACTTTTGATATATCATAATTTTTAATGTTTATGTTTTAACTTTTAAGTCCAGACATTTGTATGAGTCAATGTCTGGACTTAAAAGTAACATCATTTCCGCTCAGTACATACCTATGCTAATATTATAAAGCTGCATACATTGTTTTATTGAACGCGAAAATTACAAAAACCACTGGATCGAGTTGGAATTCATTGTTATTATTTATTAAAAAAAAACTGCTTCACGCTGTATCCCGCACACAACAGGCAGGCAGAAGGAACTTTAAGACACTCCGTTCCCCACTTTCCGCCGAGTTCTGGAGGCATTGTGTGTTGAGTGGCGGAACTCTACGCCTAAGAAAATATAAATGTAAATAAATATTTCGTTTCCTCGTGTGGGAATTGAAGCCACAACCAGTCGATTTTACAGTCACACTTTGAACTCCTTTGTGTGCCACGACTGGCCTCATTATTATTATTATTATTTATTTGTTCAAAATAATTAGAACAAACTGTGTTTAATTTATTGTAATAAAACAAAGAATCACATAATACATATTACAATTTGAAATTTATTTAATAGGCAATCGTAAATGCGTTTCTATGGAATAGTAACTAACGATAAACAATATGAAACACATTTACATCTTAATGTGCCTAAGGTCGGAGTCAATAAACTTAAATTCTGATAAATGCTTCATAAATACTATTGTTAATATCGTTGTGAATATTTTGTTATAATCTTTACTTCTTTCTATACTAATATTATAACAAAACTTTTGAAATAACAACGCGGACGAAGCCGTGGGCAAATGCTACTTCGAAAGCGTTTCAACATCATGGTGCAGCTGGAAAAAGTCTAACTCGACGAGTGGTGGTCATGGGTTTGAGCTGCACTTAAAGAAATGGAATGTTCCAAAATATTTTTAACATGCTTTTATAAGGTCGACCTGTATGTATGAAACTAATTATGTAATGTCTATCAAAAATCTAAGAATGTAAATTATACGCACTTCTAATTGTTGTGTCATCATGAACTAACTTAGCAATTGCATTTAGATTAGAGGACAATACAATATTATAGTACCATCGAGTTGGTCTGATGAATGTGGCTCATGGAACCTTGAACTGCCGTCTAGTAAACATATCGAGTTGGGGCTCATTCGATTCGTATTCAAGGTAACTAATTTAACCATCTTCTTGAACTGATCTGATGATGGAGCCGGAACGCCGTGTTTGGACTTTGTTAGAAAAGTCTTGTAATGATTTTTGACCACGATTAAGTTTTAAGGTCTAATGATGAAGCCGGGAGATAGGAACTGACATTCCATGATGAAATATCGTATCATAGTTGTGTTTGCACTTGTGAGAAAGGTTACGTAATGGACTTTGAACACGATCAAGTTTCAAGGTTATAACAAATTTAATTATTAAGAAAACGTATTAAAAATTGAACGTAGCTGGATTTGAACCCGTGCCTATTTAGAAACAAATCTATCATTATATATTAATTTATATGATAAAATGTACATAGACAAGTGTATGGAGAGTGTAAACAGAATAAAATTGATATATATGTATATTGACGTGTAAATAGGGTAGTTTAAAGATCCCAGGCAAGTCAATGTCATGAGGATGATTAACAATATCATGTCGTTAGCGTCACCCAGTGGTAAGTAGCCTTGCCCCCACTACATGGACCTCTGGGGGGTGGACCGTTTAACTATGCATTACTCGTAGGAATAATATAGGATAAACTATATAACAGAATAAATTAATGGTTTAAGAAAACACTAGAAAAACACGCTTTTATAAGTGGACGTAAAAGCCAAATATAAATTATGGATCGTTCAAACAAAAGAAAGTATTAAAAATACATTATTTCTAACATTCCGTTCATATATGTATTTATATTGTATATATATATTGAGAATTTTCTGTATTATCCTATTTATCGATAACGCATATACTAACGCACTAATCTCTGGAACTAAATGTTAGTTTTTTGTTCGTGGATCTATCTATCATCATCATCCATCTATCGAGGAAGGTTATATGACGCAGGCAGAAGATAGGTCTAACCAAAAAATAAAACATTTAAGCATGCATTTATGCTTAAAATATAATCTTATTAGGAAAATTAAATTTGAAGCTGCTACCATCATAGGCCGAAAGTAAAAATAATATGAAAATTCATAATTTCCACTAAGCCGAATTCTTAAAGAGCCAATTGTATTGAAATTTTGTTTGACATACATGTTCTATGTAAAATATTACGTACTCACGTTCCAAGTTCGCTAGATCAAGGCCTTCAAGTTCACGCATAATGTTGGTTAGCATATGTTTATATGCACTTAACTTCGGTAGACCTAATGTATGTCTATGTAAATAAAATGCGACGCGAAAACAAAAACACGATAATATAATAGAAATTAACGTTCACCAATTTCATTATTGTAGGTCAATGGTAAGTACAAGTTACAAAAGTTGACGTTTTTTGTGATATTTTGCAATTTTAAATTTACAATTTGAACATATTTGCCTGTATTTTTTTTTACAACTGTTGACTCCAAGCTTAAATTATTTCTGCGCTCCAAGGGACTATAGACCTGGATATATGATATTAATTTCAGCTTGATACCTCCAAACGATCTTGAGATAAATAAATAATCTTGACACAAGCACGGCCAGACGAACAGACGTACATACAGACGTGCTCTTATAAAGCTTCCGTTTGTTTTTTAAGGGGCGAACACTAAAAACATTCACTTACATAAATAAAAACTGCATCACAAAAAGCGAATATGTAAACATTGATAAAATTTGTTTAAATAACCTATAGTATAGATTATTTAAAAACATTGTTTTTTTAAACGCCAAGATCTCTGGATCTACTGGTCCAATTTACTTATTTTTGGTTTGGTTCAGGAGTGCTATAGGCTGTTTTACACTATAAAGTCTTAGTTAGCCTTAAATAACTGAATAGCAATAATAATGAACGCCATCGAATTGCTTTAGTTTGCTTTGCGCATGCTGCAAAAATAGTTAAAAAATGTCAGTACATTGTATGGAAGAAAAGAAGTCCGCGATACCGTACTTATATCTATTTCTTATAAATGAGTCGCAATAAGACATTTTGTGGTAAAAAATAATTAAAAATTTCAAGGAGATATTTCAACGTTTTGTATTTGATCAATCAATCAGACAGTCGGTTGTACAGTGACATTTTGTGCCGCTGCGCCACGACTCTTTGTATTTAGTAAAGATATTAAAATTTACGAGCGAAAGTAATTCCATTATCAAGGAAACTTTATGTAGTAATACTGTTTAATATTTGCCAAAATAATTTAATCACCTTCTCGCTGTATCCCGCACACTACAGAGTAGGCCGACAGACAGACAGACATACAGATAGATATGACGAATTTATAAGGTTCCGGCTATGGAAACTTAAAAAAAATACACATTAATCACACTAAAACTCACCCATACATCCAACCCAAAATTTTGCAGCCTCAAAATCTGGTGAATGTATACAAAATTGCCTTTTCTCTACATCATAAGTTGCGGTAGTCCTCAATCCTTTAGCATTAGAACCATGAGACACTTCTGTTAAAGCAAAACAACCACCAATTTTGCCTTTTTGAGCATCTTCTATGAAATGATAGTGATGGGGTTGGCCGCTACCTTGTATTGTATTTGTGAACATACGAAAAGTTAGTGATAGCTTAACTGCTAGAGAACTATTGAACATGAATATAGCTTCGGTTTCCGCTTGAAATAGTTTTGGTTCTTCTATTAACTAGAAGAAGAAATTTAAAAAAACCAAATATAGTAAAAAAATAATAATGAATCTTATGACTTATAAGAATTCAGTGCTTGTATTTATATTATATTATATTTACTAGTTTACAATTATAATTAAAAATATGTATATTGATTGCAAGTATAATTGAGTTTGTTAGTGATATTCCTGAGTTAATTTTTTTTTCCGGAATATTATAGGAGTAAGTAAACTCTAAATTTCTACTAAATATTATACTTTTCAAACAACTGTAGAGAGATCTTTGTATCAAGACACTACTCTGAACTTTCTTCTGCACAAGATATTACCAAGTGACAGAACTCAATACCGCATGTTTTTTTATGAGAGCAGGAAACTAAAAATTCATTACCCGACGGATACACCTACACTACAGATCATGCCTACCAGTCACAAACATTGAGTGTTTTATTCTACAGGAAGTAATGTTTATTATTTAAATTTCTTACCTTTTCCAATGGTAGAAAATTTTCATTATATAGAGTATACATTTGTTTAACGGTAATATGCCTTTCTTCATCTAAAGTAAGTGATGCATCTGAGTGATGAAATATTGGATGGTTTTCCATAAATTTCCAAATGTCATGCTATATAACAATAGATTTGATATTAATTAATTTAATTTTTTATTTTTATCCTATTAAAAATGTTATTTTACATTGAGAATAGAAAAATATAAATAATAGAAAATATGATAATTGAGATTTGGACTTGCTTTTGGATAACATGTGTATGGCATTAGTGGTCAAAATGTTGGTGTGGGAGTTTCCAATGTTTAATATTTTATATACATTTTCAAAAAGATTTTTATTACCTTAAAAACTATAATAGAGAACCAAGTAAAAAATATTTTTATTTTATTTTGTATTTGATTTAGTATGCCATATAATCTAATAGTAACCTTGTATTGAATTAAACTTATATAAAAGTTCTTAGGTAAACTATAAATAAAAAAACTCACTAAATAAAATTTGTTATCAAATAAAGCCTTATTATTTTCTGTATACTTAAAAAGTCTAAAGTATTAATAAACCATTAATTAAGAAATAAACACAAAATAATACTTACTTTTATTTTTATTGTTGACAAATTATTATAAAATAGTTTCATACGTCGCCAATTAAATGAGGCTTGCTTTCTAAACACATCTAAAGGTCCAGCGGGTAAATCTGGGAAGTATTCCTTCAACTCTTCATCAGTAACTATTTTTGTAGCCTTCATCATTTCTTAAGAAATTAAAATTAATAACGTTAATTAAATGGAAAATTCGTTTCTTATTCTCCTTGATACTATTTTAATTTCTATTGACTTACAGGTTCACACTTCACAATACTAACTACGAAATATTATTTATATTAATTTCAGTTTATGTAATTAAATTTATAAATTATTAATGATTGGAAAATAATACATGTATTTCACAATTAACCGTAATTTGCTAAATAATAAATTAAAACAATTATGTCAGCTGATATTTATTCGAGCCACTTTTTATTAATTATTCCTGTTCACTCTAGTCTATATTTATGTATAGTTTACTATTTACACTACTATACAAGTGCACAGTGTAAATGTAGATGAACTTACATTTCAACCTTCATCGTTGACAATAAGGCTAGTCATACACACACATTATTTTCAATACAATATTGTCAATAATATTGTTTAATATATTTCCTCGCACACTACGCAATATTATTGACAATATTTCGTAGTAAAATCTGGCGCAGTCGCTCAGTTGCTTTTTTTGTATGCAACGTAGCACGTATGTATATACGTGTTACGTAAGCCGTCGCTTTAATTATTGCATTTAGCTTATAAGAAAAGGCAATGAAAAAAAAATGATCAAAGACTGGATTAGAAAAAAATCGAGTCTAAACATTTTAATATTATTAATGAACTACAACAGAGGTCATTCTTGGCCCAGGGACACAAACATAGCTCTGGATAGGTTTCACATGTTTTAATAAACTCTATTAAATATATTTTTTTCAGTGGGAGTGGGAGTCAGCAATGCCTATTATTATATACAGATGTTACTTTGTAGTTTAATTTTGTTATTCTTAATATATTTACATAAAAATTTACATAGCGAACTAAACATAAACATTAACAAGCACTGAATATTAAGGAGACGGAGAACTTACGGGGAAAAGATAGTATATAAGAGGTAGATGTAGGACTAGTAAAAAGGATATGAGGAGGCCACATGTACATAGAGAATGGTCCCTGACCTGGGTCTTAGTCAGATGAACAGGTGCACATTCATGGCCAAAACGCAAGCGATAAATTGTTGATATAATTCTCCGTTCAGAAAACTTTTGAGAATAAAACCAAGGTCGCCTTGGGATTTAACTTACCTTTATAACTAAAGTAACGGCTTTTTTCATTCTAGCTGTTTTAGATTTAACACGTACACACTACGCATACAAATAAAGCTATTAAGTACTGCGACAGATCTTATTACGAAATATTGACGATAACATTGCGTAGTGTACGGGGCTACATATTGAACAATATTATTGTCAATATCGTATTGACTATAATATTGTATTGACAATAGTATTGTGTGTGTGTGTCTAACCATAGAATCTTGCTGTCAAATGTCAACGTCACTAATAAATAACGTTAAGGAAATGTCAAAAAAAGTTTTCAAAATAAACTTTAGGATCGTAATTTCGATATAGATAAGAAGTTTACATAGTTTTATACAAGAGTGTTTACTTAAAGTTATACATATACATAAGCGCAAACTAACACAATAAACATGTGCCTCGGTAAGTTGTAAAAAGTATATTTAAGAAATACCCGTAAAAAAATAAAATTTAAGTTAAAATTTCGGTTTTAGTATATTTCAAATGAATATTCGTAACAAAAACACTTATTTGGTTTTGTTTAAATATCGAAGATATTATTAATATGGAAACTATAATTTTGCCTTATATTGTAAATCGTCATTAACAAACATAATAAATTTATTATTTAACTGAAACTAAGAAGAAAATAAGAACTCGGGAATACAAAAAATGCGAAATGTAGATTTTTTACACCTTATAAATTCTTTATTCAATTACTTATTTTTTTTTAATTTATTGTATATTTAAGTTAAATCATAAATGGGACTCTCAACCTAAAGTGAGAAATAAAATAAAATAAAAATATAAATTATAGAAATTTATAAAATATCTATTTATTGTGTGATGGAAATAATATATTTTTAAATGAAAATTTTTATTTTTATACCTATAACTGTTTAGTTATTTTTAGTTTACTATGTACCGAAGACAGTTAAGTCTTCAGAGTCTATTTTGTCCTGCAAAGCTGTTATGTACCTACATTATCTTAATATATCACTTTTAATATAGAGTAATCTTTTCAAGATAGAGAAGTCTGTGTGTCTGTCTGTGGCACAGTAATTCCTGCATTAATGAAGCGATTTGACTGTAGTTTTTTTTAAATTGAAAACTTTGCCCAGCTTGGTGATTTTCAGCAATGTTTTATGAAATCGAAATAGTAGCAGAAGAGGTTAAAAACACAATGCAATGAGTGATACTTTTGGTAAATTTTTATTTGACTGTAAGGAAAGGAAGTTAAGGGTTCTATTCCCACTTGAGGAAATAAAATATTTAATATTTAAATTTTCTCACCATACCAGTGAAAACAAGTCAAAGTGCTGTATCATGCACATAGCAAAGTAGAGAGAAGGTGCCCAGGCACCTTCTTAGTTAATACTAGGGATACTCTGTTTCCATTTAGACACATTTGTATCCTACTTTTCCCCCCAAAATTATTTAGGCAATGTTTGTTAAGTGACGGAGCTGAACTCTCTGTTTTGCCTAGTTACCAGAACAATTTTTTATTCTCTGAGTAGGACTTGAAACCACATCTGTCTCATTTACACACAACAAGCTAAATGTATAAACATTGAAATAAATATATCATATAATGAGTCCCACCAACATTTTTTGTTATCAGCATATACAGAGTGTTTTTGTCACCACCACTTTAAATGAAATCACAGTTTTAACTACTCTAGAAAAGCCTAATAAAACATTTTTATCACGCATATTTATGCATTTATGAACATGCGAAGTTACTAATGCTTTGCAGTACCCCGTGGTCATGGGTAGATTGAGACGAGAGAAACTTCCCCAATGATATACTGCCCTGGAATCTTGCAGAATGAACTGACTGTGTTTTGTCCTCTGCTGTGGTGGGTTTGGGAATTCAAAGTTTTTATGAATATGTCCTAGGAGGTAGAAAAATCTTATTAGCTGTCTTCTCTATCGAAACGGATTTTTTTGTATTTCAGTGGCCTTTCATTGAATCATTTTAGGAGTATATCTGTTTTTCTTAGCGAGGATATGGGGTTAGTGTTTCATTTATCTGATGTATGCTCACACAGCTGACTTCGATACATGCTCCTTCTTGACATGAGAGAGGTGTTTCTTTACCTTCACACCGATAATTCTCGTTGTTTTGACTTTATGTAATAATTGCTAAAATCAAAGATCTTATGATATTCATCTTTTACACATTAAATATTAAATGGGAATATAAAGTGGGTTACTTTAATTACGCTACGACGCCTCGGTGGTAGACCCATCAATACGGGTTTGCGTGCTGGGTTGCGGTCCCCAACACCACACTCGTCGCCACTTGACACACCAGCCGAGACGCACTGGTGCTTCGTGGATGCGTCCCAACAGTGCGCATCCACGAAGTGCACGTGGCGGATGGGACGTTGCAGCCCTCGTTAAGGCTGGCTGGGGTCGCTGCGGGAAAGGCCTCCATCGTGGACCCCTAATTATATATTTTAAAAATGTGAACTGACCGACGAAAGCCACATCAGTCTACTGAAACGTCGGGTTTCCAAAAATGTATAATATTAAATATACGCGAATATCCGGTTAAATAGTTTCATTTAAAATAATTGTAACTTGTTTTTAAAATAATCTTATAACTAATATGTAATATGACAAAAGCGCTTGCTTGTTTTAATATTCAGATTTTTTTACTACCTCTACACACCCTCGTAAACAGCAGTTTGTTTTTCTTAGTTAAAGTAGGTAAAATAACTTGGCTCCGCTTTGCCTCATAAAAATAACGCTTAAAACGCCACAGCTTATATTAGACTTCTTGAAAGCTTCTTGAATATTCACGAGACGGTAATTTTGAGACCCACTAGCCATTTAAGATTTATTTAAAACTTTAAATATTATATTATACAATGGAGGAACAAAAAACCAGTTTGCTTATATTACATGCTTATTTACATGTATATTATGTTTTATAGGTAGTGAAAATTAATAAAATAACCCTACAGAAATGCTAAAAACATAGATAAGTTATAAGAATTTCGATGCATTCTTGTTCTCTTGATGAAATTTATGGATTAGACTTGGAAGAAAGAGCGGTTAGATGGTATACAAGAGGTGCGGGATCAAATCCCGGTTCATTTAATGTCCTTAGGATCTTATGTCTCGAAAGTAAAACTGTGTTTGCATACAATTTTTACCCATATATTTTAATGATTTTGTGTTACTTGTATATTTTATACAAGTATATAATAATAATCTATCTATAATATACATCCTCTGTGGACGTTGTTAAAATACAAAATCTGATAATATAGATATTAGGTATACACAAAATACAAAACCAAAAATATATTTTTAATTATATGCCTTTATAAGTTAATACCATAAAAAAAACCAATAACCCATCAGACTTTTAGTGCTATTTCAAATAAAGGATAGTAATTAAATTCAAATATTTTTTTACTTAATTCGCATATTTGTTGAATTACTTGGAAGGAACCAATTATCTATAAAATCAATAAAATCGTTTTATCTGTTATCATAACTTACATGCCTTTGTAAGCTTCGCGGCAGTATTGAGACTGACGTAGGGGGAGGCGAACGCTCGCCAGAAGTTCCCGCCAAAATGATCGCGAAAGGTATTTCGCGTGTGTGACGTTTTTCTTTTTTTATTTGTTTTAATGCTCTTACTCTGTTCTTTAATTTGTAGTTTAGTATTTTTTGTTGTTCGGTTAATTTTGTTTTTGTTAATTTATAAAATAGTTTTTTTTGTGTTTAATAGATTTTTTTATGATTTTGTTTATTTTATAATATATTAGTTATGATTTTAGTGTAAATTGTAGTGTTTCTATATTTTATTATAATTTATTGTTACAGTTACAGCGTTGATGTTTATCGCCTATTTACAAACAGCAACAAGTTTTGGTGAGTTTTAATTGTGATCTGTTTTACATATAATTTATTGCAATTTTCTATCGTTTTCGTTTATTCATTATTTTAAAATAATTATAGTTATATTAACGTCAACGAGGTAATGAAGATTATTAATTCCACCAAATGAGAATGTAACCCACAACCATCGAGTTATCAAACGCACAGTGTATATTATATAAAATTAAAATGTTTACAAATAATGAACAGAAGTCAACTGTACTGATACCACATCACTAGGCTATGGCCTCTGCCTCTCGCGAAAAAGAGAGAAAAAGAAGTATAAATAAATACAAAGGGAGACGCCAGTAATGGCACAGGAGCATAAGTGTGTGACTGTAAGCGCGATTGGTTGTGGCTTCGATCCCCATCCTAGGAAATTATATATATATATATATATATATATATATATATATATATATATATATATATATATTTTAAATTATATTCGTGACAAACGGATTGAGTTTCGCCACTCAACACCCCATGCCTCCAGAATTCGGAAAAATATGGGGAAAGGAGTGACTTAACATTAGGTTCGCTTTGTCTATCCTACTGTGTGCGTGGGATTCATCGTGAAGTTTAAATGTGTATTTTTAATATATTCAATAAATATTTAAGCTGTCTATACGACAAATTCAACAACTATTATTAATGTACGCACCATGTACATGTTGTCATGTGTATGCATGTGATGTAATCGTCATTGTATGGCTTAGACACTGAATTCTAACATAAATTAATGCTAGGGTCTTATTCCACTGTAGCTATATGATCACAAAAAAAATATATAAAAAATATAAAATATTATTAGCGTTGAGTTCCGCCACTCAACTCGTTATGCCTGAGGAATTCGGCGGTAAGTGGCGAATGGAAGTGTCTTAATGGGAACGGACTGTCTTAGCACTAGGCTCCCATGTTCCTTGCATATATTTTTTCTATTTGTCTTCTATTTCTTAATATTAAAAAAATCAAATGAGCTTGATGCTGTATCGCGCACACGGGTAGACAGAGGGAACCTATTGTTAAGACACTCCGTTCTCCACTTTCTCATAAATTCTGAAGGCCTCGCGTGTTGAGTGGCGGAACCCAACGCCGCGCTTTGCCTTGACACTAGAGCGAAGAAATTATAATATAAATTTTAGTAAATATTTCATCTCCTCGAGTGGGGATCGAACCCACACTCAGTCGGTTTTACACTCTACTTTGTGCCCCTGCGACACGACTGGTCTCAATAGTACATTTTACATATTCTATACTTCTATTTTATCTACACTGTTGTATGAAACTCAATAGTTTGTTTGTATGAAAGCACTAACCTCATAAACTACAATCTGGATTACTTTTGTTCTTCGGGTAACATTGACAATGAGACTTTGGAACTAGTTTCGATAATTGTTTATATGATACAATACCATTGACAATTTTTTATATGCTTATTTTAATTAATAAATGTTTATTTTAGATACGAAAAGAAGTTTAAGGCTCGGTACATGAAAAACACACACATATATATACATATATATATATATATGAATATATATATATATAGTTAAGTTTGTGTGTTTTGTGTGTTTGTGTGTCTTCTATACTGAACTGTACATATATTTTAAAAGGTTTATGTAAATGTTTATGGGAGAAGAGTGTTATGAGAGCACTAGTTAAACGAAAATACTCTTGTAATGTGCGTTAAAGAGTAAAAATAGTAAAATATCGCTCGTATACTTATACGATTGACATCAAAGTTGCCCAGATTCACAGTACTACGTGTAGTTTGAATTCAAAATATTATTTTTGTGTTCGATAGTCTATTGTTTTGAGGGAGGCTATAGGCTATATAACATGTATTCCATGTAACCACTGTATGTATAATTTAATGAGGTCGAAACTACCTCGGGCATTTAGAATGCACAATTGTTGGTTATTATTATTTGACCACAGAAGCGCCACCACAGGTAAAAATTTTATAAAAACCTTTCCCTTAATAAAAATGTAGAATAAAAACTGTTTTTTTTTTGCTTACTGAAAAAAAAGAAGACAATAATAGCGAAATATTCGCATGCTCGCATGGAAGGTCTCAGTCGGAAGGTGATAAATAATATAGTTTCTCGCTCCACATTTTGTGACATAGATACTAGGTATTATGCAGCCGTTTCAAATGAATTACGAAGGAATCCAGAGCGCTATTAAATTGTCTGTATTTTAAAATTTGCAAGATGAAGGATAAAATTTAATTATGTTTTTCTTATCTTTTCTCTTACTCGATCACCGAGCAGGACCATAAACTTGAGGTCTCGAGCTTTTTCTGAATCCATACCTCATTATCTGAAACCTTACTTTCAACTAGTGGTCTTAATACCAAATTTTGCACCCTTTAAGGCTATTATTTAGGTTTTAACCAAAAATGTATAGTTTTCGGATTGTTTTCATGAACTAGTACCTACTACCGGTATTAAATTTCATAATTCTAGGTCAACCGGAAGTACTTAATTAATTTTGATTCCTTTTTAAAGTGATTCCTTTTTAAAGTTTTTTGCGACATAAACGGCCATATCTTTTTTTAAACTAAATGTAGAAATACATTTTTTTTAGGTAATCAAAGGACCGTAAATCTAAGTATATTTTTTGAATTTCCTAAGATATATATTTTTCTTGACAGACAGACAGACAGACAGACAGACAGACAGACGGACAACAAAGCAATATTATAAGGATCCCTTTTTTCCCTAACAGATATGGAATTTAAAAAAGGTAAAAATTTATCCGTATGTAGGCTAGGCTTTTAAAATTGTTCTGATCTATCGGAAGGGGAGGCCTCAATGGCAAATAGTGGTAGTGGGTCTGATCCTCATTCGGGGGATGAGTAAATTAATATTTGTTTTTTATTTCCTCGCTCGTTGACAAATCGCGGCGCTAAGGTCCACCAGTCGACGTAGTAACTGTGGGGTAGTACGTTCAATCCTAATTAAATTGAGTACAATATTTTATTTTTCCAATAACAAAAAGAACAGATTTTTTTTGAAAGAACAGATTATAGCGTACCGTACCGGCGCTTCCGCCAGATCGACTCGTTAGCTCGTCAGTCTCATCAGTATTCGTCTCTCAAACGCATGCTAAATTTGAATGCCTGCAACGATAATTGTTTATAGATTTCGCCTTTGTGCGGTGTTGAGCTGGTAATTTGATTACGTTTCGATTTAATGGACAATTATTGTTCGATACTGTTGTGACAGTTCCGTGTGTGTTTGTTACAGGTGATGTTATTTGTTTGTTTAATTTTTAAATTTTATGTTTTCAGCTTTACGCTGTATTAGGGTAGACAGGTATCAGGGTAGACAGAGGGAATCTAGTATAAAGACACTGCGTTCCCTACTTTCTGCCGAGTTTTGGAGGCATTACGTGTTGAGTGGCGGAACTCAACGCCGCTCTTTGCCTTAACACCAGAGCGAAGTAATGGAAATATACATTTTAATAAATATTTGTTTTCCTCGAGTGGGGATCGAACCCACAACAGTCGCGTTACAGTCACACCCTTGTGCTTCAGGGCCACAGCGACCTCAATTATTTTATACTGTCGTTATATTACTTGTTAATGAATACTTTTCTTGTACTTGATACATTTGCAACAAAATGTTGTTGAGGCCATTGTGGCGCATTGAAACTTCACTTTAATCACGATGGCAGTAGGTTCGACCTCCATTCGTAGGTATGAGTTATACTCGCTTTGAAAAGATAAAGCGCACCTTTGAGCTTAGAGCTGGCGAAGCACGGTGTATGTTGACACTATATTTTCTCTGCCTTCCCTGTTATAATTGGAATAAAACGTGAAACCAAAATAAATAATGAAACAAAATGATTAACATAAACCAACACATTAAATCAGCTTCACGCTGTATCCCGCACACAGCAGGGTAGGCAGAGGGAACCTAGTGTTAAGACACTCCGTTCCCCACTTTCTGCCGAATTCCGGAGGCATTGCGTGTTGAGTGGCAGAACTCAACGCCGCGCTTAGCCTCGACACCAGAGCGAAGAAATGAAAATATAAAGTTAAGTAAATACTTCATCTCCTCGAGCGGGGATCGAACCCACAACCAGTCGGTTTTATAGTCACACTTCGTGCCACTGCGCCACGACTGGCCTCAACTCAACCAACACATCTACCCATAAAATATATTTTTACGTGACGATATTGAAATTACATCTAACAACCTATGTGGAAAACGTAAAGTTACAATTCAGCTTTATGTAGCTCCGTTTTAAAGTGTTTCGGAAAGATTGCCATCAGATGGATTGACTTCACTTACCTGATTGGTTGTTCACAATGTAACTGTGAGTTTTCTTTTTACTATGCATTTATGTTTATTGATATATTTTAAATTTTATTTCCACTCAACACGTAATGCCTCCAGAATTCCGTGGAAAGTGGGGAGTGGAGTGTCTCAACATTAAGTTCCGTTCTACTCTGCTGTGTTCGGGATACAGTGTGAAGCTGATTTTCTTATAGTTTTATTTCATTTAAAAGGCATGTACGTATGTTAAAAATCATCCATCTATCATTTAAAAATACTCAGCATAAAGAAACTAATATTATTTAGTAAAACAACATCTATAGAGCCAGTGATGCAAGTCATGGCGAAGGGGCACAAATGTGAGTTTGTGTGTTCGGTTCCTACTCTTATTTTTTCGTGGTTTTTGATGTCGAGGCAAGGCGCGGCGTTGAGTTCCGCCGCCCAACACTCAACACGAAATGTTTCCAGAATTCGACGGAAAGTAGAGAATCGCCCGCTTTTCTATCTGCATGGACTTAAGTGTTTTGACGTAAAGACAAAACTACTGTAGGAAATTGAAATATCCTTTCAAGTGCTCTCCCACACTCTCTAACTATATCTAAATTTACACTTTCCAAACCTAGTATTTTGGATAAGTTAAAAAGCTGAAAACGCGTAGTGTCTATTTTTTTACGAACAATTTCAAGCTAATTTTGTACAGCACATAAAATTTAGCACATTTTTATGTTGCTTGCAATGTATATAAAATTACACGCAGCGTGTAATGTATATAAAGTTGTAACAATTTAACTCAAACGGACATTAACATTTAAAAGCCGGCATTCTTGTAACTGACTCACTTACTCATCAAAAACCTACCCAACTTCCAGGTAACCTAGAAACTTGATGTTTGCTACCAAGGCAGACTATATATTTCAACTCATAATCGTATTCATGATTAATAGTAATAATTAAAGAAAAATATAAAAATGGAGGTCCAAATTTGACTTGGCATTTTTTTTATCACCGCGTGGTGGTAAAAAACAAAACCAAATTTCAATCTAATAATCCAGTACAAATTTTATCATGAAAATACATTAACTTGTAAATGTAATGAAACCTGTAAGTAAAAAATATCGAGTGAGTGGACACAAAACTTGGTTCCTATATATATCTCCGATTTATTTAACTTGGTTCATATTTCACAATTATGTTTTTGATAGGATAATATATAGATAATTAAATTTTATTGTTGTTAAAAAATATTTGATATTTAATATTTCAAAAAATATTATGGTTATTTTCAAAAGATATTAAAATGGCTTCTCAACCCAAGCGTAACCGTTGACTGTTTATTTTGTACATTTAATCAAACTGTTGTTTTAATTTTCGTCTCTCATTTTAGAATGAGGTGGTTCTTAATTTGGGTTTTTGTAAAAATATTTTTAAATACTTCTTATAAAATATTCAACAATTTTTTCATATTTGGACATTTTTGCAGGTATATGAATAGAACAATGATATAATTTACTTTCAGTTTGTTAAAAGGGATTTTGCTTCTTATTTTTAGAGAAACGAGCAATATAACTCTTTCGTTACTGACTGACCGACAGACATGGAAAAGCCTTATTTACGAAGCGTATATCGCTGAACATCATCATTAGGATTTCCCATCCCCCAGCATGTATATATTTCGGTATTTGGGGGACTGTGAAGTTTCAATCCCAATATTTGTGGAATCCCGCATATGCTATTTTTTTTATTTTTAACCGACATTTATGAAATTGGGCAAGAAATGAGAACTTACAATAAAAATAAAGGGAAACATCGAAAATTTATAAATTTATAGTCATTTACTTACAAACTTTTATTTGTAGGTCATCATACACAAAATAGTGCAAATTTAAGTTTGCCAACTATTATTAGTTGTATTTCCCGTTAACATATAATCCTGAAATTAGTACGAAAACCCTCCGCACTTGGCTGGTTTTTTTAAATATATTCAAATAAAGTCCAACTATTACGTAAAAAGTTGGAAAAACCCTACTCACACCAACTGAGAACAGTTTGTCCTCTATGAGAGGGACAAAGTTTAAAGCCTCGCTACCGTATCTTACATAATTTAGTGTGTACTTTGTCAACTTAGCAGGAAGTTAGTAGATCGTCTTGTACGAGTATATTGTAGGTGTGAGTGCATCCTTTGTTTGATATTCCTCTTGCCGTTGTTGCGGATTTTCGGACTCGTTTATTACATGTTGTTCTTGAAAATGTTGTGAGATATTGTGGGCATTACGCTGTCATTGACTGTTTGAAGGTTTATTTATTAAAAAGTTTTTATTATCAGCTTCACGCTGTATCCCGCGGGCTAGGCAGAGGGAACCTAGTGTTAAGACACTTCGTTCTCCGCTTTCCGCCAAATTTTCCAAGACAATGCGTGTCAAGTGGCGAAAAAGTCACGTGTCGCATTACAGTCATACCCAGGTATACTCCAGCGCCACGACGAATAGAGTATAAAATGCTTATATTTTGTTTTCTTCAAATAAATAAAAAAAAATACAGCTATCGTATGTAGTGTGGATTATTCCGAACATCTCTAAGAAAGCGCGAAATAAACGTTTTGAAGATTTTTAACTAATGTCTGTTCTTAGTTCTATATTCGTTTGAACATAATACACAGGAAAAACGCATGCATAAAATTTTTAAAACACCTTCAGCTCGAGAAACTTTTCCAGTAGAACAGTAAGTATGAGCTCTTGGAAGAGAGTACTAGCAATAACTTATAAAGCCAACTCACTCATAAAAGAGCACTGAGATGTGTGGGTTAAAATTTTTCTTTATAAAACTGAGGGTCAAAGTTTTAAACCTCAGTGCCGTCGCTTGAATAATTTAGTATATGCAGTTTGTCAAGTAACTAAGTTACTGTACCGTCTTTATAGCTGTACAATGTACTAGAGTTTACGGCTTCGCCCGCCTGGTCTAATAACTAATGGTACAAATAGACTATGACATACTTTTCTGACATTAATGTATATTAATGTCAGAAGTAAATAAGTTAAAGTAAGTAAGTTAATCTCAGAAGTCAAAGAAGTAGGTAGTGTCAATTTGTAAATGTACGAAACTAGTGTCCGGGCAACACGCAAACTGATGATAATGTAATGCGTTTTTACATTGCGTTGTGTGGTGTATTGAAAATGTCAAAGTTCGAAACTTTTCAGCTAAACTAGACACTAGCTCTCAACCTATTCACACATGTGACACTTGTTATGGTGTCACAAAAAGAATTGCAATTAGAGAAACTCGCATTAATATAGAAACACTCGGTGTATTCTCTACCGTGTATAATAGTGTCGTAGTGTATAATATTCTATTTTAATTGCATTCAGCATAAAAATAATGTACAAGTAACAGAAAACAAGTTAGCCTCAGTGGTCTAGTAGTTGTATAAAATGACACAATACAGTTTCCGATGTAACTTTGACCGTAGTTTTACTTGGTTACATCGGAACGATTAACGTAATGTTATATTGTCTATACTGTATCATGTATACCTTCCTCGATTAATGGACTATTTAAACAAAAAAAAATCAATTCGAACTAGTAGTTCCTGAGATTTGTGCGTTGAACCAAACAAACTCATCAACCTTATAATACAAGTATGGGGAAATATGTATATTATGCATTGCCGTTTGTTTTAAGGCATTGTGTGGTTTGTCTAGCTTACGCTTACTTATTGTTTGTTGTGAGGTTTGTTTATTTTATTTTATGTTAGTTTGAAAACCTTAGGTTATTTAATTTATCTAGAATATAAAATTTGAAAAATATAATGTCGATAATGTCGAGAAGTGTTTTTCTAATTCTAGTAATAATCTTTAGTAGTTCGTTGTGGCGCAGTGGCATAGCATCTGACTGTAAACGCGGCGGTTGTGGATTATATTCTCACTCGGCAATATGAATTATTTGCATGTCCTCACTCTGGTAATAAAATATAGAGCGGTGTTGAATTTCACCTCTTAACACACCATGTCTTGAAAATTGAACGAACAGTAGGGGACGAAGTGTCTTAATACTAGGTTCCCTTCACCACATGCTCCTCCAGTTATATACGGGATACAACAGAGCTCAAAACATAAATTTATTGATTCTTTAAAAATAAATTTGATTTATCATCTTCTCTTAATTTACTAATTTATTTATAAAAAAAAATGGTGACAGCACCGGCAGTTTCATTAGTTGGTGTGAACAATAGTAAGTAAATTCTTGATTTTCCTCTTCCGATATGAATCTTGTGAAATCCTCTTTACTTTACTTAACACTCTCTGAGTAGCAAATATGCAGTGTTCAACGCCGTGTAGTTCCGCCTATACGTTGTCTGTCAGTCACCTAATAACTTATAAACTATGAATGAAAACGAGGATATCAAGACTGTTATTAAGATCGATCTCAGTTAAAAGCGGTTTATAAATACGATCTTTAGTCACGGAAAATGTTTATATAAATATAGATAGTAGATATCTACGTTCATAAATAAAATCTGTAACTTTTAATGACGTCATTACGTAGTTGTTTCTTCTATAGAGTTTATATAAAATGTGTATAGTATGAAACACAGCACGCTCGTTGTTTTCCTTTTCACATATATTTACTGTACCTACTTGTACGGGCACAAAGTGTGACTGTAAACGCGACTGGTTGTGGATTCGATCCCGACTCGAGCAAATGAAATATTTATTTAAATTTATATTTTAATTCCTTTGTCTTGGTGTCGAGGCAAAGCACGGCGTTGAGGTCCGCCACTCTGCCGCCGCCTGCTTCGAGAATTCTATAGAAACTCGAAAACCGAGTGTCTTACCACTATGTTCTCTTTGCCTACCCTGCTGTGTACGGGATACAGCGTGAAGCTGACTTAATTAGATTTTTCGATTTTTAATCCTTTTGTTGCTGATTTGCTTAAAAAATTCAGGAAATCTAATAGCGCTCTCCTACATTCCAAAAGAAATTTTAGATTTTGTGAGAAATCACGTTCATACATACGATACGTCGATTTCTGCTTGTGTTTTTCTGTTCATCCAAAATCTTAAGCCAGAAGTTGTGTTGTTTAATTTCTCATAAGCAAGAACTAATAGGGCCTAGTGTTAAGACACTCTATTCTCATCAAAACACTTCTATTCCCCACTTTTCTCCGACTTCTTCTGAAGGTATTGCGTGGCAGAACTCAGCGTCGCTTTACCTCATTAGTCGTAATGAGAGCGAAGAAATTAAATATTTCTTTTACTCGAGTGACAATCGCACCCACAACCTGTCGCGTTTGCAGTCGCACGTTTGTGCTTCGGCGCCACGACTGGCCTCGAATGTTATAAAGTTGTAACTAAAAAGTAGTGATTGTATCGCTCAAGAAATTTATTTAGTTTTACTTCAATGTTTTTTATATGAGTTACTAGCTTTTCATATTTTTTCGAATAAAAACTTGTTTTAGGGTCCCGTACCTTCTATGGAAAAAGAAATCTTCAAAAGGTCACTTTGTTGCCCGTCTGTCTGTAAAGAGAAAAAAAACCCGTTTATCTCAGGAACGCTTAGTGACATCGAGTTGAAATTTAAACCATATACTCAGATCTACGGCCCATGATTTCCTAAACCAAAAACCGTATATCTTCATTTAACTTTAAAAAGATATGGCTTACATCGCAAAAACCGCATATTTCGACACTATAAAGGGAAAACAACACAAGCTAGCATCTATAGGTAGTACTAGTTTAGGAAAAATATCTGAAAACTATATATTTGTGGTTGAATACCAAAAAACCATAACCTTAAAAGGGGGGCAAAATTTGGTATTAAAGCCTCTCGTTACAAGTGAGGGATCAGATAATAAGGCTCTGACTAGGGTAGGCTTGAATATCAGAAAAAGCTTGAGACCTCCAATCCTTGTACTGACGAGTGCGGCTCGTGCATTTTTTTAAAAAAGGTTTTATTCTTTTTAACTTCAAGATATATTACGCACGCAGCAGGGTATGCAGAGGGAATTTGGGAAACTAGTGTTAAGACTCCGTTCTCACTAAAACTACCGCTTTTCATTTTCCACTGAATTCCAAAAGCATTGCCTGTTGAGCGGTGCTGAATGCGGCACTTTGCCTGCTTACTAGAGCCGAGAAATGAAATATTTCATTTCTTTAAGTGGAAATCGAACCCACAACCTGTCATGTATACAGTAACACGCCCATATACCTATATACCACGACTGGCACTATAATATATTGTTGGCTATAACCATATCAACTTTACCCTTTAATTAAAGCTATCGATAGCTTTTCTTTTATTCATTTTATCTTTATATTATTTATAAAAGTGAACCAAAAAGGGTTATTTCAATACTCAAATTATAGGGCGTTATCACATATTTTACTATAATTCTGTGTAATACGTCTACATGCTATTATTAAGGAATTGAGGGTTATTTTATAAATTGTTGTTAGTAATTTTCCTAATATAAAATTTCATTTCGGTTTCAGTCGTTTTTATGTATATTTAATATGTACCTATATATTTTTGGTACATCGCGGCCAAGTGCGATGTATGTAGCGATATTTTCATTTCTAAACGTTAATTCGACAATGTGTGGCATTAAGTTCCGTGACTGAACACGCAGTGTTTCGAATTCGTGCGGGAAGTGTAAAATGGAGTATCTTAACACTATTTTTTTACATTTTTTAAGTGTTATTCCACATTTAGGAAAAATTTATTTTAAGAAAAATACTTATTTTCCAAATAAGTATTTTTCTGTATGAAAATTTAACGTAGCGGGACTCGAATCCGCGCCTCCTGGAAACCGACCAGGTTTCTAGGAGGCGCGGGTCCCGCTACGTTGAAATTTTTATACGTTTTCCAAATAAGTATCTTAACACTATGTTCTGTCTACCAACTTCGTTTAAGCTAAGAACAGTTTTTTTTTTATTTTACGTATATCTCCTTCCTTATACTGGATGTGGATTGTGGAGATGTAACCTAAATTTATGATGTCTTGACTTAATTTTTTAGCTGTATCCCACACATAGCAGGCTAGGCAGATAGAACCTGGGAACCTAGTGTTAGGACACTTCATTCCCCCTAAGATCACATCACATTACACTTTCGTGTAACCGTGTGTTTCCGTGGTTCCGATTAGTCTCATTCAACGGAAACCGTCGTACTTATTGTCGAACACATGAGCCCCTTCGCCACGGTGACCTCAATTCTAATACATATTAATTTAACTTATTAATTAATAAACAAATTATAGATTTGTTTAATTGATTTATTATTGCCAATATATTATTAATAAAATGACTCCGCCCATTATTATATTACGACTTACTAGAAAATAAAAATAAAAATATTACACAATTTATATTTGGTTTTTGTACAATCATTTCCAAATATTCACTTCAAATTTATTTCGATTGCAAAATTCGGTAGAGAAATCAAAGAACAAATGGCAACTGACTGCATCCAGTGTTCGTTCAATCGAATGGGAAACTTAAATCTGATAAAAGATACCATGCTTGTGTTATTTGAAATTTTCTTCTTGTATTGGTGTAGTCATGTATTTTGAGTTTGGCATGTCAAAATAATATATTTTCTATAGGCCATCCGGCCCCGGGTTACTTACTGAAAACGTGACGATTGTGGGTTCGATTCCTATTGGGAGAAATGTTTTTTTTTTCATTTCATGGCGATGGTAAAAAATGTAAGTACCTTTGCATTTGTTCCCTCTACTAATAAAAAAATCTCTCATTTCATATAAATTCCAGGCAGGGCAAAAGTCTTTGTCACTTCAGATCATTTCGTTCGCTACTCTTCCCTAAAATAGGGAGTTCTGCATGATTAGTGGAAAAAACAGCGAAACACCAAAAGCAAATATAAAAGTCGGAAATCTGAGACACTAAGCCTAGCCTAGTCACTATTATTTTAAAATTATTTTTACTTGTAACTAATACTAGTGGCAGTCCATCACTTCGCTTACGTGCACTTTATTCGTCACGACCATGAAAATTGTAATCCCCTTTAATATACTGATGCTAATTTTCTTATATTCTGCTCATAACAGTAGGCAGAAAACCTGGGAATCTAGTGTTAAGACACTTCTTTCTCCATTAAGATAATCCGTTCCCCACCTTCCGCCGAATTCTTGAGGCATGAGTTCAATGACATAACTTAACACCGCGCTTTACCTCGTTTCCAAAATGAGGAAATGAAAATATTCAATATTTCATGATATATATGGGATTTTGAACAGATTTTCAAGGAGGACGCTATCTCTTATTACATTTTAACCCTGGGACTCGACCCGATGAGCAAAACTGATTTGCTTATACAATACAACGTTATTATGCTTTGTAATACGAATGTGGGATTGAAATCGTATTTCTTGTCTGGAAATCATAAAGGTTATAATATAATAATTGATTAGTTTGTATCTTTACATACAGAAAATATTAATAAAAAATATATACCGCGGGGGCGCACACGTGTTACTACAAACGACACAAGGTTATGGATTTGATTTCCATTCAAGGAAATTATTTTAGTTTCTACCACTCAACACGCAATGTCTCCAGAATTCCGCGTGGGGAACGGTAATATCTTAATAGCAACGGATTGTCTCAACTCTAGGTTTCCAGATTCCATCTGCCTATCCTGCGTACCCTGCTAAAAATATGATATCTATGTAAATGTTTTATTAATAAGTTAACACTAGCGCATCTTGAGAAGCATTAGCCTTATATCGGTATAATTTGTTCTTACCTACGCGACGCCGTATCGGATGCATTCCCACGGGATTCAACTGAATTTGTCCCGAATTATTGATGTGTGCGCTTCAAACTCCCAGTGAAAATGTAGACAGTGGCCCGACAGCGTCCTATGTGGGGAGATTTTGTAGGAAGTTTGAGTGCAATTGGGAATGGAGATGGTAGTGGAACGTTTTTATCGCTTACTACTTGGAAATGCAAACTTATTTTGAATTTGGGTTGGTTTGGTTTTGGAGATTTGGTTTTTAATTGCTATTTTTAAAGGCGGTAATTTTATAGGATCTCTCATGTATAACACACTTTAAGCCTTTAAAGGTTTCCAGCACGATAGATAAATAGGCGGTAAATGCTTAGGCAGAACGGACTCCTTTTGAATGAAATACATTTCCACTAACAAAGAGTTGTGTATTTTGTAATTAGTCCACTACGCCCCCCTAGAACTGACCGAGTTAATTTCAACACGCTTCCCGCACGTTCTGTCCTTTCCGTCATTTAATTTTTTGGTGGAAATAGTAGTATGCAGTTTACTTTTGCGAGTCCTTAATGGACTTCCTGTCATGATAGAAACCGGGCTTTACCTTTTTTTAGGTTATTTCTTTGATAACAAAAACAAACCCACAGGTAAGTGCTAGTCTTTATTAAGGCCTTTATTTTGCGTATTGCTATATTCCCATTACATCAGTAGGCTTAGTGATCAACTACAAAGACAAGGAATTTATTTTACTCAAATCTTAATTAGACTATAATGAGATTTTCTCTACATGGCAACATTGTTCTATAATACTTACAACAAATATAGAATCTTAACACCAAATTCCCAGGTTCCTTCTGCCTACCCTGGTATATGTCATATATAGTGTGAAATTAAAAAAAGAAAGATAATAATAGCTATATATATAATCAAAATCGAATCGGACTATGATCCCAAAAATTGATTCGATCCACAACAATATTCATAGAAAATGAAATTGAAAAATTCCATTAAAAACAACATAGACAATCTAACGTGACTCCACGCTACTTCCACCTACAGTCCCGTAATCCCTCTAGGTTTCGAATAGAATCCGTCCATTTGGTGCGATGGCTTCGAATTATTAATGCTCCCAAATGCTATTTGCACCTTATCCACGATCCAGTCGGAAAAGTTTCAGCGAAATTGAACAAAATTGATTTCACTTCGGCAATTGAATATAATATTCATGCAGTGAATTCGTTACGGGCCCGATGACATATCAACTTGCCGGGCGGCGTGTTTGTTGACCAATATTGGTTTCACTTAATTGTTTATACATTGTTAAGTAGTTAACTAAAATGTGGACTATTTGTCGCTTTCACTTAATAAAACCAGGACAATTTGTAAGTAAATGAAACTTACATTTATTTCACCAATATATATATTTTTTAATGTAAAATAGCTTACTTTTTGCTTTTGTTTCTATTTTAAACCCAATATATCTTTCTCCTTAAAAATCGAAAAACTATATCTCTATACACGCTGCATAACATTTGTCCATAAATAAATCTGTGTGCAAATAAAACGAAAACTCACTTTATCACTCTCGGAACATTACGTTCATTCTCTTTATCCGCGACCGGCCTATCTTTGAAAGCGAAATCCGACAGAATAAATCCTGAAGGCATCCAGCACCCATGAATAATGCAGAGCTGGAGGTGCGACACATTAAAACCTCATTGCTCCATGAGAGTAGGGAGTGCTCGTAATAAGCGTCAGATCGAAACTGATCGATCGTTAATCGCGGGTCAACCGGATATTAGAACGTTGTTTGATGGTTTTACATAAATTTTATGATGTGACACCTTCAGTGGAATTTGTTGGATTGTGTTTTAATATTTTTTTTTGTTTTAATATTGGTACGATTAAATATTTTATGATTTTTCTGCAGACGATATAGCATTCAGCATTCCAAATACTTAAAGAAATATTCTACTCTGAGCAAATATTTTTTTAGATTTAAAAAAAATCTGTTCTTATCTTTGAATAAGGCGTACCGAACGTGCCAGTTGAACACTGATCACTTCGCCAATATCACTTCGTATGGACACACACGCGTGGAGGAGGAAAGTTCCAAAAAACTCAAATCTAAAATGACAACCTACCGTGTAACATATTGACAATGTCAATTTCACGCGAACTTTCTTTACCATAAATCATTTCACAAACTTTTAAATTGCACGGAACTTAGCTGAGGTTATTAGCTATTGAATAATTCATGTAGGTACGCCCTGCGTATAGATGTGTTCTTATTTTTAATTTTATGTTCAAAATTTTGCACTGTAAAAGAGGAAGTGAAAGTTCACTCCGTTTTATATTTTATTATATCCAACAAAACTCTTACCTATTTTTGGGTATATTGTCAATATTTTACTCTTTTCTATACCCTTTACCATTATAGCTTATAACTTCCGTGTATTCTCAGATTTTTCGGACAAAAATAGGAACTGACTAGGGTTTTTTTTATCCCAAATACATATTTATAAAGTCAAAATTAAAATTTATCAGCTTGATTCAATTATCAAGAGCTTGCTACAATTTTATTTTTCCATAAGGTGATCTAATTCTCTCTTTTATTCACGACTACATAGGTAAAAAAGTCGAGGTCTCCGATTTTGGTTATTTTTTAATATAAATTAAATCAGCTTCACGCTTTATCCTGCCCACAGCAGGATAGGCAGAGGCAACCTAGTGTTAAGGCACTCCGTTCCCCACTTTCCGCCAAGTTCTTGTGGCATTGCGTGTTGAGTGGCGGAACTCACGGCCAAGCTTCGCCTCTACACTAGAGAGAAGAAATGAAAATATCACACAGTCACGAGAAAACGTGTAATTATTTTTTATAAACTTCAATATGAATAAAGTAGTGACCCACAGGCAAGAGCGTGAGACTGTAAATACGACAGGTTGTGGCTTCGATTCTCACTCGAGCATCTGGAATATTTAATATTACAATTTCCTCGCTCGGCGTCGAGTTCTGCCTATCAATACCCAATGTCTCCAGAATTTGGCAAAAGGTATGGAGCGGAGTGTCTTAACACTAGGTTCCCTCTGCCTACCCTGCTAAAAAAGCATGAATAAAATATGACTACACTATGTGAGAAATAAATTGAATTTTCGTCTACCAAGGAATATATTACGGCCAGAAACATGCGATGTGCGATATCTACTTATCATATTCGATCAATGGGACAGTATGTAAATATACACCATGTTGTAATTAAACTTACAGATCACTATACGTCCCTCAAGACATTATATACAAATATAAGTTATCCTGAAGTTGAGTATCAAACTTGATTGATGGTGCACTTGACTTAAGAATACATGATTGTTAAGGTTCATCTATAGGTTATATAAAGCATTTCTCCTGACTGTCTGACAGTCAGCGTATAGCGAAAACTGTGCGGCGTAGAATATTGAAAATTGGGGGGTGTAAGGTAGCCACTAAAAAAGTCTGAAATTCTTACGGGAACTGGGGAAACTGGATACGATAATACGATTACGTGATAATGTCCACGAAAACAAAACTGCGAGTAGTAGACAACAAAATTAACTCCATTCTTCACTTATTATTTTCACTTCTTGTTAAGCAGACGAAATCTTAAAAGCATTTTGAGACACAGACAACTTAATAAAAATAATTTCTTGCTTGTTCATATATATCGTCTGATTTTCTTATATATTGTTTAACAATATGAAGACATCCACACTTATTGACAATTTATTTATTACAGTACAAAAATTTACATCAACAAAAACCTCATACTCTTTGATTAATAACCAATATCAAAGATGAAAGTACAGAGCTGCCATAGCAAGACTTAGTAGTATTATTGGTGCATATATCAAAGTAGTCGTCTTCTCCTATTTCCGTAAGAATTTCGAGAAATCTTCGCTAAGTAAAACTTTACTAAATCTCACTGTGCATTGTGTGTCAACTAGGGAGTACAACTAGATCAATACATCAATATTCACCCCTTAAGTCCATATACCAGATTAATTGTCATGACGCGTGAAACCGACCCCTGATTGATGACACCCTCGACACCGCTGAGCTTATTTGTCATAATTTGACGATAATGTCGTTATGCCGATCACGTTATCCATGTCAGGTAAACATTAATGATACACGGTTCACGCATTTACTTTGATAGATTATGGTGTTAATATAGTTGTATGCATGTAGATATATATATATTTTTTAACGCTGTTTTCCACTTTTAGCAGGGTAAGCATGGGAACTCTAGTGTTGAGTTAAGGCACTTAGCTTCCCGTTTACTGTAAAATCTTACAGACATTGCATGTCGATTGGCGAAACTCACCGCCGCATTTTGTCTTATTACCAGACCAATGAAATAAAAATTAATAATTTAGTCGAGTGGAAATTTACTCATCATACTTATATAAAAATTATTAAAAAAAAATAATCGTTTTTTTTTCGCAAATCTAGAGACCGTAAAGAACAAGAAGGCGAAATAAAAACGAATTATCTTGAAAAATAATTACATTTTATTGTTTCAGATTCAAGAAACGTTATATTTACGATTGTCAGTCAACCAGAGCCATATCATGCCAGTGTTGCAACTCGCCTCAAACACGACATACAGAACCAAGTTTTTGGATTAGAAAAGGTATATTTTATATAAAAAAACTGATTTTATTTAAAAGTCGGTAGTTTTTACTGTGTGTATTTATATTTTGTTAAAATAGGTTTATGTTTCTAAAACACAGGATTTGTGACCGTCGTGGGGCAGGGGCATAAGCGTGCGACTATAAACGTGACGGTTGTGGGTTCGATTTCCATTGGAAAGATTGACATATATAATATATATATTTTTTATTTTGGTAAGGAGAAGCGCGTTGATCGCCACTCAACTCGCAATGCCTCAAGAGTGAGGAACCAAAGTGTCTTAATGGGTTCACACTAGGTTCCAAAGTCCTACCCTAACCTGTTAAGTGCGGGATACAACGTGAAATAAAATTATATGATAATATGATTTCATCATTTTAAGTACATTAATCATAATATTCCGTACTTCTAAAAGTCATGCTAGTCCCGTTTTCTTACGACCATTTAAAATTCTATCAACTTTATTAACTTAGTTCCTACATTTTGGTGAATTTGTCCAACTGTCACAATGTTCGTTTATTATTCACTTCACTAAAACTGTCACCAGAACGGTGTAGGGTTGTTACAATATTTAACTATCGTATAATTTATTTATTATAAATTATAAATTTCTCTTTGGGTAGGTAAGGGGGACCTAGTGTTAAGACACTTCGTTAAACACTTTCCGCCGAGTTCTAGAGGCAATGCGTGCTGAGTGGCGGGACTCAATGCCGCGCTTTGTCTCGACACTAGAGCGAATAAATTAAAATATAAAAGTAAACAAGTGTTTCCCCGCTGTGGGATTTACACACAGCAGGGTTCGATGTTGGCACTGTATGCCGACGACATTATACACCTCAAAGCACGCCGCCGTCAAGCTCCAGCGCGCACTTGACATGATGCTTGGTTGGCTATCGGAGTGGAGTCACCCACAGCGTGCCCAAGAACCAGATGATCTTGTTTGGAAACCGCCTGAACCGCCTGTGAGCAGGTCTCCTGGACACCCACCATGACCTACCTCGGGGTAACCATGGACAGGAATTTAAATATGACCAGGCAGATGACAAAAGCGCCAACGCTGCAAAACTACTTCGCTCCATCCAGACATATCGGATTACCTGCATCTGCAGAACATTAGACAGAAAGCTCCTTCCAAGGGACATCCTCACGTCTCCCAACTCCGACTCCTGAGCAGCTTCCTCGGTCGCTGGACGAATCTCACGGGAAATTGGGTCTCACCGGGCTGGGCTGATCGCCAAGGAGGCATTTTGCTCATCCTCCCCCTTCGCTATCTAAATTGCCAACCCTTCAAAAAGCAAATTCCGGTTACCAGAGTGAGGAAATGAAAATACTAAATAAATTATTTTCTCGAGTAGGGATCTGAGTGGGAAGCAGGAACCTAGTGTTCAGATACTGCATTCTCATTAAGACCCTCCCGTTCCCCGTTTCCCGTCAAATTCTTCACTCAACCGTAAAAAAATATACTGTTATATATGTTATTGAGAAAATTCAGTAATACTTTCCTCAATTCCTAGTAAAACACGTTTTATTGTGGACTTGTGGTATTCGTGTACAGTTGTACACATATCGCATTACTTTACTCAAATAAAGCCTCTCCAAGATAACTGTTTGCGAGTTTTATATTTTCCACGGTATAATATTTCCAATTAAAATTTTCATATTCTTCTTTATTTCTGTGTATATATTTAATATACTTTTGATGAATTTTTTATTAATACTTTGTTTATTAATACTTTTTTGTTCTTCTTTTTTTCTGGCGAGGCAAACAGCGATGTTGTGTTATACCACTTAATACATAATGTTTTGAAAATTGGGCGGAAAGGTTTGACAAATTGCTATCTGCCTAAAGACGTCTCAGCCCTAAAAACGCACAGTTTTTGTATGTTTTTTTATATAGCTTCACGATGTATCCCGCATATAGCATAGCAGGTAGAGGGATCCCACTGTCAAGACACTACGTTCCCCATTTTCCGTCGAATTATCGGGGGAGTAACGAGTAATGTAACACCAGACCAATAATATTAAATTTTCAGTCCTCAGAGTGAAGAGAAATCAACCTACAACCGTCGAACTTACGTTACAATCGCGCTTGCACTTCGCCGCGACGGCTAGTTTTGGCCTCCTTTTTATATTTTTAATAAGTTAATTTACACATTTTACAATATTTCCTAGCGTCAACCAATAATCCACATAACCCACGAAGACTTTCCACTACCCGGTGCTTGGACTATAATACCATTGCTGAAGCCGCTAGTGTCCAAATACAAGGCAAATAATGATATTCGATGGATTCTATTTGTGGAACCCCATACAGCAGTACGTTGTACCAAACTTTTTGAAGCCTTGGCGTCGGCGGACGAGCATGTTGGTAACTTTGCTTTGATATACGTATTTTTGAGAATTTTTAGATTTTTTTCTAAATATAAGGTTACGGTTTTTGTTTTCTTTTTTTTGTTGGATTGTTTTTTTTAAATTTGTTGTTAGAAAAATATTTTATAATTTTTTTGGTTTGGAGAATGATCTAATACTTTCTTTACTTTATTATCAATGATCTCACTGGTTTTAATTTTATTTTTATTCTTCTAAATGTCGATTTATATTTGTTTGGTTTTACCCTAAATACCCCTTCAGCTATTTTAACTATTGTTCAGGACATTACTTTAAAATGTCGTGTTTGCTATATATATGAAAATCAAAATAGTTTTTTCCTTAAGACGAAAGTATAGGACAGACTTCCCTATCCCACACAATAAGGACGTGTATCATAAAATAAACATTTCTAGAACATATTTCAGGATACAATGTGGATAGGATACCCGTTAAGTGACGACGAGCCCACTATCATACACCACTTTGCCTACTACGAGGATTTAGAAGAGGATGGTGGTTTCGTCTATCCTCATTTTGCCAGCGGTTTTGCTATGAGGATAGATTTGATGGATAGGTAAATTGACTATTGAATTGACATTGACTAGTTTCGTTAAGTAGATTTTAAGCACACAGTTGTAATTTGTTTATATTTTCCTGCCAATTTAAAAATATTTAGTATTCTACATTTATGGAGATTGATACTTGAACAATTATTTACTAATCTGCATAATATTTATGGTGCATTCAGGTAATTCGGAAGAGCGGATATTTTTAATATTTGATTTTACGAACCAAACATAGCAGACCATGGAGGCCAGTCGTGGCGCAGCGGGACGAGGTGTGACTGTAAAACTGACTGGTTGTGGGTTCGATCCCCACTCGAGGAGATGAAATATTTACTTAAATTTATATTCCCATTTCTTCGCTCTGGTGTCGAGGTTAAGGGCGGCGTTGAGTTCTGCCACTCAACACGCAATGTTTCCAGAATTCGGCAGAAAGTGGGGAACGGAGTGTCTTAACACTAGGTTCCCTCTGCCTACCCTGCTGTGTGCGGGATACAGCGTGAAGCTGATTTTAAACATAGCAGTACTTTAGCATCACTTAGTATCCCGGTCTTCGGAATCATCCTAACACTTTTTAAATAACATAAAAATCCTGGTCATCAGGCTACTCAACCAAATAGAAAATGATGAGATCAAATTGGAAGCAGATTTCTCAATCGACCCAGCGTTTGAACTGGCGCAGCTAGTGTACGGTAGCAAAGACAATCCGGGACCTTTACTAACACCGGACTTGAGTTTTTGTGTGGTTTCCGGAGATAATTGTGCGACGTATCCTCGTCAGTTTGATATATGCGTGAGTTTTTTGCATGCTTCGTTCTTGTTTTCTAATTTCTGTCCTGCTTGTTTATCGCAATATGCTATGGTTTTTGGCCTCACGCTGTATCCCGCTTGTATATGACAGAGTAGGTAGGTAGGAGAGACCCTGAGAAACAAGTGCCTCTGCTAAGACATTTCCGTTCTTCACTTTCCACCGAATTTTGGAGGCATTGCATGTGCTTGGTATTGCGTGCGACTGGAAACGCGACAGGTTGTGGATTCGATATCCACTTGAGGAAATGAAATATTTTTCCATTTCCTCGCTCTGGTTACGAGTTAAAGCGCAGCATTGAGTTCCACAACTCAACGCATAATTAATTGAAAATTGTGCGAAAAGTTGGAGACGTAGTGTCGGAACACTAGGGTCCCACTGTTTATCTCGCTGTGTGCGGGTTACAGCATGGAACTAAAAACACAAAAAAGAAAATAAAATCTATTTTTTTCTTAATGAAAATAAGAAAAATGTTAGTACATTTTCATTCGCAGGTTTAGCGCCGAGCTCTAATGTTGATAAAAATGTAGAGACGTTTTGAATTTCAATTTGGTCCTAAGCTTCTTAAACGTAACCTAAAAGTTTCAACGGTGAAAAACTTTTGCATTTTATTCAAATTACTGTGTTTATTAGTTTTAAAATTTTCACCAATAAGGTGTGTAATAGAACATATATGTATATAGAAAGGCCAGTCGTGGCGCAGTGGCACGAAGTGTGACTGTCAAACCGACTGGATGTGGGTTCGGAAAGTAATAATGGAAATAAATTTTACAATAATATTTTTTAAATTCTATATTACTTATCATGTTTTGCATAACATTGTAAAATGTATACCGCATAAAAAAATGTAAAAGTATACCTATGTATGTACTCGGAACTATTAGGGGACACGTGTTGTTTGAGTTTCCAACCTTACGATCATTATTCATTTGAAAAGTATCAAACCGTTTCTCAGAGGGACAGTGTCTTACTTAAGTTCTTACTACACCTAAGATGGTTTTGGGTTCGACTACCATTTGAAGTCATTTTAATATTCACGATCTTCATACCTTGTCTCACATACTCGTATACCCGGTTGGCAGAGAAAATCTAGTATTAAGACACTCCGTTCTCCACTTTCTGTCCGTATTTTAAACAATACAATTCAAATTATTTAAAATAACGCCGTTTATATATAAATTTCAATCTGTACAGGGTAATCCAATCCCAGAGCATACGATTTTCTTCGCAGTGAAGACATGGAGTGGCTTCCACTCGACTAGAGCCAAAGTGGTGAAGAAAACTTGGGGCAAACAAGTGACACATTTGCAATTCTTTAGCGATGTGGCTGGTGAGCTTATATTGTTTTTAAATTGTACCTTGGGCTGTTCTTTTTTTTTAATTATATTACGTTTTGTAATCCAAGGTTGTGGTGGGTTCAACACTGAAACGGCGTAAATGTTTGCGTTCATGACATAATGTGTTGAGAAGCGAAACTCGTATCCGTGCTTCGTCTTATCACCAGAGCGGGGAAAATGAAAATAATGACCCTTAAATATTCACTCTGGAATGCAGGACTGTCAGGTTCAATCGAAAGAGAAAACAAAAAAAAATCTTACAGAGAATATTGTAAAAATACATAACCGAAAATAGATTTCGCGTCAAATATATCTTCATATAGGTGAATATATACAAAAATATATTTTCAATTTCCGCTGCACAAATCGTAGCTGGCCCCAATATCCTACTTCATATTCAAAACACATTAAGCACACATTAATTTCAAGCAAACTCCATAATTTATAAGCAAACAGATAAATATTATCCAAACTTTTCCTCTCTATAATAAATAGTATTGGGATGATAATATGAAATTGGCTTATGTCGGTACTTTCAATGGGTCTTTTGTAAAAGTTCTCCCACTTCAACTAGTTGGTGGTTCCAGCTATCGTTAGTAATATCTATTGTGAAATTTGCCAATTTTTTCTAATCGATTGTGAAACATATATATTTGCTCTGTGTTTCTTCGTGTAGCTTAATTAATAGTAGCTCTGTTAGTTAATATAGCAATATTAAAGAAAGTGAAGAAAAGAGTGAACTAATTACATCTTTTATCTTTTTGATCTTCGCGATTTTCACACATTTATGTTGGAAATGTTGAGTTCCAAAATATATAAATACTCGCGACGCTACGCGATATATCCCATTACAGAGTGTAAATGAAAAACTTATCCTGAATCATGAAAAAAAAATAAAGTCGTTCAAAACATACAAGTCAGTAAAATACAGACGAGCGGATATTTGTTGTTGTTATTATGTTAATTTGCTTCTATTGAGAACGTTTGTTTCGAAAAAACTTTGAATATAATACCACAATATCGACAGTATTTTAACTCTGTGAAAATATTTCAAAGCGCATCATTATTTCCCAGTTTAGATTTTTTTGACGTTAGGTAAACCTATAGGTTGTTAAATAGTTTACGTTGTTTTAAATTGGGTTAACTAATTAGGACTAATATTTGTTGAAGCCATTGTGACGCAGTGGGACAAAGTTTGACTGTAAATGAAATGGTTGTGGTTCGGTCTTTAATTAGGGGAACGTGTAAATTATTTACATACCGCAAGCAGGAAACTAAATTCCTGTGTAAAACACTCCGTTCTTCAATTTGCGTCCAATTTTCGAGATATTGAACTCTGGGTGATAGAACTCAACACTGCACTTAAAATAACTGTCGTGGCGTAATTGGGACAGTTTCAATTGTATATTTGAATATTTTGAATCCGCTTTAGGTCTACTCGTCAGTTGAATAGTTGCAAACATTGAGGAAGACAGATTGCTGTATGATCAGAGTCGATAGACGACGGAAGACATTAGACCATCATAGATCATCATCATTTCTGTTACAGACTTTGAGTGCTTAGTGTATATATTGTTAAGCTAAGCCCCCCCCTAAGCTCTGGCAAGACGAAGTGGTTTCCGCCTTTAGACATTACGGTGTCTCGAAAACTTTGGCGGAAAGTGGACGTGATAAAATTTTAGACCATAAAACAATCTTAGGCAATTCGTTGGATGTACAGCCTAAAAGAAATACAATGGCCCTAGGACTATTTGTAGAAGACGCGGGCTTAATTTTTGTTTATCGAAATTTTAAGATGTTGTCGGTAATATTTAACGCCCTATTCAGATTTGATTATGATGTGTATTTTCTATAGATCCAAATCTTCCATCCATCGACATTGGAGTGCCAAACACTAAAACGGGCCATTGTTTGAAAACTGTCACTATTTTAAAGGAAGTTGTCAAGAGGATTGAGAAGTTGCCCAATATTAAATGGATATTATTGGCAGATGATGATACTATTTTGGGGTAAGTTGTGATAACTTTTGTTTATACTTACTAAGAAATATTAAGATAATAATATAGTATTTTCATTTTTTTTATTACTTGAATATACTGTTGCAGTTCACGGACTAATAGATTGGTCTATTGATATGGACAAAAATTGTATATATTTTTAAATTTCTTTAATCGAATTATCTATTTCTATCTTTAGATATATATATTTTTTTAATTTTTAAAGTGTTATTCCACACTTAGGAAAGAACCTGCCATAGTCGGTTTCCGGGAGGCGCGTGTTCGAGTCACGCTACGTTCAAATTTGATACGATTTCTAAATATAGGTGTAAGTCTTTGATGTGATGTTTGACAATTATAATTTCTTCCAGGATATGTCAATTGCCAATAATCATATGAAATGAGTAATATAATTAACTTTAGTTTATTTTTTATTTTTAAGAGTACAAAGGCTATGTGAAGTGTTGAGTTGTTATAGAGGAGGTTCTGACGTTACGATTCTCGGTGAAAGATATGGCTACGGATATGGAAAAAAAGAGACAGCGTCCAAAGGTGACATTTTTTATTTTATTAATTTTATTTTATTTAGTGCTTACTAGGTGTATTTATATTTATGTATTTTCCATTTCATCCTCATATCATTTGCTATTTGCTTCTCATTCTTACTAATATTATTGATGTAATCTTAGAATTATTGGACTGACTGACTATAAATGTAATGGTTTATATGCATAATATATGTCCTAGTAAAAGAAATGGTGGGTAGGGTTCAGCCATATATTATGTCTCTTAAACAGCCAACGTTTTCTACGTTGGTCAAACTTGTGTCAAAATTCTCCGTTCTCTATGCCATCAAAGTGGATTGGAGTGTTGTATGTAGGAAATACATGAAAGCTAAGGCTAAAAAATATACTATAATACAGACGCTAACTTTATATTAATATATATAAAAACGTTGAACACAAGTCTACATATACAACATATATTGGTGGTACTTGACAATACGAGATTGTGTGTATGGGTTTAAAGTCCAGAGTGCTCACCATTACAGCATTATTAAAATATCCCAATACATAGCGAGAATTCACTCCTCAGTCCCACGTCCGCCTCTCCGCCGCCGTGAGAGGCGGCGAGGCCAGTCATATCGCACGGCACGTACGCGCCTCGGCGCGGCGGGGCCCAATGGTCGCTCGTAATTTTTTCCTCTGGAGCGAGCTACACTTGCCCCTCTCAGCCAGGTGTCGCTGTTAAGACCATTCCAGGTCTACAGCGTTAAGTCCATTCGAAAAAAAACTAAAATGTATTTATCATATTACATTGATAAATGCATTCAGAAGAAAGTGACATAAATGTTGCTACAGCAACCTGTATAATCAAACATCAGTTCTGAATTGATTGACGAAATGTAGGCTACGACTACATAACGGGCGGCGGCGGCACGGCGCTGAGCGCGGGCGCGGCGCGCGCGCTGGCGGCGTGCGCGTGCGCGGCGCGCGGCGCGCCCGACGACATGGCGCTGGGCGCGTGCGCCGCGCACGTGCTGCGCGCGCCCCTCGCGCACTCGCCGCTGTTCCACCAGGTACGGGTTTCGCTTTATTCAGCATATTGTTGTTATAGGGATGCGTGGAGAGAACTTAGTGATAAGACGCTGCGTTCCAAAATTTAAGCTTCATTTTTGAGACATGATGAGATGTTGAATCGCGATTAACTCAACACAGCGGTTTGTTATCCAGAGTGTGAAAATGAAAATAATTGAATACACTCATTTTTCCGTACGAGGATCAAGCCCACGAGTTTCGTTTTTACAGTTGAACGCGGCACTAATGTGCCATGACGACAATTATTTAATTTATTTTTTTCCCGTTAACTGTAATATATCGATTATAATAATATGAACAACCAACAGGCGCGTCCACAAGACTACCCGCGCGAGGTGCTGGCACGCGACCGCCCCGTGTCCTTCCACCGCCACTCGTCGCCGGAGCCCGCGCGGTTGTACGCCGCCTGGTTCCAGCACGACGACCTCGCGCTGCGCAGGCACAGGAGAGACGAGCTGTAGACACCAGCTTAGTCACAAATTTAGAGACTCAATTCTCTGTTCGATCATTCGTCAGCTTTCGAAGTTGGTCTAATTGGTGGTTTACATTAAAAAGAAAATTAATATTATTTATATTGTGCGCGACGCTTTGTATTTACTATATTGAAATCCATGCCAAAAAGTCACAATTCAAAATCCAAAATTTCGTTATTTTTGTAGATTTGTAAACATTTTTATTATCAAAATGTACAACGGAAATAAGGAATCGTATTATCAAAATTGTTTTATGTTAAGCTGTCGCTAAATAAATTTATTTTGAACGAAGTGCGCCCACTCGTCTGTGACGTCACACCGCCCTGATAGTACAGACCGCGGGTTTAGTGTTTAAAAAAAATCTCGTATATAAGTTGGTTTTTATATGGAGAAAACATTTACATCGTATAAGGACAAAATACTGTTTGTATAATGTAAGCGATGCCCAGTAATAAGTACTATTAAGATGCGTCCTTCTCTCCAGGTCAGACGATGTGACGTCATAATTTTATTTTTACTCAACTTGGTCATTTTTTGTATTATTGCAGACATTTTTCGCAGTATTGTTTCATTGTACATATTCTTTTACTATTAAAAATATTGTGTGCAATCAAAGAAGTATACAATCTGAAAATTAAATCAGCTTCACGCTGTATCCCGCACACAGCAGGATAGGCAGAGGGAACCTAGTGTTACACTCTGTTCCCCATTTCAACTTAATTTTGCAGGTGTTGTTAGTCTTCTTAAATAAATAATTTGTGTAAAGTTTATTGATTGACTTATAGTTTCATATTATTGATGTATAAAAAGAAACGAATTTATAAGTCCTAGGCATTCCATATAAGTTATTATTATTTTTTAAATTTTAAACCATCTCAATGGAGTGAAAATCATCTGACTGTAAACTCGATGATTCATTTCTCATTTGGCTGAAATATTTATATTTTTTATTTCTTTCCTATGATAAGACAAAGCGTGACGTTGAGTTACGCATCTCAACAAGAGAAAATTGAGTAGAAAGTATATTTGCTTATGTTTTCTATAAGATTATAATTGTTATTATTGTTTTGTAAAAATCTGTTGGTTTATAAAAGTTTTTCTAAACTCTAATCATCGAATTATTAACTAAGTTTTAGAAGTATTAAAAACATATTATGTAACGTTACTATTATGTTGTATACATATCACTTTATGTAATAAATTTACTATATTTTCTTATAATATTTATTATTCATCGCCCCTTAAATCTAATTAATATTAATATATAATATATTATATTATGTATTGAGATTCTTTATCGATGCAATTTTTTATGGAACTCATGTAGCGACAAGAAAAACAAAGCGCGGGTTTTATTTAACGCGTAATGTCTTGATAATAAGGCGGCGCGTGGGGAACAGGTAGGTAACACAAGGTTCCCTCTGCCTTCCCTGCCACACGGGATGCAGAGAGAAGCTAATAAAAATAAAATAATCTTATACATACATATATTGGCACAGTGTATGTACCTCCATACATATCATAAGAAAAACTTGAAGTCTAGAGAGCTTGTACGTGTTATATTAGTGATTTAACATCTGATAATTTCTCTATATTAACTTAATTTTAGAACTACACTAATCTTTATTTTTTATAAAGTTACTTCACACATAGAAAAGAAAAATACTTACTAAGAAAACGTATCAAAAAATTATCTCTGGATAGCGGAAATTTGTAAAAATCTCCCTACAGAGAAGCTAACAACATAAATAAGATTTTATTTTATACATTCTCTTAAATAATATGTATATTAATCTTTAGTTTGTACAATTATACCTACATAGTTATATCAAGACGGTCTTGTGGCGCAGACGGATAATTACAGGAAATTCTATAAGCGCAGGTTCGATCCATATGTGGGAGAATGTAATTTGATTGTATTCTCCCAGATGTAAACGCTATGAACGCGACAGTTTTGAGTTTGATTCCTAATGGGGAGAAGGAAATATTTAATATTTCACATTTTTTCGCTCTGGTAAAGAGGCAAAATCGGAACTCGAAAGTTTCGCCACTCAACACGCAATTTCTAAAGAGTTCGGCGAAAACTGGGGAAATAATGGGAACGGAGTGTTTGCACTAGGTTCCTAAGTTCCCTTTGCAGTCTTAGTTGAAAAAAAAAAAAAATTATTACTCCTTTGCTCTAGTAATAAATATAAAGGGCGAATTTGTGTTTCAATATTCAACATTCAATGTTTAATATTGAAACACATAGCCTTTGTCTTCTAACTTAGCTAAATACATACAATACATACAATATATACATATACATACAATATATATATATATATATATATATATATATATATATATATATATATATATATATATAAAAGTATACCACGATGGTTGTGAGTTCCCTACTCGGGGGATCGATTCTGTTTCATTTCCCCGTTCTGGTGGACAAAGTTAAGTTTTGCCATTCAATACGATCTATTTAAAAAAATGTAGTGGTAATATAATCCTAGAAGGAACCTAGTATTACTAGGTTCCTTTTGTCTACTCTGTAATGCGGGAAAAAGTGTGAAGCTGCTTTTAAAATATTATTTCATAACAAATCTTATAACAGTTAAGTATAGAGCCATGTCCTAATTAATTAAACCCCAACTAATGGACGTATTGAGAGAGATGACTGGCGGAAACGATATAATAAAGGATGGCCTATCTTGATATAAATATTTGTTTCTTGAGTTAAAACTTAAATGGATATAATTTTATTTTTTAAAAGTATTTGTTAATTTATAAGTATAATATGTATCTGGCAGCACAGCAGGTTCAGCCCTACTATGGTGGATTCGATTCCCACTCGATGAAATTAATTATTTTATTATATTTTAATAATGCATTATGCACAGAAGCAACGATTGCACTTTAGGATTTGGCATTTAGGTAATTTAGGTAGTATAGGGGGACAATAACAAATTAATTTTTCAAATTTCTTCTGGGTCAGTGATGTTTCATTTTATCTCTTGAAGTCCAAGGACGCGGAATATATATTTTTAAATCTTAGCGTATATCATAGCATCCCTTTATTTTATAATTGAATTAAATATTTATTATAAAATTAATAAAATTATATTAGATACTAAGTAACTTATGACGTCGCCGGTTACTTGCACAGTCTTGGTCCAATTAGTAGTAGGTACATTCATACCGTTGTAAGTTTACCCTTATAAATGGTTTATAAAGTCAAGGGGTACAAGGTGTGACTGTAAAATCGACTGGTTGTGGGTTCGATCACCACTCGAGGAAATGAAATATTTATTTAAATTTATATTTTCATTTTTTCGCTCTGGCGTCGAGGCAAGGCGCGGCGTTGAGTTCCGCCACTCAACCCGCAATGCCTTCAGAGTTCGGTGGATAGTAGGCAACGGAGTGTCTCAACACTAGGTTCCGTCTGTCTACCCTTATACGCGTTATATTTAATAGATAATATATACGTGTTATATATTTTAACTTCACGCTATTCTATAACGCAAAAAACGGGGTAATCATAGGAAATCTAGTGTTAAGAAGTGTGTTTGTCGCTCCCCACTTTGTGTTGAATTCTGGAGAATGGACATTGGCGTAACTTGCACTACACCAGAGCGAAGTAATTAAAATATTAAATGCTCCATTTCTTCAAGTAGAAATCGAACCCACAACCTGTCGCGTTTACAGCTACACGTTTGTGGCTTCATAATTATTTCACAATATAGAAGCACACTATTGTATACACAAACCACGAAACAATATTAAAGAATACAGATAAAATAATAAAGAACGATATTAAATAATATAGATAAAATCATCTAAATAAAGATTCCTCATATAAATTAGTGGTAAAATGAATTTTGTGTAAGTTTTGGACAGTGTGTGTAATATTTTCCTAGTTATATCACAGTTTCATTTGGTCTTTGTGCTCTCAAACGAACGTAGTTTACATAGTATAAACTACTCTTTATCTCTGTTGTGGAGAATATAGACCTAATGATTGTGTTTAAAATATATGTAGAATAAGGTTTACTTTATTGTAAGTTTATAACATATTTATTACTTACGGTTGTGGGTTCGATTTCCATTAGTCGCTTTGGTAATGAGCCAAAACGGGGTAATGAGGTCTGCCACTGAACACACAATGCCCACAATGGGAGCTTATTAATTTTTCCATGAATTATCGAGGTTATGAGTGTCGAGTGGCGGAACCCAACGCTGCGCTCGCTAGAGCAAGTAAATATTAAATAGTTAATTCCTTCGAGTGACAATCGAACCCACAACCGTCGCACTTACAATCGTACGCTGTGCAACGACGGTCTTATAGGATTTTTTATTTCCCGCTCTGCTAGACAAAACACAACGTTGAGTTCTATGGGGAAAGCGACCTACCACTAGGTTCCCACTGCGTACCCTGATATATATAAAGCAAATCGTTTAAAATTGTTTATTAATTTAATTTCATTATACATAAATTGATTTCTACCCACATCCAAGTGTCAATAACCAACATTCCCCTAAAAGCCCCAGGGGCTTAGTGTGACATGCCCCATATTTATTCAAGCAAAGTTGCTAAGTTTCAAGCCTTAAGAGGGTCCTCCATTCATCATGCGTCACGCGATACTTCTCCTAAGTACGAACGAAAACTTGCATTTTTCATAGCGTTAACTTTTAAACATGGGTTTTCACTGAAAAAATAGCTTTATTTTGTACGTGAAAAGAGCTGTTTTTCTGTGAAACAAATATACATTACAGTCATATTATTTTTCTTCGGTCTGAGTATTCGATTGATGAACTTGTTGATTTAATAAATGGGGAATTTTGAAAATTTTACTTATCTGTTATTTTTGTTTATTTATCTTTATTTTTTGATTCGCCTATGTTTTCAAAGTATTACATAATTAAAGATCACGAGGCCAATTTGGCCAGAAACGAAAATATTTTTATTTAAAAGAAACCTCTTCTTTCTTGTCGCCATTCAGTCAGACTAAATAGTTACATAAAAATTTGTAAAACTTATGAAAGTATGATTTAATGTCTTAATGAGTCTAGAGCTTTATTTAGTTTCATAATAGAATGTATATTGTGAGAATCATGAAGAGCAATGTCAATTAAAGAATTACTAAAAATCTTCATTTAAATACTTCTTTATTTATTTTCTTATCAGTTTCACGGATCCACTGTAATTCAATAGATCCTACAGTGTAGACACGCCGATACCCACATTCCACACATTACGTGTAGATTGGCGAAACTCAACGCCGCAATTGAAACAAGCAACTGGAGCGGTGAAATAAAAATAACTGATTCTTAGACTACGAATCAAACCCACAACAATCGTTAACAGTCAAACGATATCCCATTGCACCACGACGACATTCTCTCTATTCTCACCTATTATTAATACTGTTCTATTACCAGTAGATATTGAAATAGAACGTAAGCAACCGCATACAATCGTACATCAACGTCCGCCGTATTACCTTTGAATATACTAGAATTAACCTAATGGAACCTGTCTGATGAAACATTAATCACTATACAAAGAAACAAAGATTATATTGTTCCCATTCGTATGGCGGCGTGTGGAGCTCGAGCTTAACTGTTGGTCAAATTAGGGCTTTTAATAATAGTATGTATATCTTTTGTTATGATGGAAAAGTTTAGGTTCATGGATATCATAATTTTTCGTTTCTCTCCACTTGTTAAGTTAAATTAAGTTCTATAAAAAGGGATGAAATTTGGGCAAAAAGTGAAGAATCAGGTATCTATCAGGTATCATGTGAAAATATAAAATCAAGATACCATACAATTAACATATACATACATTGGTTGGGCCAAGCAATCTGTTTTTGTTTCCCCCTTGGTCCTAATTTCCTCGCACTGGAGATGGATGACAAGTCGTGGCGTCGAATTCTGCCACTCCACACGCACTATCGAAAATAGGACAGTTCGTGAGGGACAGTGTCTCAAAACTAGGTTCAGTAATTCGGGATACAGCGTGTTGCTAAATAAAACCAATAATTTATGCATGTAAAAGGAAGTCCATTTAATTAACCATTAAATGTAATAAAAAATCTCATATATTTTACAAAATAAATGAAACAGTAGAAATGCAATCGTTGAAATAAAAAATAAATAAAAGAAAAAACAAACATCCATTTCGAGATAATTTGTAAGATCGTTGTGTGTTGAGAGCAAATCTTCCGGAAAGGCACTTTAATACAACACACGTTAACGGCGACCCTCATTCGCGATGGGGGTTTACTTCCGTTGAATTTTATATTGACTGAAAAGCTTTATTTGGTGTGAAGATTGTCTTAAAGCTTACAACATCTTCATATATGATTTGTTAGATAGATATAATAAATGGATCCAGCAAAAAGCAAGATAGGCATAGGGAACTTAGTTTTACGCAATTGTTCCAATTTTCCACCGAATTCTGGAGGCATTGCGTGTTCAGTAGCGTAACTCAACGCCGTGCTTTGCCTCTACACCAGAGCGAAGAAATCAAAACATTAAATATTCAATTTCGTCGAGCGGGAATTGAACTCACAACCTATCGCCTTTACAGTCACACTTTGTGCCCCTGCGCCACATCTGGCCGCAATATAATATATTTTTTTGTGTTTTATATATTCCCTTTGAAAATATTGCGTGGTGGATCTTCTAAGATTCAGCACACAATATATAACCAAATAAAGGAAACAATAATTATTTGACGTTAACTCGAGTTGAAATTGAACTTGGAACTATCATTTTTAACAAAACTTTAAATTCTCAAAAAAAAGAAAAGACTTCTTTGCTTAATTAACGAACTTAATTCCTACTTATATAACCATTTTTCCCAGTAGTATCTGATTCCACAAACCCACATCATTAACTGACAACATATATTAAAATTGTAGAGCCAAATAACGGAGTGTATGCGAGTGTTTTACCACTAGATCCTTACCTATCTTTTTAAACGCCAAAAATGAAGAAGAATATAAAATAAACTATAAAATCAACATGCACTATAAAATATGAAACTAAGACATAAAATATCTAACACTACAGTTCACGACAAACTTCTATTCGCCTGTGTTTGTGACGTGTCGTGGAGACGGGAGAAAATTCGGAGATGAGGCGCTCCGCTGGCTCTTTGAGCAAAAAGCAAATAAAAGGAAGGTTTCCGCGAAATCGTAAATCAAGCCACTCGGGCAGAGCGCTCGAGTGCGTTCCCATTGTATGACGATGACGGTATAACGTGGGTAGTACCCAGTTTAGTGCTCTCGATCGGACTATTATTTGGTTTTGTTGTACTGTATAGCTGAGTGTATGCTTGTTGTGCTTAAAGGATTAAAATTAGGAATATGTTTGGAATCGTTTGGCGCAGGGGCATAAAAGTGTGTCTGTAAACGCGAAGGTTGTGGGTTCGATTCCCATTTGAGAAAATCAAATATTTGATTTATATTTCTTCCCTTCTGTGACAAAGCAAAGCGCGGTGCCTCCTAAAATTGGGGAAAAGTGTGGAACTTAACACTAGGTTTTACGTTCTCTCTGCCTTCTCTGCTATGTGCAGGATATAGCATAAAGCGAAAATGCTTGTTTGTTTCCGGGCACTTTTGTCTATGAAACAGTAAAAAAATAAAAAAAAAAAGTGCCGCACTGCACGTTCACTATTCAAATACTTGCCTCCTTAAACGTAACGTAGGTTTAATAATGATTCTTATATCTTAAGTACGTCACTTTATTTGTGAAACGAAATAAAAATGAAGAACCGCATGGTTGAGGGGTTCAAATAATAGAAACGAACAGATGCCAGCCTGGGAGTTTCGAAATCCTTAATTCATCGTAGAAGTCACTGTGGCTTATTGACTCCATAGAGTGTTTGTTGGTTCGATGCCAACTTGGATCTATTTTTAATTTTCATGTCTCTAGCAGATAAAATGTGGTGTTGAGTTACAATATTTTTATAACTTAAAACCTCGAATGTGGGCGGAAAACAGAACAACAAACAAACGAAATGTCTTAGCACTAGGTTTCCAGGTTGCCTTTGTCTAATCTGCCATGTGTGGAATACAGCGTGAAACTACAAAAAAAAGAACAATGCTATGTTGTAAGTCGTTGTCTAGTTAGCTAAATAGTTAAATCAGCTTCCCGCTATATCCCGGACACAGCAGGGTAGGTAGACAGCACCTAGTGTTAAGACACTCCGTTCCCAACTTTCCGCCGAGTTCTGGAGGTATTGCATGCTGAGTGGCGGAACTCAACGCCGCGCTTTGCCGCGACGCCAGAGCGAAGAAATGAAAATATGTAAATAAATATTTAATTTCCTCGAGTGGGGATCGAACCCACAACCAGTCGATTTTACAGTCACACTTTGCGCCCCTGCGCTACGACTGACCGCTTGCAACTAGATAGTAACTACAATATAAAAATCTGTCGTCCCCAAAATGACAATGGGAACACGCCCGCGAGGTGATAGAATCGTGAACACTTATCAAAATATACATCGGCGGAGCTTTCGGTTCAAAGCTAAAAGCGATTACTGTAAATGCGTTCTAAAATATGTACCTTATTCTGCAATCTCGCCATATTTGCCATTTTGGAAGTGGAAGTGGAAGTGGAGGTGTTTGCTCTTATAAAAAGTCACTTTGAATCGAGAATATATTGGAGCTGAAAATTGTTGGATTATAAAACGTATAGACACTAGGTATGCTTGAATAAATAATGATACCTTCAATATGCAAGTTTATTAAAAGGATTTTTTTAATTTAAAAGAATCGTATATAAATACTTTGTTAAGTTTATCTAGAAAAGGCTATATTGAAAGTGAGTTGAAAGTGCGTTTAACCAAACATACTTTTCAGTTTTACATTATATTGTAAAGTTGAAAAGTATGTTTGGTTGAGCGCAATACGTCTTAGGAAGTGCTGAGTCAAATGGAAACATTTTTTGTTTTGGATAGTCCATCTCCTCATTGTTGAATGTTATAGGTTAAGTTACGTGAAGTTATCCATGGGTAGGCAGAGGTAACCTGGGAACCTAGTGTTAAGATCCCCGTACTTATTAAGACACCTCCGTGCCTCTTTTTCCGCCAAATACCAGAGTGGCGGAACTCAACGCTTTGCTTTGCCACGTCACCGCGAGCGAGGAAATAAAAACTTTAAATATTTAATTTCCTCGAGCGGAAATCACTTTTATTTATTTTCATTTGACCGCGCAAACCTGCTAAAGAAAGACAGCATATAAAATAAAAACACTCCGACAGCGAAAAGGAAAAATCACGCGGCCATTAGACCAACCCTCCTCAAGGAGGCAATTGACAAACAGAATTACGCTAATCCCAAACTTCATCTCAGCTCACGAGCGATGGCCCATCACAATAAATTGTTCAAAAATTACATAGCAAGTTTACGGGCGGGAAACAGAACACAGATATATAAAGGGTAATAAAAATAAATTGGACCCGCTGTAGAAGCAAGTATTGGAGTTATGCTGGTCCGATCGGCCTTGACTCCTCGAATTGGGTTATTATAGAGAATATTTTTATTTTTGTGTAATAATGTTGTACTATATTTTGAGTATATCTGTGGAGAGTTGAGAAAGAGATTTATCTAATAGCCTAATATTATATTATTATTATTTTTGTGAAATTGTGCATTTCGTTATATTAAAACCTGTTGGTATAACCGAGTTATTAGAGTTGGCGTTAGACCTACCTGCAATGAAATGTTTAAGTACAAAAATTACATTCAAAACAAAGAAAAGTTAAAAAGCATATACATTTTTAACTTTTTATGCATTTGTATTTATATGTGTATTATTCAATACAGAAAACGAGAACGGAGGTTCTAAGTAAACCTTTTCTCGTTTTTATCTTAGCTTCACTCCCCTTGACTTATAAAATAGCCCAAATAGCGGAAAATGATAAAAATCAAACTAATATACACCTATATAGTTATACATTATTTGAAGTATATAGGATTACTTCCACTAGTTCTTCCATAACCGGCTATCAAAAACATTCGAGTGCGGAAACATATCACAATAAAAGGATAAAATCGTCCCAATAATGTTTATAAAGGCATGAAAAAGGTCGCCGAGGGTTCAGTTATGTTTGATTTGTTTGTGGGAACCACCTCATAATATAGAGGATTTAAGATATTTTTATGTCTCACTCTATTGCGGAGTAAATTAGTGAAATGTAGTGTTTTTTTTAACTTCACGCCGTATACCACATGGGAGGGTAAACAGATAGAACCTGGAAACTTAATATTACGACACTCCGTTCCCATTAGGACACTCCCATTTCCGACTTTCTTATTCTCGAATCCTCGATAATTTGCCAAAATTAAACGGATAAAATAAATTCTTGTCGTAATGGGTGCAATAACATTGGGTTCACAGGTTCCCCGCCGTAACAATCAAGTATAAGCTAGATTGGTAAGCGAGTGATTTGTAATTTCAAACAACAATAATTGACACATTGAGGGAATTGTAAAGTTAGTTCTGGCCGAGACAAGCGAAACCACTATTCTTGAATATAGCTGTAAACTGTCAAGTCAACTAAACTTTGAGTGAGAGTTACCTCTATTACCATTGAACTCTCTCGCTAAAGCTATGCTAAGTATACGCATTATCCTAGCGTAGTTGTAGGTTCCATTCCCAGTTGAGATGACATTTAAACTTTTTACGTACCTACATACATATTCATATGTAACAGATGTTCGGTATAATTAGATAAAGACTGGTTTTCGATATTGTCACTAGCTTGTAACTGTTACGCGGCGATTGTCGGATTAAAGATATTTTATTTCCATTAAAGACATAGGCCACTTACATGGAAACATTGGGTTGTGGGTTCGATTCCTATTCGAAGGAATGAATTACTTATTATTAATTTTCATTTCTTCGCTCTGATATCAAGGCAAAAGCCTAAAAAAAGTAGCATTGAGTTCTGTCATTTAACACGCAATGTCTCGAAAATTCAGCGAAAAGTGGGGAACTGACCATCTTAACTCTAAATCCCTGCCCTGTTATATGCGGGATAGAGCGTGAAATTGAAAAAAAAAGAAGATATCAACAACACCTTTAACGTAATATTTTATATTCAAAGTTCAAATTAGTATGGACGTGAGCTTTACGAAGCCAAGTTGCAGCAACTTCCAATACATCAGACCCAGACGCGGCGTAGTTTATGAAAGCTGTTCAAACTTTGTAGGCTTAACTGTAACCTGTCAATGACAGGGTTGTGTAGGGTGTTACTCTATTGAATAATAGCGTTGCTCTCGATTATTGATTATTATAGAGCAGATTAGAACCCCCATACTGTATATGGATATGTCCAGATAGTGTCATAATATTATAATATTATATTTTTTCCTTTGCCCTATCTATGCACAAAACAGATATACACATGGAGTGACAAAATCATTTGTTTTCTATTTTTTACACATTCTAGAGAGAGTAAGTAAATAAATCAGCGTCACGCTGTATCCCGCACACAGCAGGGTAGGCAGAGGGAATCTAGAGTTAAAACACTCAGTTTAACCGCACTTTCTGCCGAATTCTGGAGGCATTGCGTGTTGAGTGGCAGAACTCAACGCCGCGCTTAGCCTTGACACCAGAGCGCAGAAATGGAAATATAAATTTAAGTAAATATTTCATCTCCTCGAGTGCACAACCAGTCGGTGTTCCAGCCAACTTCGTGCCGCTGCGCTACGACTGGCCTCTAGCTAGAGAGTAAATATTAACAACATAATACTGTCTAAGTTTCTTTCTAGCGAGCTAGTAATTATATTAATAAAGACAGTTTTCCTTAATTATTTTAAACAATTTTATCGACTACGACGTCTTTTCATTCCGGATTTTTCACTTCTTCCTCGATCTTGGGTCTCCCTACTGCCTGGTCTTCATGCAATGGTACAAAGCTGTAGAACTAAATTTCCAACTGAATTGGCTAAAAGCTTAAAGAATGAAATTCCGACTTTAGTCACATAATGTTATAAAAAACACACGGAGAGTGGGGAACGGAGTCTCTTAACATAAGATTCAGATAATTTTTTTAACAGAAAAAACACGAACCTAAAAAACGCAACCAAATAGCAGGATTGTAAGCTATTTGACATTTCCAATGTAACGAGTTAGCAATTTTTTGTTCAGCAACTTGTCGCGTCACAGGATTTAATTAAAAGTTCACAACTCTACATCTCTCTACGTGGTTGTGGGTACGTAGATTAGGTGGATATAGAAAATTACAGCAGTACATTAAACGTTGTATGAACATTTGTACTGAAGTGATACTATTTGCTTTATTTTGTATTTTTGTTTATTCATATTAATAAAAAAAGGATATTTAAAGTTTATAAATGATTACTAGTAGTCATTGAATAGTAAAATATGAAGACAGCGAATGTAAAATTATACAAATTAACTACATATATAAATTAATAAACACTTTGAATTTATAATTGGTAAACTTCTCCTGAAATAAATAGATAGATAGATACTGAAGACAGATCACGTAATATTCAAACAATTATGATTATAAAGAAATATAATGGCTATAGGCCACAGGTAGGCTTTTGAGCGTTAAGTCTGCCTTTTCGGTTTTTTTATGTATTTTTATTTCTAAAATAGTGTGCAATAAAGAATCATTACTTTTTCTGTAATAATGTAATATAAACAAAATATAAACTGTAATATATTTTTATATAAAAAAAAAACATACAACAAAAACACCTTCACACTGTATCCCGCCTATAGAACCTAGTGCTAAGAAACTTTGTTCCTACATTTTTAGCCCGATGAGATAATAGTGTTTTTCACTTTAATTCTTAGACAATTCATAAAATTAAATATAAATTCGTGTACAATAAAAAAAATTGTGTGAGAAAAGTTAATAAATCGTATTGAATTTACGGCTAAACTATTGAACCTTATTGAAAATCTGATAATATAAGCGAAATGCGTTCAATGTAGTGTAAAATTCGTACAATTGAATTGACTACGAATTGGTTCCAAATTTTACTTATACACACAAAAACTATACATATGCTCATTTTTTCAGTTTTACTCTATAGTTCTTTGAATTTTCCATGCAGTGCGAGCTTAGTTGCGGATCTCAACGCCGCCTCTTTGCCTTGGCACTAAAGCAAAAGGGATGAAAAAATAAAAAAAAACATAAATACGTATATTAGAGCTTACACATGCATCTAATATTTCATACAGCACAATGAGCAGAAAATTACAAGAAAAGCTGGACGAAGTTAATTGAAATATATTAATTTCCAAGAGGGTTATATCGCGGGTTGTAGACAATAAAGAATATTGACACGATGACTACACTCGTGCTGCACCAGACCTGAATATTAAACGGACTTGGGTGTGGAAGTCCATTGTTGAAGAAAATATTTCATCTATTAAATATATTTGAGGCCAAAGTGTGACTGTGAACGCGACTAGTTGAGGGTTCGATTCCTACTCGAGGAAATGATGTATTTATTATTTTCGTTGGTTTCACTGGTGTCGAGGCAAGGCGCGTCGTTGAGACCCGCCACTCCATACGCAATGTTTTCAGAATTCGGTGGAAAAAGGGGAAAGGGGAGTGTGTCTAACATTAGGTTCCCTCATTCACGATTTATGCCACTTACGGCAGACAGAGAAACCTGGTGTATAGGCACTCCGTGATTCTCTTTCACTACCAAACACACTAAGTAGTGTATTTATCGGTGCTTTCTACCTATCCTGCTATAAGGAAAAAAGCGTTCAGCTGTTCTTCAAACCAATATTTTTTACATAGTAAAATGCTAATGACGTTGTACTCTAAAATCCCAGTAAGAAACTAAACAGTTTACTAAATATTGAAAAAAATATGATCCGATTTTTAAATGTGACATTTATTTTACAAGTGTACCAAGTACATTTTATTTTGTGCAGTTACATTTTGGTAAAAAAGAACTGATTGGAATTATAAAAAACTAAACTATTAACTTTTTAAAAATGACACACGAAGAACAGTATATAGAGTGAAACAACGTAATTTAACGCATTATCCGGAATACTTTAATTTAATAATTTATTATATTTTTTTATAAATATAATAAATTCAAATATGCTCTCTGAGTGTTGTTCAACCTTATAAAAAATAATAGGGATGTTACTTCAACTTCTAAATTCTTTCACATAATATTAGTCCCACCAACAATGGACACTCGCAAGAAACACAACACTAGGGGAATCCCGAACGAGCTCTTAATAATACTTGCTATGATCGCCTCTGTAGCTTAATAGTTTGCGTGTACATCAGATTTGCTTTTGCCAATCAATTTTCGAGCTTATTCCGCGAAGAGTAAGTTAATTTTTGAATAATATGTGGTAAAGTAAAAGAAAAATTTCATTTTGAAGCTAGTGAAGTAAAGAGTTTAAACTAGGATGTTGCGTGGAGATTGGTTTTCTAATGTCAGTTTTAAGATTTCAAATTTAATTTTACTATATTTGTAGGGCCAGTCGCGGTGCAGGGGCACAAACGTGCCTCAACGCGACAGATTGTGGGTTCGAAAAAAAAAAATTTTTTTATTAAAAATCTACCTGATAGAACTTCATAACACAATATTCAATTTTGTGTTCAGCCAGCACTTTATAATACATACCATCCAATTCAAAAAGTCTCTATATTGAGTATTAAGTTAAAATTGATGTACCAACAGCACGTCCTGTGTGTGTCAATGTGTTCTTTCTGTACTTACTAGAGTAGTAAAGTAGAGACTTTGGAACAAAATAAAACAAATAAAATCACCCCACAATAGTAAAAGAATTTCAAAATTTTCACCATATATGAAATTCATAAAATACAATAAAAAATTATATATAGCAATTGAAATAAACAGTTTTAAGAATCAGCATGAATCTATCGTGGCGCTACGGCGTAACTGTATATGTGACTGTAACCAAGATGGTTATGGACAGAATGGGATAGAATAGAATAGGCAATTCCCTGATGATTTCTCAGTGTCTTGGAACTAGGTTCCCTTACCCTGCTATGCTGGAAAAAGATTTTTGTAAAAAACATATAAAGCCTAGTAGTAGAAAACGAAGTGTCTTACCTCGAATTCTCTACCTTCTTAATTAAGCATATTCATATACAGATGCTAAAACTAAAACAGTTTTTTATCTGCACGCTGTATCCCGCACGTAGCAGGATAGGCACAGAGAACCTAGAAAAACACTCCGTTCCCATAAGACTTCCGTTTCCACTATATCAATATACATAATAATGTATTATAGTCATTTAATTAATACCGGCTTCTTCATTTTGATATCAATATGATTAGACAGAAGAAAAACAATTATTATAGCAAGATTTACATTTTATTTCTATTTGCCTCTTGTCCTTATTGAATAACTCTTAATTGGATTGTCACTGTTCGTACTTGGGATGTTATTAGAAAATAACTTTTTCTTGAAAGCAGGATAAAAATATTATATTTTTAGTTAAGTTAATAACAGCTTCGAGTTATGTCCCGCATAGCGCTGGGTAGGCAGAGTGACCTAGAGTTAAGACGCTCCTTGCTTCAAGACATTTCGTGTTGAGTAGCGGAATTCAACGGTGCGGTTTGTCTTGTTACCAAAGAGACATAATTTATACTCCCTAGCGGTAATCGAACCCACAACCATAGCAATTCCGTCAATCAGACGCCGTGCCGACGCTAACTGTCAGTTATAAAAATTCTACGCATTTCCTATATATACAAGAGTAGCGAAAAGAAATTTGTGTAGAGATAAACTTCTTTATCTTTCGCTTCATAAGTCTTAAGTTTTCCAACTAAGCTTGTACCTAACAAAGGAATCGAACCAGTAACCTTCATAATGTATAAATTCCTTATATACGAAGAACACTAATTACCCAGGATATCTCGTATTGCTTCATTATATTTAAGTCTATGTAAATAATACTCGAGTGTTGCTGTCCGTCCGTTTGTAGAATAATAGCCTCATTTTTCCATTTGCTTTCGCACTTATGATGACACTTCTATTATTACGTCTAGATTTTTTCTAAAGGCATTGTTAGGCTGAAATTATTTAAATTATTATTTTTTTTTATCTTCATATTATCTTCAGTGTATTGTAGAGAATAATAAAAAAATGCTCGATGTGTTCTGTATCATATATTAAAACGGAAAAGACCATATCTGATGTGCAAGCCCAAGAGGGAAATATGCATTCACCTATTCTATTTTATTATATTGAGGTCGGTCGTGGCGCAGTGGTACAAAGTGTGACTGTAAAACCGACTGGTTGTGGGTTCGATCCCCACTCGAGGAGATGAAATATTTACTTAAATTTATAATTTCATTTTCTTCGCTCTGGTGTCGAGGCAAAGCGCGGCGTTGAGTTCTGCCACTCCACACGCAATGCCTCCAAAATTCGGCAGAAAGTGGGGAACGGAGTGTCTTAACACTAGGTTCCCTCTGCCTACCCTGCTGTGTGCGGGATATAGCGTGAAGCTAATTTAATTTAAGTTAATTTTTATTCTATTTTATAGTATTTTTTGTCATAATAGCATCAAGTTCAAGTCATCAAGTCATAATAGCAATTACATTTGTGACAATTTCCACTGAATATCTATTGTGGTCAATGAGATACGGCCTAGTGACAGACTCACAAACACTCAGCGGAATCTTAGTAATAGATTCCTGTCTCTCCGTTTGGGTACCCATTACATTTTTCACTTTTAATATATTTAGAAACGCTCTCAAGTGATCAAGATTTATTATCAACGTGTCGCTTTGTGACAACGACATTTAAATCTGCATAATGAATACTGGACTTTTCTTGCCTTTGCATTCAAAGCAAAGAAATTAAACTATTAAACATTTTATTTCCACGAGTGGGCATTGAACCCACAACCTGTCACACTGACAGTTAGCCACTTGTGCCACTGCGCCAAGACAACCTCAGTAAATATTCTAACGAAATTAAATATAATTAGCAACAAGGAACAAAATGAACTTAACAAATAAACAGTATTTTTAGTAATAAAATCTACTTTTATTTTATTATTATAAATAAATCAGCTTCACGCTGTATCCCGCACACAGCAGGGTAGGCAGAGGGAACCTAGTGTTAAGACACTCCATTCCCCACTTTCTGCCGAATTTTGGAGGCATTGCGTGTTGAGTGGCAGAACTCAACGCCGCGCTTAGCCTCGACACCAGAGCGAAGAAATGGAAATATAAATTTAAGTAAATATTTCATCTCCTCGAGTGGGGATCGAACCCACAACCAGTCGGTTTTACAGTCACACTTCGTGCCACTGCGCCACGACTGGCCTCTATTTATTATTATTTTATTATTGTTTGTACGATATTTACATTTCTAAAGATTTACAAGTTCTTTTAATGTTATATTAACTTGTTTATCCCGTAGACTTGTAATAATCGCCCGTGGCTATTTTTCGCTAATTGTTCTCTTTTAGGGTTCCATATTGAAAAGCTTTAAAACTTACTTAATTTCATATGTATTTTAATTGCGTTTAAAATTGATGCGGGAAGGATATGCGGGATATGCTTTTTTATCTAAAAAACTCCACTCATCCACTTAGTGTTAATACACTTCGCACTCCCCACATTCCGCTAATTATTCGAGGCATTGCGTTCTTTAAATGTTATTTTACTTAAATCCATATTCCAATTATATAAGAACCACACATTAATATACCAGTTATGGCCAGAGTTCAGGAATGGTGCAGGGACACAAGTGTGCGAATGTAAACGTGACAGGTTCTGGGTTCAATTCCCATTCGAGTTAATGAAACATTTAATATTTATATTTCTGCGTAACGACACCAAACGCGGCGCTGTTTCAACGCTCAATACACAATACCTCAAAAAAAAAAATAGTAACTCCTAATAGTAACAAAGCATGTAAACACTAAGTTCCCAGTTTGTCCATGCCTGCTATACTATGTGCGGGATGCGGGATATAGCGTGAAACTAAAAAAACAATATATTAATAACATAAAAAATGTCGTATTGAAGTAGCGTTTGACTGTAGCGCGATGTTTGCGTGTTCCATCCTTAATTATTTGTATCTTAATTTTTCTCTCGTAGACAAAGCGTAGCGCTGAGTTACGACGCTTAGCACGCGACGTCTCAAGAAAATGAACGGAAAAACTGGAAAACTTTTTACAATTTTTTCTTTTTTGTAAAAGCATTGCTTTACCATTACCAAAACCTTTATACGGAATCATTGAATACAATTTCCAAATCAAACTTCACTACTACTTCTGTTCTAAATATCGATAAACATAATTTCGTTTGGATTTTGAGCTGCTTCATTGTTATCGAAGTATTCATTAAATATGAATAATGAGAGAACTTTCAATATTACCAGCATCGCGTCGAGCAACAACTTGTAACAGCATCTCTATTTTAATTATAAGTTCATTTAATATAGTTAAGCTTTTCTCTTGGCTTGATATTTTATTTGGATTAAAATAGTTTACGTTATATCAGTTTATATTATAAAGTTTGGTAAATGGAGGGATTGTTTCTGTATTGTTGGATGTGTATGTTACAGCGCGGTGTTGAGTTCCGCCTATTAAAACGCAAAACCACTGAAAAATTTGGGAACGGAAATTTCGTAATGCAATCGGAGGTTCCTAACACTAGGTTCCCTGTAAGTGTCAAATATGTAATTTTTAGAAAGGGCGTTTAACGGTAAGTCTCTTAATTTTTTTTATCTTTGTATGTTTTACAAATATTGTATCGTAGAAGGTAGAACTCTATTTGAGGAAATATGAACGTAATATTAACATTAAAGATTTAAGTTAACTATTTTTTTTTTTCTTTTACAGCTAAGAATCTCTAGCTGCAAAAAATATATATTTTACAACTACAGCATCTATGATTTATCAGTCTTCTCTTTTATCTGCTCTCCACCAGTATTCGTTAAATCTTGTTAAATGGCGCAAATCAACGCCACACTTTGTCTAATAGAGCAGGAAACAAAAAAAATCATAAATCGAGTGATCGAACCTACAATCATCGCGATTACAGTTAGGTTCCCAACAGGTCTATAGGACTCGGTATAAAATTTTCGGTTGTTACTTTTTAGTAGTTGTACAAATATATTTTAAATTAAAAGATTATTTCAAAAGGAAAGTGTTAAAAAAGCAAACAAATAATACCATCAAAACTTAAACTTGTGCTTTCCAGAACCGATGATTTATACTGCTTCGTGTCGCTGTAACCATCTAAATACTTTTGTTCCGTATTTCCCAATAACTCTCGTGCCTTCGCGCGATGTCTCCGCTTTGTAACTGTTTGACGAATTGTATGTTTATAGTTTCTATAATAAATAAAAAAATATACATATACATATGTGTAGAATACTATCTCTTCCTGCTACTCATCACACACGGCACAGCTTTCTGACTGTTAAGGTGATGGTGGGTTCGATTCTCTTGCTTCATCATGTCACTAGAGAGTAACAAGATGAAACAGGGATGGATAGAAAAAAGAAGAGAATAAAGTAGAAAAAGCGTGGTGCTAAATTTCGATACTTATTAACACTCAAAATAAAAAAATGGCGAAACGTTTTAAATAGAGTTTCCTAACAGCATTCTGCTAAAATTTGACAGTGTTCATGAAAAGTGTGTGGCGGACGGGCTTGGAAAAAACAGGAATTAACTTTTTATAGTTCACGCAAACGGTGTTGCGGGTTGGTTACCAATGACTTTAACAAATACTTAATACTGTACGGTTTTTATAATGGTGGGAATCACTAGATTCCCAGGTTCCCCTCTGCCTACCCTGTCTACGCCATGTGCTGAACAAAAACATACAAATATATCTACACAAATTTTTTATTTTAATTTTTTTGCTGTGAAAATATAAAGCTATTTAAAGCACAAAAGTTCGATGTATGATTTATTGTGTTGCCTGTGTACAATGGCGCTACTTGTGTCACGTAATACGACTTGTCCCAGATAGCGCTCAAAGTCGTAAAGCCAGAAGAATTCGTTGATTTGCTTCTTCTATAGAAATTATGTTAAGTGATTTTTTTTTATCTTTATCCATTTGACATAACAACGGAGAGATTTTAGTGGTTAGATACTCCGTTCATTATTTCTCAAGCGACCGTCGTGGTGCAGGGGCTAAAGTGCGACTGCAAATGGCGACAGTTGTAGATTAGATTCCCACTCGGGAAATGTAATATTCATTTATTTTCATTTCCTCGCTCTGGTATCAAGACAGAGCGGGGCGTAGAGTTTTCCACTCAACACGCAGTGCCTCTAGAATTCAGTGGAAAGCGGAAAACGGAATTGTCTTAATGGAAAACGAAATGTTTGAACACTAGGTCCCCAAGTTTCCTCTGCCTATGCGGGATACAGCGTGACGTTAAGATAAATCTATGTAATAACTATTCTCTAACTCTTATCTATGTAATATGTATTAATAAATATTCACATACAATCGGACAGGAAGTGAAGAACAGTGTCTGCACACTAGGTTCCTTCAGTCCACCCTACTATTTGCAGGATAACGCGTGGAGCAGGAAAAAGTTTAAATTATTAGATCACAATGATAAGGTTTCCGATATTCTTGATGCTTCATGCTGAACTGGTCTCCTTATCTACTGTTATAAAATCAAGATATTTTCATACCTATTTAGAAAACGTATAAAAATTTGAAGTAGAACTCGAACCCGCGCCTCCTGGAAACCGACAAGGCGCTCTGACTACTAAGCCATACGTTCTCATCAAGCAACGTCGAAATTTTTATACGCTTGTTACAACTTATTTATGCTGTTAGCATCGCTGTGGGTAGATTTTTACGAATTTCCTCTAAGAAAAGATAATTACTAAGAATTATCGTCTGGCGAGAGAGAATACTATTTATTGAATATTTTTAAACAGTGTTATACTGTTATCCCATACTTAGGAAAAAAAACATATTTATAAAACGTATAAAAATTTGAACGTAGCCGGACTCGAACCCGCTCGATGCTAACAACATAAATACGTTGTAACAAGGATTTAATATTAACCGATATGAACCGATGTGTCTTAATAGGTGTTATGAGTGACTTTACACTGGGTTCCCAAGTTCGCTCCAGCATGAAGCTAAAAAATAAAATTTAAAAAGGTAGTAGGCCAGTCGTGGCGCAGCGGCACAAAGTGTGACTGTAAATCGACTGGTTGTGGGTTCGATCCCCACTCGAGGAGATGAAATATTTACTTAAATTTATATTTCCATTTCTTCGCTCTGGTGTCGAGGCTAAGCGCGGCGTTGAGTTCTGCCACTCAACACGCAATGCCTCCAGAATTCGGCAGAAAGTGGGGAACGGAGTGTCTAAAACACTAGGTTCCCTCTGCCTACCCTGCTGTGTGCGGGATACAGCGTGAAGCTGATTTAATTTTTTTTTTAATTCTTAAAAAGGTAATAATAGTGCACTCAAAACCGACGTGGCTTCTTACACTATTACGATGACTGATTCAGATTAAAGAATTAAAATAGATATGCCATGCAGGGAAGGGAACCTGGGATACCTAATAACACGTCACTCTCTTCGCCATTGAGACACTTCCGTCCCCCACTTTCTGATTTCTTGAGGCATTCCGTGTTGAGTAGCGACACTCAACGACGCGCTTTGCTTTGCTTTCTTTACTAGAACGAGGTCATGAAAATATTAAATATCGTTTCCCTGAGTAGGAATCGAACCCACAACCGTCGCGTTTAAAGGCACATACTACGCCACGTCAGCTACACCAATGAATCACGGAATCGTTCAATATAAATATTTTAATAGTTAATTACATAAATTTTCTCTACGACAGCTAATAAACAAGCCAAATGATAAAACGCTCTAGCGCCGGTGAAGTCATTTCCGCAGTGCTAAGGTCGATTAGACAGACAGACGGGAACTAAGATTTACGTATTTCGTTACTGTACGGTTTTAAGAGAAAATTAAACATTTCATTTTATACTATTTTACTTTATATATTTTTTTGTTGTTCGATGTAGTAGTAGGTAACAATATATTTTTAATATATCTAAAATAAACGAATAGTTTAAAAATATAAAAACACGCTGAATAGTAATAATAGGACTGCTTAGTCCAATCCATCAGCCATCTCCAATGCAATCATCAGACCAATTTGAAGGTCTCGTAATATTGTATTGTCATCTAATCCACATATAATTAAAAAGGTGTGTAATTCAGATTCTTAATTTTTTTTTTGTATAGTTTGTTACAACTTAATCTAATAAAAAATGTGTCAAAAAATTACAATTTTAAAAAGTTATCAAAATCGATCCAACTTTTATAAAGATTTGTAAATGTTTTGCGAACGGTACTAAACGAGCTAATTTAATCGTTAGACTGTGGACGTCAGTTTATCTCCGTTCGGAGCGAGAAATCGAAAACAAGTCGAAGCCGTCAGACCGCGGATCCTTAGTTAATGGTTTACAGCCGAGAAGTTCCTTTAATTACAATGTTCTTTAGCTTCTACACTTATTTTGTACAAAATAAGTTACTGTCAGTAAGTATTTTGTAAATTTATTTATTATTACAATATAACAAATCTATGAGATCGTCGTGGCGCAGAGGCCTTGTGCCTCCATGTGATTGTAAGCGCTACGGTTGTGGATTCGATTTCTACTCGAGGGAATGAAATATGTAATGATGTTAATTTTATTTCCTTGCATTGGTATCGAGACAAAGAGCAGCGTTGATTTCCACCTCTCAACAAACAGTGTCACAACAATTCCCCGGGAAGTGGAAAACGGAAGTGCCGTAAAGGGGAACTGAATGTCTTAACTTAACTTAAAAGTATGTTCCCAACTTTCTACCAGCTATGAGCGTGATGCAGCATGAAGTTGAAACAAATCTTACATATATTCAATAATCACGTTGAAAAAATAAAACTACATAGTAAAACAAAAAAAATGTATTAATTTTTTTTGGTAAATGCACATTACCACCAGACAAACAACCAAAATGTATGATACATACAAAAATAATATTATGGCATCCACAGTTTAGTTTATTAACTTATAAGTAGAAGCGGAATTCTAAATACAAAATTAGAAATAAATAATATTAACGAATTAACAATTAAATTATAATATTATTAATACTAATCTGCCGTAATAAAGAGAAAAGATAGTGTTCCTGTCTTTAGGCAGTCTTTAGTGTCGGAACTCAATCGTGGAGGCTAACGCTTGTCAATTTAGTTCATGAAGTCTTTGAAATGGCAAAGAATGGTCGATGGTCATATCTTTTAAAAGAATTTACAAAGAAGTCTTCCAAAATCGTCTTTCTAAAAAAAACATAACGGAACAGCAATGTCTATATGCAGATTTAAAATATTTTATTTATTTCATGATACTCCTATGGTAGGAGATTTAATTAAATGAAAATCTTTATTTCGGGCAAATTAATCCGATTTTAGAGCTATAGCCCCCATTGACTTTGTCTAACTGCAGTATTTTGAAAATAGAAAATAAATACATAATTTTAAGGATGGCAGATATTTTGATTTATTAGACTTTCACATACATTTTTTCACAGAATTTTATTGCTCTATTTTGTTTGCGAGATCGCTTATTGCTTTGTTCGTCATTTTAATACAATATTTTATTCAAACTTTTTATAAATAATTTTATAAAGTAACAATCACCTAATAGTATTAAGTACAAATTTGTTTAAATTATATTTTTTTTTTTTCATATTTTCTTATATATTCTGTGAAAAAACGTCACAACTAAAACAAAATACTATAAATTATATTTACATTAATATATTGTATTAGTAACTGGCAGTTTTCAGAAGGCACGTGTCGTAAGGCGTTACAATATTTAAAAATAGTCACCTTAAGCTAATATATGTGTACAATTCAAGCTATACTTTTGATATTTTATGGTAATTATACCTCTTTTTTTCATATTTCATATGATAAAAATACTATAAAAGCAATCTCGTTTTGTGGTATAGAATAAAAAAAATATTGTACGACTTCTTGCACAACATAAAATCAGATATGTCTTATATGTATTTATAATAGCCGTGATTGTCTCTACTGTGCATACTCTCTAAATATAGCGTCAAAAACGCATATTGCTTATTATTTATTGTGATGATAAAACACCAAATTGACCTATTTTTTTATTTTAAATTTAATTTGACATGTATTTTAATCAAAATAGATATGTATTTTTGACATACGTACATACTTTTTAAAAATTACACACAAACTTATGTACAAAATTGTATTACATAAAGCCTACGCTATGCCTTCTAACTACTCTTTAATGACAGTGAAATTTATTAGTAGCGTAGTTAATTTAATTTTAGCTATATTTAGATATTTTAGCAACTGCAATATAATTCTAATTATTATTAATAAAGATCACATTTTACAACACGCATACATCTTATTTAAATTACAGATTTCATATCAATAATTTCAAATGTGGTTTCAATCTGTTCTTAAATATGTACAAACAATAACGGTTATATTAACTTGTGTCCAGTTGTATTTTGTGGTCAAAACGATTAATATAAAAAAAATATAAGGAACTGTCAATGTTTCACGTTTTTTTTTTTTGTAATAAGAATTTAGTCAAAGTTTCACTATATATAAAGTCTAAAAAGATTCAATACAAAAGAAATATAAGATTGACAGTAAAAAATTACGACATAATATATATTGTTAATTGCTTGTATTCTATTTAAAATATATAATGATACAATGATATATTTTCTTGAAATTCTTGATATGAATTAAGCGTTCATATATTTTTTAATATTTAGAGGCAGTTTCACACGAATCCACAGATCATAAAAGTACAGATAAATATATATATATATTTAAGTAACATTTAATTTAATTTTTCTTTTATAATTCATACTAGTATAGTTGTAGTTTTCTAAATGTGAAATCGTGTGTAGCTGCCTTAACACATCGCCACGCCAAATTTTACACATTTTCCTATCTAAAATGGCGTAAATAATGTTATTCACGTATCAGTATCGTGACTAGTTATTTTATATAACCTTCAAACATTTTTTTGTTAAAAATGCTTAAGATTTGTTTATTATATCGATATTTCATGAGGCACTTATCCTTACTACGTAATGTATATATACAATTAATAAAAAATAGTTACGTAAAAATGGGCAGAGTATATTAAAAAACAGATAATATAGCCGCTCTATATGTTGTTATGACAGATAAAGAATATATAAAATGGAATTGAAAACGAGATTCGACTAAAAATCACTACAAAAATCGATATTTAAAATATACTTTTGTCTCATCAATACCTGTCTAAGCTAGTCGAGTTTTGACTAGTGACGTCACTGGCGGCGTCAGTGGAACTAGAAGAGGTATCGACATCAGACGTGGCGTTGACGTCGGACGTGGCGTTGACGTCAGAGGCGGCGTCAGCGTCAGAAGTGTCGACGTCAGAGGTGACGTCACTGACGAGGCCGAGGTCGGTGGTCGGATATCAAAGATGTTCGTCGCGTCCGTTGAGGGGTTGTCGCTCGGTGTGGTCGGACGGACGGTTGCGTTTGAAGAATCCACACTGTAACATTAAATTTTTATTTAATTTATGAGTTTAGTTCACAAGCATTGTAATTTTTTGTCCTTATCATCAACACAGGATTGGTCTTAAAATCTTTTTTATATACAAGCCTCTGGTCGATTCATGAAAAGTCTAATACATTTATACTTTAAATTACAGTAAACTATAAAATACAATTTGTTTTTAAAAAAATCAAATCAAAACCCCATAACTCACCTTATACAATCCAAATATCAACAGAAGCAGCAACAAAGCGCCCACGACCGCCGCAAGTATGATGACCCACAACGGTATAGTACCGCTTTCGAGCGCCTCAAGCTGCGGCGTGACCAGCGTGACTGCTTCCCTTACGTGCCAGGTGTTGTCCTTTGGGCGACCCACCATTGGCAAGCGGGACACTCGTGCCGCCGATAATGTGGAGAGTTTTACCGTTCTATCTTGGGAAATCTGAAGGAAAGAGATAACAATATTGTTTTATTTCATTTCATTTTTTCTGTTAGCTTTCAGTTTTCTAACGCATAGCTCATTTAGCCGACTTCACAAAGCGAGGTTACCAGTTTCAAATATATACAATTGATACCTAAATTTTATAATTGTCCCCAAATTTCTCGAAAGCAAAAAGTCATATCGAGAATGTCCTTTTAGATTTAAATATTTTATGTAACATATTCTAATTTCTAACAGTGAACAGTTCAAATATCATTAAATTCGTTTTTGAAACATAACTAACTAGATATACATACGTAATATGTAGGAAAAGAATGTAAGTCCGCTTAGCATTTTTAGGTTACTTTTACGTATTACAAACATAATAAACATAATATATGTACATATAACATAAATATAGTAGTATATAACACAGAGGATATTTAAAATTTAAAACGTTTATTCGAACAGATCTAACCTCATTGAGCACAGAAGCATTGATCCTAGAGCGCAGCGCGACCGACACCTCCTGCCCCTTCACGAGTCGCCCCGTGCGGCATCGGACTACTTCACATTTGAATTTTTCTTGGCATTTTTCTAACAGTTCTTTTAACTGAGGATCCACCTATAAGCAATCGAAACAAACATTAATATGATTGTAAATACAATTTAATAATTTAGACATTGTCTAAGATATTAAAAAAAGATCTAAATAGGAAATAAATTATATAATAAATACCTCATCTTGTCGTTTCCGCCTTGTGCTATCACGTCTCTGTTGTGAAGAAGAACTGTAGCTGCTACCTCCTGATGAGTAAGACGAATGACCACCTGTGTTCAATGAAATACAAATTTTAATACATTTAATTCGCCTGCTTACACAATAATTTCTTTACCAATCTTTGACTTACTGAATTGGTTTAATGTTTTGTGTGTATTAACAAAGAGATAAAAAAAGATAATAATAATTTTGAGCTCTGTTGCAGAAATGCCCTTAAAATAGATTTTCTCTTATATAGACAGCGATCAGTTACAATTTTATTATATTTATAGATAAATTTGAGAATTAAAAAGAATTATTTATTAACATGTATATGTATTAACAACTACCTGAACTTGAAGAGTACGAATATGAGCTACCGCTGCTACTTCCATGGGATGCACCAGATGCACCCTGATAAGTTCCTTGATGTCCTCCACTTTGGAAACCACTACCACTATGATAACCACTACCACTTTGATAACTACCACTCTGGTAACCACCAGACTGACTTCCACCAGCTCTAGACCCTTGGGCATTTGTTACATCAGCGATACCATATTTGAATTCATTGTTTTGATTCTGTGCCGCATAAACGCCAAATCCTTCTAATTTATCTTCTTCTTCATCTCCTACAACAGTCACACTTGGGCCACCTCTAAATGTTACAGACCCAGCGTTCATTATATCAGGATTGACAGTTTCTGTGGTACCCCAAGAGCCGTGAATAAATCCTTGGCCTGAGGAACTTGAACCTGAACCGTAGCTTTGTTGGACACCACCACCGCTTTGTTTATTAACGAAGCTGTGAACAAAAATATATATTCATTCTTAATTTAAATAAAAAATATAAATAATCTAATAAAGCAGAACTTGAAACCGCAAAGATAAGAATCTTATCTCGTGTGAGTAATACATAAAAAAATAAAAAAATATTCTCAGATATACAGACAAATATTGTTTCATAAAACACGATTTTTTGTAAACAAATAGTAATAGACCAGACACTTACGCATTAAAAGAGCTGCCAGCTTCACCTTCGTGTCCAAGAGAGCCATATTCAGTACTGGTTTCGCTTTGTGATATTATATTATGATTCGAATCGTATACAATCGTCCTGTTCTTCACTCGAACGATACGGCCATCTTGATTTCCTTCAAAACCACCTACACCACCTTGAACATATACAGTTTGACCTCCATAATTTTGACCTTGGCTTTGATAACCTTGACCTTGACCTTGGGAGTGACCTTGTCCCTGATAGCCGCCTTGGCTATATCCATTTTGTTCATATCCACTTTGACTTCCGCTTCCACTCTGAGTAAACGTGACATGACTTCCTTGGGAAGAGGCTTGATTGAAACCGCGATTGGTACCTTGGTTCGATGCCGCCATCGCCGCCAAGTTTTTTCTGATAGCTTCTTGTTCTTCAGCTGTTAATCCTTCGCCACTGCTTGACCAAGTGTGGTTATAAGTGTACGTTCCTTGCCCATTATTTATTTGTCCTGTACCATACTGTCCACCAGAAATTTGGCCACCAGAAACTTGACCACCAGCAACTTGACTACCGTAACTGCCTCCACCAGCTTGTGTTCCATACTGCCCACTTGATACTTGTCCTCCGCTTGACTGGCTTGTACCATATTGGCCACCAGAGTAATGACTACCACCAGTTTGACTTGTGCCAAATTGACTAGTTCCTTGGCCACCGCTTGCGAAACTAGTGCTAAATTCTTTCTTGCTTTCCTGACTGCTGCCAAACTGTCCGCCACTGGCTTGCCCAGATCCATAACCAGCTTGACCATATTGGCTACCACTAACTTGGCCACCAGATTGAACATTGACTTGCCCATTATTAGATTCATCCCAAAATTCTGCAATATTTTTTTATAGTTAGTATTATGTAGTAAATTAACTATAATATTTTTACATATTTTAACAGAACTTACGTTGGCCGTAATATCCTCCAGCTACACCTACTTGAGATGATGTGTAAAGTTCGCTGCCCTTCAAAGCTGAAAATTAAATATAAATAATATTATTAATCTTAATAACTTTATATTAACGCAAATAATGTATACTTTTAAATAAAAGTAGAAATAAAAAAACAAAGCAATAGAATACACGTCAATTGTAACCAAAACAAAAAAAAACATACAGCATAAGCTAAATTAATATATCCGATACCATTCGCGCCATCAAGACAAATCCAACGACCTATCATTTTTTAAAATCGGTTCATTGGTTTAACAGTAGTTACAAGAAAATAAAGGAACGGATATACGGTCTAAAAATATACCTATCTTTTTGGCCTTCGCCACTGTCGGGCTAGGCTTGGGCTTTATGTTAATTATTCTAGTTATTATAGTATTTACAACTAACCTTCCTTCTCCTTGGAAAGTAAAAAGGCGTAAGGGTTCTGCACGAAGAGGTTCTCGGGGTTGACGTGCCGCGCCACGTCGCACACCACGTCGCCGAGCCACTGCGGCTGGACCAGCATGTACATGAAGTTTTCACCTGAAACGAGGTTATATTAAATTGAAAGATTTGTTAATACTGGGGATTTTATCATGACAAATGATTTTTTTTGTTTACTTAGAGACGTTGCATGGAATTTTAATTTCTCCACCATTATTAATTTAACATTTATCTCTTACAGTATATTCGCTTTTTCATCACTTTTTTTCACATCGCAGGTGTAGAATTTGATAAAAAGTGGACAACGGAGTGTCTGAACACTAGGTTCCTTCTACCTACCCTCTTGTATGCGGGATTCAACGTAAAGTTTTTTTTTTCACTTGTAATATTCTTACCGGTAAGAGTTTGATACGGCCACATGATGTATATTTCAGCTTCTTCAACAGTGAACGGTCCCTCGTTCTTGATGTTGTACTTGTGGATCACTTGAGGCCCAAGTTTAGTGTCGTCTTTCAGATTCTGAGATTCATAGAGCGATGCGTTGTAGTGGAGTTCTGGCGGGTCGGACGTGCTGTAACGGTGATATATGATTCAAAATATTTTTATAAATAGATGTTTCCAAGACAATTACAAAAAAGGAAAATCTATAACTAAATTAATCTTGGTTATAAATTATACCATTCTTTATCTTAACCCCTTAGAGCTACATTATTATTATTATTTACAAATTTACTATTATTGTTTGGATATCAATATGTATCATCTATTTATAATTAATATTTGTATAATTATATATTTATAATTTATTGCCAACGATATGAATGGTCTAAGAGGGATATTGGCATTTCATTTGTTTGGCAAAATTATCATGCAATCTACAAATAAGCCAGTCACGTTCGAAATACATAAATCTCTCACCCGATAGTCGACAGTATTGCTTTCACCACAACACCGATTCCCAAGTGCCTAATGTTGTCAAACTGTGTTCCTTCCTCAGGGTTGGTGGAATTGACTTCCATGTCAAAATCTAAAGTCGTTACTCGCGCGTCGACTTCGACGATTACCCTGAAGTTTACCTTAAAGGGAAAAGTAATAATAAATAGATCGACTCTTATTGCAATAAAATTAATCACATTTAAAATATTTATTCTGCCATGACCATATTGTTGAAAAAATAAATCATATAAATTAAACAGGTTACGTAGCAGGATACGTTTTTCGCTTTTTCCTCAATTTTTTAAATAATGCATAGCTACGGGAAATGAGGACCACCATTGTTATGTATGGGGATTGCTTTTACAACCATCACAATACTGGCTTCATAAATAATAATTATTAAAAAAAAATATTCAAAACAACCAACAATGGCTCCATAAATAATAATTATTAAAAAAAAATATTCAAAAAATCGTATTTATTTATTGCTTTTTATTTAGATACCATATAATCATAGAAGAAATTTTGAAGCCGTTTTCGCACAAGGGCACAAGCGTTAGACTGTAGACTCGGGGGAATGAAATATTTAATATTTTCATTTTCTACCTATGAAAAAAACGGCTTTGAAACCGGCCACTCAACATACAATGCTTCAGGAATTTGGTGGTATTTGATAAGGGGAGTAACCTGGAAGAGGTTCGCTCTTGCTGTGTGCGAGACAAAGTGTGGAACTGAAAAAAAAATTAAATACTTACATTTTGTCCACTAGCGAGAGGATTACCCAGATCGCACTTCAATGTACTATTACCACTGGATCCTTTATTCTTTATCGAGCAGTATATAGGGGAGGTATCAGCATTGTTTTTGTCCAATCTCTCCATTTTAGCGTAAGTGACTCCGGCCGGTATCTGCAAGTAGTAGGCGGCTTCGAAAGCATCTTCTCCGGAATTCTCCACTTTAATGTCGATGTGGACGTTTTCACCGGAGCCAAGTACGTAGTTTACTGTTGGACTGAAATATAAATTATTTATTTAAAAAATGCAATAATTTAATTTTTTAATATAATAATGAGTCTAAACAACAAATATGTACATATATTCCATCATCCAACAACAGTGTTCCAACAACGTTAAGTATGTTTATATTTTTAAGCATTGTATAGATTTTTACACAATCATTTTTACAAAACTTGATATGAATCGCAAATAATTATTATAAACGAAAGGAGAGTATTAAAACATACATAGAAAATATAACGTAAATATTTTTTAAAAATTGAGAACAATTTAAAAATTAATAAGTATTGGTATTTTTTAGTTCCTTTGGTTGGACACACTAATCTCAGAAACTAATGGCTGGAATTAAAAATGATTTTTTTGTATTCTCTCTCTCTCTCTCTCTCTCTCTTTGTCTTGGACTAGAAAATGTCATACTAATACAATTAAATACTTACGTAGTAACAAACATCTTGAGGTCGGGTATGCAGACGTTGTCAGGTCCACAGTTCTTCTGGATGTTGAGGGAGTCGGTGCGTTCGATGGTGCGCGTGCGGTCGAGGACGGGCGGCACGGAGCTGCCGGCGGCGTGCTGGGTCAGCTCGTACGTCATTTTTACTTCTATTGGAGTTAGTTTGTCGCGGATTTCATCCTGTCAATAGATTTTTTTTTTATTAGAGATTAGGTTAGATTTTTTTAAATTAAAATTTATTTACATATTACTTGCTTCACACTGTACCCCGAATATCGTTGGGTAAGTGATGAGGACTGTTAAGATACTTCGTTCTTCGTTTTTGCAAGTATGGTTTGGTATGTTATATGGCAGAACTCTTTTTTAGCATCGCATTCTTTTCCACATCGCATCATTTTCATACCACACAAAAACAAAAACACTTTATTCCCCCAAACGGCGATCAAACCCACAACCGTCACGTTTACAGTCACGCTGAGCCATATGAAATAATAATTTCGATCTTACAAGATTCAAGTATCCAATTATTGAAAAACTTAAAATAATTGAATGAATGAATTAAACTTACTTCAAGATACACCATGACTTCCTTGCACATCTGTTGGCCTTGAGTGAGCAAAATGTGGGTTTTGTAAACGGTCTGTCTGCTCTCCATTAGGAACAGGCGCTTGCTGGTCTTCTGCCGCGAGTCCAAGTCGAGGGTTACTTCGAAGTCTATAAATAGTTAAAAAACTTTTATATGCTGACATAAAATATTCTTATTTGGCATATTAGCTCGAACTAAAATGACAATAGTAGATATACTTTCAAATATACATATAATGTTGAATATAAGGTCTATATAGTAAAAACGAGTTGTTGATATTGTAGTTTTATATCGGTATCTCTTCAAATCGATCCAGTAGCTATTGTATATCTACTATTAACAAAAAATAATGTTCTATAATACAAATTCCTTCAAAGAAAAGTTTTTTTATAGAGAATATTCAAACATAAAACACCTTAAACTATAACATTTTCTAACAAACATGCGCTAAAGTGCTGATAATTTTGTGAAATATAATATTAAATGGTTACGAGTGGTATATTTACAGATGATAGCCTTTATTTAGTATAATTTTGATTGTTTTGAATGCCAATCGTTTGCTACTTCCCACTCACCGAAATAGCAAATATATCCTTCCGCTTGGAAAAGAGAACATGTATTATATAGTCATATTAAAATATTATATAACAACTAAAAATTAAGTAACAGACAAAATATTTTTAAATATCAATAATGTTAGTAAAGAAATCATTTAAAATTTCACAGCACAGCTTTCCATCAACGAATAAGCCGACTTCAACCAAAATCTGATATGCTCCGGAACTTTTCCATATTTTCAAACATATGTCATTAAAATCTAAATAATTGTATATCATATAATATTGGAATCAAAATGATAGAAAGTAACAGTACTTACTAATTTGCTGATCGACGTTGACGCCGTCGTAGGTGAGGCAGTACATGAGCTGCGCGCACGCGACACGCGTGCCGTTGTGGAGGCGGCAGCGCTTGTCGTCCAGCGATATCAACTTGCTCTCTCCGAGGAACTTCACTTCGGCCATCACCTTTACCACCGGACGCGATCTGGAGACAAAGGAATTTGTAATGAATAAGAGTTGTTTTTTATTGAAAAGAGAAAGATGTCAAGGAAATAAAAGAACACCTCGCATGGTGCAGCGGCACAGTGTCTGTAAACGCGATGGTAGTGGGTTGAATTTCCGGGCTTTGGTAAGTAGACAAAGCAAGAACACGAAATGTCTTGATTATTGGATGGATATTTGAAAAAAGATATTTTTATATGCCATTTCAACCTTTTATATTCTCCGCTGCTGGATTTGGGCCTCTCCCAAAAATTCTATGATAAAAACATATTTAAACTTACTTCAAAAACACGACGCTATCCGACTTATAAGCGCCAACAGCCAAGTCAGTGTAGTTGTTGTTATCCAGATCGACGCCTCCAGAGAGGGAGAAGCCAAAAGTAGTGAGTACGGGACTGATCTCTTCAGCAGTGATGGCTTGGGAGTACTTCTCACCGATACCGAGTTCACTGCCGTGGTAGATGTAGACTACGCCTCGTCCTTTCTCCCCGCCATAAGGCGCTCCTACTGCTACATCTGAAGTTACAGATAGAATAGAATGTTTATTATTGCGTACAAAAACATTCAAATAACACAAAATAATAAAATAATACCGTGGCATAAGAGCAAGAGTGTGAAATTTTAATCGCGACGGTTGTCGGTTCTATTCCTACTTGGAGAAATGAAATATTTAACGTTTTTCATTTGTTCGCTCTAGTGATGTGTCACTCAACATGCAATGTCTCCCGAATTCGGAGAAAAGGAGTGTTTTAATAGGAACGGAGTGTATAATAATATATTTTACATGAAAATTTAAGTAATAATATTACGCACTATGGCAATTCTACATTTCTTAACAAAATGACTTAAGATCAATTCTTATTCAGGACAAGTAGCTGACACTGCCAGATGCAATCGATATGCGTGTAACCTATATTACAGGTTACACAACGTTATATTAGAAAAAAAAATATTTTCTTCACATATAACGACCTACCTACGGAAATTACATTAAATTATTTTTCAGGACTTAAAAACTATATTCAAAATTATTTTTAAATTTAAAGTTAAATGCAATTCAATGTATTTTCGCTAAATTTATCTAGTTCTTCGTATACTAACCTCCAAATCCATCGTAATTGATATCTCCAAGAGATGTAACAGCTAAACCAAATCTACCCTTAGACACTTCACCGGTTCTTGCGTGATTCTTTGCGAAAGCCTGAAATTATAGTATTGTGATGTAAAAATATATTACGTATATATAAAAATGTTAAAAAAAAAACAAATATTCTTTAGAAAACGTACAAAAATGTTAACGCAGCGGGACTCGAGCCCGCAAAAATCTGCCCAGTAGCTCTGACCACTAGGCCATACGTTCTCATTCTCATTCTAATACGATTTATACTATTATTAAAAACCTAAGTTGGAAGTTTTGATGACTGCAATAAAAGTTCTGACAAGCTGTATAAGATAGCTTACTCTATTCTGTCCTTGGTAAATAACATAAATCCTTCCATGCTCGTAGCCGTCGCTCTTGGGTTTGGTGAACATTGGTGCACCAACAATGATATCATCCATGCCATCACCATCAATATCACCACTGGCTAAACTGTATCCGAAATAAGCGCCGATTTGAGATCCGCTTATATTTTTTATGTTTTCGAGATCCCATGTGTAGAGAACCACCTGAAAGATAAGCAATATGGATATAGAGGCGAGTCATGGCGCAGAGTCACAAATGTGTGACTGTTAGCGTAACAGGTTGTGAGTTCGATTCCAACAATTAAAAATTAACCTTAATTTTTATAAAGAAATACATACCAAACCACGCAAATCAGATCCTCTTGGCACTCCAACAGCAACACCCTGTATACCCTGACCGGCGAAATCACCGACTGTCACCGAGTACCCCATATACGAGTCGTCATATTTAGGACTTGCTTCAGGTGTCGATATAAGTACTGGTTTCGAATTCAATGTTTGTACTTTGAGTTGACCTAAAATGATGATCTTGTGTTAATATTTGTTAATGATTAATTGCAGTATACAATGTGATACGTATTTGGTCTTTAGTTCATATACTGGTATTCATTTTTTATTTGTTATTATATTTCAAAATTATTTGAATAGTACATAAGTAGAATTGTCGTCGGCATCTCCTTCGCTGCACTCTGTTATCTCGAACGATGAAATAACTTAAATAAAATCATTCCCCTGTATGTGAATCGAACCCACATCGACAGGCTCTGCTCAGCTGCTATTTTTGAGCAAAGTTACAATTTTAATATTCTATTAAAACAGGCATATATACTATGTAAAACGCTATGTTTGTACCAACTTTATATTACTTTTTATCAAAGTAATATAAACCAGTCGTGGCGCAAAGGCACAAAATGTGAAATGAGGAATTAAAATATTTATTTAAATTTTATATTTTCATTTCTTCACTCTGTTGTAGAAGTAAAACGCGGCGCTAAGTTCCGCAACTCAGCACGCAATGCCTACAGAATTCGGTACACCGAATGTGGAGAACGAAGTGTCTTAAGCTCAGTAGGTTCCTTCTGCCTGCCCTGCTGAGTGCGGGATACAGCGTGAAGCTGATTTCATTTAGATTTTTTAACTTTATTTCATCAAAAACAACTGTAATATCAAATTTAAACGGTCCTTATATGGTAACACATCAAAATAATTTTAAAACTAATACCAATATATAAACGTCGAATTTTACTAAGAGTTATTTAAGCTGTCTTTTTAACACTAATTCGGGAACACAGTAAGGTACAGTATCTTACTGTCAAGTATAGCGTTATAAACACCAAGCAAATGATTGTAGTACGGTCAACAAGTCGTGGCCGCTCTGAAGTTAGATTTTCTAAACTTGCATAAGTTTACTTGGGAAGGAAATATTCAAAAGTAAGAAAAATCTAACTTTGCAGCGGCCACGTCTTCTCGACCGTACTGTACATACATTTAATGACGCTGTCATGATAAAACAAGATGACAGTAGTAACACATCTATCGTGTCCACTAACAAACTATTAATTAAATGAACAGAAAAATAATTTTTAATACCTAATGTTAAAAACAATTTAAAAAAGCTTAAAATATAAATAGATATTGTTAATAGACACATGTTATAATTGATTTATAATATTAACATGTGCTTTAATTAATTTAAATCAATGATCGAGATATTTCGATGCGTTTGAAAAACAGAAAAGTTAATCGAGTTTTATATCAAATCAACCAAAACCAATACAAGATTCTCTAAAATGAAAGCAGCTGTTCGAATACGTAACGAGGTGATGTAACTCCGATATATTATGGAGATACGTTATTGCGATAAAGGTGGCTTCTTGAATTTCAAATTTGATATAAAACTCACAAAATGCATGATTTCAATGATGTAATTAATTATTTTACATTAAATTTTTAATTAAACAGTTTTTCATATTTATTTGAGGCTGTCGTGGCACAGCGGCACCACGTCTGACTGTAAATGCGACGGGGTTTCAGGTTCGATTCTCACTTGGAGAAATTAATTTCGTCGCTCTGGTAACAAGACATATTGCGTCATTGAGCTACGGCACTGTATACAATGTTTCGAAAATTGGGCATGCGTGGTGAACGGAGTGTCTTAACACTAGGTTCCCCTGGATACCCTGTTATACGCAGGATACGGCGCGAAGCGTTTTTTATTATAGTTAATTGATTTAAATTATACACACTTACTCAAATTATAAAAATGTCGTTTTTAAAATAAAAACAACACAATATTCTTAATTATAATAATCACACCTCAATTAAAAGGGATCTTAGTTAAGAACCACCAAATTGTTTAAGCGACCAAATTAATTTTAAAGCCAATGGGATGATTTTTTTTCCTTTGAATTAGTTTAAAAAGCGTTGGGCGGTTTATTTCAAGCGTTAATGTAAACCTCGTAATCCCTTAATAAAGTGATGTTTTTTTTTTATATAATTCTCCTAAAATTTTGAAATAAACATTTATAATAACATACAAACATAAAAAAAGAAATCACTGGTTCCTTTTGTACATCTTGAGCAAAGTTCTATAATAATGATTCTGAAGGAAATAATGAAAAGAAAATATTATGAAGTATTTTAATGATATACATACACTCGATTTACAAACTATTTACAACCGTGCTTTAAGTTGGCACAGCAACATTAAATATGGATTGTGGCAACATTCATGAATATACGAATCTAAGTCTCGTGCAACACTAAATGCTAACTAAATATCTAGTTATAGTAGATGTCTATATGGAAAGAAGTCCTAAAACCTAGGTACGGAGATATGACATGTGAAGATACAGATGACGTGTTTGGACTATCAGCACGTACGATTGAGCTGGAGCTTTATTAATTCTTATTTAGGTGGGTGTCCTTTCTTTTTATAGTGTTGTTATCACTTTTTTGGATTTCCTGTTTGTAATGTTAGCTTCTTTCTTTAGGTACGTTTCTTTTTTTTTGATAATAAAATTGCAAAAATCTGTTAATTAAAAACTAAATAAGAATTAAAAGTTTCCACGTGAATGCACTGTAGCCCTTATTATTTTGTAGGATTATGCTAAGCCTAGGTTATTCTGGTTAAGAGTTACAAGGGCGGTTTGGCGGTACGTATTGTTTTTACCTTCCTTCGGCATATAGTAGTCGAACCGTGCGCTAGGATCTATCGATAACGTTCGCCCTGTGGATTGTCATTAAATATAAACAATTGTACACTTATATTGGTTGTTAGATCTATTAGATCTCAGCGACGCTACTTGAGTCCAAGAAATAAGATAAACTTAAATATAAAAATAAGTATATTTTTTTGTTATTCTTTATTTATTTTTAATTTAAAATTTATATATTGTCTTATTTCTTGGATTTTTATAAATATAATTTTGTTTTCATTATATCTTGTGACTCACCTTGCCAGTAGAAGCTGCCCGGTGCTCCCATAAACAGTCTTTGGCCGTCCTGTAAACAAAAATGTATGAACATAAATAAAACATATTTTGTTATGAATTTCATATTGTAATGCTACGTAGAAATAAATGAAGAAGGTTCATTAAATAAATTAAAAAATATGATATAATATAATTTTAATTAATAGCATTATTAGGCTTAAGAACTATGTATTGTCATGTTTGATAAATTATATATTTAAAAGTGTCTGATAGAATGAAATTCACATTTTTAAACAATAATAATTGTTAAATATTAGAAAATATTTTTCAGCTTATTTCACATAAATTGCATCATAGTGCTACTATACTGCACCAGAAACACTTCAAACAGTTCTCAAGCACTCCACATTTAATATAGATAATATTATAGTGATAGAGAATAGAGATAGAGATAATAAAAACTGAAATATTTCAAAGCTCATAAGTAAAATCAATTTAAATATTATTAGAAAACATATGAAACTTTTGACGTAGCAGGAGGGTTCTCAATTAGCTATACGTTCTTATCAAGCTTTTAATACCTCTGGAAATTTGTTCCATAAAGAGTGTTATAAGACCAATCCAAAGAGGGTGAGGACTCGAGTTTCGTTACATTAATTTATTGGTATATTTTCTAAAAATATTATTCTGCTCTTACACTTAAAGTTGAGGCCATTCGTGGCGCAGTGGCACAAAGTGTGACTGTAAAATTGACTGGTTGTGGGTTCGATCCCCACTCGAAGGAACGGAGTGTCTTAATACTAGGTTCCCTCTGCCTACCCTGCTGTGTGCGCGATACAGCGTGAAGCTGATTTTTACTCTTAAAACATGTTAAAAACAATAATTTGAATAAGAAATATCATTCCAACATAGAATGCTTACATACTTGTTCTTATCACAAACTTAGGGGTGTTTAAAGCTCTAATTACTTTAGAACAGATAAACGTGATTTGTTTATGTGCGAAGAGCACTTACGTTAGCTTCCATTGATCATTTCGGTATAGATAATATTTAAATGTAAGTGTCAGTAAAGATGATCTTTTCTTTTTTTTTGTGTATTGACAATACAAAATATTTTACTATTGTCACGAAGAAATAATTGAGCTTTAAAATTTTTGTTCCCTTTTTAACTTGCCGATACAACAAATAGGAGCCAAGAAAACCTAATTTTAAGGCAACCCATATTCAACTTTCCACCTAATTTTTAAGACATTGCATGTTGAGTTGCATAACGTGGTGCGCTAATATCTGGAAAAAAAATGGAATGTAGGGGAATACTATAAGAAGTTCTATAGGAAGTCCTACGGAAACAGGATTTTCTATTTTACAATTTTAATAGTCCACGCAAATAAAGCATGTGTAAGTAAACGGATCCTTGCGATAAGAACACACGACCTCCGTCTGCACTCTACATCCCTAAAAAAGTAGCAGTTAATATTAGTAAGAAGATAAGAACAAAATCTCAAAAAAAATGTAAACCAATAACTCCAAAGTAACGATACAAAATGATCTCATCGCGTACATTCCTCGAGCCATTAGCTTATCAGACAGAATGCAGACGCGACCAATCCGTGTGAACGTGAGATAACCGATACATAAAAAAAACGACTTGTTAACATATGTATATACAGATTATTTTTAGCTTCCCGTTGTATCCCGCATATAGAAGGCTACGCCGAAGGAATAGGTTCCCGTTGGTTCCCATAGGTGTTACAACACTCTGTTCATCACCCATCACCATATTTTTTAGAATTTTTTCACGGTGTGTCTTGTGAAGAGAGAGTAAAAATTGAACTTAATATTAATTTCCACGAGCGGTAATCGAACGCAGAATTGTCGCGACGTGCCACGACCGCCTGAAATTATTATTAGTTTTTAGTTATAATATTTTAAAATGTAATTCTATGTTACATAAATCCTATGTTTAACTCCATTATCGTATTGTGTCCAAATAAAAAAGTTACACTGTTAACATGTGTGTATCGGTTTGTCGTTACTTGCCTCTTGAAATAAGAAAGAGCTTTAAGACGAAAGTTGATACATTCTGTTTGACGATAGGATTATCGATTTTTAGTGTTTATCAGTAGCCATACCTAATAAAAAATAAGATTAAACTTAAATTTGTTTTAAAATGTTGTTTAAAATTCGTTACGTAAATATTGAAATATTGCAATTGAGATCGTCGTGATGGTGCAACATAAATTGCTGATTGTAAAAGTATCAGTAGTGGGTTCGATGCCCATTAGGAAAATATATTATTTTTATTTCGTTGCTCTGGTATCTGAAATAATCACGGCATTGAATATCAGTATCACTCAACACTTAATGTCCCAAAATTGGACGTTGCTTGGGAAATGGAGTGACTTAATACTAGGTTCCCTCTGACTATCCTGCTATACGCGGGATATAGTGTGAAGATAGAAAATAAAATAATACAGTAGCTTTCGGACGCCGGCTGGCCGTAAAGCGCGTACGCCGTCACGCCTTATATGTAAACATACAAGTTGCGCGGGCGCACGCCTCACTTTACCAATGCTGTCACGTGGGGGCACAATGTCAAAACGGAGTTTATATGTGGAGGTGGATTCTGCCAACTATATACTATATTAAATTAGTATTCCATATATTTTCGGAGCTAATATTATTTTGTAGTTGTTGTTGGTAATTTGAGATATTACAAGTTATCGTTTTTGGTATTACTATGAAGATTATCTAAATTAATGAAAATAATTTATTTTACACCAACAGGAAATAGTTTTTTCCTGAAAATTTTAATCTTAATACCAAATGAAAATAATTTATTCCCATGAGTGGAATATGAACCCACAACTGTCGCGTATATTACAAACACATCATTGTGGTAACTATAAAAATTCAAGAAAATTATCAATTAAAATAGATAAATAATTTTAAGAAACTATTTACTATTAAAGAGTTCCACACTTCTGGCTTATAAATAAAACAACAAGAACTATATTGAGGCTAGTCGTCGCAGGGCCACAAGAGAAGAGGTGTGAATAGTAAGTGCGACGAGTCGTGAGTTCGATTCCTACTTAGGAATTAAAAAGAAATTAAATATTTGCATATTCTCGCTCCAGTAAGGAGGCAAAACGCGGCGTTAGTTTGGCAACCAAACTCGCAATGTCTCCAAAATTCTGTGAAAAGTGGAGAACAAAAAACGGAGTCTTAATGGGAATTTAATATCTTAACACTAGGTTCCCGGGTTCCCTCTGCCTACCATGCTAAAAAATAAAACTAAAAAGATATACTACCTATATTGACCTAGCTATGTATATACATTTGTAAGTAAAACAATTCATAGAACACGTTAAACCCAACAGGTTACCGCGAATAATTGAATATTCTATTAACCAATAAACATTGGCGGCGTTTAAAACCCCATAAGTTATGGTAGTAGAAATTGTACACAAAAAGCATATGATGCTAAAATGCAAGCATGAATATTTATAGAGGTGATGAAATTCTCTGTAAAATATATTCATATTATTTATTGTTTTGCGACTGATATATGTATGTATTGTGCTGTGGTTAGACGCAATTTAAAAATATCTAGTTATTGATTTCCTTTTGGAGGTTTTTTTAGTTTTTGAAATTTAAATATATAATACTGTAGAAAATTTTCTGCTAAAGTAATATAAATACTATGTAGTAATGAGATTATTAATTACTAGTTTTTGATTTTTATCCCCTGTTCAATAAAGATGACTAAGTCACATCAAAACAATGATTTTTTTTAATTAGAGCCAGTAGTTTCTGAGGTTAACACGTTCAACCAAACAGACTCTTCGGCTATTATATTGATATAGTTACACTATAGCTTTACATTGTAACGCCTTAAATTATCGGAGAAATATTACATAAAAAAATATATGTAAAAATATAAGTAAATATTTCTCGCCACCAAATAATTTAAATCTTCGAAATGCAGAAATGGAAATACACTATGTGTAGGTCCGAAAATTCCAAAAACTCAAAATAAAAGCAAATACCAAATAAATAAGAACGTGTGTCGTAAAATATTTTATAATAAAACAATTATGTGGACAAATCTCTAAATGTTTTCGATTTATTTCGCGAGTCGTATCGCTTTTCCCGCCAACGCCATTGTCTGCAAATGGCGGCCGTTTACGGCTACGTTTCGAAACCCATGTATGTAAACTTACAAAGAATCTTTAAGACGTTTCAATGACAAGGAATTTTGATTTGCATAGGAAAAAGGCTGAAAAATAAAACTACATGGGGAAAAAAGGTGAGTCCTTCCATATACGCTAGTAACAAATAAAAGGGAACAATTTTCTCGTATAATATACGTGTGTACGTAGCGCTAAGACTTATCGGTTAGAAATATTGCTTCTAAAGATTTTTTTTTAAGTTATCAGTTTATTGTACCTTTAACCAGTACGTAATCTGTAACTTTACTTGGACTTCATGTCCAATAAACAATCTCAATCTCTTTTTTTCCTTTGTAGGTCATATTTACTCAGCACAAAGTAAAACGCTGAATACAATAAAACTTTGAACATGTGTTATTGTACATTTTCTGGTGAGTAGTAAGAAAGAAATTTTTCCTCCCAAACAAGTAAATTTAGTATAGAAAAAACTAACTCATAAAAAATTTTATAGGTATTATTGTGTAGGTAACGTGTAGAGGAGCACTGACGGAAAATTTCTTGATAATTCTACAAAAACGGGTTACACATCTTAAAGTCCACGTAAGCAATTCGCGGATGACAACTACATAAAAATAAAATTAGCTGACAAATTGAAAAAATATCTATCTTTTAAACGTAAATTGTACGGACAATCTGATACAATCAGCACGAATAAAGCAACTGAGATCAGCCAACAGTTAATAATAATAAAACAATTGAGCTTACTTCTAAACGAATTTATTGCAAAGATTGAGCTCTATATATGGTAACATCAGGGTCGGGACGACAACAAAATGTAAGTTTGTTATCTTTATACACAGTTTATTTAGCAATTTCCTATGGATAATCTATAGTAACAATGTGAAGATTTTGTTTTTTTGAACGTTCTAATCTCAGAGGCTGTTGGTTGGCCTCGTTGCCAGAGCGAGGAAATTTCATTTCCTTATTCAATATTTCATTTCCTCGAGCGGGAATTGAATCAACAACCTGTCGCGTTGACAGTCACACGCTTGTACCCCTGCGCCTCGACTGACTTCTATAAAGGTGTAGGTATAATGAGTTAAAATCATCATAATTATTACGTATACCCTATACGCAATATCCCGAAAATTAGGCATGGAGTTGGACACTCAATATATGCGGGTTACAGCGTGTTCCAAAAAAAAAAGAAATCCCTAAAAACGTAGGGAAACTCTAACATAATTCAGCCTTTGCAATATCCTTGTCTACAACCTATTAAATGTAACTTAGTAAAGGCATCACGTAACATCTTAGTTTACACGGCGCGACCGCTCGCTTGTTCCGAGGACTCATGCTCGCGGTACCTATGGGCGGGTAGTGTTCTTCGAAGAGATCTCATCTCCCTTTCGCGAGTGCTGAGATTTGTCGATAATGTCAGTGGCTTAGCGGTCCCTATGTATAAGTTGCTTAATCAGTATCTTTGGAATGTCTTTTCGAAGTTGTAAGTCAAATTTTATATAGATATAGATATATTTCTTGTTCATTTTGATTTTTATAAGTACTTTAGTTAATTTTCAATTAATATAAAAATATCGATTTTGTTAATTGGGCAAAATAGGAAATAGTTCAGAATTTTTTTACTATATAATGTTATAAATGGTTCAATTATTTTAGAAGTATGATTATTATCTATTTTTTATGGTTTCTCGCTGTATCTTGCACATAGTAAGGTAAGCAGAGGAAACTGGGTAATTTAGTGTTAAGACACTCCGTTCCGATTAAGTCACTATAGAATATGTTAAGATCTAACGAAAAAATAAAAATTTTTACATTCCCACGCCTATGCCAATAAACAGTTAAGAAAAATCTGATTGATATTTCTATTTATGTTCAAAAAAACAATAACAATAAAGAGATACCTTATAAATTTTATATACTTTTTATATTCACCTCTTGTCGTAAATTAGGCACGTGAAAAAATAAACACGGCAAAAAAGGCTCGTCACGCGCGCAGCTTTGTCACTTTTTTTGGTGACAGCTTTTGGAAGGTATCTAACTTAATAATGAGCTTTCTCGTTGATTAGAATACAAAGTATTTGTTTATTGGCGTACAAATTTTTAGTACTTTTAGTCGTTTTGAGGTAATTTATTTTATTTAAATTATTGATGGAAATTGGTGAAACTGACACTGATTAATATTCAAAGGATTGGAGTTATATTTTGTATTGTTCCATAAATGAGCTGTATCCAGTTCTAGAGAGCGTAGTGCTAAGACACTCCGTTCCCAACTTTTAGTTCAATTTTTGTTACATTGTTAGGTGGCTAGTTTGCTAAATGCTTGTAAAAATATTACCAGTAAGAAATTATCTTAATTCCAACAAAAAGCGAACACTGAATGTTAATTTACGACATCGAAGTAATCGAATAACTCGCAACTAAAAACATAAACTCAGATGAAGATCTACCGCAACTGTCAACAAGATGACATAACGGCAAATATGTCAAGCTGTCATTTCACGGTCATAAACAAAATCCAAATATAGACAATCATAAAACGGAGAACAATTCGCGATATTACCTACTATTTTCGGAATAGAATAGAAACCCACTGGTTTTATGATATTTTTTGCGCTGACAACAATATAAGTTTTAATAATTCATAAGGGCGACGGTCATTCGCGTCACGTGCGACCGATGCGATCCCAATGATAATTCAACAACGTAAAAATAATACTATTCCCACGTTTGTAAAAGCACGATATTGTTTGGTTTTTGGTTTTTTTTTTGATTTTGCATATTCATTTTTTTTGTTGTAGTTACTCAGTGAGGTTAATTAGCATTTAACTGAAATGAAAACGGCACATATAAACATAATTCTACGTACTGGTTAAAAATCGATAAGTTAAAGAGATAGGGATGCATTTGTGAATATTTTAATTAAATTCATGAATACTGCTGTTGTTGTGTAGGTACTCTACATTTATTTTGTATATATGGCAGACATTCTGTACTCCGCTTTTCGCTCGAACTCAAAATTGAGGTTTGAGTAGCGAAATTAAGTCCCGCGGTAAAAAAATGTGTTTAATTCATTTCCCCTATGGGTTCCACAGTCATGACGAGATTACAATCATGCGCTATCTCACTATGCCACGATAGGCTTCTAGTTTTATAAAAAATATATTCCAACATATAGGTTGAACCTTTCCTTACTTTCAACTAAGTATACAATTTATGATATCAGAATTTGTAGCGTAAGATATAACTATTCGATAATAAAGATATTTTCTCCACTATAATGTTTCTCTATTATCTTAAATTTACGTAACGATCTATCGATTTTACCATTTTCGAAATATCGATTTAACTTACGTCCTCCTCTTAGTTATAGATGAAATCGATATTCTTTAAAAGGAGCGTTTAATCGAGATCTGAAGAGATGTGATAAGGCGCGATATTAGATGATTTTAAACTTTCAAACAATGAAAAAAAAGTATATTTTAAGAAAATAAATAATTTAATCGCCATGGCTTAGTAGAATAATTTGATAGCATTTGCCAAAGAAAGTAAAAAGGAAATAGTTCTTATAAATTTATATATTGTGAACTCGATACTTATATTCTACTCTAGGGAACGACTGATTATCATTTCCTCGCTCTAGTAACAAGACAAAACGTTGACTTTCATCACTCAGTACATACAATTTTAGCAATATTATAAGGAACGGAGTGTCTTAACACCAGATTCCCTCTGTTATGTGGGAGATACAGCGTTAAACAAAAAAAACGACACCATATCTTTCAAATGAAGGTTATAAACATCGAATTAAAGTGAAAAATCCTTGATTACATTATACAAATTATTGTATTATACAAAATATGTTTTTCAACCCACCTTATGTAAATTAAACCTCCTTTCTCAACAACTATGCTAATAATTCGAAATTCACAAAAAGTCTCCACCAAAATGCAACATGTAGGAATAAATCTTGATGCAAAAAAACTACAAGTTTAACATTTTAAGACGACAAAATAATAATGGTATTACAATGACCGTTATTACAATACGTTTAACTCACCTTTGAGACTGCCGCAGAGAAACCTGCTTGACACACGCCGGTCTTGCGTTGCCCGTGGCTCGCTGAAATCGTAAGAAACATCGTTTAAAATTCATTTATAGTGTATTTATTAAATAAGTATTTTATAGTTATTTGCAATTTTTATTTTGATAAATAAAAGTGTATTTTTGACATTTTTACAGGAACAATATTGTAGAAAGGGGCACAAAGTGTCATTGTAAGCGCCACAGGCTGTGGGCTCTTAAAATTAAATATTTAATATTTTAATTTCTTCGCTCTGGTGTCGGGGCAAAGTGTGGCGTTGAGTTTCGACACTTAACACGCAATGCCTTCACAATTTATTGAAAAGTGGAGGACGGAGATAAAATTTGGTGGAAAGTGAAGAATGTGGTGTCTTATGACTATCTAAGGAGTGTCTTAACACTAGGTTTCTCATGTTTTCCCATATGCGGGACATAGCGTGAAGCTAAAAAAAATAAATACGGAAGTATATTATATCAACAAATTATACATTGATTTAATTTTGTATATTACTAAAATATATATAATATCTATGTAAGTACATGCTATATACATTAAATTCTTATTAAATAATAATATTTTATGTACAGTTTTATATTATACATAATCGCTATCTGTAAAAAGCAAATAATATATTTTAACCACGGCTAGATTTTTACGGCTTTACGAGTTCCGCCATTTAATACCCAATGCCTCCAGAATTTGCCAGAAAATAAGGAATTGAAGTGTCTTAATGTGAACAGTATCTTAACACTCGATTTCTAAGTTCCTCCTGATTATCCTGATATCATATCCAAAGCGGGAAGGTAAAAACAACCGAGGGTTCCGTACAAAAATTCCATATTAACTTTGATTCCCTTTGTAATATTGAAATACGCTTATTTTGCTGTTACGACCAAATATTTGAAATTGTAGAAATACATTTTTTTTTCAGGAAATCAAGGGGCCGAAGATCTGAGTATATGATTTGAATTTCAACTCGATATCTTTAAGCGTTTCTGAGGTATAGGTTCTTGACAGACATACAGACTTACAACAAAGTGATATAAGAATAATATACAAGGGTTTCTTTTTTTTCTTTAAACGGTACGGAACACTAGAAAATTTACCAAATTTAATTCAAATTAACTATTTATCTGTACAAAATATAAAAAAATAACCATTAATTACAATTTTCATGTTGTAAACTACACACAGATTTAATAAATACTAATAAAAACAAGTGGTGTTTATCCCTACAAGTGCTCATCTACTGGAATACTCACCTTCGTCCTGGGAACGGAACCCTAAACAAAGTATTTTATTATTGCGACAAATCTTTTGTTGTAAGTTACTAACTAAGCTAATTAATAGATACGTTCATTAATACTTAAAGTAAGTTAAATATCAAATTACAATACAATTCTATATATAGATAGATATTTTATTATAAAGTAACAAATGTAAATAGATTATAATATAATTTGCTTGAAAAATATATATATATATATATCACCAAAAATCTAATTAAATTAATTAAAAATTAAAATTCAATTATTTGTTCAACATATAGTTAAATTTTAAATTTTAATTCTCATCAATAATAATTTAAATAAGTTTAAATATTGAAAGCATTCTAATAATAAATCAAAACGTCGACACCGCGGGCGCGCGTCACGCTAATTTCCCTCTCAATTCGCCATTACCGGAGGAAGTGACGTGCGTTTTGGCGCCCTTTTACCGTTATCGAGGGCATGTCAACATCAAAATAAGAACCTACTTCCGTTTTGAACACAGATTACATATAACTTATTTAGCTTTATATTTAAATTGTTTTTTTTATGTACAATGTACAAATTAATGTTTCATTTTATCTAATTATATAAAATTTGTCTTAGGCCAAAAAGTGTAACTATGTATAAAGAAAATAATATAGTTGTTAATAATTTGGCTGTATTAAAATAACACTTACAATTTCGACATGGCGAAAACTCATTGACCTCATCGGCGGTGGAGCTTTTGGCTACAAAGCAAGAGCCGACAGGATCTCGCTGTTTCAATTTGGCCGTCACGAACGACACGTAACGTGGGGCACAGGCCTATAACAAAAAAAAGAAGAAACGCTAAGTGTCAAATTTAGGTTTTAAATATATATTTTTGAGTATTTTTTCTTATTTCCACTGAGGAGACATAATGTGTTTAAATTACTATATATTTATTAGTACATCTATCATAATATTTAACTCAAAACTATGTTTTTCTTTTTGATTTATTTTATGACACGTGATTTTACTTAAAAGCTCATATGCATATATGTATATGTAACAATATTTATAACATTTATATGTAACAATTTCTTTAGACTTTTGGCGTTAGTGTAAATGTTTTGGTAAAATGTCAAATATAGGTGTTTTAATAGGATGAGAAAAAGAAATTTAGGAGGAAGGAAAAGGGGTGATTTATTATTTGTATTTTCATACCACATATATAAAGAAAGAAGATAAAAATTATATTTACACATTATATAATTATTATTATTAATCCTTATTACTTAGAGGAAGTAAGAAGTAGTTTATTTATAAGCCAGTACGCAGAAATATTAGCCAGACCGATGCACAATTTCTCAGTAAAGTGCAACAACAAATCAATAATTTGTTTCAGGTCAACGAACTCTACCCACATTGTTTCATAATAGTAATGCTAATGTCAAAGTTTTACGACCATAACATCCTTTTTAAGGAAACGTGATTCCTGAAAGATCACGCCCTGAAACATATTATAGAAGATGTATGGTTTTACAGGAATAGAAAATAATTGCTTCAATTTTAAGCTGTATCCCGCATACAACAGGGTAGGTATACAAGAGGCAATAGAGTTATGGCACTTCTTTACCTACTCTCTCTCCGAATTTGTTGTTGTATTTTTGACCAAAGTTAACTTTGATGGATCTCTATGAGAGATCTGAGAGAGAGAGAGTAACGAGTATAATGTTTTTATTTGTTGTCAATGACATTACAGCAATAGGTGTTCAGTATGACGAGAAGTGCACTTATTCATTCATAGAAAAATTAAAACTGCAATCATGTGTGAGGTAAAAGTTTGCTAGATGCTGATGATCTATAATTAAATAAAATTTAAAGTAATAATAATGTAATAAAATTTAATAAAAAACGTCTCTATAAAAAAATGTTTTTTAAGTATTCCCTATACAGGTAAAAAGTAATCAAGAATTTTACACTCCTAACATAATTGAAATAGTTCAAAAATAGATGCGCGTGCGCATTAAACTTAACAAACAAACTTATAACTCGTTGTTGATAGAGCATCTGGCGGATATGGACTTACAGCATTTGTTTTTAAGAAATAAATAGTTTATATTACGCGTACCTTTAATATACACCTTTCTATCATAAATTGTAAGGAGAATTTTCATAAAGCGAAAGATTATTTTTCTCAACTTAATTCTTAGACAAACTTTTACCTACGGTTTCGTCCTCGTTTTATATATAAGATAGAGAACATTTTAATTACTGGAGGTGACCCTGACCGCTGAAGTATGTTACACAGAAGCAATTTCCGCCATGCACATTTTTATACCATTGAAAAAAAAAAAAATTTTACTTCATATACTAAAGCATAAATACTTTTTTTTTAATTATAAAAGCTAATAATACATATATACTTACAGTTTTTAAGGACATTTTTATCTCTCATAATAATAATTTGCTAAATAGGTTGTTAGCAGGATTACACTCTAAGCCATACAAGAAATGGTAAAAATATTAAAATAGCATATTTCAACAATCTCTATAAAATGTATAAATATAGTTTTGTACAAAGTCTTGAAAAATGTACAATAGGCCGAGGTGCAGCTATAAAAACGTACAGTTTTATAGATTAACGCCGTAACTACTAACCAATAATTGTCGTAATAATGGTCAGAAACATAATATAAATAGAATGGAATTAGCAATTTACGCTTTTCCTTGAATAGCAAGATTGGCGGAGAGAACATAATCTTAAGACATTTCTTCTGTCTGTTTCTCTGTCGTGTTTTTCTTTTCACTGGAGCTAGACAATGCAAATAATTAATTTCCCCAAGTAAGAATCGAATCTACAACCGTCACATTAACTCAGACGACTCAATCAATTAAACTGAATACTTCACAAACAAGACAAATTGCAAATATAAGCAACATAACATCATTTCTCATTTGACCGTAACTCTATATGATACGAAAATATAAGAAAGACCCTTTGTCCACCGGCCAACAACCTAAGTTTCGAATGTAGTACGTTTAAGTGAATCACCCTGTTCGTCATACCTGAGTCAGTCGGGATAAGAATTTCAATACTGTGAAGAATTTTAACTTAAATTTTACATATATACATATGTAGATATAGGTGCATATTTTAAGAGATAGTTCTGTTTAAAAGTGAGGTAACTTTTATATTATAATTTTATTGTTTTGTTAGAGCAACTTTGTGAAAAGATTTCACTTTTCACTTATCTTGATATAGACAAAGATTTGTTTCTTTTTCAAGTGTTTCAAGTGAGTTTTTCTTTCTTTTTCAAGGGAATAATATTTTAAATATTATTTCCTATAATGTATTTGATAGCGTAATCGTCGTATTTAATAAAGTCAAATTGGCACCTATTAAAAATTATTTATTTTAAAAGTTATACCCAATTTTACTAAATCCTCTATAGGTACTTTAAGTTGAAGTGAAAGTTATTTTGTTATTTGCAGGAACTTAATGCCGTTAGCTCTTCTCATGAAGCGTAACATTTTCAAATATATATAATATACGTTCTGTAGGTTAGTCATTTCCTTTGTTATAAAATTATCCTTGCAATAAAAGTGTGAAAAGTGAGAAGTCTATAGTGATAGCTATGGGTTCAAATGAGAAAATTATTATTTTGTGCGGTACGTGGAAGACGGTGTATTACGGTGAAATGTATAGAGTTTTAACACTAGGTTCCCTCTGTCTACATGCCTATATGTGGGATACTAAGTAAAAAAAAAGAAATCTATATCTTTCGTTTTTTTCATATAGGCAGGTGCGAACCTAGTGTTACGGGACTTAAATCCCCCATAAAACACTCAATTTTCGCCTTACGTATTGGTAAGCGGAACCTAACGCCGCCAATTATTAATAGCTAGAACCTAATATGTGAGGGCACTCTTGTAAAAGTTATATGTTTAACATGCTTTGTTCGACCTATATGACACACAATGGTTGTTTGTATCGCAGTAAATCATAAATAGAGTCATGTCACACGCTAGTTATAGAGTTTCTTTAGTGTAAATAATGTTTGACGAAATAGTTAGAGTCATTGTTTAACTTGAGGCCAGTCGTGGCGCAGAACCACACAATTGTAGATTTGATCCTCGCTCGAGTAAATGGAATATTGGAAGATTGGGAATTCAGCAGCATGTGGGGAACGGAGTATTTTAACACTAGGTTCCCTCTGCCTCACTTGTTGTTTGCGGAATACAGCGTGAAACTGATTTAATTTCATTGTTCAACTTTGATATGTATGTAAGTCAAAATAATAAGTTAGTAGTTAGTATCATATTAAAAAAAAACTAATATTATAGCTTAATAAAAATAATGAATCTTATAGTATATTTTAAAATTATCACCGCTGTTTGTCTTTAAGTCTTGTCATCTTAAATCTTGCAGTATCAATCTTTTCAAACCTACTAGGATACACAGAGGATTTAGTGTTAAGTACATCTTTAACGCTTATTTTTTTTATGTTACAAAAATTACTAAATAAAATCACACGTGAATAATACTTCAACGCGACGCGTCCCAAAAAGCATACATGGTTCATACAACACCACAACGTGCACGATAAAAGCGCAGTATCTATCTCCTACTACAGGCTATCAGTTTTTATATAGACGATTATACGGCATTGTTTACTTGTAAACGTAAATCCATGTTGTAATCACAGTAACATTAGATTCCACTCTAAATATCGTGTAAAATCGGCTGCGCAGGCGCACCTAATCGATTTTTAGTGTCGCCACCATACTGTACTTTTACAACGTTAGAGTGTCAAATTTAAATATTCTAATTAAATGTTTATTTATTTAGTTTTTACGCAACCACTTACGGTGAATGATTGGATTTTGGCTCTTAAAGGAGCTTAAAAAGAAAGGTATTTTAAAAGAGAAAGTTTATTATAATCATTACAACTTCAAGTTATCTATGAAACTGTTATTGCTAAAGAACTATAGACTAAATTAAAATTAAAAAATAAATTAGCTTCACGCTGTATCACCGACACCAGAGCGAAGAAATGAAGATATAAAATTAAGAAAATATTTCATCTCCTCGAGTGGGGATCGAACCCACAACTAGTCGGTTTTACAGACACACCTCGTGCCGCTGCGCCACGACTGGCCTCATATCTATATTTTGTTATATATTTTTTTAATATACTTAAACCCAGCTCAAACTAAGACCAGTTCGTAGTCCTTACCGAATTAGTACATTTAAACCTGCTCCACGCCTCTCACTAGTCTACCGCTATATCAATGCAGTTAATTTTCGAGAATCTTACGTTACGCTAGAAAGATAAAAACTCAGTGGAGTCGACAGTTATCAGCTTTATATGGACTCTGGGGGTCCAAATGAGCACAATCGTACAAGGAGTTGCGTATTGAGCGTACAGAAAAAGGTAAGGTTAGCCTAGATGTTAAACAGTTGCTAAATTATCGACAAAAATAGATATTTTATTACAAAATATAGTCCGGTTAGTAATGTGTTATTTATATATATACATGATAGATATATGACTTTAGGCGCCGTGGTTGTAGGTTCGATTCACACTCATAGAAGTAAATTTTTCCGCAATTTTGTTTGCGTCGACTTGCTGTCAACCAAGTGATCAATATTAAAATTTGAAACCCCGGCTCAAGGGCACAAGTGTGCGACTGTAAACGCGATGGTTATTGGTTCGATTGCATCGTCATCATCATCATCATTCATCGTTCAAATCGGGGAATTAAGTATTTAGTATGTTAATTTTCTCGTTCTGGTAACGAGACAAAGCACGGTATTGTTGATTTCCGCCACTCAATACGCTCGACAATTCAACAGAAAGTCGGGAACGACAGTGTCTTAATGGGAACTGAGCATCTTAACACTAGATTCCCAGGTTCCTGCTGCCTATCGTACTGTATGCGGGATACAGAGTAAAGCTAAAAATATATTTAAACACCACATCGCATATTATGGGATCATTTTTTCAATACACACCTAGTAAAGTAGTTTACGTAACGGTTAATACATCATCAATAAGGGTGACCAGGAAGGGCTATAGAGGGAATAGGATCTAGTTTTTCCTATACACACAGTAGATACCGTTCTATACAGTTATGACAGACCCGGCTTCATATGGTGGGGCATTTTAAATAGTAAATGGGGCACTAACGTGGCTTGCCCTTAAATGGTGGAGGAGTAAACGGTGTTTGCTTGTTGTTGGTTAGTTTCATTGAGTTAACTGATATTATAGCATCTGAATTTAAAGAGATATGGACGAAGAGAAAGTGTTTTATCACTCTGTTTTCTACTTTTGATGTATTTTTTATTAGAGAAGTCTATGTGACGTGTCTGATATGAGGTACAAAAATATATATATAACAGATTGTTGATTTTATTGTATTGCAATATATTGTTATTTTATGTTATTGATATACCGAAGTAGGAATAAAACTTATACCTATTGCTTTTAATTAGGTATTTTTTCGATTGCAACAAAGTGCATCACGATGCAATGATGTAGCAAATTGGTATATAACTTTTTCATAAATATGTAAAAAATTAAAAAGACAACGATATGTGTGTAGTGAATATTGGAAAGCACTAGAAAAGATGTTTGTAGAATGTATAGAAATGTAGAGAATGGCAATAATGAGATTTTTATTTAGAGTGATGTTGTATCCCGCACATAGCAAGGGTAAGTAGAGGGAACCTGGGAAGCTAGTGATAAGACTGATATATTTCCCAGACAAAATAATATTAACATATTGATATTCTATATAGACACGTTATAATTTACGCTTGCTAAACGATAGCCGGGCGCCAGGACGGTGTAAATCATAGCTGCATGCATCGTATCGAGTCTAAAAGGAAATTAACTGCACAGAGGTCATCACTATCGGGTATTGAATTGCACGTTCATCATATCGTAGGCTTTTTTTGCATATTTTATGAGGGTTCTCAATTTTTATATTTTTCCTATCGAAATTTCAGGAACTATGCTGATAAACCTGATATATTGATTCAAAGATGCTGATTAGTATAATCTCAAAACACTTTTAGCAGTTTAACTATAATTAAATCCTTAATCTCTGTCTCTGTGTATAATTAAAGATGAGTATCGTAAAAATAAAAATATATTTTTGTATATTAATCGGTTTGTAAGATAAATAACAAAAGAAAACATAAATGTATTGGCTTGGCAAGATAGAAAGAGCCATTTCTACTTAAAAATCTTGTAAATGTCGTGACTTCTTCATACATTAAATCGGAACTCGTTAACCATTTTCTTTGTAAAAGATATAATCACTACACGAACTGTGAATAATTGTAATAATAGTAATGCTTTTGTAAAATTTATTAGTATTTTCGCGCCCGACACCGCCCCTCGCGCTCTCAGCTATCGACGACCCGCGAGGGCGCGGCGCGTGCGCATCGGCGCATTGAACTCGCGTGAAATATTGATTATCTTTCATATTACAATACTGGTCTTATATCCTAGATCTGTTTCTTTTAAATTTAATATTTTATTTTATTATATACGTAGTAATTGTTATAAATGAATAATAGATTAAAATTGTTAAAAGAAAAAAAAAATATTAAAGTACGGGCTGTAAGTAATAATAATGTAAAAAAAATCTGAATTGACGTATAAAATAATATATTAAATTTAAACCGAAAGCACTATTGGACGTCTAATTACAAAATTCAACCACATATGGTATATATTATTTATTAGGCATTGCAGAAATAAAACTTTATATATTTACATATTTTACAAATCTAGAACATTCTATTCTATCTAAATTTGGTTTCAATCGCATTGTCCGTTACAGTCAATGAACAATGCCCCAGCTCCTTATCCACTGAAAATAAATATAAAGCACAAAGCTTATTTCGAAAGCAACTCGTACTTGTACAGCGCAGCGGTGACAAATTGTGCCCCTGTTTTTAAGTACAGCTCTGACACTATAATGGGATACAAAGTACCCTACGGTTGGACTTATAATGGGTTGATGAGTAATTGCTGTGGTGCTTTTTTTAGCCGACTTTCAAATAGGAGGAGGTTGTATGGTCGGCCTTTAATTATTTTTTGGTTGTGTGTATGTACGTCGATTTTCGGGTTATTTTAAACTATTTTTTTATTACAAAAACATACCAGGTCCCGATCCCGTTTTCATTAAATTATGAGAAGTAAATAACGCATTTTTTATTCACATATTATTCAATAATATGTTAGGTTATTCTAAAAATATGAAACGGAGAATAAAGTGTCTTAAAAGTAATAATTTCTTTGCCTTGAAAAATATTGGATTTTATCGCTCGATGTCATGTGTAATATTTTCGTTTAGAAGAAAAAGGGAGAATGGAGTATTGTGCCACTAAAGTGTCTTTATCTGTTTAAGATATTATTTCTTATGCCATTTGATTATAAAATTCAATAAAATTTTATGGAACACCTTTCTTATTATTTATGACTCTATTCGATAGCCTAATGTCCACCATTTCAGGCTATCGCGTAGAGTATTGGTATTATAAATATTTTAATATAAAACTTTTGCGTTACTTATATATTGATAGATAACATACAATCTAAACTTAAAAAGTTTTTTTTTCTTTCTAAGTTGAAAAAAGTTGCTGAAGAAGGTGATTAATATTTTTAAAAGATAGTCGGAGACTTCAAATGTTCGTTATAAAATAATAAAAATATCCCTATGAAAACAAAATTGTATTGTTTCTTTTTAAAACAGAGCTTAATAAATTACTTGAATAGTACTCATAATTAAAATAAACACGAGGACAAAAAGGCTTTGGTGTATGAAGCGGGAAAACAAAAATAATTAATTTCAGACATCGTCCCATTCCAGTGATCCATGACAGCATCTAACAAACATATATATAGAGAACACGCCTTCTCTTAATGCCTCAAGAATTCGTCGGGAAGTGAAGAAGAAAGTGTTTTAATGGGAACGGAGTGACTTAACAAGTTCCCCCGTGCTTACCCTGGTATGGTCGAGATACAGCGTGAATCTACACATAATATAGCTACTATAAACACATAGTCTTAGAACAAAATAAAAATTGTCAAATAAACATTTGATTAATTCAATTTCTCTACATATTACACGATGCGCACGCGCAATGACGTTTTATCGATCGTCTATCGTATTGTTCTTTTGTTGTAGAGAATTATTCGCATTATTTAGCTGCATTGAAGCGATGATAAATTGACACTACGGAAGTCGACTAGCATTGTGTGTGACGCCTGAGTACCTATAGTATCGATTTGCGATATGATAGCTGCTTTCATGTGTCTGTCCGTTTGAAAAATTATCTGGATTCGTTACTATTTATTAGATTTAATGAGTAATTTGAAGGAGAGACAGAGAGAATATACGTCAGGTTTCTTCAAGTGTGCTATTTTTAGCTTCACGTTGTATTTAGCACACAGTAGGTAAGGTCGAACGAATCTGGGAACTGATGTTAGGACAATCCGTTCCTTTAACTTCTTGACGCCGAATTCAGTAGGGGTTGCGTGTTGAATTGTGGAACTAAACGCCGCGATTTTGTTTGTTACCAGAGCGAGAAAAATAAAAATATTAGATATTTCCTACCTCTATTCTTGCGCCACGACTGGCTTCAAAAAATGTGTTTAGCTGTCCAAATAGGCGCTTTTTCAAAAAAAAATAAAAGCTAGCCAGTGCTGTGAAATACAATATTAATTAAGAAAATTACACGTTATCATAGCAGCTGATTAATATTAAATCTATTAATATATGAAATAACGATTAAATAACAAAATTATAGAGTACAGTCTAACTAAACTACAGTAGTTACGTCAACAAAAGCTATATTTAACGAAACTCGTCTATCATAGTCACGTATACACTATCCCGCTTTACGAATGGGTATATAAATTTTTGTTGTTCTATTCATCACGTCTCATTAACGTTTAAGCGGAACGAAAGCTTCAAAAGGATATAATTAAATAATAGAAATAATAATGGCCGCTAATCAAAGAGCTCGTCCTCTGCGGGTAATGGATTTTTGTTATATATTTTTTTTTGTATTGGTTTTTAAAGAGTTAAATAATTTATATTGACTATCTTGTGTGGGCCGGTCATGTGGGCGCAGGGGTACAAGGGTGCGACTGTAAATGACAGGTTGTGAGTTCGATCGCGCTTGAGGAAATTAAAAATTTTATGTTTTCATTTCCCCGCTTTGATGATGCAATTGGCAAAGCAAGGCGTCATGCGCCGCCACTTTAGACGCAATGCCAGTTTAACAATAGGTTCCCAGGTTCCCCGAAATATTAAATATTTGATTCCCCGACTCGGAATCAAACCAACCGTCGTATTTAAAGTCGCAGTTTTGTACCATTGCGCCACGAAGGCCACATCCAACTTCTCCAATATAAAAATAAAATAATATACCTATTAAAAAGCTTATAGCTCCATGGCACTTCTAACAAATACTCCATATCACTTATCTCACGGTGCGCGTGTCTAATTCAGCTTATATGAATAATACGATTTAAATGGCGTGTTATTAATTTTACAATGTGTTGATTCTGGTTGTAACTTTGTTGAGAATTATGTGTATTTGAACTGAATATATTTATTAAATTGAATCAACTGTATTACAATTGCTAAGTTCTATTCTAATAGGTAGTAGGTAATATTATTTTCATAGGTGGCCACAGCGCGGCGTTGAGTTCCGTCGTTCAATACACTCTGTTTGTCTCTAAAATCGAGTGGAAAGTGGGAAACGGAGTGTCATAACAGTACGTCCTTCTACTTACGCTGCTTTATGGGATACAATGTGAAGATTAAAAAAAATAGCTAAAACATATATATATTATAAAACATAATGAATTTACAACACATCACCCTCTATACCCCGCTGTCTAGCTCCGCTAAATGCCCAAAAAGGGTAAAAAAGACCTAAAAAATGTCTCAAAAAAAAAAGAAAAAAAATTGTGAAAATATTTGAGACATCCTATACAACAATACGTGGACTCTCCATAAAAGGAGCTCGGGCGGGCCGCATGCCCGTCACCGTACCACGCCAAATACGGCGGCAAGAAGTAAAGAATTCATCTGACAAATGACTTGGCAATTTGTTACCTTACAAGTACCTACATATACTCGTATGTATGTATGTATGTATGGTGACTTTAAAAATTCGCGCAATTAAATGTTTAGGTTGTTAGTGCTATACTTATCTTGAATTAAAGAATGATTCAATTATAATACATTTTTAAAATATGTCATAAAATATTTAGAAATGTGTATTAATTTGAATGGAGCGGGACTTGAACCCGCATTGGCCTTTTGGAGATCGTCCACGCGCTGGAGTTGGAGAGGAGAGAGAACTTGACAGCGCTCACATTAGTCACAATTACTAGTCTATACTTTGAAATGAACTGTATGTACACTGTATATTATATCATAACAATGGCCAAGTATGTATGGCAACATTTTATTCAATTCATATCGAAGAAAGAAGAAGAAATCTACGATTGATATATTTTTTTAAATATATACACTAAGTGAAATTTTGTTATGTAAAAAAGACACCTGACATAAGTTCTTGCATCGCTTAGCAATTGCAAATAATTTGTAATAATCAATTAAGAAATTGGAGAAATAATAAAATTATTATACATTATAAATATGAATGCTTGCGAGTAGGGATTTCAGTTTGTTTCACTCTCCCACTCTCCTCTCAAAACTACAAACACAATACTGAGCGGATTTAGATGAAAAAACAATGAATTACGGTATTTTAGCAAACACACGTTAAAATGTATGTAAACATATAATATAAATAAGGTTATAATAATATAATTAGGCTATAAAAAAAGAATAACTTTAAACGGACGAAGCCGCGGGTGGCTAGTATAAAACGAGTCAATAAAATAGCCATATCCAAAGTTTTTTACCACACAATCGAGTACATGTCGTACGCAGCTGGCATGAAAGTGAGGGACTCTAATATCTCAGGATTTATCGCAGGAAACGTATTTGCAAGTGTAATACAACGTTGGTCCCGATCGGTCGGTAGCGGAAAATTATCGACGTTTAACACCTTTTATGGGAAAACTGCCTTATTAGTAGGTACTATTGAAATTGTTTATTTATTATATTTTATTTGAAAACGATGACTCAACGAGGCGTCGTTATAATTACATGATAAAAAATTGATAGAGGATTTTATTTATTAATAATAAATAAAACAAATTAATAATTTAAAAATAAAATCCTAATTTGTGGAGTTTTTTTTTGTTTACTCCCAAAAATAAAGTCAAAATCTTTTAGCTTTATCTACTGCACACAGACAGACAGACAAAAAAAACAAACGACAATTTAAAAAAATCAGGACATGTTACATTTTCATATACGTAAAAGTTATAAAAAAAGTATAGACATGGCAACCACTTCTGACTCACTGCCACTAAGCCTTAGGCACCAAGAATCTTAAAAATGCGAACATTCCTTGCTTCAGCCACACGCTGTCGTGAGAATGTCTAAGGCAATAAAAAGAACACCTAATAAAAAGGTAACAATTACATATGGGACTAAAGAGACTACCAAGCAAATAAATCAATATATATAAATAATACAAATGTCCGTCTGTTCATATATTTTTTTATGTTTTATTGGTTCATCGTTCAGCTAAGGCAGGCAATTATAAATCAATAAAAATTTGACGTGCCTGATATTGATAGTAGCGTATTCAATTACGGTGATATGATTTAATATTTTTTCTTGAAATATATTTCTTCAACATTTTACTTCGCAGGTTTAAGTTAAGTTTATTTTTCCGGTTTATCTATTAGACTAGATGAAGCTGAACTCTACCTTACCCACCCAGGGTAGGGTAGAGTTCAAGTACCAACCTACCCTAGATTGGCTGTTATCTAGGTAGGTTAGGTATCTATTAAAGCCCTCCTTAGGTAGGTCCTTGTCCGCTTGAATCCAAGATGATTTGATTTAGCGGCGGAACTCAACACCGTACTTTAGCCAAAAATACGAAAATCATACAATTTTAAAATAATACTTACTAAATGTTAAACACATACGGATCACCAGTTTGCTATAAATAAACAACACTCTATAAAAATACTCTCTCGACTTATCAGGAGGGCAATTATAAATCAATAAACTTGAACGATATAGCGACGATAATATATAGGCTGGTTCGTTTCAATTTATATATGTATATTGGATATTAAAATAATATTAAAGAATTATAATTGTAATAATATTGTCTGTTTGACTGTAAGCGATGTGGTTATAGGTTCGATTGCCACTCGTGAAAATTAATTATTTTCAGTTTCTAGTTATGGCAACAAGACAAAGCGTGACGTCGTGTTCCACCATTTATGCAATGTCTAGAAAATTGGACGGAAAGTGATGATCAGAGTGTCGTAACACCAATTCCCGCTATCTACTATATGCAGAATATGGCGTGAAACAAAAATAAACTATAAAATGATATAAGTTAATAATAATACTAGTAATAAAATACAACTTTCACAGCATCCTCTACAAAGATAGCATCCATCTTAAATTCTATACACACCATAATATTCTAAAAGAAAACAAAAACAAAACCCGATACAAATTGCCGCATCAGGCCTCATCCCGTTTTTGCACTAATTCGGCATACCGAAATAAAAATTCCGCCTCCTCTTAAGTGTCCACAAAAACTGGCGACATACGCTTCTCCGAAGAAACCGCAAAAACTAACTAAAAATTGTAACTTGATAGTAGTTCGTTTGAATTGTGAGCAATCGACGCCCGTTTAGCTCGACTTTTTGTTTCTGTGTTGACTTGTTCGTGTATTGAATTATTGTTTTGTTCTTTCGTTTGTTGATTTCTATTTAATTGATGTTTATTAAATGTATGTATGTATTACGTATGTGATTTTAAGTTGTTTTGGGTATTATATATTGATTTCATCTTTATTTTTTAATATGGAACAATAAAAGTGAATAGAAAATACTGTGAGGCTGTCGATTGTGGGTTAATATTAAAATTTTTCATTTCCTCGATCTTATAACCAGGCAAAGTGCGGCAATGAGTTCCGCCACTCAACACGCTATGCCTTCTAAATTTTTACATATATATGGCAATTTGCTATTATATTAATAAAAAGAAAAAATAATCATTTAATCATCTATCTTTTTAAATAACAAAAATTGATTGCAGAAAACACCTCTCAAACTCATAAGTACGTCAATTTAACCAATAAAAACAAGAAATTACCTAAGATTTACGACTTAGCCTAACAAAGTAATATATCTTTAATGTGACCTATATAGAGAGGTGTATGACCACCAAACAAACCCCATCGTTAACCCAACACCGCGACATAGATAGCTAATCTGTCCACAAATCGTAAAGACGACCCCCAAAGTAATGGTGTGCGGACCCCATGACTGCCTTACTGACCTACTTATCTATAGTCATATAACTCTAGACCCATATAAAGTAAAGGCCATGCCAAAGGTAAAAGGCTAAAGGCCACTTTTTTACCTTTCCGCCCAATTTTTAAGACATTGAATTGAGAATCCAACGCCGCTCCTTATCTGCTTACCAAGGTCAACGTATTTCTTCATATTGAAATTTAATTAATGAGACGCCACAGATATTACATATTTTTTTGTGCTCACAGCCGGCCAGAAGAGCCAGCCAGAAGTAGCCTGAGAACCTAGTGTTAAGACTCTCTGTTCAGACATTGCATGATAGAACTCAACTCTTAAAATATTAAATATGTCACTCCCCCGAGTGAAGATCGAATCCACAATCGTCGCGTTAACAGTCGCTTGAGCCCCTGCGCCACGACGGTCTCTATAATTTTCTATACTTCAATTATTTTGAAAACCCACTTCAGTAGTACAAGACGGGAGATATTGTGTTATTGCAGGGTTTTAATAATTTATGAGGTGTATTTTAACAAATTATAAAAAATAATTAAAATATTAATAAAAGCCAAAAAGCAGGGTACATTTGTAAAGAAAGATTAATCGTTGTCGCGATGACGCTACTCGCGATTTGATGATAAGTTAGGTTATGTCACGACATTTTTATGTAAGTTTTTTATTGCGGCGTTTAATTAAATCCATTTATCTTTTGGAAAGGTAAATTTAAAAAATAACTCTTTTTTCATGATTTTTAATCACTTTTATGACGTTTTTTATACACCGTAGGGATGTGACTGACTTGAAGCGACGATGAATCAAAAATTGGAATACTTTTCTAGAAATATTAACCATACTATAAACAAATCTCTAAAAATATATCGATAAATAGAGATGGGGACGAATTTCCACTAAGTTCTATCTATGTAGACCCCATTATATAATATACATATATGATTAGGTACATCAAGTAAAATCTCTTACACTATGAGAACAGAATGCACTCGTAGCAGATTAGATAGAGGTAACCTGGGAACCTCCTACTCCGTTCACATAAAGACGCTTCCGTGCCCACTTTCCGCTGCATTCTTGGAAGCATTGCGATTTAAGTAACAGAACTCAATTCCGCGCTTTGCCTCTTTACCCGAGCAATAAATCAATTTATTAAATATTTAATTTAATAAATATCAAATACACATATACATTATAAGCGTGAAATTTCCACAGAAAATCAACAGAAACAGTGTTTGTCATTTGAAGACGTCGCGTCGACCTTTTGTCTATTCGTAAAAGGCTATTGTGCTACATCAAATCAGTATGGGTGTAACAGGAAGGGTGCAGCCGAGACCGTAAACTTTATAGGTCACCATAACGCTTTATGAGGTCGAGATTCGAGACACCATAGACTTATGTTGTTTAAGTTACTGGCTGTATCGTTTTTAAAAAGTTTATAAAGTGGATTTTTTTTCGTCTTATCCCACATATGGAATACAGGGTAGGCATAGGGAACTAGGACACTGGTGTTAAGTGGTGTTCTCCATATTTTACCTTTATTTTTGAGACATTTTGTGATGAGTGGCCGAAATAAACACCGCAATTTGTCTCGCTAACCGAACACCTAATCGTCAAATGCTGTACCACGATTACGTCAAAAGTATAAATCACCCAGCAAAATTGATGCGTAAGTATTTGTATCTTATGATCCCATAAGGGTTACATTTTTACCTTTTGAAGTACGAAACCGTAAAAACTAATAAAAACAAACAAAAAAATTGATAATACCATCATCAATTTTTTTTGTTTGTTTGTTGTCATTTTATTGATTTTACGACATTTAATGCTTTTAAAGTGGGAACAGTAAAAAGTTTCACTTTTATTATCATTTGGGGTTTTATTGACAAAAAGTGGAAGTGGATTACTCTATCTAGAGATATTTGGTGAGAAGATATAAGCTTTTTTTTAATAACTAAGTAATGTCATTTTATTTAAAAAAAAGAGATATTTTATTTGTACATTTATATAAAAATTGAAAATTTAAGATACCATTGGGAAATACAAATATACACTAAACTAAATATTTTTTATTTCCTTTATTTTTCGCATTTGTCCTATACAAATTGACATTGGCGAAGTAAACTGTACGAAAAGGGCACGCTCAAAAGGAACTGAAGAGCAGAGAGAACTAATCTAATTAATTATTTATATATTTCTTAAAAATGACAGATAAAAATGGAGACTTACCACAATAGGGCCGTTCCTGCCGGTGCTAGTGAGAGTGGCTCCGAACCACTGGTTTGACTTCTGGTCGATCTGTCGATGCGCACTGTCTACGTTGTTATCTGGAACAAAATAAAAAAAAACTTGAAGAACTTTGTACAAGACATCAGTAGACAATCTAAAATGGGATTTTCATAGAAACAAGAATGAAAACAGGGTGTTACACTCGGTTATGAGTTCTCTCTGCCTATCCTGAGAACGTTAAGTGAAGCATTTTTTTTTTAAATTTAATATTAGATAAAAAAATCTCACAACACTTTCAAACACATAATTTTTTATCTTATATATATATATATATATATATATATATATATATATATATATATATATATATATATATATATATATATATATATATATTTTAGCGTATCCAGCAATATCTCGAAGGAAAGTGGAGAATTAAATATCTTACAACTAGGTCCTACCTTTCTACTTTGCAATATGCGGCATATAATATGAAACTTAAAATATATATATTTTTTAGCAAATAGAAACTTATGACAAAAACGAACTGATTTTTCTCTAATTTAATGACATTACATTAAATATAGAGGCGCAGCGGCACGAGGTGTGACTGTAAAACCGACTGGTTGTGGGTTCGATCCCCACTCGAAGAGATGAAATATTTACTTAAATTTATATTTCCATTTCTTCGCTCTGGTGTCGAGGTTAAGGGCGGCGTTGAGTTCTGCCACTCAACACGCAATGCCTCCAGAATTCGGCAGAAAGTGGGGAACGGAGTGTCTTAACACTAGGTTCCCTCTGCCTACCCTGCTGTGTGCGGGATACAGCGTGAAGCTGATTTATTTATTTATTTATTTACATTAAATATAACATTTAAGAATAACACTTAAGATTTAAATATTATTTAATATCGTCACCGCTCTCTATATTCGCTTGAACCTCTCCTTATATTAGAAATAGAAACATATTTTTGTTATACTTATTACAAAATCCTACGGAAACGGATGTAGGGGTAGTGACGCGTGAAATGACGTCATTAATGTAGACAGTCATTAGCGGCTTCGACTTGATACATTAGACAAACCATTTAAAATTATGATTATATATATACGTAGTGTCGTATGACTACGGTTTTTTTTTTTATAAATTTAAACATACATTTTTAGATTACATGTATAATGTGGTAAGTGGTAGCGCACACAAGCGTGCGACAGTAAACGCGACAGGTTGTGGGTTCGATTACCAGTAAACAAAATAAAATATCTATTTTTTTCGTTTTATGGCTCTGGTAATGAAGCAAAACGCGGCGTTAAGTTCCGCCACTCAACACTCAAAGCCTATAGTATTCGGCGGAAAGTGGGAAACGGAAATGCCTTAATGGAAACGTCTCAGCACAAGGTTCCCAGGTTTCCTCTGACTCTCCTGCTAAGTGCAAAATAGAAAACGTTTTAAATAATAACATTTTCAATCTTTTAACTAGCTCTTAATATACTAAAACAAATAATAAAATACAAAAATTCTAAATATAGGCACTACTGGACTGAGTGACTCACGAGGAAAATACGGTGAGGCAGTCACAGTCTACTTTCATTTATGTATGTGATGTATGACTTGTGAGTCACTAATATGTCTGTCATATAAATTACGAAATACTGCCCTATGATTTTAGTTACCTGGAGAATAACCACGTGTTTTTGTTTTGTGTTGAGTGGCGAAAATTCCGGCTTCGCCAGAAATGCTGCGCTTTTTCTTACATATATGTATATATAATTGATTCCGTTTATTATATATCCATTGAAATTAATAGTCAGTAATAACCTATTTACATTAATACTTTCCTGAAATTGTAGATTTGTATATTTTTATTCAAGATACTGTCTGAGGCCAGTCGTGGCGCAGTGGCACGAAGTGTGACTGTAGAACCGACTGGTTGTGGGTTCGATACCGAGGAGATGAAATATTTACTTAAATTTATATTTCCATTTCTTCGCTCTGGTGTTGAGGTTAAGCGCGGCGTTTAGGTCTACCACTCAACACGCAATGCCTCCAGAATTCGGCAGAAAGTGGGGAACGGAGTGTCTTAACACTAGGTTTCCTCTGCCTATTATGCTGTGTGCGGGATACAGCGTGAAGCTGATTAATTAATATTCAAGATAATTTTAAATACACAATTTCAACAAAAGTTTAAAATTATAAATAACAATTATCATTGATTATAAATATCTTAATTAAAAATGTATCTGTGACAGTAGTAATAAGTAACAATAATAAATAAGTAAAAGTAAATAATACACCCTTCCCGGATCAAACCCACTACAACCGCTACACACTCATACATCGCTCCGCTGTATCTAAAAGGCATCATAAATATATATTTAATTTATCCAACCGCTAATCCTAATAAGGGCGCTGACAAATGATACAATGAGAGCTCTCTTCATAAAACCCGATGCACTTAAATCAGTGGACGCCGCTGTTTGTTTTACTCTCAGCGCCACCCGAAAGTTCTAAAAACTGGAGGAGGACTGAATTTATGATGCTATATATGATGTTTTTTATAATAGCAGTTTAGTCGGAGGGAACCTAAGAACCTAGTGTTAAGATAGCTTCTTTATTATAAGACTCTTTCGTTCTATATTTTTCGCCAAATTTACGAGGCGGCGGAACTCATCGCTGCGCTTAGCCTAATAGACGGACGATTAGACCTAGCCACGATGGCCTTAAAATATTACAATATTTATATTTGAAATATGATAAATGTTAGTTAATTAATATGAGTGACCGTCGTGCTGCATTGGGGACGCTTGTGAATTCAATTTCCGCTCAGGGGAATGAATATTTTTTTACTTTCCCGTTTTGGTATGAGGGAGTTGGTTATAGAAGAAATGGAAAATATAAATTTAAGTACATATTTCATCTCTTCGAGTAGGCAACGAATCCACAACCAGTCGATTTTACAGTCACACTTTGTGCCACTGCGCCACGAATGGCAATTATTATTTAAATAAAAGTTTTTTCGAAATAAAGACGTAGAAGAATTTAAATATAATTATTTTTTGCTGTATTTAGAAAAAACTTTTATACGCTACGGAACAAAAGAATTTATAAAAGAAATAAACATAGCTCAGCTTCACAAATTTGGTGGACGATTACGTAAGGCCTGATTTTTATCACGAGCTCTTAATGCGTACCTTATAGGGATTATTGGAGTAAATTACAGCTTACCTTTATTGTTCTTGCCGTTATCTTATGAAGAAATTAAAACAGTACATCAGCCAACGATAATGGTTTCTACATCGTGTAGGTACATACCATAATTTCTTTTTATTCATTCTTATGGAAAATTATATTAAAATAATATATATTTTAATTTGTGGTTTTGACATATTGTTCAAAATATTGAGAGAGAATATAGCCGTATTGTAATTTTTTTTAGCTTCGCCTTGCCGCACACAGAAGAGTAGGCAAAGTGAATCTAGTGCAAAGATACTACGATCCCATTAAGACACTACCGTTCCCCACTTGGCATTTTCTACATATAAACTCTTCCATTTCTCAACGAATGACTGTCTGACAACGTAAGGCCGCGACTACATACAACATTTCGCGCAGTGGAACATTAAGCTGGAAAGGATATACGGGATTTTATGTTTTACTGTCCACGAATACAACCATCTACTATTTTAGTGATAGGCTCCTATTAAAAGCATCAATACGAGTGAAGCCACGGGTGAAAGCTAGCATAGGTCCATAATGTATTGTTTCCCATATATAATTTAAAAATAATCATCGTCTACCATTGCAAAAGTATAATTAAATTATTTAAAAGCTTCAAAAATGAACAGCGTGTTAAAGGAAGTCGGTAATCTTCTATAGTAACATTAAGACATTAAGCTTCAGCTTTGGTAAGCTCGACAGGTAGTAATTAAATATCATGATGGATTGTATTCGACCCACAAATACAAGTACTTTATATACCTATATATGTTGATATTTATATAAAGGGCGGTAGTTATATACATTTGTTTACTTGACGCTTAATCTCGCATATAGAAGGGTAGGCAAGGAAAACGTAATGTCTAGATACTCCACTCGTCGTCGTTTGAATTCGAGACACAACGTGTTTTGTGATAGAACTGAACGCCGCACTTTGTTTTATTAAGTTAGGAAATTGAGAACACGCCAAGATATAGTAATATACACCCGAGTGGCATAGAACCCACATCTATCACGTTCATAGACAATCGCTGCCACAGTATCACATAAAAAATAATAATAAAAATAATTTTAATTCTTAAACAAGACTAAATACTCTCCCCTTCCAATAATGTGCGTACTTCCGTGACTGACTCAAATAAAATACCCCATAGTAAGTAAGTTTAGCAATTACATGTTTTGAGCTAATATAACAATGTTTAAACTCTGAACGTAATGACTGAGACAGACATCTTATAATTAACTAAATTATATATACGCTTTTTTATTTTCTTTGGCTCAACGCCATAGGCAGAGGGTACGTAGTGTTAAAATACTCCGTTCTCCAAGAACCGCAGTTTTGGAGACGAATGGGGGAGCTGAACGTCGCGCTTTGTTTTGTTAACAAAGTGAGGTAACTAGTCATATTATCCTATTTAATACTATAAAACTAAAAGTCCACTTCTACACTATAACTATATGAAGCTAAAATTATAATTACTAATCAAATTTAGATAAGATTCGACATTACACTAATATGAGCTCTGCATCTGAAATTCAGAATAACATAATACAATTTATGTGAATGTTTTGTATTTTTTTGCTAATATAACAAAATGTTTAACTAGGGGAAACCAGGTTTAGTAAGTGTAACATAAATATTTCTTATGCATTATTTTATTACCAAAAAAACTTGTTAATATTAGATTTCTGCATTCGTTTTTCATTAAAACGTTAACTATGGTCATTCTTTCATATATTTGTAGACAATTATCGTAAAAAGGGTCCCTAAAATACTCCCCTAACGTACTTGTTTAGGTGCTCATCATTGACATGCGAAGACATAAATACATCCATCAAACACCATGTATTTAATAAAACCTACCAAATATGAACTCTACACTGTGATATTAAATATTAAATTTGTAAAAAAATCTATATATATAGGGTGGAACCCTTCCCGATACGCGTTATTAAGTAAAAACACAGCAGTCCCTTTATACAGTTCATTAGATATACTAATAATAATCAATAGTAACATTATTTAGATGTTAGTCAAATTTGAGGCCGTCGTGGCCCAGGAGCACAAGGTTGTGACTGTAACGCGACGGTTGTGGGTTCGATACCCCACTCGAGAAAAGAACTATTTATTTAAACTTATAATATTTCTATTTCTTCGCTCTGGTGTAGAGGCAAAGAGCGGTTTTGAGTTTTGCCATTCAGCACGCAATGCCTCCAAAATTTGGCGGAAACTGGGGCACGGAGTGTCCTAACACTAGGTTCCCTCTACCTACCCTGCTGTATGCGGAATCCAGCGTAAAGCTATTTTTTTTTAATTTGTTCTTTCGATAATTACGCATATTACTTACATATAAGTGTAGTATATAAGAAATAAATAACCTTTTTTTGCTTTACGCTATCCCGCCGTAGCAGGGAAGGCAGATTGAAACTAGTGTTAAGACATAAGACACTCCGTCCCAGAAATACCACGTTCAATGGCGTAACTCAACTCGGTCTTGTTATCACAGCGTAGAAATTAAAATAATTCATTAACCCAAGTAAGAATTGAACCCATGACCGTCGCATTTATATACAGACCCCTATTTTATACTATGGCTAAGCCACTATACTACAACGCTATCCTAAAAACAGCTAACATATGTAAGTTTAATTACTTGTACTCTTAGTGCTTATAATATCTAGATCAGTACTTTATAACAATTTAAAGGGTTATGACCGATTCTTTATTATTTAGTTTGCATAAAAACGATCTCACGCGACGATTGTTTATAATAAAGCTGATAGCTCTGAGTTCAATATGAGCACAAGAATGTTGTTGTGACTGACAGACATACATACATCTTTTTAATGCAAATGTGATCTATAAATAAAATTATTTATTTAATGTATAATGTCTGACTTTAAACACGATTGTTGTGGGTTTGGTTCCCACTCGAAGAAATGAATTATTTGTATCCTCAATGTGTCACTAGACTAGGTACGGCGTTGACTTTGAACGGTTCGCACGCAATGTCTCGGAAATTGAATGGAAAAAAGAAACATAGTGTGTTTTAACACTAAATTCCTGTTGCCCGTACGCTGAACACAGAGTGAAGTTACATGGAAAAAAAAAATAAATATCTTGAAACTTCATAAATAAATTAAGACGAATATAATCAGCTTTATCCCGCAACACCAGGGTAGGCAGAGAGAACCTAGTGTTAAGACACTCCGTTCCTCACTTTTCGCCAAATAAAGTAGGCATTGTATGAAAAACATCTAGAGTGGCGAAACTGAACGCCGCGTTTTGTTTAAGTATATTAAACATCATAACTAAACTATAAAGGTACAGCGAATAATTCCACGTACTACATCAATCTGTACATCTGGACTCAATTGAGCCACCAATTTGGACGAATTGGCTCCTACTCCGAACCACTTGTTGCTAATTTATTATAATATAGAGGGGACCCAACAATTAGCTGTGAGGAATTATATCATTTATTTGTAAGTCGTTAAAGATGTTTATTGTTTGTATTAATTAATAAATGTACATAAGATGCATGTTGAGGCCAGTCGTGGCGCAGTGGCACAAAGTGTGACTGTAAAACCGACTGGTTGTAGGTTCGATCCCCACTCGAGGAGATGAATTTTATTTACTTAAATTTTTATTTTTATTTTAAAGTGGGGAACAGAGTGTCTTAACACTAGGTTCCCTCTGCCTACCCTGCTGTGTGCAGGATATAGCGTGAAGCTGATTTTACATAACATGTGATGTATAGAATTTTTCTAAGGTTATATAAAAACTAGCAATTTCATTGAAATTGGTCGCAGGCAAGGTGGATAACATCAATATGACTAACTTGATATTATATAGTCCATAGCCTAGCCTAACAAATGGACTTCAACAAAAAATATGTTTTCTTCTAATTGGAACTCGTAGATCCTGAGATTAGCCCGATCAATCAAACAAACTTTTCACACAAGAACAGGCAATATCTTGAGATGGACGTCGAAAAGAGAAAATACTAGCACCAAAAAACCTTATTAATTGGCCTTGAATGTGTCGTAGTGTGAACTGTGTCCACATCTTTTAGCTGTTTCCATTTAAACGAAGACCAAAACCTAAGGGAAAAAACTAGTTTTAATATAATAATTCGTCCAAATCAAAACCGAACCTACAACCATCACGTTTACATCCATACACTACACCACTGGGCCGCATATTAATTTTACAACCCTATATAAACACCAAGTAGTACAGTTATCCCGCTTTTTTCAATTACACGTCAAATATTAGCAGAAATCATGAGACGTAGAACTTTTGTTGAAACGCGTGTTTCGGACACTCGAATGTGGTAACTGGTTTGGTAGAATTTGGCCAAGTACCGTGTTTGCCAACGTTGGCTGTATTTGTTTTATTGTTTGTTTATTAGCACGAGCCGCCAGTGTTTGGAGAGCGTTGGGCAAATGGTGAGTGTTGGTTGTCATGCTTAATAACTTTTTTTAGCTTCACAATCATGTGTGTTTGAGGTGAAAGCAAGGGTACAGAAATGCGACGATTGTGGGTTCGATTCTCACTCGAGAGAATGAAATATTTAATCATTTCATTTGTCCGCTCTGGTAACGAGTTACAGCGATGTAAAGTTCCGCCACTCAAAGCAAAAAAAATGCCTCGAGAATTTAGCAGAAAGGGAGGAAGGGAAATGTCGTAGGTAATGAGAACGGAGTGGCTCCCTCCGCCTATGCTACTATGCGAGGGATACATCGTATCTCGCATTTAGGATGACAGGCAGAGAGATCTCAATGTCAAGAGATCAAGATACTCTTTTCTTCGCTTACAGCCCGAACTGGAGACCAATGTCTAGTGTGTTGATAGGCGGATCTCATCGCCGTGATTTGTCTTGCCAGTGTGAAGAAACGAACATCTCCTTTGCCTTGACGACCGTTGCGTTTACAACGCTGTGGCTAAGACGCTGTCAGCCACAGCGTGCCTGCCTGAGTATTATTGTATAATCATAGAAAAAGGTTAGAAATAAAAAAATACATATTTGTATATATTTCACTCAACACGCAATGCCTCCAAAATTCGGCAGAAAGTGGGGAACGAAGTGTCTTAACACTAGGTTCCCTCTGCCTACCCTGCTGTGTGTGGGATATAGCGTGAAGCTAATTTAATTTTTAATTTAATTTATTTTAGGCATACACAAGTAAATAACAGTAAAACAATATAAACAACGTCAATCCCAATAAAAACAAACAAACCAGACACTAACCGCAGCGATAAGTCACTCAATTAAGCGTCACGTCTGTGACGTAAATAAACACCGGGATTTCTAACAAATGTGTGTAATGTTATTGACATTAAATTAGACATGTTGTAGCCCGCAACTTGGTTTACCTAAACTGTAAAATGTCAATATTGGTGTTTTTTCCCGTTTCGTATTAGATTCAGGAAATCCTTTCATAGTACTAGCCTACACTACCCAATTTCAGCATTGTATGCGAATCAGAAATTAAATTTTCAAACAGAAAAAAAAAGAAAAATCTTTACTTTTTTTCCTTATATAGAGAAAAAAAGGGTTCTTATTTTTATATAATAATACAATCGTATTATATCTTCTTTCTAGTATTCTACACTTAAATATATATATGGATATTGTCAAATAAAAACATAATTCCATGAAATTCGAACCCACAACCGCCACTTTTAATGAAAACATAACCATCTCTGCTACGATGACGTCAAATAGTAGTATAAAGTAATTTATCTTTAAGCATGATTGACAAGTTATATTATCGGACAACTTCCGCCGCAAAAAGCGGTCTTTTTGTCTCTGTATACCTATTTATATATATTATGTTCGTCTATAGTTATAGTAAAATAAGTTAATTAAAATAATTGAATAATACTTAGATAAATTCTTGTAATTATAAAAAAATGTTTTATGAGTTATTCGCCACTAAAATAAAAATAACATTTTGTACTTATATAAAAATTTGGAGCGTAGCGGGAGTCGAACCCGCGCCTCTTGCATATGTGGATTAGATACATTAGATTAGAATCATAAAAAACATATTGTAAGCCGGTAATAAAAAAATGTTTTAGCATCCGTGTATTTTATATATAAAAATTTATCAGTTTTTTTTATAAATAGGTATACTATAATATATATATAGCTCTGTAGATCTAGAGCGGAGAAATTAAAATATTAAGTATTCCATTTCCTCGAGTGGAAATCGAACTTATGGCGTTACCAGTCACAGTTTTTCCCGCTCCACCACGAGTGGCCTCAATTTAATATCCTCAACAACAACATTTTTATATATGCTTATATATTTATGCCCATTTATGTACATATTTAACCATAAGCTACAAATATAGACATTTTTGATAGCAGAACCTTGGCCGTGTTTGTGAGTATTGAAAAACAATGTACTCGTATGTACGTGTGTCTATATTTCAACTCGAGATAATATAAGGAATATTAACTTATTATATTATGTTTAAATATTTATATTACATAGGCTTCTTTTTTTAGTTTCAGGTTGTATCCCGTTTGTCAAAATAGGAAGAGAACTTGGTATTAAGACATTCCGTTCCCTACTTTCCGCTCAAATTTCTAGACATCGTGCGAAGAACTCGGGTATATTTTTTCTATCGAGACGATAACTCAAGTGTACAGTCAGATATCAACAATATGCATTTGCTTATAAATATATTTTTTTTTACTAGACCGATAGCAAAAAAATAGCGAATAAAGTGTACATTCTCATAAAATAAGCACTAAGTGAGTCTGGGTCGGCCACTTGTTACGAAGGTCGTTGCCCTGTGCCCTTGCATCGAAATGAAATAAATGACGCTTCTCGAGAAGCATCAAAGACGTCCCTAATACTGCGGCGCTATGTGCAGTATAGTAGAGTGGCCATATTGTTGAGTTAATAGAGAAAATGTATTTTAATGTTAAAATAGTGTCCTTTACTTTTTATAAAATGCAAAACCCCTATTTATCCTGTGCCCGTAGGAATTTCGGGAAATGTTTCCTTACTCATCCCCTACGTTCCCCAAGCAATAGTTAAGTAGTTTTATACATAGATATACCCATTAATACATTTTTGGAAATAAATGGAAAATAAACCTACACCTGTTAAGTTTCCCTTAAATCAAATCTCAACTGAGCTATGAGGATTTTTATTTAAATTAACTGGAAACGTGACAGGTATGAATTCAAAACGACTCGAAAACATAATTTATTTTTATTTCTTCGATCTGGTAACTAAAAATAACATGGCGCCACTAAGGGCGCAATTTCTCGAAAGTAGGGCAGAAACAGAGGAAACAGAGTGCCTTAACACTAGACTCCCCTTGATTCTTTATTTGTCCAGTGTTTTTATGCACAGTACAACGATCCACTTCGACGCTCAAAAAGTCATTATAATAGTATACTACACTTATTTCCTGTTTTCCATACTTTAAATACATTATTATTCATAATACGTATATTATTATTAGCTCAGTAGATAAGAGCGAGACGGTTTTCCATTAAAAGGTTAACCTATAAGCATTCAATGCAAATAATTGATTTATTATATATCAATGCAGGCGGCGTTAAAGCTGCGTTGTGTTTATTTGACCTAGTTGCACATATTATCAATGTATTAGAATTAACTTTATTCATATAATTGAAAATATAATAAATCAATTGACGCCATAGTGGCGTTCAATTTTAATCGGATTACACTCAACACAACATATGTTATAATATCTATGAGAAATTTGGTAGAAAATATTGTATTTTTGTTACAATTTCCACATGAACACAAAAGGAATTTGGTAGAAAGATCAATAAAAAAAATTGTCGGTGGTATTTTTTAAAACATACATATTAAAGAAGTAAATAAGAGTTGCGTATGACACACATTACAATAAACATTTTGAAATACAAGTATATGTATAACTTTCCTCGAAAAATAGACTAAAAAAAGAAGGATACAGAAAAAATATTATTTTGAACTAGTAATTTCCGAGATTAGCAAAAGTTTTACTCTAAATTAAATAATAATATTTCAAAACACTGTATTCTTTGGCAACTTTCTTTTTGACATTAATATAATCAATAATTAACAATTTAAAAAAAAACACAAAAATACATGACCACCCTACACACAGTCGCGGCTACCCATTGATTTATGTTTTATCAACGCCCGATGCGTTAATGTTGGTACTTTCAAGTCGGTCTGAATGCTCCCCCAATCAGAGCCACTTCGTAACGTTCGACTCGACGGGTACACACAAGATGGATTGTGTTTGCGCATATTAAATTATCTCTTCATTTTTAAACAGCTATAGTATAGTTAGTGAGTTGTGACGTCACTTAGGTTGTAATTGGAATTGGTACGATGAAAATTAAATATTGAGAATTGAGAGCTCTTAGCGCTGGGGCACAAACGTGCGATTATAAATACGACGGTTGTGAGTTCGAGTCCCACAAAAAAAATAAAATGATAATAATAAAAAAAATCAGCTTCACGCTGTACCCTGCACATAACAGTGTAGGCAGAGAGAACCTAGTGTTAAGACACTCTGTTTTTCCACTTTCTGCCGAATTTTGTAGGCATTGCGTGTTGAGTAGCAGAACTCAACGCTGCGCTGTGCCTGCTGGTGCTGGTCGAGGGAATGATAATATTTTTTACTAAAAATTGAATAATATTGGGTGCGTTGCTACACATACATAATACAAAAATAACTTGTTTTTTACTAAAGAAAATTCTTTGTACGAATTGAAATTACGCAAAATAATATACAAGAAGACCAATAGGTGAGTAAGTGAGGTTTGCGTTGTCTGCCGTCGTTCAAAACATCAACTCAAATATAAAAAGTCCAATTAAATATTTTTAATAATTTTTAAATGTTGTTCAACACTTCGGAAAGAAAATATTTTATTAGAAAAGGTTTAAAAAAAGTAGCTTGTGCTTAGACCTGTTGTTTTGGAAAAACGCGGTATCAAATTCCCGCTAGTTTTTTTTGTGAAGTTAACTCTAACCGGGAAAAGAACCTACGAACATCATCAATAGATCTCTAGCAAATCTACTTTAATCAACGAATAAAAATATTACGTCCTTATATCATTGACCCTGAAACAAAATCCGTTGTTGTTACAAATCTCCAGATTACTCAAACTAAGCAAACATGACATCAACACGAAAAGCCAAATTTGGTCGTCTACAATACCGGTTTTACACTCAGGCCGTCATTTTTTTATATAATCACGAGGTATTACAACACGTAAGACTACTTAAACCCGTACTCATAGACAACAATTAGAAATTAAATTATATTTTAATTATTTTTTTTAGCTTTATCCTGTACGTAGCAGAGTAGGTAGTAGCCTAAGAACCTTGAACAATAACATTTCCCTAAATGATTATAAATTAAAGTTGAACCCACTACCATCATGAGCAGGCAGACACCATTGAAATAATCACAAATGCAACATATAAATTAGTGTTCCCACATATAGAAGGGTAGGCAGAGGGAACCTAGTATTAATACAATCTGTTCACCCCTTACGCCCTGAATTCGTTTCGTTCTGTGCCAAATGACAGAATCTAGCGCAATTTATTTCCATTACTGGGAATCGAATCCACAATCATTGTGCTTTCACCTTACAGTCGACACAACGGATTCTATATAACCTATAAAATATAAATCTTTGTATATATTTTAGCATAACGAAATAATGTCAAGGTCGACAATATCTCTCGAAATATGATTATTTTAAAACGACCTGAATTGCAGTCCACTTGTGGTTATAAAAAAAAAGGGTTTCTTATACAAGACCTCGTTCGTATACACATCGAAATAAGGTTTATAAAAAAATAAAGATAATAAATCGAACTTCATTCTTTTTAAAATTGTACTCTTATTTACCTATACTTGTCATTATTAAAAAGATCATTCTTTGTGCTCAATTAAACTGGAATCACCTAAATAATATTATTTATTTATTTTATTATTTTGTCGTTGTATCTCTCTTCTAGCTAAATGCATGGCTGTGTAAGCAGAGAAAACTTTCTGTTAACACTCCGTTATTCACTTTACGCCCAAACTCAAGAAATTGAATTCCATGTAAAAAAATGTTTATTTATATAAAACCTTACCTTTACATAATAACAATATTACAAATTCGAAGTAGGATAGTATCCCTCGCATGCTTGTTTCCATACTTCACGCAGTAAATAAATGAAAATACAACCCCAATTCTCCGAGCGGGGATCGAATCCTCAATAATCGCACCTACACCTCAACAACAACCAAAAAATCTTAGTAACAAAGTAAACACTATTCATCTCAATCAATTTTAAAGTTATTTTTGCGCTAAGGAAACTCACACCGGATGTACGGTATTAGCTACACCTTACAGTGTTACCCACGCGCGAGTTACAAGAGAACCAATGTCACGTAGTGAGATGCGCAGGAGTGCCGTTTGGTAACCATGTTAGCTAATATTTATTTTAATATTTATATGGAGATAGTGGGTTTAGAGACTCAATCTGGGGAATATTTAGGTTAAAGCGCTATAGTGAATTTTGCAATATAGATTGAATTATTTTTATTGTGAATATAATGGAGGACGAAGTGATCATAAAATAAAAATACAAATCTATACTAAAATGCTGTACTTTGATTGTTTGGTTCATCGCTCTAATCTTAGCAACTACTGGTTGCAAATTGAAAAAAAAATAATAGTCCATTGTATAAGGCTATCTAATATAGCTACTATGTATATTTCATGTTACCACTCTACCCGCTACTATAAAATGTACCATATACATAAACAGCTCTCAGTTACAATTCACAGCCCAGCCCATCGTGGCATGTGGTCACAAACACGCGACCAGGCGCACGCGCAACCCTTTATGGGTTCGATTCCCACTCGAGAGAATTAAATATTTATTTTTTACATTTGTTCGTTCTGGTAACGTTGAGTTCCGACTCTTAACACGTAATGTTACCAAAATTCGACGGAAAGCCGGGAATGGAAGTGTTTTCACACAAGGTTCCCAGGTTCCCTCTGCCTACAAAAATCTCTCAGTTATATCCATTAGCTCACAGGGACGAAGCCGAAGGTGACAGCTAGTGTCTCATAAAAGGCATGTTCAATGTTTTATTAATTCGACAAGTGGCGAGACAAGTGATAATAAGCTTAAATGAATGTCTTGGGACCTCTGTGCGGAGTACTCGCGCAATTGCGCTTAAGTTGTGACATATTTTATACGGTTCGAGCTGGTAACTGGAGTCAAATATTCAAGATTTTTTTAAGAAGCTGACCTGTTGATGATATAATATAAGATTTTTTTTTAGGTTCACGATGTATCCCGCACTGAGCAGGGTAGGCAGATAGATACTATTGTCAAGACACTCCGTTTATTGGCATTGCGTTTTGAGTAGGAACTCAACGCCACGTTTTACCTCGGTACCAAAAAAAATACAAACTACCTACATACTTGTATTGCAGAAATAATATTTTCATAGATGAAATAGAAAAGGTCCACATAGCCACCTAACGCACAATATATTGTTTTAAATAAAAGGAAATTATAGACTTGAATATATTAGTGGATTATAAAAAAACATAGATTTACATACATATATTTTATTTCTATAACATCTTTTTTTATTTCGTCGACATCTTATTTGTTACAAGTACTAAGTGAATTGAAAACCCACATACAACCCACAACCCAAATATCGATCCCACGTAATTGATTTTAATAACTACAGCATAGTAGTACTACCTATAGTTCAGTTGCACCAGTTTCGGTGTTGCGTCGGTGGGGACAAGTACGTACATATCTATATATAATTGATATAGTGTGTCACAGCTGTATAAATAGTTTTTATGCATGAAATTAGTCTCTTACGAAATTGATTTAAATTTAAGAACAGGGCAATTATTAGGGTTCCGTACACATTGTTGTTCGTCTGTCTGTCTGTCTGTCTGTCAAGAGTCTTTATCTCTGGAAACTCAATAGGAAATAAAAATACTTAAAATATAATCCACTGAGTGGGCATCGAACTTACAATAATCTCATTTTCAGTGACACACTGTTCCACGACGACCTCAACTAGTAGTGACTCATCAGTTCGTTTTTTATTTTTTTATACAAAATTATAAACAGACCGACCCAATTAAATCTTACCAGAAAAAAATTAAAAGTCGCAAAAACGGTGTCAATAATACTATAGTTAAAACAGATGCATAATATATATATATTAAAATGATAACCAATGAAAAAAATATGCATCTATAAGTAACCTGAGTTCAAAGTTCCTTAGTGCATTTCATCTCGGCAGCTTTATTGTATAACCGCACTAGATAACCACCCAATACTGATAACATTGATAGCGCACGCAAATACATAGTGTTGTGACACTCTAAATAACATTTATAAAACTATATAAAAATATAATATTGTGTTCATCCAAGAAAATGAAAATATTGTATCAAAATTGTGTAGTACCTTACAAAGAATGACAGAGACTTTTTAAAAATTATAATTCCATATTATTATTATTATTTTTAAATCTCTCTCCTTCTTTACAAGATTGGAAGTGCAACTCTAATAACACCGCGTTCCCGATTTTACAAAAAATATATATAAAATATAAATAAAAGTATAATCTTTACTCTACAATATGCACATCACTAAAGCATATCTTATCAATGGCGGTGGTATTTCACAAGCTACCATTTCGGTAATCAGCATCGACTTCAGTAAACAATCGCCGCCGACTTTCTACAGTAATAGTTCTAGTAACGCACTTCACTGATAACAAATTAAATTATTGACTAAATTCAAAATATATTGAAGTTTTTACTGGTTTTAAAATGCCTGTTTAAAAAGTACTGCCAATTCATTGAATACGTATGGATTTGATCATGTGACATTTACATAGAGTTTCTAGTTTATTAAGCCATATACTTATGTCAGTCTTAACTTAAGTTTATGATTACGATAGCCAGGTTTATTATAGGCCATTCGTGACGCAGGGAGAAAAGCGTGCGATTGTGGACACAACAGGTTGTGGCTTCGATTCCCATTCGAGACACTGAAATGTTTCATATATTACTTTCCTCGCTCTGGTAACGAGAAAATACACAGCATTGAGTTCTGCCACTCAAAGGGTTGAACGAAAAGTGTCTTAAGACTAGGTTCAATTCCTTCTGCCTACCTTGCTGAGTGCGAGATAAAGCGCGATAGATCGTTCAATACCAAAAGAAATAAAGCAAAAAGGAATGTATTTAAATAAGTTTAAATTCACAGAGCTAATTGCGTAATCGGTAGCTAAAGCTCCACAGGTTTCGCGCCGCCCGCCCGCGCGCCGCCCACGCCCACGCCGCCCACGCTACAACACCCAATACCCAATACATGGTGATTATATACGAACGAATTAACAGGCCAAAGTTCAGAGAAAACAAATATTTGGAATATTTATTAATGCTACAAGTGTTTCTAATTAATTTAATTGGCATAGGCATTTGTACGACGGCCGATGAAAACAGGCAACTCCCGTTAAGTTTTATTTATTAATTTTATCATAATTTAGTGTGAGGCCAGTCGTGGCGCTGTGGTACAAAGTGTGACTGTAAAACCGACTGGTTGTGGGTTCGATCCCCACTCGAGGAGATGAAATATTTACTTAAATTTATATTTTCATTTCTTCGCTCTGGTGTCGAGGCAAAGCGCGGCGTTGAGTTCTGCCACTCAACACGCAATGCCTCCAAAATTCGGCAGAAAGTGGGGAACGGAGTGTCCTAACACTCGGTTCCCTCTGCCTACCCTGCTGTGTGCGGGATATAGCGTGAAGCTAATTTAATTTTAATTTTTATAATTTAGTGTTTTTATTTGTTTTTACATTCCTATAACCTAGTATTAAGACGCTCCGTTTTCCACACACCGTGTGACGAAACGCCGTGTTTTGTCTACGAAAATGAGTACCCCTCGAGCAATAATTGTACGTATCATTTTTTTTACATGGATGTAAAAATGTGTGGAAATACATATCTTGTATCTAAACTCGCATAAAAATAATACACACATATATATATATATATATATATATATATATATATATATATATATATATATATATATATATATATATATATATATATATGTATTTCTTCTACGGAACCCAACAACAAGACCCGTTCTTTCATTCGCACAGCTCGCCTCGTAACAATCTAGTCACATTCATTCTATTGTGCAACATATAATCGTACAAGCGTTATTCGCGGTTGGAATCTTAAAACTATAGATTTAAAGATATAATGGATACGAACGCATTACCATTATTAGTAGACGACGAATGTTACACAATTGTCTATAAAACTCCTCCTCCTGTATAAAATAAAGTGTCTAATTTTGTTTTACGGTGGTTTTATTACTTATGTTATTTTGGCAGTAGCAATAGGTTAACATTACTTCTTTCCAATTCAAAATCGAAATATATGGTACACTATATCTGTATAGCGAAGAATAGCGGAGTTTAACGCTGTTTTTAATCAATCTGGGTAGAAGGCAAAGTGTTTTAAAAATAAGTTTAATTAAATAAATAAAAGCATCCGTATATTTAAAAAAAACAATAAACATTTTTATAAGTACGTGTGAGTAGGCTGCAGTGGTCACTTGAATAAAATATTTTTATTTAATTTTTTTTTGTTTACGCAATTTATTTTATTTTTTAGTATAAATAGTACTTAATACTTATAATATTGCACCGAACTCCATTACTACAATAAAATCTGGACAGATGTTCATTTTCAAGCCAAATCGGACGCATCATTTGTTAAGCAAGACCTAATCGAGATTTGCTAAAACCTTCTAAGGCTATTTCACTTTGCTTTATACTTTGACATATTATAAAGTGTACCCGTTTATTTAAGTAAAACTACAATTATTGTACAACTAAGTAAAGTACAAGTAGAATAAAAAAAACTCTTATAAACCTGGATAGGTAGAGTGATCTTAATGTCAAAACACTCTTTTCTCCTCTTTTCGACATTTTTAGGAAACATTGTGTATTAAGTGACGGAGCTCAACACCACATTTCATCTATTTATTTCACCCAATTGGAGTAATGAAAATAATTGAATTCCTCTTAAAACGAATCCACGATCGCCTCTAGTAGCCTCTTGGTCTAGAAGTATCTACAGCTATAGTAGTAGTAGTAAAGAAATAAAGATGTCCATAAATCACGTCTCAAGACGGTCACGCTGCACGAGAGCATGGAACGGTGGCATGACATATGACACACGCTTGTACAAAACATTTCAAACATTGTCGTATTTATTATTGTGAATCTGAGAGATCTTTTGTGTCGTTTTGTGCATTACTTTTGTGATTCGAGATTATAAGCGCGAGTTCTTGGCCTTTCTAGGGGAGGACGTGTCATAGACAGGGAGACATGGTGGTGGAATGACAAGGTGCAGGAGGTGACTCGTGAAAAGAAGGATGCCTTTAAGAAGTGGCAGCAATCCAACTCTCCTGAAGACAGACTGGACTACATAGTAGCTAAACATGCCAGTAAAAGAGCTGTAGCCAGAGCCCGCAGTGAGAGTTTGTCACCATTGTATGATAAACTTGAAACTGTGGAGGGGCAGAAGTTCATTTATAAACTGGCACGTTCCCGGGATAAAGCGACGCAAGATATCGCAAAATGTCTTTGCGTCAGAGATTCCCAGGGCACGCTGCTCTGTAGTCATGCCTCTGTGAAGGAGAGGTGGAGAAGCTACTTCCAGGAGTTGCTGAATACTCAGCACCCATGCAGTCTTCATCACGACCCACCGCCTAACCTCGGACTTATTGCCCCGATAACCCTTGACGAAACTCGCAATTGCCTTCGACGCATGAAGAACGGAAAAGCGGTGGGACCTGACGACATTCCGATCGAAGCGTGGAAATCGTTGGGCTCTCTTGGTGTGCTCATACTTACTGCCCTTTTTAATCATATCTTGAACACTGGAAAGATGCCACACCAGTGGCGGCTTAGCTTCATTACCCCTATTTACAAGGGAAGGGGCAGTGTTCAAGATTGTGGTAGTTATAGGGGCATTAAGCTTATGAGTCATACCATGAAGCTCTTCGAGCGCATGATCGACCTCAGACTCCGCCGCGAGTGTACTGTCTCTGAGTCTCAATATGGATTTCAGCCAGGATCGGGCACTATGGACGCCGTTTTCGCCCTCAGAACATTGATGGAGGCATACAGGGAAAAAAGGAGAGCTCTGCATGTGGCCTTTTTAGATCTGCAGAAGGCCTTTGACTGTGTGCCTCGTCAGTGTATCTGGTGGGCATTGCGATCCAAAGGGATCCCTGAGGCCTATATTGAGATTATCAGAGACATGTACCACGATTCCGCTTCTATGGTTAGGACTGCTGTTGGCGACACTACACCCTTCCAGATTACAGTAGGGGTTCACCAGGGCTCGGCTCTTAGTCCGTTCTTATTCAATGTGGTGCTCGATACTGTCTCGGCTCACATCCAAGACCAGCCTCCATGGCTGATGATGTATGCCGATGATATAGCACTCATTGACGAGAACCGACTGATGCTGGAGCATAAAGTGAACCTGTGGAAGGGTACGCTTGAGAACGGCGGTCTTAAACTAAATGTGTCGAAGACCGAGTACATGGCCTGTGGGAGCCCGGACTCGAGCACTATCCTTATAGGTCCTGAACCAGCCGTTAAGTCGGAAAAGTTCAGGTACCTTGGATCCGTTATGCACGAGTCTGGAGGCATCGATCACGATGTCTATAGCCGGATAAGCGCTGCTTGGGCCAAATGGCGGGAGGTCACTGGCGTGGTCTGCGATCGCAGGATACCGCCCAAACTCAAGGGTCTGATATACAAGAGCATCATTCGACCGGTTCTTTTATACGGCAGCGAATGTTGGCCAGTACTATCTCGGCACACTCAGGAGCTTCACGTCACGGAAATGAAGATGCTGAGGTGGATGTGCGGCGTAACGCGGTCTGACCGCATACGCAACACATTCATTCGAGGTAGTCTTGGAGTCCGTGACGTAGCGGATAAGCTCCAAGAGCGTCGCCTGAGATGGTTTGGTCACGTTACGCGCCGGCCTAAGAACTATGTCGGATGCAAGTGCCTTGCTATGTCAGTCCCTGGAGTGAGACCTCTCGGACGCCCAAGGAAGCGCTGGTTGGATGTCGTGAAGCAGGACATGAGAGCCAATGGTCTAACCACCGAGGACGCTAAAGACCGTGCAAAGTGGAGTAGGTTGAGTAGGAAGGCAGACCCTGGCAAATAGCCGGGATTAATGCCAGGAAGAAGAAGAAGCGCAAAGGTAAATTTGTATAAGCGTTTTATTTAAGCTGATTTTATAATAGACGCCGTCGTGGAGACAAAAGTGTGTGTGACTGTAAACGCGAGGGTTGTGTATTCGATTACCCTTGTGATATTTTTAATAATGTCTTGACACTAGATTCCTAGATTTCCTCTGGCCACCAAAGCAACCTGCTATATGAGGGAGTGCGTGATACAAAGTGAAGCTAAAAAAATATAGTAATTCAAGTGTTTTGCTAGGTAGGTACAGTTAAAAAATCACTTTGTTCTTTATTTAAGCCTTTTTATAAAACAGTTACGCGAGTCTTGCTTTGCCTTGTTGCCAGAGTAAATAAGTAGTATATAATTCAAGTAATAATCGAACCTACACGTTTACAGTCATACACTATGCCGGTGTGCCACGAGCATCACACCTTTTATATAAAAACTTAATTTAATCTGAATTAAAACTACAACTTACATCGATTCTTATCAAATTCCATAAGTGAGCACATTTGCAGCGGGTTCCCGGAGCTCTCGGTCACTGCACCGCGGTGTCCAGGTCGACAGCGGTAGACTGCACCCGGGCGTTTAACGCCGTTGATATGGTAAGGCTCGTCTTCTGGTGCACCTACTAATATCCTGAAAAGATTTTTTTTGGAGTTAGTTACTTGTCGATTGACAATAGAGTTATGAAATTGGGTGAGTAAGTAGAATAAAACACTTTATTAACAAATAAATTAAAAAATAATTTATGTTTCAAATATAGCTGGTATACCCAGGAGAAAATGAAGGGGTCATAGACAATAATGATGAGGTCGGTCGTGGCGCATAGGCACAAAGCGACTGTAAACGCGATTGGTTATGGGTTCGATCCCACTCGAGGAAACGAAATATTTATTTAAACTTATATTTATTTCCATTTTAGCTTTATATTTTTAGCGCGGCGTTGAGTTCACACACACAGTACTCAGCACGCAATGCCTTCAGAATTCGGCGGTACGTGGGGAACGCAGTGTCTTAACACTAGGCTCCCTCGGCCTACTCTGATGTGTACGGGAACAGCTTAAAGCAAAAAAAAGAAAATAATATTGACATTTTTTTATCTATGTAAATTTGACATTCAAATGAACTGATTAAAAATCTTGATTTTTTTATAGCAACATTATATTTTTAATAATTTTGATATACTTATAAGCAAAACATTTGCATTTATAAAGAACACATATAAATAGTTGCCTATGTCTATAGAAGCGATATAGGGATAGAAAAGAAGTATTTTTGATATGTTTTCCATTATTCTTAAATACTATACAAAAAAAAACATTTTTAGTAAAGTCCCAGCCAAAAGAAATAATAACTAGATCACTAACACACCCACCTATACTCATACAAAAAACGGTTTCACGAACATCATAAATATATGTATATAGTACAGTACAATCAACGAGTCGTGGCCACCCTGAAATTAGTTGTCGGTGGCCGCTTAGATTCCATTTTGGGAATTTTCTTAGTTTTGATCATTTTCATCGTCAGAGCGGCCACAATTCATCGACCATACTGTAGAATGAATAAGGTCATACAACAACGGTGCGCTGGCGCAGTGCCAGTCACGCAAATAGACCGAGTTCAATCCCTGGATACGTTCGCCAAACGTATTTCTATACGACTGACTCATATTGACAGTAAGTTAATATATTTATACAGCTAGTTGTGTAGCTTGTTGTTGTAATATCGATTTGTATAATCGTATTCATGTGGTGTGTCGATTTTCCTGAGGAAGCTGTGGAAATCGATTTCGGATATATTAAAATGTGATGCGAGAAAGGATTGATCTCTCATTTTCTTTAATAGTTATGAAAAAAAATATAGTTTTATTGTTTATTTGTTGTATTAAAACGCAAAGGAAATAATTGACGCACATCGACACTGATTTATTTCTATGAAATAAAATATGCAAAGTACATAATTATAAAATATATTATAATTTAGTTTACAGATTCGATGAATAAACTTCCTTTAAGTATTCAATAATATTAATTAATTTCAAAATTTAAATAAAAAAATATAAAATGATATTAAAAACTTAAAAATTTAATTTATTACTAAAAAAAATTATGAGTAGTTAAAAACTTATATAAGCACAGTTTTATAACTCTACACACTAAAAATAATAAATAAACGACATATTCCCACTTTTGACAGTCTCGTCTCGAGGGTTTGTAGCGACGGAGATATTTTAGGCGGCGGAAGAGGGGACTATTTTGAGCGTCTCACCTTAGACGGTACGTATGTACGTACAGACCACGTATGTACGTATATACGTATAAATGAGTGCAGCTTTTGCTTGCACTTGCAAAAGTTATATATTTTCACGCTGTATCTCGCATATAGCAGGGTAAGGACCGGGAACCTAATATTAAGGTGTTACTTTCCGCCTCATTTTCTAGGCACTGCATGTTGAGTAGTGGCGTTTAACGCCGCGCTTTGTCTTGTTGTATAATAATTTGTTTCTCCTTTGCCAATAATTTGTTTCTCCTTTGTCAATAATTTGTTTTTGGTCACGTTGACCGTTGCGGGTTAACGGTGTCATTTGAATTTTAATTTGAAATTTGGCATGTCCGTAGGTTAGGGAGTATAGGGGAGCACTAAGAGATTATTTCTCGAAACTCTTACTGGAACATGTAAAAACGGTCTTTTAAATTTTACGCCTCAAAGACTACACAAGTGAAGATGCGAGCCACGGCTTATTTCTTAGATTTTTGATGACAAATACAAAACGTCATACACAAAATGTATCTTAATTTAATAGATTTTCTTGTCTTCATCCTGAAGTGGACGTGACCGATCGTTCTATACTTGAGTCAGAGACTGACTCACGAGTCACGACTCGAAGCGCCACCTGGCTCGCGTTTTATTTTTGTTGTTATTACGACACTGTTTGCCTCACATCTATTCAGAATTGTAATTTTGTTTGCACTGTATATATATTTTCTTAATATTATCGTGCGATAATAATGGCATATATATCTATCATAAAAATAGTATAAAAGATAGATTCACACTTGTTGGGAACAAGAAAGGTAGAGGGAACCTAGTACTAAGACCGCTTCTTGACTATTATATAAATCTCCCGAGTACGGCTCGAACCTGCAACCGTGGCGTTGACAGACACTGAGAGACATGGGCTGTCCCAACAAGAAATTTATTTAATGTAAATTAATTTATGATGTAGGTTTCCCTAAAATAATTTGACAGAAAGTTAGGCATAGAGTTAGGCATAGAGTTAAAAAACAGAAAGAGAAAGAAAAAAAGAAAGTATTTCTCCATAAATTGTTATAGTAAAAGTTATATCTCAAAATGTGGCAACTATTCCACAGACAAACATACAATAGTTCGGTACGACAAGTTATTTGTACAGTTGGTTTTGGTATATATATAGGTAAAATATGTTATTTCTTTAATTTACATTTTAATATATGTAGATTTCTTAGTTCTATCTCATACGTACGTTAAGTTGACTTGGAGTTGTTGAAAGATTGCAAAGGAGGCCGTCGTGGAACAGTAGTACAGGGTTTGAATGTGAACGTGACGGTTATGAGTACATTTTCCTCTCGCGGAATGAATATCGTAACTATAGAAACTGACTTTTCATTTTAAAGAAAACTATTTATCTTTAATATATATTTTATTACATATTTCATCGAAAATTCATAGAGCAGCATAGGTGGCAGGTCTCTCACTTTGTCAAGCCAAATCGAAACGACTATTTTCTAAATATAACGCCCTCTCTAAATGTAATTTGAAGCCATAACCATAGCGTTGAAATAAACGTGTTCCAACTGTGCTACGACGATATATAATTGTTTTGTAAAAAAAACTACGAAAAAAAGATAAAGAAATATTGCAGTAATAAGTAAAAATAATATTATATTTATTTAGCTACAAGCTGATCCAGCAAATGACAGTAAAAGTTAAGCACATACATTTAATTATCCAAAAGAAAACCACGACAACGGGAATCGAACCTACAGCCATCGCATTAGCAAACAAACTCTACTACTACTTTTAAAAAACAAAATTATAACATTTTATTATAGCGTTGCGACACTTGCCGCGCACAAACCTGATAATACCTATCTCTTGTAAACAGTGTGCTCGTGTGTATATATGTCTTGTCCAATCGCTTTATTAGAAAATCGTGTCATTCATGTAATTACTAGTCAATATTTACTCTTATATATATATCTCCTTTTTTAGTAGAATAATGATAAAGAGGTAAAACTGTGATAAGAAGAAAAAAATATTTTCTTCATATTTTCTTGATGTGTCATGTTAAAGTGCCTTCCTTATAAGCAGAATTAGACAATATGAATAATATATGCCAAATAAGGAAAAAATTAAAAAAAGAATACTATATGCTACTTTTTTCTAGTTACTTCTATATATTGTTAAACATTTTGTCATACGTAAAACTTACGTCTTAAGGCAAAATTGATAACAGATAAATTAATAATATGTCGTTAATTTTATCTGTTATCAATTTTGGCTTAACGGTAAGGTTCAACCTAGTGACAATGCACTCCATTTTCCGCTCTCCGCCTGAATTCGAGACATTGCAAATTAAATTACGAAACTTAAAAACTCACTTTGTTTTTTGCGAAAGCGAGAAAATAGACAAAATAACATAATCGAACCCCCAACTGCGCGTTGGTTTCACAACTTCTCTTTTCTTCATGCATAGACATGCCAAAGTATTAATGTGTTCCTTGATTTAGGTCGACATTCGTTCCTATTAAGGTCTTCGCCGTCACAATTGGTCCTACTAATCACTAATTGTTCCAAGTTATGAACTCCGACGGGCTGACACGTCATTGAATGGACGTCTTAGTAAATATTTATTTAGTAATTATGTGTCGTTTAACTAGGGGATATTGCTCGAGAGATATTAGGAGAGGTTGAGTTCCTCCACTCACACATAATGTTTCGAAAATGGATGGAGAGTGTGAAAAGTAATGTTTCAATAATAGGTTCCCTCTGCCCACCCTACTATATGCGACAGTTATATAGGAAGCCCTACCAAAACGCCTCATATCTCCATTTTCACCCTTTTTTGTTCAATCTTGACCAGTCATGAATATGGATTTTTATGGCTTCTTTAAGTTATTTACAAACGTTATAAAAAGTATTCTTATTTTTGACATGAGTATCTGGAACTCTCCTTTTCTATTTTGAATAATAAAAGAAAACTTTCTAAATTGCATGCTTGTTTTTCTATATTATAAATCGTTAATAAGATTGGTTATAGTCTCCAATAGTTGTTATCTTCAAAACCAATCTTCCAGAACTCTATTAAGCTGTCATCGTCAATAGAAGTTTGCCCGCATAGGGTGGGTCGCCCTGATTGATTCAATGAGAAAATTGGCAAGGGACCGCGTGAGAAATGCTACGTACTGCAAAATATCTTTACTAAAACCCGGCGATTTCTTCAATTAAGGTTAAAATCAATTAAATGTGAAATATTTACTTTTAAAATATGCTACCCGCACACTGGCTAACATAAAAAAAATATAAATAAAAGAATATTTATATAGCTAACCGACAGCTATGAACTTAGTACTTCATTTTGTATTTAATCTTCGCTACTTACATGTGTTTTAAAATATAAGTTAAAATATTTTTACCTGTATAACATATTATAGTCTATTTTTAACATGAATAATTCATCAATTTGCCTTCTATCTGTACCCAAAATCAAAATTTGCTTTAGCTTTCGCGCTTTGTCTCATAACAAGGTATAAGAATAGACCGAGATAACTTAGTGTTAAGACACTTTGAAAATAATCAGCACCCGGAGAATGAGAATCTTGATTGAACAATTGCGTATACAGTTACCAAAACACAACGACGGCCTCTTTCATACTAAGTACAATTTTTAAGGTAAATCTTAAAAGCAACCATTCAGATACTTAACTGAATATATGTGACAAATACGCACCTATATCATTCAATTGACCGATTCACTCACAATAAAACGTCATTGCTAATGCAAATGTGGGAGAAAGTAGGTGTGGGTTGCATTTTTATTGTTATTTAATATCAATTTGGACTTACTTAAATGTACGTAAACTTAAAATGCTTACAACCAAATCAAACATCATGATCTTAAAATGTGACTAATAAAGTTAACTTAATATAGTAACGCTCTTTTCTATGAATATTTCGTGGTGGGTGGCGGATCTTAACACCGTGATTTGTTGAAAAAGCGCCTTAGCATAAAAAAATAGAATCTAACATTGATGCGGAAGCGATTACCTTCTCAATAAAGCACTGACGGATACAGTATAATCCCTAAAAAACAAGGAAATAAAAAATTATATCAACCTATTTTTCTTCTCATTTATATTTTCACAAATAAATACATATTAAAATACATAATAAACTAAAATATGCAAGAGTTAGATGTAAATCGTTACTTTGTACCGCCGCTAAGCTCCGACTGACCTCGTCTCTTACTAAATCTTTTCACCTGTAAACTTAAGAGGCTTAAGCCTTTTACGTTTAATGATTCTTTAAGTGTCTCGGTTATATAATTTTCGATAGAGGACAAATGTTTAAGTAATTTTAAAATCGAAAATATATATAATTTTTTTATTAAAAGAAATTATTTCCTCGGTTTAAAAGTTACATTAATATTGAAAACTAAAAAGGTCCCCACATAACTACATTTAGAGAGAAAATTTGTTTTAATTTATTTTCTTTAAAAAACGAATATCACAAATGTTATACATATATAACATCTGAAAATACGTATTTTTTAAATTGTTGCTCTATAATTGACACTAATCACACAAAATATAAAAAATACCTATACGAAGTACTTTAAAAATATAAACTGATTATTTTAGCTTTTAAAAATTTAAAATGATTTTTTTTAGCGTCAGTATGCGGAATAAGTTAAGCATAAATCAGAGATAGGCGAAGGAAATCTATCTATCAAAACACATCATTCCTCATATTTCCTGTTTAGTAACAAAGTAAAATCATGCCCAAAAGCGAAGCGAAGCAAGCGAAGACATCCACCTATACTGGCCTTATATCAACACGATTGGTAACACTAGGAGATAAAAACGTGCTAATGTCCAATTCTCGCGTCTCAGGTGCGTGGGAGTGAGCTCGCCCTACTTTGCGCGATACAAATGAAAGTGCCCTTGAAAAATAGTCGTAAATAACTATAACGTATTGTGTGTGTTCTATTGTAAGATAGGTCTGTTTTAGGGTTACGTACATCAAAAGAAAAAACAGAAGCCTTATAGAATTACATTGTTATCCACATCTATAGAGAAACATCTAATATCAATAAATAATAAATATATTAACGTTTTCTTTAAAAGGCGAGTCAGAGAGAACCTATCGTTAAGACACTGTACCACGTTCCACCCATATTTTGAGATATGGCGAGTAGATTGGAGGTTTATTTAGGTAAAATCCAGGCCCACTCCAGAAAAAATCTCTAGATACTCGAATCCGTAAAGCTCCTATTTTATGATATAGTAACAAAATGTAAAACACAAGAATAATTATGTTTAACCAAGAGCTTTCTTATAAAAGAATATGTCAAAACTCCTGTATTTACGATAACAAAGTGTAGTATAGATATTTATGGGCTACACGGACGGCGGCGACGGTCGGTGCGACCACCCGGGTGTCTTATGATTTTACAACACGTGGTAACGGTACCCCTCAATTAAAGTTTTATGTTAATATACCCGAATTTCACGCTTATTAGGCAGATTTTCGAAATTCCCGTCGACATTTTGATAGGAGATTTAATAATTTACATAAAATGTCCAATGTTTACGTATTTATTCAATTTGTATACAATCTTGTTAGTTAGATCTTGTTCATTTTGTATTTTAGTAGTCGCCGAGACATTGATTCAATCATTTTTTTTGAATTCAATATTCAAAACGACTGAGCGATGTCTAATTACGATGACTGGCATGTGAAATTTCATCTTGGATTGATAATATAAAATTATGATGGTTCAAAATAAAAATATATTTATGGTCAAATACAAGTTTTGTGAAAGCAATGTGCATTGTAAGGGTTAATTATTAAAAATGTGTAGGTATCAAAAGAATGAATTTTTATTAGAGAATGAATATTTTCCTTTCTTTAATCTGGTTACGAGCAAAGCGCGGCGTTGAGTTCCGCTATTCAACACTAGGTTCCCAGGTTCCCTTTGCCTACCCACGTATATGCAGTATACAACGTGAAGCTAAAAAAACTTCCTACAAAAAAAATCCCTACTTAAACCTCAACTCATACATTAACAGGAAGGTCACTAGCATTTACTCGTACTTCGTCCTCTAATTAAATCAGTCGCCACCTGTCATTCCTCGCGGGATGCACGCGTGCGCACCTTCCTTCCTCCCGATCACTGCATCAATGGGAAAAATACCTTATCTCCTTATGAAAAAGTGCATTTTCGATTGCTTTTTCTAACAATTTATCTTTATTCGGCATCACAAAAGCTTTCAACTGGGCCGCAGGTGTTGGAATATCGTTTATTTTGAACGCACGCGACTATATAGGTACATGCGTACTTACATATTATAATAACCTCACTCACTCAGTTACATATTTGTATTGATTGGTTGGCCATTTTAGATAAAAAAAATTCAAAAATCTATTTAATTCAATTCATTTAATTCCTTTTTTTATTTTAAGACATAAAATAATAGATTTCCTTATTTTTTTACATTTTTAGATCAAATATTGTTAAAAATACATATGTTATTTTTTTAAATAACAAATAGACAGTCTATATTTATTTATCTACTAACAACACTCCTCAGTTAACACTAATCCGGTAGTATTAACAAGGTAAGCCGCGTTTATATATACCCTCCTCGCGTAGAAGGGGCGGATGAAGCGATCTTTTGGTTTAATTTGGCCGTGTTTATTATTACAACTTCTTATAATTATTAATTAATTATGCTTAATATTATTATTTTTGTTTTTACTACTATTATTAATTTTCATTAATATATATTTTGAATAGAAATTATTTGTAAAAAATAATATGACATAAAAAGTTACAGTAACAATGATAAAAAAACACATGTTAAGGCAGTTTGGGCACTTTTAGATGAGTAAAGAAAAAAGGAAAAAAAGTAGATGATGCAAGTTTTAATGGTAAAAGAGGTGAAAACAGTAAAGACCTTCGATAACAGTGTTAGTGTTATTATGTCATATGAAAAATCACGTAAAAGACATCAGGACAAAATATACGCATACAAGGATCGTAACGGTTGGTGTTCCGCTAGGGATGAAGAGTTAACTTAAAATATAAGTTACTCCATTCTCCATTTTCGTCTATTTCTCATCATTTTGCACTAAGGAACGGAACCGAATGGAACCTAAGGCAGAATTTTGTGTACCCAGTACCCAGTATACAAAGCACCTAGCAACATTAAATAGAAATATTTTTATGCAAAATAATATTTTTAAATGGACTTGAAAGGTCCAAGTGTGGTACTTTTCTGAAGAAAGTATTTTTCCGACCTTATTGTGGAAAACCACATAAATACTGTTAAAAACATAAAACATATATATTTACAAAATTTCTAAACAGCAAAATCCAAAATGTTCGTCTGTTCAACATCAAAATGAGATAAGCAAAAGATCAAGTGAGCGCTAATTTACCTAAATATCGAAATTTCTAAGTAAACGATCTCTAAAAACCCCGACGATGTTTCACAACCCACTTACACCGATATAATGGAAACAATACAGCTTTGTAGTGTGATGTAGAGTTCTGGAAAATTGGAAATGACATCAGATTATTAGATGAAATAATGTAATTTAATATGCTTAGAAAACAAAAATTTATTAGAAATAATTTTTTTTTTAATTATATTGCATTGCATGACAATTTTTTTTAATATTGCAACAAATACAATTTACACTGACATATTTATTAGTCAATAATTAAGACACATTACATATACACGAAGAGTATTTAAAATAATGTTTTTGCTATAAAAATGAGTTCTTTAATAAGTTCACCCACGAACATGTAGTTTCTCCAGAACAACTGTAACTCATTCTCTAACAATAGATGCCTCGGCGTACCGTAAGTGGGTAGAAACCGGGATACCGGTATCCACGGTATATACTCATATAAAGATTTTCAAAACGTAACTTATACCACCTTTTCAAACAAATTTACTCTATGTCCGATCTGTTAAACAGAGAAAGGTGTAAACACTCGCTGAGTACTATCCAAAGTCGAGGATCTATTATTGTTGTAGTGTTCAATATGTACCAATTAACAATACTGTTGTAAACATATGAGGCACAACAATGTATATCCAATTATTGATATAACATTTTTTATGGTCATAGAGCTCTTAAAATTTGCTGGAGTGAGCACTCCCATCAGCGTCATCAGCAGCGGGGGTACTTAACGCAGCGTTTTATCTGATCAAACAACCCTTGGAATCTTCGACGGTTATCCAAAAAGCCCGGATTGAAATCCCAATGAATTCAAAATGTTTAAACGTTTTTTAAAGAAGGGTTTTTCTTTCCTAGGTGTGGAAAATACTTAAAATTGTTACAAACAATTGCATATTTCAAATCGATGTAAGTCATAACCGTGTTACATCGAATATAACGTAACATCTAAAAATATCGCACGTAAACGAACAGTTTGTTATTTAAATATGCTCAAGGTTGCTTCTAAGAATTTTAGAGTTTAGCCTTTTGAATGAGGGCAATGATTTGTCTCTATATATTATTCAATGAACACTTTAATTAAAGATCTTTTAATGTTATTAAAGTAAGAAGAACCTGTTTAAATAATTCCAATTCTTCCTTATCTTAATAGGCATAAGCGAAGTGCATATAAAAGTAATAGTAAAATATGCTTTCACAGATTGTAAAATATATCAAAAATAGATAAAGATCAACTCGAGTCGTGTTACTACTTCCTGTTACAACGATCACCGGTGCAATGGTCACTCATCAACTCATATGGAAAAGTTTAATTCAATTTACTAATATAGATAAAAAACAAACAAAGAACGCCAAAGAATAAATAAAAACGAAAAATATGTAAAAAATAGGCTTCTCTATGTTGATATTTGAAGAAAATTAATAAATATAGTTTGTTACCTACATAAGAATAGTAATATAAACAAAAAACATTTTTTTTTTTTTCAAAATTACAATTTTTAAACAAAAATAAAAAAAATATCTAATACTTTCATATAGCTAGTGTCAAATACATTATGAACGCTTCGTTTTCCGACGACCAGACCACCACGGTAGCTGATGGGTGAATTGAACTTGTTAACTGACCTCTTATTAAACTGTATGGACGTACCGTCACTTCTATTCAATACTAGAATACAAGAATAGTAGAATAATGAATATGACATGACATGTATGGAGAGAGTGTAACTTATTTGTAATAAATTAGTTATATATTTTTTGGTCTGTGGGAATGGTAATAATGAAAGTACATATAAATCATTTTTATTTATTATATATTGATATTTGTAGATGCAAATCTCAAAGTCAACTTACGTTACACTTATGATAGAACGAGAGGACGTCAGGTTTGCCATGTAACTATAAAATTCTTAGTAGGTAAAATGTATTGTCTTTGATTAAAAAATCTAATATTCCAACTTACAATATTATGCCTTGAGCTATGGTAGGTTTTCCAAACAAAAACATTTTTTTTTGCAATAAAAGGTAATTTATTTATATAATATTATATATAAACATCTTTTTAAACCTGCATTAACCTATTACACTTCATACATTATCAACACTTTACAATGCGTCCTCAGGTGTCATTATAAGTGTATTAGTAATAAAATGGTTGTTTACACCGTGGCGCGGCGCGGCGGTGACGGCAGCGCCATATGGCTAGATCTGTCATGCGCGTGGGCACCCGATACGCGATATTTCCAAGAAAGACATGCGCAGGCGCACCTTCGATCACGTATAGTAAATTTATATGAATATATAATTGTTTATTCTTAAGTATTATTCATAATAGTTTTTTATTATTTTGTCATTGTTTTGAATTCATCATTTTTAGTTGCTCTCTTTAGTTTTTTTTTTGTGATTATTGTTGTTTGCCTGATTATTGTTATTGTCTGTTTAGTTTTTTAATAGTGTTCTAGCAACAGTTGGATAAGCCTTAGTGTTTTAATTTTAGTTGAGAGGGCTATTAAAAGTTCTTCTACCTCACTCTTCTCAGAGTAGACTAGTTTTCGGTTCGATTTCCACTTGATGATTCGAAAGTCTTCAAAATTGTATTGGGTTCCTCGCTCGAATAGAAAGTGAAGTAAGTTGATTTTTTCTACTTCATCTATTTTTTTCCTTGATGGTAGTGATATGCTAAACTCAATTAATAGTTCGTTTTAAAACCATAAATTAATAAAGGAATAGAAGCCAATACGGCGCCGTTGGACTCGTGTGTAACTAACAATTAACTAAATGTACACTAACAGACGTCGATACCAATCTAACGAGGTATCTGACTTATTTGCAACCCACATTCATATTAAATACATCTACAGGGTGATATGAAATAATGAATAAGTAATAATAATGTGAAAGCACAAATAAATATTATTCACATTGTTTTAGAGAATATATAAAAATTTAGACGTTGCGAGATTTGAACCCGCGCCTCTTGGAAGCCGATTTTGGCACAGTACATTTTTTTTACGTTTACAAAAAAATATATTTTTCTTTTGCTATTATTGGTGGTACATTTTATTTTTATACAATACAAACAATACAATACAATCTAGCGTCATTAATTAATCATACGTCATCGTGTCTCATAAGCTGTTATAGTTATAGATATATAATAGACGAATGAATGAGTGACGTCACCGCCCACGCGCCTCTACCATATGGTCTATGGTACCTATACCATTAAATTGATAAAAACTTTGATGCTTCCTTGTGGTTTAATAATGGTAAAACCTATTAAAATAATACGCATATTTATTTCATAATAAAACATGGCTTTAATTGTTTTTTTTTAAACCTATCTATGCTTTCAATCTTATTCCACCTAAATAAAGCAGAAGGTGGAGGGAACCTAGTCGGGATACTCTTGAAATTGCTTGAGAGGCAATTAGATTTTGTAATTAATTTCTTGACTGATCTTCTACTTTCGCTACTACCAAATTCAATTTGGTAAGAGGAAAAGTGGAAGAGTATTTAGAAGACGGCACTAATAAATTCTGAATTTGATTACGAAGAGAGAGGACGCCAGACAGTGGAGTCGTGCGTTAAGCTTTTAAAGAGATAAATAAAGAGATAAGGGGTTTTTGATTGATTTTCTCTTGCTTGAAATTTCAACCCACAATCCGATGGTGTCAGTGCTTTTTATTAATTGTTTCTTGTAAAGTTTATTTTGTATCCCGTCAATATAACACGGTAGACAGACGAAAATTGTGATACGACATTCCATTCAAAATTGTTGGTACAATTTTGCAAAACGTCGCATTTTGAGTGGCGGAACTCAACGCCGTACTTTTCCCAGTCACCAGACAAGGAAATGGAAACAGTTAACATACTCTGAGTTTACCGAGTGAGAATCGAATCCACAGCGTCAGTCATAGTGTCGCTGTGCCACGATGGCGCCACCACTTTTTAAAGATAAAATTTAGGTCAAAGCTTAAATTGAGTAATCGATTGAAATATTTACAATAAATCACCTCATGACGGTAACAATTACTCATTATTTCATTATTCCACGTAAAAGGGTTTTTTAAGAGGTGTGTAATATTACAAATGACACATATTAGACCTCACAGGGCCAAGTTTTTTTGTTTCTTAGTACAATTTGCTTTATATCAATATTATTTATTGTCAATTTCTTTATAAATCATTTTTTTAATATATTTTTTTAATGTCATATACATTGTTATTTTAAGTAGTTCAATTAATTAAGACGATTTTGTAATAAATGAAAAATACAAGAATGGTATATTAGTCAAATTGAGGTAAATGTAAAATGTAATTGTTTTGAAACGTGAAAACCCGGTGTTGCGTGACAGACTGACTGTAGTCTGTAACGATATTAGTTACCCCTGCATTTCGTGTTCCCCTTTTATAAAAAAATTAAACTTTTTTAACTTTTATGGGATTTGGTTATATATTTAGGGTAGAATTCAAATCAGCTAGTAAATAAGATCCGCACATATTATTGTATAACATAAAAAAATGTAAGTGAAACAAAAATATCAACATATTTAGACAGATTAAATTTTTATATTTTTTTAAAATCCAATATATGAAAATACTAAATACTTTATTATGAAAAATTTTATTTACGTCATGCAGGAATAAAACCCGCGACTAGAAATTTTAGCCTTTACAAATAATAATTAATACCAAGATTTTCCTTAACTATCTATACTAACATTATAAAACTAAAGATTTTATTTGGTTGAAAGCGTTCATCTCAGGAACTATATAGCTTTGATGTAAAAAAAATATTATTTAATTAATTTACCGAGGAAGGTCATGGGGTCACAGGTTACCTCGGCCACTTAGAATGTGTGTCATGTGTCATACACAACTATTTTTTTTTATGCCTAAATAAACGAAGCCACAGGCAAAGTTAGTAAGAAAGTAGTTATTTAACAAAGTATAAACACTTGTTCAATCCAAACAAAAGGAGATAAAGGTGGCTGATGTATTATAATTGAATATGGGTCGCTGACCTGACCCTCACTTATCATTTCAATTGTATGACTAATTCGTATATTCTATTGATATTTTATACTTGGATTTATAAGTTTATTATTGTTTTTTATTTCAAGCTTCACGTTGTTTTCCACATAACAGGGTAGGCAGAAGGAACCTAGTGCCACTAGTTAGAACGGAAACGGAAGGGCCGTTTCCCCGCTTTCCGCCGAATTCTAAAGACATTGCGTGTTGAGTGGCGGAACACAGCGCCGCGCTTCGCCTCGTTACCAGAGCGAGGAAATAACAATATTTATTATTTCCTCGAATGGGAATTGAACCCACAACATGTCGTATTTACAGTCACACGCTAGTGGCAAACAAATTTGCGATTTTGAACTAAATTAGAATAATTGTGAGTACAAATTTCTTGTTAAAGTTGAAAAAAAAAACTGATTAAACCGTTTTTAGAACTAACCGCTTATCCAGATTGACGACCGTTAAAAATTAACGCGACTACCAAAGTACTGTTAGAAGCTATTATAAGAAACTAAATCGAACGCATTACCATAGTGATTGTTTGGATTATAATTACTTTTCATAAGGTGCTTCCGTTGCGTCACATCCTTAGAGGCACGCTCCTGTGCATACAAATTGCACGCTGTGGCGCCATCTGTCGGTGTTGGTGTCCGCCTATTGTCTTTATATAGACACAAGGACCATCTAAGTCTTTTTTTTATTTATATATAAATTGTGGTCGATGTGGTTCAGCGGCACAAACGCACGCTGTAAACACGACGGTTGTAAGTTCGATTCCCAGGCGGAGTAGTGAAATATTTATTATTTTCATTTTCTCGCTCTGGCAACAAAATAAAGCGCGGCGTTGAGTTCAGTCAGTCAAAAATTGGACAGAATGTAGGAGTAATGGAGAAAGCTTAATACAAGGTAGGTTGTGTAACTAGGTTTTTTACCCTTATCTATTTATTTTTATAAGTAAAGAGAGAAGATTCAAACCATGAATTTAAATATAATATAATTAAAAAAATAATTTAGAATCATTTTTAGAAAAAATACGTACAAATACGTATATAGACAAATAAATCCTATCGGTGCATTTTACCAGTATTATACACCTATAATAACAAACCAACAATCGGATATGCTATCTTTCGTTACTGCAAACGGATACGAGTTGTGGTTGGCGAATATTTTAATTTTGTTGAAGTGTGAAATGCACTTACGCAAATAGATATATAAATGGTTGAAAAAAAAATTATCGATTGTAATGTTGTAAATAATCGATTATTTTAGAAGAAGTGTATGAGCCGGTGGCTATCACTCCTGTAGTACTGTGCTACTAATATTTTTTCTGTAATTTGGACTGAAACTCCTTATCGTTGTGTTTATAGTAAGATACAGTGGTGTGGCAAAAATAATATTAAATAAATTAAACGAAATTAAAACAAAATAACTGTAAGCAACGTGTATTCGTGTTGAAATTGTGAACACGCGACTAAATGTGAACTTGCGAAATTCAAATCTCAAGTGAAAATGCTTTTATTTTGAAAAATAAATCAGACACAGAATCTGGTTGGCCGAATGCAACGGCTGCATTGACACAACAGCCACCATCAGAGAGAAATATCTCCAATTTGAACAATGATAAGTTAAAATTTTTAATGTTTTATTTTAATGTTGACTTGCAAAATTCTATATTTTCTAACAAAATTGTATATACAATGATTTATTATAAATATTTATGTTATATTTAAACGTGCTCAACGCTCAACATCATCATACCAATCATGAATCAGTCAGATGACAAAGAACGCCACCTATAATATAGCCTATAGTGTACTCATATTATCTATAGGTAGTGATTACGCAAACACAGCATCACTCACCTGCCTCACCTTGACTCATCGGCTGTGTCATGATAACCTCTAAAGTATTAACGGAAGTTATCGTTATTTTAATATTATTAAAAAATCACCTATTTTATATTTGATATATTTCTTTTTTTATTTTTTTCGGACAGCCATTTATTTTTTTTTTCAACTTCACACTGTACTGTTAAGAACTTAGTGTCAAAACATTACGTTTTTAATTTTCCGCCCAAATTAAAAAAAAACGGCGTAACTCAACACCGAACTATATATTATCAGAGCATTGCTTACGCGCATGCTTACTACAGAAATAGGCGCAGTGTTAGTTGAAGTCTAATTTGAACTAGAAACATAGAGTAATTAAATTTTTTTTATCCTTTTTTACCTTTACATTGTAAACATGTATAAAAAAGTTTAAACATGCAGAGAGTATCTTAAGTGACGGCGCTCCACTTTAAACTATTTCATACCGAATTCTATCTTTCGAATCCAGAACCGTTGAATTTACAATCTGATCCCACCTACTGCGCCACAATGGCGTTTACTATTAATAACTTACCTAACGATGACATGTAAATCATGTATAACTAAATCAATACATTTCAATTGTACTATATCTAGAAGCGAGCCACAAATACGAACACCGAATAAAAAGTGAAGAGCAAAAAACCGAAGTGATAAATATTTATTTACTCGACGGAAACTACTAACAGTTTTTATTTTTAGATAACTCTGGTGCAAGCAGACATAATACAGACTGTTACACTTGGCTGTATATTGTTAATTTTTCCACATATTATATATATATATATATATATATATATATATATATATATATATATATATATATATATATATATATATATATATATACTTACGCTCTCTATCCCATTATCCCAATATACCTTTGACGTAATAAATTGGGTAATAATTGGGTTATCGTGGTGCAGACGTGATAGGCTAGTCTCTATTTTCACTCTTGGTTTATATTTACTTATATTCATTAGCCAGCTCTGGCAAAATAAAGTGCGGCGTTCAGTTCCGCAACTCAATGCGGACAACAAAATGTGATTGTGATAACACTATGTTCCCTCAGCCAATCCTTCTATATGTGTTATAAAGCGTTAAATCAAATCAAATCAAAATGCAAATAAAAAAAAAATACTCAATAAAAATTCTACTCTCACTAAAAAGTTTAAACAAAAAAAATATTAATATGAAAATTTAACAAGGACTTTAGTAACCTATAAAAGAGCAATTACTTTTAATGTAATATGACAGCATCAGATCGCGATGTCTGCACTAAACAAATGTTCATTTACAACGGGCTGATAGTCCGTCCTTTCTGTCTTTACCATTTAGGGTCACGCGTCTTCTGTTTCTGGCATTAAAATATATTTATCGTGATTGTGATACGTATCTTTATATAAGTATATAATATATGTAATAATATAGAAAAAAATGATAAAACTTTTTAAATAAGTCTGCTAAGGGCGGAATACTTAAAAAAAAAAAAATAAAAGCTAAAAAAAATTTTGGAACCCGTAATGATAGATAGAATACTTAGGCACGTCGATGATGATCACGTTGATTGTAATCATTTGTAATGAAAATAAATACGTATAACAAATATTTATACCGACATAAATTTAAATTATTAGAAGTTTCGAATTTGTTGTATTACAAAAATGCACAACCCTATACTGCCTATCATTTGTTTTAGAAACTCAGATAAATGAACGTCGTGGTGTAGTGCCGATTACTTATTTAACAATACATACATATTATATCGTATTGTATATATTACTACAAGCTGTACTGCACATATAGCAAAGTAGACAGACAGACAGGGAACCTAGAGTTAAGATACTCACCTTCCTCCCAATTTCTATATTACTTCGCCCCGTTCCTTAGAAACGACGAGTTGATTTCAACTCCTTCTAATCGCTCGGTCCTTTTCGATAATTTCTTGATTAAATACAAGTATGAGTACTTCCAAAGCGGCGAAACAAAAATCATTTATTGTCTCCGTGTCTGAATCGACTACTGAATAGACTTAATTCAGTTTTAAACGAACACAGAACATAATATAATATATATCAATACGTACACGTGAATAGACGCTTAAATGACGCCATTAATCTAAAATTCTAAGATAAAAAAACAAGTTTTGGTAAATATTGGTATTCTTGATCTACTTTAATAATAATGTCCAGCCGATTTACCGCTATCGCCTCGTAGTAACCGGTAGAAAAAAATATTTCATATAAATACGTAACTTTAAATCTAATAGCGTATTGTCCTTCGCTGATTCTGATTCTACTATTGACCGGTTAGTTAAGTTGTTTGTGATTAATTGTTGTAGGCAATTAATAATTGATTTTTTAATATGTAAAATTAATTTATTTATGTTTTTTTTGCCTTCACACTGTATCCACATATAGCAGGGTAGACAGATGGAACCTCAGAATCTAGTGTTAAGACACTACATTCCTATTAACACTCCCTCACCTTACTAAATACGGGATACCGCTTGAAACTAAATTTGGTTCCTTTTTTCCTTAAAAGGTACGGAACCCTAAAAACTTTAAAAACTATACATAAACTTCATACGCAGAAGCCAGTACATTATAATAAGCGTAAAGTCAAACATGCAGGATCGCCTTGTAATGATATCATTTCAGAGCTCGATCTCGCACGCATTTGGGTCATGGAGAATTTGCGTAAGCTCCGAGAATTCGCTCGACGTGTACCGCCGCGCCGCGGGGATAGTATTCAAGTACTGTTGTTTCTTTGAGTTTTTACAATAAACATGATTTATTGAAACATTTTACATGTACGTATAGAGATATATTTTTGTTACGGTTCTCAAATGTGAAATAAGAAGAATCTTAACCTTTGTCATAATAACAATCTCCTTCTTATTCGTGTCATATGACTATTTAAATGGAGGTTTGCCAATGTTTAGCAACGCTGACTGCATTACAGTTAGGAGAGGAGAGCAAGTGTGCCATTGTTCGTGGGTCGGTGCTGCAGTCACATGTAGAACCTCCAAAGCGTATCACCATCTCCTCTATGTGGCACTCCCTGGTAGCAGTTAGGCCTGGTAACTAACGCAGTTCCTATGCTGGCTGATCCCGTCCCCACAATGAATTGGAATGGAATAATAACCATAAGTTGTTTATTTAAAGTTTTTTTTTAAATATGTTTTTGCATCGAGCAAGAGAATTTGTAGCGGTAATCCGCTCCGTTTCCTACTCTCTGGACTTTTTAAGGACATAGTCTGTTTAATGGCGAATATAAAGGCCGCCTTATGTGGAAACAAAAATGGTTTTTAATAATAAGTTCTTTGATTTTCACGATTATTATACATTTTAAATAAAACTATTTTAACCGGATTAATCGCGTATATTTAGTTTTTACATTTTTGGAAACCCGACGTTTCGAACACTTTGCAGTAGTCCGTGGTCACGGGTAGACTGAGGTGGCATTCGTCTGTCAGTTGACATAATTACTATATCAAACTACCGCCAACGATTTCTTAATTTCCTCGCGTACTGCCCTGGATTCTTGCAGAATGAGCTAACTGTATCTTGCCCTCTGGTATGGTGGGTCTGAGACTTCAAAGATTTGATGAGTGGGTCCCAGGTGTTAGAAAGCTTCCAGCCGTCCTCTCTATTGAAATTAGGATATTTTTGTATTTCAATAGCCTCACGGATCATTCTAGGAATATATCTATTTTCCTTAGCGAGGATGAGGGGTTTATCAAACCTTATGTAATGGCTAGGTTTATCCACAGTGTGCTCACATACAGCCGACTTTGATACATGCCCATTCTTTATATCTGAGATGTGTTCCTTCACCCTAACACCGATGCTTCTCTTTGTTTGACCAATGTATGATAAGCCACAGTCACAATCTAGTTTGTATACACCTGCACACTGTAAAGGAATGTTACTTTTAACTGGTCTCAAGAATTGGCTCACTTTCTTGTTAGGCTTGAAAATAGTTTTTATGGAAGCTCTTCTTAAGATGTTGCCAATCCTGTCCGTAACCCCCTTCACATATGGTAGAAGTGCCGGCTGTCTCTCTACTGTGGGTGGCTTGTTGGTCTTCTGACAACGCTGGCGGGGAACTGGCAGCTTGTTCTGATGAAGGGAATTCTTCACCTGGCGAAGCTCGTCCCCTAGATGTTCAGCGTCACAGAGGTGGTGGGCTCTCTGAAACAAAGATTTGCCAACGGTAGATAACTGTGTAGGGTGGTGATGTGATTCACCATTGAGGTATCTATTGGTGTGCGTGGGTTTCCTATATACTGTGTGGCCTATTGTGCCATTGGGATTTCTTATAACTAACACGTCGAGGAAAGCTAGGGAATTATTGGCCTGTAACTCTATTGTGAATTGAATATTGTTATTAATAGAGTTAAGATGGTTTAAGAATATATAACTATAGTCCGTAGGTAAAATTGTAAAAGTATCATCTACGTACCGCTTATATATCCTAGGTAGACAAGGCGCAGAGCTAAGAGCCATCTCCTCAAAGTCCTCCATGTATATATCAGCTATTACCGGGGACACAGGCGAACCCATAGCAATGCCATCTATTTGTAAATAGAATTCTTGATTGAACATTAGATATCCAGATGTGAGGCAATGTTCTAAAAGTTCAAGATATTCCATGGGCATATTGTTTTCCTCTAGTTTCCGCTTGACAATCCTGATGCAGTCCTCAATGGGTATACTGGTGAACAGCGACTGGACATCAAAACTGACCATGGTTTCATTGTCAGCTAGCTTAAGGTCTTTCAGCTCGCTAACAAAATGGTAAGAATCCCTGACATAAGATGTTGTGTGGCCACGCAGTGGAGAAAGTACTCTAGCGACATGTTGAGCCAGTTTATACGTTGGTGTATCGATTTGGCTGACTATTGGTCTAAGAGGTACATCTTTTTTGTGTATTTTTGGTAACCCATACAACTTCGGAGGTTTTACACAGCTAGGCACGAGAGACATTAAATCTCTCGTGCCTAGCTGTGTAAAACCTCCGAAGTTGTATGGGTTACCAAAAATACACAAAAAAGATGTACCTCTTAGACCAATAGTCAGCCAAATCGATACACCAACGTATAAACTGGCTCAACATGTCGCTAGAGTACTTTCTCCACTGCGTGGCCACACAACATCTTATGTCAGGGATTCTTACCATTTTGTTAGCGAGCTGAAAGACCTTAAGCTAGCTGACAATGAAACCATGGTCAGTTTTGATGTCCAGTCGCTGTTCACCAGTATACCCATTGAGGACTGCATCAGGATTGTCAAGCGGAAACTAGAGGAAAACAATATGCCCATGGAATATCTTGAACTTTTAGAACATTGCCTCACATCTGGATATCTAATGTTCAATCAAGAATTCTATTTACAAATAGATGGCATTGCTATGGGTTCGCCTGTGTCCCCGGTAATAGCTGATATATACATGGAGGACTTTGAGGAGATGGCTCTTAGCTCTGCGCCTTGTCTACCTAGGATATATAAGCGGTACGTAGATGATACTTTTACAATTTTACCTACGGACTATAGTTATATATTCTTAAACCATCTTAACTCTATTAATAACAATATTCAATTCACAATAGAGTTACAGGCCAATAATTCCCTAGCTTTCCTCGACGTGTTAGTTATAAGAAATCCCAATGGCACAATAGGCCACACAGTATATAGGAAACCCACGCACACCAATAGATACCTCAATGGTGAATCACATCACCACCCTACACAGTTATCTACCGTTGGCAAATCTTTGTTTCAGAGAGCCCACCACCTCTGTGACGCTGAACATCTAGGGGACGAGCTTCGCCAGGTGAAGAATTCCCTTCATCAGAACAAGCTGCCAGTTCCCCGCCAGCGTTGTCAGAAGACCAACAAGCCACCCACAGTAGAGAGACAGCCGGCACTTCTACCATATGTGAAGGGGGTTACGGACAGGATTGGCAACATCTTAAGAAGAGCTTCCATAAAAACTATTTTCAAGCCTAACAAGAAAGTGAGCCAATTCTTGAGACCAGTTAAAAGTAACATTCCTTTACAGTGTGCAGGTGTATACAAACTAGATTGTGACTGTGGCTTATCATACATTGGTCAAACAAAGAGAAGCATCGGTGTTAGGGTGAAGGAACACATCTCAGATATAAAGAATGGGCATGTATCAAAGTCGGCTGTATGTGAGCACACTGTGGATAAACCTAGCCATTACATAAGGTTTGATAAACCCCTCATCCTCGCTAAGGAAAATAGATATATTCCTAGAATGATCCGTGAGGCTATTGAAATACAAAAATATCCTAATTTCAATAGAGAGGACGGCTGGAAGCTTTCTAACACCTGGGACCCACTCATCAAATCTTTGAAGTCTCAGACCCACCATACCAGAGGGCAAGATACAGTTAGCTCATTCTGCAAGAATCCAGGGCAGTACGCGAGGAAATTAAGAAATCGTTGGCGGTAGTTTGATATAGTAATTATGTCAACTGACAGACGAATGCCACCTCAGTCTACCCGTGACCACGGACTACTGCAAAGTGTTCGAAACGTCGGGTTTCCAAAAATGTAAAAACTAAATATACGCGATTAATCCGGTTAAAATAGTTTTATTTAAAATGGTTTTTAATAATATAAGCATTCATTTGAAAAAAAATCGAGACTATGATCAATGCATATAATTATATTGTTTTCTACAGAACACAAAATCGTCTGAACAATATTATTAAGATTAAACAAAACAATCTTTTTACCATCTTTTTCTATATAAATTAAATAATGGTATCATTCAAATTATATAATTCTTAAAATTAGTGAAGATTAAATGACCAGAAGTCAAGGCTACATACATCGTTGTTATTGCTGCAACTGATAAACCCACGCACACCGTCGCAGCAGCACAGCCGCGCCGTATAAATAACTTGCTTCAATTTCATATATCACGTTGAAATAAAAACTCATACACATTTATTATTATTTTATATTTTATATATTTTTGAGGCCAGTCGTGGCGCAGCGGTACGAGGTGTGACTGTAAAACCGACAGGTTGTGGGTTCGATCCCCACTCGAGGAGATGAAATATTTACTTAAATTTATATTTCCATTTCTTCGCTCTGGTGTCGAGGTTAAGAGCGGCGTTGAGTTCTGCCACTCAACACGCAATGCCTCCAGAATTCGGCAGAAAGTGGGGAATGGAGTGTCTTAGCACTAGGATCCCTCTGCCTACCCTGCTGTGTGCGGGATACAGCGTGAAGCTCATTTTATTTTATTTTTTTTGATTTTATATAAATTTAATTATATATGCTTGGTCCGAATTAATCACGAATTTTTAGTTTTATACCTCTCAGTCTACCCGTGACCATGGACCACTTTAAAATGTCCGAAACTATGGTTTTTCCAAAAATATGCAATACTAAATATACGCCACTAAATAAATGAAACATTTTCATTTTAAATATTTAATCTAACATTTGAACATTTAATATTTTATCATCTCTTATAGCTTAGTTGGTCTATAATGGTTTTACACCAGGTATTCCGGTATTCAAAACCAATTATATCCCATTAATGTCCTTTTCTCTCAGGCCTAATAGCTATATAATAAAAAAAAATATGTTAATCTCTCTAGTAATTTCGACGATATACATACAAACCTATATGAATGAAAAAACAGTTTTTATACGTTATATATAAATAGGTAGAGTATTATTTCAAATATCAAAATAAAACGCCAATATTTCGTGGTTCAATTCAAAATTAGGTGAAAATATTTGTATTTCCAACATTGTTGGCTGAATCTCACTATTCAAAGTTCAATGTCTTGAAATGATCGGAATGTGGAGATCTCAATTTCATATATAAAGCAAAGATCTCACGGTTCGAGTTAAGATAAAATAAATAACAAGCACCAATAAGTATGTTCTGGTAGTATAAAGATTAAATCGTAATTATAAAGAGGCAAAGCGCGACGTTGAGTTCCGCCACTCAATTACAGGTAACTACTACTAGTACTACTAGGTTCCCAGGTTTCCTCCACCTATTCTTCTATGTGTTGTACACGGCGCGAAAAATAATTTGTGCATATTTTTTTATTTCTTATATCACTATATTTTTATAATAGTGACAGAAGCCAAAAGGTAACGCTGTGCTTTATCAAATAAGGATAAAATATTTCAAAATGACTCACAATGACAGGTTCTTCCTTTAATATGCCACGATAATAATATATCGATAACCATTAAATGATTCTAGAAATAACGATAGTATAATAATAATCTTGATATGTACATAATATATTGATTCATATAGTAAATATACTTATTTACTACAGTCTCAGTGAAGTTCAATTTGTAATTACAAAAGTGTTATCTTATGTAGCCAAAGGGAACCTAGTGCTAAGATAGTCCGTTTCCATGAAGACACCTCCGAGCTGCAATTTCTGCCGAATTTTGGACTCATAAATAATCTCCCATTGTATGTTGAGTGGTGGATCTCTACTCCACGTTTGCTTCGACATAAAATATGATATATTTCATTTCCTCCAATGAGAATCGAATCCACAACCTGTTGAGTTTTAAGTAGCACGCTTGTATCCCCAGCGCCACTACAGCCTCTGTGTTTTTGTAATAGTAGAATAGTAGAATGAAGTTAATTAAAAAAATTGCAAACCTAAATATTTGTACGTATGTATATTTAAAACGTAATACATTTTAGCGTCAGTAACTACGTCGGTATTGCACAATGCGCACATTACTCTCATTAACCCAATAGAGAGAGATATGACTTTGAACTTGCTGTGCACTTCACAAATTACATCATTTATTAAAAACCGCGTCACCAACATTTGTGAGCTGCAAAGAAAGAATCTAGTGACTCCATACAGAGACACCATGTAGTGTCTGATAATAGTAATTGTATTTATGGGTTCGATTCCCACTCCCGCGAGTGGGCTCTGGTATACAAGATAGAGTGCGGTGTTGAGTCCACGCAAGTTCTTTTCATATGAGTAAATATTTTCAATAGCTTTATTTTACAAATTAAACAGCAAAGCAAAGAGCACTAAAAATAATAAAGTGTATTCGCCATTTTAATCAGCAAATTACATAATCTTTTCTCAGAAAGTTAGTCATATTTATATATATATAAATATATATACATTTTGTTAAGACTGTCCATTCAGCTACAAAGTAAAACTGAGGTCAAACACCATATCCGTAACCGGGCCATGGATACAATACTGTCGCAGACGCCATACATTTTGTATGATACAAACTTTCGAGAACAATTTTATACGATTTACATACGGATGAAGGTCTATAAGAGATCGGTATTAAGTAATGTTTTTGACGTCAACGTTGTATGATTCCTATGATGAATTTATAAGAATGTAAATATTGAGTGTATTTGTTAACCCGAGGTTCCTTCTAGGTACCCTGCTGTGTGTGGGATACAGCGTTAAACTATTAAAAAAAAGAATAAATAATGATTAAGCTCAATATATGCCCCTGTTCCTTTGAAATATAATTGAATTGTTTGTTCGTATCCACAGTATAGAGTTACAAAGAGACACGACGTACGACGTACTGTGTTAACAAAATGTAAATACTTTGAAAGTGAGTGAAATGCAAACTATGCACTAACGCGATTATATTGAAGTTGCAAGCTTAAGTTATTACCCGTATTATAATAGTGGATAATTTTACTACTTATTACAATTTATTATTTAAATAATGTAGTATATATAAGGAGTTTCGAATTTTTAAAGACAAACAAGAACAACTCTTGTTTAACATATTTATTATTATTTGTATTCCATGAACCCACAACACTATAAGTAGGTACATTGCTATTTCGCCACGATAATATTCTTTACATGATATATATACACAGACATTTTTCTTAAACCATTGCCTGAATGCGACAGAGAGAACCTAGTGTTGACACACTCCGTTTATCACTGTCCGCCTTAGAGAAATTGCGTATGAGTGGCGAAACACGCTTATTCTTACCACACCCAAGAGATGATAATAATTTATATAGGCGTATGTATCTACTATAGGGAAAAGAAGATACATTTCCCGAAGAAAAGAATATCATATCCACAATATATCTGTACATAGCCAGCATTGCGCCACTGAGCCGCGAGGGACAGGTATCTACAGAACCATTAGCGTAAGTAACAAAAGAAAAAAACAGTATCAATTGGAATTACATACGTTAAAAACATGTACAGGTTTTAATAAACATGTCGAAACAAATGAAAAATGAGGTTACATTACCCGCGTGCGTATGCATACATTACAAATTATATAAATCATTAATCTTTTTCATCTTCTCCATCGTGGCACAGTTGCTTAATGTCAGATTGTATCAATGATTATGGGTTCGATTTCCACTAAATATTCATAAGATTGATTTGTTTAAAAAATATTTTCATTAGTATAGATTATTTTTTGTAAAAATCTAAAAATAATAATATTTAAACCATTTTTTTTCCAAAAGTCGTCATTCATCGTCGAGATGCATCATTCGTTTCGCATATGGCACGAAAGTATACAAGATAAAAATAATGAAAGGATAATTTGTGCCCGGAGGGACAATAACCTCAGATAAGAGAGATTAGTAGAGTCAATATTTTGTAACCTAAAAACATTATCATTTTTGCCCTAAAACTGTAATTTATTGTGGATTTAGAAATGAGAGGAAAATAAATATTTCTTAAAGAACAAATTAATATCATATTATATTTATTTCCAAGAATAACTCAATTTTAAAAACATCCTTCTTTCACAATCAATGCAGCTGATTATTTAATAGAGGAGAGTTGAGGCACAGTAGTGGCACAGTGTGACTGTAAAATCGACTGGTTGCGAGTTCAATCCCCACTCGAGAAGATGAAATATTTATTTAAATTTATATTTCCATTTCTTCGCTCTAATGTCTACACGCAACACGCAATGCCTTCAGAATTCGGTGGAAAGTGGTGAACGAAGTGTCTTAATACTAGGTTCCATCTGTCTACCCTGCTGTGTGCGGGATACAGTGTGAAGCTGATTTTATCTACTAGAAATTAAGATAACAAAATGTATTAATACATAAGAAGCTATTTATATATCATACATTTTAATTCAAAAAACAAGTTAAAAATATATTTATTGAATTTATTGTAATAAAATAAATTTTACTATAAAATGTACAACATAATTTTAATTTTATTCAAAGACTGAAGTAATCAGTGAGCCAGCCCGTTATTAAGACGAACTCGGTCACATCTAAGTGAAGTGGAGCCACACATAAATCACCACACTCGGCCTACAGTACATTTGTACGGTAACATCAATATATCGATAAAAAAACCCATCTGACCGCGACCCAGTGCAGCTGTAGACGTCCAGAGTCATCACTTATCTATATCATTAATAGGATGAAGGAACTTGCTTCATGCACCAACTTAATGATATGTGAATCGATGTTTATATTTTAATATATATGTTTTTTTTTTATATTAAGTAAAGTAGGCAGAGGAAACTGGGAACCTAGTGTTAAGCCACTCCGCCTCCATAGGCACCTCCTCCCCGTGGCGCAGGAGCACAAGCGTGTGACTGTAAGCGCGATGTTGTGGTTTCAATTCTCACTCAGGGAAATGAAATATTTAAAATTTTCATTTCTTTACTCTGGTAACGAGGCAAATCGCGACGTTAAGTTCCACCACTCGTCCCAGAATTCAATGGATGTGAGGTACGAAAGTGTCTTAACACTAGATTTCTAGGGATACTACTGAAGCTATAAAAAATATATAATTATTAATTCATTTACTAAGACATATGTAGTTTACATATGGTACTGCTTTAAAAAAATTCAAAAGAACCAATCCATTTAAGCGATGGTCATTAAATGAACGTCAATGCATGTAAAAGTAAACGCAAACATAAATCAAGAATCACCCTACAAACAAGAATAGATGTGTTGTATTGAAAAAAGGTTAAAAAGGGAGCGCCCGCGCATGTGTCGGACATATGACGCTTTACGCATTTCCGCTTCCACAATTTTTGCGCCTCACTGTCACTGTCCTTTAGTTATTCTTTTCCCTTTTTTTGTATGTCTTTTGTGGAATTACTTATTATGAAGAAGACAATTAGAATGTCGTTGTGGGTTAGTGTTGTACACGGTGGTCGTAGGTTCGATTATATATGACGTTTTGATAAGATAAAGCGCATCCATGTTGTTTTTGAAATGGGATTATCGTTTGCTTATTAAAGTAAATCATTAATAGTTCCTCTCTTAACAGTTTCACTTGCGATAACTATGTTATAGAACTGATAATATCAACTAAACTTCGACGACAATTCGTTATAATAGATAAATGCACAAATTAAATTATTTAATAAAAAAATACATGATGCCATCGGCTCTATGTGTCACTTATATAGATAGATGTTCTAAGAACATTTAACGCTGACCAATTTTCAATTGAAAGATTGTGTAATGTTGTTTACGAATTTTACAGCAATTAAGGTCGTTTTGGTGACAAGTGTCGTTTGCTGACTCATTAATCTTGTCACTAGTGGAATATGGCGCAGTACCCGTTGGTACTTATTGGTTACAGATTCGATTATTAACATAAAATAAATAAATAAATCATCTTCACGCTGTTCCGCACACAGCAGGGTAGGCAGAGGGAATCTAGTGTTAAGACACTCCGTTCCCCACTTTCTGTCGAATTCTGGAGGCGTGTTGAGTGGCAGAACTCAACGCCGCGCTTTGCCTCGACACCAGAGCAAAGAAATGGAAATATAAATTTAAGTAAATATGACATCTCCTCGAGTGTCTCCCACAACCCGTCGATTTACAGAGATATAAATGTTTAATTTAAAAAAAAAGAGTTAAAAAAAGAATAAAAGTTGAAGTTATTTTATTAATAAACATCAAATTTTGCGCTTTATAGATGCCGCTTTCAAATGTATACACGTAATAAATAATAATTAGCATGAAATATTAGTTCAGGTTCCCACGGCAGGTGAAGCGAAATGTCACACTGGCTTTTGGATTGAAGTTCGTCGAACCCGCGAACCGCGAGCTATATAACTATGTTAATATGTATATATATCTATACAATACTTTTTTTCTTTTCTTCGCTTAACATTGTATCACAAGCACATACTAAGGTAGGCAGAGTGAACCTGGGAACCACCTATAGTTAACACAATCCATTTCCATTAAGAAGAAGATTCTAAATAGAAAGTACGCGTTCCCCACTTTCTGCTGGATTCCTGGAGGCGTTGCGTGTTGAATTGCGGAACTCAACGCTGCAACACTACTGTAATATTTATTAATTATCGCTCTAATCTCAGGAAGTACTGTTTTAAATTGAATTTTTTTTTTGTGTTATAGAGTTCATTTATTAAGAAGGGAAAGCTAATGTTAGTAGTTATATTTAATATTAGCTTACGACTAAAGTTGACGTTGTGTAATATATATTTACATTTGAGAGAAGGAATAAAAAAAATTAATAATTTCTTCGATTGGAAGTACGACAGTACAGTACGAGTAGTATATAACTTTTTAAAGATGTGTCAAATGTCATCAAAATCTGTGAAGCCGTTTTTGCATGATCAAGTAACAAACACGAACTTTCACTTTTGTCATATATGAAAAATAATATGCAGATATAACAATAAGGTGCTTGTCAGTTCGTATTAAGTGCATACGTGTGAAGTGGGATTTGATTAGTTAGTACCGTTAGAGTGCAGGAAAAAATTGCATGACACTGTCACGTATATAGCAGGGAAGACAGAGGGAACCTAGTGTTAGGACACACCATTCTTTATTATCCGACCAATTTATAGAGACATTGCACACACATTGAAACTCAACCCTGCCAGAACGAAGAAGTAAAACTCATTAATACACTATTATTATCAAAAATACTAATACTCATTAAGAAGTAAAAATATTCCGCCGAATAGAAATCTAACCTGCAACCATCGTATTTACAGTTCGACTAAACACTGCTACGCCACGATGGCCTCAAATATCTTACGATTCAAAAGTCCTTGCTATTAAATTAAAATATTTTGATTTGTATTAAAATTTGTTCAAATCTACAGAAAAAAAATATTTATAATGTTTGACAGCTAACCCAAACGGATGTAGAGACTTTAAATGATGAATGTTGTGTTCCGTTTCCTAACTTATTTATAATAAGCGCTACGTTAAGTGATTATATTTTTAGTTCATGCCAGAAAGAAACTTCTTTATTCAGCTTTATATAAACAGAGGGAACCTAGAACTAAGACACTCCGTTGCCCACTTTCCACCGAATTTTAGAGACATTTCGCGTTGACTGATGGAACTAAACGCCGCAGATGCTTTATAATAGTGTAAAATATATACGCATATTATAAATAGATACGTTCCTTAAACAAAAGAATGTTTCCATTATGTTTACATAGCAGTTGGCATAAGTAAGTGTTTGTGGCGCAGAATATGAGACGATCCATTAGTCCGCCGATTGACCAGACTCGGTCGACACATCAAAGAGACACGGTCATCTTGTACGTACGTACTACACCCTTCTACATACAGACATACATATATGCATATCGAGATATGCAAATGTAACAATTCAATCTTATATCCTATACAAGAATGTAGAGTTCGTTTCGTTTTACGTTATAAAAGGAAGATATATTTTTTTTAATTATGTCATTAGTATATATTATAGAAGCTTGTAATTACTTTAAAAACAGTTGTGCAATTCATTAGATAATGACATTTAATTGTTGTGTTAAAGTAATTTAATATTTCTTCAATTATAATTGACAGTTTCGATATTTTTTAGTTTTCCTATATTTAACTAGAAATTCCAAAATTATGTTACAAATAAATTGATAAAAGTATCTTCTTTGTAAGATAGTACTAGCGAATAATTTTAATTCGTGCTAAAAATCGCACTATTGAACTTCTTGAACGATGATGTCACTGCCGATAGCTGTGCGCCCGCGCCGCTCGTACCGCCGGCCGCAACCTTCACAATTACCATTTATACCTCCACGTCGAACATATAACATAAAATTTAATCTCAAGGATTTATGTATGTACTCTCAAAATTTTTTATTTTATTGACGATCCGGACCTCGCGTTCCTGTTCCCGCGCTATAAATCTCGGTCGAGTTACTTCGGCATTGCAAAATCGCATAAATATATTATCGTCGAGAACGAGATATTTAAATTATTTGCTGTTTTAAATATTTTATTTACAGTTTGATAAAAACTATTGTATAGCCGCGATTGTTTACACTCGAGTCATGAGACATTTGATAATATACATATATGTAGATACATATATAATGTATTTAATTCATTTGTTTAGTATGCAAATCTACTCACATTTTGCTATCGCCGTCGACGTGAGACTGCACGGTAAATCCAAACATGGACTGATAGTTTCCGGTGTAAACTACCCTCGAAGGGATGTCCACATTGAAACCCAGGGCGGCCGCCCAGGCACATACGAAAATACACAAAAATAAAGCCATTTTTAATAGCTTATCAAGTCACTGCACAGAATTTAAACACTATTTATTTAATAAATATTTATATACTGAAATAAATGATATAATTCGTCCTCATGTTCGTTTCTCGAGTTCGAGATCGCGACGACTCTCCCGGCGGTGTGGCGCGTGCAGTCCGGCGGTCGGTCGGCGCTACACTGGCTGGTGGTGGGCGCTCGCAGCGCGAGGCAAGGGCAGTGAGGTAACGGGTAAAATCACTTTGGAAAATGACTCTAGCACAGTTTCGCGCGTTTTTCTTCGAAAATGACTTATTGCTTATATTATATGACGTCCATCGGCCGTCGCCTTGACACATTTGCCAATAATTCCATAGAATTTAAAATATATGTATCGAGTATGTTGTTACAGTATTAGTCCTTAACACTGGTTAAACTGTTGATTTTTGTTTCAGGATAAAACTATTGTATGTCAATATTATTAATATTTATGACACTATTAAGTTAAATGGAATTTATTATGTTCAAGGTTTTTTTGATGATGCTATCATTTTTGTTTTTACGATTTATTATTTACTTATGTTATATATCACAAATTTTAATTCTACAATAATTTATTTTGTTTAAAGTGTAATGTCTGATGAAACAGAATACTTGAAACTGATTGCGGTGTCGGATTACCAACGAGCGCTAGATCTTCCATCTCCTTGAGGCCAGTCGTGGCGCAGGGGCACAAGCGTATGTAATCGCGAAAAGTAATTAAATTAAATATTTAATATAATTGCCGTTGATTCCTGCAAAATTCGAAGGAAAGTGGTTCCCCACTTTAGACGTAGAGTCTCCCACGTTTGGACGTAGTCTTGATACAGCGTGAAGTTAAAAAAAAAACTAGACTAAATCTTCATTCGCTCTGGTATCTCTATCTACTAAATATAAATCAAACAAAAAGTATATATTAATTCTACATTTTTTTTTTCAATATTTAACGAAAAAAAAAATTACACTAAAAAGTATATACAAATTATTATTTAAAAATCTTCATAATTAAATAAAAATATGGAAATTTATTAAACTGCGTAAGAAAAGTGCGATGCCTCAGTCATTCCAAATTAAAAAAAAAAAAAAAAACACCACCGTCAACCAGTTAGCAACAGTCAAACAAGTTAGTTTAGATGGACCGGCCACTCTACCAATTTCCTCAATTAGCCCCCACTCGTACTAGTACTCCACGAAACGTTGTAGCGACGTAAAAAAAAACGTTTTGTTTACAACCACTTTGTACGAATTGCTTTCTATTATCGTGCAATCAAATTCGAATTTAGCTGTCTTTAGTGGCAGCGTGTCGGTTTACAGTGGAAGTCGCGGGTTGTTTATATAGTTTTTTTATTTAGAGCCGATTTATTATTGGAAAGTAAGTAGATATTTTTGGCAATTTTTATTATTGAATGTCTTATACCTTTTTTATGATTTTAAATACTGTTTATATTGTATGTTTGTAATGTGTTTGGGTCAAAATTTATCGAGTTATCTGTTAAAATTGTTTTGAGATTAATACTTGTTTTTTACATAAAAAAAATTAAGTTTGATTCCCCATTGAGATTCCCTAAGATTGCGTTATATTTTTAAAAAACATATAATAAATTAAGCAGGACTCCATGTCACGCCTTTTAGAAACTAATCAAGTACTCTAACCACTGACGTACTCGGATCTTAGTGAATGGGTTCCAGGTGATGCGGGTTCGAGTCAAGCTTCATAAATTATTTTATACAGCTTCACGCTGTATCCTGCACATAGCAGGGTAGGCAGAGGGAGCCCAGTTTAAGACACTCCGTTTCTCACTTTCCACCGAATTCTGGAGGCATTGCGTGTTGAGTGGCGGAACGAAACGTCGCCCTATGCCTTGACACCAGAGCGGAGAAATGAAAATATTGAATATTGCCCCGAGTGGGAAGTAGGAAATCCGTTCAGTATATATATATGTATATTTATATATATATATATATATATATATATATATATATATATATATATATATATATATATATATATATATATATATATATATATATATATATATATATATATATATATATAATTGTAAAATACCGGGTAACATTCAATATAAAATAAAACACATATAAACATTAAGTATACAAATATATTGCTACAAGAATAACATATATTGTATAAAATATGTATCTTTACATTACAAATACTGTAGTTAAAAATGATTCATAATTGATAGTTATCATCATCATTTATTTATTAAAAAATTATTAATTTCCTTATAAATTATTTGAATAAATTATATTTTTTAATGTATTTAATATTTACTACCGTTTTATGAATAGCTTAAAGAATATTAGTAATAATACTTTACACCAAATAAATACCATTGCCAAACAAGACTGCGTCTACAGTACGATGAAAGAAATTATTTAATAATTCTTATTATTTGTTTATTAATCATTTTTTAAAAAATAAAAACCTATATAAAAATCTTTATTTCAAATCTATTAATTTATTTTCAAATAATTCATTTCAGCTATTTGCTAAACAAAACCAAGATTTTGTTTTATTGTATACTTCTAAGAAAATAAATAAATAGAATATGGTACTATTACATAATAAACTATGTATATTTATTATGTAAAAAGTCTTTTTAATAAATAAATAATAAAATAAATTAAACAATGCGCAATTTTTTTTTTAACTTACTGAGATTGTGCACATGTAATGACAATATTAAAATATACCAGACAGTTAAACGCAATAATTTAAAATACGTATCAAAAATTATTTAAATGAAAATAAGGTAGTAAATTTATCAAATAAAGACCTAAACGATTTCATACATTCTTAGGCCCAGAAAGTAAAAAGATGAAAATGGTATGATTGAATAGGTTCAGGTACATCATTCCCTCCTTGAAAATTATGCTATGTCTATATTGATGGCTACATGAGAGCTGAGTTATTAGAGATCTCCACTCCTATAGAATAGGTGATTACTAAGAAAAAATTGTGAAAGGGCAGGCAAAGGGATGAACACTACGTTCCCCACTTTCCGCCGACATTAAAGGCATTGCGTGTTGAGTATGTGGCGGAACTAACGCCGCACTTTGCCTCGACACCAGATCGTAGAAATGAAAATATAAATTGTAAATAAATACTTCATTTCCTCGGTTGGGGATCGAACCCACAACCACACATTTTCTTTATATATATATTGTATATGTATATACATACATGCCCTAATAAGTGCGTTTAAATACTTAGACTTAATTAAAATTTACAAATATTTTATCAGATTGTCAATTGTGCTGGTTTTTGATATTTTAAAATTAAAAAATATATATTTATTTTTTTGACCAATCTCAACTCTTTACATTTGGGCCCAAGTTTTTCTGTCTTCTTTAAGAGGGGAAACATAGTAGTTAATCATTTTATAATAACTTACAAACATATTTTAAATAGCCACCATTTTTATATAAAAAATATATACAAAACGTCGTAGCGTTGGGTATTTTTTTATTGGCTCTTTGATCTTCACCTCAGAGATAAAAGTAACATTACAATTACGATCATTCGTTCAGTGGGAAAGAAACCAACTATCGTGCAAACATTTTGACATTTCCAATTATTAAATATCTCCTTGAAATCGAATCTACGACCAGTAAAACCAATGCAGTCAAAACATTTGCAATAATGTACTCACTCAAAAATATTTTAAATATGTCAACACTACTTATTTTTTAAATTACAGCTTCCAAAAGCACTTATCTTAACTTATAATTTTATGGAATGAACAAAACTTATTTTTGAATTCGTTGAAATTTTTACTTTAATATGATAATTATTATTTTACGCTAAAATTCCAAAAAAAAAATCTTACGACAAATTTAATGAAATAAAAAGTAAACAACTTTTCTTCGAATACATTGTCTTAAAACATGTCAAAGAATTACAATTGAACAGAAAATGATTTAAATACATATTTTTAATGTAAATTATTTTCTGTTCAAATAGAATAATAGAATATAGAGACCGTCGAGGCGCAAACGTGCGGCTGTAAACGCGACATGCTGTGGGTTTGATTCCCACTTGAGGTAATGCAATATTTCAATATTTTCATTTGATTCTTCTGATCAGCAGGCATAAACGCGGCGTTGACTCAACACTCAACATGCAATGCCTCCAGGATTTTTCAGGAATAAAAATAAAAAAAATATATAAAATACTTAGTGATTCATACAGATATTTTGCCTTACCAGATCTAAAAAATATATTATATTGTCGAATATATTAGATTTGAATCCACGACTATTAAGAGTATTTCGTTTTAGTTACATTATATTTACATTATATTTTACTAGTGATTTTAAGCACCGGTTTTGTCTATATTAACAAACATTATAGACTGTAAAGATATATTTACATCATAATATGTGTATCGTATATACGAGTATAAAAGAAATAAAAGTCTTTTAATTATAACTTATAGGTTTTCTCAAAATTCTATTATGATTTTGAAAATTTGAATACGCTCGGTGTACTCTTCTTTTGCGGTTTACTTTCTGCAACCTAGAACAAAAATATTTAAAAAAATATTAATTAATTTTTAATATATAAAAAAAATATTTAAAAAAATATTAATTAATTTTTAATATATAAAATAAATATTTAAAAAAATATTAATTATTATTTAATATTTTAATCTCTTCATTTTGGTAACGATGCATATGGCGGGTGTTGAATTCCGCTACTCAACACGCAATGCCTTCAGAACTCAGCGGAAATTAGTGAATGGTAGTATCTTAATGGGAACGGAGTGACTTAGCACACTTTCACTAAATCAAGGATCATTTCATACAATTTCAACTACTACGGGATCGCCTTCTGATCTTAAGTTACTGTATTTTTAAGTTATTCTTTCGTTTGAACATTCAATTAGAGCACATCCCGCTCACAGTGCGGTCGCCCAGCAGCAGGCGCGCCTTGTCCTCCTCCAGCGGCGCGGGCGCGGCGGCGGCGCGGCGGTGCAGCTGCAGCTTCTGTCTTATAGCCTGCGACACTATCACCCTGTTGAGGAGATATACATGTTTGAACACTGTTAAACATTTCATGTTGGAAACCGTCCAAACATTACGTTCTTATCGATTAAATAATATTTTTTTATTTCTTTTGAAACATCTTAATTACACCGCTTTTTTTTTTATTTTTGCACCCTTTAAAGATTACAAATACATATGAAAGCAAACATTAGGTTTATAAGGGCCAGTCGGGACTGTAAGCGCGACAGATTGATTGTTGGTTCAATAGCCTCTGAACTATATGATATTTTTATTTCCTCATTCTGGGTACGAGGCAAAGCGCGGCAGTGAGCACCAGTCAACAGAATTCGGCAGAAAGTGGGGAATGTCTGGGGAAATGTCTTAATACCAGGTTCCCTCAGCCTCATCATCATCATGTTATGTGATACAGCGTAAAGCTGTATAAAATTAGGTATATATCTTTTCAATAATACACTAATAATGTATTATTTCTAAACAATAATAATGTATTATTTCCAATATTAACTATATTAAAATAAGTAAAACAATACCTCCTCGTATCACTCTTCGTGGCCAACAGCAGGTCCAGCCACGTCCAGGTAACGTTGTGATATTCCAAAGTGGGCAGCACCAGGGGCAGGTCGCGGACATCTTCCAGGTTCTTCTCCTTGCTACCCTTGTACGACACTCGCACGGGGACTTCTGGGATTTTGATGTAGATGAATAGTTTGTTTTTCTCTGCTCGCTCCTGTTTATTAAATTATATAATTAATAATATATACCAGTTCAGTGAGGCCAGTCGCGGAGCAGGGGCAAAAGCCACCACTCCACGAAATGATATGTATATATTTTTTTAATTTCCTTTTCTTCTTATTATTTTATTTGGCCTACAGTTTTTGAAGAACTATATCAGCCCGAGCCAAACTTTATGCTACCCCAGTCAAAATTTACATAAAAAAGAAATTAATACCTTCATCTTCTCGACATCATCTTTATCCTTCTTATCTCGTTTCACGTAGAAGTTAGAATTAGAGTCTTTGGGTTTCTTCTTTAGTTTCTTTGAACCGGGTTTTTCACCTTCTTCCTCACCTTCTTCTATTGCATCAGGGTCTCGTTCAGGAAAACAGAACTTGAGCATCGTGTTGAAGAATTTCTTTGTAAGTCCTATATTATATGTATGGAGGATATAAATATATATTTTGAATCTTTTTAAAATTGGGATAAGTTATTAAAAAGATATATTTAATATTTTATTAATTTAAATATTGCAATAATAACAATATAAGCTTGTAAGCGTCGGCCATCATATATAAAAAAATAAAATAAATGCTAAGTAATAATTATTCATCCAGTTACTATATTATCAAAATCTTATTTAAAACTCATGTAGTAAGTTAGTTAAAAGGTTCTTACCTATCCGTATAGGCACGATATTCACTTCAAAATGTTCCTTCACAGAAATACCGCCCACTGGAGGACGATCGCGGCAGAACACACGCAACGCCGCGCGGCGAGCCACTGGCGCGCGACCTGAGGCAGCTTGGGGGGCTAAGACCTAGATTTATGTAAAAATAAATTATGTAAAACACAAAATAAATAGAACATATTCTACTACGTTATGCCGTTAAATTCCGCTACTCAACACGCAATGCCTTCAGCACTCGGTGGAAAGTGGAGAGCAGTGTGTCTTAACAGTAGATTCTCTGCCTATCCTGCTGTGAGCGGGGCACCGCGTAACAAAAAAAATTTTTCTACTACCTAAAAGAGGAAAAGTACTTATATTTTTTAATACTATATTTAAAATTGTGAATAAGTTTTACAAATAAAGTTAGAAAACAAAACGAATAGGATTTAATTGTCATTTCCTTCTTATTATTATATATATTTAAATAAATCAGTAAAATGATACATAAAAGTATTTATAAATTTCAGTATAGTTACCCAGGCCAAAAATAATTATTAAATATTTAATATACATAATATATAACTTACTTCTGGGAAAGGTTCATTGGGTAGCAGGTTCGTTACCCGGACGTAGCCAACTTCTAATTGATGCTCCACTGAATCATCAGACCGCGATGTCTTTGTGTATCTAATGAATGACATAATTATAATTACCAAATTAAGTGAACAATTTTCTAATTAATTCATTGCTACCTATACTTTAGTAAAAAGAGGTTGTAAGAATAGTTTATAAGAATTTAAAGTAACATATTGTAATTAAAACTCACACATTTCCTTGTATGCCAGTTTAATTGAGCATATACTTTAAATATATGCAGTTCCAATGCATGATGACAGTTAGTAAAAATCACTAAAATTATCTATTTATTAATTGAACCCCCATTAATAGTGTACAAAAGATATTATTATTATGTAAGATTTATAATTATTTTAAAAAAAATCAACTACAAAGTACGGCAATACGCTATAATAAATCGAAAGCCATTCAGAGGTATCTACGTCACGCCTTAGTAAATAAACGAGTTAATATTTTGTATTGTATGTACGTCACCGTAAAATTATAAAAACTCTTAGTTAATATATTTTTTCGCAATATGGTAAACTATAGATAATTGTAAACTCTTTAAGTGTTGATCTGATTGGTCGCTTTTAAAGCGAAATCGACCGATATAAGTTGTGCTCACAAAGCTAAGAATCTAAAAAGATGTCAATAAAATGACACTATATTAATAATGTGATGTAAAATATGATGAATTGAGATTATTTTTTAGATAGCCTGCTTAACTTAACCTGCACTTAAAATAGCCTTATCTGTAGCTGCAATGGTGTTAATACTCAAATGATATTTTTTACTATTTACATAAATATTGCGTCTACTCTCTTTTGTCTTAAGTACTTTTCGAACTCTGTGGTAAATTTATACGTTTGACAATGTCGGTTCACAAAGTATCGATAGATTATAATAACACGGGAGAGTTTGTAATATAAAGAAGTTTATAGTCTTACGGTGACATATACAATTGATTGATTTCTTAATTAATGGCGTTTCGAGCGTGGCAGTTGAGCACAAGTCATTTCGCCAATGTCACGTTGTATGGAAAACACACGAAGGAAATTGACCGGTAAAAAAAAGAAAAAAAACTATACACAATTATAGAATACATGTAAAAAAAGGAGATCCCATATACAATAGTATTACTCAGACTTCACGTTGATTGTTGACGTCACAATCTTTATATTTTTAAACATACATATAAAAAAAATAATTTCAAAATAAAAAAGAACGTATAGGGTCTTAATATAAACGGATTTATTCGTTTATTTTTTTATAGATGTCCTCTTCTAATTGATAATTCTTTTAAACCAATAGATAGCAGTAGATTTGTAACATGTTGATTTGAAGTAAACTTCGTGAAGTCGCCGTGGCGCAAGGCAACAACGCGCACTCACAAGAAGTTGGTGAGCAGCAGGTCGGCGATGCCGAGCTGCCCGTCGGCGTCGGTGAGGCGCCAGCGCGCCGACTTGAAGCAGATCTCGTTGTAGCGGTGCGGCGGCGCGTGCAGCGCGCGCGGCGCCGGCGCGTGCGCCGCCACGCGCGCCTCGCGCCACGCGCGCACCATCGCGTCCAGCTCCTCGCCCAGCGACCACGCCGCTTCTTTGCACTCGTTCACCTGGATGTGTACCGCGGAAACGTTCAAACTGGACAAATCTAAAACACTAAACATGGATTAGCTTCACCGTTTCAAAGACCAGTACACCCACAAAGCAGCACTTAGCAACCTTCCAGCCAGCCTTCTCTTCCGCCATTGTGCACGGGAAATGACATCTTGATCCGTACGGCGAAACAGAAAGTCGATCTCTTGGGCGCTCTCTTTGCCCCGAACTCGACTTTAGCTGACTTTCCTTTGTCTTCTTTAGAAATCCACGAATCGTGCGGACCAAATAGCATCTCCCCTTAAGAGCTCCGTACAAATGAGCTGACACCGATGATAACACATTTGTCTCGACAATCTTACTTTGTTGACGTAGTCATAGACTCATACAAAAGCGCTCTTTCCAACCGATCACGAAGAAAGGCGGTTGGTTCCGATCCATCTAACTACAGACCTATTGTTATCACCTCCCTACTCTTAACAGTCATGGGGAACATCATCAATTACCACCTCTTGGTTTGAATGATCGTGAATATGGCTCCCACTATGGTCGCTCAACCGATGATCTTCAGGTTTACCTAACCCATCGCTGAGCTGCGACTATTGATAACAAGGAAGAGAGCCTGGTAGTTAGTTTGGACATGGCGAAGGCCTTTGACAGAGTGTGGTATGAGGCGCTCCTTGCTAAGCTTCCATCCTATGGGCTTCACAAGAATTTGGGAAGCATTTGCAAGTGGACAACCAGCTTTCTTACTGGGCGGAGCATCAAGATCGCTGTCGACGGTTTTTGCTCCGAACACATGCTCGTGAACGCTGGCGTTCCCCAAGGGTGTGTGCTGTCCCTTGAGCTGTTTCTTCTGCATATTAATGACATGTCAGAGGATTCTAGCAATCATTGCTTAAAAATAAAAATAAAAACATAAAAATGCATAACACCTAAAAAATTACCTGATCATCAAGTGCTTTAAGCTCTGCCAAAGCAATAGGGTCATTTCCATTAATAGATCGATTTTTCAAGTAATATTCTTTCTCTAGACGCCTCAATCTTGCCAGTGACTCCCTAACCTACAATACAAAAATATAAATAAATATTTTAATTTTACAGTACACTTCAGACTTGTAACTAATTAGTTAAATAAAAAAACCGGACGAGCGCGATTCGGGCACGACGTTTCTGTACAAAAGTTAGCGGTTATGAGCTTTTTCTGAAACTCAAGCTTAGCTTAGTCAGAGCCTTTTTTCTTACTTGAACTAGCGGCTTTAATATCCCGTGATTAAGATTTTTTCCCGAACTAGTGCTACCTGTAGATGCTAGCTGCCAAATTTCATAAATCATAGAGCCGCAAATCTGAGTATAGCCAGCAAGACAGACACACGAACAACAACCTCAAAAAGAACAAAATACTGTATCAGACCGAAACTTAAAGAGTTGCGCCGTATAATTAGAACAGCGGCTAAAAATAAAAAAATCAAGTATTGTAATAAATAGATATGTGCCATGACCATCAACTATATGTATAACTGTAAGTACTTTCAAGATATTTTTGAAGCAAGCCCCCTTACTGCAAGTAAAAATAACCTAGTTCAAACACTCCGATCCCCCACTTTTCATTTACATTTGTGACACTATGTGTTGAAAAAAAGAGGAAAAGTAGAAATAATTCATTACCCTAAGGAGGGATCGAACCTATGGAAATTATATAGCCTCAAATAATCGATAGCCTATACTTAATTATTATTTGATAAGAGAATAAAATTTAATGTAAATATTTATTGTAAATTACTTCATGACGCAAAAGATGAAATACAATAGAATACGCATAAAAATGCATTGAATACATAAATTTGTTCTTTATCATCTTATCAATATGCGATGCGAATAAAAACTCATACATAATAAATAAATAAATTAAATATAAAATGGCTTACATTCCGTACATATTGATACAAATATAGATCGTTAATGACATTTTTATATTTATTGATGTGTTATATCTTAATTGTGATACAATAATAAAATATAATTAAAACAATATAATCAAGACTTATGACGTGAAACAATCAATACTGTTTATAAATGCAACGACAATCTTTCGCTTTCACGCGTTTTTCTCGGATAGTGAGAATCTAGTGGCTGAACATTCCGTTTTTTAATTTAAACAAGGAGAAATTATCACACATTGTACAACGAGCTGGTAGAAATAAATTTTATATCAATAAAATCATCCCGCGAATTGGGGATTAAACCCATAGCCATTTGTAGTGAGACACCTTATATTTGTACTCAAACACTTTAGTAGGACAAGTAAATTCGCAATAACAATCACATCCTCGGTAGTATAGTGGTAAGTATCCCCGCCTGTCACGCGGGAGACCGGGGTTCGATTCCCCGCCGGGGAGAAACCTTTTTAAAATTATTTATTTACATTTTTTTTTCTTCATATATATTTTTTTATATATATTATAAACAATTAAATTTTAACGTTTACTAGCGAAACAATATTATTATGTGTGTAATGGAAATACTATTTATTCACAAGATGCCTGTAGATGTAGATCTAAATATTTCAAGAAAATAAATTTTGCGAGTGGAAAATGTCTTTCTTCTTTTGCCAATCTAAGATAAATGAGTAAAAAATATATAATTAGTTTTGAAATTTCTTATTTAGAGCTTTCTGTATCTGTAGACATTATAGCTAAGCTAATACTATCTAAATATTAATTTAAATATTAATTTAGAATTGTTATGTTCATAACCTATAGGACTTTTAAATAATCATTGACTTTTAAATAATTCTTCATAATGTTCATAATATTTTTTAAAAATAAAATTTTAAAAGTCTCACCTGTGTCTGCAATTTGTGTATGAGGTGTCTGGGGTCAGTGTCGCGATGTAGTTGCAATTGAAAGCGCATCCGCGCGCGGCGTTCCAGCGTTCTACGCCGCTCCGGCTCTACGTGGAGGACTACGTTGTTCACCACGTCTAGTAACATGGCGTACTGAAAATATAAGGAAGTATTGAAGTTTAGAAAGAAACAAGAGATCTACATGCTTTTATCTTCATTTATGCATGCTTCAAAAATTTAAAAATGTATTAAAATTGTCTGCTAATAATGATATGTATATAAATATGCAGCAAGTACTATTATGAATTTGTTGTGTTGTGTTTGATACTAATCAAACACATTGTTAATTAACTTACAGTCCTCAAATGTAAATACTTACTAAATTCACTTAAGCACCGAGTACAAACCTGCAAGGAATTAGTGCAGACGTCCAAATCATGGTGCATTAGCGTGAAGGAGTCGTAGGGCTCCGCCCCGCCGGCCACGCCCCCGCCGCCCGCCTCGCTCTCCTCGTGCGACACGTAGTGGAACTCGCACGCGCAACGCGACACTATACGTTGTAACTGAAAACATACTTAATTGTTGCTCAATTCATATTATACTTTATGGTTAAAGTGTCGTGGCCATCTTGTCAGTTGACAAACAAAAATCAAATTTGCACAGTCACTTACATCTAACTTCAGTAAGGCCACAATTAGCCATCGTACGTATGTATATTTTTTACTTTAAAATGCTGCATTAACTTCAGCCATTAACACATAATATGGATAAATTTGGCGGAAATTAAAGAGCAGAGAGTCCCAACAGTAGGTTCCCGTACCTGCGCAAGTCCAGCATCAGCAGAAGGCCCCACAGTGCGGCCGATGACCCCGCCGGCGGAGTGCCCGCTGCCCACGAGGCGCGGCACGTCGGGCAGCGTGCTGATCTCCGCGCCCTGCCAACGCTCCTCTATCTCCTCCACTGACACCCATTGAATATTTTCTGTGGATAGATTCAAGTTTAATAAATCAAATTAAGATAATAAAACATTCAATGTATTAAAATAATAATGATTAAAGGGGCAAAGACACTCGCCGTCCAGCTGGTCGCGGTCGGCGGCGCTGACGGTGGCGTAGTACTGCATGGCGGAGAGCGCGCCGCTCCAGGCGGCGGCGGCGGGCGCGCGGCGCACGCGCTGGCGCACCTCGGCGCGCGCCGCGCACAGGATCACGTAGCCGCGCGTCTCGCAGCCCTTCAGCACCACTTGCGAGTTCACCAGCTCGACTGTGTAGTACATAAAGATAGATATTATAATATAAATGACAACACGAACTACCATAAAGATTAATTTCATCGCCCAACATTTCTTTACCTACTCAAGAAAGTACCCAACATAAGTAAGCAGAAGATTTTCAGATTACTTTCAATTCATTAAATTAAAGCTACCAGGACTACATACTCAAACAAGCGGTGTGCGAGTTGTCGTCATCCAACACGTGTTTAAGATGCGAGTGGGACGTGTGCGCGGGAGGAGCGTCGTCGGCGCCCGCTAGTTCGTCGCTGAACACTACGGGCGCTTCGCCCCCCGCCTCGCCGGCCTCCGCTACTAGAGCTGCTAGCATGTTGGCGCCGCCTGACGAGTTTATGCTGCCAGACTGGATAAATATTTAACTACATTATAAATTAGAAGGAAGAAATATTGCTGAATTTGAAGCCATCATCCGTAAAGTACTCTTGGATTCGGTCGGTTCGGAAAAATCAATAAATTATTTTATATTTCTTCGCTCTGGTAAGAAAACGAAGCATAGCGTTAAATTTCGTAACTTTACAAGGAATGTTTCGACATTGGACGATGCGTAGGGAACAGAATGTCTTAACACACTAGATTCCCTTTGACTACTCGCCTATATGTGGAATACAGGATGAAACAAAACACTCTACACAATACGTTAATTATAATTTTAAATTTTTGTTGTTTAAATTTATGTATTTTCATTTCTGTAATATTATTTTATTTTTAAAAAATGGTCTATTTATTAAAATTGATAATAAATATATTGTATTACCTGTGCAGGCGCAGGTGGCGGCGATACTACATCAGTTTCTCGTTGATGCTTCGGAGAAGTTGCAGGCTTTTCTTCTTCTTTCAATGCTTTTGTTGACAAATTCTTTTTTAGTTGCTGTAAAAATAATATAATTATACTTACATTTAAACTGAAATATTTATAAAAAAGAATTAACATTAATAAATATTATACTCGAATTTTTTTTTCTTCTTATTAATATTGAAGTTTAAAAAAAAACCACATAGATCTCTATTAAGTTAAAATAAAATATATATTAATCACAAACATAATTAATGCAAACGTAGTAAATTTCTACTCAGTTTAGTCCAACTAAAATGTGGGCAAATCTTGTATACCAATCTCCTGTGACTTTAGGAGACTTGCTAGGAGGCTAGTGACAACATACCTGAGTCTTGATATAGGTATCAATAAGTGCAAAAGCCAGATCCCTATTGAGTTTAGTCCACGCGCCGCGCAGGTCGTGCACGGCGAGGCGGTGGGTGGGCGCGGGGGCCGCCCCGCCGCCCGCCTCGCGCCCGTAGGACACGCGGCGCACGGACAAGCAGTAGCACTTCTCCATGGCGCCGGGGCTGGAGCGGGCGCCCTGTGCGCGCTCGGCGTCGGGCGCGGCGGGCGTCTTGAGCCAGATCTCGGCGTCGTTGAGGTCGCAGTTCATGTAGAGCGTGTCCCAGGCGGCGCGCGCGCGGCGGATGAGCGCGTCGGGCGCGCGCGCCAGCCACAGGCGGTGCCGCGAGCCGCACGTCACGCGCGCGCCCAGCATCTCTATGCCGCGCTGCATGGACGACGACGACCAGTAGAACACCTGCGGGCGGGGCTTAGCGTAACACACGTAGTCTTTGGTAGGACGAAGCACCAATCTGGGCTATTTAAACAATTATAATGAAAGATACTTTCGCCGAAAGCGGAATAAAAAATTTAAATAATTACTATTTCATTTATTATTGATCCATTTATTTCAGTTTTAAAGTAATCAAAAATATGAAAAATATTTTGTACCCCTGCGCCATGACGGCCTTTATTTCTAAATAAATAAAACAAATGAATGATTAAAATGAGCATTGGCATTTTTATTTTTTTCTTTAATATTGCAATAATAAAAACTAAATTAAACTTACTTGTAAATTATGTAGGGTAAGTGAAACACTGACGTTCCTATAGTGCCGTGACAACTGTGGTTTTCGTGGACGCATGTTGTTGAACACGCGGCCGCGTCGTGTGGGGCGGGTGGTTCCCGAGAGAATAAGTTTCAAACTTTCAAACCATCTGTAAAAGTAATGGTAATTAATACAAATTAATAGTATTTTATGGTATATGCTACAGTATTATAGTGCATTAAGCTACATCACATCTCTTTCAAATAAAACTTGAAATACATAAACTTTATATATTATAAAACAACTTTTTTTACAGATAATGATGTAAAGTTTTTTTTAACACCTCTGACCGTGCTTCCCCATAAATTTTTATTCTTGATTTCACATTACCATATAAATCTTTCAAATAAAAATCTTTATTATATAATAAAAAGAAAAGAACTACCATAAATCATAATCAATGAAAGCAAAGTCACTTACCTTAAAGTACTGCCGTAAAGCAACAGGACAGGTCCATCTCCTTCGATGGGTTTAGTATCCATACTCAAGTGCATATCAAGACCTTGCGATCTGAACGCTCTGTACGAATCATGTTCCTGTAACAATTTTGTTACTCTGGTATAGTTTTGTAACACTTGCTTAATCTAATTTTAATATTAATAAAATTTTCGCGACTACCTGGTTGCTGGAGTACTCGGGCAGGCGCGTGGGCGCGCAGGGCGCGACGGCGTGGTGGTCGCGCGCGTCGCCCACGCACTGCCAGCCCAGCTTCACGGCGAGGCGCAGCGCCGGCACGCGCAGCACGCGGCAGTCGTCGTACTTGCTGGCGGTGCGCACGAACACCTTCAGCTCCCCCAGGAAACCCAGCTTGCCTGTGGATACGTGTTATTGTAGCATGTGCGAACAAATACCTTTTTTATAACTTAGTCCTCGGAAGGTAACAAAATCTGTAAATTCTTTGTTTCCTCTTTCTCTTCAGCTTATTGTAAATATGATATGATCTCAAATCAAGAGCGTTAAAAACCCTTGATCATAGAATTGAATGGTGAGTTTCAAGAATAAGCAAGTAAGCTGTCTCCCGAACGATAATGATATATTTACGAATTCCCTCCTGGTTTTTATAAAAGTAGCAACAATTTATATTTAGCATGTTACATTTATTATTACTTTCGGTGCTGCGCTGCTCGCATCTATTGGCTTCCCAGGACCGTACCGGATCATCGAGCCACCTGATATCCCTGTCACCAGTTTTCAACTAAAAAAACACTATTTCCAACCTATTCGAAATTCGGAGAGATTTTAGATGCTACCATAGTATATTAATATATTATATTTAGCCTTGTCAGTTGGCTTTGCCTAATAAACAGATCACTTGCGAACAGTTTCTTGTAATTTTTTGTATAATAATGTAAGGAAATGCCATAGACACAGCCGCCAATAAGAAAAATAGTCTAATCTGATAAGTTCAGCATTTTGTGTTGGTGAATTGCATTTACAATCTACGCCAGTGCCCTAAATAGACTAGAATACAAGGCGAGCAGTCCAACCTATGTATCTATCTATCAAAGGCATTAAATTTTTCACTGACTCACCATTAGTCCAATCCAACACAAGGTCAGTCCACGTGAGTTCCATCTCCTCGGTGGTGTTGTAGGGGTCCAGCGACACGTGCAGGAGGCAGGTGAACTTGGCGCAATTCAGCGTAAGGCGGCCGTGGAACAGCAGCCGCACCTTGTCCCACCATGCTAGTGGTGCTGAAGGGTCCAATGACGGACGCGATACTTGGTCGAATGCTGTCGACAATGACTTGGATAAGATTAAATTTTATATTGTACAGTACAGTAAACGAGACTTAGCCGCTCTGATGAAGATTTTTTCTTACTTTTGATTATTTGTCTAATGAGAGTGTACAATGCGCAGAAGGAATGCCTAACTTACAGCGCTCTTGAACTTATAACAATTGAAGATAAAAAAATCTTATATAAATTCCAATTATGATGTAAATAAATCTAAAATCTATTCTGATACTACAATATTTTATCGGTTTGCACAGTAATCATACATAAAAATAGAAGATATACAATCTTTATATTATGCAATATTGAATTCATTGTCTTATAAATTAATTAGATATTGTTTACTACTTTATTTATTTCAATGAAAAAACGTACGTCTATAAAACTTACCAAGATTACAATGAGCAATGACAGGTTCCCAGCAGGGTCCAAATGCGTAACTGTACTCTGTCATCTCACAGCACAAATCGTAGTACCATTTGAGAGGCATCATGCTGCGTTCTAGTTCGACTTTACCCCACGGCTCGCCTTGGTCTATCGTTACAGTTCTGACAGCTGCAGAATTTTAAAAATTAATTAATAATGCTCTACAACAATGCTCGTAGTTCGCAAAAACCAGAGTGTTATAACCCTGCCTACTCTACGGACCCTGACTACTTCATTAAGTTACGTTTTTTTTCTTGTTTATATACCTCTAACCGGCGGCACTTCCTCAGCAGCACACAGCATGCCCCACAGCCTCAGCTCGCTCATGCTGAGCAGCGGCTGGGGGAAATCCCTCAGCCGGAGCTGCCATAGCGCGCAGCTCACACTGACCGACCGGCACCAGAGGGTGGTGAAGTCTAGGCCATCTTCCGGCCAGGGACTGTGGAGTGTTTTGTTAATATATTATAATAATGTATAGTGCAGTACCGTACGTCGAAGTGTGAGCTAAGTTGGAGGCGGCCTCACCTGTCGCAGTCGATCTTCCTGACCCTGGCGGCCGCGCGCTCCCGGCCGTGCAGCGAGGGGTCGGCCAGCGCCAGCACGCGCAGCGCGCTGAGGCAGCACGCCACGAGGCGCGTGCGCGGCGGCGGCGCGGCGCGCGTGCGCTGCACGTAGATCTGCGCGTCCTTGTGGCGCAGCGCCGCATACAGCTGCTCCACCTTGCCCGCGGGCAGGAACAGGTGGGGCTTGCAGAGCTCCTGCACCTGTTGTGGGTATTATTACTATTTACATTTGTATGTACGGGCACACATAGCAGATTACGCAGAGGGGACCATCTACTAAAACATTCCGTTCGTAGAGAACCGATACCGCTAAATTTTCGAGATGTTCCATGTTGAACAGCAGGAGTCAACGCTGCTCTTTATCCTGTTATTAGAGCAAGGAAAATAATTTAGGCCGTCGTTTTTTCAGTCAGACGTTGGGCCGCTGTACCCCAATATTACGGCAAAAAGTGAACATCGGTGCAAAACATCAAGTCCCCCTGTGCATACTCTGCTATATGCAGAACACAACGAGGAACTAAAAAGACGACTTAAAATTACCTTTGCGTCTAACATCGTTCGTCGTTTTTGACTCTCCTTGTACTCGTCCTCTAATAATTCATAATTATCTCTTAATCTTACTTCAAATGGATCGTCGCTCATTTCAATAATTATTTCATCTATCTATAACGGAAAATTTTTATAAATAATTATTTTATGTTATCATCACGATAAAAAAATTGTATTCTATTCTAGTTATAACAATGCCACCATGTTATAATTTATACTACTCTGACCATGGCATCGCACGTTTGAACTACATTTTTATTTATTTACTGATCCGAATTGTTGTAGCATGTAAAAGATATTGTGAGCTTCTCCTTTGAACCAAATGGACAGACCATTTCAACATGCTAAGTTTGAGTTTGTTGTAACCTCTCAGTTGGTTAAATAAAGACTTTGAAATAACTTTAGAACAAGTACTTGAAAAAAAATCTGGATCTAAGAAACTTATAGTCAAATGTGGTGATACTACTACATTCATATAACCTAGATAATCTATTTCTAGAGATAACAAGAGTGACTCATTATACTGCAACTTGTAATGACAATATTTTTACAAATATACCATATCATGTAAAAAATCAATAAATAATATGTTGCATTGAGATCATTGCGGACAGTTAGTTGGCTTCCATTCATTTTTTAAAAAATATAATTAATATAAATTAAAAAAAATTGTTCGTATACCGATGACAACCGGTAGTTTAGAAACGTTTAGAAGAATATATTATTAATATAATAACTTAAATAAGGGAAAAGTTTCAACATTATTAAAAGCGAGTTTAATGCTATCTTTTCATCATCTTTGAATCATTTAGTCATTGTGTTATTCAAATGTTTAAAAATGTAAGTTTGTGAACTGGTGGTAAATTGTTTGACGTAAAAAAAGTAAAGCATGCAACTTTTTATTTTGAATAAAATTATTTGACTTTGTTTTCGTATTCCAATAACATTATAATTTTAGGCTCAAGCTCGTTTGAAGTTTAAGGCAATTTAATAAAACTTTATAATATGATATAATTCACATATTTTTTTTGTATGGACTGATTTAAATCTAACAAATATTATATGTTAAGGGAAGTTGACCAAAATACAATATTGAAAACTTTTTTACGCTTTTATATTAGTTAAACCGTTTGTTAAATTGCACAAACATACAATCTACTGTAACTGAGATGTGTGTGTGTCACTGAGATTTTTTAAAATATAGTTGTTTTGGGTTCCATTACATAGATAAATGCCCTCAATAATAGTTCAATCATATCTATATATATCTTACATACACCAGCAGCCATCAGTTACAATATCCCTTACCTTGATAAGCAGATCACTAGGCAAAGGACTGTCTGCAGTGAATGGCTTCTTCTTAATGCCATGTATTATTTTCAACCATTTAAACAACGACACAAACTCTCCTTGGACAGCTTCAGCAAAACGGTGTTTGTATGGAAATATCACTCTGACTAAACCTACATTCACCGCCCTGTAATAAATAATGTTTTTGTTATGCTTACTCATTTACCACTTTTTATATTTTGTGTATTTCGCCAAATTCGATAGGCATTGCGCTCATAGTATATACGCTTTGCGTAGCGTTTGCTACGCACGTTTACCCATTCCCCCAAGTGGTGATCCAACCCACAATCGTCGCCTCTACAGTCACATGCGTATGCCACTAAGGCATTAACTAAGCTAACAAAAAGCAAAAAAATAATCTACTTACCAGACTTTATTCCACATGAGCACGAAGCCCTCACTGGCCTTTCTCTCAACCCTCACATCGGGGTCATCATGCGCTCGGCACATGGAGAACCCGCCCACGGTGATGATCTCATCATTGTTGAGCACCAACTTGAGCTGACTCCAGATTATTGATAAACCTTTCTCATGGTCGTACGATATTATCATGTCATCTGTTGAGGCAGATTTATTGGAATTATTAAAATATTTGTGATATACTTCAAACTTCAAACATAAATATGTTTTAAAGTTTTCATATGTCTCCCCTGAGCTAAACTTTAAGTGTATTTTAGACAGTATTCCGTGGTTTGTTTTTGTGAAAAACTTTGTCCTTATAAGCAGGCGGACAAAAATATATTAAATGTAAGCATTATTTTTCGTAACTATTGAATCGACAAGTTTCTAATTAAGTAATTTTTTTTATCAACTTCACTTTGTATCCCGCACACAGCGGGATAGGCAGACGTAACCTAGTGTTGATACACTTCGTTCCCCACTTTCCGCCAAATTCTGGAACTATTGCGTTTTGAATGACGGAACTTAACAATGCGATTTGCCTCGACACCAGAGCGAAGAAATCAATGAAAATTTAAATTTATATAAATATTTCATTTCCGCAAATGGGGCCGAACCCACAACCTCTCGCGTTTAGAGTCACACACTTGTGGCCCTGCGCAAAAATTAGCCTTAATGGTACAATGACGTTGATTAAAAAGGATTTTTAATATTAGAAATGTAATATATCTCTTGAAACTCGTACAAAATACACAATAACCTCCAATTATCACATATTTTATATAGACAAAAAACAGAACTATTACATTTATATTATACACACTAGCGACCCGCTCGCGGCTTCGCCCGCTTAAACCACAGAATTATTTATTTAACACACTGAATTATGTTCGTGTTTTGATATACTTATAATGTATGTTTGCAATGTAATGAAGTTTTTTATGAGAAAGTTGTTAAAACTTTAGGTCGCATTTTCGTACCTCCCATAAGAATCTTCAATTGAATGTTTGAAATAAAAACACAACTTATCGATACTTACTATATGTGCGATAATCTCAGAAACGGCTTAACCGATTTAAATACTTTTTTTGTTTGTATTCTGGCAAACTGCCCTTAAATATTAAGTATTAGTTTTATTTTAAGCAGCTTCATGCTAGTCAGAGGGAGGAACCTAGTATTAAGACACTCCGTTCCCCACTTTCTACCGAATTCGGGACGCATTGCGTGTTGAGTGGCAGAACGCAACGCCGTGCTTAACCTCGACCCCAGAGCGAAGAAATGGAAATATAAATTTAAGTAAATATTTCATCTCCTCGTGTGGGGATCGAACTCAGAGAACCAGTCGGTTTTACAGTCACACTTTGTGCCGCTGCGCCACGACTGGCCTCAACTGGATTGGACTTTATTTTAATCGGTTCACATAAAGTTAAAACCAGATCCACGCTTTATCCCGCCCTTAGTAGGGCAACTTAGTGTAAGATATTGGGTATAATGTGTGACTGATGTGCGAAATGAAAATATTATTAAATTATAATTCAATCCTGCATGTGTGGATCGGACCCACAACGTCGCGTTACAGTTACAATTGGGCATATAGGGTAAAATAGTTTAAACCCGTACCTAAAGAATTTAAGCAAGATACATCAACAGTGAAGACGTAGGTTTTTTTCTCATTTCACAATGTTTATTCATATCTATATTTCGTATGACGCGGTTACGCATAGGTACCAATAATGTAAACACATACTACTACATAAATAGTACTAAACTGTTTAGAACTTTAAACTTTGCCGCCAAAACCTACGACTCGATAACGCAATGAAGCGTATGCGGCGGTTTCCCTTTGATAGGTTTATGTGTGCGTGCGTCGTTCTTGACAAATTGTATTTTATTTTACAACGATAATTTTATTATTTATTTTGTTTGAAAAAATAACTTTTTTATTTTCGGGTTTTTAATTTAATATGTAATAGGCTTTTATAGAGTAGTTAAACTGTGGTTTCATTTAAAGTGGTCCTAACAAAAAAACTCTGTATAATTGAGCATATTTAATATTTATAGTGATTTTTTGGTGAAAAGATACCAAAAGTTATTACAACCACTTGCGAAGAAGCATAGTTTAGGCAATTTTTTATTCTTATACCTTTTGAAAAACTACCAACGTTCTTAAGTTAATATATTATTTTTTCAAATTAAAAAAATTGTCTATGTCATCCTAATGGCGGAAAAATATTCAAAATGTATTGTAATACCACATTAGTATCGACAATGTAGTGTTGATAGTAATTAAAAATAGATATACTACAGGAGGATATCTTCATATGCACTGTTTTAACCTGTTTTATGTATAATATAGAATAATATATTCTATAGAGGAATCACACATTCTTTTTATTCAGTTTAGTAAATACATTTTTTAGAGGTTACTCTGTACTAAAATGGCATGCAACTCTGTTCCCGCATTTACGTTCCTGATATATCGATATAAATAATAGAAATACAAAATATAGGAAGGAAACACAAATGCAATTATATAGCATTTTTTCTTTTTTTCATACTTGAAACGTATTAATAAATTACATATTATGTATTACATACAATTAATTTCTTTTGAATATAACACTAAGTTTAATCAGCTTCACGCTATTTTAACAGATAACATAAGATGACATTAAAACGTATTGACATCACCACGTGATCCATCTAAACACAATATAATTTTTTATAAACAATGAACTCACAAACAGAATTTACTTTCCAAATACTTTTTATTCTACATATCGCCATATGAGCTAATCCCAAAAAATATACTTACTTTATTATTTTTGTTAATATCACCAACGTTGACGTTTAAAATAATAGTTATGGTAGACTGAACAAATATTGATTATACTTCTTTTTTTAGCTTCACGTTGTATCCCGCACACAGCAGGGTAGGCATAGGACACCTAGTGTTAAGACACTCTGTTCCCTACTTTCCTCGGAATTCTGTAGGCATTGCGTGCTGAGTAGTGAAACTCAACGCCGCACTTTACCTCGACACCAGAGCGATGAAATGGAAATATAAATTTAAATAAATATTTCGTTTCCTTGCGTGGTCATCGAACCCACAACAGTTACACTTTGTGCTCCTGTGCAACGAACGGCCTCAATTTACTTTCTTCTTTTAAAATGTGGTTAAATGAAATAGTCGTAATTTAATTATGTCGGATTACTATTAACCGACTTCTTAAAAGAGGTCATCAATTGGACTGTATTTTTATCCTTGTTACCTTAGAATTTTTGATTGTATGAACCGATTTTAATTATTCTTTTTTTATTTGAAAGGTAATGCGTCCCGTGTAGTCTTATTTTAATTTAGTTTATATTCAACAATGGTATCTATGAGAAAATCATATAAATCTCAAATTTGCATTAAGTATATGCGCGACAAATGAACGTATAAGTCAATATCAATTCAACCGATTTTAATGATTCTTTTTTTATTAGAAAGGGTACATATAAATGGTAGTTTGGTGAAAGTTTAGTTAAGTTCAGAGTGTGAAATCCAGTTGAAATTGAAGAAGTCGATTTTTTTTATTAAAAAATATAATTATGTAATTTTTTCTACAAAAAATTCTTTATACTCCATGATAAAAACTATCCTATAAGTGACATTAGGCTTTGAACTATTACCATGCCAAAATTAATTTAATTTCATACAGTAGTTATCGGTATTTTAGGTGATTTATATTTTTCAGTTTTTGTTTTTTTTTTTAAAGAAAACTATCATGAAATTCGGAATGAAACCGAAAAAAAATGTACCTTGAGGCCCTAGGCTAACACCATGCAAAAATTCATCAATTTCTGTCAGGTAGTTTTTGCGTGATTGACGCACAAACAAACCGACAGACAGACAGACAGACAGACAGACAGACAAGAATTCTGCTGAGTGGTTTTTTAGGTTCTATAATCGACATATTAACCGACCTAATTTTTATTTTTTTTATATCTTTCATGTACAGAATTGACTTTTCTATCCTTTTATTATATATGGAGATGGGGATTAATCACATTAATAAGATAATGAGTGCGACAAGGTCAGGCAAGACAAAACTAACATCATTTTTTTAATTCTTAAAATAAAAAATAGGTAAAGATTGTTTTGTGAATTCATGTGATAAATTACATTTTATAGCTCCTTTTAATTTTTGACTTTTCAGTTCGTTTCAATACAAATTTAAAATACCTTTCGTGACAAAGTGCATTTATACATCGCTCATTTACCGAAACAATATGTCGGTAACCTTCTTTCGTCGTACCATCGTTTCTAATTCAGTAGCTTAGAGAAATAGCTGTCTCCATAGCTGACTTGGAGCCTGCGAATGAGGCTAAGGATGAAGGACCTTGTCTCTCAACGCAATAGGTCATCACTGACACACACACTGGTCCTCCTAGTTTTTCCACTTAACTACACTTCAGATAGGAGACAGCCTACATAAAAAATAAACTTTTTTAAATTATAAAACTTTTATTGAAGTTTATTCGTGTAGTAAAAAATTTTTTATGTGAATGTGTAGTCACATATATAGATCACATGTGTGAATATGTAGTCACATATGTGGACCACATGTGTGAATATGTGGTCACATATGTGGACCACATGTGTCAATATGTGCTCACGTATGTGGACCACATGTGTGAATATGTGGTCTTTCATGTGGACCACATGTGAGAATGTGTGGTCACATATGTGGACCACATGTGTGAATACGTGGTCGCGTATGTGGACCACATGTGGGAAAAAGTGGTCACATATGTGGACCACATGTGAGAATTTGTGGTCACATATGTGGACCACATGTGTAAATATATGGTCTTTCATGTGGACCACATGTGAGAATTTGTGGACACATATGTGGACCACATGTGAGAATTTGTGGACACATATGTGGACCACATGTGTGAATATGTGGTCGCGTATGTGGATTACATGTGGGAAAATGTGGTCACATATGTGGACCACATGTGTGATATGTAGTCACATATGAAGATTACATGGGTGATCCTGTGGTCACATATGTGGACCACATGTGTGAATATGTGGTCTTTCATGTGGACCACACGTGAGAATTTGTGGTCACATATGTGGACCACATGTGTGAATATGTGGTCGCGTATGTGGCCCACATGTGGGAAAATTTGGTCACATATGTGGACCACATGTGTGATATGTAGTCACATATGAAGATTACATGGGTGATCATGTGGTCACATATGTGGACCACATGTGTGAATATGTGGTCACGTGTGTGGACCACATGTGTGTATATGTGCTCACATATGTGGACCACATATGTGAACATGTGGTCACATATGTGGACCACATGTGGCATCGTGTGGTCATATATGTGAACCACATGTGTAAGTATTCACATGTGCAGATCGCATGTGTGATATGTTGTCACATATGTAGACCACATGTGTGATATGTAGTCACATATGAAGATTACATGTGTGATCATGTGGTCACATATGTGGACCACATGTGTGAATATGTGGTCACGTGTGTGGACCACATGTGTGAATATGTGGTCACGTGTGTGGACCACATGTGTGTTTATGTGCCCACATATGTGGACCACATATGTGATCATGTGGTCACATATGTGGACCACATGTGGCATCGTGTGGTCATATATGTGTACCACATGTGTGAATAAGTATTCACATGGGCATATCACATGTGTGATATGTAGTCACATATGTAGACCACATGTGTGATGTGTAGTCACATATGAAGATTACATGTGTGATCATGTGGTCACATATGTGGACCACATGTGTGAATATGTGGTCACGTGTGTGGACCACATGTGTGAATATATGGTCACATATGTGGACCACATGTGTGAACATGTTATCACATATGTGAACCTTTTATAAAATATATTTAATTCATTAAATGTAATATGTATATAAATAAATAAACGTAAAGAAACGTTACGTAACATCATACATAATAACAATTAAAACGTAAACTGCAGGCTAATTGATCATCCGGTAGACATTTTAATTAAATTATCAGCTGAAGCAGAATGTCTTTGTATTATCAGAGTTGTAAACCATTTGTTCGATAATTAACTTTAACAGTTATGAACATATACTATTGTTCAAAGACGTCACTATTACATTTCAATCCTATGAAAATTTATAATGGAGAGAAGAAAGAATTTCAAATAAGATAGTGGTGCACTTACTCAATTCTGCACTTTCCAATTTCTTTAGATAGTATAGCGGAACACAAGGCTTCGCTTCGTTTGTTTTTACGGGCAGAAAAATAAATATATTCTTCCACTTAGTGGGAATTTAACCTAATTAAAATACAACTAGTGCTACAACCAGAAATCTCAGTTCTCTCAATTGTACCGTCATAGCGTCAAGTTTTAGTCGACATATTAACTTTAAACATATTAATTTTTTATCGACATATTAACCGACCTAATTTTTATTTTTTTTATATCTTTCATGTACAGAATTGACTTTTCTATCCTTTTATTATATATGGAGATTTTGTTTGAAAAAATAACTTTTTTATTTTCGGGTTTTTAATTTAATATGTAATAGGCTTTTATAGAGTAGTTAAACTGTGGTTTCATTTAAAGTGGTCCTAACAAAAAAACTCTGTATAATTGAGCATATTTAATATTTATAGTGATTTCTTGGAAAATTGATACCAATAGTTATTACAACCACTTGCGAAGAAGCATAGTTTAGGCAATTTTTTATTCTATAAGAATTCCTTTTAAAAAACTACCAACGTTCTTATAGTTAATATATTATTTTTCCAAATTAAAAAAATTGTCTATGTCATCATAATGGCGGAAAAATTTCATTCATATTGTAATACCACATTAGTATCGACAATGTAGTGTTGATAGTAATTGAAAATAGTTATACTACAGGAGGACCTTCATATGCACTGTTTTAACCTGTTTTATGTATAATCTCCTCGACACCAGAGCGATGAAATGGAAATATAAATTTAAATAAATATTTCGTTTCCTTGCGTGGTCATCGAACCCACAACAGTTCCTGTGCAACGAACGGCCTCAATTTACTTTCCTCTTTTAAAATGTGGTTAAATGAAATAGTCGTAATTTAATTATGTCGGATTACTATTAACCGACTTCTTAAAAGAGGTCATCAATTGGACTGTATTTTTATCCTTGTTACCTTAGAATTTTTGATTGTATGAACCGATTTTAATTATTCTTTTTTTATTTGAAAGGTAATGCGTCCCGTGTAGTCTTATTTTAATTTAGTTTATATTCAACAATGGTATCTATGAGAAAATCATATAAATCTCAAATTTGCATTAAGTATATGCGCGACAAATGAACGTATAAGTCAATATCAATTCAACCGATTTTAATGATTCTTTTTTTATTAGAAAGGGTACATATAAAGGGTAGTTTGGTGAAAGTTTAGTTAAGTTCAGAGTGTGAAATCCAGTTGAAATTGAAGAAGTCGATTTTTTTTATTAAAAAATATAATTATGTAATTTTTTCTACAAAAAAATCTTTATACTCCATGATAAAAACTATCCTATAAGTGACATTAGGGTTTGAACTATTACCATGCCAAAATTGATTTAATTTCATACAGTAGTTATCGGTATTTTAGGTGATTTATATTTTTCAGTTTTTGTTTTTTTTTAAAGAAAACTATCATGAAATTCGGAATGAAACCGAAAAAAAATGTACCTTGATGCCCTAGGCTAACACCATGCAAAAATTCATCAATTTCTGTCAGGTAGTTTTTGCGTGATTGACGCACAAACAAACCGACAGACAGACAGACAGACAGACAGACAGACAAGAATTCTGCTGAGTGGTTTTTTAGGTTCTATAATCGACATATTAACCGACCTAATTTTTATTTTTTTTATATCTTTCATGTACAGAATTGACTTTTCTATCCTTTTATTATATATGGAGAGGAGATTAAAGAAGTGTATTGAGTTTGCGCCGTCGAGCGCAACAGCACAGCGTGTGACTGTAATAGTGCGACGGTTGTGGTTTCGATTCTCACTCTGGAGAATGATTTATTTTCATTTCCTCACAATATTCTAAATTCAGCGCAAAGTAAAAAAAAAAAGACTTCATAGCAACTAACCTGTACCAAAAAGCATATTATTAGCTTGAGACAAAATAAGAACCAGATTAGTCTCGTTCTTAAATGACACCCTCCAATTTATTGCTCTCTTTTTCTTGCCTTCCGATTCCTGTATATGTCCATCTCTTTTAGTCTTCATACTTAGTTCTTTTCTAAAGTCTCTAATATCTCTTACCAGAGTGAGCACTTTACGGTGTAAATTAGCACTCCATTCGGCATCGACACTTTCTAGGAACTGGAAGTCTAAAAGAACCGAATGTCGCTCTTTGGAAGGTACGTATTCAATTCGTGCGAGACGAACGTGGAAGAACGATGTTGGCAGCTCGTCGCTCCTTTGGCAGTGAACAACATCTGTGGGTTATAAGGTATTATGATATATGTATAATTTTAAAAATACATTGTATCGATTAAAATTAAGAAACCATCTTAGCATTTAGGGAACATTCTTATCTTAGAACGGTGGTTGTGTGTTTGCTCCCCCAATAATTCCACAGCATTGAGCTGCTGAATGCAATGTCCCAAATTCGGTATGTGCGGTAAGTGGGGGCGGAGTTCCATAACAATAGATAAACTCTACGTTATGCGAGATTTTGGTGAAGCTGATAACAAAATTATCAATTATGAATTTTGTAAAATAATTTATTACCTGTATAAGGCACCATTTCCGTCATCTTGAGCCCTGACACCACCGCCCCTGATTTCACATTAGTCTTCTCCAGTGTCACAGCATCTATCCTCGTCATGACGCACATTTTATCATTTATTATTAGGAACATGTTTATATGAGATAAAGCCACGTTGACAGTTACGTTGGCTGATGACTCTTGTATAATTTCCCGTGGAGTGGTGGGTGTAGCACTAGTCTTATATTCGTTTAGACAGTCCGCAAATGATATGATAGTTTCTGCGATTTTTGGGCTCCATTCAAAGCGGAGACAGTCCATCATGGCTTCGATCTGAGGTATGTTTTATGGCAATAGTTTAAAAAAGCATATTAATAAAAGCAAATGAACACATTTAAATTAAATATATTTTAAAATTCATTTTATAGATTTAATTCCAATACTCAGAGTAAGCAGACAAGAGCTATAATATATATGTAAGTATTAAAATAAAAATTAAAAATTATTGTTGTTAAGTATTGTATTTTATTGTATTTTGTACCCACTCAACACGCTATGTCTCTAGAACTCAGCGGAAAGTGGAGAACGGAGTGTCTTAACAATAGGTTATTTCTGCCTACCCTGCTGTGTGCAGGATACAACGTGAAGTTAATTTATTTATCAATTTTTTTAATAAAAATAAACTACCTTAGAATCTCTAGGCCCATGTGTGCCCCACTTCACTAGAGCTACTGCCAATAGCGCAGAGCCCCATGAATGGTGACGACGAGGAGGGGGATCTGCAGCCACACTCACCGGACCACATCGGACCCATCCACCGTCGACTAGAAGTTCGGCACTCCAGTGACGTGATCCGACTACAAGTTGTGCCACCACCCATTTGTATGATTCTTCTATATTACAAAATGGTAATATTATATTAAATCATAAGGCATTTGGAAAGGCGATCAAATTTTGCAGATGCGCAGCCATCTACGACTCTTCAATAGGCTAGATTATCATCACAGCTTAAACTGACCTTAAGAGTCAACTGCAGTGAGCCATGTAAAATTTATAAAAACAAAAAACCTATTAACAATTGATTACAATAAAAAATATATCTTCCAAATAAAAAGTGTACAACATAACATAACATAACATTTTGCACTAATTTGCACTTTTAAAACCAAAGTATCCCAACTAAAAACTGCTGACAATAGCCTGCGACTGCCAGCGCAACAGGTTGTGGGTTCTCTTTCTCTGGTAAATCGTGGCGTTTCCAACTTGCAGCACAAAATCAAACCTCTAGTATCCAATAGTTGGTCTAACTTGACTTTCAATCCACTGCATCCAGCACTAAGCGAGGTATCAACGTGTTCTGGTAGAGACGACCTTACAGCTCTCAGGGAAACTCCTCGTAGTTCTGCACAGCCTTGTATCGTACAGGACGAGGCTATACGCCCATACCAAGAGTTCGTACTCCATGCTGGTGGTAGAAACGTATGTTATTTGTATGAAATTGAAGGCAACAGACAATTGACGCGTGGCGTGGGATTCCGCCACTCAAACCACAATGTCTCAATCAGTAAGCAAAAAGTAAGGAACGAAATGTCTTAATGGTAGATTGACTTTGCCCACTTAGCTATATGCGGGATACAGCAGGAATCTAAAAAAATATTTAAGATACTTACATTTATCTTGTGCTTCTACAACCAAAGGTCTGGATTTTTTTAATTTCTTCCACGCTCTGTACCATTTAAACGTGTTGCTATGATCATACACTAAATGCAACATGCTAATAATTAGATATAAGTTGAGAACACCTTTTTCCAGCTGCAATAAATATTATTATTTTGAGTATCTTGTAAAATAAAGGAATCTTGTGACGAAATTAATTTAAAAAATTATATGAATAAGTAGCTTTTATATAATATTTGTTTCAGTTTAAATTTGAACAAGAATACAATATGGACATTTTAATGCTATTTATACATATATTTTTTTCTGTATTAGCTACACACATCTCCTGCATACAACAGTGTATACAGAGTTATGCAAAGATTGCGTTCCGTGTGGGTTTGATATCCACAATCATCGCATGTACAATCAAATCCACTGCCATAAATATTCTCATATAATATTATACCATCTATATATGTATATATATATATATATATATATATATATATATATATATATATACATATATAGATCTGACTCTGTCATTCTTCTAGTCATCATGGTGTAATCAGAACATTTATCATAAGAAAAAATTGGCTATAGTTTATATTATAAAATATATATTTAAACAATTAAGTAAATATTTTAAAAATATTATACCTTTGCATCCAATTTCAATTTATCCAAGTACATTGGTCTTATTTGTCGATCAGTCCGCAACTCTAGTGCGTCCATTTGGAACGCTACATACATTTGGGGACCTATTTGCAAGCTGGACACTATTGACGCTGCACTAAATCTAGAGTTTACCTGTAATATTTAAATGTGACACATATGACACATATGAATAGTTTCAGAAACAGATCTTGACACTTATTTAAATTAAAAAATAATCTAAGATATTTCACTGTAAATAAATCAATACAGTGCTTACCTCTAAACTACTCAAATTTATCTCAAAATTTGTATCTGTTATGTTGTCTCTATAACCGATTTTCGTATCATCTATTTTTAAACTAAATATCTGTTGAAAAAACAAAAAAGTGCCAAATATATTAGTGTTAACAAATTATTTCAATATTATCATTTCAGTAGCAGCAGTTACAGTACAGCTTATGGCCGTAAACGAGATGGTTGTGGGTTAAATTCCTATTCTGGGGCGTTGAGTTTCGCCACCCAACATCCACTGTCTACAAAAGTCAGCGGTGCTTGGGAAACAGTATCTATCATGGGTCAACACAAGAGTACCTCTGTCTATCATGCTTTACGCGCGTTTCATTATGAAGCTAAATAAAGAGCATACCTTTGGTATAGCAGGAGCGAGTCTTAGTAACAATGTATCATAGTAATGTTCAGTATTTTGCGGTATCACTGAGTATTTTCTCTTATTGTGCTTTTGGAGACTAGTGTACAACTCATCCTCAATTAATACTTTTGGACTGCATATCAATGTATGAATTTTCTGCAAATGGATTGGATTGAAACACATGAATCATGATTTACTTTTTTATTGTTTTCTTACCAATATAAATATTAAAATATTCAATTAAATAAAAATGTCACAAAGAAAAATGGTTGAACAGATTTGAGTAGAATTTTGATCATATAAAACGGTGAATAAGAAAAGTTAGTAACTAATGTTTTTTTTATTATTATTATCACAATTAAAATCAAAGAAGCACCAAATAAACTTAATACATCAACTCACCTCTACATTCAAAGGTCCTTCAGCTTTGACAGTACCTTCAAGCACCAAATTAGAACAAGATACAACTGCTAAATCTTTACAATTACTACTTAATTTCACATTAGCATTATCTATGTTGGCTGAAAACACTAATGTCCTAGCAGGACCTCCGGCCGCACCGTCTACGTGGATTTCCGTGGCCGACGCAGTGAGTTGAGACCATGCACTGTCTATACCGCCATTTATGTTTATAATAGCTTCGTAAATATGGACACCCATAAACTGAAATGCATAAAGTATTTTGGTATATTATTCATGATTTCGTTCATAACAATCATTTTGTAAGTGTGACATAATTTTTTATTCAAAAAACAAGATATTTGCTTCAAATGTAAAAAAAAGAAGGTACTTATTATTACTATTCACTGTAGCTTGCTTTTTAAAGCTCCACTCTATTTCTCATTAAGGCATTTCCGTTTCCGATTTTCCGTCAAATTTGTGAGGTATTTCTGTCCTACCTTATTTAGATGTATATGTATATTACATTTCTCAGAATGGGAATCGAAACCACAACCTTTGCATATATATTTGTACACTTGTTTTATTTACTTTGATGAAGGCACATTCACACATGTGAACATACATTTATAAATCTAATCACATATCCAAACATATAATCACACACTAATATATGTTATCTGAATATGTATTCATTTGCTAACATTAAATTTGAAATTATCTAAAACTGGAAATAGTGCTGCCTTTGAAATATCTTTTAGAAATTAAATGATGAGGATTGTTGCACAGGTCCAGATCCCTTAACAAACTATAAAGATATGTCACTGTTACACCTCACACCTACTTCTATCACATACAGATTAATTAAACTCAAATAACAAAATAAATTATAAAATAAATCAGATTTTTACTGTACATTCTGCAATACAATTTTAGTATATACCATAAACATTAAATACATTTAAAATAAAAATAAACAATTTCAAATTACTTGCGCAAACATAATAAGAACAGGTGGTAACTTTTTATCCCTGAAGTCCAACAACTGTTTAGAATCAACCGAACTAAAATCATAATCATTAATATTTTCACCATTTGCTTCATCATTGAGCCCTTCTGGCTTTGAACTTGAGTTTTGTTTAGATAATAATGGTTTCAAAATTGTCTCAACTACAGCATTTCTCTTTTCCTCTGCATTATTAGTTATAACTATAGTATTAATCACTACTGAAACTAGTTTATTGATATCTGAATAAAAAAAGCTAGTTCGAATATTCACTGTATTGATGTGCTGAAAAGTACAAAACAAATAGATTAATAAAAATGTATTCATAAAAAGTTGTACCTGTTTTTTTATTTCAAATATATATAATAATACAGGTTTTTGTTTTTTTATAAGGACTGTATAATTCCTCAGTATATATATACTTGTATGTTTTAACTGCCTGGATTAAAAAAAAAAAACAACATAAAAAATTCATTTATTTTCCATAAATTGTTTCTGAACAGAGAAAAATTGTTACTTACATTAAGCAAAACAATAACAATTCAACATTTTAGTAAACATCAAGGAAATTACTTTTAAAATTTTAATAATAAGAACATTAATATGAATACTTACCATATAATAACCATCTTTTGACAGGCTCACATCGTGAAATATCAACTTAGGTATTGATATTCTCCCAATTTTTAATTTAATATGAAACTTTCTCTTGAAAAGCCAAGCTAATACAACTGGTAATAAGCTAAAATATTAAATTAATATTTTCATTTTTGTTATTACATAGTTTTTAGTGCATACAAAATTAGGCATCATCAATAATCAAATTAAATATTTAAGATTTAATAATTTATTGTCCCATGATAAATGGAAGATTTCCTGAGAAATATAATAAGATTCTATTTCTTAAATCACTTTAAAAATAAGTAATTAAAAATATATAATATATATATTTGTTTTTAATTAGGCCGCTGTACATAGTAAATGCAAAACAAACAGAAGCTGACATCAACTTACCATGAAACACATGAGTAAACGAGTAGAACGATGGAAAATAGTATAAATATAATATAAAGTATATCCATTTTAATATGTTTTATGTACTATTTATATTTAATATATATTATTTTACTTAAAAATATATTCATTTTAGATATTTCTTATTGAAATATTAAATGCAGGTTGTTTTCGTACATTACTCATAAGTCTGTCAATGTCAAAAAATTTTAACGTCACATTAAATTGAAATTTCACATGACGTCCAGTAGTGGTCATTATAAAAAACTAGATGGAGGTTAAATTGTAAACACATTTAAACACACAAAAATCCATGATTTTAATAGTTTTTGTTGTCATTAATAATAATATCATTAAAATGTTTAATGGAATACCTTAAATATTCAGTTAATAGCTTAACTGAATGGTTAAGCTATTCCGTTAAGTTCTTTATTCTTATATCACACTACGGTAAACGATTTTAATTTTTTGTATTTATTTTGCATCAGGACCATTTTTAAAATTTATTTTTCACATTAGGAATTCGCAAAGAAGACTATAGTAGAATGAGCTTAGCTGATAGAGATGAACGGCGTAGTAAACTTAAATTCAAATAAGTATAAATGTACTCTACTCATATAAAAATAGCCATTTTTTTTTTAAATAAGCTCAGTGTATATTTTTTGTTTTTAATTAAGTGATAAGATATTACAAGAGTAAAGAGATTACAGCTTGGGGTCATTTTTATTATGTGCATTTGTTTGTCTTAATATATATTTATAATTTTCATGACTGTGTGGTAGAATATACACATGTAAGTGTAAAATAATAAGACATCATAAAATAATATTATATATTTAATATACTACTTAACTAACATATATAAATTTTTACACATTGATTAGGGCCATGATGTCTTTGCAGTAAAGCCTTCATACTTCTTTCTAGTCTTCAGGCCTGATACTATTGTTGAACTCTTGGGGAATGCTGTCTTTCCATTAAACAGAGTATCTTTATCTGAAAATAAGTAAAAATTATTTAAAGAGGTCAATAAAATGAAATAAATAGACACATTTACTTTTTATACTTTCAGTTATAAATATTTATAATAATTAAACAGTGAGAAAGACTGACTGTAAATGCAATGTTCATGGATTAACCTACACATAAGAGAATGAGTTATTTTTATTTCTCATCAAGTTCTGCCAACATGTAACACAGTGAAGTGAAAGACAGTGTGGACTATTTTACAAACACAAATATTTCTGTGGCTACCCGGTTATATGTCGCACAAAATGTAAAGTCAAAAAAATACAGTGGAGAATGGTTAACACTGCCAAATACTGAAGTAATTTGATGATGTAATTACTTCAGTATTTGGCAGTGTTAACCATTCTCCACTGTATTTAAACATTAATATCAACTAATGTATTGATATTTACTGGTTTGAAAATTAAAATGTCATAATAAAATAATAAATTCTACAAAGCTTATTACTATTATCTTAAAAATAAATATACATCAAACTGTTATTTAATTATAAAATCTTAACTCTCTTCTATAGTGTAACATAATATCTTATTAAGTATCCTCCTTTTTTCTCCTTCTTGTGTCCTCTATACAATGCGAAATTGGTGAAGTGATTAGTGTTTAATTTGCACATTAGGAGCAGAACAGAACAGAATGATAACAGTCCCCTCATATCTTATGTTCTATAGATACCCACCTGGATGGTATCGAACATAATTTTCTTGGACGTGCAGGTTCTTTGGCAAGTCCATTTTCTTCAAATTATCAAATGGGCTAAGTGTGTCTACTGGTGTTTCATAAAATGTTCTTAAGTCATCTAAAAATACAAATATTTTGTAAGACTTAAGAAAAAATACTTTGTTTCATTAATTATTTAACAAAAGAACTTATTAAGGATAATCTTTACTATGGTATAAAATTGTAATGTAAGATAATCTTATAACTTTTAACATTTGCAATAAACAATTAATTACTATTAATATTCAAATTGAATAAAAAAATCCACAGTTTTTATCCCATAAGCCAATTGAACTTATATATTTAAATTATTGCTTAAAGCAACAACATTAGCAAAATTACAACAACTATGGGTTCATTTTATTTTATATGTCAAATAATATTTTTTTTAGTTGGTGTTTTACTTACCTACAGTTTCTATAGTATGAAGTAATGAATTTGGTACACCATGTCCAGTTTCATCAAAACATGCTTTCAATACTGTATATTTTTGTTCAAGAGAATCAAATTCTGAATCATTTTGGAGTCCATTCTCAGAACACACTTTTAAAACAGTTTTATCAATGTCTGCGGGTGGGTCCCAAGGCTTGTTAGGGCGAAGAAATCTAGAATCATTTAAGTTATTTTGCAAGTAATGATCTTTTCTGAATAGCGAGTAGGTTAAGTTTATCTATTTTATTTAACTAATTACCCCCTAGCAGCAAGAGATTCAGCTGCGGCTTGCAATTTCTTATCAATTTTTGGAAATTTCGCTTGCTTATATCTAACACATACTATCTGAAAGTTATAAGATACAGACGGTTAAGGTTATAAAAAATCAAAATATATGGAAATAAGAATAAATTTTACTTAACCTGTAAGTTTTTGCTGGTTTGGGATAAAAGTATGTTACGCAACATTGTTTTGTAAGAGTATCTATATAAATTGTTTATTGCGTTTTATATTTACAAAAATCAACCGCAATAAAATTTACGAAATATTTATGATCTTAATAAATTTGACAACTTATTTTTCTTAATAAACGCTACAATACACGCATACTACCTAAATTTAGGTATATTATCATTAAATAAATCTTTTAATTAAGCATATTATTTTACATCAACCTTTATCTAAATTTGGGAGTAAAAAAAGTGTAATCGTCATTTATAGGTATATATCGTTGTGGTTAGGTATTATAACATGTATTTTAAAAGTTGCATTTGACAATATAACTTTTAACATACGCACGCGTTATGCATGAAATGAAACGTACATATATTTCTGGACGATATCTGTTAGTTTATATTGGTGCCGCTACGTGCGCTACCGTCGGCTTGGGTTGTTGTTTCCTATCCGCCATTTTCCAGTCGCCATTGAAAGGTGAAAACTTCACTAAATGTCGGTGATGATTTTAAGATTTTGAGTGGTTTCTTTAAGATTGAATCAGTTTTTAGTGTTGTGAAATGAAAATGAAGTGCCTCGGACTACCATGACGCATCAAAATCACCAAACAAACGGTGCAAGTCTCGAGGATTGCCACACAAACTTCTTCGCCTTGGTAAGTCACTTTTACATTGATGAAAGAACTCATAGGTACTTTTCTTTCGAAATCCCTACTACTATATTGACAATATTATCGTGCGCTACGGTACTATAGAACTTGAAATAGTTTAATTCTACGTAAGTCAACAATAAATCCGTGATGACCAAACGGTCCAATTATCGTTGGTCGTCGGTGATATACAAAATTCACCTTAATGCGATACGGTAATGAAATCGATCAATTGCGTTAAATGTTTAGTGTGGAAGAATCTACGGTCGGTCGGGTCGTGACGCTCGACCGTTAGTCATCCTGGCATCGTTCTCCAAGAAGCGGAGTCACGTCGCGTTGCTAACCCGCACGGGGTGACCACAGTCGGCGAGCGAGGCCACAAGAAGCCGCAGGCCCATAGAGGTCATTTTGAATCCACCTGGCCGTAACGCGGAGTGCGGACCGTAATGCGTCCGCGAGACTAGTTTCGCCAGGTCGAGGAAATAACTTTCTTATTACTTGCATTCTTACAGCTGCGGCCGACACTGCGACACGGCTCGTGTCAGCGGGACTGTTTATGTGCGGAGAGACCGCCGCGGGTCGGGTCATTCATCATCGGCGTGCCGTAGTGTGGAGTCGCTTTGCGTAACATTCGTAGCTGGCGCGAATTTTATCAGATTGTGTTCGGGCGAGGATTAGCGAGGCGCGGGGGGCGCCGCCAGCGTGGGGAGGTGGGGGCGCTCCTCGGCGGAGAGCACCTGACGCGGCGCGCGCCCGCACCCGCACCCCCCACGCGCTCCGCCTATCTCTTGCCCTGGCCGCCTGGCTGCCTGCTTGTTGTCTAATTATTTATGCGACGTTTGCGGACACGGCCGCTATTGTCGCGTGGAATGCTTTCGTTTACATCGCCCATCGCGGCGCGGTGACGGTGACGCATCGACCTACGACGGCTGACATTGCGCCGGGTTCAATACACTTTAGATCATACATATACACATACTTTATTTTCGAGTCGAAAAGATGAAAACTCTTGCACTCGAATAAGAATTCCTTTTTTTTAACATTGGCCGTTATTGTTTTTATCATTATGATTAATAACGACCCACAGACCTACATTCATAAATGCCAAGTTAGTCGCGTTAAATACGTTTTATAAGGCGACCTTGGGCGAGCCAGCTAGATCAATAATATTATGAGGTACCATAATCAATCATCGATAATTCTATTGTAACTACGAGTATAATTAAAATTCACATTTTCTAACGATTATTAATAGTCCAGGACTGTTTCTATTTGTTTTTTATTTGTTTACAGCCAACGATAAATAAATATTACTAACCAATTAAAAGATTAAATACATATACATATTTTTTTAACCGTCGTTTATATTTTAATGTCGTCTAAATAAATATGAAGACATTTTCGCACAAATTAATTAATCGTTTTTATTGGTCTTACGTCCTCGACCGATCCGGTAGGATCTGCGCAGTGGGTCGCAGCTCGCGGCCTGCGCGGGCGTCGCGCGTCGGGCTCATTCAAGCGTTATGAATGGTCGTAGTCTTAACTTTCTCATACGCCGTATAACGCCTCCGACTGCTCTGCAACTAAGCTACACATACTGTTAATGGTATTGTTTAAAAAAAATATGAGCTATTGAAGAAAATCAATGTTATATTAAATTCATGAAATGTCATAAAGCAGAATTAAATTTAATTAAATAAACAAGTATAGCATTTTCGTATTACTTTTACCAAGTTTTATAATTTACCCATAATTTTGATCATTCGAAATGTGCCTGTTATATGACTTAAAATCTCTTACATTATAAATTTAGTTAGTATTCGTGGTATGTGGTTCGTGACGTCACAATTCCCTTTGATATTTCGATAGATTAATATTCTAGTAGTAATTTCCGCAGGCACCGTTGCGGCAATACTGCCCATTGACCGCCCGAATCCGTCGCTCAGTTATTCATGGGATATCTCGGCCGCTGGACCTCTTATCTCCGTGTAAACGACCCCGCCACCAATTTACCCCTGGTGGGACACGCTCCATCACCAGGATCTCCATTAACTCAAGTGGTTGATATCGTAATAATATTTTGTTCCTCCGCTATCGTCCTTGTTTATCGCACATAGTAGCCATATCGGTTTATATTAATTGTCGTGGGAATGGCGTCTGTTATCGTTATGTCAGAGTGAAACCGCTGACAGTTTCAATGTATATTATGAATAATATATACATAATGTTCATTTTCTCTAGCATTTAAATTTACATTTAAATTGCAACTCGTGACAGTTGTTCTAAAGATTTCACTTTTATCAAAATGGTTACCTAGCGTTTTTATATGGCGTTATTTAAACGACCTTTGTGTGTTTCCGGATTGTTTAATTTCGTAATATAAATTTTATTTCCGTTATTATAAACAATATAAAAAAGGATCTATAGGAAGGATCTTATATCTCAGTATACATTTCTAAATAAATAATTAGTTGGATAGCATTACTATGTAGTGTACGGTGTATATATAATACATATATGTGGTACATTTCCTGCGCCAACGTTCACTGTCAGCGTTTATTGCTTAGAGAATAGATAAAACTATGCCTTATCGGCTGACGTATGTGGCCTTAAGTGATCACAGTTATCTACGTCGTGAGCGGGAGTTCGCAGTTAAAAACCTGCAATACGATTTAACGACTTCTTAGTTGAAAAATATTATAATTTCAAACTGTATTAGGCACTACTATGTAAGTTTGTTGTATTTTAAGCAAAGACTGTATTTTTTTTTTTTTTTTTTTTCATTTTATAATGCGCAGAAGTACTTAGATTTTTTTATTGTCTTTTACACAAAGTAAGAATGATAATTCATAAAAATAAACAATAAATCTCTAGAGGTATTTAGTAATTAGGTCATTCGTGTTTTTTTAATATTATAAAATATTATGTTACTTTTTCTATTACGGGTTTTAGTCGGAATAAATACGAAACTGTTAGTAATAATTGCTCAAAAGCACTAACGATCCTTGGATTGTACAAGGAAGCGCGCAAATAATAAATAATTTAGCACTGAAGGGCGGTCTCGTTTGCTGATAACAAATTACAATGTCACCGAGTATCAGAGTTTGAACACAAGTGGCGGTTGTTATCACTTGAATTGATAATAATATTATACCGCCAATAACAAATATATATTTTAGCATATAAATATTGTACAGATAATCAGAAACCAAATCAAAAAAAAAAAACTTGCGTTTAATATTTATATACGAGAGATAAACCAAACAGCCGATATTCGGTTGTAAATCTCGTACTAACACAAATTTATTATAATCCTTGAATATTTTTATTTTAATAAATCATAACAAGAATACCAAAAGACTTATGTCATTCAACATACTTCAACAAAACTTTTTTAAAATATCATAATATTATTATTGATTGATCTATAATTAATAGCATTTACGTCAATTATAGATTTAAGCAGCAGCGTTTGTCTATTACTAATTTGACACCTAATCTGTCAAAATAAAAAAATAAAAAACAACCAATTTGGATACTTGCGTGATAGTTTGGACATTTCTAATAGTTGTGACATTTCTGTTTTTTATTTCACACGAAGCGATCGTCATTACAAAATTATCACTCCTCTTTGTCTTATATGACGCGATAGATAAAAGTGTTCTTGCAATTGTGGAAAACTATCAAATAGATAGTGTTATCTAAAAATATGTAATTATTTTTTGATTACACTTAAAGCGAATTGTGACATAGAGCTATTCATTTATTTTGCTTTACACTAATTTCATTTATTTACTTTGAATTATTTTAGCTAATATAAAAAATAAAATCATTCTCTATTATAGAGCGGTCGGTCTGAGTTTGAGGACTCCTCAAGGACATACATGCCAAATATCAGCTTTTCTTTGCCCAGTACTTCCAGCTTAGCATTACTCAATTGATAATGAAAGGGTTATTTGTATAGATAAACCTCTCTTATAAAATGCGTAGCATTGAGTTTCGCTAATCAATACATAGAGTTTGAGAAAAGGGGTTTCTTTTAAAACAATTTTTAAATTCCATTTGTATATGTATTCATTTTGCGAAGACGATCGTGGCACTGGAGCACAAACATGCGATTGTAAATGCTACGGATTGCCGATTCGATTCCCACTCGAGAAAATCTAATATTAAATATTTTCATTTCTTTGCTGTGGTTACGACGCAAAGCGCGGTGTTAAGTTCCACCACTTCAACACGCATTGCCTTTGGAAGTCGGTGGAAAGTGGGGAACGGAAGTGTCTTAACACTAGGTTCCCAGGTTCCTTCTGCCTACTCTGCTATATGCTTGTATATGTATCTAAAATAATCTATTCTAGTTGATATAAGAGTAAATAATGATACGTCTCAAGCAAGGAATTGCGAGAACGTCCTTGATAAATAGCAATTGCAGAAAGCGTCCTTCACCTAGTTCTTAGCGTTCCTATTGAAAACAATCCTTTCTCCGCCGACCTCACAAAGTTTGCAACTTTTATAACAATGTATTCTTTCTTTAAAACATTTCACAATTTTGCTTTACTTTTGAAGGAAAGTGGAATATAAAAAAAATATATTAGGAGTAAGGGCAAATGTTAGAAATATATATTGATACAAATATTAAAATGACATTGACCAAGTGTGCAAGTGATTAAGCGGCAGCGTGAGCGGAGGTAGCGGGTTCTTCTCTTATCTTGACCTACATCTCGTCGGCCGCGGCGAAGCAGCACTGGCGCACTCTCGCTAATCTCGCGCACCGCATTAATTGGCACTTCAAAACATTCATTAACATACTGGACGTTGTACATACAACTATTACTACCGATTTTTGGTCGTTATTTTTGAAGGCATGTTTTTTTTGCGATTTATTGCAAATATTATATTGACTTCTTATATGTTTAACAGTAATACTAGTAGTAGAAAACGTCAGAGAATTTTCTATATCACGATTTAAAAAAAATGTGAAAAGACGTGTGTGTTAAAGGTTATTATCAAATTAATGATTTTATAAATGACGATGAATGCTCGCTCCAGTCTGTTTAAAGGTATCATTGTCACAGAAAATCAAATATGTATTTGTTTAAAATTGATTTTAAAAAAATAAGTCCCGCCTCTTTTCTTGCGGCCGGTTCTTCTCAGGTCTGAAGCATTAACTTTAGTGACCTGGTGGTAAAATATTTGACGTTCAAAAAATGAAGTATGTAACTTCTTATTTAGAATAAAATTATTTAAATTTGAATTTAATGTTTATCGACTGTTGATTGTCACTTTTTGCGTTATCAAAATAACATGCTATTTAAGATAATAAACATATTATACTCAATATTTATTAATAAAGATTATCGCTTTCATTGAAAAATAATTTGCTTCCTTTGGACATAAAGATTTTATTTTATTTTATGTCCATCGTACTATCTCATTTATGCTAGCAAAATTTCTTGTTTTTTTTTAATTTCACCCTGCTACGTGTACTAAAATAGTAAAATACTGACTACTGTTACCTACAACTTGGTGAAGCATGTACTTCCTGTTTGTCTTCCAATAATGTCATGGGATCTCTCTGTGCTTATTTTCGGAAAAATAAAGAGTTGAAATAAGACTAAATTCAATGAAATAGTAAGCTCTTTTTTTTTTCAAATTTAAAAGTTTTCATATGAACCATCTATGTCGTAATAAAGACATTCGGTTTCATTTTGCGTAAACTGCGTTTTTAATGTATGATGAAAAGAGACAAAACAGAAAGTGTAAAGCAATAAATACCGAGTTTTTCCTCGAGTCATCGCAGCCTTGACCGGATGTTACTCGTGGTAATATATGAGAAAAGAACAACTGTACCCTTAGGTCAAGGGTAAACGATGGAGATTTGATTGATGATCCTCACACTGGTTTCTTCCTGATATTGAGATTTCCTTATATGTACCAATAAGAAAAGAAATTTATTTTTTTCATATGCTGTCGTAATAATACCGCTTTGCGTAATATAGACATAAAAGTGTAAAACTACTTTTTATTCTTATAAAGCGATGGAATATTTTCTGTTTTTATTGCAACCTTATGTTTGAGTTGCCTTGGCCCTTCCTTTGTGACCCTGTGCTCACGGAAAACAAGTTTAACTTAAATATCTAGTTGTATGCTTGTATGTTTTTACATACCCTCTAACAACTTCAATATTTGTACGAGAGTAGGTACCTTTTTGTTTTTAAAATTAAAATTTTACATTCATTGGCAAATATGATCGTTGAAATAGTGAAAAGGTCTAAAGAGGTCATTAGCAACGATGTACAATATAATAAACGGTAGTGCATTCGATGAATTTATAATGTATTTAGGTTGCGTTGCGTTGCGCCGTAAACAAAGTACAAGATTGTCGACGTCGGTGTTGCGCAATGAGGTATTATGCGTTAGCATGTAAACAAGGGCCTCTCGATATAGCGTCGGAAACTCGGCCGAATGTAGCGTCAGACTGAGGGCTTGCGATTAAATTTAAAACGCTTTCACTCAACGAGGAACCCCTCCTCCCCTCCCCCTCCCCCTCCCCGGCACTCCCCCTACCGGCCACAGTCGCTGACACGCGAACTCGTTTCTGCGATCAGTACCGAAGATTGCACCCAATGAATTCGCCGACTGTCTTTTATATACGCCGCTTAAGTTATGGCTCTATAAAGTTATGATTTTGCAATTTGTCACATTTTATGGCTATTTGTTGCTCCATTACGCATTATTTTGTGCACTTTTAATGTTATTTATTAACCATTTATTTTGGTTTTAGTAAATTGCATATATGAAATGATTTGCATTCCCCCATTTTCTATGTCCCAGATAAGGGATGCTGCGAGAAGACATCACCATTATAAAATAAAAACTATATATTTTAACCAAAATATTGTTGCAAAGAATGAAATATATCCACCACTAAGCGCAAGAAAAGTTGTAGTTTGCCGTGTAACACTTAATAAATGGTGCGTAGCACACTATATTTTGTGTCACCATAGTAGGTCTGTACATAAAATCACTACAAAAAAAGTACGAACACAAGTATTATTTCGAAACTATTATTTTTCCATACATAAAAATAAGTACAAGCGGTAAAAAAATAAGTAGGCGGTACACACAAAGCGGCATCGTTAGCTTAGAAATGCAAACAATCCCACCAATCCTGGGGTGACCCACTTTGACCTTAAATAAAGGACATGCTATAAAGTCAGCCGAGGTGACATTTCCACCTTGTCATTCTAGGGCGCACAATATGCATAAGAATTATAATTAAGTTAATGAGGACCACATTTCCACATTTTTTTTTCCCTTTTGTTTTCTTAAACTATCTCAACTATAGCCTTATCTAAGACTCCAAAAGATGACACAATACGTAAATTTCGATCGGAAACGAATGTAAAATAGTGATAAATATTGGAGGTATTTCAAATGACTGACAACATGTCTCGACCCTTATTCCGGAGCGTACGTTCGACACAATCTCCTCTTGTAGTCCTTTGTATTCGTAAAAGCTATGCGGCGCTCCAATCAGAATCCGCATTGTGATAGCACACGCTTACAATATGAGCCGGAATATTTAGATGGATGGCGTCTCTCATACAAACCACGGATTTTCTATTTTGAAATAACAATAAGAAATATCAAATTAAAAAACAAGCAATGATTGTAGCTAAGTCAGTTTTGTGGTAATACCCAGTACGTTACGTAATCCCAACCGAAAAAACTAGGGCAAATCCTCAAAATTCTAGATGTTCTTGTATTGAAGGTTCGTTGACCGCGGGCGCGCGCGCCTGTCTTTACCGTTAGTTGGATAGCGTACTGTAGTGCAGCCTACCTGAGCCTCGTACCCTTCACCCTCGCGAGGGTGTAATTGCCTCCGGATCTCACGGTTTGCTTCCTTTTCTTCGTTCCGCCAGTCTCATATGCGACGCTTCTTAAGATATCTCAAAAACTTGTTTTTGTAGCATGCGATGTAAATACTTGCGCTATACCTCTAAAACATTGTACAGCGCCGTTTATATATGGAAACGAGTAGCTAATTGTTATGTAATACAGAAATAAACACGTCTTGTTTGCCGAGCTATAATAATATTGTGACCAAATTGATTGTAACGCAGTGGACATTTACAAGTGGCGCGAGCCAAATTTTGGCAGCAACTTTTAATTAGCGCCTTAACGTACCGCAGTTCAACGGCCGGTGGGGCGATTGCTAACTTATTAATTCCACTCGGTTACGACATTGCAAAAGCGTGCGAACAATAGACAACACAATTGATATCGGTTGTGATCGATATATGTTACACGCCGATTACTGTGGCAAGTTTGAAAATAGGCTCGGATTAGTTCAAACGTTAATATTAATATTTTCTTTTGTTTTTTACAAATAAGGTATAAATAATAAAGTTTTAGTTTTTTTTTGTTTTATTTTAGTGATGTCATAAGTAACAAAAAAATATCAATTTGTTTAGTTTTTTAAATAATCGACTTAAATTATTCTTATTAATATTAATTACAATACACAAAAACATCTCATGTAGCACAATAACAACAACAGAAATAAAGTAAATAATAATTTGCAAAATCACACCACATTAGTGTCAATCACGATCGAAACCCCACAGAATAATATTGTCGTACACCAAGTGGTTCCCTCGCCGGTTGCGCCTGCGCCTGCGCCTGACCTCAGCGGGCGGCTCACCGGCGCGTGCCTCCCGACGCGTTTGCCGCATAACAATATCGATGCGTTCGCACTCCGCGCTTCAATCTATCCAATGTATCGCATAGTCTTCATTCTAATTGGTGTTATTTGCTGCGTTGAATAACCTATATATCTCAAATTTCTGTGTAGGATTTTGTGTTTATATTACTGCAGTTTATGCTTGTATGATAAATTATATTTTCAAAATTAACTATCTAGAGCATGTGAGTTGAGAACATTTTGTAATGTTGGTAATTAATCAGTATTCAATGCGAGTTGAGCTGTAGTCAAACAGATACACATACATACATACATACATAAGCTTACATGGCGTCGGTTTTAATTGAGGCCTTCTATTTATACTCTTGTTCTCGCCTCCTTTGTTTCGAACAGGTATATTTTGTATATTTAAGAGTGTATGTATGTAATGTCCAAACGAGTAGGTCAATAATCGTTTAAATAATGTCTTTTAATGAAGACGGTTATAGGATTTTTGCATTGCACGTTTAAATAGAAATATCATTCATATTATGTTTAAATGCAATTAATTTTTATATTGCTTTTTATGTATATAAAATAGGCTGTAATGATGGTTCTACCTTAGAGACAATATCAACGTAATGGAGGCATATGTTTAGTATGACACGCTATAATCTGAATCCCCCAGGTCAGAGGTAATTGTTTTATCATTTTAATATTGGCGCAGATAACCGTACAGCTTTGGTGCATCTTTTATATCACGGTCTCGCTCTCGCCTGCCTCTTCACGGTAAACGGGAGGGAGAGAGGTGCAAGTGGCAAGTTGACACCGCCCACACGCCCCCGGTAACATGGTTCTGGTTGTCGGTAGAATCTTTTTGACTCGTTGTTTACAGCGCGTCTACATAATATACACTACACTACACGTGCGAATTTAAGACACTGTAAGCTGAAATATAGTAATGTAATGACATCTTAAAGTATTGTTTTTATTTTTCGGTAGCTGATTAAGATCATAATAACTGAACGAATTTCGAACGGAAACGTTTTGAACGTACGAACGTACTCGGAAGACAGTTCTGCACACATAACAAAAATATAAAGACTAAGTTATAACGAAATTTATCTATATAACTAAGTTAAATCGAAATTCATCTATCTTTTAATGTATCAAAAAAATGGATTCGTATGCTAATAACATTGGACACTTACAACGAGTCGAACTGTAAACAATAGGTATTGCAACATGCCTACATGTCTTATCTTGATTACTGATTTACTGAATATGTGTATCGCCACCAACTTGACGCTTAGTAACAGTAACTCAGCGGTTACCTGCGTTACGTTCGAGGCTGTGTACTCTACCCAACGATACGTGCGAATATAGAGCGTTACTCAATATGAATAAAGGCTATATTTACACGTCACGAATGGTGGGAGCTTTGGAAGTGGTGAAATGATACGCGCAATCCATAGTAATGATGTTCGCGGAAGTGGCCGACATGCGCCGCTCATGTCACGCACCGTGTCGCGATCGCGGGGCGGTGCTCTCGCCGGTTTCTATGTTCAATTTATTTTTTTACTAAAAGAATAGAAATTTTGATTAAAAAAAAATGTGGAAATAAATAAAGTTCAGATATTGCGAGATTTTGTTAAAATAATGAATGATAAAAATTAAAGAAAGATTATCGCTCTTAATCAAACTCTATGGCGCTTAAAATATTTATCATACTCTGATAGTATCGTAATTTGTATTTTTTTAACTTCATACCCGCACATAGCGGGTTGTAGACGCAGGGCACCTGGAAGCTTCGTGTTATAACACTCTGTTATCAAGACATTTCCGTTTTTTCTCTGTCCACTGAAGTCTCAAGAAAATGAATATTGAGTGGCAGAGCTCAATGCCACGCTTTGACTCGTTACCAGCGCGAGAAAATTAAAATATAACATAACGATTTCATTCGCTCGAGTAAAAATTAAACCCATAATCGTCGCGCTTACAGTCGCACGTGTGCCCCTGCGCCACGACGTCCTCTATCGTAATATGATATATATTTTATAGTAAAATTTAATACTTAGAGTAAATGACTTAAATTCGTGTTTTTTTTAGTATATTTAAAAAGTACAGTAATGCAATACTTACCATTTAGTTTAAAAATGTATTTCACTGAAAGTAAAACAAAGCAACATTATAGGGATTAGAGTCTAGACGAAACGCCATCACTTAATGATCGATATATTTACAGTTAACAGATATATATATTGCGCTTCGACGATGATCCAATAATATTAATATACCAAGTACCAATATAATAATAATAATACTCACAATGTATGTATATACAAGTTCTAAATATTTAGTTCCTAACACCAAAAAGCCACCCCATGTAGAGCAGTGACGTCACACAGTAAAAATGCAGTAGCGAAGTGCAGGGCGGGGGGCGCGCGCGCACGCCGCCGTCACATCATCCTCGATTGTTTACCCCGCTAGTAACGTAACTGCGCCGTTGCCGCGCCGCGCTCGCCTCCTCTCACTTTCGCGACGCGCCGTCCCTGTCGCACGCCGTACCTCCGTCCCTCTCTCTCCTCGTACTCGGCTAGCGGTGTTCGACTTTTTTGGACGTGCATTTTTTTTCCGTTCTCGGTTATGCTTGCTTTACGGACCTACATTGTTTACAGTCAACTGTTTATTTAATCTGCATATTATTTTATAGTTGCGGGGTTTTTTTTTTCTTCTTTAAACGAGAGATCCGGTGGATTGTTACGCAAGCCACTTGAAAGAATAGTTGTTGTTTATATCAGTTTATATTAAATATACTATATTTAATGTAATATATTTAGTATCTAGATATGACATAAGAGAGAGAAATTTTTAAATAACAATCATATACTTTATTGTAATGAAACCTCGTTAAAAACTCAGCTAACTATTTATTAACAAGTAAATTTACAATATATATGAATTTATAATATAAATTTACATAGACGTTCTTTTTTGATTCAGCGTTGAAAATTTGATACGATAATTACTATAATAAAATTTTACAGTCAAAGTGTAAATGCAAATATTTAAGTTTCCATATTAACACAGTTCCACACAACTTTATATTTCACAAAACAATGAGGCTTTGTCGAGCATCTGCGTTTTCAGTTGGTAAAGTTGCGCGAACTTACGTAACTCCGCTGCGGGACCGGTTAGGGTGGAAATTTCCCGGAAAATTACCGGCTTTTCAGCGGCTTCAACCGGGCGTTATCGCCCCGGCCCTGCCCGTCCAGGCGTCAACGTCGTGCGCTTCACATTTTAAATTCAAATAACCGCGGATTTTACCAACCAAGTTTTACTCCACGACTCTAGAGCTTTGTCGAAGAATTTCTTTGCTTAACGTCGGCCGTGTCGCGATGATGCTTGACGCTTTGATGTAACGTTTGAATTTCCATCGTAATCTATTGAGCTCTTTGTCGTTGTATCGGAAAGACATTAGCGCCGAGTGAAGACATTTGTACAAGCTTGCTCTTTCAGTAGCTCGCCGCTGTAGCTATAATAGCATGCAGCTTTTTGGAACCACGAAAGTATATCATTCTTTTGAATACAGAATAATGTCGTCGTTTTACGATCTCTTTTAACCGTATGTAGATTAAGCTAGAATATACAGTTGGAGTTTGGTAGACCCGTGATTTTAACATTAATGTGTGGTCACGTCACACGGTAGAAAGTGAGTTGGTCCCGCGCGAGCGCATCGGGCGTTAGAAAGCGGCCGGCCTCAGACGTCCGCCGAGCACCGAAACACTGATAAACGTGCGTACGCGCATTCTTTAAAATAATGCGAGCAATACTCGCACGGTCCTGATTGAAATCTGATGCTATTATGATTGTATGAAAGATGATGAAGTTTTTATTACTGGTGTCAATATCGTTAAATTTAGTTTGGTACATTTTATTCGATATTACAATTTACTGAAAATTATGCCATTATGCATCTCATCTTATTGTTAGCTAAAGTTTTTGGTTATAATTAAACCTCCGTTGTCGCATTTCGATGCGACCCCACGCGCGTCTGCCAGGTGCGTGGACCCCCTTCCGCTGCAGATGGTTACGTCGGGAAGAAGTCCGTTGACCCTCTTTACGTTGCAGCTATAAATATTAACACACCTTCGGCTTAGCAACAAGATGATTAACCTTTCAACCTTCGTACCTTGTCGTGCGTTGCGTTCTAACATAATATGCAAACGAATGTGACATTTTGGGTAATAATCTTGAATTTAGTTAATTGCTATTTTTTATCAATATACATAAATTAGAAAATGTCGTTAGCTTCTGTGCATATTTCATCAAAATCAATTGTGTGGAAGTAACCCTAAATGGTGTGAAACCGCAATTTGAGTGTCGCAAGTAGAAGACCTTGTACACCTCTTGGTATTAATTTTTTACTTTCATTTAAAGTACTGCTTGTTTAACCGGTGTTTATAGAAAAAAAAAGATAAAATATTAAATTAAATAACATGATTTTTCAAACGACTAAAATATTTAAAATTTACAAACCGTATGCTGTATATCGCTACAAGGAAGTCTATCATTAAATATTAATTATTGTCGTGTATATTATTACTTTAAAGACAGCAATATTTTACAGAAATATAAGTTAAGTAAATTAACATCACAATACATATTCTTCTGAACTTTTCGCTAAATGACTACGTTATGTGATAATTGTTTTTAGGTAGCTTATGCACCTTTTAAATCTTAAAACAATCGTATTTATTATTAATAATCGACATTTCAGTCCCATTTTCTCATTTTTATAGGGATTTTGAAACTTATAGATTAGGTAAAACTTCCCATAGCGCTACCCTACAAACCTTGAAGTACCTTTACACCCCCAGAAGTTCGGCAATGCGTTGTGTGTCTTATCAGATAATAACGAAAAATTTCTTTATCCATATGTATATTGATTGGTTTGACATTGTGTGTTCACATATGATCAACTAATGAGACGTGAATTTGTTCCAGACGGAGCTGTATGGCATAAAATGGCGTAAACTGGTATGGGGGGAGACGAGCGGCGGCGGCGGCGGCGACGTGGAGGAGGGCGCCGCGCCGCTCGCGGACCCCGTCATCAGCAGCTACGCGCGCTGCCTCGCCGGCGACATCCTGTGCGTGTGGCGGCGCGTGCCGCACGACCTCGACACGGGCATGCCCGCGCCGCCGCCGCTCTCTCTCCGCGCCTCCAAGGAGCTCTGGATTTTCTGGTACGGGGAGGAGCCGGACCTCAATGGAGTCGTTGCTCCTGAACTTATTGCTAGCCGTGAGTATTGATTTTTATTGTGCATACCTTTATATCTTCTTTAGGAATAATCTTGCTAGTAAGTTCTGCAAGCGATTAGTTGGCTGTCTTATAGGAATCTCGATTCAGTTCTTAATACGACGTTAAGTGTTCTATGTTTATCATTCACTATAAAACACGATGTCTATTTTACTTCCATACATTTATGAAATGATAAATTAGACGACATCTGCTATAATCAGAGTCTGTTAAACTCCGCAAAAGTGGATAACACTAATAATTGAATCGTTCCACAGCGGGTTCGGTTAAAATGGCCACTTTTAAGTATAAAACTTTCAATATATATCGGTAAACTACTTTGCCCGGCGCCGTTTAAACGGGTGAACTTAACAGCTCTTTTAACGGGCTCCAGGGATTTGTTGTATCATCGGTAACAATTACGCGAAAGATTAAGATCTCGCGACGTCATCTCTTTCAAGTAGTCTCGGGAGGAGTGGGGAGGGAGATGCGAACTTGAGACTGATTAATGTAATAAATGACGTTTTACTACGATATTCAAGTACTTTTGGAAGCTGGAATGTTGGTAGCTTTTGATAAGTTTGACAATTTGCGTTGTGTATTAATTGTTGGTGTAGGTTTTCCAATACTTTAGGATTTAATTGAAAGAGCACAAATATTTCTTTTACTTAGTGTTGAAACTCTCCGATATATTCTTGCGACCAAAAGTAGGCATTTCGTGTTGAATAATGGAACTCAACGCATCGCTATGCATTGTTACCAAAGCGAACAAATGAAAATATTAAATATTTCATTTCATCGAGTGGGAATCGAACCCACAACCTGTCGCGCTTATGGTCGAACGCTTCTGCTTCTGTGTCACAACTGGCATCTTTGTTGTTTGTTTATTATTACTGTTATTAATTATATTTAGAAGAGCGTAAGCGTATTAAATGTAACAGTACGAAGAAATAAACATAACAATCACTTCAGCTACGTTCTCATAGTCTTGAAACTATAACAAGTAGTGGTGTTCGTAGAATTTATACTAACAAGTTTCAAGTAAAAGTGCTGGCGAGATGTCAAGAAAAGTTGATGGCGGTCCCCAAGCCGGTCGCTGGCTGGTTGTCGACTTTATTGTAACGCAACAGGTGGCCTGTCGTGAAATAGTTAGCGATAACTTTTAAATACATAAATATGTTTTGTGAATGACATACAAATTTACGTGATTCAAAAAAAAAAGTGTGTAATGCGTGTTTTCTTCACTCTTCCCACAGTTCAGTAACATATCAACATCTCAATGTATAATATCAAAGCTTATGGCGCAGTAATTTTTGTGTTTTTCTTTTATTTGATACAGATGCTTAAGATCTGGGTATACTAAGTGTGACGTTGAGTTCCGCCATTATATATTTTGTTTATAGTAATTGAAATACAATAAATTAGTGAACAATTAACTTCCCGGAGCTGTTTTGAACAGTTTAGCGAGTTTCGTAACAGGCGTACAGAATTGTACAGTTATCGTAACGGCTAGAAACTTGGTAATTCGACAACGTATTGAGCAACACCCAAGATCGTTAATTGTTCAAAATCACGATATTCCTATCTATAGTGTAGACTTGTACAGTATAGACCACTGGTTCCCAACCAGTTCTGCCTAAATATGGTACGCGAACGATTTTAATTTTATGACTAGGTGATGGTGACGCCAAGTTTCTATTTAATTATCACAGTTAAATTTTATTATACCTACATGCAAAGTGGTCCCTGCTCCCAAGAATGATATAAAAGTGGTCCTTGATCAAGAAAAAGGTTGGGAGCCAATGGTATAGACGGATGTAGCGTCGTGCTCGTGTGTCCGCTCGACGTTGAAATTCTGCGATTTGGAATACAATTTTTGAATGGCAACTGCACATTTGTTAGACTTAGATCTATTTACTAAAGTATATTAGGGTTCAATTATATCTATTCAATTATAACCTAGAAAAAGTAAATTACATTTTAAATTATTGTTTTATTGTTCCGAATGTCCCGTTGAGTTAGTTCCCTTGCGCGAGTATTTATTTAAAGTTACCGGCGCAAGCACAGCACCGGTGAACAAATTCAGGCGAGTGCGGCCGAATCCCAAAATAGAACGTGACATAAATCTACATAAACGGTCCTTATTTTGGCTGTTGCCCATTGTGACGGTGATGCTTACTTTTCTTTATAGTATTAAACGTTCGCGATGTTGACTTCTCTTAAATCACTGTAATCATTAAGAGCATAAGAATCTCTTTCTAAATTAAATTATTTTATCTCTCTTTAAAATTTTCTATACATTCCCTTTATACAGTTTCTTAGATTTTTAAAAGCTTTTTTTTTAAATGTTCGCAGTTCACCTACTGCTAAATCTTGTAATTTCCCATATAACGAAATCTACACATCTATTAATATTTCACGGTAGTAATTTAAATAAAAAATATTATGAAAAATTATTATATATTTTTCAGTATTATACACTAAGCTAACAAAGAATTATGATTCCACACTAGATAATGAAAATGATACATATAAGTTTCCTTCCATCCTTGTGTGGGATGGTACGAATCTGCGGGTTGTGACCGTGGCTGGCCAACGTCAATTGTTTCAACCTTGGTTACCCATTTAGCTCGGGAACAACATCGCTGATGCTGTCGCTTGTATTTCAGGATACCTTATTTCAATTCTCATTTGATATCATTATTTGTTTTTAAGATTTCGTTTTAATCTAGGTATATGTCAGATAATAACAGTTGTTTATAGTCGGTAGGCTTCAACGGAGGCGCGAGGCGTTGCGTAACTTCGCACCTAGGTGCCAACTAGACTTAACGATATTACGCGAATTGAGCGCCGCACGTCCTATAAACCTACTCGCTAAATGATCCATTAACTTTAAGCATTCAATTTTCTTTTATATATTGTTTGATTGTAAACGCGACAGGTTCGATTCCCACTCGAGGAAATTAAATATTTAATATTTCCATTTCTCTCAAGCGCGGCGAAACTCAACGCCGCGCTTTGCCTCGACACCAGAGCGAGTGCAACGTGCAATGCCTTAGAGTGTTTTAACACTATATTTTCTCTACCTACCCTGCTGTGAGTAGTATACAACGTATAGTATTTATATGAGTTTACGAAGGAAGTATAACTGAATGTTTTCTTAATTGAGTCTTGTTGGCTACAATATATCGCTCCCGGTCACCCATTTCTGCGTATAAAGCGAGACAGGGTGAGCAAGGACGCGGTATCGACTTGCTGCGCTGTGGCGATGCTACCCTTACACTTCGTCACGTTTTGTGATATTACAAACGCTTATAGCATTTTTAGATTATATTTTTTATTAGGCTTAGGTATATTTTAAAATATAATCAGAAACATTATTTCCACGTAAACTTCTTTTATTTTTGTCGTAAATATCAATTAATAGACATTACTATAAAAATTATGCATAGTTCGCAATACGAACTCTATACCATTTGCGAATTTTCAAATGTGGCAGCAACTTTTCGCGTGAAAACGTAAATAAGTATTAAAACTAGATAAATGGTAATGAAGCGAAGTATTCTCTATATATTTAGATTAAATTCACTGTTCCAATTAATGATGAATATTAAAATAATCATGTCGTATAATCAATTAGTTACTTATATAACAGTATGATTATAACTTGCAAGCTTTCATTATTTATACGAGGCCTTATAATTTTTATGCCTTAATACCCAAACCTAAAATTAATAATGTAAATTAAAGTATTGCGACAGACGGACGGTAAATGGAGAGGTTGATGCTGCATGACCGAAGGTCGCCGCCATGCCACTGCGGACGGAAATAACTGGACGTACAGCAATTTCCCGATACGATCGAAGTTCAAACTAATATTTTCATTCTGCTTGATGAACCATAGTTCACACAACACAGAAGTTCTATAAAAAATAACTTCTATATATAATATAAATTAATAAAGCAAATGTGTGGCATTTGAGTGAGTTGAGTAAATATAGTACGTGTTGTCATATCATATTTTCTATGACATAAATGTGATTATATTTGAGAAAATATAATTTTATTTTATATACACCACAATATTTCTTGTCGCACCGCATCTACTCACATGGGTGTAAACATTTAAAGCGACATCAGGCTACACGTGTAGGTAATGTCCCCTAATGCTGCCGGCTACAATTTGCGAGGAATCCTTGGCAGTTCCCAGGCCGGCGGCGTACGTGAGCCTATTTGTGCTGAGATTAACGGTTGACCGGCGCGGCGCGGCGGTGCCGGGCGACAAGAGATAATCTGTTTAGCCATCGCAGATGCGCCGGGGTGACTGAGAAATACATAAAGAAATTATAAAGATTTTATGATAATATAACTATGAATTTATAATTCTGAACTCAATAAATAAAATTTGACACCAGTCGAGGGTAAATAGGATTGTGCGTTACATTAATTAGTCAGACAGCGCGCAGCGATCCCATTCATGAATATACATCCACATCACTTGATTCATTTGTAAAATGGGCGTGTGTTTCCCGCTCCTCTGTCATTGCCTAGTTATCTGGGAAATATTCGTTTTCCCTCTCGTAACTCTACTAAATTACTACTATACATTTGAACAAGAGTAAAAAAAATACGCAACGCAATGAAATGACATATACGTAAATATTGTGTTTCTTTGTCTAAATGCATTGTTTAAAAAATAATTTGTCTATGTTTGTAATTTATAACAAAATACCCGAAAACATATGAGCTCAATCCAATGTGGACTTGGTCGATGTCATAAATTGTATTAAACATTCTGCGTGATCAATTGAAGAGAGCACATCATTATATTTCCATTATTTCTATTTTAAACGCACGATTTATTATTGTATGGCATTTTTATATGTGCAAATGTGCAATTTTGTCATCTCATCTTATAAGACTATAAGATGAGATTAGATTATATTCTCGTGTGTCTGTTATATTTATATTGTTCGTTCATTCGGTGCAACCTGTTTTTGATCTGCGATGCAGAAATTAAGTTGGTGCTCATAGAAGCGCGCTGCCTGATTGGGTTTGTCTGGTGGAACGTGGGCGGTGGGTAAAATGTCAGCCCACCCCCTGCGCCCGTTATAGCCCTCCGACGCCTTCTAACAAATTCGATAAAGGTCAAAATCGGAGCCGTCACTCCCATGACACAACACTATAATATAACACTACTTATAATATTCCATAATATTCCAAACTTCCCATAGGCGCATATTTAATTATGTAAATGGTGATTCAGGCGCTTTACAACGAAACATCGGTGTACTCATAACATTTTATTAGCATAACTCAATTACGTTACATCTCGTGTAGGAGTTTGCAATGATCCCCGTCAGAGTCCGTTGTTTATGGTTCAAAGTTACCGTAGATTGCATTGACCATGCCCGCAGCAATTAGGGGGCATCGGCGGGTTATGATGCGACAGCGGGTGGGTGGCGACGGGGCTGGGCAGCGGTGCGCCGGTTACCCCCCCTAGCTCTCGCCTCAAACGCACTTATTTATTCATTATGCTATACATATTGGTGAGAACAGTGATGCTTAGTTTAGCTTTATTAATAATTTATTAGTATGTTAGTTACATGATTGGAAAGATAATATTTTTTTAAAGGAATTCCAAATGTTTCGACATTGCGTTATTGATTTATGAAACCCGTCCATAGATATTTGCTGGTCGTCACTAGAAATCCAAATTCAATAATTAAAGAACGCTTTTTATAACAGTGTAGGTTGAAATGCAAGCGTATAAGTGCAGGTTTACGCCCATTGCACGTAATGCTGTAATGTAAACGCACACATCAATATTGCTGTAACGCCACGCGAGCGCCGTGGAACGAAGCTGTAAGCTCGTATTAGTTCTTCGCTCACAACACTACACCTAAACTAGGCTTTAGAACCCTTGGAGGCGGGCGCTGGCCGGTTACGGTCTGGTGAGTGCGGTCATTAATCATTCACTCTCCGTGTCCACTGTGTGCTCACTGCTCACTGAAACCACTGGAACTCTATTGACTCAAGTTGACCCCTCTCACATGTTGTTCAGTGTTTACTGCTGAACGTGCCGACTGTTCCCATTATAGATAGTGACAACTGTATGCGCGATAAGTACAGATTATTGTGATATACGCTATACAATAATGCCGATAGAAACGTTTAAGCATTATAATAGGTTGATAACAATAACGTGCGACCGTTCGGGCGCCGCGCTGGTGTCGTGGAGCGGGCGGGGCTAGCACAGAGAGGCGCGGACGCGGACGCGGGTGCGGGTATCGATCCCTCGTACTCGCCCTTACCCCACGCCGTGTGTCCACGTGCCCTGTGACCTTCACGCTATACACTGTACGATGGTATCCCACGCTCCCCTTTAGCTATTTTTTGTATTTTATCGATTAATTGAAAATCATTGTAAAAAAAAATCTATGTCGAAAATACATTATAAGTTATATCTCATTTTTCAAATTTCAAACAAAAAAATAATTTAACCCTTTTGCTGTTCACAAATAGTACTAATCTTATGCCATTATTACATTTTTATATCATATCCCGATAAGATAAATAGATGTTTAGCGTCAATCACAAATCGTCTGTACGCCTCTATCAAATTTAGTAGTGTCATAAAATGTTGATGCACAAAATGAAGCGACGGTGGGCCGCGATAAATTAGGTGCGAAGTGGCGCGAAGACGGCGATAAGTGGCACCTACCCGGAGCGGCGTCCCGCACGCCCTAGCTGATCGATACCTCCCACCTACCCGCCCGCGCCCGCCGCCTGCACCCTGCCCTACGCCGGAGCGCCGCGTGTGACGGACCTTGGAGTGTGCATCTGTGGATACCTGGTACCTACGTGGACATGGTAATTAGATGAGACGCTTATCTCGTGCACGCTACTGTACGTTTGACTGTGAGAGCTATTTTGTTAATTATTACTCAATTCACTTTTGTTTAGTTTACGATACGAAATTCTTACAGGAGACTAACTTGTTTCATGCATAATTACTAGGTGCATTCAAATAAAATAAATAACTATTACACATCTTGAAATACAAATATCATTTGGACTGAACAAAATACTTTCTAAGGATATAATGTCGTCTTTAGTATCTTTCACAACGTACGTATATAAATTTAAATGAATTGTACTAAAATGTAAATAATTGAGGCAGTCGTGGCGCAGTGGTACAAAGTGTGTCTGTAAAACCGACTGGTTGTGGGTTCGATCCCCACTCGAGGAGATGAAATATTTACTTAAATTTATATTTTCATTTCTTCGCTCTGGTGTCAGGGCAAAGCGTGGCGTTGAGTTCTGCCACTCAACACGCAATGCCTCCAAAAATTCGGCAGAAAGTGGGGAACGGAGTGTGTTAACACTAGGTTCCCTCTGCCTACCCTGCTGTGTGCGGGATATAGCGTGAAGCTAATTTAATTATTTTTTTTAATTTTGTAAGTAATTTCTTTCGTTGGCACTCCAGTCACCGCTGTAATTAAAGAGTTGTCAGTGAATTTCAGTAATCCGTAACTAAGCCGGAATACGTCTAGACAGTGTTGCTTATTCGTACAACGGTTAATTAGAAGTATCTATGGCCCACCGTGTCATGTGACTCTTTACAACCTTTGTAGTGCACAATATTACTAGAGCGCAACGCGCATTGAAGAACTCGATTTTTTTTCAATGTTGCTCAAATTAAGTATTATATTGTTTCTCAATTAATAATCAAAATAAACGACTTTAAATTTAATTGATGTTTATTTAAGACAAAATGTATGATTTGGTGTTTGATAACAGTCTAGATTTCTATAAGTAATTTTCAAAGTAGGATCCGCCTCATGTTGTGCACGGTGGGTGCAGCTGAGCGAAACTGTTGCGCAAAATTTTGCGAAGTTTTCCGTTTTGTCCGCACGCGCTGGGTAAGGTTAATCAAAGTTCAATCTGTGCGCGTGAATTTCAAAACTGTCCACAGCCTAACTCTACATTTTGACCATTTACTCAAAAACCACAATTACAATTATCACCAAATTACTTCACATGACAACGAAAGATACTTTTGACCAGTAAGAGCTTCGCTTCACTCAGCTCAAATACCAATTTCTTAAAAAAATGTTCCGTTAAGCTTATCCACATAGTTACTGTTGTTTCTTTATAATATAATAAATTAATAATTATCATCCACTAAATGAATTCGCGATCATAGTGGCAATATGGTATTATTTTCAGTTTCATAGCTCTCGGATAACAAACATTTTTGTTTGCGCTTAATCCTCCGCGCTCCAGTCTGAGAGCTGTCATTCTCTTGTTTCAATCGTATTTGTACGGGTTTATTTGCGATTTGAATTGCTACGACTTTATCATATTGAAATACCGAAATATTAGTTTTTACTTTCTTGTGTCGACGGCCTGGACTGGTTTCATAACTCGTTCCACCGGGCTTGCCCGCGGTCAGTACGACACCTGATCCTCACTGCACATGTCCTGTGAACGTATTGTGTAGACAGATGTTCCGAGGACAGTCGGGGGGCACGCTAAGGAAGCCGGCCACTCCCCATTACCAATTCCGTGACGTGATCTGTCTACGGCCTCAATAGAATGTTCAATAAATTACCTGTACTAATATTTAAACTATATGGACGCCTTTAAGGGGAACCACACAAATTGATCGCTTTGATTTCTTGTTCACGAATTCCGAGACCAATTTTAATGACCGTCGGTAAACGAACAGCATGCGCGTGTGTCGGCTGTCGGCCGATCGTTCGAATTCCTCGCAATGTGCCCTTTGATTGTGTGTTACATAAGGACTTGTAAATTATATCTTGTTACATACGTTCCTACTTTGGTAAATCAATAAATAAAAGTAATCAATTTAACGCCAACATTGAGTTTTATCTTGTTCGAGATGAATGTGGAAATTAACTAGATACATTAAATATTGCATCTCCGTTTTTGCTAAGTTACAAATAGAGTCAAACGCTATTTATATTAGTCTTTATTAAATACAGTGTAGATAATCGTAATAAAGTAACATTTTCTAAGTTAGTCTCCGTGGAGCACTTCAGTAGAAATATTTGAGGCGGCCGCCGGCGGTCGGGGCGCAGTCGTTGACCCACGGCGCGCCGCGTTGCGCCTATGCACGCTACGCCCTCGGACACGCATCCGAGCCGCACCGCACCAAATGAGATAGATGAGCTGATCCCAGATGTATCTCGCTATCCTTACTCACAAATCATGACAGAATAATCCATTATAAAATTTCAAAGAAACTTGTATTATAGCAGTAGGATATCTATTTTTTTTTTTCACGTACATACCATCTCTATGCGTTATCTTACCGAGATATTCTTCGTAATATTATAGTGTTTTGAGTGGCTTATCTAATTCAAATATTATCTCATCGCGGGCGATCTGTTTGTGATGGGTCAGATAACGAAGCATCCGCTACGCTGTTCACTCGTAGATCTCGTTTCTTTATATTTTATACGTGTGAAGTAATAATATGTGGTTGTATTTTATTTAATCTTTGTAGCCACCAACACTTATAAACTCAATGAAATAAATCAAAGAGTATGAAAGCGGTCCGTTGACCTATTAATTAGTATAGAGGGCACACGATGTGAGCTTACTGAGTTAAACGCTTCAAGTATTGTACGTATTGTGTATACAACGCGAATAATATAAATGTAAATATACTACAAAATATAATCTTCACTATCTGAAATCTTTGGAAAGATAATATATTTTTTTATTGCTAGATAATAAATGAAGTATACAATCAAAATAAAACAATATGCTAAAACACATCATAACGACGCCTCACAAAATGTGTATTTGCCGAATTTCATCGTCTCAAAACGTTGTCAGCGTAGTAACTCTGAGAAATTAGGCGGAACAGCGGTGAGGCCGTGGGAAAGGCCTCTACGCAGACGCAGTCTTTCTATATAACGGTGCTACTGTTACTATCGATACTTTTTATCTGTCATATCGTATCGTCACTTTATACGTTGATTCATTGACAGTTATTATGTGTTGATTAACTTGTAATATTATGTTGCAAAAATTATTATCAGACTGGACAGAAATCACTATATTTTTTTAGGCAATTCTCGCTTTACACAGTTTATGCAAGAAAATTTCAGGTAAAAATCGTCACCTTTTTTCGTGTGGAAATGCAGTAACGTATCCCGATGTTATAGGTCCATTCTCTATTCAAGGTATTAATTTATTTTAGAATTAAAAAAGGTTAGATATCCAGAAACATAGCAATTGCGCCAATGCAACAATAATGTCGATCAATAATATTATTAATGCGAAATATAGTAAGTACGAAGCTTTCCGCAAGGTTGTTGAACGTAGCCGCGTCCACCGCATTTGGAGTTTTATTATTAAACTGCCGCGTGACGTGTATTGACGGCCGCGCGCCGATCGGGCTATTTATTGATGCGCGCGCGCACCGCCCCGAGCCCGTCGGCAAGTATAGACATATTTAGTATTGACAAAGTAGGTTACTGCTTAAGTAAATTAAGTTTTTATTAAAATAATATGTTTATTTAAGATTTTAAACATAAATTGTAACGGTAATATTTATCGTGTAACGTGTGTAATCCTCATTTAAACGTTTTTTTTTTTTCATCTAATCTACATAGTTTTCCCAATCTCAACCAGCAAGAGTAAAAATATTCACATAATGATTAGGTGTGTTCGGTGCGGGTAGCTTAGGGCTGAGTTGAGACAAAGTGAGAGGGTGGGCCGCAGCAGCTGCGTGACTCGCGCAGATGGCGATAACCGCCCCGCCGACAGACGACGCACTCGATCCATACCACCGTCCTGTCTTAAGGGACCGACCGGAAGATGACACGTTTCCGTATTGTGTTGCGGTTGTTCACTATATTCAATAGTCGTTCGTTAGCTATTAAATTGTTTCGAATAGTTTTTAAGTTTTTTTTTATTTATTACATTATTTAAAAATTAATAAAGTTGCTATATAATTTATAGATTTCCAATCGTATATAGAACGCAAAGATTATGAATTTAAATCATAACAACGTGCGCCTCGCGACCTAGCAGTTTTTGAAGTATGCGGAAAGTATAAAACGAACTCTCTCGTGTACATTATCGAACTAGTACTAAATGTTGTAGTCTTAGTTAGCCTAAAATGAAAATAAATACTTTAAATAAAGAAATTGATTAGTAGATTTTCTTTAGATTCATAGTATAAAATCTATGCTTGGCCTAATATGCGTCGATTACAACGGGGTAGGGCCGTAGGGTCGTAGGGCCTATGCAGGTGGTCCATGACGTCGGCGTGCGACGCGCGTGACGTCACGCGTGGCGCACGTGGGCGTGTGCGAGCGAGAGGGCGCGGGAGGGCCGGCGGCGGAGGGCGCGCGCGGATTGACAGATTTCGTTGCGCTCGATACTATAGCTGGAATCGCATTATCGCCACCGATGATCTATCTAGCGACTCCGTGAACACGATACACCTTTCTTGTGTACGTGAGACTGATTGATTTATGATGTAAGGTCAAAAGATTTATGGCTTAAAATTATTTTATTATTAATTATAATAAACTTTATTTGCATTGTGACTAAACGGTCCTAAACGGCTAGCTGTTTTGGTATTGTATGTATAGAAAAATGCACTTAAAATCTATTTGAGCTCACAGTTTAATGGCTGTATTAGTATGTCTATAAATTATTTATGGCATGTAAGTGTAACTAATTAATAGTGATGTATGTATCCGTCTAGAAATAGTAACGACGTTAGCGGTAAGCGGTAACACGCGCGGTGTAAACAAAGCGCGCGCATTTCACTGCGTCGCTGCTCGTTGCCGCCTAGCACTCCCCCCCATACCTCCCTCACCACTTCCCCCTCCCCCGCGGCGACCGCCCGCCCGCCCATCAACCTGTCACTTCACTGTTTACCACCACATCTTGCACCTTGTGAGAACCTTGCTGATCAAAAGATACACTCGCAACTCTTACTCTTGCAAGTTTTAAACACTGATAAACAAATATGGCCTAGTTCCTCGGGCTATTAAAAACAAACCTCTTATATAAACTACGGGAAACTTAAACATTTTTTTTTATTTATACAACAGTTACTTAAGAATATGATAGATATAATATACACAATAAACAATCGTATTTAAAATGTTTTATTCAAATTGTTCTTGTTACCAAGGCATCATCATAAACGAGAACGTCTTTTGAGCGAGTCGGCACGTAACAGGAACGCCTCAACAGGTCCCCATAGCCGTGGGGTGAGGATGGTGGCGGAGGCGGCGTCCCTATCTCTGCATTGCTTGCTCATACCTAGTTTCACCACATGCTAGCACAGGCCTTATGACATCATAACATTATTAAAACATAATTCTCCAACAATTTACATACTAATTAGTAGTATAGGAAGTTCTTATAATCGATTTCCAAACTCCAACAGCGGCGGCTATGGCGGCTTGCATCGTATCCAAGTTGTTGTTTGAATACGAGACGCGCACGATGTGATTCGGCTTCTGACAACTAACGCGTGTCGTGGTTTTGCCGTTTACGTTGATATGATTAATTTGTGTAATATTTTTTCTTATTGTTTCAATACAACAGATTGATGACGTTTGATAGCAGTTAGTCGAGAACATGTGTTAAATAATTATTAAGAAAACCTACAAGAGTTTGAACGTAACGGGATTTGAACCCGAACCTCTTGGAAACCGTCCAAACGCTCTGATCACTATGAACACTTGAACGTATGGCTTAGTTTATTTCCTAAGTGTGGGATAACAGTTTAAAAATGTTAAAAACGTGTGTTAAATTTTAATCCAAAGTCGGTAATCCCGATCCAGATATAACTCTCGATAGCCGAACAACTTTAAAATTTACCAAAAAGTAGTTTGTTCTCGCTCAAAGTGACTTACTTTTCGCGGCGTGTGCATGCTCTCACGGTGTGATTGTCTCGTCAAAACCGGATGGATACGTTGTTCGTCGTATCGTATGCATTGCAATTTTATGTTTTAACTTCACGCTGTATCTGGCACAAAGCGCTGTAGACAGAGGGAACCTGGGAATCTAGTGCTAACTTCCCTTTTCCTATTTTCTCTACCGAATGTTAGAGGCATTGTGTTGAGTGGCGGAACTCAATAGCCACGCTGATTACTAGAGCGAGGAAATTATAATAATATTTTAACATTTCCCCGAGGGGGAATCAAATTCACGACCTGTCGCAGTCGCACGCTTCTGTTCCTGCGCCACGACTGGCCTACATATTTGTATTTGTTGTACAAATAGGCAAAATATTCGATAAACGACAATTTGACCACGTTGTAGATTTATTTATATGAATTACGAATACATTTTATTACGCTCACCTTTTTATTTATTAACATTGTGTGCTAAGTTATGTCAAAGATAAATATCGTACGTTCGAAGCGAGACTCGCGCCTCGTCACGCAACAGCGTCGACGCTGTCGCCGTCTCCGATAAATCCCGACGCTCCACCAACTACCACGGCATCGTTAAACTTGATATTTATTAACCACAAGATTAGTCCCAACACTCGCTATATATTTGCGGTGACTTGTTGCCGCTACGTGGATGGTGGTTTCGTAAGTAAAGCGGGAAACGCAAGGTTCACTTTACGGTTGTGTTCGTTCCGATGTTTCTACTGTCTATCTTATCTCGGATCGTGTGCATTAGTAGCGCGGATTCCAAATAAACATTTCGAAGGCGAATACACTTTTGAACGGCACGAACCGACTGAATCGTTTCTTTAAATCATTTATTTTAAGCATATACGCGCTAAATTTGATTTTAATGTTTAAATTAACCCCTTTTTTTATAAACCCGTTCGCGCGCCCTATAAACTCAATACAGTGAACCTTAGAGTGCCAAGTCCCGATAGAGATGCTCAATTAACATTTAGTGTTCGAGTGTGATAATCGCATGGCAATTGTTGGGGGCGGCCAGTGAGTGGCGCGGCGGCGCGCGTCTGTACGGCGTACGCTATCGATCCCGGCGTGGGGTGCCGTGCCCGCGCCACCCGCGCCGCCACACCGCCCGCCCCACCACCACCGACCACCACCGACCTTGAACCCGCACCAGCCTAATAACTGCACGTTGCACCTCGCATTATTTATATATTTACATATTATATGCTGCATCTATCTATCAACATGTTCAAATATACTCGAACATAAACATCAACTTAGTTCACGCTGTTTGCGTGTAGTCGGTAGTATCGCGCCGCATTGTTATTCAAATTAATCTAGTTTACTGTAACTTTAAGAAATTGCTGTTTAACGTCTTGTTTTATAATGTACTCTTTATTTGTAGTGTAGTTTATGTTAAAATATATGATTCAAAGTAGCTAGCTATCTTTATAAATTCATATATGAACAACCGCGTACAGGGGTGGTATTTAGTCTTTAAAGACTATCTTACGTTCTTAATGTGTTACGTACTACGTCGATTATGATCTATTAGTTAATGGCTGAACGCTCGACGGCCGATAGCGAAATCCTTGGAGAAGCTATATCGCGATGGCACCACGACCCCGGTCGTGACTCGCCCGGTATCGGCGGTATCGAGGAGCGGTACGCGGACCGTTCGCCGGCAACGACCTTGGAAGATACCACGAGAAGCGGAGTGCCGGCGCAATAATGATTGCAGTGCCCCTATGTGGAGTAACTGCGCTTCGTACTAGCGGTACCTGCGCGGCGGAGCGCGGCGGCGTGGAGAACGGTGCTCCACCACCACCACTTCAAAATTTTGTAGTTTACTGTTATTTTTCGAGTTCTATTTGTTTTTATTAAAATTATAAGTTTTATTACATAATTTTGGTCACAAGTGAATCATCCAGGCTGATTATTATTTATATTTAACCCATAACGAGTTTGTTTTATTACGTATTTGAGATTAATTTGTTGTTTATTGCTTGTATAAAGTATAAATTATTTATTTAGCTTGCGACTGCGCTATACGTCAGTAATGCCAACCACCAAATAACACATTCTGACGTGCCGTCGGAGATTTCTAATTAACTCATTTATTATGCTCATTTGCGGATACTGCCTTGTTACTTGACGCCCTTGAGTGCCTTACGAGACACTGTCGTTGAAGTTGCGCGTGAGATTGTAAACACTATATAAATTTTGCTTGAAACAAAATATAATGTAAAACATTTATAAATCAAAATTCTTTTCAAGTGGTTGTTCAATACTTTTAAGTATTACAAATTTTTATATTAACAGTACATAAAATAGCTTTGTCGTAGTGGATTAACATAAAAAATCTTTGTATTATGTTAAGGCGTATAATAATCGTCATATATGCCAGCATGCGCTAGATACTGGAAAAACTAGTTCAGTCGCGGCGCGAGATGGCGCGCGCACCTGGAGCACGAATGTCAAGGCTGCACGCTTGGAACCGCTCCAGCACGACGCGTGCGCGTCACAAAAAAATATACTAAACATATTCACTTTTTGTTCCTAAGGCTCGAAACACCTAAAAATTAACTATTTCGTATCTTTAAAAACCATTTCATCGTGGCTTAATAATGTAATTATCATCTCAAAGGAAAGCTAATAAATCACGTATTTAAAATGACATCTTTGTTTCCACTAACAACGCGCTCTGTTTGTTTGTTTGTTTGTTGTGTTCTATTACAATATTGTAAGGTAGATAATTCAATGTCAATTAAAACGTTGGCGCGCCGTCGTCGCATGTGTGTCGCGCGCGACAAACACAAGCACGTGCACGGCCCGCGTGACGTCACGGGGGAGCGCGGCGGGGCGGGGCGGGGGCGGGGCTGGGGGGCGCCGCTCGCGGTGATGGGCCGAGTTATCTGCGATCGCGAATGCGGCTACGGCTATTTCGGACGCATGTTGCCGATGCACAACAATGTGCATCTCTTTATCGCTTCCTCCTCCTCTGTTGTGAACGTTCAGTGTCATCTCGACCTTGCATTAGTTGCATTATGTACATACTAGTATATACTTATATTTACTATCGATATCTTCGGCGGTCACGGCTCACGAGGCCCCTATACGAGACTGTAATGGAGTCTCTGAATTTAGACACTGTAATCAAATCAATCTGATACCGAAAAAGGCTGCCGTCTGTAGGAATCGATTGTGGCAATGTCAAGGCAATAAATATTAAATATGCGCAAGCGCAATGAGACGTCGGTTGTGGCGGTTAACAGCATTTATATAAATTACTTTATGTAATAAACTGTATTTACAGCTTTCGAGAATACTTATTTAAATTTTATTTTTTATTTGCAGAAGGAGATCAAGGTTCTTGGGAGAGCGGGCTTTCCTACGAGTGTCGTTCGTTGCTGTTCAAGGCATTGCATAATTTGATCGAAAGGTAATTTGAAATTAATTTTTATTTATTTTCATCGATTGTAAATATAATCAATATTACATAAATAAAAATAAGGATATTTGAAATATATTTTTTTTATAAAAAGTATTCGGAACATCGTAGGATAAAAAGTTAAAAACTATAATATATATAATACAATTTTATTATGATTATGGATATAAAAATCTTTATTAGGTATATATGTAATAAAACGACTTTTAATTTATAGAGCTGTATTCGGTATCTCACCGAGAGAATCTGGCTTGTATAATGTGTATTAAACGTTGCAGTTGGTCGTATATAATTTGCGGCTTGTAAGGCTAGAACAAAACCAGCTCGAGCCACCGGTTTGCGGAGCGTTCTCTTTCTGTTCACTGCTTCACCTCTGTTGTTGTGTAATCACTGTTCACTACTCTTCAACGCTTTAGACGTTTGCGCTCGTAATTATATTCAACATTGTGAATGTTTTTATTGTACTGTGGTTCTTTAAATTTGCGCTTTAATTTGAGAAATATAATGCTGTTTGTATGATAATGGATCTCTAATCTTGTATTATTTATATAAAATATGTTTTTCATTTTTTTTCTGTACTATTAATACATTTAGCAGTGAATACATTGTTTTTAACGGTCAATTTGTCATTTAAAATTATTCGGCCATGAACAATGTTAAAGTGGGATTTAGTAGTCGTTCACCCAATGGTGTCACGGCGCTAGATTAGTCGAAGTCGTGCATTTCGCACAATGTGTGTTTTGCACCTGGTGCGCGGGCGCATCGGCCGACGTCATTGTTACGCGAAGGTCGTTGCATCTTGCGGCCACCGCTATCGCCCGCCCCGTATAGAGACATTTTGTTTTTATTAAAAATCGATATTGCTATAATATTATTCAATCATGTTGTTTTGTAATACGTGTTAAAACATAATAAAAATATATCATTTTTCGTTATAGCATCATAGTTTTTCTTTCACCTCTTAAAAGAGAGTCTCTAATACATTAATTCAATGAAAACGTGTCCTGTAGGCGAATGACCGCTATAATTTTATTATCGGTCGTCAAGTTTAATACACTTAACTCGATTTTCTACAAAACAACGCACATTGTAGCCACCTAGTCAATCAGTTGCGCACTAGGAGTAGGTACCTAGGATGATTGGAGCAGGCTCCTGCATCAGAGCGCCACCGCGCCACCGCCAGCCGCCAGCCCGACGAATCTCGTATGTGAACGAAATCCAGACGAGTCGTTGACCCCGACGGCGGCACGTCAAAGAAACAATGTCGCGACAATTTTACGATACGTGCTGTAATGTAATGAAGGGGCAAACGTTTCGACGGTTTTTTTTTCTTCTTCTTCTTCATTAAACTTTTTATTTTTATTGACTATAAATGTCGCCCGATCTCTCATCGCCAGCGCCGCCGTGCGACAGATAAAAAGGCTGACATTTTTTTTTCTACACTATTGTTAGTGGATATTTATTTATACGACGCGACGCGTTGCCATTATAAAAGGTTGTTAAAGAAAAATGTATTTTATAACGAGTTGTTAATTGGGCTTCATTACCAAATCTCTCTTTGATCGTCTCTTGTAAGGGGTATAAATTAATTATCATGTTTAGTGTTTTATGGCTAATCGCGAGCTGTGAGGATATGGTTTGAATTAAATTTATACGACGTTTTTATAATGTTTACTCTGTTGATGTTACTTATACGAGATCAATTTTCAATGTGTAGTTTATTTTTACTACTACTAGAAGACTGTAAACGCGATATGTTGTGGGTTCGATTCCGATATGAGGAAATGAAAAGTAAAATATTTTTCACTTCCTCACTTTGCCAACGAGACAAAGGGCTGGGATTATTTTTGCCTCTTAACACGCAACAGGATTCGGCGGAAAGTGAGGAACAGAGTGTCTTAACACTGTTCCCCCTACCTACCCCGCTATGAGCGGAATATAGTTTCTGGAATATAGATATAGATTCCGCCGAACTAAAAAATACTACTATTTGAATATTTATTTTTGACGATTAAATCATATATGATTCAAATTTTAAATACATACAACAATGTGGTTGATTTATATGAGAGAACAGTTCTCAGGCATATTAATAATATATCATTAAAATAGTTGAGCGTAAAGTAGTCTAACACAAGCTCACAGCGTTCCGCAATCTAATTGCGCGAGCATTCGGTCACAACTGCACAAAGAAATTCGTCACGGCAATTTGCATAGGTGTGTGTGCAATGACAGCTCGTGGTCGTAAGATTGGTGGTCTTACACTACTTTGAAGTAGGTAAATACTGCGTACGTAGTGTTGTAGACTGGAGAACTTGTATTCGTATTTGGTGGTATAGTTAATTTAACTAGATCTTGAATTTTTATTCTGATTGGACTTTTTTTTAAATGGTAAATTAGTTTTTTTTTTGCTTTTCACTGTATTTAGCATAAAGCAGGGTTGGCAGAGAGAACTTTAGGTTGCGACAGTTTGCGACTTGTTACGCCAGAGCAAAGAAATGAAAATAAAATATATTTAATTTCCTCGATTGGACATAATGCACTCAACCTGTCGCTTTTACAGTCAGTCACACGCTTGTGCCCTTACGCCACGACTGGCCTCAAAATTTATAAAATAGTAATGGTAACAATTCCGAAAACTTTATAAAATTTCGGTTGATATAGAACAAGTCAATATGACGTCATAAAAGCTAATTATTCAGAAACAAAGACAGCTCGCTACATTATTTGCAATTATAATTGTAATTTTACGAACGTGTAAAATATAATGGAGTTTTTGTACTCGCTAATAATTAAGAAACATAATTTTGTAATGTTTTCGCATTATTTACATTTTATTAATTAGCATATTAATCTTATCTTCAGATGCCTGTTATCTCGAGATTTCGTAAGACTCGGCAAGTGGTTTGTTCAACCCTACGATGGCGACGAGGAGGACGTTGGCAAAAGGTGATATATTTCTTAGTGATTCATATTTTTTATGTATGTGTATAAATATAGTACATATATAATTTATAAAATGAAGGAAGCATATATTTGAGGCAGCTATTTTTGATTGGTTGACTCAAATGAATAATTGCACTAGCGCGCTTCCAATAGCATAGTGAAGAACTCTGTGTTTCACTCGTTAAGACATCAGAGTGGAACTTCGTTCCTCTTCACACATACATACAATATTGAGAACAGAATTATAATAAAATATTTTTTTTATTCATATTACCATTGTTGTTTTAGTCATTGCTTTTTTTTAATTTGTTTACAATTATGTCAATATAAATAAATATAAAAGAGTGGGCGTCTTACTAAAATATATCAAAATAAAATGTGTAGATAATTGAAGTAATGAGCATATAATTTGTCCAAATAGAGATGTAAACTAAAAATATAAGCATTGAGGTCAACAATGATATGTTACTGCATTTGGTTCACGTACGGCGTCGGCAGTAACTAACTAGCTTCACAAAATACCTAGCGGCGACGCATAATTGCGTTTAATTATGCGTCGACAACAAAATCCAGTTCTACAGTGTTACGTGATTTTATACTGCTTGCTGGGAAGATGCTATTATAATATTTCTCGTGTTTGTACATTCTTTCTCAATTGTATTGGTTGATGATTTTTATATTGTCTAGTACTATGTAAGATTTTTTGTTTGCTTAGGTGGGAAATCGTTTTTATGAGTATTAGCTACTTTAAATTTGATCCTATTTTACCTAAGGGTGTGGTTTTAAGTTTCATGAACTTATTTTTGATGAGAGTATTTACATGAAATAGTAAATGATAACTTAAATGAACCGTTCCAGCCCGTGGCACCTGTCGTTCTCGTTCGCGTTCTTCCTGCACGGCGAGAGCACGGTGTGCGCGTCGGTGGACGTGCGCCAGCACCCGCCCGTGCGCACGCTCACCGCCAAGCGCCTCGCCCGCCTGCGCGCGCCGCCCGACCGCCGCGGGGACAACAAGGGTGAGTATTTGATTCATTACCATTGGGTCACTCCGTTCCACGCGCCGCCCAATTTTTGATCTCATATGAGTACGTGAATTTATCTGATAACTGCTGTAACAATAGTACGTTCCTAATAGAATATAGATTAGTATGATAAAATGTATAGAATAACACTTACTTTTGACTATAGCATAACGTTACGACCAACATTAATTTCGATAACCACAAACTAATTAAACATTCACTCACTGCTCAAGAAATTTCCAACATGTGTGTATATTTATTATATGGACGAAATTAGATAACCTTATGAGACTAATATCATAAATAAATTAGAAATATTTCCTATTTATATTATATATGTATGTATTTTCTTTTCAATAACAAAAGAAACCATAACATTGTAGCAATGGTTTATTCATAACAAATGTCAACTACTACGTCATACAAATGCCATACATACTACAAACATTTATTATAACAATATTTATTATACTTCGTAGTTATATTTTTATTATATACAATGCATGTCTTGTTTTCCTTTTGTTAATATTAAAATTTAATCAAGTTAATTTTAGGAATTATGTTGACAGAATTATCTTTTTATGGTATTTATGGAATATTTAATATGTTGTGTGTGTTAAATTGAAAATTTGTAAAGCTTTGCTCTTTAATGGATAAACCACTTTGGTATTATTTTTAAAGTGATATTCCACTACATGTGGTATTCCACTACACTACTAGTAATATAGTAGTGTAGTGGAATACCACATTTATCAAAGAAAAATACTTTTTTTAAAAACGTAAAAATTTGAACCGGCCTTTTGGACAAAAATCGTATAAGAATTTCGACGTACCTTGATGACAACGTGTTAGTGTTCAGAGCGCTTGGACGGATTCAAATCCCGCTACGTTAAAATTTTCATGTTTCTAAAAAGTATCACTCTGATATTGTTTATAAAAATATATACATATATCATGTTGTGAATATTTTAAAAGGAATCACGAATTCCATACACAGTACATGAATTATGTAAAAAAGATTCAGTACCCTGTCTCATTTTCCTTAGCGGTAGAATTTATTAATTCAGTAAATTATATGATTATAAATAAATTTCTTATCTATTGCTGAGAATTAAAATTTGTGTACAGTTAAATCTTTTTTCTTGTTTAAATGATATTTGGATTTATTATTGTGATATAAGTAATGCATTATATAAAGATAAGCAATAATAGTTAAGGGAGTAAACACAAAGCAGTCACTACTGTCTGATATAACACACGCGCAGGTCGTCGTGAATGACCACACCTTAAATGTCGATGAATACTTTAAACCTCACCTTATATAATATTTTCGTCAATTATATCTCCGCTTGTTTGTTTTTTGTAACAACTAAGTTAAGGAGTTTATTTAATATTTATTTGTCTCCGATTTTCAGTCGTAATTAGTGACATTATGTAGTGAATTGCAGAACGCAAAGCTTTGTCTCTTATGTCAGCTATCAGTCATTTCAATAAACCGTTTAATAATTCATGTAGACCAGTCGGCTGATCTTCATGATTCAGTTATTCTATTGGTATGACTCCATAGATTGATGGTTTAACCCTTGATATTTTGTAGTTACATGTTGTGATTCATACAATTGTTCAACTTGATGACTGTTTCATGGTTACGATTAGTTTCTACTGACAACATGGTCAATTGTGTATTATTATGAAATATATATATAATCTATAATCATAATCACTAATTCTGAAAAGTATTCATTTAAGTGACTTTGTAAAACATTTAGAATACACAGCCACTTAAATGAATAATAGTTATTGAAATTGGTGACTGGTGCAGTTCATATTTAATATACCAGTTAAAAAAAAAAGAAAGCAATGGTATTTTATTTAAATACAGTATTAATTGATTATATAAATGTAGAAATGCTTGAAGAGCATTAAATTCAATTATAGAAATCAAAAGTGATAAATTGAATATATGATAGGGAAAAAATAAAAAAGATGGGCGGGCTCAATGGCGACAAGATGTTTTGAATGTTAATATTGCTTCGTGCTTATATACATGAATATATGCTACATGAATATATTTTAACCTTTGTTTTTTTTAGTTATCCTAGCCCCCTTTGGTCTGGAGGGCCGCGTGACGGGGCGCGAGTGGCGCGACACCGACGCGGCCACCGCGCGCCTGCTCGACGCCTGGCGTCTGTTGTACCCGCTGGAGCAGGGATGTGGAGCTGTAGAGGTAACTTAAATACTGTCGCTACTTGTTTGCAGCCGCTGTGAAGTATATGGAAGTTTATAGTTGAGTTAACTATGTTTGGTTGGTTGATTCACATTAATAACGTTAGTTTAGTACTTCCAAGAGTAATATGAAGATCTCTGTGTTGCACTTGTTAAGACATCAGAGTGAGACTTCGTTCCCCTTCGTACATATATTACAGCATTTTAAATTATTTATGAAAAATATAAGAACTTTCTTTTTAATATCTTATACGTATTTGTGAAAATGTAAATATTTATTAATTTCATAATTGACATTCCTTATAAGGCAATGGTTAATGTTTTTAAAGTGAGTAATAAACTTTAAAAACATTAACCATTGCCCTATAACTTCATGTGCGTGTCAAATATAACTGTATTTGTGTGCGTGTGCAGGTGGAGTGCGGCGGCGTGCGCATGCGCTACCCGGTGCCGTACGTGCTGGTGACGGAGATGGAGGCGCCGCGCGCGCCCGCGCCGCCCGCCGCGCGCCTCGCCGCGCGCTCGCTGTCCGCGCTCGCCACGCCCGCCCCGCACCAGGTACCACATACCAATAAAAATACAAACTTGAATCGATTGACTTGTTAATTACATATTTTACTTTTAATGTCATAGGAAGTGGGAAACAAAGCTTTTTTCAATACATAAAAAGTTTTGAGTTAACTTCCAATATTAATAGAAATTTTAAATGTCACTTGATATAAGAATTTCATTTGTGAACATTTCTAGCTTGTAAAAGTAAATTTCTTACAATTGAGAAAAAAAACATTTAAATTGTATCGTCTTGTCTTCTAAACTTAACTTAAACTTTTAACTTCATAACAATTTCAGACGGCGGAACTCTGCTACTCGGAATGTTCGGGCGATGTCAACGATGACTTCTTAGACCCCACCAGGAAGACACCATGCGTTTGTGCCAAGTGAGTCACTCCACTCTCTTTTTGCCTTCGCTCTATGCTAGATATAGTATATAGTGTTGCCCCTCTTGGAAAACTTATGAGGAATATGCATTATGAACAAAAATTACGCACATAGCAAGGTGGGAACATAAGCAACCTGTGAACCTAGTGTTACGACACTCCATTCCTAATAAGACACTTCCGTTGCCTGCTTTCTGCCAAATAATGAATTCTACACGAAATAGCTTTTTTTTGTTTAATATTCAAGGTTAATTGCATCCAAATTTAGATATTGCAAATTTGTTGAAGTATAATGACACAAATTAATTTCTAGGTATATTTATTTTTATAAATTTACAGTTGTGATTCTTATCTAAATATTTAAATAAAAATAAAATAATTATTGTATAATTTAGATGCAGAGTTTTATACAATTAACATAGTCTTACAAGTAATATAATGCATATTTCTCACTTTCAAGTAAATATGATATGACTTATATATTATGTATGCAGTAGTTAATTGCAATAGACGTAGATGTTCGAACATTTTATATCTCTTTACTATAATCTATGTAGTATACGCTTGTCATGCAAATTCTTACTTCGCCTCGTCGATAACATTGAAAAACAGACTTTATTCAAAAAGTATAAAGTTCAAAATGGTATAAAATGTTGTCGACGATTTTCCTCTTAAGACAAAGAGAGCGTACGGGTTTAGATTTGTAGATAGGTAGATGTTATATATGTGAATGTTTTATATACTATGTATAGATTGACTACTTTATTATATTACATATTGTATTGATATTGTATTCTAGTCTTTAGAGGTTACAAGCTTAACTTTTTATGGATTAATGACAAGTGTCCGTTGAAACACTTACAAATAGCATGGCTGAGATGTTGATGTACTTTAATTTTTATTAACAAACAAAAATATTAACTCACTCTTTAATGCTCTATTTGTGATATAGAGTGGGTTTGATGCCTGTTACCATGTAATGATAATTGTGTTTTTTGTTTGTTTAACAAGATTTCCGTTTTCAAAATCGTTGTTTGGTGTGTATTAACATCTCAGTCAAAGTATTCGATGCGTACAGGCTTCTGTCACACTCAAGACGTCCGTAACTACTCATGTTTTTATATCGCTTCTGTAGAGGTTGGGTTATTGCAGTTTCTCTATCCGGTACTGCCATTATATTATTGACATGAATATAAAATAAACGTAATTTTTGCTTTGATTTCATTTGTATTGTAGTTTACATATATTCTCTTTTTTTTGCATGAAAATTATGATTTCTTTATTTATATTGTAGATTGCATTTATTATTTATTCCTTTTTTATTTGTCTATAAAAATCTTATAAGTATCTATTTTATTCAACTTTTTTTTTATTTCTTTTAGCATGTTATAAGTATGTTCAAGATTAAATTATGATTTGGCATATGTTACAATGTAGTATGATTATAATTTGTCTGAAAGTAAAGCATAAATTACGTTTGCGGAGATCTACGGCATGTAGAGTAGGGGGTAGCGGGGTAGTGCGGGGTAGTGCGGGGTAGCGCGAGTGTGACAGGCGGCGCGGGCGCACACTAGCCTTGTGTGTGTGCAGGTGGCGGCGCCGCCGCGCCCCGCGCCCGCGCCCGCCGCCCTTCCACCGCCGCGCGCACCACCACCACCGCCGCCGCGACCACCACCGACACGCGTGAGTATACCACTACCGCCACCGTCACCACCGCCACCATCACCGCCACCACGCTACGCGCCAGACGTGACCATACGAGTATTGCGCGAGAAGGTAAGTATTGCTTCTCAAAACGGCGATAACACCACACTGCTAGTGTATTATAGAGGCGTGTAGGTCCCTAGCTTATACGTCTACGCTTATACGACCTAACTTAATGCACTATGAGTAGTGTGGTGTATTTTTTTTAAATTGGCGTCTCATACTGCAGCACGTGGACTCACACCAGATTGGTGACATAGTCCTAAATATTTAAATCGACAAGCGAAGGTCAGTGGTCACAATTATGACGAAGCATAATAAAATTTCTCTAGCTATAGCTGTCCTATTATTGAATGCCCAACTAACAAGTCGAAACTAACACAAATAATGCAATGCTATCTGCATGCCCGCCTCTTTCCGCCTCGTAGACGCATGCGCGATTAGTATGTTATTTAATGATATATTGCATGCTTTGTGTTAAACAAATGAAACTTATACTTGTTTTGTTCAATAGGAATAATTTAATTATAAATATATTATGGTGAACATTATAACGAGTCTCGTTAATATCATTCATATTTACATTTATACTGAATACTAAACATTACATTATTCATTTCAGATTCTTATTTTTTGTACAGACCTGTATAACATAAAAAAAATATAGCTTATTTATTTAACATTTTGGTGTTAATTATTTTGTAAAATAAATTTACAAGTAAGTACCGTTTGTGTAAATATAACATATGTACTAAACGAATTTTAAATATTAATTATCTGTACTTAGTTGGTTATTAATAGTGACGACGACATATCACGATGCAAAATTCCATTCATACGTCACAGTAACATCTACCTCATCTCTAAACTGATCGCTCCATCACCTCATTGTTCAAAAGCTGATTCATTAATTATTTACATTGAAATATTGTTATTGGGCATTTTTGAAAGACTTAAGTCAATTGTTAAGTGGATCTCATGACAATAAATACATTTAAATGTTAATTGAAAACTATTATCATACTTTATAATAAATTCTTATGAGATCCAATTATCCATCGACTTGAGCCTTATGTAACGGACCGATGAAACGAAAATAATTAATTTCTTCAAGTAGGAACTGAATTAACCACCGAGCGTCATCGCATATATAATTTTAAAAAGATAAGAACCCATCTTCTTATTTAACAATAATGCTCAATCTCCATATGTATTAAAAATAATAAAATATATATATATATATAAATGAGTTTGATAAGATTAATAAAGTGGTGTGTGTGTGTCGCAGGGCGGGCTGCGCGGCGGGCGGCGCGTGCTCGCCGGGCAGCTGCGGCGGCGCGTCGCCGGCCGGCGCGCCCTCGCCGCACCACGCCGCGCTCGCCAGCCTCGCGGCGCATCAGGTGAGCTAGGATAAAGATTATTCATTTAATTATGAAACTGGAATATTATATAAATTAACGTATTTATTTCTCTTGCCTAAGTGTGGAATAACACTTTAAAAATGTCAAAAATAATTATTTATAGTTATTTGTTACCTGCAACTTAAATGCGTGGATTTTAAAAGAAAATTTTTAGGTCTTTTTCTTGCCTACATCCCTTGTCTATTAGTCGATAACGAAAGTATTTTAATATTATACAATGTGTATACATGTCGTATGAAACATTGCAGGTGAGCAACGTGCCGACGACGCTGCACACGCCGGCGCCCACGCCCGACCCGCTGGCGCCGCCCACGCCCGCGCCGCCCTCCGCGCCGCCCAACAAGCTCTTTGCTCAGGTACATATGTCTACATTCATTTTTAACCTTAACTATTTTTATCATAAGCTAACAGTATTTTTTACTACTGTCAACAGAAAAAAAATACAATTTAAAACTTATGTACAGAGTCCTGACTGACTTCCTCTGCCTACCTTCTCTAGTTTGTACTCTACTCTACGGTGTCAAGTGTAATATAAAACTATATTTTTTATGTCACACAGGGCGAGTCGCCCAGCGGTGGCGGTGCGGGGGCGGGGTCCCCGAGTGCGGCGCCCCCACCGGAGCTTCTGCGGCGTCCAACGCTGCCGGCTGCCGAGAAGCGCCTTGACCCGCTCGAGGACGAGCACGAGCTGCATATGCTGTATGACTACACCACTGTTTATGCTTGGTGAGTGACATATATGTTCATATATATTATATTATATGTATAAATAAATTAAAGTTCTAAAATTTTATCTCAATGGATAAAAATTTATGGAATGTACGTTTTTATCTATTAAATATTAATTAATACCAATTGAATTTAGTTATTCATAGCTAGCTATTGTTTTATCAGGCCATTGTGGCATAGTAGGACTCCTTTTGACCGTAAACTAAATAATTTTGACAGTGAAATATTTTCATATTCGCTCTCTCTCATAGTCTCTAATAAGACTGAGAGTGGTGTCATGATGTTAGGACTTCTTTATAAGCGTGTAACAGCTTAAAGCTAAAAATTACATTATACTAATTGAAATTAAAAATATATATTTGTTATGAAACTATAAAAAATAATAATTAAAATTATAATAGATAGCAATAAACTAGATACTTTAACATGTAAATATATGAACAACATATTATGGCTTACTTATTATAACATTTGCATCATGATTATAAAGAAACAGAATAAGTGTAACTAATTGTACCACATTATCTTTCGACTTATGTATGTACATAATATATTAACCTACTAGTTATTAAGTTAGAGTATAAATAGATGAAAGTTTTTATTGCTCACTTGAAATGGAGTATCAGGATGGAAAAGGATACAGTACAGGAGCATGACAGTGTAGAGATTCCGTCAGTCTTTTACAGAAAGTCACTGCAGCCTAACGCAATACTGATGTGATCAAGTTTCTTAAGTCCAAAAATGAATGTAATATCTAGATTTTGCAGGCATTCAAGCATATTGAGCAATTGTTGTGATAAATCTATATAACAAGTGTCACCTTAGTCTAATATAGGCATCGAGAGTGCATTTACCAGTGATATTTTAAAAGAAGAATAAATAATAAAAGTAAATAAAAGTTACTTCCATCTTTTATCGTGCAGCAGCAGCAGTTTCTTGCAGCTCAGGTCAGAGATATGATTAGCTGTGGAGAGAGAGATGTCCACTTTGATACCTAGATTTTTGACAGTATTCATACATTCTAACTTATAATTGTCAAAGATAATGGGAAGAAGAGAAGGAAAGTTTTATTTAGACAATTGTTTAGGATTACCGAGATTACAAACTTGTAATCGTTTAGGTTCTACAGACAGACCAAATGAGTTGCTCAAGGTATTAAAGTTCAAGGGCGGAATCCAGACTGGAAGGCGGGCAGGATTTTGTTTAAAGATAAAAAAACATAACCCTTCCTTAGTCGGGAAAAAGATGAGAGTTGATTATGGACTATACGCTCTGACACTTTAGATTCCTATTTTTACTTAGTAAGATAATCTCAAATAATGTAATTTAATATCAAACTTTGAAATGTATATGTAATGTTCCAGTTACACATTTCTATTTTGTACTAGAATTCCTCTACTCTTTATGCGGCCGTATTATGTTACCTTGTCAGTAACTTTCCATGTGTTTAGTTAATATATTATCGTCATGCTATATATTATTGTCTGTGTTCAATTTCAAGGTTATTGACCTCATTCTTTAAAAGTTAAAGGATCATGTCATATGAAAATAAAAGAATATGAACCTGAAAATCCAAATATCATATAAATTTTTACAAAATAATTTTAGTGCCTGTAAATAATTATGCCATTTATTTCGTGCTAACACGTGGCAATAAGGTATTGTGATATTTACTTTATTTCAGGACACTTTAATTACTTTATAAAAATGTAGATTTTTACTTTAATTTGTTTATTTCATTTAGATCGATTATTTAGTAGTTCCATCAGTTACTTGCATTGTTTATTATTTATTCTTATTAAAATAATAGTTTGAAAGTAGTTATTTTTTTTTATTTCTGTAGCGAGTATACAACGGACACATGGAATCTGAGTATATGTTCGATGTGAATCGCAACCTCGCCATATTACACACCAATATGCGCATCAACGTTGTTTCAAGCTTACGATACTGAGTGGATATTGGTCACATCTTATTTATTTTTGTGTTTAGCTTAGTTTTTAGCGTAGTTGTTTTTGTTTGGCTTGGGTTTCGGTAGAGAAGTTTTACTTGAATCTGAGACAATTTTTTTTCTTTTCTACATTATTTTATTATTTTAGGGGTCGTCGCTCATCACATCGACTGGGTTCGATTCCCACTCTAGTACATGAATTATTTTCGTTTCTTGCCTTGGTAACAACACGAAAGCGAGGCGTTGCCATTCAAAACCTAATGTATGTGTGCACGCAATTAATACTAGGTTCCCTCTGGCTATCCTGCTGATATTCGGGATTCAGTATAAAGCTATAGAAACAGCATAATATTTTCTTATTCTTCATTTACATTTCCGGCTTTTTATCCATATTGATTTTCCCACCCAGGCTCGAGCACCCAGTGAAAAGGTTCAAGAGTTCAGAGGGAACTTTTCGCGAGGAGCTGGCTTTGGGCAGTACTGCGGGCACGGCGCCCGACCTGTATGCGGGACACGACCACACACGCCTGCCGGCAACACCTACTCGCGATCTGCCTTATATTAAGCATGAAAAGCTTGATCAGGTGAGTTTTTGAGTTTCATAGAGCTGTGGATTATAGGGCAGTGATTGTAGGTTCAATTCATTCTATTAAGTCATTTATAATTATAAAATTTTAATCCTTGTCATGTAAATTAATATATTAGGCCACCTAACTTGCTTACTTAACATAATAATCTTGTTTCTAAAGAAAAGTGTTACATAAATTGACAAGGTGGAATAATAAATTACCTAAATTCAAATATTTATTTTTATGAGACAATTATTTTTCATTACAGTCTGAAAATACTAAAGGTGAAAATATGTAGTATTAACAATTGATTGTAACTTGTTACAATATCATGATATCATGATCAATTCTTGCATTTTGTTTTTTATAATAAATATTTATATTTAACCAACAATCACTATTATTTTTAGGAGGATGTGAAAGACTACAAGAATTTATTCACTTCAGACGGTTTATGTCCGACTTTGAAGGATTTGGACCAAATATTTGACAATTCGGACGACGCTGCCAGCGGCGATGAGACGGTAAGACTTGTGAGTGTACCCTTCTTATTATCTTTCTATACTGTAATGCATGATTTTATATAAATATTTGTATACAATATGCTATTAATATGTATATTTTATTCCATTTTGTTACTATGAAAATGTTAGATACTAAAGTTTGATGCAATGCATCATCCAGCTGTAGCGGCTGATGTCGCTACAACATCAAGAATGATGCAAAACTAAACGAAAAGCTAAGAATAATTATAAGAATTCAGTTTATTTCACTGTTCTAATTTAAATAATATAAAGTATTAAACTTTATTATTTTTTAAGCGTTTAGATTTTTTGCTATTTATTCATATTTCTGTGTTGAATAAAACAATTTTTAATTATATTTTTCCATGTTCGACGATGACGTTCATGACATGTCTGACGTTGTTCTTGGTAATACCTTTATTGTCATTAGTAACAGTAGACTGTTGTTTGGCTGAATTAGTCCCTCCTAAGAAAGATGATAAAAACCTAATAAAAGTTTTGCAGTGGTCATGTATGATGTTTCCTCCTTTTTTCGTACACTGGGGTAGTGGACTATTTTGGTCAATGTAATTTGATAAATTGTGAACATATGTGTGTAATGTGTGCTCCAGTTGCAAGTACAAACGCCGCCGGACAGCAACAAGTCGATGGAGGAGACGCGGTGCGTGGGCGGGCGCTGCGTGCGCGCGGAGGAGCTCAGCAAGATGTTCCCCACGCCGCCCAGCATGGAGGCGCACGCGCAGCCCTCGCCCGGCTTCTCGCCGCCCGACACGCACCACCACCACGCGCTGCACGCGCACCCGCGCCTGCACGGCTCGCCGCCGCCCGACCCCATCGAGGACTGGTCGTACGTGTTCAAGCCGCCCACCATTTGCAAGTACGTGGGCTCGTCCAAGTACGCGCCGCTCAGCGCGCTGCCCAGCCAGGTGCTGCCGGCCGTGGCGCTGCCCGCCGCCGCCGTGTACCGCCCGCGCTGGCAGCGCGCCAAGGACGAGCGCGAGCGCGACGGACGCGACACGCCGCGGCGCGCGGACTCGGCCACGCCTGCGGGTTGGTACTTTACAGTTACTAACAATAAATATAACATGCAATACATAGGTTACAACAATTTCCTCGTGGTTTTCTAATTTATTAATGTAACAGTTTTATAAACTCCTATGTTTCCATCAAGAACGCACGGAGAGAACCACCGCATCGACGAACACGCCGCCCGGCGTGAAACGCTCGATATCGAGCACCGAGCGCGCCGCCGAGGCGCGGTCGCCGCGCCGCGCGGGCGCGCCCGCCGCGCACGCGCCCCCGTCCCCGCGCGCGCCCGCGCCCGCCTGCCCGCTGCTGCTCAACGTGCTGCTGGCCGACACCGTGCTCAACGTCTTCAGGGACCACAACTTCGACAGCTGCACGCTGTGCGTGTGCAACGCTGGCGCGAGGGTTTGTGTTTGTCATTAAACTGTTATTTTTTTTCATGACATGTCATAAAAAACTTTTTTTATGCTTTTCAAGGTATTATTTTGTTCCAATTTTTCTGTTAAGATTTATAGTGTTTTAACCACCATATTTGTTTCTTTTTTTCTAACTATATTCTACTATAATGATAAAATTTTGTATATATTAATATTATAATATTTTTTTCACTAAGTAATCGTCACTAGTACTCGTAAATAAACAACACTTACTAGCTTTTTAACTTAGAAAATTAGTAATAATGAACGTAATTTTTCTACAACAGATGGTAGGCAACATCCGAGGCGCAGACGCGGCGACGTACCTGCCCGGTGGCGACTGGGGAGGCTCCGCCGACGACGAGCCCTCGCACTGCTCCTGCGGGTTCAGCGCCATTGTAAACCGACGATTGGCACATCGGGCTGGCTTGTTTTATGAGGTACGAATTTTAATGAAAGAATGTTATGAGATGCTGTTAACACTACATCATAGTTATTTTTAATCTGTCAACTAGAGCGTTTTTATCTTCGGTGTTTGGCGTCTGTTCCGTATTACTGATATTTTATTTTCACAATAAATTATATCTCTTAGATTTACGAATACACAATGATAACACACTGCTAAACATTGATAACAGATATCCCTGTGAGCGTTATAAATAACGTCTTGTATCTATGATATGGCTATGATTTATTTTTTATTTTAAAATAGCTGATCAACCTTCCTTCTTTCCATATTAAATTTTTCATTTTATAACATTTTAAAATAATAAGCTTGTTTAAAATTTTTTAAATATGTTTAAAAAATATACTTTTTATAATATTATTTGTATATGTAGATATAAAAATCTTTTTGCGAAAATATCTGTATAACAAGTTTATCTAATACTAATACTAAAAGTTTCCCAATATTCCCAGGATGAAATGGAGATCACGGGTATAGCGGAGGAGCCGGGGGGGCGGTCCACGAGCACGAGCGGCACGGGCGCGCTCGGCGACGTGGCCGGCGTGGTGGTGGCGCAGTGCGCGGCGCCCGCCGGCGGCGCCGCGTCCGCGCTGGCCCGCGCCGCGCGCCGCGCCGCCGGCGCCGACGTGCCCGATCATTTGAGGCTTAATTTGTTAGAGTGAGTCGATTTGTTACGTAAAACTAAAGAGCGGAGTATCTTAATACTAATAAAATATTATTAAGTAATACTAAACATAAAATTTACCTAATGAAACAGGTACTCAGACGGCGGTGCGGCTGCAGCTCGGGCGTTAAGTGCTGCGGCAGGCGGCGTTGCAGCGCTACCCATACCCACAAACACGACGAACGGCGGCGCTGTGCACCGCTGGCCGTTTATTGGGGCACGGGCGCCGCGGTCATCACGCGATGTTGTTAGGTTTGTCATTGTTGTTAAACTACTGATTGATAACATAACTTATAATGCAAAGTACTTATTAGAAAATATAAATACACATAATGCTATTTACAATAAAAAAAAAACAAATGCATTATAAATAATTTTAACAAAATGTTCCTTATGACAGATTAATGCGACGCCTCCGACCTCTCCTCCAAGACGCCATACAGAAGCGCTGCTGCGGCGCGCGCATGTGGGACGGCGTGACGGGCCCGCTCACGTGGCGCCAGTTCCATCGCCTGGCCGGCCGCGGCAACGAGGACCTGTGCGAGCCGCAGCCGGTGCCGCCCCTGCTCGTGGGCCACGACCGGGACTGGATATCACTGTCGCCCTACGCCCTGAGACACTGGGAGAGGTTATCTCTGGAGCCGTATTCGTATGCGAGAGACGTCGCATACGTAGTGCTAACGGCCGATGGAGATTCACTATCGGAGCCCATCAAGACGTTCTTTAGGGAGCTGTCAGCGGCGTACGAAGCGTGCCGATTGGGTAGACATCAACCGATATCGAGGATAGCGCGGGATGGTATTGTTAGGACCACGCCTTCTGATAGTGATAGGTGAGGCTTGTTTCTTTTATGTTTATATTTTGTTTTTGGAACATCATAGTGTAGCGTCGGACTGGAAACACTACTTGTCCTTCGGAAAAATGTTTTTTTTTTATTTCTTTGGTATGTTTCCACGCAATATTTTGAAAATTGGGTGAAACGTGCAAATCGCAATGTCTCAACTACTGTTTTCTCTGTATACCATTTAGTATTCGGGTTACAGATAAACGTTACGGCGTGAAGATAAAACATTTTATGTTCATATTTTATATTATTAATAATATCTGTATTTTTTTAAATATTATCTTGTTGTTTAAGGATGTACAAATTCTTTATAACTGTTCCAGGGACGCAAATTACGAAGAATGGACAGGTGAAATACCACCGGGTAGATTAGGCGAGTATGTGAAAGCGTATGCGGAAACCTTGAGGTCCAATCTGGTGCCGCAGCTAGCTGCGCTGAACGTTGACCGGACATTATTTGAATGTAAGCTTAGTGTTTTAAATTATTTAAATGCAGCTTATTTTATTCTTGTTTATACTTTATTTTTACATTACTTATATAAAAAGACATGTACTGAAAGGAGGTCTCCGTCTATTTCTTCCAGACAACTTTTAAGGCGAAAAGAATTGGTCATAATTTTAAGTAGTTGGGTTGTGAACGTAGTTAAACAATATAAATAAAAACATATGTATAATTGTATTTAAATATATACAAAACAGTATGCTGATGTATGATATGATACATAGATGTAAACAATGTATTTTGATTGTTAATATATTTTTTCTTAGGAAGTTAATAATATTTTAAGTAATGTCAAAGTCATTAAAACACTTTCAGTAAATTTACAACATGATCTCCCTGGTATTCCTCCTTGTTTACCCAAAGTGTTTGGCTAAAGCATAACTGAGCTAAGATCATTCATCATCATTATTCTTATAAGTCTTTTAAAAATTGTTACAATTATAATGCCTTCCATTGCAGCAAACAACATGAACGCAATGCGTCCCCCCGCCGCCCCCGAGCGCCCGACCACGCCCAGCGGCACCGCCACCAGCACGCCCACGCCCTCCGAGCAGCACGACACTGACAACTCGTGGGAGGAGAACGAGGCCGGGGCGCCGGCGCTAGTGATATACGTAGTGGAGCCCCCGGCCTCACACGCGCACAGGCCGAGAGCGTTGGCAGCGCTATTGAGGCTGGCTGCGCAGGCGCATCGCCATTTGCACCATCATAATCCGCTTGTTAAGGTTTGTTAATTCGAATGCTTACAGCTTTTCCACATAGCAGGCTAAGAAGAGTTATCAGGGAAATGTAAAAAAATTAATAAGTGAAAGTAGGAGATGAAAATAAGTAGTGAAACCTGGTTTGTAGAAAACGTTATGTCGATGATACTAAAAAACGTAATATTAGGATTCTCCACATGGTGTGGACTGTGGAGAAACTTTGTTATTTATAATATTCAAACTAATTCTACAGATATTTTTATAGTAATAATTTTACAAATATTTAATTTATTCTAAAAACTGTATGCTATTATGACAACTATGTAAATCCATACTTATTGAATATGAATATTAAACATAACTATATGAATATTGTAAAACTGAGTAATTTGTTTGGTTGGACGCACTTTTCTCTGGATTTTTTCTCGTTCAAATTAAACAATATTTTGCTTTTTGGATAGTCCATTAATCGAGCAGGACTATATTGCATCATGTTAAAAGTTTCGATGTAACCTATTATACTAAGACTGTACCATGTGTCATACACAGCTATTAGATATTTCCCTTAGAAAACGTGGCAAAGTCGCATGTTAGTTGATAAAAAATCTTATAATCATTTGTAACAATGCATTTTATTATAATAATTAACTTATATATACACAGATAATATCTCTGGAAGGCGTATGCGAGACATGGGGTGCCAGCAGTACCGCCAGCAATGGTGGCGGAGCAGAAGTCCGCGCACTCGCCTTCAGCGTGTTTAGCGGCGCGCGGCGTTTACTTGCGCACTCGCCTGCTGGAAAATCATTGACAGGCTTTGGCACCGCGGCTGCCGCAAACCTGTTTATTAGTAACAAAGATGTATGTATATATTATAGGGTTGACATTGTTTAGTTTCTATTTGGCGTTTTGTATGAAAACTGTATTCCATTCATTTATAGCAATCTAATGCACCTTTTTGTTTATTGGGCAGCAGTTGTTATTAATTTCTTTAACATATTAAATTACAGCGCAGCATACGGCACTTGATACAATTTTTTGCTTATAAATAAAACTTTTACCAATTTCCATTCAGCTATAAAAAGTTATGATTTTAAATTTCTCATTAATATTTTATTTCACTCAGGTGCTTATTATACTTGTAACATTACTAGGAAAAGAACCGAGCACCATACAAGCTGTTTTCCCCCGCCTGGGTTCTTGCACCGCCTCGAGCACTCAAAGAGGTGGCGGAGACCTGGGGCACCGCTTGTGGAGACCAGAGCGCAGTGCTGTTCATCGCGTACTGTCTCAGCCACGACCAGCGGTGGCTGCTGGCCGCGGCCACAGACGCGCGCGGCGAGCTGTTGGACACGGCGGCTATTAATATACATGTGCCATCTAGGTGATTGAACTTATTGTTTATTTCTTGTCGTTAGTAGTAATAGTATGACAGAATAGGCAATCTATTTCACATACACTGCCCATTTTTTGGCACATTGTGTGGTGAGAAGAGGAACTCGTTGTTACCATAACAAAAAGTCCGAGAATATTCTGTATCACAATTTAAAAGAGTTGACAAAAAGACAGAAAGACATTTGTGTGTTAAAGGTTATTATCAAATTAATGATTATATAAATGATAACACGTCTTGGGAATGAAATGCTCACTCCAGTCTGTGAGTTTCTTGCACCGGTTCTTGTCGCGTTCTTAAGTGAACTGGTGGTAAATTATTTGATCCACAATCGTCGCGTTTTTAAAAAATGCATCTGGATATACAAATTGCTTGATAATTTTCCTAAATATTGAATTATTTTATAAGTTTACTTTTAATTTATAATTAACCTCAAAAATTTTCTTTTGACTATTAGCAAACAATTTTACTGGCCCTTTACTGGTTGCATTCATATTGTTCATATTTATTTTTATTTTTTTATTTTTATTTTATATGTAAGTTATTAATATGATTGGCAATCTAAGGCTTTTGTTAATACATTGCATTACATTTGAAATTTACATGTTATTTAATAGATCGAGGCGGAAGCGAGGCGGTCCGGCACGAAGGCTAGGCTTGACTAAACTCATGGACTTCACTCTAGGCGTTATGTCGCAGTCGGCGCAGCCCTGGCGACTCGTTGTAGGACGTGTAGGCAGGATAGGTCATGGGGAACTTAAAGGTAATTCGCATAATAGAAAAGGATATAGTGCCGTTGAACAATTACTTTTTCAATTTATATAGACAAAGGTATCCTTGCAAGTATTAATTATCTATTATTTACTTATCGGTAAGATATTGTCGAGTCTTTATTAGCTCAATTATTTTTTATATACTTTTGATATTTGATTATAGGTAATTATTTTTGAGTGGTATTTTTTGAATAAAATTTAGAAGTTTGATAATATTTATAATATACAATTATTTGTAATTTCTCAGGCTGGAGTTGGCTACTCTCCCGTCCGAACCTCAACCGAGCATCGAACATGTTACGTGAAATGTGCAGCAGTTGTTCCCTTCTCTATCCCACTGGAGCACCTTGCATTTTATCAGCGTGCCTGGTCTCCACTGAACCGGACTCGTGTTTACGACTCATGGCGGACAGGTTCACGCCGGACGAGAGGTTCTCACAAGCATCCATACAGTCACATTTACATACGCCCAGAGATGTAACGGCTACGCATATACTTGTGTTCCCCACTTCTGCTACTACACAGGTTGGTAGATTTAAATGTATTTGATGTTTAAGATAAAACAAAATATCAATACCTGTTACGTAATTTAACATAAACTGATGGAGTCCATGCAGAAGCATGTGATTCCCACTCCTACTCATTATAAAATTTTTACTAAGAATCATCCAATGCAAAAAATATTTTTTCATTTCATTTGCTCTGGTGTCGAGGCAAAGAGTTATGAGTTTCGTCACTCAACACGCAATGCCTTTAGAATTCGACGGATTAAGTACTTTACATAGTAGTTAATTATGTTCTTTCTAATTCTACTAATGCCTAATTGCAGTCAAACCAAATGCCATTCGATCCACCTAACGCAAACGGGGAAGAGAACGACATGCTACTAGGACTGGGTGACATCGGCATGGAGGAGGACATGGGCGAGGAGAACATGAACATGGACCTCCTCATGGGTGATATGTTCATGTGGCCCGCCAACAGCCCCAGGGCGTCGCCCCGTCGCCACGATGATGAAGCGAGCCGGGAAGGAAGCCCTGCTAGGAATGCCCATTTGACCGCTGCTGGCGCATATCAGCGGGATGATGATAATCAACCGGTGTGTATTAGATTTGTTAATTTTAGTTTTTTTTAATAAATGGATATAAAAAATGTACGTACGTAACATAAATTCGCATGCGTCACAGTTGTAGATTTGGTCACTATCGGATGACTAAACAAAAGGCGGCCTTGACTTTCACACCCAACACGCCATGTTTTGAACATTGGGCGGAGAGTGCAGAACAAAGTGTCTTGGCACTGTTCACTCTAATTTTCGTACTATATGCAAAATACATTATGATGTGACCTATGACATTGCAGGAGCAAGTAGGCACAGTGCTACAACAACCGCTCGCACTCGGCTACCTGGTGTCCACCGCGCCGCTGGGCGCCATGCCGGGCTGGTGGTGGGCGAGCTGCTGGCACCTGCGCGACGCGTGCCCCGCCTTCCTCAAGAACGCGCTGCACCTGCAGTGCGCGGTGGCTCCTCACGATGATTACACGTCGTTGACGCAGCGTAGAGATCATAATGTGCATCCGCTGGACTCTACTACCACCACTGATGTGCTCAGGTTGGTATATTTACATTGTACCTCGTTGAGTCGCGACCTTCCTGATGTTAGATGCAGATGGCTGCACTGATTTGAGTTCATCATTTCTATCTTGCTTTTCATTATTTTTCTCATATATATCATCGAATCTTAAATTTAAATTCATATTATCCCATTTTAGCTGAATCACTACTGATTAATATCACAATTTTCGAACTTTGAGCCTTAAGAATAAGCCTAATATAAAAAAATGACATTCATTTTACTATCAACATCACTTATCTAAATAGGTAATTCATAAATAAAAAATTCGTAATAACAATATTATTTTAAATACTATTATGTAACAAATATAGATTAAAAGTAAATAAAATAAAACAGCTTCACACTGTATTCCGCATACAGCAGGGTAGGCAGAGGGAACCTAGTGTTGAGACACTCCACTCCCCACTTTCTGCCGAATTTTTTAAGCATTGCGTGTTAGGTGGCAGAACTCAATTTCGCGCTTTGCCTAGACACTAGAGCGAAGAAATGGAAACATAAATTTAAATAAATATTTCATCGCCTCGAGTGGGGATCGAACCCACAACCATTTAATTTTACAGTATCACTTTGTCCCCAACGCGACGACTGGCTTCTGAATATAGATTACAACTGCAAATGTTAATACAATAATAAATAATATTAAATTTCATATTTTAGATACGTGTTAGAAGGCTACAACGCGCTGTCGTGGCTGGCGCTGGACGGTACCACTCACGACCGTCTCTCCTGCCTACCGCTACATGTTCAGGTGCTCATGCAGTTATACCACACTGCTGCAGCACTGGGATAGTGTTAGAAGACAGGTGTTGTTATCAGTGCAGTGAAGTGATAAGTGGTCCGCGGCGTGTGCGCCCAGTTGGGTTACCATTATAGTAATTAAATTATTTATTGGAGAGTTGTTGGGAAGTGTGTTGTTGGTATGTTATTGGATAATTATTGTTGTACTGTATTTGTGTTTATTGAGGATTTTGTTTTTAAATTTGATTTTTGATTGACTATTTATATTTATTTTTTTCTAAATTAATCGTGAAACATTTAATTTATTTTGGAGATATATTTTTTCTAAAATTTATCAATAAAATGTTATATAGATAATTTTACTTTTTTAATAATTTATTGTGATAATGAGTGTTACATTTATTACCAATAACAAATCCATGACACATCTTGCAGTTGTTAAAGTTAAATGAAGTCCATTAAATGAATTAAAAGTACAACATCTAATAGTAATAGTAGCAATACTGATATATTGTCTTAATCATGGCTACTTTTGTAGCTAATGTGAGACAAATACTATAAATTGTGAATTCTATAACACTAACATATATTTGTTTTGAGCAAATCTTCAACATTGTAGAATAAATAAATATGTGACACTTTACTGTGGATCTGGATTATGTTTGAAGTAAGTCTTATAAAAAAAGCATATAGAAATTTTAGAGGCGGTACTTAGGTAAATTAATTATATGGTACGGAATGTAAGTTGGCTTGAGTAGACAAGTTATTGTTGTCAGGGGCGGAGCTGGCTCAGGAGCAGTTGTTATAGTCAATGAGATGATTGAGTGGTGACTTGTTTGTTACTACTACTCTTTTTTATTATAAGAAGTTATGATAATTGCTTGAAAATGTATGTTAATCGGTTGGCAAATTTGTTTTATCAGAAACATGCTTCCTATAATAGAAAGGATTGATTTCCAGATCGGAAGTTACCACTACATGTATGAATATCGAATGTTATATTAAAACATTTAGAAAATTTATAAAAAAAAATATTATAATAAAAAAATAAGATAAGCCGGGGATGTATGAGTTAACTGAATGATGAGTGAATTCTTACAAAGGTCCAATTTGGGATACATGATGGTTTTTATTGCCATCTCTGAGTTTAGCAATGTAGGCATCTCATTTCTCATCTTTACTTAATTGTATAAGATTTCTTCCATTGTGGTCTTTCAAATGCATCATTCTTCCATGATCTCATGCTCCATTTTAAACCTCATTTTCTATAGAAAATATAAAATGGATTTTCCATTTTACAGTAGCAATTTTTGTGAGTATAGCCAGTTCAAAAAGAATATAGAAAATGTATTTTGTATCTACCATTTAATGTGTTTTGTTTAATCCTCTCCTATCAGATCAACATTTTTACAGATATTTTTTTTTACAGAGCTTGTAACTGTATTATATAATATATTAAACATTTAGTCATTTTTAATCAAAGTATGTTTAAAGAAGTGTTTTAATGAAAACTAACCTAGTTACTATCGTACTTGGTAATATAGTGCTAGAATTTTGGAATGATTTTAACTCTGCGGCCGCACTAGGCGGCCCCAAGGTAGCCTCCCTCCGCTCTCCCTCTGTCTGTCTTCTACTGTTATAATACTTACGATTAGTGTCACAAGTTACTTATTGCATATTACTATTGTTGTGGGTCGTGTCGTGTAGTATATGTGTTATTTTATTTATGTTGCAAGCCGGTATAACTTACCAAAGGTATTAGATGTTTGCGTAGTCATTTAGATATTTTTACCGCCCTTACTTCAGTAGTGTCTGTCTACGGAATTTACTTTTTATCACCTTACGTTTATCTTAACTCTTTCTATGATTGTAATTTTATATCTGTACAGATATTTCCTTTCGGATTGTGTCTCTTCTATTGTTCATTATGTGTATGTATTCAAATTAAATCATGTAGTTATATTAGAGGCAATTATACATTAGATCAATTTGAGCGCTCGTTTAGTGTGCTTCTATTTCTTGTGTACAGTTTTATATCCAGGGAACAAAAGCTCAACGTCGGTCGAAATAATCTCCATCGTTTGTTCAAATATTCGGTAAAATTAAATTAGTGCAAAATCGTTTGATATAATAATATTTTTAAGCAAACTCCAAAATGTTGCGATCGAGCGCGAATAAGGAGAGGGTATATTTGGTATTCTAAAACAGTTTTTCAGTAAAGTCGTTTTCTTATGATATTGAAACCTCCAATCGGAAATTAATTAGTGACACCAATAGTTTACGGATAGTTACATAGTATTAAAGAGAGCCCCCTAGGTCACATTCGAAATTAGCATTTGTACGATTAGGAGTCGTTTTGTAAAACTAAATGAAATCCGTTGCGGCTGCGGTCGAATCTCTTACAGTTCGGTAGATATATGAAAATTTTCTATTTTAATATAAACTAAACATAAGTCATAGAAAACGTGTCGTAAACATACTTAATAATATGTGTACATACATACGTAGGGTCGGCGTGTGATCTTCAAGTTTTCTTGGAGCGTCCACATATTCCATGGTTTGCCTTTTTTCATCTTCGTAGATGCATTCTGGGGGAAGTTCGTAAGCAGAACTAAATCCTGAGTTCTATATCGCTTATTACCTGATTAATTATAATTTCAAACTTACTTAATCCGTGACAGGATTCGTAGGTGTAGCTGGGGTACTATTTTGTGTGCTCTGAACCCTCTGAAAGCTACATCCCTTCTTTCCCCCCCCACTCTTTGAATATTTCTACTTATTACGTAGCAAATTTTGGAGGGTGTCAGTCGTATTGGTGTGCAGCCTCGTCTCAGCTACGTCTATGCGTACCTGTTCGTAGGCGATTGGTACAGACTCTGTATGATAGGGCTGATGCCGGATTACATAAATTATTTAATTGTAGCGCCGCCGTCGTGGTGGCACGGGCGGGCGCTGTTTAATTGAATTATGGCTAGTTGAATATGAAATGTTTTAAATGTGTTACAGCATTTGAGAATATTTAATGATGTTGTATATAGTTTATATTTTGTTTTGTGTAACGACATTTTGTATATAGTGGAGGAATGTGGTAGATTTGTATTACCGTTGATTATTTGCCCACTTTGCCGACGTGTAATGGTGCACGTTTTAAAGAAACCACTCGTAATATTTTGTACAGTTGTTTGTTAAGCGAGATTCGTAGTTGAATGAATTATTTTTAAGATTTCGTTTTTGATTCTTTTTTTTTGTTATTGTGAATTTGTCAATTTTTTTAGGGAATCGGGATCGTACTGTATATAGACCTCATCATTTTGTCATATATTAGTATGTAAGAGGACAAATCTGATGATTGATATGGAAATCAAATTTTCTAAATGGAGCAATCGTTAGAAATTCGTAAACAAAAGTTAGTGTAATACTTGATATTAATATAACTTTATAAATAACTGTGAAAATAGGTAATAATAATTATGAATAAAATATTACATATTTATTGCATCATTTTATTTAAAACCTTTTTAAATAACTTTTAGTTTACCAATAACACAAAGCTGTACTAATATCCATTTTGTTATTTTCATGATTTCACTTTATAATTTTTATTTGAATACAATTCGTCATATAAAAGAAAAATTTTCGTTTATATGGGGAAATGTAGGAAAGAACTTTATTTTTTTTTTGTTTATATGGCGAAACTTGAAACTAGATTTTCTTCTTTATGTGTATATTCAATATAAAATTAAGCATACTTTAAACACATACATAACAATGTCTGAAGAACTGAGCGGGCAGAAAGAGTTATAATTAACTCGCATTTTACTTAAGATAATCAAGAAAAATGCAGGAACTAAAAGGCACGGACAATCAAAGTCTGTGGCGCACAGCAATTTAAAAAAAATGTACATCAGTTTGTAAACACCTATAACGGTATAACCTGGGAAAGAGGCAAATACCGGCAAACTTTGTTAGTATTCTCATAAATTATCAGGTAACTAATTGAATTGAGAATTATTGAAGCCGTCGTGGCGCAGGGGCACAAAGGTGCGACTGTAACGTGACGGTTGAAGGTTCGATCGACATTCGAGTGTATGAGTCTGAAAAATTTGTCAGAAAGTGGGGATGGAGTGTTTTAACACAAGATTTCCTCTGTCTTCCCTGCTGGTAGCGGAACACAGCGTGAAAGTGGTTGATTTATTTTTTATTTTAACTAAATGAAGATAGAGTAATTAAATAATATATTTTTTGGAACTAAATAAGTTGTCCAACATAGTTTTTATAAAAAATAAATCAGCTTCACGCTGTATCCCGCACACAGCAGGGTAGGCAGAGGGAACCTAGTGTTAAGACACTCCACTCCCCACTTTCTGCCGATTCTGGAGGCATTGCGTGTTGAGTGGCAGAACTCAACGCCGCGCTTAGCCTCGACACCAGAGCGAAGAAATGGAAATATAAATTTAAGTAAATATTTCATCTCCTCGAGTGGGGATCGAACCCACAACCAGTCGGTTTTACAGTCACACTTCGTGCCACTGCGCCACGACTGGCCTCAACATAGTTTTTATATATAACTATAATATCTCAAGATACGCTAGTAATAGTATTAAAAGAAATATAATGATAGTAGTATTCGCATATACTACACGCTACACGAAAAGTGAGGAATGGAACTGCCTACCCTGCTATATGCAGGAAGCAGCATGAAACTAAAGGAAACTATTATAAGCGTTTATAAAAGAATATTCAGCTCACTTTATAGTTACAACGCTTCAAACGCGCAGCATAAAAAACAATTCGTCGATGTTATAAACTCTATGACAGTCTCTCTTATTCTATTTCTTTTTGTATTTTATTTATATTCTATATTTCTATATATTCTGTCATAGAGATGTCAGTTGTCATTTCTAATTGACATTGATGTCTTGTTAAGTTGCTTATTGTTATAAATAAATTATTCTATACAGTTTATTTCGTGTTTTTGTTTAGTTATTACAAAACAAAAACACATTCATTACATATTCAGTTAAATATAAAAATATTCTTTTGTAAATAAAATAACAATTGTGGACATTATTTTGTTTATATAGTTATTACTATTAAATCACCGTGACATTTCGAAGACGAATTACGAAAACTATGATTTAATTTATTGACGAAATCGACAGTAATAAATAAAGCTTAGTGGTGAAAGATGAAGATCAACGAAAAGAATTTGTGCGCTTTCGCCTCGTCAGCGACTCCAGTAGACCGTGAAGGATGGCTAGACATGAGAGGTGAAGTCGGCAAAAGCTACCAACGACGATGGTTTACACTTAAAGGGAACCTTCTTTTCTATTTTGAGAAAAAGGGGGACAAAGAACCAATTGGCGTTATTATATTAGAAGGATGTACTATTGGTAATAATCAAAACAGTTGAATATTTTGTGTATTGTTTATTTTAAAGTCTTTATTTAGATGTAATAATATATAAATTATATAATTTTAGAACTTACAGAAGAAGAAGCATATAGCTTTAAAATAGTATTTCACTGTGAAGGAGGTCGCACTTATTTCCTATGTACAAGCTCTCAATCCTCAATGGAGGCTTGGATGAAGGCTCTTGCATGTGGGAGCTATGATTATATGAAACTGATGGTAGCAGAACTACAGAGACAATTAGATGAAGCTCAGGGTAAAATATATTCATAAGATTATTATAATATTAGTTATTAATTTTTAAATAATTTTATAATTAATATGTATATGGCATATTATATATTTAATTAAATAAAATTTGCACCGAGACATTGTCCTTTTTTCCTTATTACAATGAATCCATAATGTTTCAAAGATTGTCTGGTAGAGATTGCTTATAGCAATAAGCCTTTGGAAGCATGATTTTACTTTTCTATATTTATATCAAAAATGCTAAATAATATTTTTAAATATTAAAAACTAAATAAATTAATTATCTTTGTCTTTCAGCTGAAGAAGCAGCGGAAGGAGCAGCTCCTGTCACAGTTACTCCAGCTGAAGAAGAACCAAAAGTTCCTCCGAGAGGTCAACGGCATAATCCATTCAACAAAGTTGTGGAAGGTGACAGTAAAGCTGTACCTGGGAGTAGACACCGTAAGTTTTTAAAACATTTTTAAAGTGTTATTCCACACTTAGTTTCCAACCGTAAGTTTATTTAAAATAACTTTTTTTTAAATTGGCACTTAGGATATCCAAAAAATATATTGACACACTATAGCCTATTAGAAGTTTATAATCTATGTATGTTCATAGAATTAAATTTGTCACTTCAGTTTATGATTACAATATAATTTTAATGTGTTTATTTAAGTACTTTGTCAAGATAACTTGTTATCTTTGTGTTGGAGTTTTTAGATAAATATATGATAAGACTTATGTACACAGGAAGTGATTTTAAGTTTTAACTTTAAACTAGGACAAGTGAAGCCAACAGCCCACTGTGTCTTCAACGGGATGGAAAATATTATAAATATAATCATTAAATATAATCAAAAAAAAGTATTTTTTCTTTAATAAGTATAAAAGAAAATTTATAAAAATATGTTATATTTTTTAGTTTATTTCTATATCATTTATTTCTATATTACAGACAAAGACAGCGTAAAGTCAAATGAAGTGCCTCGCAAGAAAGTACCCTTCAGGGACATTCATAAAGCCTATGGACGTAAAATCCTATCTGATAGAAGTGAATGGCGTGCAAAATTGCGTACCCGCGAAGAGGCAATCTCAAAACCACTGATACAATTTTAAATTTAATACAAAAAATATTGCTAGGTTCTTAATATTTGGACTTAACTTTTTTTATAGTTATAAACTGAAAATATATTGTTATTTATGTCATATTTGATTGAGACCGTCGTGGATCAGTCGCCCAGAGCATAAGTTATTTATTTTTTTTGCTCTGGTTGTTGTTTTGTCTTACAAAACAATACACAGTGTCTACAAAATTAGGTGAAAAGGGAAAAAGTCTTAGGTTTACCTGGTTTACATTTAGACGATATTTTTTATTATAATTTTAATATGACAGTCTGTATGTAACTGATAAGAGATAGAATACTCATTAAAAATTAAAATTAATCAGAAAATCAATTCTAAATGAATAATAATTTTATACAATTTATAAACCACTATTACAAAGTAAAGATTAAAAATATTTGAACAGTATTTTTTCGAAAACTATGTAGTTTTTAGTATTATTACGTAATAATTAATATTTCAAGTAGTTTAATTATTAATAACTTCACTTCACACTGCTTTAAGCTTTCACTTTTTTATCACTAGTCTATCTATATCGTCGACTTAGAGTGTCAACCTGCTATATCTATTTTTTGTTTACTTCATTATGTACATTTTTATAAGATTCGAAATAAAAATAATTACATAGTTGACCATTAATTTACTTCAAATAGGAGAGTTTACAAATTATTTTTTTGCGATTTTAAAAACTTTCTGATAATATATATATACTTCTGTTTCTTGTCTCTCCTGGGCCATGGTTTACCTCTAAGCCAACGATATTATATAATATAATATTTATTTTGTAAAGCATTACCATTGCATTATAATAGCAATTTATAAAATAGTTAGTATTATGAATATGAAACAAATTGTATGAAACAAGAAAAAGTTATTTGTTTCAATGTTTTTGCATAGATTGTTCATTTAAGAATTTCAATATATCAGAATGATTTAAATCTTGTTATTTTCAAATGTTTATAAAAAATCAAAATATGTTCTGTAAAGCTTCTTAGTTTTTATTTGTTTTTAAATGAAATTATTAAATTTAAAATGTTTTCTTGCCTATATTTATGAAGTGTATGTGTGTTGTATGGTGCTACTGCGATACTAGGTGGTAAATAAAACGACATAAATTTGTATTAAGTAGTTTATTTAAAAAATCTTTGTTATGTAACCAACACTTTACAACGTCAACTAAGTCAGAGGGAGATAAACTTTAGAATATTGGTGTAATAGCATCTAAAATATATTACAAATTAACTTTAAAATACACACAAAACTCGAAAAATCCCCAAAAAATATAGGATATGAGTGAAAATTTTAAATTTCTATATACACTATTACATAATAGTATAATAAATTTATATTTAAAGTAATTGTTATAGCTTCTATTACACCAACAGTCATCCGCGTCACAAGCAAGTGGAACCGCATGCAAAAGGCATATTTTTGTGAAAACTATACATAACGATGTGACGGAAGACGAATGCCCTGAAAACATGGTAACAACACAGTTTGGGTTATCATATCTAACTAAAAAATAATAATAAATCAAAGAAAACTTCGAATACTTGTCATATTGAAATATCCCATAAGAAATCTTTGAATTTATTTAATATAATAAGTAAAATATGATAAACCATTAAAAAGAAACAAGGTGACAAAAACAAAGTCAAACTTTATGTCCACACACATCCCACATTTTACGGGAAAAGAAAATAGAACTAGCGCTACATTTTCCGTTCCAAAACATAAAAACATGTTAATGTTACAAAAAAACAATAGAACTAAACACACACAGTTATAAAATCTTTCATAATAGTAAAATTTGTGAAAAATGTGAAAGCATGCCTTATAACCAACACAAATCTAAAATCTCCCGTCCGCATACAAACGTAAGTCTACTCGTAATCTAAATAAATCTCAAACAAAGACGCTAAAAACTAAATGAGGTACAAAAATGCACTATTTATTAAGACGATGTAAATATATCTATATATTTTTAGTGAATCTGTAAGTAGTTTATTTTTTTATAGTAAAAATGAGTAGCAAGTCAATTTTAGATCAAAAAAAGCAACAATTTTGATTTGATCATATTTCTTAACTTAGATGTTTTTATTGAAGCTGAAACTATTTTTTTTTATTTTTTTATTTAAGTATTTTTTAAATGGTTTCTTTATGTTTCAAGTGCATATCTGTACCTCCGAATGCATAACGCGAATGTCAAAAAAACACATAAATAAGAAATATTTGGTAACAAACTCCTTAAAGATAATAAAAAATGAAATAGATTAGACTGGTTATGAACGTGTGAGTATTTACACAATGGTACAAATTACAATTTTACATTATACATCACTAACACGATACTACTGATACAAGTCCAAGGGAACGCCTTTTTTTTAAACAAATATTTTACTCTATATTTCTTTTAGAAAAGCGGAATTTTGCTTTTAAAAGTGAATATTTTTTTCTTCTTACATTTTATCGTGAATACATCTAATATACTTTTTTATAGTTAGGTTATACAATATACACTCTACAGATAATTAATACTATGTCACAAAACAATGCAAACAAGTAATATACAGAAGTGGTGGGTGGGAGTTAAAAGTTCTGGCCACTTCACATAGAGGAAGAACATTTTTTGGTCTTAGTTAATAACTTAAAAATATATTAATACAATATATTAATTTTAATAAGAGCTCTCTAATACAGTACAGATATGATAATGTATGTTCATCACATCTGTCAAAATAAACCGCCATCTTAGCTTATACCTAACAGGTATTTAATTTAATGTTATATTAATATTTTATATATCCATTTGTAGATGGAAGCTAAGTGGCCAGGTGCCGGTGTGGTGGGAAGCTTGTGACCCGGTAAGTGCGGGACCCGCCATGCTTATATACCGACATGGCGGGTACTCGTAAAATACAATCAAATAGCGTCGTTATGTTTCAAATTGTTTTTTCCGTTCTGCGACGACGCTTGCAGGCACGCTGCTAGATTCCGTCTTTAGTTCTGTAATAAAGTATATTAAGGTTTAATAATGTTATTAAAAATCACCTTTACTTTAAATTGCTACAAGATTTTTTTATTGTTATAAAAAATTAAGCTCTATATAAATTGGGTACTCTTTTGATGGATATTTGTTAATCTTAAATATTTCATATTCTTTAAAAAATACGTATATACGTGTTATATGTTTATACGAACTATTCAGTTCAATTCGGAATATATTTAATAAATCCACCTAAACGCAGGTAATAGAACATTGTTGACGAACGTTGAATTAGTTTCCTTCAACATTTTTATCAATTATCATGTAAGTATATTTTCATACTTATTGTATAGATTTAGTACGTTTAACTTTAATACCTTGTATATTACCTGAATGGGAGACAACTGCTTTCTGGGAGTCTCCGTCTTCGAGAACTGCAGGCCGGATGCACGTGCTCGCTCCATCCCGCTCGACCTTGGGGATTTCCCCTAGAGAACAGCCCAAATATATAGTAAAATTAGCCCAAATATTTATATATGAAATATAAAATATCTCAAAATTGTATTATTTGTAATTGTTAGTGGTAGGTGTTCTTAGTATTTATAAGAATGACAGTATTAATTAATTTAGTTTTATAATACGGAAAAAGATAGAAAGTACTGTCTCCTCAAATAAAGATATATTTTTATATGCACGAATAATAATATATCTTTATTCACAAAATAAATAATGCACAAAATTGTAATTAGTGCCCTATAACATCAGTGAGGAAGAAGTTATACGTTTAAATAACACATGCAATACGTATTTACAAACACTCTCCAACCATTCCATTAAAGATGAACTAAAATATGAATGAAATAAAAACGATTCAATAATTATCTCTTAGATGAATGTTTTTAATATGTAAATTTTATCAATTCTTCCCACCATTCAGACGGTTTCTTGTCATCGTTTCATTTGGTTTGACGTCCGCTATTGGAGCTTATTTAAATTTAATGGCAGTATTCAATTTGGATATTAAATATATAGCCAATTTCTCGTTTTAAATAAGCACTTTTATATAATGTATGTATGAGTTTTTGATGGTTTAATGCGATTACCTGCCACGTTGCCCTGCCAGGCGGCGGCGAGGCGGCGCAGGTGGCGCCACAGCGGCGTCTCCCCATGCTGTTAATCCCACAGCCCACAACGGAAAGTTACTACTCGCTACTTATGTATGAGAATTGATCGCTTAAGCTGAGATTAGGATTTGTTAAATTTACTTCATTCTTTTAGTCTTTAGTTTACATTTGAAGCTTATTAATGAGTTTTATTTATTATCTATGTTGTTCATTTTTAGTTTTTTTAATAAACACTCTTGTTTAAAATTTAGAAAATTATTATGTAAACATATAATATAATTGTTAAGCAAAATAATTTTGTAAAATAAAAAAAAAGCCAATTAAAAATTAAAAATAGCAATACAAAAAATATAAATATTTATACAGCCAATTATAAAGCTAGGCACAAATCGGTTTTGTGCGATCAATACTCTTAATCGTGCAAAAACTACGTCTATGTGATTTTGGCATTCAAAAAAAATTGAAAAGAAGTACAGAGTAGAAATCTAAATACAGATTAAATAAAGAGTGCAGATAAAAGAAACCAAATATTTAAAAGAAAAATCCTTGTAAAATCCTTTACATTTAATAACAACAGCGTAATAGCATGCAAACCTTATTTAAGCCCAATAAAAGCGTATAAAATGCGTTCTACTAAGTTAGGTAGTAGTAGGTACATACCGGTGCCGTGTCTTCGATGAGTTGAGCAAGTGTGGACGCTTCAGAGTTCTTCATGTCGTTAGCTTCAGACATTATGTGAGCTCGGAGCTGCTTGTTCCTGTAATCGATTGTAGGATAATATTAGTATTGTATGCACAGATCATAATAAGAGAAAAGTCATTTTCTAATTTTGGCAATATAAATAAATTAAATAACTAACATAATAATCAAGATTGATTGCAATAATGAAACCATTACTCAGTACTAACAACATTTGATTTTTTCATCATCGGTGTATAGGATAATATAATTATGATTTTTTTTCCAACTTTAGAGACAAATTCTGGTTGCAAAATGTATTTCTAATGATAAAGGATTAGCATGTATATCAGTTTTACGTTCCCGTTCCCATTACCCAGTTTGACAGTTCTTAAGGCGCACATTTACAATTCTTGAGGCGTAACGTGTTGAGTGGCAAAACTCGACGCCGGGCTTGGCCTTGTTACCGAGAGAGAGCGAGATAATTATAATATTAAAAATTTCATCGAATCGAATCCAGAACCGACATAAAACAATAAATTTGATTATTAATGTTTACATTAATAATCAAGGATTTTCAAATATTCTATTATCTCACCTGGCATCCAATTGCATGATGTGATTGTGCGCGTGCGCAAGCTGTGCACTAGCCGCTGCGAGGCGCTCCTCCAGCGACGCCGACTCCACACACTTTACTGAATACTTCTCGGATAACGAGAGTATCTCACGCTTTATCTCTTCCATTTCTTGTCTGAAATCGCACGACGTCATACTATGAAATGGAGTAACAACCGTATACATTTAAAACATTTGCATAAAAGATTGCGCATGAGCAATTAGCTCCAAAGTGATAATAAATTGACATAAATACATGTATTTATACCAATTCCATGTGAGTTAATGTTAATTAGTAACGTTTTTGTAGGACGATTACTATATTATATTATATTTTAAGTGTACAAAAAAAAATAACTTTACGAGTATATTGTATTACTAAAGAAAATGTATTGTATATATTATTTCTATCTGTTAATAATTAAATGTTTCATAGTGATGTGTGATATTTAATGTACTATTTATTAATTCGACTCACTGGTGCCTCGAGCTGAGCTGTCCGAGCTCAGGGGTTCCCCTCGCCAGGAACTCAGTCTTGAACTTATCGACCTCGCGGCGCACCTCGCTCTCGTGCGCCTTCCGCATCGCGTCCAGCGCCGCCAGCGTCGCGCGCGTCTCCTCCGCCAGGGCCTGCTCCTTCTCTAGTCTGCACAGTAGACGTACATGTATAAAGCATGCTGTATAAGCATTAGTTTAATACCACATATATTTTATGGTTTACTACGATGAAGAGTAAAGAATGGATTAATAATCGTATGTGCTTTAAGTTTTTTGGCCCTACAAACCTAAGTTGATCTCGCTCGGCTCGGTGTTTGTCTTCCATCTCGCGCACGATTCGGCGATGCGAGCTTTCCATCGCCAGCAGCCCCTTCTCGCAGAGCGCCCGCAGCTGCTCGATCTCCTGCTGATAACGCGCGCGAAGGCTGTCACCGTGAGTGTCCGCCGCCACCGCGCTCTGCACACGGGATAGTGATGTTATAACCATTTATTTATATACAATTACCTTATTTAAAGTTTAATATTATGATTTGGAATGGTCATTAATATAAACTAACCTGGTACGCCGCACGTAGACTGTCCAACTGTGCCGAGTACTCGGAGTCGAGGGCGGCCAGTCTTCGCTGCAGCGTGCGCGTGCGCTCCCTCAGCGCGGCGCGCTCGCGCTCGTGCTGCGCCTGCAGCTGCGCGCGCGCACGCCGCGCCGCCGCCAGCGCCGCCGCCTGCTGCGCCAGCGCGCACTCGCCGCGCGCGCGCTCCGCCGACAGCCGCTCCAGCGCCTCCTGCAGGCGCGCGCACTGCGGGCACTGCAGCGCCTCCACGCGCCGCCGCAGCTCCTCCACGCGCCGCGCCACGCCGCCCCCGGCCTCCGCCCCGCCCTCCGCGCCCTCGCCCTCGCCGCCCGCCAGCCGCCGCTGCGCCGCCACCACGGCCGCCTCCAGGCGCTCGAGGCTCTCGCCGATCTTCATCGAGTCTTCACTGTTACCCGAACAGTCACTGGAGAAGAGCGCCCGGCACTCGGTCGAGAAGTGCCGGAACAGGTAGACGAACTCCGCCTCGAGCGTGGGGTCCGTCTCCAGCGAGGAGAGGGCGTCGTCGGCGCGGGGCGCGCGCGGCTCCGCGGCGCGGTACGTGCCCTCGAGCACGGACACGCGCGCGTCCACCAGCGCCTTCTGCGCCAGGACGTCGGCCAGCTGCTGCAGCAGCGCGCGGCTGCCGAGTCCGGCGGGCGCGGGGCCGTCCCGGGCGCGCGCGGGGCTGTCCCGGCAGCGCGCCGCGATGTCGCGCGCGGCCGCGTCCATCTCGCAGCGCAGGTGGTCGTGCGCCGCCTGCCACCACAGCTCCAGGTCGGCGCGCTGCTGCGCGGACAGCGTGAGCGTGGCGCGGCGCGCGGCGTCCAGGCGCTCCTCGCAGAGCTGCGCGGCCCGCGAGAGCGCGCGCGACACCTCGGCCTGCACGAGCTCGGCGCCCAGCGCGTCGCGCGCGGCCGCCCACGCCTCGCGCACGCGCGCCGCCTCCAGGCTGCACCTCTGCTGCTCGTGGTCGCTGTCGGTCGCCGCGTAGCTGAGGCTCTCGTTGGCGATGGCCGAACATAATTCCGCAAGTTTCTCTGATTTATATTTCTCCACGGCCTCCGCGACTTCTTTCTGTGACTCCTTTAGAGCTTCGAGGTCTGCGCTCTGGATGATGGCTTCCGATTTTAATTCGTCAGATTCTTGACTGTTCGTCATTACGTCGATTTTTCGCGACAATATTCGCGCCAAATAGTCGAGAGAACTTTTGGTGGCCGACATGGCTCGTCCACAGTCACCGTTTAATTTACACTTAAGATTATCGATTAATTGACTAGTTTCGATTATTTCAGACTTTATTAATCTAGCGAAGAATCTGCTTCCGTTGGAAGATTGTAAAGCCTCTTGTATCCTGCCTATAAGGACGGCTTCGTAGGCCAACTTTTCAGCTAGAATTTCTAAACTCTTTCTTTGAGTTAATTCTCCTGCTTCATAGAGGGCGGCTTTCTTTTTCGAAATCTCTAGAAGCTTAGTCCTTAAATGTTCTTCCAATTGCACAACCACTTGTGCAACGTAATCGTTGACTTCTTCAGTGGCTGCTTCTTCTACAGAGTTTGTTACACATTTGTCGAAACATTCTTGTAATCTTTTACTGACGTCCATCAAACACTTTTCCATAGACTTTATGCTATATTTTTTCTCAACGCTCGGCGAAGGTGAACGTCTCGATTTAGCCGCTCGCATCGCACTCAATTGATTTAAGCATTCACTTACTTTGCCTCTTGAATGAATGACAACATTTTCAAGGCTCTGTAATCTGTCTAGCAAATGTCTATGCGACGGAATGGCAATAGTTGAATTTTCTGAACTTTCAACACTTAATGGACTCTCGGATGACCTTGTTAAAGGACTTAGAGATTCACATGAATTTGTTAAATCTTTGCGGTTTTCTACAACAGAAGCGACTTTGGTTTCTAGAGAACTTAATCGGACTAACATCTTCATAGGCTCAGAACTTGTGGCACTGTCCAGTGATTTCCTTCTTAGTCTAGCAGCTATTCGTTTCATTCTCTTTTCATCTGTTACGCTGTCCGTCTTTGAAACTTTTTCTTTGGCTGGCGAAGCACTTTTAGAAGGAGAGTTAATTATGGGTACTGGTTCGCCAGTTTCCAACAAGGTTATCTTATTTTCTAATTCTGTAAGCTTTTCTTCAACTTCCTTACCTAACGTAAACGATTCCCTCCCTTTTAAAGACAGACTGCGACGTTTGTCTCGTGACTCTGTTTTTTGAATCTTATGTTTTAATGTTCTTACCTGTTTATCTGACGCCGTTAGTTTCTGAGTTAAGTCTAAAATGCGAGCTGCTAGTAACTCAATCTCGGACCTGCTACACTGATCTCGCAATTTCATTTCATTTCTTAATTTCATATTTGTAACTTCGAGTTCGTCATATACGTTATGTGACTCTCGAAGTTCTTTTTTCATAGCCTTAATTTCTTGAATAGCCATTAAGAATCTGCTTCTTAACTCAACATATTCTACGATCAGTCTGTTTTTCTCTAAAGACTCAATATTTAGATCTTGGTTAATATTGCTAAGATCACTAAGTGATCCGATACTCTTTCTCTTCTCTCTAGTTGGTGATTCGGCCACAATTTTCCCTTCAAGTTCTCTAATTCTTGAATATAATTTTTCATTTTCTTTAATACTCTTTAAAAGCCTTTCATTTAACTCATTCAGTTCTTTCTGGAGTTGTTTTGTATTTTCCTGTGCTGTTGCCAATTGTCGTGTTAAGAGTTCACAGTGATCAGTGGATTCTTTTAAAACATTTTGAGTTTCTGTAAGTTTGGTTTCCCACATACTTTTATCTTGATTGTAAAGTTGTTTTATGGCATCCAAATTCTCTGCTTCTTTAGTTCTAATTGATAGTTCTTCTTCCTTCTTTTGCAAAGAAATTACTAACTCTTCCATTTTCTTTTCTCTTTGCGCTGCTTCTGCTTTTAATTTACGTAACCTTGCTAACTCGGACTCAGCTGTGTTAACGTCATTAAATGCTAGTTTAAGTTGTTTTCGTAAATCCTCGATTTCAATCGACTGTTTATCTATTGTGGAAATATAACTGCGTTTTCTGGGTTCGTTTGGTTTTTCATTTTCGTCAACTTCATCTATTGTATTTTCTTTGGTTGCATCTACTTCATCTTTCTCATTTTTCGGATCGGTTTTCGATTGTGTTTGTGTGTAGCCTCTCGCACGGACTTTTTCTTTAACTTTCGAAATAGGCGTTCGATTAAGAATGGGAGATGGTGGTGGTTGGGATACAACATCTCCCCAATCTGCGCTGTCTCGTCTTCCACCCTCAGATGCTGTTCTATATTCTTCATCTGATGAAAATGGACCTGATTTGGTAGTATTTGGAGTAATAGGTGTAATTGGTGATGTAGACGATTCAGACGTTTGGTCAACTACATCTTCTCGTAATATAAGTGATAGTGGGCCTGCGTCATGTAAGCCAGCGGTTCTCTTCATAGCAGATACCCAATTCGCTCTAATCCCTGCCGTGACTGCCGAGAGCACTATATGTTTGCCGTCCCATGTCTGTAAATAATAAAATACATTAATCATTTTATATTTTCCTATAGCTTAAATGTTATATATATGTATATATATACATACATATATGATAAAAAGAACATCTACCTCAGTTTCAAAAGCATATCCATGTGTAGAGGCAGATGTCGGCAGTTCGATGACCTTTTTAATACCGCTTAGGTCAATAACACCATCCATAAGGCCCCTATTTTCAGCATGAGGGTCCCTAAAGTAGAGTAAAGCAGCTCCTCGTAGGACAAACCAATGTCGTGACCATCCTCCAGGCCCCCGCCTCTGAAGCCACCCAGCACGAGCATGCAGAAGTCTTTCTGCAGGCAATTCCACTCGTCCTCCTTCAGTATTTTCTACGGTTTCCACAACGTCTGTTGGCTCACTTCCTTCTGATGCGGAACTTGTTATACCTTCCTCTGGAGGCGGCCCACCGTCTGGTGAACCTCGCGCCTGTAATTTAACTGTGCTTTAGTTTTTGAAAATAATTAGTAATGAAATGTAGTTGTTATATAAAAATAGAAATGGAGGTCTAATTGATCTTAATTAAGACGGGATTCTTTAAATGGTGACATGTTTTCAACCTTGAATACCCAAGTAAATCGCAACCTACTTATTTTATATGGAAGTTTTGAATGTATTACTATAATAGGAATTGGATGTGCTTTATAGCAATGGTATTGAAAATACTACGACAGGTTTGTGAGCCATTAATAGTAAAAAGAATAATTTTAGAAATCCTTCTATAGTTTCAGTTTAAATAACGTTGCTCTGTAAAAAAACCATTTTTTATATTGAATTTATAATAAGGGAACATAAAGCAAAACAGAAACTAAAAAACTTTGTAAGAGTTGATAATTTTTATTTCATAACAAAGTTTTATTATTAAATTAAATTAAATTAAATTAAATATAATTATTTACCGGAAGTCTATCTGGTGGTGGTAGCCTGGTAGGTCTTTCAAGTGTAGGTGGTAAGGCACGCCGAGATCGTGGACGAGTGAGAGATGCAGCTATGTCACGCAACTGCTCGTCGTACTGTTGATGTTGTTGTTGTAGCAGAGGCGATCTAACAACATTTACTGAAAATAAAGAATACACACGTATACTAATTACAATTGTTGTCGCGTGTTTAAGTTGAAGGCAAATTTGTAACTTTTTTAAAAATACAAATTCGCTAATTATTATTAAACATGATAGACGTAAGGAATTTAATGTCATATCTCTAAATTTTCTTTTCTAAATTAGTACGTAACAAATCGACATACAAAATACATGATGAATCTTGAAACAAAATGTTTAGAATTTAATAGAACTTAATAGCAATCTAAAGTTACCTTCGTCGTTCGCAGGGGTAGTCGCTGGTTCGGGCCAGGTATCCCTACGACGGGAACGGGCTTTCTCTTCGCCATTGATCTTGTCGCGCGTCGGCGGAGACGCTGATGAGACTGGCTGATCCGTGTACACTTAAAACAAAACATACTTTAAATATGACAGGGTACGCAGAGGGAAGATAGTGACTTCGTTCTCCACTTTCTGTTAATTAACCACTACTCAACCTCGCAATACCCGAAGATTATAACAATAATATATTTTCCGCAGTAACCTATGAATATTACACTAAGCAATCAAAGCGAACGTTGATCATTGTATGCGTTTATAAGATGACAAGATGCAGATTCTGAGAAAATTAATTATATGAAATTATCTGCGGCTATAGTTATTTATCATACGTTTGCGTTGTTAGCGGGGCCATAACATTATTCCAAGTACCTTTAACCGTGCGTAGTTGACCTTAATAATTTTTAACGTTGTTCATATTAATATTACTTTATTCGTTGTAATACGTGAATCTCCATATTATTAAGTGAAGCCTGGAGCGTCATTTCCATCAGGCCGTGTGGTCTATTAACCTGAGAGGAGTTGAAGGTTGACATTATGCTGAACATCGTCTGGGCATTGGATCGAGATAATTGAAGGAATCTCGCAACGACCAGATCGCGTGCCAAGGTCGGAAATAAGAGAAAAAACATAAAAATGCGCCCTTCATTCGATAATTTACGAGTTAGGAACCCGATAAACGAATCCGGCATGATACGAATAAAAAATATAGTTTCTAGTCCTTAAATTATAATCTGTTCGTCTAAATTTAACAAAACCAAATTAATTTTACCAATACTGCTAGTAATCAATTTAAAAAAACGACTTAAAACATACTGACTAACTTTTAAAGCGTTCTATTTTGTGGAAACACCTTAAACATTAGCATCGCAGCGTCTGGACGATCAAACAATATAAATGGACCCATCATTATGCAAAATTGTGGAGTTGCTCCGTCGAAACATTCACAGCGCACGCGATGATACACGGCAAAAATAAATAATTGTATTTTAGATTTGGAAGGCGTTATAGCCGTCGTAAATAACGTTCACGGTTTATAATCGTAAAAGGAATGGCGTTATATTTTAAAAGGATATTGCTCATTCGCTTAGGATATATTTGATGTTTACGATTAAAGCTTTAATGGAGTTATCGATTTTAGACGTGGTTCAAATAAGAATGAGAGTGTTATACTAATTTTTTTTTAAGTTTAAGTTTAAGTTTGTCCTCAGTCTCGAGTACAGTGAAAATTTTATATTATTATATTTCCAATACAGATTATATATAGATGAGATTTTTCTTTAGGTGTCACACGTAACTTTTTTACAAATTGTCAATGAAGATATAGTTTGTGCACAAGACAAAAATTGTGGCTTAGAACCAAAACGACAAGATCAACAACATTATTAACGACATTGATTCAAGATTAATCAAACTTAATTTTACATATAACTGTGTGTTTCAATTCGAAATGTCCACAATATTTATTTACGTATTTAAGGTAACTTGTTCATAGGTCTCGAAGGTTTGGTCAGATAACAACCAAATAGCTACCATTTCCTGGCTAACTGCCCAATAGTACTCCTGCAATGGCAATTCTCATGAAATTTATTATCATACCAGGACATTAACGGTTTTGTGCAAAACACTCTTTTAAACCTAATATACTTATTGAATCTGCTACCATTGTTACATGAAAGCTCACACCATCGTAAACATGGAGGGATATTAAAGATAACAACCTTATATTTCACTACCGCCATTATTCCCTACATTTATTGCTATATGTTTTTATGTTATTTTGATATAAATAACAATTTAATTTAGGTTTATGTCCAGCTCTAAAGTTCTTGGTCTGCTCTACTGATATTAATCGGCAAAACAAACAAAACGTTGGCAGCGCGTTTCCTCGCGTTTGTCGGCGCACACTCCGCTGTGTACTCATTTATCCCCTTTATAGAGACGTATTATTATCTGAGCGACTATTAAATCATCATTAGAGCGGACCTTGTGTTTGTAGATCTAACAACGATTTATTATTTTACATATTAATTTTTTATTAGCAATTAAGACTGGAGGAGTTTGTAGGCATTGAATAAATCAAGGTTACGGCAATGGTTGTTTGAATTTTAAATGTTCGGTGAAAGTATGAGAGATTTTCGTTTATTGCCAATAACAGTTTGTTAATGATTTTCTCATGAATATTTATATGCTACTCTACGTCTTCAAAATTTCTTTGCATTACAAATGATAACATCGTTATACATTGACATACATCGTGTTATCTATTTGTCGCATGATTACATACCTGTATTGTTTTCTTCTCTGAAAGAAATGGACTGCATTTTTTTATTGTTATATTTATAATTTAAAAAATCACAAATATTTCATAATAGAAGTCCCGAGAATTTTTACAATGCATAAAATTGCAATTCGTCTTACCAGAGGGAAGAAATTAATATAATTCCCTTCCTACAGCAGCTAGTCGTGGCGCAGTGGAACAAAGTGTGACTGTAAACCGACTGGTTGTGGGTTCGATCCCCACTCGAGGAGATGAAATATTTTCTTAAATTTATATTTTCATTTCTTCGCTCTGGTGTCGAGGCAAAGCGCGGCGTTGAGTTCTGCCACTCAACACGCAATGCCTCCAAAATTCGGCAGAAAGTGGGGAACGGAGTGTCTTAACACTAGGTTCCCTCTGCCTACCCTGCTGTGTGCGGGATATAGCGTGAAGCTAATTTAATTTAATTTAATTTTTAATTTAAAGCAGACATCGAACCAACCGTCCGTCGAACCGTCACCTTTACAGCCAGACGTAGCTCTACGACGTTCTTCTGTCAGCCTGATATATACACGTCAGGCCAAATGTAATTTAAAAATAAATAATTCAACTACTTCGCAAGTCTATAAATCACAAAACTAACCAGGATTTCAATTTGACGACCTACACTGAGCCTTCACACAGTATTTAATATTGCTGGTGATTTTTACGAGTCCCAGTGAAACAGATAATAGGGTAGGATCGTATAAGTCACTCAAGCTGATTCTTTCAGAGAGCAAAAAGTATTCATAGTTATATATGGACCAGTTTAAATCTTCGACACCCACAGTGCGTTCTGTGAATGCAAAATCGTGATTGATGCTCGAACGTATTTCCAATGGCTGGTTGGGTGTGATTTATATGGGGTATCAACGTCAGGGGTAAACAATGCTGTAATCGAATGAGTTGTGGAACTTTAACCCGTCTTAGGGGTTAAAGTCGATTTTTGTAATACTGCATCAAGTATTTGTTGTTCATAGATCTTTGGATAGAATTTTTATTTTTTAGAAAAACCTTATCCAAAAGTTTAATGTTATTTAACGTTTACGTGTAATATTACAAAATTTCGTTTAAAATGATTTGTATTTTCGAACATATACTACATATATTGATTGTCTTGTTAGCTTCCTTCCCTTTTAGACTATTAAATATTTTTTGCACACAAGTGTTGTTTCTCCCAACTAAAAAGGGAACCTAGTGATAAATTATTTCGTTCTCCGCAGGCACATGTTAAAACCACATTTACCTATCCATCAAAGCGATTGGAATGAACAGCCGCGGGCAGAAACGACCACGTGAAAAATTGGCGCAATATATTTTTTCACACAAGTAAAACACAGCCTCGGTATTTCCAATCCACATACGCTTTTTTTCTTAGCTAACCTTTTTGCTCCATTAACTGCATGGTAGCTAATATGGTTTTTTTTAATATAGGTATATATCAGGGTCGTTGACCCGATCGTTAGTCATGCTGTATGAATTATGGTGCTTTCGCCGAAGCGTCAGTTTGCTCGTCGGAGTTTTTACGCGTTACATGTCACGTTCTCGGAACCAATTAAGTATGGCCAATTACATAATGGCACTGAGTCTGTTGTAAAAACGTCTACGTTATTACCGTTTAGGGGATACCTAATGGAAAATTAAAGTGCTTTAATTTCAATGTGTTTTGTTAGTTAGCACTCGTCGCACGAAGCGATTTCTGTTCATGTTAGTATACTTTATAAACAGAGGTTCCAGAGTTTGATAAAAAGTGGACATAGGAAATTTCTTAACAGGAACGGAGTGTCTATACACTAGGTTTCCAAGTTTCCTCTGCTGTATGCACCTACTCTGCTATACAGCGGCGGGATACAGCGTGAAATTAAAAGAAATAAAAATAGCATGAAGGTTTAAATTTATCTTTGATTCTTAATAACGATTGAAGAACTGAAGAATACATTATACAATACTATTAATTATGTGGATACTATATAAATATTATTGAGTATATTTCTACATTATAAAAACGTCATACTTACAGATTTTTCACACAAGGATTGAGGATATCCAAAATAATATTCTAGATCTATATTTTAAATGGAAACATTACCACAAATCACCAAGTATAGTACCAACAGTCTTAATCACATCGTAATATAAGCCACAACAAAATTTTAACAATTCGCTTCCTACACTCCACACGCAGCTACATAAGTTTGTAACATTTGAATTCAGCTGCATTATTTAGGTAGCCCACTTTACAGCCAACACTGCCATAACTACGGGCCACAGTTAATATCGACTTTCTTCTCCAATTAGAAGGTTGATTAAGACATTGCAGACACTCACGGCTCACCAATACTCATTCTTGGAACAAGGCAGTAAGAGCTATAGTGGCTTACACTAATAATAACTATATACGAGTGAGCATTCGATGTATTTGTACACAGAAAATTATTAGACCAGTATTACATTTGGGTTGGTTGTCTGAATTTAGATTTGGGTGTTATTATTTTATTTATTCCTTCTGTTTCCAGATATCATAAATGATAACAACTTCAGTAGATAATGTAGGCTTTATTTAAAAATAAAGCCTATTTTTTGGGGCACCAGAGTGTGACTGTAACACGGTTGTAGGATCGATCCCCACTCGAGGGAATGAATTGTTTATTAATATTTTTATTTCTTCGCTCTAGCATCAAGGCAAAAGCTCGGCGTTGAGTTTCTCCACGCATTGCCCCGAAAAATTGTGATAGTTTCTTAACACTAGGTTCCCTTTGCCTACACTGCTGTATGCGGGGTACACGTTAAGCTGATTTGATTTTGATTTATACGTAAACAAAAAAAATGTTTAAACACTTTTTTAGAACACTATTTAAAAAAAAATATAGTGAAAAAGAAAAGCTTGGCTATTTGGTGAAATTGTCGACTAACATTTGGCAAGTAGTGAAATCTAGCAAACAAAACGGAGTGCTGGTTGCGTCGTCATGCACCGGCGCACGCGCACCCAATGAAAGTGAAACGCCTGTCACATTGAGGCTTTCCACCGATTTTGAATGATACTAAATTTTGTATATTGTTACGTTTTTTTGTGGCAAATTACTTTCTGATTGCCTCAAAATTAATTGTGATTGTAATGGTACGTGTAAGCTGTTTTTTGACGTGGAAGATTTTTTACATATACGAGTAATAATAAAATTAATGTATGTTTGTTTACAATAAATTCACATCATAATAAATAATTTTACCAAATTTAAATTCTTCGAAACGCAAGGGACATTCATGGCCAACATTCTTTATTGTAACTCATTGTTTATGAACAGAGTATTGGGAAATACATACAATACGTGAAGTGATGAAAGAAATATGAATTATATACTCATATATGCAAGTAGTAGTAGTAGTTATAGTAGTTATCATACCTAACGTCACTTGCTTGAACTATACTAGTGAACCGTTTAATCCAGTCTGCCTCCGTTCCTGTACGAACTTTGAGAACTCCTCTCTTAGAAAAATAGATAAATCCGCGATATCTAAACACATTAGTAATAATAAAAAGTAAACAATCGGCCATTACAATGCGAGCGTTGTTTCGATTATAACATCGATTGCATAAATCGAATGTAAACGAATACAAACATCGCACCGGAATGTGACCGTCGAGCGTGGAGCATCGTTCAAAAGTATTTTATTTCTACAATAGTTTGTCTGTGTGTTTGTATGCATAATATTTTATCGCTACTTTGTCTTGTTTTTTTTTTTTAAATAATTCAAAATCTTGAGTCTGTTTTACTATTTTTAAACATTTTTATAATTTTTTTTTTTTTAAGCTTCTTTCATGTTATATAAGGGTATATAAGGGTAGTGCAGAGGGCACCTAGTGTTAAGATACTGCGCTTCCTAATCCCCGTCAAATTTTCGAGATGTGGCGTGTTGAGTGGTGGCAGCTCAACGCTACGGTTCTTATCACAGCGAAATAATATAAATAACTATTTCTTCCTAGTGGGAACGCCTGAAATTCATGTTGGCTTTAAAAACTAAAATTCTAAATGTTAAATTATGAATTTCAGGCAGAAGCAAATATGTGCTTCAACAGACGGACACACAAACACCCCACTATATATACCAATAGATACGTAGCGATATAAGCCTGGATCTCGATCAAGCCCACTATTAGGCAAAGGTCGACATAACTCATAAAGCAAATTCAGATAAGTTTAATGTTAATATCGTGAACTATTGATATTGTTGGTAGCCCGATTGTGATTTGTTTTGCGAAAGCAAATAAACGAATTTTTGAAGTCAATGCTCGATGACATGTGTTAGCTTATGTATGAGTACATACATATATCAAAACAAACGCGTTTTGCCTAAATCTTAATTTTTAGATACAATTAATAATAATTCGAAATGATGCCCTTTTCCAATTACTTTTATTTTATGAGATAGAACTATTATTAAAATTTTCAAATAAAATAACTTTTATTCATATTTTAGTTTCATTTCCTTATTTCGATTTCCATATTACATAATATTTTTTTCGAGTCGAATCAGCAGAGAGTGGGAAACGAAAGTGTCCTAACACTAGGTCCCTCTACCTACTCTGTTATGTGCGAGATACGGCGTGAAGCTAAAACAATATGGATTTAAAAAAAAATAATGCAATACAAAACGTGTATTTGACAGATCGACAGGTGACATTTTTGTTAAATATAGAGCACAGATAAAAAATAGAGACAACTAAATATTTCCAACTAAACATTAGATATTTCTAATAGCGGCCATTGTTGTGTGTATTACTAAATATAGATTAAAGTTAGATAACCGTATTGTTATCTTATCGTTGTACTGTCGTTTAACTTCGTTATGAAACTTGTAACTTGTAATTGATCATTTAATTAACCAATAAATTATTTTTGTTATATAACCGAAAGTTGATACTGTCGTGGTCGGACACTCGGTAAAGACGTCGATGTCTGCATGGTGTAGGAAGTTGCAAATTCATTTTAAGCTTATTTAATTGTTATTTTAGAGTTCCGTAGACGTTCTTTAAAAATGTAAAAGTTAATATCGGAGTATTGAGGCAACAAATTTTTCTTCATTTTTACAAAACGTAGTCAAAAGAAATCTATTTGCGAGAATTATCATGGCTCTAATACAATAATACAATAACAATAAATTCTAATATAATTTTAAGCTTTAAACTCAGTTTTTAATAGTATGGTCTCTACCAAACAACATTTACAACAACATTTAACTCCCGTGATTTAGCCTAAACGGCCAATTTTGCAGTTCTAAGTCACATTAGCAGAGAAATATTCCATAGCGGAGTTACACTGTAACTGCAATAGCTGTTATAATCTATAATTAAAGGGTACTCCTGGGCGTTAGATCTGTAATTAAGATCGACCAGGTGTTCGTTCAGTGCGTAGGCGCTTGCCTAGGAAGTGGGAAGAATGGAAAATTTTATGGAAATCTATGATAAAGGGAGTTTTTATAATGAATTATTTTCATTTCTCCGTTCTGATGACAAGACAAAGCGCGGCGTTCAGTTCCGCTGTCCGCCGTCTCCAAAATCAGTTGGTAAGTCAGGCACAAAGTATCTTAACCATAGCCGGACCTAGTGATATTTCCCAGAGGCTTCTGGGCTATAGCAAATTTGTCTGTGTAGATTTTTAAAGTTTAGTTTGAAGTGGGCACAACATTATTCAGGGATGGGCACGGACTACTCGCCCCTCCCTATTCCTACGCCTGTGATCTTAACACTTGGTTCCAGCTGTTTACTCTGCTATATGCGAGAAAAATGGGTAAATTTGGAAAAGAAATCTATTTTACACTTTATTTTTTACCGTACAAAGTGACTCTATGACCCAGTATAGTCGGGTAACTATTGCTTTAGCTTATACGTATGTAAAACCCGCACGCTCGAGGAAGTATGGAGTAAAAATATGTATAATATGTTATGCATTATTTTACACCAGGAAACAATTTACTTAACAAAATTTCTTAGTAAATCGTAATAAATAAGTAAATACATTCTTTTTCATATATTTTTTTATATAGGCGACGAGAAAAAAATATAATTATTTAATCAGACATCTATCAACCTCCATGTGATCTAGGAAGATATTTTATATAAAAACTGTATAATAAAATGTTTAAGAATATTTCCGTTTTACCCCTTGTACCCCATATCTGAAAATTACTGAATTTATTTTCATAGAATTTACTAAAGACTGTTTGTTCCCTTATTTACAATAAATGGACTATATTTACACAATAAAACATCATGATTACTTTTACTTTTCGAAAAAAAATTAGACAAACATTTGGCACTTTCGAAATTTAGTATATTATTCAAAAAATAATGAAATTCTAAAAATATTTATATGTGACAAATCAATTTTTTTTAAGCTCAGTTAATAACTAGAAACCAAAGAGAGAATTAGAGATTACCCACAAAATTTTCCATAAGACAATTATAAATCAGCGAGTCAATAAACAAAACGTAGCGAGGCTGGCAGAAGGCAGAGGTAATATAAATTGCGATCAAGGGCGAGCTATCAATTAGTTAGTGCTGGTTTGTAACGGTGGAAAACTGCAGGTGTAGTATACACCATACAACTTACGACGGTGTTGAGCGGTGGTTGCAGTGGAATATTGATATTATTAATAATCATTTCGTTGTTGTAACTTTGCGTTTTGAGTGAATTTTGGTTGATATAAGATTAAATTTTTTAAGAAAATGTATAAAATTGTACGTGTCGGGATGGTGAATGTCGTCGTCACTTACTGGTCATGTTTAAACAGGACAATTAATTTTGATATGAGATGAAATCTTATCAACGTCAAAGTATTTTGTTCAAATAATATTTATTGGCCATTTAAATAATAAACTTTTGCTTTGTTTGTGTGAAGTATAAAACGTTAAATACCATATTGCCTTGTATGCATAGAAATTTCCAGAAATTCTCTTATAGTTGTTACTTACACTCCTCAAATAATCTACATTTCAAATTTCGGCGATCAACGCCGCCATCATTTATAAAGTATTGATTTATTAGGAATTCAAACATGTACATCACTACTATTCTGTATTAGGCGATAGCTCACTGCCCATACAGCCAAGTTAACGGTACCTAATTAGAACCTAACTTGTTGTCACCCCGCGATTTATAGCTTTCCTGAACTCCCATGATAAGAGAGCGAGAAGGAAACACATTACGCTATACACTAAAGTGAGATAGATGTTTTAATAGGGTTGACCAAAATTTTGTCGTTAGCAATATATTATTTTAACGATTTAACTTACAAAATTGCAATTACTATTTTTTTTTCAGGAGCTACGATACTAAAGACAGACAGACTCATCAATATCGTATTTCATGATCGGAACTTGTAAGAAGTAACTATGTAAGTTTAACAGTTGCGTGTCAAGTGAAGTCAGCAAGTTGTACTACTACAAATGTAATAAATACATTAAAAACAAAAAGTAATGATTTTATAAATAGAAAAAAATGATAGTGTGATAGTCCGGTGCTCCATTTTCATTCAGGGGGATGATTGTAATAAAATTATTTTCATTTACTAGTTTCGGTAGACGAAGAGTGGCGTTGAGTTCCGTCACATTCCCTTTTACCCACCCTGCTATGCGGCAAAAGGAGAAGCTTCTGTTTATAGTTGTATACAATGTATTTACAACAAAATTTACTTATCTTTGTATCGTATCCTATACCTCACTAGATCACATTTGTATAGAAGTTAGAGTGTTATCCAAAACATCACTCGTATAACATTTTATAGGATTGCTAAGAAATGACGTAATCATCCCATTCGTATCGTCTCGTATCGGCGTTCAGTCGCCTAACGTTATATTGAGTTGTGCCTAACGGTGCAGTAATGTGCGACGGCGACATTTGTAGGTCTTGTACAATCAATCTATGAGGCAAGTGCAAGAAAACGACTTGTGAATATTCTATCTCTATATATATTAACTACTACTGTTGGTAATATATATAAAGATCGTCCTAATCAAGAAACGTTAAATTTTTAAACGTTTCTTAAATAATATACTTTCGCTTATTTCATTATATTATTACAAATTGAAAAACATTACTGCAAAGATAAATAAATATGTTCGTTTATATTTTAAGAAATAAATTATTTTAATTAGTTAGGATCATCAGTCATATGTAAATATAGAGGACAGAATTTGTATCCCAAAAGAGCATCATACAAAGTGGGTAGTGGTATTTAGCTTCGAGCTATTCCCCGATATAGCTGGGTATCCAATAATCTACTCAGTTCTATGGCTCTTAACCATTATACTTAAAAAAATATTTAGTATAAAAAATAGGCATGAACATATCACTTCAGTCAAATAATTGCGTATGTATGTATGTACGTATTTTATAAAATATATTGCAAAACCGAGTGTATCTGATGCATGCCTCGGAACACGGAGCGATGTCACGAGTAGGAGTGGTCCAAATAGTCTCAATGAAAGCTAACATGCTAGTTCCCAGGGCTGTCAAGGACGAGCACTGTTACATACATACATACATATGTATGGAATGGATAAATTGATTGATTGACAATTGCGGAGGATGCGGGTTCAATCCGATATAAGAGGAATGTCGTGGGATATGGATATTGGTAAATTTGGTTTTTGACGTGTAGATTTTACTATAGTAAATCAAAATTAAAATTTACGCTCACAGTAAAATTATAGAATCAAACTATATATATTGACGAAATTTCAAAAAGTATATAAGTATAGTTATATCTATATATTGAGGATGGCTGTAGGCCTCATGTTCATAGTTTTGGTGAAACCTGTACCTGATGTCACTTAATTATACAGGTAGGTCAATTAGATCTAGCATTTCAATAATGTCACATACACTGTCAGTTATTTCCATTTGACCAGCCGGCCAAGCCGCAGCAATGAAATTAATTGAACTGATTTTTACTTCCTAAAATCTAAAAAAAAAACGCAATACACCGAACTAAAATAATCAATTACCACAGCGGGTCGTCAGCAACAATAAAACCGCTGTTTTTAATGTTAAATAAATTATGAATACGGACGTTGTTTAGTTAACTACTCAAACCTGTGTAAATATTAACCGCCGCGCTGTAGTACGTACGTGGGTAATAGAAATAGTAAATTATCAATAAAATAATATTATGGCTAACATTAATATTATTCAATTACTTGGATTCTTTTAATGCATCCGGTATTTGCTGCATAGTTTATTGCCAGTATCTTAGAGAATAACTATCGATAATTTTAATAAGCCATAAGTCTTGGCTTTCCTTAATGGAAAATACCCGGGCAATGTTAAGTTTTCCCATTAATTTGAATGACAAAGTGGTTTGTCACTAATTTCTTTTTTTTTTCGTGACTTAAAAAGGCCTTTCTATGTACTAATATGTAAGGTACTATGGAATAATCAATTTCCTTGATATCGATGTAATATATGATTGACAAGTTACTGTAAAACGAATTCAGCTATGTTTATTTGAAGTATATACAATAAATACTAGTGTAATTTAAAAAACTGAGTTATAGAAACAGAAAAGAATCTGATTTCAAGTTTTCCCTTCTTTATAAAACTCCTAAGGAAAATGTTAAGTAATTTACCTTTCGTGTCAATATTAGTTGGTGAAGACATGCTGGGTATCTCAGGCTGTGGCGGTTGCACCCGGGGTCCAGGCCACGTGGTAGTACCACCACAGAACCTCGGCCTGGCGCTGCAGTCCGCCGCGTCTCGGAGAGTCGACGCGTCTGCGGAGTATTCTGGAATCAGATCAATTGGACTTTGCCTTGGAATTGGATTTTTGGAAGGTGCTGGAGGGTTATAAGTACGGAGTGGAGAGCAGTGTCTTAACTCTAGATTCTCTCTATTGTCTCTATACAAAAACCTTAAGTAAAGTTAAGGGGTATAGATTTTTTAACAAAATGCTGAATATTGGAATAGATATGTCTCGATATTGGTATTTTGTGGAAGTGGAAATTGAAGATTGATTTCACAGAAGAGGGGGTAACATACGAAAAATTAAGAATTTTTTTTTTTGGGATTTCTTTTCTTGTAGATTTTGTGGTTTTAAGATTATTTTTTTAATTATAATTTGTATTGCCAATCTTATAATGAACATACTTCTCGTAGTCGAAGACTGCAAGAGGCTGGCTGTTTGGCCCCCAGGAAACGTAGCATTGCGCTTATGTCGTCCCTGAAACAAAAAAACTATTATAAAAAAAGAAGATTTAAAAAAAAAAAGTCGATGTGTGAATTACCTAAAGGATATTTTTTGCTATTGCTATTGCGAGAGCTTAGTGATTCATCACTTAACTAACTCTCCAGTGTCACTATCGCATCACTAAAGGCTTTGCATATATTACACTTGAATATAACGTCACCTTATAAAAGATATGTACCTGATATACGTCTTAACACGTACAGACCTACGTTTGAATGTATTCAATTAAAATGGACATCAATAAAGTTTTGCAACTCTATTCAATTAAATATCTCCACAACAATCTACTATTCGTAATTAGTCTCTACATCCCAGTTTGGTTTTGTAGGACCGAGTTAGAAATTGTTAATTGCTCGAAAGTGCATGTCTGCAAATTACTGGTGTACCTGTCTATACCTGTATATAGGTATTTGTCGATAGTTGCGTTAGATTGTCTAAATTACAATTTCAATATTTGAGAATTCCTTTTCTTTTATTTTCTTGCTATACGCTGCACATAGTATTATATAGCGTTTTTGCCTCGTTAACAGAATATGAAAATATTAAATATTTTGTTTCCTAGAATTGAAATCAAACCCACACTCTGTCGTCGTTGCCTTCGTTGTGAGTCGCTCGCCTATGCCGCTGCGTCATGGCTAGCAAATTCTCTTTTCTCTTGCCTCTTTTATAATATTGAAATGTATTTTTGCGAAATTGCGTTGTTATTAATTAATAAGTGACTACACTTATCGCTGCGCTTTGACTTAGACAATGCGTTCGTCAATATCCGCCAAATTTTAAGACACAATCTCTCGAGAGTAAGATAAAACTTGTTACAGTCCGACGCGATGCCGCTACCACGATGGCCTCCAAATACATAAAAAAATATTATAAACAAAAAAACCGGAGGAGACACACGCGAGTTAAGTTCGTCCACATAATTCCATACAAAACTTGGAGGTCTCGAGCTCATTCTGAAATTCAAGCTAAACTTAGCCAGAGCCCTTTTATCTGATACCTCACTTAAAGTAGCTGCATGAATGTAAAACTTGGCCCCCGTTTTAAAGCTATTATTTTTTTAACCACATGGTTTTAATGCATGATTTTGAGCTGCCAAATTTCATAATTCTAGGTGAAACAGTAGTACTCTTTTAATTTTGATTCCCTTGATTCTGTGTGTGTATGTGTGTGTGTGTATTTTATGATATAAACGACTATATATATTTTTTTAAATCATGGGAAATCATGGGACCGTAGATTTGATTATACAATATGAAACCCTAAAAAAAAGCTTTTTATACTTTAAAATCGATTTTCCCTAAAAATTCCAACATGACTCACACGCAATCGATCGAGGATGAAATTAATTAAATATAAAACAATTTGACCGCCGCCAGCGCCCGGCGCCGCGCGCCGTCCCGTTAGAGGATGGGTCGCTGAACTGATCGCTTTTCGACTGTTATTAAATGTTTTTGTTTATGTTTTGCTAATTAAAATGTATGATTTTGTGTGAATCGACATGGTTGTGGTGCATTTGACTTGTGTTTGGAATATAAATTCTAAAAAATATCAGCTTCTCGCTGTATCCCGCACACAGCAGGGTAGGCAGAGGGAACCTAGTGTTAAGACACTGCGTTCCCCACTTTCTGCCGAATTCTGAAGGCATTGCGTGTTGAGTGGCAGAACTTAACGCCGCGCTAAGCCTCGACACCAGAGCGAAGAAATGGAAATATAAATTTAAGTAAATATTTCATCTCCGCGATTGGGGATCGAACCCACAACCAGTCGATTATACAGTCACACATCGTGCCGCTGCGCCACGACTGGCCTCTCTTAAATAAATACTACATAGATCGTTTTTCTATCCTCTCGATTGATTGAGTAGATAGATCGACTAAAGTACTATATTCTCCTTTTTAACATCTTTTTAAAGTGATCACATCAAGAAAAGAAATTTATGAACAAGAAAATATAAAAGTTTGAACGTAACGGGAAACAGTGTCTTCTAGATATATAAAATTGTGTGTATCTGACAAAATAAACAAAAATAAAATAATTTGCGTTATTTATCAATACAAGTGTAAAAAACTCCATAATAGACACATTATACTGAGAACTGTTAACAACAACATATTACTACATATTATATAGGTAGTAAATTAACAGAAATTCGATGAGCATATCAAAAGTCGACACTAATTACGTATACGTAGACTAACATAGAAATTGGTCGTCTGCATGAGATGGCTAATTGAGCTAGTTCCCGCGGAGCACTTCCTCGCCGCGTAAGGCACCAGAATGCAACACGCTTCCCTTCCTTACATTTGCAAAAAACCAATTAAACACTCAATAATATATACTGAGTGATTAATACTTTGAGAGCAACGTTTTTTGTGTTTTATATGAACACACGATTTTGTCTTCAGTCATGTATTTTATTTTGGTTTTGTTTGAATGAATATTTATAAATTTTAATAATTTTTGAGCTAGCGTCCTTAGGCTTATTGATTTTTGGAGATTGTAAGGGTTTTTTTTTCTACTAATTAAAATAATGAACATGGTTTAATAAAAAATAAATATCTACAATTATAAATATATTGTGTGAAAATGGAAACGCAGATAAATCGCAAGTGGAAAGCTAATTCTTATTTATTGTATAGTAGAGATACGATATTTTTCATAAATTATTTTAGTAGTCTTTAATATTCTACTTTTTGTATTCTATTCTCTCTTTTGAGCAAACAAAGAGAATGAAGTGACATATCTTAACTTTTTCCTTCTAATTACCAAAATTGTTAATAATTATAAAGCCTAATAACAGTATTTAACTTACTAAGTTTTAGTCAAGTCAAGAAGTCTAAAATATATTAAATACACCACATTACATGAACAGGTTCTCATTTTGACATTGAATAGTAAAAAAACATAAGACAAATTATTTCACATAATACAACTACTGTCACTCTAATTATCGTAATCAAATCATAAGTAACTGTAGTGTCAGCGCGTATCCGATGCTGTGAAGACTTTTTTATGATTTGCAATTTCTGGTTTAGAACAAGTGTTAACTTCTTTTCTTATGTTCAAATGTCAAAATAAATTTTGTTTAAGTGTAATCGTCCAGAGCACATTTTCTAGAAGCTGTTATTAATGTTACACATTAGTAGAATTTAACATTTCCATGGAAAAGAAATATAAATAAAGTCATTATTTTTGTTACTAATATAAGTGATTTACACTCATAAGTTAGACAAAAGATTTAAAAATATTTCACCCAGGTATTGAAACTGATATGTCAAAGAAGCCAACTAAAAGAAGTCAACCAAGCAGTCAATGCACTTATACATTAGAGTCTAGACAAAAACAAAAAGGAGAAGTCTATTTTGATAGGCTGTCAAGTTTATATGAAGGCGTAACTCATGAAGTGAAATATAAGCAGTTCATTTTAATGTTTTCTAGTATATTTAGTCCAAATACAACGTTGAAAAAAATAAATCAAAATTCTGGCAGTAGTAGTGTGACAACGTCTGATTCCATGTACTATAACGAAGGTTGTGGGTTAGATACCTAGTCGGAGGAATAATTATATTCAATTTATTCTCATTTTCCCGTTTTCATTAAGCTTTGCCAATTAACATGCAAATATCTCAAAAATTCTACAGGAATTGGGGAACGGAGTATCTTAGCACTAGGTTTCCTCTCCTTACCCTGGTATGGGTAAAAAAGAGGGGAGCTTCTTGTTTTTAAGTGTAAATTTTATTAAGAATGAATTATAAGACCGAAACACACGCACACACACACACACACACACACACAAACATTGATAAAATCGTTCTGATCTAAAATTTTCAAATATTCATCTAATAAATAGAAATCAAAATTTCCACTGGCTGGCACTGGCACTGGCTGATTCAGCAATTAACTAGATCCAGCACTAATTATGGAGTTTTGTGAAACTGGGCCGCAGACCGAATTCGCTAGAACCAATCGACTTGCCCCAATTGAAAAATTGTTTTCACGTTTGTCCCGTTGGCTTAATAATTTATTTTATGATGACGCAATTATGTGTTCTAATATTTTTTTATACGATGGAAATATTGATTTAATAAATATTTTTAGATCGCTGTTTCGCTCGTGAAACCAATAGAAAAACAAGGGCAATTGTGCAATGCCGAATTACAATTTTCTAGAGACAAGAATTATTAGGTTAGACACCAAAAAATGTATGTACAAATTATTCATACATTCTGAATAACATAAAATTTGTTCTTCTGCGTTGTTTTAATTTTATGATACCAGGCGCAACATTTTCAAGAAGCCCTTTTTTTCCTTAAGCTCTAATATAATGTGACAGTATCCAAACCTATCATTTACATATGAGTTTGAATTTTCAAAATTTGGTAATTAATCAATTATACTATCGAGATTGTGGTTTGGGTTGTTGACAAAGCGTAAAAAACAAGAAGCCAGAAAAGTTATGTGAATAAGATGCCGCCGTAGATCGATTACAGTGACGTATTGAATCTCAAAAGTATCAATGTCGATAGACTTTATAAGTAAATTGATTTGTTTAAAGAGGTATTTAAGAACATTAAGTTTTTTATAGAAATAGTTATGAGAAAGTAGATGTTGGAGTATCTAGTCAATAGTTAGTCATCGTATATTTTGTTATAGGGAAGAAATAAAAAACATCACTTGCTTTAAGGAGATAACATTTTGTTTTCTTTCTGTGCGGGACTTACGGGCATTGTGCATTATGCATATGAAAAGGCCGATTAATATACTTTTAATCTATTTATTCTATTTATATAAGTGGTTATCTCCTAACATAGTGATGTTTGATTGTATAGAAAGTTTTGACTCGTGTAAATCTAAATCATAGTTAATCAAAGGACATATTAAATATTTTTTCAAATATTATTACAAACTTTGCATCATTTTTCTATATACAACAGCATTCTTTTGGATGCATTACTTGTTTCATAAGATAAAAATACTAAAAATGTCCTATTAAATCACATTTGTCATATATATGCATACAGTACAGTTGTTAAGTGTTAATCTAGATTGATAGCCAAGGACACTATATAGCCGGTTTCATTGCAAGTGCATCGTCACGCTCCTGATCACTTTGTCCGGGAAAACGGTGTTTCGTTACAAACTTGTATTTGTTGTAGTAATTCTATACATGTACGTTTGTTTTGTGTATGCACTTCCCTACCTATTAACACAATTAACCTATTTTATAAGATAAGTGTTGTATCTTTAGCTTGCGTAGATTGTGAAAAACTAAATTCCGGTTACATAACCGCAGAAGTTTCTGGAACTTCTAGAAGAACTCGCAACAGATTCGTATACGGCCTATTAATGAATCATAAAACAGTTATAAATAAATATACGTCCTTTCGCAAGCATATCTAGCGAACTAGTAATGTTAATAGCGTACAAAGCTGTTTTAGCAATTTTATCATTCGTAGAACACTTAAAGTTGTCAATTATTGAATCATCTAAAGGCTGTTCCAGATTTCCCTTTAAGAATTTCCGGCTGCTTCCAAAGTCAATATCAAATTAATAGGAGCGGTGAGACACAATCTGCCACTTGAAATCAATTTTGTCTATAACAAGGTAAGGTGTGGCCCTTGAAAAATGTGAGAGGAAAATTTCTATTTGTTAAATGATAATTTTGAGAGAAGTGGATTTTTAAGTGCTTATTATAAAATTATTCGTTTTAAAAATTGGGTTATGAGTTATTAAGAGCGACGTTGAGTTTTGCCACTCAACAAAACTTCGCCTACAGAGAAGCCGACCATGCGAGAAAAAGTGTGAGATGTATTTTTTATTCCTCTTATTTATTTCGTATATATTTTACGAAAAAAATGTTAGCCTCAGTCAAAAAATTCTTTCTCCTGCAAATCTTAAAAGATATTTATTGGGAATATTTCTTAATATTTATATTAATATAATACAATTGCAAATTGACAGTTATAAGATAGATAGCTGCTCCCTCGATCAGTTTAGGTAAGGAGCAGATCGTGTTTTCCGGTTGTACTATTGTTTTTACTTAAGTACAGCATAAACAGTTTTCTAACTAGAGTGTTGAAACCTTAACCAATTAATGTACCAGCACATCTAACAACTACGTAAGTAATTAGAAATGTCACTTTGAATCGCGTTCCATGTCGGCTATCAAGTAATGATCTGGTGTCCATTAAATTGCATTTCTCTCTAGAGCAGGTGTATAATAAACTTAACAGGCTTTTTAAGTACAAATATCTTTTCTGTAATTGATTATATCTTTCATTAGATGGAAAAGGAGTGCGGGCGATTTGGTTAGGATCAATCACTCTGCCTTCCAGTTTTCAGCAGTATATTGCACCAGATTTTACATGATGCATAGTTTGTATTATGAAATGAAAATTACTAGGAATTGTGTATGATTTTTTTCATTATGTATGGGTTGTATAATAGAAACAGATTCTTGGCACCCGAGGTGACCCTGACCTGAACTGATAAATACAGTAACACGTAAAACTGAAGAAAAGTGATAGTCATTATGAAATCTGCTGTAGTTACTGCGGACTATTTTCCACGCGAGCGCAGTACTATTTCTTCTTTGATATTAAGTCCTTCCAAAAAAAAATCTTAATTTTACAAATTAGTTTTCAACATACCTTACTCCTAGGATAAACACTCAGCACATCTGCCCACCATCTCGCCTCTTCCCTGCAGGTGCCCTTGACGAAGGTTACTCGATCCGGCGCTGTTATGGCCAGGCTGTGAGCGTGTCCTGTTACGCTGTCCGCATCGCTCACTTCTAGCACTGTCGTCATATCAACGCTAGCTTGCGGGACTGTGTCTGGCTGTAAAAAAAATATTTGGTTATTCAAAGGCCTGTGTTAGGGTCGCTGTATGTGATTGGCAAAAAAAGAACCCTTCACCTTTCTCACACACTTACGTATTTTTTTGAATGCCTCTGCCTACAGTATTATATGCGGGATAGAGCGTGAAGCGACGACTAAATCCATCGATGGTTAAATTAAAGTCGATTTAACTCCTCAAATGACCCAGGAAATGCAGTTATCCCTAGCAATGTTGTAATCAAGTTTGCTTCATGGAAATAGTACTTAACGGCACCGAGGCGTTAGTGTCGGCGGTCGCTCTCTGCGGGGGGTAATAAACGCGTACTTAGCAAACATCTCAAGCAGTTCTGAGGCGTTACCTATTCGTTATTTAAGATATACAGTTTCATAGTAAAGTAGTGTGTTTTTTCAAAATTATTTCTTTATAGGATTCCTAAGACATTTTATAAAGTTACATTTGAATGTCGTCGTAGCGCACCGGCACAGCACGCGAGGGTTGTGGGTTCGATGCCCACTCGAGGGAATTAATTATTTTAATTTATGCGAGATATGTACAGCGTGCTACTAAAAAAGGTTTGAAGCAACAGTAATCGCGTTTAGTTCGGCTCATCTGAATAGTGCCATTAAATTTAATCACGTTAAAGGATTTGAATCAGTATTTATATTTTTGTAAGTACAACTCGGAATATAAATACGATTACCGAGTAGTACATCAGTTAATATTAATAATGTATGAATAGAATTTATAAGTAAGCTTCTATCCTTCATTTCGATGTACATAAAAAAACACGTTTTATCCCGCACAACGGAGTACGCAGATAGGCGCTAGTGTTAAGACACTGACATTTACTTTCCACTCCATTTTTGCTAGGAAATTGCGTATTAAATGGCGAAACTTAACGGAGCCATGTACCAGGGAGGAGAAATGAAAATAATTTAAATTTAATTTCACCAGTGAAACAACAATAAAAAAAACCGCAACCATCGCGTTAACAGTCAGACACAAAACGTACAATCCTATATATTATTATTCATTACGATTGCAACACCGTGCGAGATCTTGCTCCTGCCAAGTGACAAACAGCTTCCACATCCTGCACTACTTCAACGTCGCACTTAAAAGGCGAGTACAGTAAATCAAAACCACTTATTTCAACACTAATAGACCACCTTATACTAATAGTACGCAATTAGTTCCCGACATATTATTTTTATCTTCATGCAATAATCTCGTAAATAAATTATTCCAACACTCAACAAGCAAACCCCCCAGAATTCGGCGAAAAATGGTGAAAGGAATGCCTAAACACTAGGTTCCCTGTGGCTACCCTGCTGAGTACAGGATTTTAAATTATATCATTTTTTTCGTTTTGTTAAAACAGAGCGTGGCGTTCAGTTTCGCCATAAATCATGCAATGGAGAACGGAGCGTCTTGACACTAGGTACTCTTGGTCTACCCGGTGATGCGAGATAAAAGAGTGAAGCTAAAAAAACCAACCCCAAATATTGGGGTTTTAAAGGTAGACAACAAAGGTAAAATGATAAATTTGTATGTATCGCTATCTTTAAGAGGTTATTTTTTTTTATAATGGAAAAGGATCCTAACGCTGCACTGCTACTAAATAGACTAGAAAATCTCCTATAATTATATTTGTATGAAACTAAAATTAATCTACTAAACGATAGTGAGTAAATGAACCGTTTATAACATTATGCCCGGCATTTGTAATTGCGGGTATAAATGCTTAATTTATCAGTTAATTTTCGTGGCATCCAAAGATCGTAATTGCTCCTAGAAGGGCATTCCTTGAAACTTAATAATATTTCAAGAAATATCCTTCTAGGGATAATTAAGCATTTTGTGATATAAATAGGGATAGGTTGTTGCTTAATTAAAAAAAAATCATAATGCGAAAGTAGACGACGAAGTGTAATAAAGAAGGAAGATTTTTGAAGACAATAATTAAAAATAAGCACCATTTGCTTCATCTTTATCCAAAACATTAACAAAATGGATGTGATTATCAATTTCTAGAACCATCTGTTGTTGCAGTAAATAATCGCCCGCCCGCGATACAGAGGCATTAATCTATTGGACCCTGGCCTGAACTTGACCTGCGCCAGCGAGGCTATACGGTTTCAGTGCATAACAAAACTTGTATGACGGTATAAGAGAAAAAATAAACTACCAAAGAAAAACTATAATAAAACATTATAATTTTTCATCACATTTGTTAAAAAGTATTTTTTTTATTTTTAAGTTTTTTTTTTGTAATTTAAAAAAAAGAAAATTAAAAATGACTTCGTTCACCATACTCCGCGAACTTACAATTACAAGGTGGAACGAAACTCAACCCCGCACCTTTGTTTTCTAAAAGCGTTTATATCAATAGTCTCATATAAAAATATTACAACAAATTGAATTCCAACCCAGACCCGGGCCATAAAAATGTATGTATGTTTGTATACGGCCTTATGTATTCAACCATAACAGATAAATACGAACTATATATAAACCAAAGACACAAACAGAGTATTTACTTGACCTGAAAGACCGTAACTGCTGTTAACGTGGAGATAATGTGCATAATAAGAATACTAATTAGGTTTACACACAGATGTCAATAGGGTGACTTATTCATCAATGGACACTTACTGTCGTCACCTCATCCATCATGTGAGATAAGGATGCTGTCTAAAGTGTCAAAATAACATTTAATATCGCAGACTATAATTGAGTCTACCATGGCACAGCTTTTGGCTGTAAATATGATGGTTGTGAGTGCGATTCCTATTTAAGGTTATGTTTTTTTGGGGTAGTGTAGGGGAGTAGTAATAACGGATTCTTTGAAACTCCTACAGGAATAGGAACATTCATTTTATGACCTAAAGTCCACGAAAATAAACATACAGGAGCTAGTGTAGAACAAAACGGCACCAGAGAAAGCAACATGGCAACGGCGAACAACCGAAAAAAAGTGAAAATCATAAATAAAATTTTACGTAAAACGCGTTAACGATATAACCAATTAAAATTGACGGTCGGAACATGGACGCGGCCGGGCCTCAATGAGCGTATATCAAAGTTTATTAATCACGCCCAATGGAACTTGAACATGCGCTGATTTATTACCACTTTCGCTTCGTCCTGAAATGGTCTAATTTGACATCTGCAGATTGGTTGTAATGACAGGATGTTATGTGGCGTGGAAGCCGTTGTAGTGAAAATGGTAAGTGGCTTCGTATGCGGTGGTTCTGATTTCGTTTTAATTTAGAGTATTTTGCTTATTAGATATGCAGACGGAACCTAAATGTTAAGACACTCCCCATCTGGTGTCTAATTTTTGCGTATTGACTGTCAGGAATCAATGTCTTTTTACAAATCGATAATCGAACCAAATTCGAGTAAGTAATGGAAATTTGTTAAAATCGCTTTATCACATGATTACGGCAAATAATAACATAAATATAAAAATCGACGTATATAGTTCGATAACAATGTATCACTTAATTGACGATGAACTTTGACGGTTTCTAAAAGTTCGATATTAACATATTATTAAAAACAAATAAAATAATTTAACATTTAAAAATAAGCAAAATTAAAAGCAAATTTACTACAACTGCAACTCCGTTACAATCAACGGACGTTATTACGCAACTCTCTCTATAAGGCGGCATAATTTCCGTTGTAGCGGGACATGGCCATTGAAGTAGACCGTGAATGGGCGGAACTTCGATTTGCAGAGCTTTATATGTTTGAAACGCATTAATGTGCTGATAAGTTAAACAAACATTCTTTTTAATTATTTTGGTATTTTAGCTTATATGGCGTTTTGGATATGATAATAGGGTAGGCAGAGGAGACCTAATCACCTAATGTTAATAGACTCCGTGCCCATTACGACGTAATTTATCGCCCAAAAGTTTTTGTGTTTTTGTCTAATATATATGACGTCTGGCTTGACTAACTTGACTTGAAAATTTATCACAAATTATTGTTATTATATCATACCACAGTACACATTGTTCAGCAGTTTGTAACAGAATTCGATTGCTAGATTTGTGATTGACAAAATCTTGATCTTAAATTACTAACAATCATTGTTCGAGATTAATTGCATTCAACAAATCTATCTAAAAGCGGGGTTTGATAGACAAATGAATAAAGGCCTTTAGCTCGGCGGCGTTTAAGCTAATCGGGGATAAGAGACGGCGATAAGAAATGTATGGTCTTCACTATAAGTGGGAATTGGTTTTGTTACTTATAGGTCATTCGGGGCTCATTGATCAGTTTTTTATCTTATTGTTTATTTATTTTTGTCTAAACCTATGATTGAAATATTTCTAGAGTCCAGTCATTGCGTGAGACTGCAAGCACGACAGGTTGTGGGTTGGATTCCCACTCCAGATATTTTCATTTCTTCGCTTTCGCTAGCTACTCAACACGCAATGCGTCTCGAATTCGACCTTCCTGCTATGTGCGGGATACAGAGTGAAGAAATAACCTTTCTTTACCACATTGTGTGACAAAACTAAACTCAGCGCTCCTTTAATCAACCAATAATTTTAAAATATATGGTCAGTTAAGTATTTTATAATTTGCACTTGTATATTTTCCTTCAAATTACGTTTTGCATTATATTAAACAACAAATACATTTTATCAATTTATTATATCGGTCTATAACTGTATATTTATTTCGACTGCTCGGAATTGTATTTTTCAAAAATATATAAATCGTAGTTTTATACAATTATCATAGTAAATAAAGCTGTTGTATTCTAAAAAAAGGTTTCTAATTCTCAATTCTACATATATAACAGTTACTTCCTAGACTATAAGTCGCATAGCCTGATGCAAAATTAATGCCTACGTTATTACACGACTTAAATGCTTGGTTTATATAACCGTTATTGGACGCGTCAAAGTTAGTTATTTCACTTTTAATGTTTATGGCCTTAGTATTTCCAATGTGAATTTATGTGCTATTACAAGGGAAAGGGAAAAACAATAATGTTTTCTAGTAAACGTTTAGAAAATAAACAATAATAACGATTATGACCAACTTTATAATAGGCAAGAACAGAATCATTGCGAGAAGTGAAATAAATGTTTTTAGCTTAAACCAAACTCTAACTCTGTATATATCATCATAAAGTTTAAGATGTGCGTACAAAATAATTAGTTTCATACATTTAACTATTCTTAACCAGTCAATTTAACACCAAAGACCTTTTATTCGATGTCTTAGTAGTTTGTTATTTAAAGGAACATGCCTTAGAAGTAGGGATCTTGTAAATTGGTGAGCATCGACATTAAGGATTAGTTACGGTGTAGTTTGTTACAGCGCTCATAGAATATTTATGTATTTAAGTTATTGAATGCGAGGTACACACAATTATAACGGCGTCCGTGAGACAATTTATCTATTGGAATGAATATTAAGTTAAAAAAAAGATTAAAGGTCCTTCGAGCCGGACCGTCGACGAAACGTCAATAAATTATTGTCTTGAGAGAAGGCTTTTCGAAAATGTCGATACGTTTTTCGATACGCTCATTAATTTCATGTGAAAGTCACTTTTCAGGCGCATTTTATATATTACTGTCGATTTAAATGAAGTACTTTAAACGACACCGTATCAGATTTGGAAACTTTTACATTACTTTAGAGTTTATTGTGTGTATAAGATTTTATTCTAACTTAAGTGTTTGAAGTATTCGAGTAAAACCGTTAAATATAGGTGGTGAACAGTTATACTGTCGCCCACGCCGTCGCCGATTATCCCTAGAATTATGGACCTCACGCACGCAGCTTCTAATAGATAAGGGTCAATGAGATAGCAGTATAGACGTAGGTATTCACGTACACACAATATGAATAACGTTTTGAAGGAATTTAGCATTCACAAGATTAAATTACTTATTTGGAATGAGGTTTTATCTGTAATTAATATGGTGACAGGTTTTATGATATTTTTTCGGCTCGACGCTCAATCCCACAAAGAGAATCTAGTGTAATGCAGAAATTGACATTTGGAGAGTCGTTGTCGTTATACGTTAACAGATGTATAAAGAAGTTTTTGACAGTGCAGGAGGCAAGAAATGTATTTCGAAACTGTAGAGAGTTTGGTTCTCCGTTTTCTCTATCAACCCTGCCAGGAGTAACGTAGGAATAAACGAGGCCAGTCGTGGCACAGGGGCACAAAATGTGACTAACGTAAGGCGGCGGGTTCGATCCCTACTCGGGGAAAAAAAAGTGGAGTGTTTCAACACAATGCTCCATCCTTGCCCTACCTACCTTGCTGTGTGCGCAATAAAGAGAAAAAAACATTACAATATCTTGCAAAATTGGACATTTTGACATTTCCTTTTGTTGTGTAACAAACGTCCAGACTTGTTTACAATATAAATACGTTAGTTACTAAGGTTTCCGTTTACTTTTATGAATGGAGGATGTTTTTACAACCCAGAGTCAGAGAACACGAACCCAATAAAATAAACGGCGATAGATACTCGACGCGTTTAGTTTATTTACAACGTAACCCTTGCTATCATTACGATTATTGTATCGTAAATCATCACAATGTTGTTAAGTTATCTATTAAAAATCACTAATGGTGATGATGAGGCAAATAAAAATACCGAGAGAGGTAGAATGCATGGAGTCATGCATTCTACCTTTGTAAAAGTGAGGCGTTGAATTTCGCCACGTACTTTCGATAAGTCTGAGGTGTACTATTTTATTTTTCTCAATCCGGGAAAGCAAAATTTAACTTTGACTTCTGCTACCCAATATTCTAGTTCTTTGTTGGATATTGAATGTCGGATTGTTCGTTATTCGTATCACTAAAATATAGGAGTCGTAAATATATATATATACATATATATATATATATATATATATATATATATATATATATATATATATATATATATATATATATATATATATATATATGTATATATTTTTCTATACATTTGGATCTATGGTTTTGATTCTTAATTCATTAATTGTTGCATTGCATTGACCGTCGACCGGTGGGCACCCAACGCTACAATTAAAATATTTAAAAAAGACCCAATTAATACCTATTGCTGTTTAAAATAATGAAAGGTACAAAAAAAATACATAATCTCAAAAAGGTTTAAATGGTCACTTATTAGATGTCGATAGAAATTATCTTTTGATCATATTTGTTTCTGTACGTCGCCACGTGTAGCTATTAGAAGGGGTACACCGCGACCGACCGCTAAGAGTACGTGCTAATAAGAGCGATGTACATCGTGATTTGCGAGCGTTTGTTGGTTAGGGCTAGCAATGAGTGAAAATTATTTATGGGAAAATCTTTATAATTTTTAATTAAAACATAAAATATTGAAAATTATTAGTAAAAAAAGGATATCGTTTTTTTGTGCAACAATGACTTATTTGCGTATTTTGAAATTTCAACATTAATAATCAGTTGGTCAATATTATAGCAATAAATTTACTTGATATATCATTTTCAAATACTAAATTATTATTTTTATATATAAATCTTATGAAGAAGAGCAACAGTGACCACAAGACAGAGTATAGCGTTGAGTTCCGGTATTTAGCACGCAATGCCTCGAATTGGGCCGGAAAGAGATTTTTTTACAGGTTCTTTCGGTGCAGTTATTGTACTTTTTAGTCATATTCAACACTGTATTAAATAGACATATGTATATACAAAATTAAATATTTAATTGAAACATAGCCCTAACAGCAAGTACTCCTACCACGGTATGTGGGACGCGTTACTGCACGTCACCGATACGTCAGTCGGGCGGTCGGCCCTTTGGAGTGTCACTCGATCTCACATCGATACTTAAGTATGTATGCAGATCTCAGGCGTTAGTACGTAATATTTAGTTGGTTTCGTCGTTTCTATATATAATTAATGTGTTTTAATGTTTTTTTAAAGCTTCACGCTGTATCCCGCATGTAGCAGGTTAGGCAGAGGGATCCTACATAATGTTTTAATGATTAATTAGACAATATAATTCTTAATACTGTACAATTTTTTTGGTCTTTTACATTTTGATGACTAACAAAACGAGGGAAGTATATGAAAAATTGGAGACGTAAATTTGACGCTTGTTATAGTGCGGCGTTGAGTTCCGCCCGAAAAAAAGAAATAATTAAATATAATGAAAACCATTATTGAATGATCTAGGTACATACTAAATGTACCATAAAATTATGTTCAACAACACTTAAGTATAATTTATAGACACATTTCACTCAATTTAACCTATTTTAACAAATACTTCAACAATTTTAAGCTATAATTTAAATGAATACGTAAATGTAATAAAATTTACTGTATCAACAATTTGCTTAACAACTGGGGTGTTTGACTGACACGCCAATGATCGCCTGTTCTTATCCCGTGAAAGCTGGCACTTATGAAAACAATTTGTAACGAGTTATTTATCTTGGTATTTGTGTGGAAAATGTATGGTATTTTTTTTAATTTCTCGATTAAGCCCGCATACAGCAGGGTAGGCAAAGGACCTAAATTTTATATATTTAACTTTATATTATTTGAAAAATAAAGGAAATAAAGATTGCTGACACAAAAAATACTGGAAAAGAGCTGACAACAGATGTTTTAATTAGTTAATAATATATTAAGACTTTCGATTATGTGGCCTGTTAAATAAAAAAAATCTAAATCAGTTCGTCCGTTCGGGAGCAACGATGCAGACATACAGACACACACAGTCACGTCAAACACACACTCGTTTTTTTTTCGTTGGGGGTTAATTATTTAATACGATAAATTTCACAAATTTAAGCAAAAATGACTCAAAATACTTCCCATAATCATTTCCAGTATAAAAATAACTTAAACTAAAAAAAACAACTTTTATCATTTCACACAAGTTTGTTACATACGAATAAATTACAAAAAAACTGTTATAGATTCGTGACACGGCGCTGGTACGGTTTTTGTCAGTGAAAGTGGTTGTGTAAGACTGCAAGTCGTTATTGAGAGAAAATATTATGATCGATTATAATTTATATACATATTAATTAGGCTTTGTCAGTGATTCTGATTACAATTATACATTTTATCGGGTTTCACGATTAAACTCGCATAGCCGGATAGGTTTGGCAGTTAGCAAGCTAGTATCAAGATTCTTTTTCGCTTTCCACTCGAGTTAGAGACATTTTGTTTACGATTAAAATAAATTTCCTCTTTGATAATTTCTATGAACAGTGGGGAGCGGACTGTCTGAACACTAAGTTCCCTGTGTTTAACCTGCCATATGCGGAATATAGCGTGAAGATAAAAAAAAAACAATCACATACAATTTAATAGCCAATGCTTTATGGAGCCAATACAGGCTAAGCAAACAAAAAAAACACAACTGATTTCCCACACACTTCCTCATCTAACACAAAGAGACGTGAACATAATTCTAACACGTTTAAAAACCGCGTGCACGTCAAAACATCTTTAAAATCTAAATCTGACATCGGATGTAATTTCATCAACATCAAAAGACATCAGTATAACGTTACAGATGACAGTGATTATAAACAGTAGGCAACTAGGAAGCAGTGTATAACAATCGGGACAGATCTAACCACAGAGTCGGACAAAATCGATGCTTGCGTATACGCCGTTATTCGATACAAAAACATCGATATCACATCATAATGGTAATACAAACAAAGCCGCAGATAGAGTGAGTCGATTTAAATAAGTATTCCGGCATATCTCAATGTTTCTTCAATCTCATTCCTTCCTGAAATAGAGTTTCTGGCATTATCAGTTTAATCTGTTGAGAGCCTTTTTTGACATATTAAAATTATTAACGAAACAGGATTCTAACCTCCGCCTATAAATGAATAAATAATATTATCTCTAAATTTACTGTTATCATTCCCCTGAATGGGAACCGAACCAAGAACACAGCGCCACTGCATTTACTAAAGTAATATATACATAAATATTTTATATAATATTATAGAAGAAATTTAAGCATGTTAAGATGAGCTCCGTAATCCGACGCCTATGGGTTTTGAATACACAGTGTGTCGTAAATTTAGTGTGGGAAAGTAGAAATAGGTGGCTGTCGGTCAACGTAGACCTAAACGAGGTCAGCGTACCGCTTGTTTAATTACACATTTTAAATTTTCTTTTATAAATATTTAAAATTTCTACGGCCTGTCTTACTATGTAATCGATATCTATAAATTTGGCCTGGAAAAGGGAACCAGGTTACTTCATCTTCCCTGTTTTCTGTATATAGTAAGATTAAAAAAAATTATCGGTCTCTATTTTTTAAGAAGCATATGAAATAAAATAGAACACGTTTCAACAACACTATTTAAACATACTTAGAAGACACTTTCATAGAATTTTTTTTATAGCATTACACTGTAGCCCACGCATAACAGGATAGGCAGAGGGAATCTGGGAACCTATTATTAAAACATTTCCATTCCATAGTTTCCGCTGAATTCTAGCATAGGGTGTTGACTGACAAAACTCAACGGCGCGATATTTAAATAATTAAAAATATAACCATTCCATCGGATGGGCATCGAACCCACCACCCACTGCTACATTTACAGTAAAATTTTGTCAATCATAGATACTTACCGACAAAGATATGGGCTATATAGCCAAATATTTATATAATACAAATTCTGACACACCGCACTCATAAGAGACTAGGGCGTGACGCACGTGCTAAGCTGATTAGGTCGGTAATCCGCGTCACCTAATAGGTGTCTGCTGGACAGGCCCTTTGAAAACTTAATTTGGTGTTTGACACTTCGACACTTAGATGGCATTGATTTAAACGAAATATGATATATCATATTATTTTGTTTAAATCTACAATGTCTATGTTCGTTTGAAAAAAACATAGAGCTCTTTGTTTGTTTTTATTTAAATACTCAATTTTTTCTAACTTCACGTTGTATCTCGCATGTAGGCAGGAGTGTTGAGACACATTGCTCCTCACTTTTCGCCGAATTCTGAAGGCATTGCATGATTGAGTGAACTCATCATCTCATTTTTTGGAGCGAGAATAGAACCCACAAACTGCCGCGTTTACAGTAAGGCTAACATTTTGATTGACACCACCCTTTATAAATCATTTTTAACAAATATAAAAGTTTTTGTACATATCGAAAACTATGAAGAAAAATCATTATACAGGATGTAGGGATGAGCGTACGCCGGCGGAAGTGTCGCAGCGCACAATGCCCTATTGTACGTGTAATTACCGGACTGCATTGTCATGTGACCCACTTTCGACTCACCCTGTAGCTTGTCCTAACTAAGCGCGATTTGAGATAATACCTAAGGTATTGGACATGATGTGGTGTTTTAAAATATATATACAATTTTTTTTTATTTCGCGATGAATCTCGCATTTGGCGAAGTAGGCAGAAGGAACCTAGAAACCTAGTGTTAATACTTTTCGTTCCCATAAGACATTTCTAAAACGTATCACACTATACAAAACGTATTTTTTCCGTTCTCATATGAAATTTCGAAAACTGCCCTCGCAGTGCTCCTCGACACTCTCTAACCTATTATATATTTAACTTATTATATACCTATTATATATATAAACATACTCAATTTCTATTTTCAGTAAAAATAAGTCCAGCAGTTTCGTCTGCGCATTGCCTACCAGTGACTCATTAACGGAAATTATATATACATAATATAGATAAGATGTCCTAAGCATGGTTATATATTTAACATCAATCTAAATAAAATATTTTCTCCCACCCACATATGTTTTAGTGGCCAATATGCACTAGCCTTAGTATACGACACTTAATTATTATGTCACATTATAATACAATGAGCAATCAAGTTCGAATGAATTAATGTTTTTGTCTGTCACGAGCCTTAGGGTTGAGTTCGACATGGTGCACTAATTGGAAGTACTGATAGGGATTTTTTTTTGGGTACACATATTTTACTGCATTTTGGTCGGATTTCAGCGTCAGCCTGGAAACGCGACGGTTGTGGGTTTGATTCCCAATTTGGTAAATCAATGATTTTGTCATTTCCTCGCTCTGGTAACAAAACAAAGCGCGGCGTTTAGTTATGTCATTCGCCACATGATATTTCAAAAATTGAGCGGTATTAGAGTGTCCAGGCTGTTCTATAACTAGGTTCCCTCTACTCTGCAATATGCAGGATACAGTGATAAGCTGAGAAAAAAAATAATATCCTTGTATAGTGTCAAAGTGACCTTCAGTTTGAAGTTCAATGAATCAGTAAACTTCACATACAGACAATTTACAAATAATCTATGTAGATTGCAACGTTTATATAGTTTTAAAGATTACACTTCAAAAGATGTACGACAGTTCCGTTATTTACATGCAATAAAAAACTTAGCTCAGTTCCTAGTCATGTTAGAACGCTCATTGTCTTAGATAAGTCTTATCAGCGCACGTGAGGTCGTTAACAAGGTTGGCCATTTAGTTTTCTCTTTTAGGATGTTTCTTTTGTAGTTTGTGGTGTAGTGTTTGATGGGTGTAGATTTTAAATTCCAAAGGGAAAATGTTTATTTCTTTTGTGTAGTATATATAAAAGGTTTGTCTTTTTTCTATCTGAATATAATTCTTATGATTAAATATAAAATATTGTAATTGTAGAGTTTTCACAAACAAGTTCAATTACACAACTAAAATATTTATAATCTGAACACAAACATTAAACACAGTCAAAAAAACAATAAATAAAAATCATATTCAAAAGATAAAATCACTGGCATTCTACAAATATAATTTTTCGAGAAAACCATAACTACAATAACAGAATTTTAAGCTCAACATTAAAATGCTTTTAAACACATAGAACTTTTTTTTCGAGCTTTACATATTTTTCTAAGCACTATTATCCTGCAGCACCGCGATGTTAATGGAGGCACTATCTAAAAAGCTTCTTTGTTAAAATCTTTATCAGTGCTAAGGTTAAAAGTTTCTTTTGCATTTTAACATTCTCCGTTTCGGTTGACAGGTTGTATAGTCGTATAAACCTTATCAGATTTGTGCGGTTTAAAATAGTTTTCAAAATGCAGGAACTTATATACTTAAATAACTGTTTCATGTAATTTTATGTGATTTTTTTTACTTATATAGACAAGAAAAAAAATTAAATTAAATTGAATTTTATTTTGTATTTTTTTTAAATGTTATGTTTTTATCGGTCCTTTTGAGGGCAGATTAGTGTTGTTCAACCCACATTCATCGTTTAATTTAACTGTATCGCTTCCGTCCCGAATTGAAGTTAAAGTTATTTTTTTTTAAGATTACAACATTTTTTCTAGTTCAAACAGCTACATAAAAATGTCACTTCACGTTATTGAGTGTGAGATTTAGATTTCCGACAGTTAAAAATTTAAGGTACGATTTTAAACTAAAACAAAACAAAACAAATTTATTATTCAATACAGTTTATTCAGCTTCACGCTTTATTCCGAATATAGCGTAATAGGCAGAGGAAACCTAGTGACACAAGGAGTGTTTTGTCACTAGGTTTTTTTAAATTTCCACATGAATTTGACACATTGCATGTTAAATGGTTCAACAGTAGATACATTATTACTATTATAACATTCAAGCTTGAATACCCAACACTAAGCATAATTTTAACTGTTCGAACAGAATTTGCAGAGAAATTCATCTATTATCATTTCTCATCTGTCTATAATTTACTAGAGACTGGTGCATGAGCGATTGTTAACAAAGTCAGGTTATTTTTCAAATCCCGGCCTAGCCTCATTCTCCACTAATTTATGCATATTAACCTAAAAACCTTTGCACGGTTATGTTTATTCTATAGCTTGCCGCTGGAAACCATGAATTGTTCTAGATGTATGTAAGTCATAAGAAATGGCGTTTTTGTATACATTTTATTTTATTTTTTTATTTTTATTTTAATTACCAACACAGCGTACACTAACAATTTAAATAGAAAAAGAAAATCATACAATTAATAACAAAGTGTCGCCGCAATTATAGGCGATGACGTCAAGCATATTTTACATATACAATAGTATTTTTAAAATTTTTAAGAAACTAAAGTATAAACACTAAAATTATATATAAAAATAGTCGATAAAATACTTCATTTAAACAATATGAACATTAACAAATATAATTAATATAGTAATATTTAAGAAAAAACATCATAATATCTAGGGAATATACTCACCGCCTCTTAGGAACTGCCCAAGCGCCATTTTTATTAAGCTAAGTAGAAATGCTTATACGCATGTTATAAGTTAATTATTGTCATTAAATTTCTTGAAAGTGCAGAACATATAACACAAGGACTATTGTGCCAATATTACCAGCTAACTTTCATATAACGGTACAAAAACAAAATACAAATAAGGGGCCGTTCAAGTCTTAGGTAAACAGTTTTTTTGCAATTATCCCCTCCCCTATGTCATCAAAAACAAGCAATCGTCTAAGAAATATTTCATTGAAAACAGTGCTTACGTGATACTTGAACGGCCCTGAAGAAAAAAAATCTGCTAAATACTTATAAATTAGACCACAACCAAAGGGACTCTACAACCAACTCAACCGTTTCCGCGATGACGACGCAAATCACTATTTATTGCAGTGTATTATTTCTCAGCTACGCTGCTCTTGCTTTAAATGGAACACCGAACCGTCAATTGACCGTCAGTGATCATTGAGGTCTGGCACAGTAGTTACGCGAACAGATTGCTAAGTAAGTATGCCTATGCATAAGTTGTTAAAATCTAATATACTAGCGACCCACGTGCGGCTTCGCCCGTTTAAACTGATTGTTATATTATAGACACAAATTGTACAAAGACATAACATAAATTGTGTGGAACTCAACGCCGAGCTTTGCCACGTTACCAGAGCGACGAACTAAAAATATTTAATATTTCATTTCGTCGACTGAATCGAACACACAACCCACGACGGCATCATGTAATGTAAATTTAAACGAAACGTTATTTCGTTAAATTAAATGTAAATTCCATATAAAGTGTTTGGCGAGGTGTAGACAGGCCGTTTTATAAATATTACAACCTCTGATAAACATCTTGAAATAGGTAACATAGACTAGCTCATTTAAACTTCTCTTCGATGTTATCTGTGGAAATAACGCATACTATAAAATTTCAAATTACTACTATAAGGCTTAGTGTATTAAGTGTTTGTCTAGTATATATTCATATGCAATTCTTTTTATATATTATGTATATAAAACAGTGATTTACTTGATAATTTATAAGATACATCACTTTTTGACGGCAATATTCTTTATTTCTACACAATTACATAAAAAAACATTCACAAAAACCTTTAAATAACGTAATTTTTACACATTAAAATATTTTTGGCTATAGATAATATTATTGGTTCCATGGTCAACCGTAATGTAGAAAAGCAAAATATTAACGTTTAGTTATGAATCTTTTTTTTCGTTGAACAATGTCAGTGCAACTCTAAGCACCTACATTCATACATGTACACTTTATAAATGATTTATAATTGAGTGAAAAAAATTATAATTATCATGTGCACACTGAATTTGTTATGAGATTCTGTTCTAAATGTCAATAGTCTATATTAGAAGTAAAATATGTAAAATAAAAATAACTGAATTTAATATTAAATTCCGATATAATTGATTAACTAGGCAACAAGAGCCGCGTGTACTGTATGCGAATTAAAACACAATTTAAAAGGTTTTTCAATTTAGTTAAAAAAATAAATACATATTTAGGACGAAATGTTTTATAATAACATTTTCACTTCATGCTTATCTAATTATTTAAAATTGAAATAGACTGCCGGTCATATTGTAGGCAAACGTGCAAATTCCGAACCTGCGGGAATTAGAGGACAAAAGTATACAGCATATAAGCCTATACTATACTATATTTCAAAAACTTCCTCTACCGCCCAGTTAAAGCCCCATAAAAATCACTAACTGTTCCGAAGATTAATAGGGGCAAAAGTTTTACACATAATTTCTTTGTGTTATTTGACTTTTAACACAGTTATTGCGGAATCACAGACAAACACTACAACTTTATTTATATATATATATCTACAATAAACAAAACGTTGATCTTACGAAACACCAATCAGTTATCGGGAACCTAATACCAACGCAAGGGAAACACTCCGTACCCACCTATTATCTACAATCGTATGAAGTATTCGCCATGATGTAAGAAATCTAACAAGTTGCATACAAAATGCAATGGCTAAAGCATTTCCCGCAATTGAAAATTGTTGGGAAAAGTTACGACACGCACCCATTGTAAATTACTCCACAGTCTCGCAACTAACGCGGTTCGCTCATTCTAACTAATTATAAAAGTTTCACCTGACATGCGCTAGTGTGAATGTTCTGGTATTTTCGTTGATTCGTAAAATGTTTAACTATCTTTATATTTTTGTAGTAGTGGTTACATCCAGGGCTGGATTTAGAGGTTCTGCAGCAAGAAAAGAGGATCATTTATTTTTCCTGAATAACTTTTGATTTTTTACTATCTTTATTGTGAGTTACTCGTTCTCTTTTGTAGAAACCGAGGGTTTCTCTTTAAATCCAGCTCTGGGTACATCGCATGTTCTTAATTTTTCATCAATTTATGTACATAACATATTAAGTTGCCCCAGAATTTATCTTGTATAGTAAAACAATTAATATTTGTTTACTTATACTTCATTCATTTAAGTCAGTGTCAAATCTCTTTTTTCTACTTTCCACAAACATGACACGAAAAATTCAAATTTTGAAATACATACATTACTCAAAATTTACACTTTTAAAATATTAGCTAACACACAATTTTAGCATATTTGCAACACATCCATTAACATTTAGAACAGCAGTATCAAATGACAAATTAAAAGCAAAGATAAAAATCTGCGTTGTTGTCAAAAATCATAAATCATTGATTGTATTACGGAAGCGTGCAGGTGGATCGTTGGGTGCGCCCGCGCCGAACATCTTGCTCAACGCGGCCGCATTCCTGCGCGGATCGTCGGAAAGGACGGACGTGCTGTTGATTTTTGACAATATGTAATTACGGTGGTTGTGTAGTCAAATTTGTATGTATTTATAATATTGAAAATTGTAGAATTTGTTTGTCCTTGAGATTGTAGGTTTAATATATGATGCATTAAAATATTTATTATTTATATTTAAATGCATCAATACATATTTAGAAATATTTATTTATACATATTTTACTTTTTATAAGTGCTAACCTATTGGACATATACTATTGAAGTTTGGCATGTTGCCTACCTACATGAAGTTTGAACATTAGCAAGTATAGGGGAGCACGTAAACCAAGTTGACCGCGGCGACATCTAGAACGTAGGAAATTCAGCGTACAAATTTCACGAAGAGGATAGGACGGCCTAAAACTCCCACGTAAATGGAAGTGAACGAGATTTTACGTTTTATAATCACAAAATCCACGCAAGCGAAACAGTGAGTAACAACTAGTCGCAAATAAGCTACATTCCAACAGCCGCACCGTCCTTACTCAATAATATTAACATACAAAACAAAACACGGAACAGTTACAACGACTAAAGCGCACGGAAGTTACAGCGTACTAATTAATAACACGATGCAATCAAAATTAATTCAGATCTACAACACAAGTTATAATATAACGATAGATTGCTACAAAAATATTCTCCATATATATTTATATGGAGATGATAGTTCCAAAAATATTCTCCATATATGGCGGTGTACGCACAGAGAACCAAGTGTTGAACCACTTCGTTCTTTACTTTCTCTTTTTCAGAATTTCGAAACTTAATAAAGTGGCGGAACATAACCCCGCGCTTTATGAAAGCAAAGCTTAGAAGTTAAAAGAGTTAAGTAATATAAAAATTATATCATAATTTTCCCGAGTGAGGTTTGAATCGTCAATCCGTCTGTCCGTTGTACCACTATCGCCCCAAATATAATTGCTTAGGACAACACTTAATTATTACCGTAGGGGTGAAGATCAAACACTTTGATTAAAACTCGCCCTGAAGCTATAATATATTACAAATTAAATTTTGACATGAATATTAATGGACCAGATATATCCATAGCTCTAGGGAAAACTGGTATAAGTAAAAAACTTTACATTGTAAGAAAACACTAAAGATATATCTTTGGCGAAAAAAAAGATAATAAATTCTGTAGAATATTTTGAAAACAAAAGTTTTTTGCTGTCACAGTCTTTATTTCGAGTAGAGAAAACTAAACCTATATAAATAAAGAAAAAGAAATAAAATAAAAAGAAATGAAAAGAAGTCGTTTGGCCTCAGTGTCAAACTGGGCTTAAAATGAATTATTTTAAATATTGGGTATATTTTCCACAACAAATATAATTTGTACCCACAACTCTATATTAAATAGTCAGTCGAAACAAGACTTACCGCACGTCTCTTAGGCTGACAAACTTTGTATACAATTGATTTGTTGACAGCGAAAAATGGGCAGCTATAACAAAGTCCATCTAGTTAAATGGTAAGCAACTAGTAATTTGAATTGGAGAGAGTTATGTTCTCGGTGTATTTTCTCTCTTTTTGTTTTTCTTTTCTATTGGGATATTGGTAGTTCAAGTAGATAAAACAATAACATTTTTGTTAGTTTTTAATTATTTTTTTTTATAGATATCAAAACGTGTGATATTGATTCAAATTAAATTTTAATTTATGAAAATAAATACTGTCTAAGTACTACTAATATGTATTAAAATAAAATCTCTTTTAATCTAAGACTATTGTAAAACAGAACAAAACACAACAAAGAATAATAGTTGCCGTCATAGAGAAGCCCCGGTGTTTATTAGATTATGATACCATACTAGTTCGTACTACTGCGGTGACCCGATATTTGCAGTAGATATGCAAAACGCATTGCGTGACCTTCTAATTAAGAATGTTGTTACAGCAATATTATCAATTTTCATATTTTTTGAAGTAAATTACGAAAATTTTAAATTAGATCTGTTTCAAACGATAAAAATTAAGTTAAATCTCTTTCTCTTTTTAAGATCTGCCGTGGCGCGGGGGGACAATCGTGGTAATCCCACGACAGGTGATTGTTTCGATTCCTACTGGAGGAAATGTAATTTTTATTTTTTTTATTCGGGTCTTCAATGGGTTTCTAGAGTTTATCGGAGGGTGGAGTATAAAAATATATTAATGGGAACGGAGAGTCTCAACACTTGGTTCCCGGGTTCCCTCTGCCTATCCTGCTATATGCGGGGCACAGTGTGAAATAAAAAAAACTCTTTCATTTTAAGAATTCGATGGACAATGTACATAGAGCTAAAACTTATCCCAAAAGTAAAATAAATACCTATATATATATCTAAAGTATAAAAATAATATTACTACACTATAAGCCATAATAATATTATAACTATATTATTATATTACCATATCAAAATATCTGATTTTATCTTATTTGAAGTAATAAATAGACATAGTGTTAAATCCAACTAAATCTGAATTTCCATAGTGAGCAACGGGATTACTGGCAAACTTAGCAACGGAATACGTGTTTATTTATTTTAGAATATATTTGTTCAGTTTAGAAAGGGAGATATATATATATATATATTGTAAAATTTATGCATGATAACCTGGAAAGTTATCAAATTGGAATTAATAATTTTCTTCATTTTGTTGTTGTTACACAAAATATAAATGGAATCTGTCTATACAAATTAATTTAAAAGCGTAGCTCTGGCTCTGATTCTGACTGTTGTGGATTAGATTTTAATTTGGGGGAATTAACTTAATTTTCTTGAAAATTTCATCGGAAAGTCGATAACGAGTGTCGCAACACTCGGTTCTCTTCGCATATCCTGTTAAACGGAGAAATATGACATTTTTTTTATATGTCATAACACAGGAAATATGAATAAATGTAGTTTGCCACTGAAAGATTGATAAACAAAATTGATTAGCAAATACGAAGACGCGATAGTATTGTGAACAAGCTGCAAGTTTTATAGCGGAATTATTTAAATTGTGTATTATTTAAATATTTATTGGACGTTTAATTGAATGGAAATTACTACTGCTTTCACGTCGAGCATCGTTTACGAAATCAATGAATTGCTAGGACATTTGTATTTAATTTATAGACAGCGGAAATGGCTAAAATTTTAGAGTGATTTTTTTTGTACTTATTTTCTATATAAACATTGAAGCCCAGTAGAAATACCGTGGATTTTTTTCGTCAATATCCCTTTCTGCAATTTTAGTTAGCTTCACACTTTAACTGGTGCGTGTGTGGGCTTCTTTTTTTCATTTGTTGTTTTAAATTAGATTTAATAGATATTCTAATCGGTAAGAATGCGGCGTTGGAGTCTGTTATCCATTATACAGCAAGTTATTTTGTGGTAAAGTAAACAAAACGATATTCTTTCATCAGCTTTATCTAGTTCGCAATCACAATATGCGGAAGACATGTAAATTTTAATAATAATATATATATTATAAGCGTCGTTAAAATTCTATCAGTTCAGCATTACGTGACAGGAATTAACGCTAAACTATGACTATCAAAGGGGAAAATATAAAAATGCAAGACAATCATTCCCCCAAACGCGGATCAAACCCACAACCAGTCAGATGTTACACTAAGTAACGACGGCCACAGAAAATCCTACAAAACACAAGAAGATATATACTTTTACTTGTAATATATCATTACAACATAGTTGCATTGAAATTATTTAGCCAGTCCGCTAACCAAGATTTATATACAGTGAAAGACTAAATAATGAACGTTTACGACCGTTTCACACGTCGCGTCGCCGCGTCGTCGAAACGTCGTCGATTTGTAGAAGTGGGTAGCTTTATTACGAAGAGTCGACACCGTTTACTTTTGTAACACCTGCTGTATTCGGGATGGACTATAGAGATTTTGTAAAGAGAGTTTTCTCAGTTTTTTTAAACTTCACGCCGTATGTATATAGCCATTTTTCACTTTCCAATGAATTTTCATGGCATTTCCTTTCCGTCTAAATGGCATTTTAATGTCATATGCTTTGTTTGTAGACGGAAACGAAACGTGGAGTTGAGGCACTCATATTTCTACTGTTAATCCTCTATTTGTGAGATATCACGGTTTAGGAAAGAGAAAAGAGAAATGAACTTAAATATTAACTATGAATTCTGTAATTTCAATATATTTATTATTCAAAATATGTAGTTAAAAAATCATTCACATAATGTACTCAGAAAATTAAAGTACTTCTTTCCATTATTAACAACAATGCACTGTAAGCTATTAACACACATTTTTAATAACAACAAAAAGTATTTTAATTGAAGTGAGAAGTTTCATGATAAAATTTATATTTGGTCATGAACTTAACATCTCTTCATGGTGGTGTCAAGTTACCAAAACAGTAGATACTGTTACCCTTTTTTTAAATGCTGTCCAAATCTTGAAGAAAGGTACTCCTAATTCGACGCTAGAGCGAAGAAATAAAAATATTGAATATTTCATTCTCACGAATGGGAATCGAACCCACAACCATCGCGTTTATACGCTTGTGTCCCCGAACTACAAAGGCCTTTTACAGTCAGAATAATGTGAATCTATTGAGTGTCATAACACTCCGTTCTACTCATACATAAATAAAAATGATATAAAGAAATAATAATACTCACGTGTTCGTCCAACGAGTACGTCAGCTCGCCATCGTCATATAAAACGAACCACCTCCGCTGCCATCTCTGTAACAAGTGATTTTAATATTAGATTTTTGATAATGTTTATTTATAGCTCTACACATATTTTGTTTACATAAGGGATGGATAATACATACAAAAAAAGCGTTTAAATTTAATGTTAATGGAGACTCCATTAAAAATAAGACATTCTCCAGTCGCTATTACCTTAACAGTAAGATATCAGAGGTGTGTGACCAACCTGAGAGTGACGAAATTCTTTAGCTCCACGATGTATCCCACAAATAGCAGGGTAGTCAGAGGTTACTAGGGAACCTAATGTTAAGACCCTCCGTTCTCATTATGATACTTTCCTTCCCCAATTTTCACCGAATTCTAAAAGCATTGCGTTGAATTGCGGACGTTAACGTGAACGGAGAAACGGAAATATTAAATATAATGTTATATAAAATTAATATATGCAAATATTCAAATACATATATATGCATAACCTTCCAAATTAAATGTTATCATAAAAATAAGGCCATTGCTTTCAATGTTAAAAATTACTTAAGAAAAAAAAAAACGCCATTACGTATGTAAATAGAGAACGTAGATTTTTTATATTAATTTACAAATATGTCAAGGACAAGGACAAGCTGTATTCAGCATACAGCAGGGTGGACAGAGGGAACCTAGTGGTAGGACACGCCGTTCTCCACTTTCCGCGCCATTTTCGAGAGTAGCGGATCTCATAAACGCAATTTAATATTGGTCAATATACTAATAATATTATATAATAGTTTTCATTATATATATTTTTACAATTCGGAACACTAGCTACTGGTATTAGCACATTTAACCGACTTTTTTGTACTATAATATAAATAGAAAATATGGATATACAAAAAATATATAATGTAAAATTATTTGCTGCTGAGTGACAGACAGATAACTTGCAGACGAAACTAACTAGATTTTGAAAGTTTTAATTTCATATGTGAGTAGATGAGAGAGTGCAGGGGAGCACTAAAGGGATTCTTAGGAGATTCCCGATTTTTTTTTACGAGAACGGAAAAAAATTAAAAAAAAAACCATTTTACGTTTTCAAAACCATGCACACAAATTTGCGGGTGGCGTTAATTCGTATTGACACGCTATTAACCTTCCCCTAATAGTGTTCGTGAGAACGTTAACAAGCAAATTGTTTGAATGTTTAACATTTGATTAGCAAACCGATGTCCGGTGGCGGTTGGAACGCCGATTATAGATTTTGCAATGGCCGGGTGCCGTGTGAAAAAAATATATTAGTAAATAAGCTTTAAAATAAAGACATAAATAGTCAAAGGTGACTTAGTTGAGAAGCATTTTAATGTTAAGGTGTAGGTAGTTAAAAATATGTAATTTGCTTCGTGTGACTTAGACACGTTGAAATGACTAACGTAAGACTTACTCTTAGGTCAAAATTATATCCTTTTTGCCGAATAGTAAGAGAGATAGAGAGATCTCATTTGACCATCGAAAACGCAGTATCGATGACAATGTAGGAAGATCACGTAAAAAGCATGAGAACCACACGAGGATATGTAATTGTTGCCAATGTACGAGGCGGAAGAAGTATGCAGGAAACTTTTAACGCTCTGTTTTCTCTGGGTACAGCTAGGCATAAATCGTAGAACTACAAAATCACGTTGATGTTAGACAAAGTGTAAAATTATCCTACCATTAAATTACCCTTTTTTTAGGTTCACGCTATATTCCGCACATAACAGGATGGGCAGAGGGATCTAGGAACCTAGAATAAGTCACTCGTTCCCAATTAGGACACTTCCATTCCATATTTTCCACCGATTTCTTGCGTATTGATTGGCAGAAATTCAACGCCGCGCTTTGCCTTGTATCAGAGCGAGGACATGAAAATGTTTAATATTTCCCATAACCGTCGCGTTTATGGAAAATCGGCCCTTTTCTTTATTTACCTTGCGAAACTTCTTTATTTACCTTGCAAATCGCCTTAGGTAAAAATCTCATAAAAACATAATTTACCAACTTTCCCCCTTCAAGCCTTACATTCAATGGAACCATTACGTACGATTTTTAACTGTTTCACACTATCATTAAGGGACATAAATAACGAATGCACTATAATAATATTAAATTCGGTCACTGCACGCAATTTATAATTTGGTCGGGTAATAGCTGGTTATGTCACTTGTTACGACAGAGCACGTGTTCCGTTTACATTGTTTTAGCTGATTGCGTAGTGTCTATACACTTTGCTTTTGAAGGAGTGGTAATAGTACAATAAGATAATAATATTATTGATATTAAGACCGTTTTTTTTCGGTTTTGATCGGGTTTTATCTGATAAAATTAATTGATTAGTATAATAATACTAGATAGCTATTCTTACATTGAAAATAAAGACAGTAAATAGGTATCTGGAGTACTAATGGATTTTTATGGTGTCATTTATTTAGTTAAAATTTATAAAATTTTTATTTCATCATATATTATGCTATTGTTTAGTTTTTTCAATTCCCCAACTTCACCAATATCAGCCAGTCACTTTTTAGTTGCACGCGTAGCGTAAGCAAAGTAGATAAAGAGAGAGAGAGACTAGTGACAAGACACTACGCTTCTCAATTTCCCAGAAAATCAAGTCAAGATCAAACCTACAACCATCATGTTTAACGTCTCACTTTATGCCTCCACAGCACCAAGTACGGTCTTAATTACATGAAGATCATTCGTTTCATCAACCCCATATCTACGATCATCTTGTTAAATATCAAGATAATTATTTTAATCTTCTCCAAAACAAGACACTTTCGCTCATATTAACATATCCATAATGAGTACGGGGTTTTAGCGTCGAACAATAAGCTGTTAGACAATAGTGAAATAATGTATGGATAATACATACAATGCAAGGATGAGTTACGTCATAATTCTTCAGTGTGGAGCTTCCAAGAAATATGTCTGAAGATAAATCGCAAGATGAATCGGATATATATAGTATTTTACGTTTTGAACTGTACAAGATGTGCTCCCTTGATTTTTTTTTATTGACATGGTAGGGTTGACAACCGGAACCTAGTGTAAGACTTTCCGTTCTTCATAAGCTACTAAATGAAAAAAAGAACTAAATAACATTTGAATCACTTGGCTAGGGTCCTAGAACTGTTTCTAACGCACAGTTTTAAATCCTAATAAACTATGAAATCAATATATAATAAAATAGTAATTTTATATTTTTCCTACACTAAATTATTAAATTTACATAGAACGAAGTCGAAAGCGCAAGCTAGTTTCACACATAACATAGTTATTTGGACAGTCCAGCCGGAAGTGTGGACAATAATTTCTATTGTACTCGATCTGTCCCGCCCAGTATGTTCGCTATCTACAGGTGTGCGGGAGTGGGATTCGAAAGCGTTTTGTGGGTGCGCATAAATAAACGCGATTTACGACAAAACGGCCATGTTTGAATTAATGTTTGGAATATAATTATGATGACTAATAGTACAATTCTGGGTTCTGGAGATATTGGTATTGGTAGAGAATGCACATACACTGGATTTTTCGCGTCAATAGTCTTATTTTTATAGTATCGTATTTGAGAAGAGAAATAAACACAATTTTGTAATGATTTCAATAAACTTCTTTATTTCTTCAAGTTTTTCTTTCCAAAAAAATGATGATGTGTGCCGAATCTCATTGAAATAGTAACAATTTTGTGTAGGAACCTTGGTACCTCTTACAAGGCCTCATCACAAAAAAAAACTTGATACGATAATTTTTTTTAAATTTTACTGAATTTTTTTATTTTATTTCAAAATAATATGAAAATTTTTGAAATTTTACTGAATTTTTTTATTTTATTTCAAAATAATATGAAAATTATTTACTTAACTCTTTATTGGAAACCACTCAAGAGAAGTGGGTTCAAATCCTACTACAATCAAATTGTCCTACGTTTTCTAAAAAAATATTTTCCCTTTTTTAAGTGAGCAAACATTTAAGCATAATATGCAGTACACTTAAATACCTAATACTATAATAATATTCCTCTAAACTAGGGGACAAACAGACGACGCCCGGCGAAAGTCGGTCGTTGTAATAGGACGCGCCGATACGCCTGATAACGCTGCCTTTCCACTCAGTGGATAGTGACCACTATCTTCTTTAACTATATACCTAAACCAGACCTGCCTTTTTAGCTATATTTATTATCCTATTATTAATTATTAAGAATACATATTATATAAAAATGTAAAAGTTTGTGAGAAAAATAGTTTAGGAGGATTTTGATGAAACTTTACAATAATATAGCTCGTACGTTGGAATATCATAGACTACAATTTATGTAGAGTTTTTATATAATTTGGCTATAGCATAACAATAGGTGTAAGCAGGTAAAGCTCCTCGTTATATACTACGTTTTCAAAAAATGTTTTATTTAAGTAGTATAAAAAAAGAAATAAAGCCCTGAGAAGATAAAAAAAGTAAAGGTGTAGCAGGCTAGGCATTGAATTGAATGTTAGAACTCTCCGTCTCCGCTCTCAACCCGAATTCTAGACATTACGTCTTAAGTGGCAGAACTCAACACCGCAAATAAGATAAATAAAATACGAAAAGTGGTGATCAGATAAATCCAATAGAATAATAAACAAACAATATAATAAAATATGAAACATAAACATGCAAAACTGACAAGAGTATCAAACACTTCCTGGTTCGGCACGTGCAAAGGACAATCATCAATAATCGTCGCCGCGGGGAAAAGCGGCCTCTATAATGGTCTCTGGGCTGTTGGGACAATGATACCCTATATTATATAGTAGAGACTGTAAACGCGACAGTTGTGGGTTCGGTTCCCTAATGGGAAATGTAGTATTTCTTATTTTCATTTTCTGGTAACGAGGCCAAGCGCGGCGTTGAGTTCAGCCATTAAACACGGAATGTCTCAAGAATTCAACGGAAAGTGGGGATCGGATGGTCGTAACAATACGTTCCCATGGACCCTCTACCTACCCTGTTATATAATATTATACAAACATTATTAGGTAAGATTTTTTGCGTGGAATTTTAAGAGGTCCTCTCTTAATGCTCTCCTTTTCTCCTCAAGAAATCTACAAGTTAAATTTAAAATTTCCAAATCCTGTAATTTCGTCTCTACATTGTCAATCAGTCAATTACCAACTAACATATATATTCTTAGTAAGAATAACGTCAATATAACATAAGGTATTTTGGAGTACACTCACACCAGCAGAATCATACTTTTAATGAACCTTTGATAGGCGATCAGACATACGATTAGACGGTCGAACTCCTCAACATCTGCCGCTCTCAATTACTGGAGATGATGTTACGTAATTTTTTTATAGAACTAATGAGAGACATGTTACTTAAAGAAAAATTAGCCTTAATGGCGTGTTGGACGTATCCGCTGAACATGGTCGTTGTAGCTTTGAAATTATTTCCAGAAAGCAGCGTTAGGTTTCGCAATTCGGAACGCGTAAAAAATTTCACGTTTTTATTGTGCACTAAAATATAATAACCTCTACCTCTGAAGGTTTCCGCAATCCAAACCTCTGAAAAGTTCCACAATCTGTTCCAGCTCGATAATAACAAGTTATTCTATTGTTATCTACCTAAGCTACGTATAATTGCCAAATTTTATTTTAACTGGTTTAAATTCAGTTTCTTAGATTCTATTATAAACTTTCAAGTCGACCGAAAAGCGTCCTAAAAAGAACAAAAACAATCGCTAGTTTCTTAAGAACCTACTGCCAATTTCATAAAACACCCAACATGTGTGAAGATTATTAAAATGATTACTATTATAGGCAAAAACCGTAAATACAATGCGAATTTAATATAATTACCAAAGAATCCCTTACAAATATGTCCTTGCACGGTACCTAATTACTAAATTACACGCTACTGTAGTAACTATTTTTAGAATAAAATGGTTTTAAATTATTTTAACGATCCGTGTCTCCATACAATGTTGTTAACTGTTTCTGCTAGTATGTAACGTAATGACATTCTTCTCAAATTGAATATCACGCCTTGAGTTAATTTAATTTTTTGTGTGTAATTGATGCATTTTTGAAATGTAATATAAAATATTTTTTATCCATTTAGACTTTTGCAAGCGCTCTCGAATCGCCGAAAGAACAAAACCTACCACCAGCTGCTTCTGTTCTATAATGAAAATCTTTGATTACTCTTCTATCTTCTTTTGCAGCTTCCTGTATGTAGCAGGGTAGGCAGAGGGAACCTAGTGACCTCAATCTAAACTTAATTTTAAAACATTCCGTTCTCCACTTTTCGCAAAATTTTCGAGTGGCAGAACTCTTTGACAGAGAACTGCTTAACCTTATTACCAATGCGAAGAAATACAAATACTAATAAATAAGTCACACGCGTGTTCCACTGCGCCACCGCGGCCTCTTTTTAACTACTCAACAAAACATAAAAACTTTAATATTAATTTCAATAGGAGTAATATATAAGAAAATCCAAGTGTAAATATTATATACTTTATAACAAATTATTGTCTCCGAATTCGTCTCTGTTCAAATACGAGCTAAAAAGTTGTGTATAAATTATAATGACATATAGTAACTTTGACCACAAGTACGGTAAGTACGTTACATTAAAACGATTAACGTCTTGTGAAATATCCTACAGCTTTACCCATAAATGGACTCAGATACAAATATTTTTCCAAATCGAACCAAGAGTTCTTGACATCTGTACTTTGTAGTTTCACGATTTATTCCGCATAAAGCGGGATAGGGAGACGAAAGCTAGTATTAAGACACTCCCGTTTCCCACTCTCCTTTAAATTTTCGAAGCATTGAAAGCCGAATCTCAACGCCATAATTTGTTTTGTTACCGGAGCGAAGAAATGAAAATATTAAATAATTTATTTCGAGTTCGATTTCCATTTCCAGACACGCCTGTACCACTGTGCCACTGCGGTCTCAGCTTTATATTATTAGTACCTATACAAATTTCTCAAGCTCGTGCACCAGATCGCAAACGAGGCAGTATGTTCGTGACGACGACGTGCTCTATTGGACGCTAGGTGGTATATTTTACGCCGTACACCTAAGTCTAATTGACTAAATGATCCATTAAAATAAGGTTATCTTGAATTTTATGGTTGGTTTAATATTTTAACTAAACTTTAATATTTTGACATGAATGAGGCGAAACGATTATTAAATAAATAAATCAGCTTCACGCTGTATCCCGCACACAGCAACCCTGCTGTGCTTCGCTCTGGTGTCGAGGCAAAGCGCGGCGTTGAGTTCTGCCACTCAACACGCAATTCCTCCAAAATTCGGCATAAAATGGGGAACGGAGTGTCTTAACACTAGGTTCCCTCTGCCTACCCTGCTGTGTGCGGGATATAGCGTGAAGCTAATTTAATTTTATTTTTTTTAATATTTATAAATATTGTATTAAGAATATTAACAGATAAATATACTTAAAACAATAGTTTATACAATGATACAGTGTGTATCTCGCATAATCACTTATGACACTCAGTTTCCGTTTCAGCCTTATTTTCAAGACGTCGAATTTCACCATTTTTTCTTGCTAGAGCGAGAAAACAAATTAATGAATGTCCCGAAAGTGACTCAAACCCACACCCAACGCATGCCGATGCTGCAAAACAGCAAAGGTTAAATTTAACGTGGCAGTATTTAAACAATGTAGAGTTAAACGTGTTTACCAGCGGGGCGTACCCTTATAACGATAATTGATTTCCATTGTAATTCTTTATCTAATTATTGTTATGTCATCTATACGAATACGAGTATGTGTTGGTCGATTAGCAAATCGATCTTTTGTTAGTAGGCAAACAAATCGATTTTGATTCGGGCTTCCATGTGATTTTTGTTGCGTAAGATACAGGAAAAGCTAAGTGAATGGAATTTGTTTATAGGAAGGATTATTTGATGAAGGTCGTGAGTTCATATGTTAAATTAGTACTGTTTTTTTTTAATATTTTTTTAACATTTTTTAAGTGTTATTCGTTACTTATAAAAGAAAAAATAAATATATACTTTTATAGAGAACGATCATTAATAATTTTAACGTAGCGTGATTTGAAATGTGCGCATTTTTGGAATTAGACAGTCTCTAGCCATTCAGTTCTCATAAAGCGACGTCGAAATTCTTATACGCTAGTTACAGTTTATCTATGTTGTTTTTATTTAATTAAAATGGGGAATGGAGTCAACTCTAGAAGAAAGGAAGCGATAAAAATATCTTTAGGGCACTAAACATACTATAATACTTTTATCAAAATCTGTGCCGCGCGTGGAAAGTAGGAAATGGGGCATCTCAATATTAGGCTCCACACTGTTTTGCGATTTAACAATGTAATAGTTAAACATCATATCGAACCTGTGACCTGTTTTATTAATTAACAAAATACCAACACCATTCAATCAATTGTACACTGTTACTGAAGTAGTACCGTAATGTTAAAACTCGACGTGTCCAATAAAATTTTCGGTTAATGATTTTATAATTAATTCTCACATCAATTATTGTTTCCGGGTGAACGATAAGATCTTTGTTTCTTTTCATATAGCGGTGCTGTAGAGGGAGACTTAACAAGATTATTTTAAAATAATTATGTCATGTTATTGATGTTAAGATAAAATATTTGGGTCTGACATTAACATACAAAATACAAACAAATATGTATATACAGGCAACACCACAGTAGCGCAGTTTGAAAGTGTCTACTCGATGATTAGAAAATCGATTCGATTCGATCGAATATTTAATTTTTTTAGGCTAGCACACCGCAAGACACCGCGGTCTCTGCCTTAAAGTTATTGCTAAACTATATTAAGTCTTTACATAAAAGGTCTAAGGCCTTATTATACCTACTTATTAATCTAAGGATTCATCATAATTTGTTCAGTGGTTTTTGCATGAAAGCGGAACAAACATTCAATGGAAACGGACCCAGATTCGATCCCCCTGCCCAGCAATGGGAGGGATACGGTGTAAAGCTTGACTTAGTGAGCTAGCATCTTTTTAAAAAATGAACAGGGGTAAAATTACCCCTGAGTTTTCTATATATACACACATATTTTTAAGGATCTACAATAACGTTTCCGCGAGCGATGTGACGCAACTTAAATATCACGCCCGAATATCAGACATACGAGTACATACATACATACATACATACATACATACATACATACATACATACATACATATGTTCCCGATGATTGATCGTTGCGTGTGTTTTTACACGAGACTGTGTACGCGAACCGTTTTTAATTATACGTCAGTCAAATGTTATATTAAAAAAAACAGTGTGGAATATCACTTAAATTATATTGCACTAGTCGTAGCCCGCGACTTTGTTTGCTTTAGAACGTGAAGTGGAGGATCCGTTTTTACCATTGCTGTTAAATATTACGTTCCCTCGACTAGGAATTGAACCCATAACCGTCGCGTTTACAGCCAATTATGTCGATGGGATTAAATATCTGTGGACTTTATTATATAGATATACATATTTTTATATATTTGAGAATGTTATTTTTGTTAAATTTTATGCTAAATGTATAAAATATGGTAATTTTAATTCTATGAGATTCACTTACACTCCCAACCAATAAAAATTTAAAAAAACAATAATAATTCTATTTACATGTACATTACAGTATAAAAATCGTATAAATAGAGGCCAGTCGTGGCACAGCGGCACAAAGTGTGACTGTAAACCGACTGGTTGTGGGTTCGATCCCCACTCGAGGAGATGAAATATTTACTTAAATTTATATTTCCATTTCTTCGCTCTGGTGTCGAGGCTAAGCGCGGCGTTGAGTTCTGCCACTCAACACGCAATGCCTCCAGAATTCGGCAGAAAGTGGGGAACGGAGTGTCTAAGAACACTAGGTTCCCTCTGCCTACCCTGCTGTGTGCGGGATACAGCGTGAGGCCGAAAAAAAAAAAAAAAAGTATAAAAATGTATTATTTGTATCCCATATAGCAAGCAATTAAATTATTTATTTCCAATGACATGCCGTTGATAATTGATGCACCAGCAACAACGGCGTTAGTTTCAGAAATTATATAGGTATTCTGATAAATTTAGCCAAACAAAACATGTTTAGCACATAACGGTTATTATAGGAAAAATAAATAAAAGCAACGAAAAGTCTATACATTTAGCTGAATTCATCACTTAAGTATACGTACATGGAAAAATGTTGGCTCATAACAAACCAGTCCCAAAATAATCGCCAGAGCTAATAATACCCACGACTCTTGAAACATGCAAACCGCTCAGATGTACAAATATTTTTTGTAAAAAAGGAAATACAATTTAAAACCCATGGTGAGTAACTAAATACCTTATTTTTGGAAAAAAAAGAAACACAATTTGAACCCATAGTGGGTACATACACACTAATTAAGTTTTAGATTTCTCAGAATAATTTCAGCGTTAAAAGCGTTGGCTCAAAAAAGAAACAACACATTCAAATTACCTTCCAGTACAACAGTGCGAGGAAGCCCATCATTTGAACGGTTGAAAAAGGCAAAAATCGCCTACATTAGTGGTCCAAGTGAATTTTTATGCATGAACATGAAGAAAAAGGTTCTCGATTATGGGTAGGATGTAACAAAAAGCGCACGGACTGACCGTTTGTAGTAATATTTTCAAAATGGCCGCCCGTGTCCCGTTTCCCGTCGTGCCAGCCCGTGACTGATGGCTACCCGCTTTACATTTTCTAATTGCACGCTCATCCTACGTTTGGGTGGCACGAGTATTTTGGTTCTCGAAAAAGGAATAAACTAAAATTCGTTATTGAGAATCGAGATTTTTTTTTGCTTTTACGGGAGAAGGAATGGATGGTTGCGAGTGCGCATTGATTATAATCTGATCGTCGATATCTGCATTGTGAATAAAGGGAGTTGGGCATAACTCTGTTGAAATTCGGGTGTTTGCCTTAAACAGATAGATTTTAAAAATATACGGCATAATATTTCATTATTAAAAATTTTTATAGGTAAATGCTGATAATTAAACGCAGAAATAATAGTATCGACATATTTTCAATCTAAAACGATTATAACTTAGGAAAAAAATCAATTGAAGATTAAAAAAAACGTAAAAAATTGCCGTTTTCTCCAACTTTTAAAGTTGAACTAGGGTTGTATAATTACGTATTACATCTGGGACCGTGGTCTTGACCCTGAGATCTTTTGATGGCATAATGAAGGGTTTTATTAAATCAACGTCAGAAGTCCATTAAAAATGGGCCCTTACAAAGCGTAAGCTATCAATCACGCGGACGATACGGATACAAACGAGACTTTATAAGAGCCAACTATATTTTGACTTTTTTTTTGTTTTCTAAGCCGAATTGTTGGACACAAGTTTGTTTGGTTTGTTAAAGTATATTTCAAAGTAAATTTGTTCAATATTATAAGTGAAAAGGATAGATATAAAGTGTTTTTTATAATAGATAAAAGATTTAGACGGTAAAACAGTCGGTCATGGAGGTCGGTTCAATTTATATTTTTTTTTTTAACTTCTAAAAGTATTTTATATTTGATTCTCAGTCTGGTTAGATGAATAAATTAATTGGATATTATTTTAAATGTAATTAATGTTTCTAACATTTGTGGGTAATCGAGATTAAAGTAACACTGAAAATTGTTTCTTTTCGACAATACAAAGCAACAGGAGATATGTCAAGATAAAGAAATGATTTAACAGCAGAGAGTCAGAAAAATAAATGAAATTATTGACAGAATTCAAAAGGAAATTAAAAGTCTCGTCTGGATCACGTTTGTGTTGTAACATACGATCAGTTCTTGTTACTTATTCAAGGGATTTGGGGGTCTCAATATTTCTATTTTGTTTCTCTCATTGCACAGCCTGAAGTTTCTTGGTATTATTATAAATTTTAAGTATTTTTAGGGATCCCTGCCCAAAGTGTATAACGGGACCCTATTACTATATATCGGACATTTTTATATATCGGAACGTACGTACGGAATCCTTCGTGCGCAAGTCCAACTTGCACTTGGCCGATTTTTATGTCAAAAATTAGAGCAAAAGAAAACTGACAGTATTGAACTTACGACTTTCAGAGTAGGTCTCTTTAATAACATGGTAAACATTTTAATAAAAGAAATATATTATATTTCAGTTACCCTGTTTTATGTTTCTTAAAAGCCTCTCTTTGTATTAAGATACTTCATGCCAAATAAATTAGATGGTCATAAAAAGTGACCCCTGTCCTGTAAAATGTCTGAGATAACATCGGCTTTTTGTATGAGCCACGCTAATGGGCAATAGAAAAAACAAAAGAGTACTACTAGACAGTATACAGATAAATGTTGTTTAGGCTACGATATTTATTTTCTGACATGTAAATACAAAATTCCTGTTTTATGTAAATCCTTATATAGTTTTTGGGATTTCTTAATAATTTGAATGCTGAATTTAATTTTGAATGCTGGGTTCCTTTAGTGGGTACTGTTTGTTGGAATTTATTACATTACAAGTATTTCTATAATAAAAAATAGATGTTTATAAAACTGAAGTGTAGGTAACACAATTAAGAATTTTATATATGGAAATAAAAAACACATGAGAAATAAAATACAGTTCTAGAGTTATAAAAGCAATGTCACGTTTTTTCGAACATAGCAGGGTAGACTGACAACCTAGTTTTTCAGTTTACGCATGAATTCAAGACATTCTGTGTCTTAAGAAGATAAGCAACTTTAACTTTATTATTTATTACTATTCAAATTATTTATATAAATTCACAATATTTAACTTAAAAAAATCTTCTACTCTAAATAAATTACATAAACATTTGATTTTAGTACATGTGCGATAATTATCAGGTTCATAGTGCAAGGATATTGAGTGCGTGCGGCGCGTGCGCGTGCGCAGTCATCACGCTCCCGATGTTATCGAGATAGCGTGTGTGTTTGACACACTCCTGTTGCTGACAAATTGCTTGTCAAACTAATTATTGAATACAAAATTATTATGCCCTTCACTAATAGATAGTATAGGTTCATGGATATGTGTGGGTTCGAATACTATTCGGGAAATTTTAATGAGTGTAACTTTTTTTCTGTGAAATTAGAAAACATTCATACATTAAGGTTCTTCTTGCACAATGAGAATTTTAATAATTATCATAAATATATATTTTATGACTTTAAATTGGTTGATTTGTAGGCAAAAAGAACCTAGACCCATTTATAATTCATTCTTAACTTTGAGATTGATCTAGAGAGCGATCATATATGAATATATGAAATATTGTAATCTTTTAAATGAAAACGGCATTTCAAAATGACTCTCAAGATTGATCTCAGAATTGAGAGCTGTTTAGAAAAACGGACCATAGTGTCAGGTCACTTCGTCCTCGATTTTATCTTATATTCATTTAAGACTGATACGCGAACAAAGCAAAAAAATTAAAATCTCTTGGGAACAGCGATTCATATAAAAACCACACAACAACGTACAACGTTCAAGCCACGCGTACGTGAACTTCCTTCGTCGACCGCAGGGTAAAAAGACGATGCCGGTCAACTTACATAATGCTTTACTTGCAAAAATACATAAGAACGATTTTGTGATGTCATATTAGCCAGGGCTACCAGAAATTGAGTAAGTTGTACAAAATTGAAAATTTGGCGGAGTATGAAATTATAAATTTTTAATCTATCCCCATATTAATAAGCGATTGTTATTTGTAGCAAAATTTTAAAAACCTAATTGTAGTTTCCAACGCGAAGACCTTGCCGACTGTTTCCTTAATTGAAGTTATACAAAATATCAAATAATCATTCAATACTCAGTCTTTTGTTTCACTATTTTATTTGAAATCAATAAAAAATACGAAACAAGTGTTAACCACCAACCACCGGTTCTTTGCAGAACAATCACGTTCACATGGTTACTTTTCTATTTCAATAGCTTCTCCTAAAAATAATATACTACGTATAGGAAATATGATCTTGGCTAGTTGATCTAACCACACCATACGTTGTGGCCGAGAAAAAACTAAAGATTCGCCACCGCACTATGACGCACCAAATCACCTTGAAAATGCAGTCTTTATAATATTATAAGATGTAAATAACGAAATTGCATCATAATATACAATATAAAGGCATTTTATTTTTATTTGAAGCTGTTGTATCGAAACAGGGTATATTCTTACTGGGTGAAGAGAAGTGTTAGGAGAGCGGTGTTAAGTTCCGCCGCCTGTGGGGGATTGTCTTAACACCAGGTTTTCCGCCTACCTGTTTTATGCGGGATACAGCGTGAAGTTAAAAGAATATTGAATTTACTTTAATGGTCTTTAATGGTCATTACTTTGGTTACCAAACTAGAAAAATAAAAATGTAAAAATAAGAGGAACTTTAAACGATAATTTAGGTTAAATGGCAGCATGCATCATTGGTTGCTGCTTTGATTCCATGTTCCGATAAACACGTCGCTCGGAGAGGTTCCTTCACATATATTTAAGATAAATGTATGTGAAAAAAATATTTTTATTCAAATTAAACATACATAGTTTTAGCTACGGCTTTTAAGACTACTTTTATTTAAATCTTCAAACTACTTAACGGTTATTGATAAAACCTGTATGCTAAGTCATTTAAACCGGACAAAATTTGTGGACAAGCCTTACACTAACGAATTTTAGCACACGTACTTGGATATAAGCAACTCCAACAAAATAACATACCTTTTTGAAGGCAATTGAAATAAGATCAATATATAATATTGTCAAAATTTATTACCATCATATAGTTGTAAATTTTATACTGAACAGTGTTGGAGGGCGTATCGACTCCTGCGCACTCCCTTTTTTGTCTTTTTAATTTATTATCCAATCTGCGGCCATCGATGTTATGCAACGGAGGATTTGTAACTTAAGATATAGCTTAAATATTATATTTATTTTAGGAAGCATCTTTTATCTGACTGTCTTAACGCAATAGCTGCGGGTTCGCACCCAAATAGAGGACAAAAATAATTTAATATACATTCTCTTTAGAGAACTAAGAACTTATTCAGAAAATCATCTTCCACTTTCCGCCCGAATTCGGGACATTGGGTGATAGGCGGTGGAGCTCAACGCCGCCCTTATCAGATATCTAGCAGGAAGGTGACAATAATCGAACCCAGAACCATTGCGTTTATAGTCAGACATACATAAGGATAGCCCGCACCCGCACCCTCTATGGCGTAAACGAAACTTCTAAACAATATTTCCAACCTTCCTTAACTTTCCTAAAGGAAATAACTTATAAAATTATTATAAAGATTGATCTTTTTACAATTCATACAACACTGTATCCATTACAAGGCGGGAGTAACAAACGCTCCCGTGTCGAATCCAACTTGATTTTATATACCATTAGCGGGAAGGCTTAGAAAGCCTCCCTGGGACCCCATCGTTGTATGAGACGATTAACTTTGGAATGCTGTAGACATTAAATTTGATTGGGCACCATTGCCGCATCTGTGATTGTGTGATCTTTAATTGAAATTTATCCTTTAACTTGGGACTGGGATGGGTTTTTTAAGTAAAAATGTAGAGTAATTGTTATAGGTGTTATTTTATAGATATTTTATGTTTGATTTTTTTTAAATCTTTTCCAAAATGTCCTTTTGTCAATTTTTTTTCAACTAAGAATGACTCAAACCTTAATGTATTTTTATTTGCCCTTTAATTTTTTTCAGCTTCACGCTGTATCTTGCAAGAGGCAGGGTAGGCAGTGGGAGCCTATTGTTGAGACATTTGCCTCCACACCAGAGCAAAGAAATTAAAATATTCTGTATTTCATTTCCTCAAGTGGAAATAGAACCCACAACCTGTCGCGTTTACAGTCACACGCTTCCGCCCCTGCGCCACGACTGGCTTCTCTGGTTCTTTAATCTGGATATGAATTTTAGGTAAGCATGACATTAGAGCCTATTAATAAAAAAGTTCACCAATTTAATAAAACTTAAATCAATTTCACTAAGCCCAGTACTTATCTGCATGTGGCATAACAATCATTTTTTTTGCGCAATTATGATGTATATAATGATAACACACGGAACTCGTTTAGAGAATTGCATTTTAATATTATCCAATCCGATTTGAACCTTGGTCCTTCGGTTTAAGGTTAATATTTATGTTTAGCAATAGCTTTAATACTTGAATCTTGTAAGAGAAGGAATAGGGGTTATTTTTCCTTGTATTATGGTTAGACGTTAGGGACGTTAACCCCGTTCATGCTTAGAATCTAACTCACGCACTGATTGCGGACTTCATCACTAGTAGTAATGTATTGTACATGATATAGATGGCGCTGACAGTTTACAACTACCCTCATTTATATAACATGTTGACAAGACAACATCACTAGTATATTTCTAGATATTTATTTTATATTTAGTGTAGAATACGTGTAATGGTTATATATATATATATATATATATATATATATATATTTTTTTCGTCAACGCTATTATAAATATTAAGTTTAACGTAATTATTTTGGTTTGTAAAACTTATATATATTTCTATATGAAGAAACATTTTAATAGCAAAAATGCTTCTTGATTGTTTTATAGTGCAATGTTGCGGCTCTCACTTTTCCATCAAAAACATCTTTAACTAATTGGTTGTCAGCACTCAAATTCAAATTCAAATTAATACATACATGTCTCTGCAACAAAATCGAATCCACACTCATCGTGTACAGCCACAAATTTTTCAATTGCCCCACGAATAATGATGACTTTCTCGATGTAATTCGATTTATCTGAACGATCTCTCGATGTGGGGTCCTGTCTCGGTAATCATTCGTTAACAAACTTTGACCACTTAGACCGTGAGCCCTCGCACTTGCACAATCGTTCGTGAGCGACCTTCACTGGTTACCATATTGCGTGGGAATATGAGCGTTATCATCTTCACCAATACATATGTCGTGTATTCACAATATCATTCCAATAACTTAGGTTTGGTGTATTTTATATCTAATTTGTTGATAAAAATGTATGTGAGGCAGATTGGCACCACCATCGAATAAAAATAAAACATAATCGTAGGTCATTGGATAGGTCTTTTTAAAAGGAACAATTTTTATTTTTTCTCACAGTTGTCCATTTAAAGATATATGCAACAAAGTTTTAGAAAACATAAATTGATGCTTACTACTTATGTTTTATGGTAATATTTTATTTCACACACTGTCTCGTCCTGAAGCCTTCCTAAGCCTGAGATGAGATACAGCATGAGATGGGTCAAGAGTTTAATGCACCAGCAATATTTTTAAATGACATGATGATCCCTAAGTCGCGCGTACTTTAATATCCATACTAGAAATCTTGTAATATATTTAATTATAGTAACCATGAATGTAATCATAATAAAAAATAATTATCATTATCAGCTAATATAATGTATTTTTCACTCCAAGAAAACATTTTCGGAACAGACCAGAGTGTCAGCAAAGCTCTTATAACAAATGTTGTCCCTACGGAAATAACCTCACTACTATTGGATTTAAAATAATCTAAATCAAATTACCGTGATTTAGATTTTTTTAAGTCATTTAAAATTAGATATTTTAAATCACTGAAATTAAAAAGGTAATATTATTCATTTCTATATTTGGACAACAACTAATAATTAGTCAATAAACTGAATAAATTTATATATACTCAACAAAAAAATGGAACCTATAATACACACAATACTGGAGGAAATCAGCCACAATTCCACTGAACCACAACAGGTGGTTTTACAAATAACTCATAATTATAACTTGAAGCGTGTAAGTTAAGAATAACAATAGAACGGCACGCACTGACATTTGACTGTATTGCAACACACAGTGCATCTCAAACTGGTGAATAATTAAATTTAATCGTTCGAATCGAACATGTGAGCAATCGTGTAATTTATATTTCTATGACCTATAGGTAATGTTTATGGGATTCTAAGAAACTAACTTAAAAAAAAATAGTTATTTAATTTTTTTCGCGTATAAAAATTCTCGGACAAACAATAAATACACAATACATACAGTCTTGTAGAAAAAGAAGCCCAAAAATCATTATAACTATAGTTTTGGTCATATAATCTTTAAAAATGTAGCTATTTTCAAAGATTATATGACCAAAACTATTCTCCTAATTTTTTATGTTTTATATTCACAAACTTTGATCGACACCCAGAGGTAGACAATATTTAATTTTAGGAAATCTCAGAAAACCTGCATTCATAAAATGACACTGTCTTTAATACGTAAATCAGCTCTACGCTGTATCCCGCACACAACAGGGTAGGCAGAGGGAACCTAGTGTTAAGACACTCCACAATCCTCCCACTCTGATTATTTTTTTTCTATAACGCGTAACACGCATATCAAGTTAGCGCTTATATATATTCTTTTTTCAATCGGTGCGTGTCTAATCTCCAACTGTCAAATGTAAAAACACTCACTTAATGAGTTATTGATTCAGAAAACAGCAACGAGACAATGATCGATCGCTTGCGATAGCGATTTATATATTATAGTTTGGCAAGATCTGGCGTGCCATATGTATAGTATGTAAGTTATAAGCAGCTCAGGAGTCACGTAGGTACAGTTGACGCAAATTTACCTTTAGACGATGGTTACGTGTTTAAATATATACTCGAAAGTACTACACCAAACATTTTGAATTATTTTATAGTCCATGTCTTGATAAAAGAAATTAAAAATAATTAAGCCGATTTCAAAAGAATACTATGCTATTTACAGAACAGATTTTGATGATATTTAGACTTTTTTCTACGATGAATTTTATAATTTCACTTTCCGAGATTTTTTTGGAAAAACATACAAACATACATACACTCTTGTTATTTAGCAAACGGAAGCCTAGATCATCATGCAAATACTCAATTCCAATAGTGTCAAATACATAAATGTCATTGCCTAATTAATAATAATAATTTTATATTTTAGAACTCGATAAATATTGTCAGAAATTTGAAAACAAGGTTATAAATCGAAAACCGAAATGCATGTGTAGCTAAAATGTATTTTTTTACAACGTACATTTGTAAATAATGATACTTATATAAGTAAACATATAAACATAAATTACATAATTAATACTAATTTAAAAATAACACAAGAATATCAAACTATTGTTATGTTCTTACATCAGAAATATGATTAATCACTTCGCTTGGAACTTTACTTCTTGGGAATATTGGTTCAACTTTTTACGTCGTACATAGCACTAATGTGGAAAAGTCAGTAAACTCATTGCAGGTCTCATATAAACTTAAGTTCCGCGTGCTATATTACGACGGGAGTGCGCTTGCCTCAAAACGACGAGAGAGCATTGTATTTGGAAAATATTAAATATTTTTACAAGACAAAATTATATTATAGAACTGAAGAGTTTATGTGGTTCAACGAGTGAATCTCAAGAACAACTGGTTCTAATGTGTCATGTGTCATACAACATTGCTAGATATTTCCATTTGACTTCGTCGGCGAAGCTGTAGTTAGAAGCTGGGAGTATGTAAAATTTTATACATCTAAGTTGCTTAAGCTTTCACACATTTAAAAACTGTTACGTGAACTAACATTTACATAGAAAATTGATGGTAGCGTATTTTGATACGGATATAACTTTTATTAAGTAATATTTTGGACAAAAATAATTTAAAATATATACATATTAACATTTACCTACCAGTGTTCAGTATTTTTTGTTGGATAAAATTCTAAACTATTGATACTTTATTAGAAATTCTTTTCGTTTTATAATGTTTTTTAAAACAATTTCTAAATACATTTCAAAGTTACACACCACTCATTTTAAAGTGTTAAACAAATCTAAATTCCAATAGAAAATTATCCCAAGCCACCCGGAAATCAAATCCACCCAATCTAATCCTGCTTAGGCCGGTCGGCGCCTTTGTGGCTTGCTCACGCGCATCCTAATAGTCTCCGATGGTCGATACGCAATCAGAGGGTAATGGAAGGATGGTACCATTTACGATGTAAAGTAGTTTTCGTTTCGTGTTTTTCTTGATGATCCCTTTATGAATGTTTAACAGAAACAACGTGTAGCAAAAAAAAAAAAACAACGTATAGATATTGTAGTGGTCGCTGTGTTTTTTTGTGTTTCTTTTTCGTTTTTGTGTTTTAAAGTAAGATATTTATTTCTTGTTTTTATGTGGGAAATACGAAAAAAAAATATAGGAGTGTTTCACTATGAAATTGTGCGTAATATTGTGTTTTCAATTTAAGATCTTTAAATAATAATTGTCTAAGCATAGATAAATTATAAGAACATTGAATATGTTAAATAAAATAATAATTAATTTAAATATGAAATTAAATGACTTGATATAGTGTCACGACATCTTGTACTGCCCTTCCGGCCGATATTTAGCTGTTTCCGTGTCGGCTGTCGTCATTAACGGCGGAACTCAACGCCACAACTTGATTTTACCTAAAGTATCTACTACAATGCAAATATTTTTATTACACATTACATACATTTTGTACATAGAGTCGAACCCAAACCGTTAAAGCTTTTACTACCAAATACACATTTACATATATAGCACATACGATGTATTTATAATTAAATATAAAGGAACCAAGAATATCCTTATCTCTAATGATATATTTCTCAGTGTTCAGATTTGAAAACTACTAGTTCTTGTTGGTGCGTCGCTTCGCTCGAAAGTTTTATGATAGCCCGAAGCGAAACACACCTGTCGATAAGTGCAAACATTTAACACCGATATACTTTATGTGCGTTGTAAATTAAAAGGAAATTATTGTTTATAGGTGAAATTTAATGCTCTTCTGTTTATGGTTATAAGGGGGAATTGTTTGTGCGTATGACAGTCGTGGGTTCGGTTCTTAGTAGAAGTAGTTCAAATGAACATTAATTTTGCCCATAGCAGGTTAAGCAGATGGAACCTAGTGTAAGACATTCCGTTGTCCACTTTCCGCCGAAGTTTTCAAGGCATCGTTGAGTGGTGGAAAACAACGACGAGCTTTTTGCCTAAATACCATAGCGAAGAAATTTAAATAATAACATTCGTTCCCCGAGTGGTAATCGAACTCACAACGGTCGCGTTACAGTCACCCTTGAGCCCTGCGCCACTACAGCCTCAAAAAAAAACTAGTACTAATTTAAAATACTATTATACACTTGTATAAAATATTTACTAAGCTAAATTTATAAGGTACGCTAAAACACCTTGACCTCTATGTTACGTGATCGATGGTATTCGTCGTGAAATATCTCAGCTCATTAGTCAATTGCAATATTATACGAGTACATCACTAGTAAAACGTGTATTGCTAAGTTTATTGAAAAAAATATACATATATATTTACTTGTACCATTACTATTTATTGTGGCCGTGCATTATAAATGTAGCAGTTGTGGGTTCGATTCCCAGTCGGGAAAATATATATTTTTTCATTTGGTAAGAAGCCAAAGCGTGGCGTTTAGTACTGCCGCTCAATACGCAGTGTATACAATTGTTTATTGTATGATGATGCTATGGAAACTTTAAAACAGTGATATATTGTACGTATACTAAGGTCTATATGCTCTCAAACATTTTTTCAATACAAAAAAATATAATAAAAAAATCTTTAAATAATAAATGTGTGTTATATATACTATGATTTATTTAAATTTCTTTTTTCTTTATAAATGACAAATACAGTATAAAAAGCAGTGTCAAGTGATCAAATTCAAATTCAAAATATTCCTCAATACATCTGTACGAGTATATAATTTAAACTTTTACTTTTAACATTGACTCGCTAATTTTTGTCGCTTAAATGAGTACCTACCTACATTTCTTAGAAAAAAAATATAAAGCTCCATAGCTGATAGAATAGATTTCATCCAAATTTTCCCTATTTAAGAGACACTACAAGACTCTTCCCATAGATATTGCGGAACTCAACGCCGCATTTGCCTTCACCAAAACGGGAAAATGAAAATTCCGAGTGTCACTTCCTTGAATGAAAGACTGACAACAATCAAACCATGTATGTTCATTTCTTGGATAATAGTATGTTCCAAAGGGAAAGGGAAAAAAAGATTGTTTTTACATAGATTTTTTTAACGACATTTAATTTTAACTACAAAGCGTTTACGCAAGCCGAATCTCGGGTTAGCACTATCCTATTATACAAATTTCAAAATTCTAATACGAAAATAACATTTGACATTTGACTTTACAAGAACAAGTGTCAGTAAATCACTAGATGACGACTCGCTGCCGTAGAGGCATAGATAGTAGATACCCAAAACATTCCACGCACGTTGCGTAGGGGCATGCATTTATTAGTGTTTTGGCGCGTTTCGCTTTCGTTATAATTTACGATCGCCTTGAGGTACAAATTGGGTAAATATATTGAGATTTTCTATTTATATATGTATTTATAGCTGTTCTTTTTGAGTGTGGGAATAGCGATTAGGAAATAGGGAATAGGTGTATTGAGTTATTTATTTTTGTTAATGTATATTATATATATTTAAGTCAATTATGTATTTCGGTAATATAATATGGATAGATATTTAAGAGAAAAAATACATTTAGACAATTTAGTGTTAAGACACTTCATTGCCCACTATTTTTTGATAAATTTTTGATGGTGAGTACTGAGTGGCGGAACCAAAATAATTCATTCCCCCAAGACGCAATCTAACGATCAGACGCTGTACCGCTACGACACGACATTTTTTGAGATTTTTAAATATTATACTATATTAATATTATATAACAACAGAGAATACGAGACATGCTTAGTTTGGTTCTTTGATTATGGCGTTCCGAGCGTGCCAGTAGAGCACATATCACTTCGCCAATGTCACGTTGTGTGGAGAAGAGACATACTTTATTTCGTACACTATCGACTACTAATATTAATACTTATATTAATATATTATTTTGACATTAGTTTTGCTCTGACAGTAAGTGAGAAGCTGTCAATAAAAAAAAATAAACAAGTATTTAAATTATAAGTCAGTTTTAAGAATACTGTGTACCACGTTTTTATTATTATGGAGTTCCAATAAAAATGTTCCATCATATTACAATCTTGATAAGAAATCAAGAACATTTTTGTTTCGCAGACGTTTAATAAAATCGATTATTTTTTTATCATTTTTTATTACAGCGTGTACTTTCGACATCTGGTCGTAATTTTACGGGTGCACGTCCAAAAGGTATTGAAATATGTATTTATTTAGAAATTTCAGTTTTTCATTTTGTAATTGAGGTATAAGCTTTTATGGGACTCGCCTGACTTGGTTCGTTTAGCTTAAAAAAAATATACAAGGAGTTTTTATTAAAAATCTTTCCTCAGTAAAAAACATTGTCTTCGATAGTCTTTTGATCGAGAAAGACTATACATAGTCTAATATATTACTACACTTTAATTTATTATTACGATACCTACATACTTATAAATTCCAAAATGGAATCGAATCAACGTCTCATGCACTCAATCATCACATCCATCACTTATAAAGTATTAAGTAAATTCATAGGAAAGTAAAAGTAGTGTTGTAACAAAGATGCGACGGGTTCCGAATTCTCAATAAAGGAGCCCACGCGACGCTACCTGCTAACTTTCTATTGACCGTCGACACATTCAAGCAAACATACGGACAGACTTTCAATTTGCATATTAACTTTCGTTAATATAACATGACATGTGTTGAAACAACAATAGACAGATGCACTTACAATTAATGAGTTTTTAAGACTGAACTCCCCTTATATCTGCGGGATAGAGCGTGAAGCTATGTTTACTTACAATAACAGCGAAGAAAAATATTTGGGATTATATTTGTTATCCAATATTGTGTATACCTGAAACAAAAATATTATTATTAATATTTTAAAATGATATTTATAAATACACGATCAAAGGGATTCGAACCTACGTTCCTTTTATGGACTATTTCTATATACGCTTAAGCATATTATACAGTTTCTAAACTTACCCTTAAATAAAAATAAGCTTTAAAATAAGCCCTAAATGAAAAGGAAAAACTACCCTGGTATTCATCTCGCAACGCCTCCAGAATCCGACCGAGAGAAAGATAGGGAACGGAAGTGTTTTAGTGGCAACGGCACTCCGTTGCAGAGGGAACATGGTAACCTAGTGTTGAGACACTTCTTAACACTAGGTTACCATGTTCCCTCTGCTTACCTTGCTACGTGCGAAATACAGTCTGCGGTTTGAATTCTAGAAGACTTTTTATATCTAAACTAGCCGTCGTCGCTTGCAAATTAATATATACAAAATAAATCAGCTTCACACTGTATCCCGCACACAGCAGGCAGAGGGAATCTAGTTTTTAGACACTCACTTTCCCATTTTCTGCCGAATTCTGAAGGCATTGCGTGTTGAGTGGCAGAAGTCAACGCCGCGCTTAGCCTCGACATCAGAGCGAAGAAATGGAAATATATATTTAAGTAAATATTTCATCTCCTCGAGTGGGGATCGAACTCACAACCAGTCGGTTTTACAGTCACACTTTGTGTCTCTGCGCCACGACTGGCCTAATATTGTTAAAAATATTGAACATACATACATGATAACCGTTGGTTTGTAAAGACTATACAAATTTATTCCATTTGAGAAATAAATTTATTAATAAGATCTTTAAATTGATTTATTTTCAAGACGAATTAAACTTCCTAATTAGTTAAGATAGAAATTAGAGACCACAGTGACCTTTTATCATACAAAAGAAAACGAGAACATAAATAAAGACCTTTTAAAAATCGTCGTCACCGTTGTTAGTGCCATAAGGACATATGACGGCGCCTTAATAGTCGACAGTGTCAGATTCTAAACGCACTGGTTGTGTTCAATCCCCATTTGGGGGAAAGATTCTGCAATAGGTAATGTCTTGAAAATTGGGCGGTGCGTGGGGAACGATGTTTCAATACTGGGTTCCCTCTGCCCTGCGGTGCGGGATACAGCGTGAAGCTGTTTTCATTCTTTAAACAATCAAAAATCGTGATAAGTGTCATCAAAATAACTTAGAAACAAGCACGTTTTATCACTTACAAAACAGTTACATCACGTTCGGTATTCCGTTTAGGATATTATCTAGCCGGGATTTGAGTGTAATAAATAATAATAAGGTAGACAACTGTGTTGCGTGACGCACGCTACCCCGTGCCGCCCGTATGTAGTGTGGCCATCCTGATTTACGAGAACCTGACTTTTTTTATATTTTATTGTATAATTTTTGTACAATTTTATATAAATTATTATAAATTCTAAGAAATAATTATATTTGTATGTTATTTTGGTGATAAAGAGACTTTTCGTTCGTTTCAAACGTTTTGTTTTTCGACATTAACGATAATTAATTAATTATTATAATAATTCTACCTAAAATTATAATAAAATTAAAATTAAAAAAATTAAATTAGCTTCACGCTATATCCCGCACACACCAGGGTAGGCAGAGGGAACCTAGTGTAAGACACTCCATTCCCCACTTTCTGCCGAATTCTGGAGGCATTGCGTGTTGAGTGGCAGAACTCAACGCCGCGCTTAGCCTCGACACCAGAGCGAAGAAATGGAAATATAAATTTAAGTAAATACTTCATCACCTCGAGTTGGGTCGAACCCACAACCAGTCGGTTTTACAGTCACACTTTGTGCCACTGCGCCACGACTGGCCTCATTATAATACATCTTTAATTTTTTTTATTATAATAGTAGTGTCGCTATTAATAATAAAATAATACTCAACTGACAATACAGTAATGGTCACTGTAACGCTTGTTGAGCTCAGAGAATATAATTCCAAAATAAGACAAATTTATCATCTTTTAGTGGTGCAGCAGGACAGCGTCTGTGATGCGATAGTGGTAGGTTGAATTCCCAGTCAGGTATGATTAGGTTTAAATTATTTTTATTTCTCCGCTCTGGTAGACAAACGTCGAGTTTTAATACTCAATAAACCGTGTTACGAATATTTAGCGACACGTGAGAAACGGAGTGACTAAACGCTATGTTACCTCTGCTTAACATGATACGTAAGAGAAATTGAAAAGGTGCTTGACATTAACTAAAACTTAAAAAGGACTAAATAACAATTTGTAGGTTCGAATCTCATTTAAAGCAAATAGTGTCTTTAAATAAAAGTATATCAGTGACTTATTACAATATTCTCCTTTCCTTTCTAGAATGTAGACATGTAAATTATGTTAATTACAGTTAGTTATACATACATACATACATTCATACATTAGTTCACTAGAACTAGAACAATAAACCATGACGTACTGTAGTAAGGACAGATCACGCGCCCGGCTTTTGTCATTGCCAACTAAATCACACTATCGTACGTACTCACGACGTAAATAATGTATGGGAAAATGTCAAAATATGATGATTATTTAATATAATTTTCAAAAATAGTTGTAAAAGTGCAATGCAGCTCACAGTACTATTAAACTATGAAATAATATGTAACACGATTATCAGATCTTGAACTGAGAAATAAAAATGAACAATAAGCAGACAGCTTTAATAGTTAGCATAGACATGCTTGTTTACAATATGAATAGCAAAAATATTAGATTACAAAAGATATTACATATAATAAGGCCAGTCGTGGCGCAGTGGTACAAAGTGTGACTGTAAAACCGACTGGTTGTGGGTTCGATCCCCACTCGAAGAGAAGAAATATTTACTTAAATTTATATTTTCATTTCTTCGCTCTGGAGTCGAGGCAAAGCGCGGCGTTGAGTTCTGCCCCTCGACACGCAATGCCTCCAAAATTCGGCAGAAAGTGGGGAACGGAGTGTCTTAACACTAGGTTCCCTCTGCCTACCCTGCTGTGTGCGGGATATAGCGTGAAGCTAATTTAATTTAATTTAATTTTTTTACATATAATAAAGAGTATTAAAATATATTGTTCTATTATTTCTTTTTCCCCTCTGGCGTTGTAGTCTCTGGTACTACAGGTTCGGGTTCAGTTTCTGCTTCTGGAGGAGGTGTGGTCGGTAACTTTCGATCCGGCCACTTCCGATGAATAAAATCTACAAGGGCGCGGATACTAATTGTTTTTTCTTTTGTACCTTTTGGTGCAGAAAATGCATTAATAATTTCATCCACGAGGTCGATATCTAAGGGGGCTCCTGCTAAACGCATCGTATCAGCAAAGGCTTTTGCAGGTAATACATCAATTTTGTCTTTATCCATTTGAAGGCCCAATAAAGCGAAATCAAACTTTTTTTTACCTTTCGTTGCAAGAAATTCAACCCTATTCAGTACTAGATCTCTCATATCTGGTCCCTGAGACTTGAATCCACCTACTACCCCTCCATAAGTTATTAAAGTATTTTTTCTAAATTTCAAACTTTTAAACTGGTCTAAAATTCTAAGAAACTCCCCAGTGACGAACACATTATCCATAATAAGATTTTGAACTTTCACAGTATTGTGTTTCATTTTTTCAAGAAGTTTTAAAGCATCACTAGGCGTCATTGGATTATAAGATAAATTTAAAGTAACAAGTTTTTTTGCTTTGGGTAGATTTTTAGTAAGGTTTACAATAACGTCGCCTGATAATCTGTTGTTGCTAATATCCAATATACGTAAATTAGGGGCTCTCAACAAAATACCAATCCGAGCACTCAGTGCATTCCACGATAAGTCTACCTCTTTTAAAACTTTGTTTTCTGACAGACGAGCAAAAAAATTTGCAGTTCCAGCTATGGGAGAATATAGTTGGTTCCATGAAAGATTGATATGTGTAAAATTATTGTACGTTTCCAGTGCTTCAGCTAATACATTCGCTGATTTACCAGTTATGTTATTATAACTTAGGGATATTTGTTGAATATCTAGCCCACGAATAATTGTCGCTGCTAAATGCTCCAGACCTTCATCTAATAATTCATTTTTATCGAGAATTAAACTTTTCAGACCTCTATTAAGATGTATTCCAGCAAGGAGTTGTTTGGCTCCTGATGGACCAATTTTACATCCTGATAAATTTAATTCTGCTAAACAATTGTTACTTATAAGCATTTCACCCAAGTGGAAACATGCGTTGTCGTTTAAGAAATTATCAGTTAAATTAAAAGTTTTGACATTTTTATTGTATTGTAGGGCTGAAGCCATCGCCCGAACATTAAAAGGGTTAATGCAATAATATTTTAAATCTATTGAATCTGTAAGCAAGCCCCTATAAAATGTATTAACAGGACATTGATTCATTTCCTTACACATGTGCATGTATAGTTCTTGGCCGTCATCAGGGTAAACTACGTTCGGTTCTGGCTCTAATAGAGCAGGCTTAATACCAGGATCTGTAACTGCTGGGTAGTCATAGTAAGGATGTCTGAACACTGAACTAGCTGACATAGTCACATATTTGGCGCATACTTCTTCACTTCCTGGACTGTATAAGCCTTGTTCGAACAAGAGCCGTTTCTGATTTTCTTCTGGAGCTTCTATTATAAGAGACGACCATTCTTCCATAGGCGGCTCTTCAGAACTTTCTTCAACAACGGCTTCATATACAATATCAATGGGTGCCTCTTTAACAGAACTTTCCGACGACATAATGATCTCAAACAAAGTTTATCAAATAAAATAAATAAAATATCTACGAAAAATAACTAAAACATATCAAAAAATCATAACCATATTAAATTGTCACTGTCTAAATGACAGTTGCACCACAGACATTTTCATAGTTGATTACAATTCGAAACGATCCTCTATACATTTACAAATAACCTCAATCTAAAAACTAAAACGAGCAAAACGCAGGAGCTACAGGCAAGAATATAGAGTAAGTAATTTACTTTTTTTGATATCACAATCGCAATAAAGCAGCCGTGTAATGGAGATGCGTTGAACTAGATAGTAAATTGCGAACCGGCAGGCGGCAATAAAATATTCAATAGTGTTTCTAACATAAAATATTATTAACGAGATTGGTGTATAATTTATCTGAAGTTAAAAAGGCTTGCAAGGCTTTAACCGAGGTTTAATTATCGCTGTCGATGGTGAGCACGCTATTGTAAGAAATGGATCTTAAGAGATAATTGCCGAGTAAGTGGCTTACTTGGTGGTTGAATTTTGCAATTGTTAAATAAGTGCTGGAACATAAACGTCTATTAGGCTGTTTGCACTAACTCTGTGGGTAGATTTTTTTTATTTATATTGTTTTACATCTTTGCTTAAATTGACATTTTGGAGTTTCTTTTCGGAATGTTTATAATGATTTAATTACTACTTATTTAGAAAACGTATAAAAATTTGAACGCAGCGGGACTCGAACCCGCGCTTCCTGGAAACCGACCAGGCGCTCTGACCACTAAGCCATGCGTTCTCGCCAAGCTACGTCGAAATTTTTATACGCTTGTTACAACTTATTTATGTTGTTAGCTTCTTTGTAGGGAGATTTTTACAAATTTCCGCTACCCAAAGATAATTACTAAGAATTATCGTTTGTCAAGAGAGAAACTATTTTTAAATATTTTTAAACATTTTTTAAAAGATTAATTTAATTACTTTTGAATTTTTAGTTCAGTTTTTAACTGTAGGCCTCATTGGGAATCGAATTTTACAACTATTGTGCTTAGCGAGATACACGGTAATTTTGCCATGAACTACTCGTATATTTTTTCGCCATGTATGTATTTTTTTTAGCTTCCTGCTGTATTCTGTATAGTAATAGAAATGCAAAACAATTTATTCCCCGAGAAAGAATCGAACTCACGTTTACAATGACAACGCGACGACGGCCTTAATTTTTGTGTAAAATATAACATTTCATAATATAATTTACCAGAATTTTATTTTAGGTGTGGTTGAAAATTTACATACGATAATTCATTCATTAGAGATGCTGCCATCTCGCTGTACAGCACTAGGTCAAGTGGACCCTCGGGCTAGATAGCTAAGTTAAAAGCAATAATTCCTGGTTAACCATTATGATGTATAGACTACATAATGAGCGCAGACAGACGTATTTATATATCATTTATTTTTATATTTATTATAGAATTCATCATATAATTTGTTAGGTAAACCAAGATATTATGACGAGCGAAAAAAATATTATTGTAAAGAAATATTGTGGCTTCTTTGAGGCAAGTCGTAGGTTTAGGTCAAACAGGTTGTAGGTTCGATTCTCACTCAAAGAAATGATATTTCATTTCCTCGGTCTGGGAACGAGGTAAAGCGCGGCATGAAATTACGTCATACTACCTGCATTGCCTTCGCAGTTTGGCGGAGAGTTAGAAACAGAAACGGGAACGGAATGTTTAAATATGTTCTCTCTGCTAACCCTGCCGATTTGTAGATTTTTTTTTATATTTTAAAAAGAATAAAGAGTAAGTGGTTAAAAAAATATATATTAGAATTACATTCACGCAAAGATTTATAATAATAATAACTCACTTTTATTTTCAAAACAGCGAATTTACCTTCGAAAGTTCAAAACTACTTGAAACAAACATAAATCAAACATGTCTGCTTCAGATTTTTAGATGATAAACAACTTATCTATCATAAAATCGTTGTTTTACATCTAAGTTAGAAACTAATTTATTGGGCATGTCTAGAAATTCTTTGGTCTAAAATCAGTGAAAGTGCAGCCCGAGGGCACGGAAACTGGCGGGCGGTGTTAGCACGACACTGAAGACATCATCGGCGATAAAATATCATCTATCCATCAAATCGCTTGATATTATAATTTGATATAACTCGAAAGTATTACGATGACAATTCTAAAATCAGGTGTCACTTTCCATTTTTAGCCGACTTCAAAGATGATGGTTATCAGTTTGACCTGTATGTATGTGATATTGTTGGATTTGGATAATATTTAATTATGACGATCTATTAAGGTTTGTAAGTATATTCATAAATAGATATTTATTTGTATGTTTGTCTACAGATTTATAGCGAAATAAAATTGAGACAGATCTTTTTTATTTAAATGAAAAATATTCCATATTAGGTAATAAAAATTCGAAGGTTTTTCAAAACTCACAGTTTTATAAAATATGAACATCCACATACCTCTGGAAGGGACATGCCAGAAAAAAAACGGCAGGTTTAAGATTTTTTTTGTCTTTTTTCATTTTAAACAAAAAGCGGAGAACAGAGTATCTTAACACTTAAGTTCCTTCACCACCTACCCCGCTATATTCAGAAAACACAGCAGTAAATACATTCTAACTTTCTATCCAATTTATATTACAGTGGTGTGACAAAGGAATGTTCTAATAGATAAGATTACAGGCGTTTAACGTGATGTAGGGAACCCGATCGAATTAGGGCGCGGTCGTACTAAATACTCTAATTAAGTAAATTTGTCCGACTTTGCATTGTTCGACTCGTTATCTCCATCGACACGCTCGCGGACCGAGCTAGGAACTTGCTTTTGAAATGCTTACACTTAATTATTGGGGCTTTAGACACTATACATATATATATATATATATATATTATTTCTTGTATACATACTGACAGTTTAGTAGACATCGTGACGGTCCCATTTTTCTTCGAGGAATTACATTTAAATTATATTCATCGAACCCATGTCTCTGAATTCAAAACTTACTACTAACTATACCACAAAACCAATTATATACAATCGTTTATATAACACAAACAAAAAACATTTAACTCAATTCTAATGAATACGACTAACCTTTACAATCTAAGGCGGGCAAAAAATCAACAATCACATCGCCTAATTACAATTTACGGTACAACAAATGCCCTTGCCTTTCAAGAGTTCTAACGTATAAAAAATGCACGCAAGTACATATTTGGTACCGTTCCACATACGAAAGCGCACATTTCAGGTTTATTTTAGCAAAACAATAATGTTAATTTCTTTAGACCTACATACTGTACGAGGATAAAAAGAACATGCCCATATAAGGACTATAGTCGGCTAAGGGACTCATGAATAATTATAAATACAAAACGCAGCAAACGAGGCAATTAATCTAACATTTCATATTGGTTCACGGCCAAAGAGAGATATGCGCTGTGGTGTAACATTTCAAAATAATCCAAGAGGCGCAAGAGGCTAAGGTTTCTAAGAGGCGCGGATTCATATCGTATAAAAAATAATAGTTTTAAAATTTTTTTTTCGTTTTCTTTACTAAGTGTACTGTATACGTTAAATATAATAATCATAAAGTATTGCTGAAATGTAATGTATGAAAATTGATTTTGAAATATATTATTATTTTAAATATATATTTTCTCAATGTTTAAGCAAAATTTTTAGTTTCCTTTTTCAGTTTCTTTCTTGTTGTTTTTCGTTTTCATATACTTGTATATTTTTTTGGGACAGCCACTTTTAAGAAAGATGTTATAAAAGCCATTGAATAAGAGTCTATATTTTAAATTACAGCACATATTATCATATTAAAAAGAAATCAGTATCAGCTAAAATTAAATAGCAGTCATTACATCGCCTTGATTATAATTCATTTTAATCATACAGGGACAGCCTTTGAGAATTCGGCCTCAAAGTAAAGGCCACGGTATGTCAAATATATCATTTAATTTCATAATTATGAAATATTGCATAAATAATTCATTTTAATATGCAGGCTCATATAGCCCGCTATCGGTGTGTTGTTTATAGATTTAAAATGGTTTCCTTCTCTTTTAATTCCGAATGTCTGGGTAGGAGAAGTATACAGTGTTAAGTCACTTCATTTTTCGCTTTTTGTACCAACTTTACGCCACACTTTGCATATCGGCGTAGCAAAAATTAATTAAATATAGTAATTCCTTCGAATGGTAATCGAACCTACAACCATTTACAGTACGTTATCTATAAAACACTGTCCCACTGCGCTTCAACAAAATAAATAATTCAGAACACGACCAAATAATATTTCAAATTATTCTATGTTTTTTTTTCTCACACATTAAAATCGATTGAATTCAACATAACAATTCATAATCGTATAAAAATCGATTGTAAGCTATAATGTCCCACGCTTTGTATCGAGTTGCGACAGACTGAGCGCTATTACCGTTGAATAGGAGCGAAAGTTGACGTAAATTGCATTTGTTTTGTAGAAATCAATGAAATGTGGTTGATCGATAATTAACGTTCTCACCTCGCTCCAGATAACAGGTGCGGGCGTTTGTTGTGAAAATGTCTCTTTTTGTGTGTGGTTTTGTTTGATTCTTTATTAATGTGTTTATTGAGTGATTGAGTTGACAGGATGGTTGTCGGTTCAAAATTATTCATTTTTTTTATCGAGACTCTATTCTTCTTTTTTAGATTGACGATGTAACCGTCATGTAGCAGAGTAGATAGAGTAAACCTGACTCTCACTATCCCTTAGAAACTCAGGAGATATTCAGGTAAAGTTGCCGGAACTCAACGCAACTTACACTATCAGAGTGGGAAAATAAAATGTCATTCCCCTGAATGTGGATCAAACCCACAATCGTTTTTAAACTCAATAAGCAGTTTTTAAAGTCATACGTCTCCGCGACTGCGCCACGACTGGCATCAATATTTACATATAATTTCCGTATAAACAAAATAATCCTGTGAGTTTGTAAACCCCATACCCTAGCCATATATAAACGTACAATAATTTGAACCATTATTCATCTAACACAGCGAAAGTTCTATAGTCATTACGCGTTGCATGGGAAATTATTTTCTTGTATGCAATTTCACTTTGATCGAAAGTTATTGATGGCGTCATATATTTAGTATTTTCTCATTGATTTTAGTTTTTAATTTTCTTATTAAATATTTAATAACAAATATTTAAGCAGGCATTTTATTAAAAGAGTAGTATAATAGAAGATAACTTGCATTTTGGGTTGCGTCACTTAGTGAAGTCAGTTTCATAATAATAATTTCCTTTCCTTAATATTCATAGTTTCACGCTGTACGCACACAGCCGGGTAGACAGAGGGAACCTGGGAACCGCGTATTAAGACACTCAGTTCCCATTAAGACACTTCCGTTCCCCACATTCTGGCTCTCCTGGAGGCGTTGAATGTTGAGTAGAGAAACTCAACGCCACGATTTGCCTCGTTACCAGTGCGAGGAAGTGAAAATATTAAATAAATAGTTTAGGGGAAATTATAAAAACTTTCAATCTAATTACCCTCCGGCGTCAACAATTCAAAACCATTCCATACAACTACAGTACAGCACATTCCAACTACAGTACAACCTTTATAAAATTCAAATAATAGAACAAAAGGCACCACAAGTGCCCAAGAAATTCACTCACCCTAAAAGACGTTAACCTATTATTAATGAAGTACATATTATTTTTATGAAGTAAAAACATTCTTCAGATTTTCATACAACACAAGTACCGACAAAGAGACGCCGGTAATCGATAACCATCAAAGGGATTTAATAAATAATAGTCATTTAAAATATTTCTTATTCAAACTGAAGGACTTCTTCATTCGGTCTGAAGAAAAGAAAAAGGGAGTGAGCTCATTACGAATCTTGAACTGGAGTGCTTCGCAGTAAATAGCTTTGGCATTCCTTGGTAGCTAACAATATGACTGGTGTATGGAGAAAAGTGAGTAGTAAATGCCCAATTAACAGAATGAGCAACGGTCGTGAGTTCGTTTTCTATCTTAAAAAAAATGTGTATACAAATGAATCGTGAAGCCTAAAAAAGGAAACAAAATTTCATTCAATAGATATATTTCACCGTATTTTTAACATTTTTAAAGTGTTATTCCACATTTAGGTGAGTCCCGCTACGTTCAATTTTGTATACGTTTTCTAAGTATATTTCACCATATCTACTAGAAAGTACAGTAAATAAAATTAATATAAAAAAACTATTTGTGTACGCATGCGCAGATTAACAGTTTAAATACATCATGTTCACCTACTTTCAATAATAGACCATGACCAAAATTGGACAGTATATATTATTCTTGTACAATTAAATTAAACCACACTATATATAGTAGAGTAGTAATGTTGTTAATTTCGTTCATATATTTTTTTTAATTTAACATGTTTTGCATAATCACCGAAACGTCGTAGCGCAGGGGCGCTAGGATGTGACCGTAACGTGACGGTTGTGGGTTCGATCCCCACTCGAGGGAATGAATTATTATTTCTTAATATTTTCATTTCTTCGCTCTGGCACCAAGGCCAAAATAAGCCCGACGTTGATTTCTGCCATTCAACACGAATTCGGTGGATAATGAGGAACGGAGTGTCTTAACACTAGGTAACTCTGCTTAGCCTGCTTATTTTAATACCTCTCCGGGGTGCATTCGACCCCATAATCATCGAGTCAAATAAAGCACGTCTGAACTGTGCCACGATGTTGTTATATTCTTGTATGTACATTTTAATTAAACCACACTATATATAGCGATATAGTGATTGCTCGTGTTGTTCGTAATCATAATCAAATCGAGATTTATCGATAATAATCGAGATTTTGAAGGGTCGATAATGATAAGGTTTGGTATTACCGAGACGAATTTCGCGATTTATAACAAGAAAGTCTTTTAACGTTATTAAAAATAAGTACTAAATACGATGCGTATATTATTTTGGCGCTTGGATACTGTTATAATCATAATATAATAACATATGATTACAATAAAAAAATATTGTTTTGTTGAATTTTGGACTATATTTACATATATAATTTTTTTCCGGTATTGAATAATCAACAGACAACGTCCAGACAAACGTACATATTTAAAAGTCGAAATTTGGCAAGAGGTTAGTGACTTTCGGGAAGCACTAAAAATCAATATATAGTAACAAAGCAAATCATCTATTTTATATTTCAAGTCCACCCAAACTATTATAAGTTCGGGACAGCGACTAGTTAACTTATATAAAAACAGAACAAAATACATTTGTAACTAAGGGCATAATTTTTATTTTAATATTTTTTCGTTAATTTTGATCTCCACACATCTTTCGCTAACAAAACAGAACATACGACAACCATTTACTTCTTTGATTTCAAACTTCGAAAATGCTAGATATAAGAGAGATGAGTAAAGTAAAACCTTTCGAAAAATATACACAATTTACTAAAAAGTTAAATTAGTAAAGTTGAACCATAAAATGGCACTCTTTAATTGAAATTGCATAGAAATGACACAATATAAAACTAAATTGCGTTAAATTGTCTTTATGCACGCGTCTTCGCAGAAAAGTCATTAAACGTACAGCCTAAGTTACGCTTTATGGGTACTAAGATTAAACAGATTAGTTATAAGGACCATATAAGAAGGTATGCATGTACTGCAATGCAATGTGACAAAAAAAAATACTAAAAAACAGACAAACTGACAGACGGACAACTAAGCGATCCTAAAAGGGTTCCGTTTCTCTTATTTAGTTTTAACGCCTTGAGGAGAGACTCGGAAAATTAAAGTGTTTTCTTTATACCAGAATTATGAAAAATTCCAAAAAAAAAATGATAATAAATATATTATTATTTCGTTGCTCGAACAATAAAACTGAAATAATTAGGAAATGTTTCAAAATTCTTCGAAGTCACGCCGTATATGGGAAGCTCCTTATAAGGTGTGGCAGTTACGGGACCCCCAAATTTCATCAAATTAACCTCGCCCACAATATAACCTCTAGCTCACAGCACGTATGATACAAAATTGCATTCAAATTAGATAGAACAGTGGGTATGCATTTTATTATAAATATCATATAATAGATATCTATGAATATATTATTATTAAAAATGCAAAGCCATTATGGTGCAGTGGGACAACATCTGACTGTAAATGCGATAGTTGGGAGTTTGACTCCTACACAGTGGAATGGCTATATTTAAATTCTCAACTCGCAATGTCTTAAAAATTATCTCACATTCTTTGCCCATGGTAATAGCCCGACATGCGAAAAAAAAACATGGAGCTGTACTAAAATCATCCATCGTAAATGTCACATTCTTACATTTATAAACAGACTAAAAATAATATATCTTTTAGGCAATATTCAATAATTCCACCCACGAGAAGAGTAAACTTTGACTTCCATTAATTCATAGAAAACAAAGAAAGCCACTTTCGCTAACTCCCGTTAAACGGTAATAGAGAATTAAAAATTTACATAAACAAAACACAATTACCAAATAAAGAAGTGATGATCATTTAACGATTATTACCTGGAAAAGAAAAAAATATCATTAGCATTTTTGAAGTTGATTCACGATTTTAATGATGTAATATTTGTTATATTCACGCATCTTTTTCATATATATTAGTGTGGTTTGATGACATATGTATTAGTTGAATGTTGTATGAATTGCGTGAAATCCTCTCTAAGTGCTCCCCTACACTGAACAAAGGAACATACACGCCAAATTTCGGCGTTCTACGCTGTCTACGTCCTAATGTGCATTATCAATGAGTCACTCAGTAACGGAAGTATTATATACATATGTAGATTACTCACAAAAGTGGAAATCGAACCCACAACCATTGCTTCTACCGTCCCACTATACAACGATGGCTAAGCCTTAAGTAGGTACTATTAACATATATAAGCTAATATCAATAAATAAGTTAGAATTAAGCAATTACGATAAGCTATTTACACGTTGTACACAAGATCTGCTTGCATCGCTTAACGAGAGTACGGGATCTCCTAAGATCAAGTAAAAGTAATCACGAAGCGAAGGCTTTGCGCTTATATGATAAGAGAGTATCTAGCGGGCTTGCACACCCGTTGAACGCCGATCTGTGATAAACTGTGGCTATAGGGTTGGCAGTGTTGCACGTTTAACGGTGATAAGATTTTTGCGATTATTACACAATTTACTAAAAATTAATGAAACTTTTTGACCGGATCGATCCTGTGTATTTAGTATTTACATTGTCGGAAACTTGACTTTTCGAACACTTTGCAATAAATCGTGGTCACGAGTAGACTGTCCGTCTGTCAGTTGACATAAATATTATATCAGACAACCGCTAATGATTTCTTAATTATCTCGCGTTCTACCATGGATTCTTGCGGAATAAGCTGTATACATATGTATAAGCTTGTATATATAAGAATAACATATGTAGAATAATAAGCAAATTTATTTAATTTTAGTAAGGATTTTAATGTCTTATATTTTAAGACCTGAAAAAGTCGAATGGCCTGAATTGTCACCGCTTGAGAATCGCATTTCTTGATGCAAAAGAGTAATGATTAAATGAATACATTTTGATAATATTAATTGATAATATTATTTCTTGACAAAAGCTGTCATTGCAAAGATGTTTATTTATTTACATTTACACTGTATATTCATTTACCAGACTAGGTCCAATGTTAAGGAGCCATTCGACACATTGTTTATTGATTTGCAGAACTCAAGTGCTCGTGCTTTGTTTGACCCAACACCGTGGCGTGGCAATGAAAATAATTCATTCCCCCGACTGCGTATCGAACTCACAACCGTCGTGTTAGTCAGAGTTTTATTGATGCAAGTAAGTAACTCAATTAATTTATTTTTTATAAATCACGTATAGAATAAGCCTTAATCAAACAACAATATATAAACAATACAAAAATATGAATATATTTATTTATTATACTTGTGTATTTAATTAATTATTGGTGACAACCCTACTGTCCTGTCTGTCCCTTTCCAACGTGAGGTGAAAGTACGTAAAGGAGCAGGACAGCCACGCTAGTTGAGTTGATAATGAGTTGGAGAAATGGTAGTGCATTCTTCAGTAGGGTCAATAGAAAGTGAGAGGGCTTTTACGAAGGTTTTTGTAAAATTCTTAATGATATCTATTGTTATATGACGTAGGTGTATGACGTAACTTCTGGTCAGTGACTTTTGTAACGTAGGTTACGGGTTCTTTCTCCAAATATATGATAATTTAGCCGAGCCGAGCCGGAACAACATAGTTGTAGAAGTCATTTTATACGTTTAAAAAAAATATCTACATACTCTTTCAAAGACCTAAATCCTAAGCTCAACATAAAACAGCTTACGCATCAGAATCATCATAATCAGCATATCCACAACCGACCACAATCTCTAGTACTATCACTATCAAGCCTATTTCAATGCCAATTTAAATATTCCATATTGAGTACCTCCAGGACCGCACCCACCATTGTGTACCCATTGACTGATCGCTTGTCAGCGCTAGACAAATCAAGATCGATACAGATACTCTTCTCACTCCCTCACGCTTTATCCTATAAGTCCATCTTATGTGAATTGCCTCGATCTGTTTATATCATTTGTCACGGTACTTTCTTATATGAGGTATCGTAGACAAGGAATTTAGGTGACGGCTTTTAAGTGTTCAGATGGTTATGGATGGCGTAGTCGACCGCAGCATTGTTTTGTGAACTTTAAAATATAAAATTTGTTTTTTCCTGATTCTCATAAGAATTTCTAGAAATTCCCTACTATTCCTAACACACCTACACGTCGTATATATGTATATGTCAAAGTCCACGGCGTTGTCTGTCAGTCATTCAGTAACGGAAGAGTTTTATATACAAAACAAAATAAATACATATGAATTTACACCTTTAGTATTATTCGCCTCAGCCTGATTTTTGCAAAGTAAGAAATGGTCATATTACAAGCGATGTCTTAATGCTATGAATTAGGGATGCCACTAGATTTTTAAGAGGTATGAAAAAAATTGTCACAAAAGTGATAAGATTCAGAAAAAACAAATACAAATGGGGAACTACTAACGTTATAATGTTATAACTTAATACAAGTAAATTTAAATATTGTTAACTTAAACATATTTTAAAAACATTACCGAACATAAAAAGTCGCAGCTACAAATTTTTAAATGAATAATATAGAAACCAATTATTTAGTAAGCAAAAGGCACCTAGACGTATAATCTTAATACCACATTCACAGGCCAGTGTAGGGCGGAAGGCACGCGTGACCCGGCATTTTGTGGGATGAGCTAAAGAGAAGCAACACTTTCTTGTGGCGAAACTCTCAAAGATTACCCAAGTCTCATAGTTTTGAGGTGAGTTAGTTTATCTCGTTGGGTTTCCGGGATGGTGTTAGTGGGTCATTGTGTTGTAACGCAGGTCATGTTTAATAGAGAATCTTTTAAGACTTGTAAATTTTGGTGCTTCTTTTGACTGTAAAACCAAAAGATCTGTTTTCGATTTATGAATCGATGTCTTGACGAAAATGTCTTACCACTACGATTTTTTAGCCTATTCTAGCCTAAAGATTTAAAAAAAAAATGTCTATTTTAAACGTTTCTTTGATGTAACCTTTGGTAAGAAATTTAAATTTTGTGTTTTATTACCATTAAGAAAAAAATTGAGACTGTCTTTAGTATCCAAAGAAAGTAAATGTATTCGACATAACCAGCACTTAGTTATGTCTAATATTTTGCTCTTTAAGCCAAAGCAAAAAGTTAATAATAAAAAAAATCCTATTACGCAGCAATTAATGGATCAACACAACAAAACAAAAGGTTTCGTCGCTACAAAAATATTCTACGCATCTCCAACTTACACAACAGCACAATGAGAGTTAAGAATTAACACCGACATTGGGTAATGGGCGTTTGCTTTTAAAATAGAAAGGCGATGCTTTATTGTGGGAAGCTTAAATTTATTGTGTGTTAGCGGAATTTGTATATTGAGGTTATCTTAACATGTGACAGGCTAAAGAGACTAGAGGCTGAGGCTGTTAGTTTCTAAGACAATCTACGCCGTGCCTAAAGTGGCTAGGCCAGTATAATTACTGGTAACACCTTGGCTCTTAGAATAGCGTGATCAGTGGATATGCCCATATTTGAGAACATCGAGGTTTAGGTGAGGTTAGCGTTCGTTTATTTCTTTTATTTGGAAAGTTTTAGAAATTGTTTTAGTTGGATTTCTTTTTCTAAGTAGTTTTTTTTTTATTTATATTAGAATAGTAACTAGAGTTAGTGCATTTCTATTCAATATTTTAATTTTTTATCTATACACAAAAACAAATCTTGAAAAAAATATTGATTATATGGAAAAGAAGAAAGTGGTAGTTTTTGATACCTTAACTTGATATTTATTCATTACAATAAAGAAAATTTAGATCAAGTTGCAATATTTAGATCAATTATTTTTGATTTTGAATGTCTTTTACGTAATATCAATTAAACTGTTTCATAAAGAAAATTCTAAAATTGCGATAATATATTAAAATTTTACATTGTTATATTTTCTACCATTTCAATTACTGTAAATACCAATAAATCACCTAGTAACTTCGTTAGGATGTACCTAGGGCACTGGGTCGAGGGCGGGGGTGCCGCAGCCGGCGTGGCGCCAACTTTCACCGATGTCAATGACCAGTAGTCAAATAATCGATGTTGTTTACATAATCTGGAACTGATTGCATTATATAAAATATTCGAATGTATATTGAGGTCGTGGTAACGAAGAGGCACAACAATTGAATGTGAACGTGACAGACGTGGGTTCAATTTCTCTGGAACGGATATCAGGACAAAATCAGACGATGAGTTACTTCACTTAAAAGAGATACCTTAAGGAGTGTTTTAATATAAGATTCCCGCAGCCTATACGCGGGATACAGCGTGAAACTAAAAAAATATTATAAATCAACAGAAGCTATCTTCTATTTATAGTATTGTGAATATTTATTCCAAGTGTATTTCAGTGCATAATGACCAGACGGTCAATAAAAAGTAAATTATCTACTACGTTACAAAATATGAGGAACAAGAATACTTGTAAATGCATAATAGCAGAATCAGACCGGACGATCATTATGATCGTGTGTGTGTGTATGTGTGTAACATATGATGTGTTTGCTGTATACATGTGCGTTATTTTATTTTTTTTGTGTAAATTGTAAATTTAAACTTTGTTCTATAGTTTTTTTTAGTAAAAATGAATTATATAAAAGAAATATGGTCGTTGCTGCAACTGTTGATGTCGTGACTCTTTAATTTTAGGTTAGCAATTTTGTACCTAGTTATATTTAGTATCATAATATCCATATTATTTCTTTTTATTATCTTACGTAAAATGGAAAATGATTATATTTTCTTATCTTCGTGGGAACTTTGAAAAATCCTCTAAATTTCAACTTTTAGTTAAAACTTGAAACATTTTCAGATTACATATATTCGTACAGATAGAAAATAGTGATAAATGACATTTTTAATTTGACAATTCTAAAAAGCAATTTGCAAATGCAATATTACCTAATTGAATAAAAAATATTTTGAATGAGAAGTATTATATATCGTTTAGAAAAACATTTTATTGACCAAAATTTAGACCTTTACAACGACAGCAAGCAACACTCACAAAGACTTATTTTAGTTGTTATTAGTTATCTAATTTTCTTGTAAATTTATATGATTTTATTTTAAAACATTAAAGGAACATAATAATATAAGGAAAATACATTCACATCACCAAAAGCTGCTATTAAATAAATATATTACCGTATTTTACATACTATTTTCATGTTTATTAAAAAATTAAAGTACATTAAAAATATAGAGGCACAGATTTAATGAAAAAATCGTGATGTAGCGAAGCAGTATTTGTTTTTCTTCGTTTTTTTACGAAACGGTAACGATGGGTATAATCGATAAGGGTATAATCGATTTTATTCTTTTTGTTTCAAACTATCTCGCATGTTGCGGGGTAGGCAGACGGGACCTAGTGTTAAGGCACTCCGTTTTTGTAAATTTCTACAGAAATTTTGTGTGGAGTGACTTTTGTCTCGACACCAGAGTGATAAAACGATTGGCCAATATTAACTTGTAACACATAAAAAAATATTGTTCAATGAAATATACTCATTAGTCACTCCAACCCTAAATTACAACATTGTGGATACATTGACATGTGACATTCTCTCTTTTAAAGCTTCACTGGATACAGAATCCGCATATAATTTGATACTCAGAGGGAACACAGTGTCGAGACACTCCGTTCCCAACTCCCCACCCAAATTATTCGGACATAAATACCAGAAATTAGCTGTAAAACAACATGAATGTAATCGTGATAGCTCCATAGCCTTTGACAGATGGTTATCGTCGAAAAGAAAGTGACCCCTGTATAGCTCATCGGATAATTGTTTTAGTAGTCGTGGATCTCGATTGTCACGCGTCGGTCTGTCTGTCCATTGTTCTAATACTACACTTTTGTGTTAGCACCGTTTAGACGATTTTATGGGAGCAACGGTTCGTAGTGTGGATGTTGCAGATTCGATTTCGATGTTTAACTGACTGTGCCACGCCAACAAGGGTTATGGGTGTATCAACTTATGTATATACGTAATTTTTACGCTACCTTAGAAACACAGAGAGCACAAATGAAACTAACACACGCTTTTTGACGAAAAGCAGCGTTGGCAGAGAAGATCTAGTGTCAAGACGCTCTGTTCTACATTTCCTACCCGAACATGTGTTGGAACCTAACTCCTTACTTTGTCTTAACAGTGGAAGAAAATTAAAATAACTAAAACACAATCATTTGCCTCAATAATACGAACCTACAGCCTCTTTGTGTAAAACATACTAACCCACTACGTCTCGATGCATTCTAAGCCTAGATAAATAGCAAAATCTATTTTAAATAAGTTGTAAGTATATGTCACTTTGGTCCAATATAACGCTATAACGATAATAGTATGATGGAAGACGGTAAAATGAGGAGTTCGTGATCGAGTCTTCGCAAAAGGCAAATCTGGCACCTTTTAATTTCGTTGTTGGCACATATTTTGCGGTTTCTTCGGCTGTTAGGTAATAAATTTCACGACAGCTTTTATCCACTGAAGTGTCGTGACTCTCGTATTTTGGGTTTATTAGAAGTTTTGTTCGGAAAGCTATTTGAAGTTATATTTGGCAATGTCAATATTATTTCTATTTATTATAAAAACATAATTTTGTCAAGTTTCAAAGAAAAGATTTAGTTTAAAAGTAATGTATTTTATGTTGTAAGGACAAAGAAATTAACGAAAAATTTTTCTATGTGGCGAATCTCAACAACGATTTTTTTTACTTTTCAGTGGATATTAGAGTAGCCAGAAACAACATAGACATGCCAAGACACTCACTCGCTCGCTTCCCGCTCGAATTTACATTACTTCTCGAGTGGCGGAACACAACGCCCAGCTCTATTTACCGGATCAAAAAAACTAAAATAATTTAAGCATTTTTTGGCGTTCGAATCGAATCGATAACCACCGAGTTTCACGTCCGTTTTAACTTAAAATACGATACGAGTCAATGAACACATAATAAGCATAATTAATAATTCAAATATCTAATATGAACGTTTTAAGACAAACAATAGTACGTTGTGGGAAGTCGCTTCAAGTTAAAGATCGGTAAATGAGTCAGGGTCAACCTGTGTTCTGAGCTGTGCAGACAAGTGAGCACTGTTGTTTCATATACTAATATACTGTGTTCTATTCTATTGATTTGAAGGTTAACAGTTTACATAATAATGTTTTGTTATATAATTTTCATATCTTGGCATCTTTCCAGGATGAACTGAGAACTTATGTAAATAATAAGTTATTTTGTGGCGTTGAGTTCCGCTCCCCAAAACGCAATCTGTCCAAAATTTAGCGGAAAGTGTGAAACGGACGGTGTTAACACTAACGAATTCTTCAAAATTGTATATTAAAAATATGAAATGTTGAATAATCGAATCCACCACAACCTATAAATTTAATCGACCGCACTTTAATTATTGAACCAGCGACCCCATAAACCGTATTCCACTTAACATTTAAATGATAAAAAAAAGTCACCTTCATTGAAATTATTCATTTAAGTGTTATAATTGCTTCCTCGCTATGGCCATCGAGAAAATAACGAGAAATTACCAAAAACATAAGTCATTTACGCCAATTACGCTGTGTTCGGTGCTAAAAATATGTCCATATTTTGGAGTTAAGAAACATTATTTTTAAGTGTATCTTTATTTATGTATTGCAATTTCGTTATATACTGGATGGCTGGATATATGGTAAATATTTTTTTTGCGCAGTTCTTGAGGCATTGCGTGTACAGCGGCGGAATTAAACGCCACACTGCTTCGTTACCAGGAGGAATTAAAAATATATAAATATTGCATTCTCTCGAGTGAGAATCGAACTTACAACCAGTCGCGTTTACTATGCGCTACGACGCCCTCAATTATGATATTGTGGTTTTTTTTACTTTTCACTATTAATACACTGAGTTCTCTATTTTACGCCCAGTTTCAAGGCCCTTTGTGATGATGAAATTGAAAATAATTCATTTCTCTGAGTGGATATAGAACCCACTACCGCTGCATTTGCTCACAACAGACACAGTGCCGTACAAATTGATATGGTGTACCATATCAATTTTTATACCGATGACTTCATATCAATTTTTATAGTACTACTAAAATTTTAGACGTGCAATGTCCCCCAAAGATGCACTTGCTTTTTATTAACCTCTTCATATACATTATACGGGTTAAAGCATTCCAGGCTTTATCGATACGCCTTAAGACAGTCAATACTAATTTAAGGTCCCCGGTACGATAATGACGATGCAAATCGAAGGGAACCATGTGACAGTTTTAAAATTACTCGTGCACCTTGAAAAATGATGCCGCGTCGTGCTGATCGCTTCACAGAATTCTGCTATAAAAAATATATTTTGTAATTGGTTTTTCTATATTAGACTTTATGGTGGCGCCTGTGGGGTTTATATTTGGTAAATAATTTGTTTATTATTAAATAGATGTTGCGAACGAGGTGTGCTTTTATGTTGATAAGTACTTATGATTGATAGTCCGTTCAATTTTAGATTTATCTTAAGAGCACTAACTAGATATCTGTCTATTGTGGCTATGACCTCAAATTATTAAAGGAAGAAAAAAAAAGAAAATATCCTCGCTTTATTTTGAGGTTATTTCCCTGTCCTGGTAAAAAGATAAAGCGCGGCATTGTATTGAATTTAGCCACAAAAATATAGTTTAAGATTTATTCCTGAACTAGAACTTCCTAAAGATGCTAGCTGCCAAATATCATAATTCTACCGGAAGTACTCTATTAATTTTGATTTCTTTTGGGTGTCGAAATAAACGGCCATATCTTTTTTTAACTAAGTGTAGAAATACTATTTTTTCAGGAAATCATGGGACCGTAGATCTGAGTTCAACTCGATTTGAATTTCAACTTGATATCTCCAAGCGTTTCTGACATTAAAACTGTTGACAAACAGCCAAACAGACAGACGACAAAGTGATGTTATAAGGGTTCCTTTTTTTCCTTAAAAGGTAAAAACCCTAAAACAAAAAAAAAACATTTACAATATACATTTACTTTTAATTCCATTATAACTAACCGGTACGGTCGCTTCATATAAAAATAAATAGAACAATTAGATCACTAGTAAACCAATACGACGGTCCTTGCTACGACTCCAGTGGGTCACGCACCGGTCAGCCGCCAAGGTCGGGCTGTGTCACGAACGCTAATAGAACCACTGGGTGACTCATTTTATCCTCGTTGTAAGCATAGAGTGTACTATTTGATTGTTTTAGGTTCGAATCATAATCGCTGTGAAGGTACAGTGTCTGGAGGAAAGAATATTTGAATTATTTTCATTTATCAGCCCTGGCAGGTTAAATAATGTATGGTAGGTATTGGGATTGAAAATCGAGAAAAATGCGGAGAGCTTACTGTTTCTACACTGGTTTCGCTGCCTCCTTTTGAAAATTTGAGAGATCTGTCGTGTTTACATCAATATTCATAAGTAAAACCATTCGACACCGGATCTAGATATCATGCTATCACATAAATATAGATGATTTAAAAATCGTTTTAGTTTTTAATATGACATGACTCAATTCCGCTTAATGTATTTTTTAAATGTTACAGGAAAACAGATAATAATCGTGTTCAACAACATCCGACATGACGGCAACGCTACTTATTTGGATCTTGCAAAATATGAAGACATTATATAGAATAAACTAGTCCTCGCCACTTACTTTGCTTAGACTTTAAGATGTAAAGAAAAAAATGTCAGGATTTCTCGTTTCAATAGGTATTCGAGGATCCTCAAAACTTTTCTTTATGCTCCTTTACACTCCGGAACCTGTCTTTATGCCCAATTTCAACTTTTTAAGTCCAGCAGTTTCGTCTGTGCTTTGTCTATCAGTAGGTTAAGTAACGAAACAGTTTTATACAATATGTATATAATTATAGATAAATAAAATATGTCATTATCGTTTTTATTACAAGGTCGTTTGTATGAATTATGTAAATACGATTCAACGTTACGAAAGATCGCAATAATTATTATGAACTCGTAATAATTATAATTTAAAATAATATAAGTATGGAGCCAGTCGTAGCGCACGGGACATATTGTGGGTTCGATTCCCACTCGTACTTTCGTTACCAGAACGAGGAAATGAACACTCTGGTAACAAGGCAAGGCATAGCGGTGAGTTCCGGCACTCATGGAAAATGGGGAACAAAATTGTCTTAATGAAACGGGGTTTCTTAACACTAGGATTCCAGGTTCCCTCTGCGCCCAATATGTTCTGGAAATAACGCGAAGATAAAATAAAACATATGTTTAGATAAAAACAGGAGGATATCTTCTGAGGTATACTGAAAGCATCCAACATGCATATGCACATACACAGGCAACTATAACTTCAAATTCTACACACTTACACGTAACACAAGAGGGACAAAAATATGAAAATTTAATGCAACTAAACAAAAAAAAACTATGAGAAGGACGTAGAGAACGGAAATTTTCCACTTACTGTATGTAATTTAGATAAATACATAAAGAAGAAGAAACTCAATAAAAGCTTTTCAAAATAGCAAATCCTCGCGATTGGTAATTGTTATTATTAGGATGCCATTACGCAATGACTTGCTTGTAGAAGTGACTTCTCCATATTTTACACATTTAAACATGTACCTTTGTATCTACGTAATGTATTAAAACCAAATTGCTTGTATATGAAGCCATTGTGGCCTAGTGGAACAACGTCTGAAGAAGGTTGTGGGATCAATCTTCTTCTATGTTCTATTCTACGCTCTGGTAAACAAAGCGCGGCATTGAGTTACGCCGCTCAATGTACAATGTTTCGAAAATTGGGCAGAAACTGGAAAACTCTTGTCAACTTTTCAATGTAAGAGGCGTGATTTACCATACTTTATTCATTTTAAACATGCGTCTACGTACTGCATCACATCAAATTACCTATCCTGCGCCAGCGAATGCCCTCAACGGAATTTGAACTGGCGACCTTTCGCCTCGTAACATATGCACTGTCACTCCGTAAGATAAGCATCGTTTCTATACAATATTTAAAAGAAAAATCACTTTTACATACATATATTAATTTTGAATTTGAATAGTTTCTCGTCGTTTTAGAAGCCACGACACGATCAATTTAATAAAGTATAATTAATAGATTGTATAAGTATAATGTGGAGAAAGTCCCTATATGTCACTTCCACTCTTCGTATTGCGTAAGTATCATAAATTATGTAAGCTTAGAGCTTTGGACGGGTTTAGAGCCCATACAAATATATACTAATATTATAAAGCTGAAGAGTTTGTTTGGTTGGACGTACTAATCTCAGGAACTATTTGGCTTATATTGATTTTTTTTTGTGATGGATTGTCCACTTCTGAAGACTATACGCTATATACGCATAAGCTATAGTCTACAGTCTATAGACGTTTATTGTTTTAATGTAATCCATTTCTTCTTCTTCTTCTTCCATCCATTCAACTCCCGCATATTTCCATTTAACTACGGGAGCAAACCCACAGTAAAAAAATAGTTTAAATTTAAAGAGGATTATAATTATTACGACGATTGAAGATATTGTCATACAATTATCGAAGGTGTCATTGAGGCTTATCTATATAAATACAGTCATTTAAATAAATATTACATTATGCCCCCAGTACATCTCAAATATATTATGCAACACGAAGCGGGTTCGAATCTGGCGATAGTCCAAGTCAGTCTAATTAAAATAGGCACAGGTGACAATTATCAAATAAGCAGTGTCTAAGTTAAAAGAGAATGGAGAACGCATAATTTAAAAATGAATTTGGCTAACTTATATGGTTGCAGTATTTATGATTGGTTAAGTAAATATAGAATAATGTAGTAGATACTATAACAAAAAGACAAGGTAAAGGTTTTCTTTCTGCATAGGAATTTAGGGATTCCGTTTCCGACGAATTTCGAAAGAAATAAAAACAAAAATAACATAATAAAATATTTTTATGCAAAATAACAATAAATTTTTTGAAACAGTAATACTGTCAAATTTTAACATAAACCTGTAAAATTAAAGCAAATATTGTCTTATCGTCTAAATATCCTTTAAGATGGATCATCAATGGAGCCAACCACCTATTATAGAGCCTACAACATTCCTGTCATACTGATATGTGACAGTGTTATACATATCGTTCCCAGCTTGCTATTTGGATGCCGGCCGCGGAGGGTGGTTCATTGTGATGCGCGTGTGCATCTCGATTGTTTCAGCAATGCCCTTGTGAGGCACATTGGCTTGTGACGTGAGTGTATTTTACCACTTGATCCCTACTGCGTACATAATAATATAATAATAGATTATGCGTTTGTTCTTAGTACATAAATATGTAATATTTCTAGCTATATCTGTCTTAAAAGTTGGTTGTTCCTGATTTTGATATATTTATAGTCTATGGTATAATTAAAGTCAAATTAATAAAAATAAAATAAATGGTTGGTGGCCCATTTTAAAAAGTACCTAAGTACAATAATAACTTGTTATTTTATCTTTAACCTCATTCTGTATTTTGCAGAAACTTCCGTTCATTTTGTTTGTAATATAGGAGCATTTTTCTGAACAAAAGAAAAAAAATATTTTGATCGTGAATTTGATTCCCAATAAGGAAATGAAATATTTTCATTTCCTCACTCTGGTCACAATACAATACGCGGCGTCGAGATACGCCTCTCAACACTCAACAATGAGCCGAATGGAATCCACATCCAATACCCTTAACAAAACTTGTCAATATCTCAACAATACCGTCTACATACATTCAACATCCATTTTATATGTAACTCGAATAAACTTCCGCACCAAAATCTAGGTTATAAACATTCACGTTAAAGCATGTATGGAGACTCAATAAATCATTACAAACAGACACCAGCTCACATATTATATTGATGTCAATAACTGATGTAATACGAAAGGGTCATTGGTGTCCGTCGACCCATTTCGAGCGACCGCGCATTAGCTTGCAAATAGTATGCGCGACAGTGGTTATTTTAACTCGGGGAAGGGAAATTAAGCACATTTCTGTTTAATGTAATTATAGCCTAGAGGTATGTTGTTATTGTGGGCAGGTGCAGGTTCGAATCTGGCACAGGTAAATTAATAAAATTAATATTGAGGTTGTTGTGGTCCGGTGGCACAGGGGTGTGTAAACGACGGTTGTGGGCTTGATTCTCTTTGATTATGTATTGAAACACTCTAATCCTCGCTTTCCACTAAATTGTTGTTTGTTGAGAGGCGAAACTCAATACCGCACTTTCTTAAGCGAAGCGTGGAAATTCGAATTTTTTATAATTCTACAAATCGAATTAGTATTTTTTCATAAATTTTATACACAAACATTATTTTTTCTTAAGCTAGCATTGAACCAAAAGCCAAACCTTCAACTTTACTCTGTCTTTCATATTATATTTTAAATTAAAATATAGTAAAATAACAATAACATTTTCTATTTAGGTCACAGGAAATCTTTGCCAATTATATTTTTATAAGAGCAATAATATGCGTGCACTAAGTACCTATCTGGAGCGATAACCAACGGTACAGGCTTCAACTCGAAGTCACTCACTATGAATAAGTTATAAATCATATCTTGACGTGCGCAGGCGCAAACGCATAACGGTTTTAGCGCAGTGGACGGATTAAGCTGAGAAGTTCCAGGTACGATTTCCTTGTACAAGTTCATTAATTTCCTGTTAAATATGTTAAGCCTAGATTTTATGTTGAAAATTTAATCTGTCTAGATATTATCTATTTCCTTTTAAATATACGAGATTTTAATTATGTTCATATGAACTATATCCTAGGGCAATTTGAGTAGGAAAAGTAACCGAATTAGAATAATAGTTTGAGTAGCGCAGTGGGGTGGTGCTAACTGTGAGCGCGGTGGTTGCGGGTTCGATCCCCGTTCGGTGAAATTACATTAAAATATTTTTTATTATCCCGCTGTGGTAGCGAAAGCATGGTGTTGAGTTCCACTTATTAACGCGCAATGTCCTGAGCGGAAAGTGGTTAACGGAATCCAAGTTCCCTCTATATAGAATTTGACCACTCTTCCCTAATTTTATCCTATAAGATAATCGATCCCAGGACAACCTTCGCGGAAATGTCACACAAGATTGAGCCAACGAGATGAAAAAGCAAATTAAGTATGCTACTTTTCGTATTTCAAAAATTACTTTAACTTAAGACTGTAATTAGAAGGAGTTTAAGATTTTTTTTTTCATTTATGCTTTAAGCGTTTTTATGAAGAATATTATGAGCAAATTGTTAAAAATGTACAAATTGTAAGCATCATTAACTAAAATATGCTCATTTTGTGGGACAACCGTAAATGTATAAAATTTCACAAAAGTTCAAACAAAATGATATTTTTTTTAGCTGTATCGCGTACATAGCAGTGTAAGCTGAGGGAACCTGGATATTTAGTGTTAAGGCACTTCGTTCTTATTACGACACTTCCATTTCCCACTTTCTGCAGTATTCTTTAGGCATTGCGCATTGAGTAACACAACTTAAAGTCGCGCTTTGCTTCGTTACCATAGCGAGGTAATAAAAATATTTTAAAATATTTAATTCCTCAAGTGAGAATTAACACCACAACCGTCGTATTTACAGTCTCACACATGTGCCACTGCGCCACAAAGCGACGGCCTTAATTAATATACAGTACTAGAATACAATTGTTGATTATTTTTATTTAAGTGCAATATTTTTTAAGATATATATTTATATGAGAAAGAAGAGGTATGTAGAGGTTATATCCTTCCTCTCTGGCAACCCCGCTAAGAATAAAACGGGAATCTTAAAAAAAATATCGAAAGATATCCATTTTATGCATATACCTAATTCTTATTTATATAAGTTATCACGAACTTCGAATGAAAACATTTATTTCAAAGATAATCTTAATGTAAACGAACAAAGCTCGACCAAAAACTTTAAAAACATCTAATTTGTATTAACGTGAGTAATCATTTCAATTTGTGTTTCGGTATAAGACATGTATATTGTATACCCTTTTTCAACTTTTTAAATTACTCAAACGGGACTTTTATCTTTTGTAAGGATTTCACATAAAATTAAGATAAAAGACGCTTTCATACTTATAGTAACACTAATTTTAAATATTTTTTTTTATATCTATATCCCACAAGTAACAGAGTAGGCAAAGGGAGCCTTGAGTTTACACACACCGCTCCTCAATTACCGCCAAATTTTGGAGGTATTGCGTGTTAAGTTGAAACTCAACGCCGCGCTTTGCCTCGACACCAAAGCGACAAAATGAAAATATTGAATATTTTATTTCCTCGAGTGGGAATCGAATTCACGACCTGTAGTGTTTACAGTCACTCGCTTGTGCTCCTGTGCCACGACTAGAATTTCATTTAATTTTTTTTATTTTTTAATTAATAAAAGCTACAAATTTAGTAGGGTGACGTATATCTTAAAGCTCAATCCTGTATGATTTCGGGCTGAAAGGGAAGAAAGGAGCGTCTGAATAAAAGATTACCTTAGCTTACTAGTACTATAAAGTATATATAAAATTATTTTGTTTTTATACAAATAAACATTAGAAACCAGTGTTAAACAGCTCTGGTAACTCTCACAAGGTAATACTTTTTCTCCACTTTTTCTATGAAACGTGAATCAATAAAGCATCTATGTATGGTATATAAGGTATTTTAAATCTAATCTTTAACTTTTCATTGGAAAAAAGTTGCTATGTTTCTTGAACATGTTAAAAAGCGAGCTTTCCTACCATAAACTGCTAATTGACTAAACCTATCGTGTATTTTTAAGGGAAATAATGTATTTATTTTTAATTACTTTGACAAGAAATACAAAGCGTAAATAGTCATAGGACCAGGAGGTGGTAAATAGGGTTATATGTTGTACTAAAAAAAATATTTAAAAATATACAGGAGGAATACTCTTACATATTTTAAAATTCAATTGTAAGCTGTGTCCCGTACGTAGCAAGACAGGCAGAAATATTGTAATATTAAGACATTTCGTTCTCTAAGCATTTTCTAGATATCGCATGTTGAGTGGCGGAACTCAACGCCGCGCTTTGTCTTTTTGCTAGAGCTGGGAAATAAACAATTCATTTCTTTGAATGGGTATAGAACATGCAATCATCGCGTTTCTGTCAGACGTTGTCACACTGCAGCTTCAGCTTCTAACAGATTTTTCCCAGGAACAAATGAAGGCGGAAAATGCGGAAGGGAAGTTGCCTAATGTCAAGGGACATTTTAACACTAAATTCCTAAGTTCCTTCCTAATTGAGTGTGAAACTAAAAAAAATATGCCTTTAATTCAAATTATTGAATAAGGAACTTATTACGCATTATTTTATATTTATAGAACAGCAGTAGATTACATATAGTAATTAAAGATTAATTGTAATTAAGAATTTGTTAAGTAAAATTACGTTATGATTAATTACTTTTGGTTATTAAGAAATAATTTAGAACAACAAAGACCTGTATTTTTGTGGACTACAAATGGCTGTTGATACGATTGAGTAAGATAAAAAAATAGATTTTTTATTGCAACATGATTTAATTATTGATTCGATCAAAACAGGTCACTTATTTTAATTATATTACTACCAGTATGTAAAAATTGATGAGGCACCGTGGCGCAAGAGGGGAAGCTCTAAAATGTAGGCGAAATGGTTGTGTGTTCGACTCATTAAATACACAATGTCTCGAATTCGAGTGGTAAGAAGAAAACGGTGTCTTAGCAATTAGGTTGCTTCTACCTATTCTATGGGATCAGTATAAAGTTGTAAAAAAACAAAGCTTACATTTCGTTTACATGTTTTTCATTTATGTGGAGACAAAGAAAACCTAGTAATAAATCACTTCTTTCACTTGTTTCCAGAAATATAATAAAAAGAAGTGCGCAAGAGAAATGAGCATCTAATGTTTAGGCGGAACGAATGATCCTTTTAAATAAATTATATTTACATTTCTACTATCAAAGAAAACGGCCAAATGCTACCAGAATACGGTCGAGACTGGTGAACGGAACTTAACACTAGGTTCCCTCTGCCTAACCTGCTGTGTGCGGGATACAGCGTGAAGCTGATTGGATTTATTTATATATTCTTTTACAAAATAAATGTATTTTATTGCGGTACAGCTATTTGGTTCATTCGGGCGAGGACGAATTCGATAAGCGAGCAATTACTGTTACTGATATGGCATAGCATTGAACGTTGACTATATACTACTATGTTAAGCCACACTAAGATAATTGTGTTAGTCGTTACTGAACGGCCAAGGATATTTTGTTTTAATAGATTAAATATATTTTTTTTAGTTTCACGCAGTGTTCCGAATATGCCTAGGGAACTAGGGAACCTAGTGCTACGGTACTTCATTTCGATTAAGACATTTCTGTTTCTCACTTATCAATGAATTCTGGAGGCATTGCGTGTTAAACGGAGTAACTCAATACCTTGTTTTGCCTCGTTGCCAGAGCGAGGAAATGAAGACATAAAAATTTTCCTCGAGTAGAAACCGAACCTACAATCTTTCGTGTTTACAGTCTTACGCTGGCACCTCTACGCTACAACCGGCCTAAAATATTTAATATTCTACCATCGCACATCATTTTCGGAGCGAAAGTCGTTGACTGTCCGTGTCCATGACTAAAATCGTCGTAATTTGAACGTCAAATCTCGATAAGTAAACAATCGGTGAAACTACGCCGCGGTCACGGTACATTTTATCCTATTTGATATTATCTGAGCGGGTTTTTGATATTTTCTACGAATCAGATCGCGATAGTGTGCTTTAATTAACTTTATGCTAAAAATTAAGGAGAAACTTTTATCTATACTTACTTCTTTAGTTTTATTAAAATATTATTTCTACTAATCTATATCTTAAATCTACTAATATTATCTGTACTCAACAGATACAAAAAAAACTATGCAAGTGTAAACAGTAACACACTAATGTCCGACATAAAAATCAAATCAGGTTCACAATGCATACACACAGCAGGGTAGGCAGAAGGGAACCCTTGTTAAGACATCCGTTTTCCACTTTTCCGCCGAATTCAGGAAGCATTGCGTGTTGAGTGCAGAACTCAACGCCGCGACACCAGAGAAAATATAAATTTAAATAAATATTTCATTTCCTCGAGTGGGGATCGAACCCACAACCGTGCTCCCGCGGCGCGACTGACATTTATGTCTGAACCATAATACTATAGAAAAGAGTGTTTTAACACTAACCTATCCATCAAAATACGAGAAACATAAACAAAATAAAAAAAACCAAACATGTTGATCAACAAATCAATTAACGAAGCAGAACAACAGCAACTGGTGGTAATCAAATTAAAAAAAGTGCCGCAACGATTTCGATACAACTTTTGCGTATGATTTATTACTCTTTAATGTTGAAACGTATATAAAGTATAAGAATCTTGTTTATTTATATACTCGTATAAACAGAACTGGCGTGGGATATATTCTATTTATAGAGAATTTGATAGAAATTTCTCTTTCAATCAAAATATTTGGTATTATGGATTGACATATTTTATGTTTCTTTTCTATATACATGTATATGTATAAGACTCTACCGTTATAAAACACCAGACGGTTTGATTCGATTGTGATTTGTTTCTTTTTTATTTTATCTGCTTAACACCTTTTCCTACACCATGTTAGCTGGAGAGAGAGCGAGACATTCAGTTCTCAGTTGTCATCCCGGGTTTCACAATGCGTGCTAAGCGGCAGAACTCAACGCCGAGATTTGTCTACCTGAGAGGTAAATGAAACCAAATTATATATAATCATACTCCAGAATGGGGATCGAACCAACGACCGTCGTGTTAACAATCAAATCACAGTACCACGAAAACCTTAAAAGAATTAATGATGTAATAATTTAGAAAGAAAAATCTCCACTAAAAAGTTACGTTACGTTTTATATCCAATAAATCTCACACTTTTACTTTTAGATAACTAAAAATAGTGATTTGACAAAACGAACGATCGCAAGATAACTTAGCTGGCTACTCGTGGGAGTCGATACAATGGCAGGCATTTAACTTTTTATCTTCACACACTTTATATTGAGGCCATCTCTGCGCAGTGGAACAGCGTATGGCTGTAAATACCTTGGTTGTGAGTTCGATTTACAATCGAGGGGTCAAATTATTTTTATTTCTCTTTTTTAAAGTAAAAAAAATGTTAGCGAGTGGATTTTGCAGGAGAGAGTATTTAGTGAATCAGTTCTCCATGTACAGTCTATTCAAATATATTCTGTTGATGAAACTCGATAATGCATTTTGGAATGGAAAATCGATAATTTTCATTAGTACTTAGTGCACAGATGTCAAGAATCAGTATCCTTTACGCAGAAAACAGGTTCAAATTTAAAAGTAGGAAATAAGCATTGTTAATAAATGATACTATGGATAAAGACCGAGTTGCATATCTTGAATCCACGAACAAGATATCTATAGGTATAGGTAAACCCTTCCGTTACTGAATGACTGATAGAAACACAAAACGGAAAAATACGCATCGTTAAACGCCAAAATTCGGTGAGGTCCTTGCGAACTGTAGAGGAGCACTATGAAAGGAGTTTCCAAAATTCCTATAGGAACGGAAAATCACGAAATTATCGGTTTTGTAGTTCTCGCTAACGAGCTTTCGGTCTGTGCCAGTTAGTAGTCATTTAAAATAAATGTTAAAACCAAGTGTTAATCATAAAAAAATAAACTAGTATTAATATCTCATACGTACTTTATAAGAATATTATAAATGTTAATATAACAAGTTTATTAGAGACATTATTACCAAATTGACCTTTATTACCAATACGAGTTCGATAAGTGAGGGGGCTGTACACCAGTACATGGCCAAAATACATTGAACGGGAAGCATTAATCTTTTAACGGAAACATAAAAAGTTGTAATAACGACATAATGGAATTAGAGTAGTACGTGACATTATTTACAGTTATATTATACACCTATTGGCTACAGAAAATTTTAATATTGACAGCCGCCCACAGAATCGTTAATTATCGTTTGACTAGCGTTAAATGCAGAAAAGTACTAATAAAGTTGACGCCGCCGTGGTACAACGATTGTGGATTCGATTCCCATTCGTAGGTATTAATCATTTTCAATTCGTCGCTCCGGTAAAAGGACAAAGAGTTGCGTTCAATTCCACAACTCCACACGCAATGTCTTGAAGATTGGGCAGAAAATGGAAATCGAAATATCTTAACAGGCCTGCCTATATTTCTGTATTTGATAAACAGTTCATATAATATATATATTTTTTATTTTATTGTATAGAATATTATTTTCGCAATATAAGAGCGATTTTATATGCTAAATTAAGAAGCGAAGCGAGAAACCGACGATCGAACTGGGTTCTATGCCCTTGGAGGGGCCTATGTCCAGCTGTAGACGAAAATAGGCTGCTGATGATGATGATGATGACATATTAAAAACTTTAAATAGAAGCTTCTATGCTTTTAGCATCTTAACAAAAGACGAGTGGATATGATTCGCGTACAGTTCATATGCTCACGAGCTAGTCAAAATGTCAATAAGCAACAGAATCAGTACCTTTAGACCATAGACTAATTGAAAAGTTCTAAATATGTGTAGTTTTGTAGTAAGATAATCGAAAATACAAAAATGTCATAATACTTCAAATGGTACTCACTAAAAATAAACCAGGGGCGTATTTATTTAGACTTTCGATTTTGAACTTCCTTACCTGAAACAATAAAAACATATGTATATGAAAATAATAACAAAGAACATATTTATAACTAACACTAAGATGATACTTTTATTTGGTTAGGATTTCCTTAACATTTATTGAATAAAAGTATTTAATTTCTTAATGACAGTGCGGGTTCGATTCTTATTATCTCTTTCACTTCTCTTTTCCTTTAAATGCTTTTTTCTTCGTAAAAACTATTAAAATATGAAATAAGATACACATAAACTGGCTTCAATTTTCCCCGGTACAAGTGGGCGAGGCTCTGAACTAAATGTAACCGAATAAATCTAAACACGATTGATTTACAATGATTACTAAAGCTATAGAGAAATTGTATTAACAAGGAAAACAATACAAAGTGAAATTACATTAATAGAACTGTAGTACGATGATTTATAGCGAGGTTGTGGATGTTTAATTAGTTTTATAATATAGAATACTACCTTTACGTACGTACGACTTCGCCCGAGAGTCAAATGATAAATAGTTGAGAAAAGGCAATACGTAAAATTTTTTTCACGCTTAACCGTTTTTTTTATTGTTATTTATAGAAAAAAATAATATAGCCTATATATTTAATATAGCTTTTCAATAAATGGGCTATACAACAATAAATAATCCCTGACATTAACGCGTTGAACGCCTTACAATATAAACAAACAATATATTCAAAACGATATATTTCAATATTTTTTTATAAAAAGATAATATTGATTATTTCATATTTATGAAATTAAAATTTAATTAATGATTAAGTGAAGCAAAGGCAGCACTAGAGTGCAACGTAAATGCGTTAGGGGATGAGTTCGAATTTCACTCGAGGAAATGAAATATTTACTATTGAAATTTATCGTCGGGGGTCGAGGCAAAGCGCAATGCCTCCAGAATTCGATGGAGTGTCTTAACACAAGGTTCCCTCTGCCCGACTATTTGCGGTATACAGTATAAAAAAAAAAAATTCAAGTATCCAATAGCATATTATCAATCTATTCTCAATACATTACAAAGATAATTTTCATTATACATAGGTATATAATTAAAATGATCAAAGAGAGCACTGGCTGTCCGTCTGTAAACATGGCGTGTTTATCATCAACCGTGGCCGATACAATCGGTCGCTAGTGCATCTAGAAAGCGTTGCATCAAAACGGATAAGTTATACGTTCATACTTTCTTCGCAAATCATTGATTTTTATCTTCGTTAAATATTGTTCTAGAAAGTTTACTTACTGTTTACTGTACGTACTCCTCGCCTTCCCGACTCAAAATGGGAAATGAGGGTTTAAAAATATAAAAAAAAAACTTACAGAAATAAAAATAATAAATTAATCGGAAAGTAGTAATAAGTTAAGAATTACGCATTAACAAGAAAAATAGAAATACGCATTAACGTGTATCAAAGAATGGTAGGTCGTCGTTAACCGAGGTAAAAGGGCGGCGTTGCGTAATCGCGGTGGTTATAGGTTCGATAATCACTCGGGGAATGATTAAAATGACATTATTTTCATTTTCTCGCTCTGGTAGACAAAGCGGGGAGTTGAGTGCCGCTATTTAACACCCAATGTCTCCAAAATTATGACGGAATGTGGTGAACGGAGTGACTTAACTCTACACTGGTGGTTTCCTCTGCGTACACTGCTATTTGGGAAAAGGCATAAATAAACATAACTTTAAACATTTAGTTGTAAAGCATTAACACTGGAAAGCGAGTGATACGTCCACAACTTTCAATTTCACCGGCGCTTGCGCATATTGAAAAATAAAAAAAAATATATAAAGAAATCTTTAAATTGTCTGTAACGCTGTAATTGCTTGAAATTTCTTAAATCTTTATATTTATTTGCTGCGTGCGTCGTCGACGTAAGTTGTTTACGGGTATTTTACATGCACATGTTAAAATTCAGAGAGATGTTTCGACGTAATTGAGTTTAATTTATTTTATTTTTATTATATATATCTTTTTTAAGAAAAGTTTTCGAGTTTCGAACATACTACGTAATATTTTTTATGATTATGCAGAAAAGGGAATCCAGTGTTAAGACTCTCCGTTCCCCGTTTTCCGACGAAATTTCGACGCATTCCGTGTTGAGTAACTGAAATCAACGCCGCGCTATACCTTATTACCAGAGAGAATAAATGAAAATATCAGTAAAGAAAAATCCATTCCATCGAATGGGAATCAAACCCACAACCTTCACGCCTTTGTACCAGAGAGCCACGACGGTCTCAAATTTAGATTTCAAATCAAAATTTGAAACACACACTGTCCACCCACGCGACGTTCCACGCACCGCCGACCCGTCAACTTCGGTACCAATAATCATCTTGTCAATTTCACCATTAAATAATACTATCTTGTTCGATACTTGTTGTATTGCTTTCTTCTAACCATTTCTATTATGTAACTGGTTAGCGTAATTGTATTATTAATAACGACGTGTCTGTCAATTAGTTGATTTAATAAGGTGTATTATTATTTTGTATGAGAGAATAGATTTTTTTTCTTTTATAGTATAAATTTCAGTCATTGTAGCTTACATAACATATGTATATACTACATAATGTAAAAAAGTTGACATATCATATAAAACTTAGACGGGTCAAGTCTTAAGACACAGGTTGTAGTTCCACTACGTCGAAATTATACATATGTAAAATAGTTTTTTCTGTCTTTAGTGTGGGATAGATTTTTTATAATATTAAAAATAAATAGGCATTTTATCTTTACCTAAGTATTAGATTCGGGATGAAAAACAAGAAGAAGCCCAAAATGCGGTCAAGTTTTCGCTCAATCGCACTTTTAATTTTATATAATCTTACTAACGATTACGCAACACTTAACAAAAAAAATTACAAATAAAAAAACCATATTGTTTTTTACTTTCCCGGAAAAACATTTTAACTGGATACAGTACTAAATTAAATAATAAATAATATCAATCATCCGCCCTAATACGGCAAAAAAGGTTGTATCGAAAGTTCTTCCGCGACAGGTCCAAGCCCGTCGCTAGTACTTTCACGCCAAAGCGGGAAAAATGCACTTTAAGTGCATTAAAGACTAGAAGTCTAGACTGCAATTAGCTAATATCTGGAAAAGAGAAATTGAACGTGTTGAGTCACATCACTAATTGCCTATGACTGTATAGGTATATGCTTCTCCGGAAATCTTTCACTTTCTGCAGTTTGTATATGAGAAATGGTATAAAGTGATTTATTTTAGTGATGTTACAGTGATATATGGTATGGCTTCATTGGTACTCTGCACCTATTTAATATGCATATTTACATACATTTTCTACATAACACATTATTTCCGTTGCTTTTAAATATTTAATGTTAAGAAAATCACAAATCTAATGCACATTTAGCTGTGAGTAATATATTATATTAAATAGTAGATTGTTTTTGCTTTACACATAGCAGAGTAAGCAGAGAGCACCCGGAAAACTTGGTGTTGAGACACTCCGTTCCCCACTATCGGCTGAATTCTGGAGGCACTGCATGTTGAGTGGCGAAACTCGTTAACAGAGCGAGGAAATAAAAATATTCCATATTACATTTCCCCGAATAGGAATCGAACTCACAACTGGTCGCGTTTACAACTGCACGCTTGTGCTCACTAATTTTCTTTAACAAATATTAAAAATTAAAAAAAAAAAAACAAAAATAGCTTTTTTTTTACCAGGCAATTAAAATTTACAAAATTTGTGGTACGGTGATACTGAACCACAATGACCTATCCATGGTATGACTTCCATATGCACTTATCATTAGAAGAACTTGAGGACTTCATAACCCACCCGTAAGTGGGCGCTAATTGTATCAGTTAACACATGACTCTAGCGTAATGCTTATGCATCAAGAATTTAGTGGGTACTCGAGGAATGCTAAGTATTTGTTGGTTTTTGGTGTTTGGAAATATATTTGGAGATGATTTCGAGATGAAATTTCAATTTTTTGAAGCTACATAAAGGTTATATATGCCTGTATTCGCGACGATTGCAGGTACGATTACCACTCGGTTAATTGAATTATTTCCATTTCTTCGCTCTGTGAACAAAACAAAGCGCAGCGTTGGGTTTCGTCATTCAACATGCAATTTCTCTCGAATTAAGCGGAAAGTAGTAAAACAGTGTCTTGTCCTTACTCCGTAGTCCGTAGATTCTCTACTCTTCTATATGCGGGATAGAGCGTGAAGACTAAATCAAAAACAACTATATTACATCAATATACAACATCTATTAAGCATCAAATTATCAGGCTCCACGATCGTTTGCGCCTCCACCATATTTATCATGATTATAACAAGAATTTCACTTTAAAATGACTCGTCTTCAGTTTTTAGCCATATATCGATCGGTAGGCCATTTCTCTGTGGTAATTTGAGTCCAGCACTTCCTACTTACCCGTAATGGGATTCCTGACTGGACTTCACCAGTGAGTATTCTAAACTAAAAAACCTTACTATCTAACGCTATCGATCTATATTTATAGACTGGTTGGTTGCAGTGTAGGCCTTGTGTTTAATGGTTTGTCGGTTCAGTGGTCAATGTGGATGGTAAGCAAGAGGTTCAACATTCGATCAGAATGGGTGTAGGATGGTGTATAGGAATCATTTTTGATTAGGTTAATATATTTAAATGTATATACAATTTGAGCATTTATTAAAAAGCAGCTCTTCTTCTAATATATCGGAGTAAGCAATGTCTGCAGCAGAGTGCTGACTGTTAAGACCAACCGTTGCCTACTTTCAAAACATTGCATGTTGAGTGGCGGAACTCAACGCCGAGCTGTATCTATATGTACATTTATAATTTGTTTAGTCAAAAAAAATCAAAAGGAAATAGATAATAATCAACAAATTATTTTAACAATTTTCGGCCTCGATATAGAGATAGAGTAATCTTAATACAATAGATATTTCCTAATTTGGTTCAATGACACAAAAATTTGATCCTACTACTATCGCGTTAAAAATACAATCCTTGCATCCGAGATACACTTTGAAGGCAATCTGCGTACTATATACATAATGGTGTATCTGTATAAATTGTGCACCGCAATGCGGAAGCCGCGGTTACTGACAGACGGCCAGACCCATAATTTGTCTATAGCATTTCTGCCTTAACAGCTTTCTTTGTGCCTGGATTAATGGAAAACAGATATTTTTTTACTTTGTAAACGGATGGTTTGGCGTTAAATTGCTAATTTACTTTTTTCAGTCGTATCTCTCATGTGAGAATAGATTGAATTGGCAACACAAAAAGAGAAATTACAATGGGCATCGTTAATAGAATGCCATGCAGAGAGAAGCTAATGATGTGTAAGAGAACCCTCCGTGCTTCGTTTACGACTTGAATTGAATACTCCAAGTATTTGTGTATTCAGAACAAAGTACCAAATCAGGAAAAAATCTTAGCCGGGAAATGGTAACTCACTTCCGTTCCCCATTTTCCCGTGGAATTTTTGAGGCATTGCATTTTGAGAACACAACGTTACGTTACGTTACCAGGGCGAAGAAATGAAAATAAAAATAATTGAGGAGAGATCTGATACTCTCCCACTGCGGGAATCGTGTTCATCAAATTGTTTTTACTAACTAAAGTATTTTTCTTGCTACTATTATTTCTGTTCGTATTTAAGTAACCACTGTATATGCCTATTACTGTCTCTCTTTTTATGGTAGCTTGAGATTTAACATTATAGCGTAGAGCAAACTTGTTACCATTCGCTCAGAATACAAATAAGACGGAGCAGCTTTCATTTGAAAAACCCCATATTATTGACAAAATATTTAAGAAAAAAATAATTTGATATGCACATACTTTATGTAGACACTTTAAGATACCGAATCTTAGTTTTAGTCACTCAACGCACAATGCCTAATGAATTCGGTGGAAAGTGGGGAAAGGAAGAGTCTTAATGGAGAGAATAAAATTGGGACGCCACCGTGGCGCAGTAGAGTAGTGATTGTTAAAGTAATAGTTGTGGATTCGATCCACACTCAGTGGAACATATTATTTTTATTATCCCGATAAAGCAAGATGAAGCGCGTCCTTGATCTTTACCATTCAACGTTTAATATCTCGAATTCGGGCGTAAAATAGAGGAGTGTCTTTCCACTAGGTTAATTAAAAATAGAATATTTAATACAAGCGTAGCGTCATATGCGCGCCTACCATGCGCCGGCGCAGCGTAACGCGTTATCAGAGTAGAACGGAGCGGATTTCACAGTGTTGCCACGCTGCGGCACTCTCTATTGTAATTAGCTGAAAAACTATTGTTCATTAGTGTTTTTAATCTTCTTCAGAACATTAAATTGATGTGGTACATTATGATAAAATTAATTGTAGAACATTTTGAATAAGCTACCGTTGTGGCTGCGTGACACGTGACAGTTGTTGATTCGATTCCTATTAGAGAGAACAAAATATTTTTTCCCCGCTGTGATAAAACAACATAGCGTCGCGTTAGGTTCTACCACTCAACACTAAGTATCAAAATTTAGACAAAAATTGAAGAAATAAATACAGAGTATCTTAACACTAAGTATCCTCTACGTACCCTACTACATACGGGATAAAGCGTGAAGCAAACAAACATATAGACAATATATTAATATGTATATTAAATGATTTACTCACACAATTCTCGAGCGTGATTAGATTTTACATACATTATTAAACACGTACAGTACAAGTAAGTATATGAAAAGGTCGATAGCATTTGATGATATTTAAATGACGTCCTATAATGCATAAATAATTCACACATTAGATGAAGTAACGTGATGTAACCTCTCCGAGGCGACTGAGTTACGGAACACGCGTAATAGTGTTAATATTCATTATAAACGAGATATAACTAAGAAAAGCCAGTCGTGGCGCAGTGGGTTTGATTTTCACTCGAGGAAATGAAATATTTTTATTTCACCGCTCTGGTGTCGAAACAAACCACGGCGTTGAGTTCCACCACTTACTTCAAAAATGGTAATTAAACCATTTTTGAAATAATTGGCTGAATATATACATATTAAAATAAACAACCGATCCTTTGATTAAAATTTTGCAGAGCTCTGGAAAGATTTGAATTGTAGAAGAATGGGTTAAAAATACTAAGAATACTTCTTTAAAACATATCTATCTATATTTAAGTATAACATTAAATCACCAAAATAATCATCAACCTAACATCGAACCTGACGTAGGTTCCTCTATGACTTCTATGAGACCACGCAGTTACCTATCTCATAATACTATGTTTACGAGTATTTCTCCGCCCTCCTCCATATTAGGTATTAAATTTCTATGCATAGCGAAAGTTGTACCTATAGCAATCATAGTAATTTAGCTCTTAAGCCTAGACCGCAATCTAGATATTATTATGTCGGTTATCGATTTCCATGTTAATTTGTTTTTTTGAACTCTTCGCTATATCTCGCATTTAGTGGGGCAGGGAGAGGGAGCCAATCCAATACTCAATTTTTCATATTTGAAACATTACGTGTGGAATGTGGAAATTCGAAGCCGCTCTACGCCTGGTAAGAACTGGAGCGAAAAAATAAAAATAATTAATTGCCTCGACTGGGTGTCAACCCACAACAGTCATATTTATGGTAAGACGGTGTTCCGCTGTGACATGACAGCCTCAAATCTACGTTAATTCTTCTGAATTGTGGAGGTACGTGATGCAGGATGATGGTAACGCAGAGTTACGTGATGAAATTCAACGCCCTGTTTTGCCTCAGTTTCGAATTTCCCTACCATATAACCATAGTATATTCCCTAGTTTGTGACGAAAAAGTCTAGTAACACAGAATTTCGGTTGTGGTGACAGGATAGTATTGAGGTCGTATAAACTATTTAGCTTCATTTCAGTAATACGAACAAGTTTTAATATATTTATATTAAAATTTATAACACAACACTGCTGGTATAAAAGTTGCAACAGATGTTGCCACACAACACCGGCATAAGGTTAGCCAACCAGTCCTAGCTGCAGCTAAATTATCCTGAAATATCGAAATCAAATCAAAACAACGTAATTATGTTACCTACATTGAAGAGCCGCGAGTGTGGATAGTACATAAAATTGATAGCTCTTGCGGAATGTTTGTTTTTGTGGATGTTTGTTCGATTTTGAATCAAAACCAATTTAAATTTTAATTTATTAGTGAATTTTTCAAAAGTATAACGAGTGACCCTCAAGTTCGTATGCTTTAAAAAATAAATAAATAAATTAGCTTCACGCTATATCCCGCACACAGCAGGGTAGGCAGAGGAAACCTAGTGTTAAGACACTCCGTTCCCCACTTTCTGCCGAATTTTGGAGGCATTGCGTATTGAGTGGCAGAACTCAACGCCGCGCTTAGCCTCGACACCAGAGCGAAGAAATGAAAATATAAATTTAAGTAAATATTTCATCTCCTCGAGTGGGGATCGAACCCTCAACCAGTCGGTTTTACAGTCACACTTTGTACCACTGCGCCACGACTGGCCTATTCGTATGCTTTAAGTAACTTAAAAGCAAAATCCTGTTATTCCCTAAAGTCTCTACATGTCAAAAATCAACATTTTAAGTTTATGTTATAGTAGCTTCGTCACTATCTCTAAGTAGCTCAGTAAAGTAATAATTTTATTGTTAATTTCGTTCAAACGCCGTTCGTTTTAACCATATCTACAAGATAAACAAAAATAAAGTTCAACAATCTTTTTATTTCTATAAGTGGGATTCGAACTTATTTTCACGGTTATATAGTTAAGTACGTCGCTATACGTTTATCTATCGGTATGTCAGTTATCTGACAGTTTTAAATAAAATGTTAGGTAAAAATATAAGCAAAATTCCGCTACAACATTCTAGTACAATACAAAAAATTATAAAAAATATATTAAATTCCATAAATGCACATAAATCTGTAAAACGTATCAAGACTTAGTTGCGTTTACGGCGCTTGTGCAACAGTTATTTTTAACTGCACTACTTAACTGTTTTATAACATTACTTTTCTGGTAATATAGTTAAGCAAGGCCAGGCCAGTCGTGGTGCAGGGGCACGTATTGCTGTAAACGCGATAGGTCGTGAGTTCGATTTTCCCACTTCAGAAAATTAAAAATTTGATATTTTAATTTCCTAGTTGTAAAATCAGAAATTTAGGTTCAGAATTCGCTATATGCGACATACAACGTGAAGCGAAAAAATATCGATAAGCGAAACATCAGTTGGAGTTTAACCGTGATGCCCAAAGAGAAAAAAATTTTTACTTCTCCGCTCTGAGTAAAAAGAAAATAATTAATTCCCCACAAATGGGAATTGAATTTACAATCATCGCGTTAAAATCCAGACAAAACCGCTGCGCTACAACAGCATTACACTTTTAATATCAATTTGCATAAAATTTCATACGTGCGTTTATACGTAATTTCAATTTTATTAAGATCATGCTCTACAAAGTTGCATATTGTATAACGCTGTTATCTTATATTACTTACATTTATATACGGCGCTTACTTGCCTCTTAACGAACTATATGCTTATTAAATAATAAAACGATAATATCAGCAAAAAAAAAATACAATCAAACAAATCAGCTTCACGTTGTATCTTGCATGCAGCAGGGTAGGTAGAGGGAATCTAGTGTTAGAACACTCCGGTTCCCACTTTCCGCCGACTTCTGAAGGCATTTACAAGGCATTGAGTGGTAGAACACAGCGCTCTGCCTTCACACCAGTGTGAACAAATGGAAATATATAGAGGCCAGTCGAGGCGCAGCGGCACAAAGTGTGACTGTAAAACCGACTGGTTGTGGGTTCGATCCCCACTCGAGGAGGTGAAATATTTACTTAAATTTATATTTCCATTTCTTCGCTCTGGCGTCGAGGAAAAGCGCGGCGTTGAGTTCTGCCACTCAACACGCAATGCCTCCAGAATTCGGCAGAAAGTGGGGAACGGACTGCCTTATGACACTAGATTCCCTCTGCCTACCCTGCTGTGTGCGGGATGCAGCGTGAAGCTGAAAAATACATTTAAATAAATATTTCATTTTCTCGAGTGGGGATCAAACCTTTGTGCCACCACGACTGGCTTTACATGTAATGTCTCGAAAATTGGGCGACGAGAACGGAGTGTCTTAAAACTAGGTGCCCACTGCCTCCTGATTCATTCTGCAGTTAATAAAAAAAGTAAAGCACATTTGTCCTCCCTCGTTTTAATTACGATTTATCAAAGATAGGTACTCGAGGCGGCATGTTGGTTTACATCGGAACATCAATAAATTGTATAGATAATGTACGTTTAAGATAGCTAATAATGGCTTAATAAAGTATGCGGCGCTTTGTAAGATATGCGACGAAAGGATGTGTGTTTTAAGTTTTATTTATATAAATATACCCAATTGTTTTTTTTTTTCACTTTACGTTGTATCCTATATATGGTGGAGATGTGGGACCTATTAAATATACTTCGTTCCGTACTTCACGCCCTATTTCCAACATGGCATGTTAAGAACAGTAGTCGAACCCTCAACCATCGTTTCTAGTAGAAATCTAAATCTAAATTTTCAAAAACAGATCTGGCAACGAAACAAAGCGCGGCGTTGTGTTCCGCCACTTAACATGTAATTGAATTGATTTGAAAAAAAAAAAACATTTCTAATTCTATTTACGTTACGTATACACACGCATTGGTTCACAACCAATTGATTTAAGAAACTGTACAAGTTACGCGTTGTTACACTCGAAGCCTTTCATTCAATACCGCTTTGCATCGCTAATAGGGGATTAAAAATGAGACTAGCTTTGCCTCTATCTTTCTACCTATATTATTTTTATTTTAAATATTTTTTTAAAAGAAGTAATGCATTAAAATAATGTACATTACAAATAATAAAGTAACTATTCCATTAAGATACTCGACCAGAGAGAGGTAATGAAGTTAATTCATTCCCCCAAGTGAGAACCGAAGCTAAAACTGTCGCGTCTACAGTCAGACGGTGTACCGCTGCGCCACAACGGTCTATATATAATCAAAAGCACAACTTCTCATCGAGTAGCCCAGTTTAAAGAAACGTGGCCAGTCGTGCGTACAATTTGCACTACTTGACAACCGAGTTGTGATAGAGACGGTGGAAAGCCGAGGAAATTACAGTATTAATGTTTCGACATTACAAGTATATGTATGTTATGTTTTGATATGACAAAATTATAGATTAATCATCAACACGCAATATTTCCAACCAAATCCGAGAGGTTGGAAAGCGGAAAGTGGAGTGTCTTGACATTTAATACAATCTGGTGTCGCTTTGCATGTTTTTAATTAATACCTCAGCGTTATACTTTTTCATTTATAGAAGAAAATACAGTAATGCAGCAACAGCTTCAAAATAGACTGTCGTAAATGCGACGGTTGTGGGCTCGACTCTCAATCGGGGAATAAAAAAAAATATATATTCATTTCCTCGCTCTCGTGTCGAGTTCATGTAAGCGCGATAGTTATGAATTCGAGTCCCACTTAATAAATTTCCCAATTAATAATTTTCACTTCCCAGCGCTGGCAAGACGTAACTGGCGGCGTTGAGATACCCAATGTCTAAAATTCGGACAGAAAGTGAAGAACGGCGTACAGCTAAAAAAATAATTCAAAACTGTAATCTACACGCAACTCTTATGTACGCATATCGTAAGTTTACAAATGAATGGTCAGTTTATATAAGACTTGTTTCCGACAAATTATAACTTATTAATACTAAAGGAAGAGTTAGAAGAGGCTATTTCCGTTGTACTTTTAGGTAATAACTAACGTTATAATAAGTTTAAGTTCCGTATACATTTCGATGATATAAAAGTTATTTTTCAAAATATAATAATAGTTTTGTAATGTTTTGATTTTTATGTTTTTGCTCATTAAGGAAAATCATTCAACACGTGATAGTGTGTTTCAAAAAGAGGGAGGAAAGAAAAGGTATGGTATGGGGGGAAAAAAGTACTAGGTCCCCTTTGCAGTTTGTATTTGCTTCATTCTCATACTCTTTCCCTATTGCCTATTGATAAGACATTCCGTTTCCTATTGTCCGCCGAATTTTCGAGACATTGTACATTAATTGACAGTACTAAACGCCGCGTTTTACCGTGTCACCAAAGCGAGAAACATAAAATGACAATCAAACCCACAACCACCACACCACTTACATTTACAGTTAAACTATTTGCCTACTTCATAAAGTTACCTACCTACATATATTTAAAAACCATTTATTCTACGAACAAGTACAATATATTTAAAACTGACATTTTTAAAGTCATGAACTCTTGTAAGCATATTTTAACCGATTAACAATACGCAATCAACGTGTCAATAAGGATAACGGTGCACCAAATCAATAGAGCTATAAAAGGCGATGACTCATTTAGGCGTTGCTATCGCACGTATCGTACTCATTTTTGGGTGCGATTTAAATTATTAGTTATATTTAAATTTAGTTCTAGATTTTTAGTGGGTTACGGGAAGACCTACTTGCTTTAGAATTGAGTACTTGCTTTGGGACCTGAAATGTACTCGTATTCCCAATCCCGTAGAAATGTCTAGAAATCCTCCAGGAAACCTAAGGACGGAACCTAAGACTTAAAACAGCGTTCTACGCCGCGTATTTTCTGCTGTAAGTTGTCTATCATTTACTCAGTAACGGAAGTTTTACATATACTAGAGAACCAATTACGCGTACAATACTCGTTACTATAGCAACTTGTATGTCACTTTATACAAGAGTGTACATATGTTAAAGCAAGTAGTAGTGTGTGTTATGTATATTTTACAAATAAAAATATTTTTTAAAAATAATATCAATATGCTGCTCTTTTTTATAATAAATGAATTGGAAACTGTAACAGAGCCAAATGTTATACTGTTCCGCACAATTTTTGTAAAAATATTGTATGTAAGATTACACTGAAGTCAAAGTATGATTTTATAGCACTTCATAGCTTAAGATAGCTTTAAACTAAATTACACAAGTGTTTACTTGCTTAAAGGCACGATTAGTTCAAGCCCCTTGGTAAAGCAACCCGAACTTAGCCCTCTAAATGTTTAACATTTAAAACGATATTATCTCTGTTTGTAGTACAGCATTACTATAATTTACATAAATTAAGATAGTTTGGGTTAGGTAACTGTTCACAATTTTAAGAAATATCTTTTTTAATTGGATTTAGGCCGTCGTAGCGCAGGAGCCCGAGTAGAGATCGAACCAAGGAAGTTCGACTCCTCTCACAAAAGTTGAGCGGAAAGTGAGGAACAAAATGTATTAACACTACGTTCCCTCTACCTATCCGAAATAGGATCGAAGAAACAGAAATCTTCCTAATCTAATAAATAAATATTAAGTAAAATTTACTAAAATTGTCAAGCTGAAATGTTTGTTTGGTTGGTTTGTTGCACTATTGTGAGGAAATCCATCGAGGAAGACCATAAACGACATTACATCATGGTAATCATCTCGATGTAACCCACTGTCAGGGTCAGGGATCAAATCAGGGTTACTCAAGACCCTTAGAATGTACATCTCATACACTCTCTTTCTTATTTGATAAAAATTAGTGTGCAATAGCGTCTTATTGCGATAGTTGTGGGTTCGATTCTCATAGTAAAACTTTTATAGTATACGACTCATATAATAGTCCAATATAAATGACACTAGTAATGTAGTGAAACTATCTACCTATAATCGATGTAGACCACCACGCCCCCTATTTATGCAAATGTCGACAGTACGGAGACGCGATTGTTCCTCCGTCCTCCGTACTCCGTATGGAGGACGGAGGTCTTTAATCACTTTCACGATCATTTACATAAATGTATACTTGGGGCTGGAAGTTGAGAGGACGGGTTCAGAAAATTATGTACATTATATCTGACCTTATACCTGATTTAAAAGTATTTATAGTAAGTTTTAGTTTTATGAAGTATCCCGCAAAAACAAGGTAGCCAAAAGGAACCTTGAGTTAAAATTTCAATTTTTGAGACAAGAAACTATCTTAACAGGAACGGAGTGTCCTAACGTTAGGTATGCTGAGGCTACAAGAATTTGTTTTTTTTTATTATGTTTGATAATATAGACTTTTGCGAGAAGTGAGATGCTATGGCACCGCGTAGTATACCTGTCAATTAGTTCTCTGGTTAAAATAGGTATATACTCTTCAATTTGGATTTGAACTCACACCGACCAAATGTAATCGGACAAACAATTTTGGCAGTAACCGCTCCGCCATTTCAATTGTCAATAATTCTTGCCTTAACTTTACTGACACAAAGCCGTATTTTTTCTACTTTTTGGACCCGGTATGTAACCCCCCGCTGGACTTTATCGCATTCAGCAACGTCCGATACAAAGTTTTATCGATTTGCATTAAAATAATAATAACATATATACTGTATAGTAAGGTCAGACGTGGAGCAGGGGCACAAGCGTATAACGCGACAGATTGTAGGTTCGATTCCCACTCGAGGAAATTAAATATTTAATGTTTTTGATGTACAAGCAAAAAGCAGCGTTGAGCTTCTTCCACTCTTCTTTCTGCCACTCAACACGTAGTTCTTCCAGAATTCGGCGGTTAATTGGGAACAGAGTGTCTTAACACTAGGTTCTCTTTTTTGCTTTCTCTGCTGTATGCTGGGTATAGCATAAAATCAATATCAATTAGAACTATGTATTCAAACAAACAAACTTCTTCTGAATAATATTAGTATAAACGTATAATTTAGTATGAACACGAGACTGGACTTTCTATCAAAAGATTTTTCTTTTAAGTTTAAGCCAGGGTCAAATGTATAGCCATAAAGTAAAAGAAACATGACTTACTTTTACAATAATATTTATTGAAGCGCTTATCAGGGTAATAAAGTCACCTGCTCCAAAGGTTTCACGGTGTGTTCGATTTAAAAATCCTATCTTATTAATATTTTAAATGTGTAAGTTTGCGAAGATAGATGTTTATTCTACTTTCATACAAAAAGTACTGAACGAATCGGATGAAACTTAATAATAATATAGCATTAACATCAAAATAACACGTAGTCTACGATTTATGTGAAAATGTTGTATAATTTGAATATAATATGATAAAAGCCATTGAGGCCAGTCGTGGCGCAGTGGTACAAAGTGTGACTGTAAAACCGACTGGTTGTGGGTTCGATCCCCACTCGAGGAGATGAAATATTTACTTAAATTTATATTTTCATTTCTTCGCTCTGGTGTCGAGGCAAAGCGCGGCGTTGAGTTCTGCCACTCAACACGCAATGCCTTCAAAATTCAGCAGAAAGTGGGGAACGAAGTGTCTTGTGTGAACGTGCGGGATATGGCGTGAAGCTAATTTAATTTTTTTTTAACATGATAAAAGGTTTAAACAAACTAAGCTTATCGTTGGGTAGTTTAGTTAGGTTTAGACTGTAAACGCCTTTTAAAGCACACTTATTAAATTATATTTAAAATATCTTCATTTGTTCTTCTTACTTTCCGTAGAAAGAACCAAAAATGCAATAAATTTTGTATAGATAACGCTTAACTTTAACTTTTGGAGGTTGCTCCAAAATAATGTTCTATAATAGCTATATAGAACTATACAACAGTCCAGAAAGACCACTTAACGCAACTTGCACAACATTGGTTGCACATACATATTACATCAACTTACCACATTAACAACCATAATGAAGTAAATGCCAAAATAATGATTTAATTCAGTTTTTTTTTCCTCAATTAAATCAAAAGGTCGGCGGCACCATCAAAAGGTGTCAGACACGAATCAAAAACTGCTGAACACGATGTATGTATGTCTGGTACATACTTACACGAAAACACACACGAAAAAAAGGACAAGATCATTTTTCATAACGGTCCAAGTCACTTGATTAATATTAATTATGGCGATAACGTGTGGATATTAACGCGGCCAAATTATTTACTTGTATTTTGTACGAGTAATAATTAGCTCGACAGGCATTGTCATATACTTGCACTGGTTTTAAAAAAAGATGCAAAAATAAAAAGAATATTATAAATGAGGAATAATTTATGACTTAAATGAAGTGGCCCAGAAAGATGACGACAGAATACCGTCTTAATAAGGAAATAAAAGAAACATCAGATTTTTTAAATAAAATAGTCTTTTTCAGATTGTATCACTTCGTATACAGCATGATAGGCAGTTGGAAACTAGTGTTGAGTTATATCGTCCCAATTGTATATGTAAAGTAGCAAAAATCAAAGCCGCGCTTTGTCTCACTACCAGCAGAGCGAAAATATGAAAGTATTTATTTCACACGAGCAAGTATCAAACCCACAACCATTTCCCTCTTAGGTAGAGGGAAACTAGTGTTAAGACATCCTGTGGTGTGAACCAAAAAAAAAATCTAACCTCAGCCATTTGTTACTAATAATGGGGAGTCACTGTCATTGATTAAAAAAATGAAGACTTTGATGTACTTACTCTAGAACACCGTTATTTATTCGATTGTGTGTAATAAATCATTTTTTTATGGATTTTTTTGTATACATTTATCGTATTCCATTTTTTTTGTTACTTTGAAAATAAAATTAATCCGCGTACCTTTAAATTCTATAGAGACGTGTGCTATTATTTAGGTATATAACATTAATATTAATGTTTATGCTTAATACGCATATTATATTATGGGGATAAATAATAGTGATGTGTTTGATGTTATCGATCATTCATATTTCAACGATAATTTCAATAAAATTACTAATTTTTTTTTAAACATTTTTTAAAGTGTTATTCCATACTTAGGAAAGAAAAATATTTATTTAGAATTTAGAAAGCCGCTGGTTCGAGTCCCGCTACTTTAAAATTTTTACGCGTTTCCTAAATAAGTATTTCGCTTTATATTATCTTAAGGACTTCGTGATGCAGCTCAGCGCCCGACTGTGCCTGACGGTTGTGGGTTTCTGAAGACGTCTTATTTCCATTTTTTTTATTCACGAGTCGTTGCGTGTCGAGTAGCGAAACAAAACGCTATGCTTAATTTTTTTTCGTTAACCTATAATCCTGAAGTTGATGGAACCCTCGGTGGGCGAGTCCGACTCGCACTTAACCGGTTTTTTGTTAATATTTTGTTGGTACGCAATAAAATAACAAAATAATAAGTTAATTACAAGTGTGAAAAAACTGATAACAATCTGAATGATTGTATATACATACATTTATGTATATAATCACTAAATAATAATAAATTTTGATTCTTCGAAACCAACACGCATATGTTTTGTTATTTTTGCTAATGTCAATGTGACCTTAAGTTTCTTTTTAAATTTATTTTGATGTAAGAAATAACGTTTTTTTTGTAAGCCAATCGTATATTTACTATATTTTTTTGCTATAATTTATGATGTTTTTAAACTATAGTTATTTTGATGAAAAAAAATCAATGACATACCAAGGCCCGGCGTATTTTAAGATTACCAGATTCAGCTTCACGCTGTATCCCGCACACAGCAGGTGAAGCCACTCCGTTCGCCATTTTAAACTTACGTATATTCATACATATATGGCTTCACACTGCATCCAGCATATAACGGGGTACATGGAACCTAGTGTTAAAACACTTCGTTCATCACGCGCCGCTCAGTTTCCGAAACATTGTGTGTTAATGCAGCGGCGGAACACATCGTCGGTCTATGTCTTGTTACAAAAGACATAAAATAAAAAGAGGAAAATCGATCCTATAACCGTCGCGTTTACTATCAGACGCTCTATCACTGCGCCACAATCAGATCGACACAATATAAAGTATGTTAGTGTTAGTAAGTTAGTAACCTAATCTGTAATGGGCAGGTCCAAAACCTTTTTTTTTTATTTTTCTATATTTTGTTTTTAAAAATTGAAGCATTTGCAATTCAATCCAATAGTTCCTGAGATTGAGGCGTCCAAACAAACAAAACAATATAATATTAGTATAGAAATATCCTTGTATGTGCCATACATTCAACGATACATACAAATAATTGTGATAATAATCAACTTTTGGTTTTGAATTCGCATTCATTATGCAATCAACAATGTGATACAATCAGGTACACGTTTTTTGCCGTCCATCCATTATTTCATAAGAAGCTTAAAACACGCTTAGATTTTAAAATGATATTTTTTTTATCATCCATTATAATCGATCGTCCTACGTTTGTAAATTGTTTTGTTTTTGTTTTATTAATAACAATTGTGTTGTTTTTTTTTGTGTGTAATCAAAATCAAAGTTTTAATATTTTAAATTTATTTGTTTTGAGGCCGTCGTGTCGTAGTGAAACAATATATAACTAAAAAAGCGATAGCTGTTTGTATAAAATATTAAAACTTTGATTACACCACATTGGGATTGATCCGAACTCGGAGAAATGATAATATTTGTGGCGTTGAGTTCTCCATTTCAGGAAACAATGTCTTTTGCGGAGAGAGGCGATTGAAATGTCTCAACACTAGGTTCCTTATGTCTATCCTATTATGCGGGATAAAATGTGATGCTTAAAAGCCATATTCTTCTTTCTATAAGAAATAAATTAGGTATCCCCAAAAAACGTAAAAGTACGTAAAATCATACTTCTTTAGAAAACGTATAAAAAATTCTTTCCTAAGTGTGGAATAACACTTTAAAAAAAATGTTTAAAAATACGTTAAATCATTTACCTTTGTCCTGTAGAGCGGATTGGAGAAGTCCCAGCCCGGCGCCACGAAGAGATACCCGCATTTTGATATCTTCCTGCTGGCCTGAAAAGGAAATAAACAAATTAATATTCATGAAAATAACTTTGACTGTGAAAATAGTTTTCTTTTTAACTTCAAATTTTTTTATGTATTTAAATTCAAGCTAGTAGTTAAATTATTGGTTAAAAGTTCTTGATAAAATTATTTTATACAAAATATTTCAAAAACAGTCAAAAAAGCATATTTTTACATATCAAAAGTACAAGGTTCCCAGTTCTGTTTAAAATCATAAAAACTTTCTTCTGTACTAATATTTGGCAAGTCTATAATAAAAGAAAAACATTCACATGTCATAAAGACATTAACAGTATATTCAAATTGTCTTTGCGTTTGTTCAGTGGGCGTATTCGTCTTGCCCAATCTATGGTAAGCATATGGCACTCCACGCTAGAGTAAACTTTGGTCAATGAAAGTAAACAACAACCCACAGTTTAAGATGATGTAGTGTTAATATTTAGGTAGAATACATATAGGCGAGCTTTACAACTAATTTGGTCTAAATACTCTTTGCTGTTTTTGTTTCTCACAAATCGTCAATATATTGGTTTGTTTGAGTAAAGATACAGAATTTTTTAATAAAATACTGTTTTTTAATGTTCTGTATCTAAAGGGTAAAACGGTACCCGTTCTAGCGGTAATAAAAGTTTTCCGTCTGTCTGTCTGTCCGTATGTCACCAAGCCATATCGGAAAACAAATACTAAAAACAAAATAAAATGAATACTTAAGGGGGCTCCGTATAGGAGCCCAATAAACGATTGTTTTGTCGTTTTTTGTGGATGTTAGGGAATCCTTCATGCAGGAATCCGTCTTGCATTTCGCCGGTTTTTATTATTTCAGTTTTAATTTATTTATCGAGCATATGACAGAGTTGTCAGAGTAACTCTGTTCCGGTTGGGAATCGAACCCACACGCTCGCTTTAACACTTTAACAGTCATATGCTTTGCCACAAAATACTGGAACATACAAAAGCCATATAAAATTAACCATAAATATTTTCATCATATTACATTGAATACGTTACAAACCCGCACAATGCCAACATACTCAAAGAATATATTAAAAAGACAGTACCAATTTGAATACAAACAATAAAAGACTCAAGTTATCATTACATGAAGTGACTGATGATGATCATTTCTCAAGTCTTTTTACATTTTTTGTCCATTTCGATAATTTTATGGTTATTTTTTGTCGATTTCTTTATCTTGAAGAAGATTCCTTGAAGGATTTCGACCTTATACCCTAATGCGAATTTCTTCAAGCAGTAGGTACATGTGAGTACGGTGATGTCACCTAAGGTCAGTCACCCTAAATTACACAAGGTACAGTCGGGCTAATATTGATTTAGTTTATTTTTAAACTTGTTATAGCCCGTAACTTAGTTGGTGTGTTGTTGACTATAAAATGTAAAATACGAAATGTTCCGTTTTAATTTTATTAATTTTCCATTTTATTTTTCTTAGATTTGTTGGCAAATACTCTTTCAATATCCAGTTTGCACTTTCAAGTCAATTTCGAGACATGGCTACTGCTACTGATACTAAGCGGAGAAACCCAACGTCGCATTTAGTCTTACGGTAGAATTTATATTTATTTAATAAATCCTTAGGAAAAAAGGACAAAAGTTTATTAACTTTTTTATTATATGTGTTATATATAAATACTAGATTTTAATTTAGTGTGATCAAATGGGTTTAAATAAGAACTGTATATTACAACCGCATAATACTACATACTATTATTTAGCTCAAGTACAATGGGTAACATCGAAACTGTCAAAATTATATAATAAAGATTAACTTATAATCTTCCTTGATATCATTTATCCAACACATTATTTTTTTTTAATTCTGTTCAAGTTGTTCTGTAGGTAAGCGCGTTCAACCCAACAAATTATTTCACTTTATAATTAAAAAAAATTAAATTAGCTTCACGCTATATCCCGCACACAACAGGGTAGGCAGAGGGAACATAGTGTTAAGACACTCCGTTCCCCACTTTCTGCCGAAATTTGGAGGTATTGCGTGTTGAGTGGCAGAACTCAACGCCGCGCTTTGCCTCGACACCAGAGCGAAGAAATGAAAATATAAATTTAAGTAAATATTTCATCTCCTCGAGTGGGGATGGAACCCACAACCAGTCGGTTTTACAGTCACACTTTGTACCACTGCGCCACGACTGGCCTCAAACTTTATAATGTAAGTACATATTATATTTCTAATCGACTGTACAGTTGAACTTGACCGATCTTTCAGGTACAAAGGCCGTCGACACTTACATACATACGTGTGTCATTGGATAATGTGAATTTAAACGACCAAAGAAGGCACCGTTTTAATGATAGGTTATGCAAAGAAACGCCTATAATTTTGACCATTGTTATAAGTAAATGGTATGCCGATATTTTTTTCGTGTTAAATATTTTTATTTGGATACAGATAAAAACTAAATATTCGAATGTTCTTAAAACCTTTTAGATGTTTTTTTTAGTTTAACGCTGTATCCCGCAGATAGCGGGGTATGCAGAAAGAATTTGCAGAAAAAACTAGTGTTAAGACATTTGAGTTTCGTACTTTCCGCTGAATTCGCGACATATTGCGTGTTGAGTGGCACAATTCAACGCCTAACTTTGTCTCGTTATATAATATTAATAATTCTGATAATTTAAATAAAATTATCCATAGAAAAATAAAATAAAAAATATATTTTTTTTTATAATTAAAATATTATTTTTTAAAATATTTTTTTTTAAAATAAAATAAAATAAAATAAAATATATTTTTTTTATTTTATTTTTTTATCCATAGAATCAAAATCAAAATGAAGAATCAAAAAAGGTCTGATTCTGAAATAATATCGGTTTTATATAAGAGCTGTTCCTTTAAATTCCACTATCCCAACAGACCTAAGCCACAAATTCAGAAGCTTCTCTCCCAATATCTATGTCAGGGTCCCCAACCGGTCAGCGTGCGCGTACCGTTACCGGTATCGCGGGGACAATACCACTTCTGTGCGTATCGAATCTGCTGCCCGTGAGGCTAGATGACTATCTACCGTGTGGGGCCCTTAACACTGGTAGCTGTGGTAATTTTTTATGAATTGTCTAAATATATATATTGTTTTTGTTTTAGCTGTGCCCTGCAAATAGACCCTGGGAACCTAGTGTTAAGACACTCCGTTCTCATTAAGATACTTCCGTTCCCCTCTTTCTGCCGGATTCTGGTGGCATTGCATGGCAGAACTCAATGCTGTTCTTTGTCTCGTCACCAGAACGAAGAAATGTGAATATTAAATGTTTCATTTCCTCGAATGGGAATAACACCCACAACCGTTGAATTTCTCCTCTTTATTTATTTAAAAATCTTAAATTTCTATTTCACGCGTCTGCCGCATACAATATGGTAGGACAGTTTAAAAGTTACCCCGTTTCTAAGAGACAAGATATACGGTATACCAAGTATTTTTTTAAAGTATTACCACATAAAAAAACCTAAAAAGAAATTGAATCACAAAAAACCCTTGGAAACAATCCAAGTTTCTAAATATGTTTTAATTTTTATTCACTAATATAATATTAAGGGATACTAATAATATTAAGGGATAAATAACTTTTAGTGTTTAATTCTTCTAATAAATCATGTACAGTACATCGCCCACGACATTGCTTAGCAACGAGCTAACGGTATTGGGAGCTATTACATTTTAATAGTATAGACACTATTCAATAGTAAATTAAACTTTTACATCTTTTTGTATTAACAGTTCATAATTCATGTATAAATTAGTCTTTGCCTACTCTAGATCACGACGTTACCGAAAGAAATATCTTGTTGTTATGAAATTAGAATCATTTATATCCAAATTTATTTATATTCACATTGAATTAATTAACATAATTTATTTATAATATAGTGTTAATTTCCTGATTACTGCCAATAATTAATAACCAGAAAATGTACTTTAAACAATTAAGGAACCAACGATGCTCCTTACTTTCTTTAATCCGTTAAAGCAGAACGTTAAAGCAGAACCACTTTATCATCAACAATCCCGCTCTGCCAATTACTTAGCACTAGTTCCCCTAAAACTAACTCCGCTATATGGGAGCTACAACAAAACAAATCTCAAAACCCAATATCAGACAGAGTCAGTAAAACAGTCAAACTGGAACAACAAGAGACACAGACAAACAAACACACATCACATTAGTACCCAATATAACATGCTCAATAGTTTATGACCGCACGGCTGTCCTAAAAACTGGACGTAAACCATTGATTTATGGCAATAGTGTTTGACTTTTGTGTATGGATATAGAAAATGTTACAATGTTGCCAACAAAACGTGTTAAATATTAGGAAAATTGTTAGGATTTATTTGTTTGTGGGCGCGTGTGTGCGTGTATACGTGTGTGCGTGTGTGAGTTTAGGAAAACCTTTTATAGTTTAACCGTATATTTCTAGTTGCATTTAGACAACTAAGTACTAAAATGTCACAAAATTGGAGGCCAGTTGTGGCGCAGGAACACAAACGTATGACTGAGTACCGCCAGTCAACAACGCAATGCTTTGAGAATTAGACGGGAGGTGGGTAATGGAAGTATCTTAATGGGGACGGAGTGTCATAACACTAAGTTTCCAGGTTTCCTCCTACCTATCACTGCTATTAATGGTGCTATCAAGCCAAGAAAACCTCAATAAAATCGATATTTTTATGTAAATAAATATAAAAAACAAGTTTCAAGTGCAAATCAAATTCACAACCCATTCAACGGTCACATATAATTAAAAATTATAAACAAACATACATTTTAATTTAAAACATTTTCCTTTAAAATCATTTACAAGCAGTAGGTGGCATTCGCGCATACGATTCATAATGTTCAAGTACCATAATTTTAAACTCGACATGCGTAAAATGCGCCGCCAGACTCAGGATTAATGGTCATTCCTGGTGTCATATGAACGTTGAGGCAGTATGGATGATAGACGTTTAAGCTATATGTTATATGTTATTGTTAGAAGGATCGAATTTAATTTAAGAGTTTTTAAAAAATATTTTTGAATCTATCTGGTTCTGAATGTACACGTTGGTTGTATGGTCGACTCAAACCCAGGTGAATCGATTACTCGTTTTTAGTTTGGACGAAATAAAGCTCAATGTTTAGCTCCGCCCATCAAAATGCAATGTCTCGAATTCACGCCGAATGTTTAGAATGGCGTGTCTTAACATTAGGTTCAATCTACCTACTATGGTGTATGTGCAAAACCAAACTAACAAAATAATAAAATCCTTTCAATGGCACATGAATCCATAGCAAGTGTCTAAAAAAACTATAGAAACTGACCTACGTTGACGTTTGAAATAATTAAATTTTATAAATAATTTTGCGATACATAAATAAAGATTTATGAGCTGCCATTTCGTAAATGATAGTGTACAAGCATGTGCGTATGTATGTATGTATGTATGTATGTATGTCTGAATGTATGTATGTGTCCTTAACTTTCTAATCTATAATGGATACTAAAACTAATTACTAATACTATAAATCAACTAGCACCTGATAGGAACGACAATTTTATGTAAGCTTATACTTGTATGGGGATTTAAGGGGATATAAATTAACATTTGTGGCTTTCGAGCGCAGTGGCACACTGTGAACGATGGTTGTGGGTTAAATCCTAGTTTGGGATATTATAACATTTTTTTACATTTATCCACTCTGGACAGAGCACAGCGTAGAGTTTCACAACTCAACTCAGAGAGAGATTTTTTTTATAGGCTTACTTTATAAATTGCATAATAATTAAAATTGTATTAGAAATTGAACATTTACACTATACTTTTATATACTACCTAAATAATAACGCAAACAAGAGAAAAAAGATTTAAGTATATAAATACTAGCATTAAATATTATTATATTTAAAGTTGTTGCGATACTCAAAATAAAATAATCACCAATGAAATTGAATTAATTACATAATTAAAAAGTATTAGTATATATTTAGGATCTTTAGTAAGTAGGGGATCTTTAAAATTGTTATAAGTATTAGTTTTTTCAATATTACACACAAACAAAAAATCGATTTTGCACAAAAATCGATTTACAATCGAACAATATCGGCTAGGACTTGCACTTTCGTCGCGATGCACGAGGCGCCGGTCTGTCTGGATATCATTCATCGTGATGGCCTTAAACGGCACGAGTATTTGAGAAAGTTAGCCAGTTAGAAAAGCTCCTCAAAGATTTAATAATATTAAATTTTGATGATCGAATGAATCTTTAATTTATACTTTATTAAGTAAATCATTGCAACAAAGATAATTACTATGAAACTGTAATAAATCAATTTCACTTTCAGGTTTTGTTTATTAGAAAAATGGCAACATATGTACGTTAATGTTGTTAAACATTTAAAATTTGTCCCAGATTAAAAATAAAACAAAATATTGCTGCTAGGGAAATCTGCCTTAATAATAGTGCAGAAGGAAAATACAAAGAAAATTTAGAACATCGTGCAAGATATAAATTTTCTAGTCGTTACTATATAAATTTTCTATCTCTTCTAACAGAGCTCTACCTATCTATGCTAGCTTCCTCTAGGACTGACACTGTTGACATTTCTATGTAACTTGACGATTCGAAAGTGCTTAAAATTGGTAAAATTTTTATTACTTCAAGCATCTTTATGCTTTTATTAGACAGTTCCATCAACCGAGACGTTGACAGTAAGACACCGCTGCATTTCGACAGCCTCTACCTTTGCCTTTGTCTCTATCTAAATAGCTTCTACGTAAAAAACTGATCCAAATGCCATGTGTCTAATTATAATATTAAGCATAGGTCTCACGTAGTAGTTTTTACCAATAAATATAAAATAAAAAGTTGAATAAGTTAAACATCACTATTTTTCATCCTAAAAACTATATCATTGAGGCCAGTCGTGGCACAGTGGCACAAAGTGTGACTGTAAAACCGACTGGTTGTGGGTTCGATCCCCACTCGAGGAGATGAAATATTTACTTAAATTTATATTTCCATTTCTTCGCTCTGGTGTCGAGGCCAAGCGCGGCGTTGAGTTCTGCCACTCAGCACGCAATGCCTCCAGAATTCGGCAGAAAGTGGGGAACGGAGTGTCTTAACACTAGGTTCCCTCTGCCTACCCTGCAGCGTGCGGGATACAGCGTGAAGCTGATAAAAAAAAAAAAAAAACTATATCAGAATATTTATCACAATTTAGTCCATAATTTACATGTATGTATGACGCAAGAACACTTCAATATTTCATCACGATCTTTACACCAACCAAGAACAACAGATTTTATAAACGTCTAACAACGACAAGACAACAGACGGGCCGCTACAAAGAGCACAAGCATTTATCACCTCATAATTATCATCGCATTAACTCTAATAGAGGTCTAAATTGACAACGATCAAACGTTCAAGAGAAAAGTAAAACTAAACAAAAACAATAAAGCAAATTCTTCGAGCACAAAAGACAGCCAATATAATAGAAAAATCAACAGTCGCTTTCTAGAAGTGCCACAATGGTTACATGGAATGGTAGAGATGGCAAAAACGCGACAATGAATATCGATAGAATCGCTTTCGACAAACAGTCAATAAATGGTGGTCTATCAGAGATAGCGCTCGGAGAAAGGAGTTAATGATAGATAGATTGTTACATCGAAATCATGTAATCGAATGATACAAGTTGTGTTAATGGACGGTTTTATAATTTCTATTTAATATTCAGTGTTAAATTGAGGCCAAATGCAACTACGGTTGTGGATTCGATCGCCACTCGGAGCAATTGTGTTTAAATTGTTTTCATGTATTCGGTCTGTCTCGATATATATAAAGTGCAGCGTTGAGTTTCGCTACTGAACACCCAATGTCTCAAATATTGGGCGGTAAATGAATGGAGTTGGTTTATATATGTTATTGATCCATGAGATATTTCGTTGATGCATCATCCAAAGTTTAGATAATTTTTTACTCGCAAACTTAAAGTGGGTTTAAAACTAGTTAAAGTCATCTTGTTATATTTGGGACTGAACTAGAAAATCATGATCGTAAGTTTAAATTCTTGAACAAAATTATGAACGCACCAATACAAATAATTACATATAAAAAACTCTCCACAAATTTAACCAAATAATCACACATATATAAAAAAAGCAATAATGTACATACAACATATGCGCTAAATCTTTCATCTAATTCAACTAAGAAGAGGTTACTAGCAAGACGACAGGCAGCGGCAGGAGGTCGGCGTGGGCCAGTCACGGAAACGCTACCGGCACAATTATTTTATCTAGATCACTCTCACTGAATCAAAAAGAATACCGAGACGTAAAGAAAGCAAAGTCAGGTGCGTTCCCATTTCACTTTCCAATAACGTGAACGAGAGACGAATCGAGACCCAAGTTCCAGAGCGTCAAGACTGCGTTTCGATAATCGATATTCGGGCGGTTAACGTTTAATTATCGAGATATGCGAAAAACTTTTAGAGCCACTAATTGTGACTTTGATTTGATTGTATTAGAAAATTGCTGTTATAAAATAGAGAGTACGGTTGGGAAATGTTAGTTTTTTATTGGAATACTTTTAAACGTTTAGTTATATTATTTGAAAAAAAAAACATTATCATTCTCTTTTATGTAAATGACATTTTTTTGCGTAAGCCCTAATTTTTAAAAGCCTTTAAAATAAAAGAACGACAGAGACAAAATAGAAATGGCTTTAAGAATCACCTAAGACTCAAAATCACACGCATTTATGATACAAAATCAAAAAATAAACATCGGTCTTGAATTAAATTATAAAAAATGTCTACCATAAACCAAAACAATCATAGCTCCTAAACTCAAACAAAAACAAATAGACAAACTAAATATCTTCACTACACTTTCTCAAAAACTAATACAACGACCGGTTACATTAGCGAAGCATTAACATACATACTTCCCTGACATAAAATATTCATCTTGCTTTATCAAAACCATCTGATCTACAGATCAAGAGCAAGTAGGCAGGCCAAAGACGCGCCATTTAGTACGTGCTTAGTACCGATTGAGATGTTTCAACTGTGTTTTGACAGGTAATTTTTATTTGAATTTAGGTTAACATGTATGGATTGTTGTTCTAAGACGGTATAATTGAGTTGTGGATAAGGTTTAGTAGATTCATTTGGGAAATTGAATCTGCGGCTGTGAAGGAATTCGTGAGTGCTTATTACTGAAGAATATGGATATTTTTTATGTAGCTGTAAAAATATACATAATTTCAATATTTCAATCAGATGAGCAAACATTTTTTCAATTATCTTACAAATTCAAATTAAAAGTTGTGCGATAGCTTAAAAAACTCGCTATACGCAAGATATAACTTAAAAATAACAAATATCAACATAAATACTATATAAATATATATTTCAAAACATTACTTTAATACATACGAGTTAGTCGGTATTCAGTCGTACTCGGACGTACTGTTCTAGATTAATACAATTTAGCGGCCTCACCTTGTATAGGTACATGAAGGCCTAGGAAGCCCGACTGGAACGTAATTTAATTTTTACTTTGATGCAAGCCGGTCAACCGGTCAAAGTTTTGAATTTAGTAAAAGAATTATTTTTTATATTTTATTGCAACTTAATTATATTTTTATATTTGTTTTATGTTTGGAGTGTTTAATACTAGAGGTAGAAACCTGCTTATCCATTTTTCTATGGGTTACCGTGTGAGGACTGGCGAGGAAATGAAAATAGAAGTAATTGCCCTGAGTAGAAATCCAATTCACAGCCCCCAACTGTCACGACTACATTCAGTCGATGTGCTGCTACGCCACGACAGCCCTAATTATTATATAATATCAATATACAAATATCTATAAATGCACACCCAAGCAAAGTAAGTGTAGGTCCAATAGTTTCTAATATAATAATAGATGAATAAATCAGAATAAATCAACGCGTTGAATAGAGTTGTGCGTACAGTGACAGGCTAACGTGCTAGGAAAATATTTTGACATATCACCTTGAAATGTTACACAGTACTATACTACGTTCAACGGTTAAATGTCCTAGGCCTATTAAATATAATACCATTATACATTCAACAAGGAAATAAAATGGAGGAGATTCAAACTAGTTAAAGTTTCAATTTTTATTTTTAATTCGTTTTCGGCCACAACGTCGTCTAAAGTCTACGTCTTCATAACGTATATTGTGTCTATTCCAGAGGGAAATTTAGAAAATCGTCTATCAGGAGAGCGCCCTGTACTTTACAAGGACATGCCAAATAATTTTTGGCCGCAGTCTACAAAAAGATCCACAAACCACTCCATTCTTTATTTTCAGCAATAGCAGGAATATTGCCTGTTGAACTATTGGCTAAGCTCAACGCTGTAATTTGTCTACACTGACTAATATATTTCAAACTCTAAAATATTTTAATTTTAACACTTTCCTTGACTCGTACCCACAATCACTTTCAATGCTACTAAATTATATTATTACACTAACCTCAAAATCATTGACGCGGTCGATTTTCCAAGCAATTGTATGTAAATACATAAACGCGTCCAGTTTTCACACAACGAATGATAATAGAAATAGACTACAATAGGTTTTCACCAGTTTTCCACTGCCTGCCTTTCCACAATCATCACTTTCTACGTCAATAGAAATTATCTTTTGCAATAACCGATCGAATATGAACTCTATACTGATTGTATAAGACTTAAATTACGTCATTTGTTTGGAAATCTTAATTTCTTTAACCTCAGATGCGACAATGTTCAATTAATTAATAGAATTAAGATTTAAGTATCGTGTATAGAAAGAATGATAAAGAGTTGGATGTTATAGTCGTTAGTATGGGAGAGGATATAAATAACTTTAAAATCAGTAAAGAGAGTGGTATAGTTATATATAAATTATATATCCATTAAAACATTGTGCTTTAAATCGTTTAACAATAAATCTAGGACATAAAGGAATGCTAATCTTTGAGCAAAATCCAAAATTCTAATGGCATGGATCCACTTTAGTAAATGTTATATTATCTACTATTATTGATACACCTAAAAAATCTATACAAAACGATGCAACGTCTTAGTTTTTTTTTTTAATAATTTCAGATTTAAAAAGTATGAAACTATGAATCCATTATTTTTTAGTATGAATAAAGCTATTTATTACGACAAAAATCCGCCACCTCTAAGGAATATAGTGTTGTTGCCAAAACTGTCAGTTGCATGTAAAATTTATCGACATCCCAATACAATCTTCACTTAACAGTTGATAAATAAAACATAAAAATCACAGTGAAAGTGTAAAACACATACGAATAACGATTAACATTAAGTAAAATCTCAAGAAATAAACTGTAAACTATCAATAAAAAGATATAGATAGAGATTAGAAACAGCCATGAAAACAAAAGTGAAGTATTCGAAGATTACGTAATGTTACAAACATAACAAACGAGAGTCGGCGTGGGATACATTGTTTAAGTAGGTGTGACGGATTCCAGCCTATTACAAGTTCTGGAGGTAACGATGATTGCCTTATAATCATAGGTTCCTGCTGTTTCTCACCCGCATATTGTAGGGTTAGCGGGCGCAAAGTTTCAAATGCTACGTTTTAAATCTCTAAAATCCTAATCATCTCTAAAAATGAGACACGATGGTTGGTGGGTTTGTTTAACACTAGATGGTGGAAATTATTTTCAATTCCTCACTCTGGTATCTAGACAACCCGCGGCATTACGTTCTCCTACTCCACACGCAATGTCTACAAAATTTGGCAGTGCGTGTGGAGCACATTAGCGTAAGGTTGCCTCTGCCTACCCTGAAGAATGTAGGATACAGGGAGAAGCTAAATGGAATAATAATAATATTATTTTGTCCACACGACTGAAAAGGAAGGGTTATTTTTCATATCGTGGTGTTTATAAACTTTCATCATTTAAATGCTAACTTTATCCCTTTACAATCTTTTGCCTTTCATTTTAACGTAAATTTCAATAATTTATGGAAAGATTTGATACACCTCTTTTTAATCATTACGTAGCTATCGCTACCTTACTTTTTTAAGAAATGCTTATTTTGTTCCACTATTAATTTATAAAAAATTAACATTGATTGTTTTTTTTCCTTTATTATCTCACAACCCTGTTTTCAACTCGTTCAACAGGTTAAGAGAGACAGGCTTTACACATACTATTGATTAGAAAAGGACGACGGAGGGAAAGATCAAGGATCTACACGGCTACGGACAGGAAAGACTTGTTTTTATGATGATTGAATGGCAGGTACATTATAACTACTGTGTTGTTGTTTTCTTCTTCACCTTTATAATCTAAAAAAAATTAAGGCTCTCATTGATGTCTTATAATTATAGTGTCAAATTATCCGGTCCAAGAAATATAAACCTGCCGGTTACGGTTAAGCGATTAAAAATGACCCAAAATTTTATGATTCTTACATATATTCAAACGAGAGCGCGCCTCTACTATTATCGCCCTAAATAGATGCAGCACGAGTAAGAATTTTAATGACCACCCGTTCGTTGTCTGGATGTAGTTTTTTAACAATAAATGTGAAGCTCCTTAGAATAAATAGTTCATAAAAATGCTATAAATATTAATAATTGTTTAGTCGTTAAGTAATGTTATCTTCTATGAGCACTTATAGATAATATATACAAGAATTATTTCGTCACTATTTTAGTATGTACTCAATCATGGTTTGACAGTTGAATGGATTCGAATGAAATAATTTATAACGACGGCGTTCGCCATGTTCAATGTTCATGTCTGCGATTTAGGCAAAGGATTTAGGTTGTTACTCAAATAATGATGGTTTATAAACGTTCGAACAGTGAATGCAAAAATTCAAAAATAAAAATTTTTGGACATTAGTGAACTTCGGAGTGATTTAACATTTTGTTCTTATAAAAAAAGTTTATCATGAGACTGATAGAGAGAATGTTAACTACATTACACAGTATTTCGGAGCATAGTAGGTATAGACAATTTTTAACAAAACGAACCTACTTCAACCAGACCCCATAATCAAAACCTGGCCAAGCTCTCATCAAACTTAAAGTGTATTCCTTCCAATAATTAATTATCAAAATGGGTTGGCGTGATAATGAGAAGGCTTATGCAAATTTCTCATGGATAACATAGTCCGGACTAAATTGAAACAAACGGGTAGCACCTGCTTTCAAATAAAAAAATAATGTTAAAAATGGTTCACCCTGTCAAAAGTTTTGAGATAAAAGAACATAATAAAAAACAGTCGAATTGATAATCTCCTCCTTTTACAGAAGTCGGTTCGGTTAAAAACTTAGTAATAAGACACCGTTCTCGACTTTACGCCCAAATTCCAGATATTGCGTGACAGGTAGCCGAAGTCAGCGCAATTATTATATTTATATCACTTTTTTCTGAAATGGGTCGGCGTTCTCTTTCGAAAATATGTAATATTTTGGGTTATTTTGATCATTTAACAAATATTTTCACACTGATACACATGTTTATTATATGATCGTATGCTACTTCTACTCTACTTTTACCTGTTCTAGATGCAGTTTCGTCGCATCCAACTCTAGTCGTCTTATTATCAATTATGGCTCCACAAAAACCACCGGCTGAATGATTGTTTATTAAAGAAGTACGTGCCATTTGTTTCTACTTGTACAGCATAATGACTAAAATTATTAGTGAATATCCCTTATGAATGTTACAAAAAAAATGTGGCCATCGTGGCGCAATGTACACTGTATGTAATTTAACGCGATGTTTCTGAGTTCGATTCATATTATGGATATAGGAGGAATGATATTTCTTTATTTATTTTCATTTCTCCTGGTGGACCTGGTAAGTCGGAGGACTGCTTTAAGATCCACCACTCATACCCAAGATCTCCAATTCGGGAAGAAATTAGAGAAAGGTGTGTCTTAAATTAACACTAAATTCCATCTGTACCCAATTTATTATCCATAAAAAAGCGTGAAACTATAGTTTTTTATCCCTCTAAGACTACATTAAAATTCCTTACATATAACAAGTAAACAATCGACCACAGGTTTAGCACGAGACAATGGCAGACTTTAGCTTTGGTACGTGCCATCTATATATTTTTATAATATATTTATAAAAAAATGCGCGTTTTTCTTGACTACAGCTGGCATCGATCTTTGGTGTGACATCTGCTGTATAACAAGTGCTCATCATTGTAGAAACTAGTTGTAAGACTTGAAGTAAGTAGATGTTGCACGTTTTGTTTACATTTATAAATTTGTTGTTTACTGACATATCATTTTTTTTTCGTGCGAAATTACGACGTCTTGCTGACTCCATAATTATTTTTTTGTTCTATGAATTTGAAGAAGGGAACTTGTTGTTTCTCAGTATATTATAAGTTTCTATTAAGTGAAATAGAACCTTCGACGTTCGATTTCCACTCAGAGAAATAATTTCCATTTCCTCGCTCTGAAAAGAACTCTTCTCGAAACACGTCTCATAAATTAATTAGGCTTTGCCTAGAGATACAGCGCTTACAAAATATAAAAAAATTATAATAAATATATTTATGACATTATATTTGTATTTATTATAATCGTAATGAAAATAGGCAACGATGATCCGGTCCAGAACACATCAAGTCAACATTTTTAAGTTATATTAGTTAATAGTATATGTTATATTAGTTAAAGTTATATTGTACAGAGCGATACTTCGATATAAATAGAAATTGTTAGTAGATTTTTTTTAGGTTATACATAAAAAAATACGAAAAATCGAACATGTTATCTAATCGAATATATATTAAAATTGAATCGTCTTGAAAATAAAAGCAATTAAAATAAGGTTACTTCTGAAAGCGGTTATTATGAAACTTGGACCACTTACTTACATGACTATTAATTGCTTCCACACACAAAAATACAAACCTGGCCTAGTATTTTTATTATACATTACACAATCATAATAATTAAATGGCCATTTAAATTAATTATAATTAAAATAAAGTAAATTAACAAATATTGGAATCGGAAATAAATGTTTTAAAAAAGAAGTTTCGTATGTGTTACTTTGTTATTACTATTTTTATTTGTTTGATCTAATTTTGTTTTTATAAAGGTCGTTTTATTTTATAATAAGTTAAAATGAATTTATATTTCAAGTAAGTATTTTTATTTTAACTAAATGGCAGAAGATATAGTATAAAAATTACGACTTTTTGAGAGCGCTTTCATTTATACTAGATATTATTAAGCAGAATAGCGTGTATATTTGAGAACATTAATCTCAGGACCTACTGATGCTAACTGAAAAATCAGTTTTGAATAAAATTGTCTATTTATCGATATAGGCTATATTAAATTCTGTTACTCGGAGAGTCAGAGTTAGCTGGCGCACATAGGTTGTGCCGTGTGTCAACTCTAATTTAATGTCATTTGACGATGCAGGCGAAGCCGCCAGCCAGTAAGAGTATGACGTGCATTACATTATAGTATGCCATAAGTATGTAGGCCACTCGTGGCCAATGTCCACAAGCGTGCGACAGTAAATGTCACAGGTTGTGGGTTCGATTCCCATTACAAGAAATAAAAAAAATAATAACAGTGTCAGATAACAGTATTAGTCATCGAATGGGTAAAAGCCTAGGCCGAATGATTTACAGCCAAAAACAAATCTAAGGATATTTTACGAGGTCATATAAATTTTTATTGTGCCTGTAACTACTATATATAAAATGACGGACTGCAAAATTGAATTTGTGTCATATGAGTCAACGCGACGGTTCGAAGAACGACTTATATTTAGTCTATATGGGTCAGGTTTGTGGAGCGTCGTTTGGTACTGAATCAAGTACCTACCTACGTGTTACCTACGTGTTAGCAATTGCAATTGATTTGAGAATTTTATTCAATTGTTTTCTTTATAATTAAATAAATACCGTAAAAAATACGCCTCTATCGTTCAATGCGACAAGTACTATAAAGTGATTTGAGTTATAAATTATATGAATCTGAACTATAATGGATTACTAGTAACCTCTAAAGATTGACCCTTTTCAGTATTGACTCCATCATCAGATCTGCTCGATAACACCATATTATTGTATTACACCTAAGCCACGTATAATCGCCAAGTCTCATGATTCAATTAATTAATTGATAGTCGACCTTAATATAAACCTAATTACATTTGTACATACTATATGTACTAAGTTTTCGATATTAGTGTCAGGTTATATTCAATTACTCCTGAAGGCCAAATTGAGTTGCAATGACATATATATACTCGTGTAATATATATTCTTTTAGTTAATATTTACCAAAAAAATAAATAAAATATATAATTTATCATCGAGGCATAGCGTCAAATTATTATGGCAAAGATTGTGGGTTCAATTCTCATGAGTTATTTTCATTTTCTCGATCTGAACAAACAAAGCGCGGCGTTCAATTCCGTCTATCAATACATTGAGTCTCTATAAATTAGGCTTAGTGCTTAAGACCAGGTTCACTCAAGAAAAAACAATATACAACTACATGATATTTCAATGTTTATTTCAAAATAAATGACAATTTAAAATAACTCATATAATATGTAAAATGAAAAAAAAACGTCTTCAAGATGCACGAGGTCAAACTCGTTACACACTTATCTGGCCTGTTCGTCATTATTAAGTATAATTTATGAACCGTAAACCAGTGCAGGCTCTACGTACGTCGACATTTACTAAAATAAACATTTTATACATAAAATTAATTTAAATTGGCCATCGCGATGCATTTTAATGTGCTCAAATATAGATCCGGTTTTAATTATTTTCTAGGATCGTCTACTGAGTCTATAATTGTGAACAAAAGATATAAAGACATACTAACATTGTTTTAAGAAAAATATTAAGACTCCCGGACGCCCAAGGAAGCGATGACTGGTTGTCGTAAAGGATGAGATCTAATGGAGTAGCCAACGAGGTCATCTTGAAAATAAAACCCGGGAATAGTGCCATGCCTAAGAAGATTAAAAATATTTTTAAAGTTACAAAACCTTGTTTAAGAGTCTATAGTAAGAATATTATTCGTCATAAGTATATATATGCTTGACTTTAACACCAAAAATCCCTTTTTTTCCCTGTTTCTTTAGAAATTCTATCTACTCAGTCGGGGAAGAACAAGAATAATTCCCTCTATACTCCCTAACCTACCTACACGCTTTTTTCTGCTCTTCTATGCGCTATCTGACCGCCGCCGAGGAATAAGAAAAAAAATTCAAATATAAACGTAAGAATACATTCTAAGTAACATTTAACTTAAAATGTAACTATAGTACTTCAAGAGCACTACTTCAATACACAATTTTCTTTAGGTCAAGACAATTTCCATGACGATGAACGCAAACACAATAGAAACCGCACAGTAGGTAGGTGGTACAGTGTTCGAAAACTCATAATTCTGGTTACGTCCTAACGTCCAAAGGTATGAATGGGTACTACGTGACGAAGGTAGCCGTTACAAATTTTAAAGGTACAGAGTAGAAGAAATAGGCCTCAATTTTTACATGTCCACAGCTATTCGACTATGAAATCACATGTTGGAATGCTTGGCCCACTTAAGTACACGCTGTCGTTTCCGCGCCGTAAATAGTTAGCTTATAACGGCGTTTCACTATATATACTTATATTTGTATGTAGATGATGTTAGTAGGGGACCGGGGTCCTTGGGACTTTTATTGCTGTTTAGAAATAAACTAGTAATTTAAATGGTTGAAAAATTTTAAAATATACTGATAATATAATTTTTGATGTGATAATGTGTTTTAGGTTCAAATTCCACTGTTTGAACTGTGTGAGAGATATTTTAAGGCAATTTTTTCCATTGCTGTCACGTTATATACGGTCATCGTGGTGCCAGTAGTAGGACGTCCCGATGCTGTATCCCGCACATAGCAGGAAAGGTACAGGGAAAGGACCTAGTGTTTAGACATTCTGTTTCGTAATAAGTTCTTTGATTTTCACGATTATTACACATTTTAAATGAAACTATTTTAACTGGATTAATCGCATATAATTTGTATTATACATTTTGGGAACTCGACGTTCGGAATCAAAGAACTTGGTATGGGAACCAGTAGGTACGGACTGGAAAACGCGAATAAAATACGTTGACTTGAGTATCTAAAAACAAAACGTGCAAGGTATTTAACACTCTGTTTCACTTTCCGTCAAATTGGCAGAACTTAACCCAGCGCTTTGCCTCGTTTGCTCCAGAGCGTGGAAATAAAAATATACTATATTCCCCCGAGTAGGAATCGAACCCGTAAGGCCGTCGAAGCACAATTGTAAATTTCCTTCTCCTCCTGCGTCATTATATTCAAAATGCAAAAAACCAAGCGAAGTGTCAGAAGGGAATTTATATAGATATAACAAAAACTATATATAGTTCACAAACAAAAAAAATTAAATATAGAAAAAGAACAGTGACGTGTCACTCACTATCTATTGACGCTTAAAGCGGGTTTGCTTAATATTTACTTAAGTATGAACTAACCGCAGGCGGGTGGACACTAAACCGTACAACATTTTTAGTATGTATCCAATGTCGCGGCTTCTGTTTTACTATGCACAACATTTGTTTGTCGCTTATTGAGAATTTAATGAATCACTCCACGATAAAGCTTATTTTTGTCGAAATATTCGTCATTTGTACCGGATATAACATTCTTGGAAGCTGTTCCGAGATGGCTCTTCAATATATACGTATCGAAAATCATTTAAAATTACAGGAAAATTATTTCAAAATATTGAAATCGAATTGTATAAAATACTCGGAAATATTTATTATATAAACAGTGAAACCAGTATTTAATTTGAAAGCTGTGTAATGCACTTTAATAATAGGTTCAGACACTTTGATCAACCAATCTTAAGAAGAAAAATGTGTCTTTTCGTAATGCGCTTTATTCTATAGCAACTAGTCATTTGGAAATTATATTTTCATAGAACTAAATTTTTTATATTGAAAGTTTTAATGTTAATTTTTCTAGTATTATGCAACAAAAAAATTCAGCATATTTACAAATATATGTATATATTTTTTCACCTTCCCGCTGAATAGGCAGAGGGAACATAGTGTTAAGACATGTTCTCTACTTTCCGCCGAATTTTTCGAGGCATTACGTGTTGAGTTGCGAAACTGAACGTCGAGGCTCTCTTGCCTTGACGCCAGACCGAAGAAATGAAAATATTAATAAACACATTCCCTCGACTGGGGATCGAACTGACAACGTCTCGTCACAGTCACACCATTGTGTCCCTAAAAACCAAAGCACAAAGTGTCGTTCACGTACCATTACTAAGTCAAATGGTGCATTCACGAAGAATGCGACGTTACAAAAAGATTGCGACATTTATAGCTGCAACGAAGCATTTAAGGTGAGCCCTAAGGTTCTAAGAAGCTCGCGTATACGCATCCACCGCTTGAACTATGCTTAAAACAACCATAATTACTTGTTAAAATACCTTTAAGCGACTATAACACTAAAACGCCAAGTAATATGAACTATTTTCCTCTATCTAAAAAGTAATTAACAGGATCGTACAGTGTTTAGTAAAGCACGACAACTATTTGAGTAATGTTGAAGAAAAACCATCTTTTATGTAATTAAAAATTATACTGACAACCGAGACGGTTACGTAACCAGCGGTTGTAGGGAAAATGCGATATTATATAATTGTGTTAAAGTTTTTGCTTGAGAGCGGGTGATTGACCGAATTCCAAATGAAATGGAAACAACGCTTGAAAAGCATTCCGTTGCATTTTTTTTGTGAAATTTACCTTTTTATTAATGTAGATTTCTGATGACCATTTGTTATTTGCTAAAAGCCCTACCTTTCTTTTTGATAATTATATTTTCTAATTTAGAAAAAAATCCGCATTTCCAACTTATTACATCAAACGAAATCGAACTAACAACCTTCACCCTTGACACCACAACTGTTATATTACCATTCATTATATACTTTAAGACTAAAGTCACACTTTCCTTTGCAAAAAGCCCATAATCTGCGGCCATTTATAAAATTTACGACTTAAAAAACAAATACTTGCGAGGTGGCAACCGATCGTTCCACCTGATGTGGGGCACTGTGTGTTTAAATCGAGGGAAACGTCTTACAGCAAATGACTGATGCCTTACCTGTAAAAAATAAAGAAAAAAATATTAAAAAAACGTGTCTCTTGAGCTTAATTTTAAGCTAAATTAGGTTAAGCTCAAATATAAGAAAGCACATTATTTGTTTCACACGAGCTTTTTGTATGTACGTCTTACTTTCGCGTGTTTGCAGAAACAGATTGGTTTTGATTTAAGCAGTTTTTTAAATATTTTTTTTATGTTAACTCATTACAGAGATTTTTTTTAAAAATATAAAAAATGTATGAAGTGAACTTATTTTATAGAGATGTCAATAATATTTAAAATGACTGTAAACGCGACGGTTGTGGGTTCGGGACCCCATTTGGAGTAATGGTATATTTAAATTACTTTTATTTTACCATTTCTTTCACCATTCGACAGGTAATGTCGAAAATTAGGCTGTGCGTAGGGTACGGAGTGTCCTAACATTAGAAGAGGGAACCCCCTCTGCCAACCGTGCTATGCGGCTATGGTTTTTTTTTTAAGAACAAAACAACGATTGTTAGTTCTGTAGGTATATAATATATGCATACATGTAGAACCAGTTTAAAGTTGAAGAAATATTTCTTAGATAAGTTTAGCATTGCAATTACATATATGACTATAATTTAGTCCAATATGTAATTATATAATAAAAAACCGGAAATGAAATTATTTAATACATTTATTATAAGAAACGTGTGATTTACAAGTCGAAATATTTCTTTTCTACAGATGTTCACGTAATCAATCTTGTTTCATAAATAAAAATGTATAAAAATTATAAATTCCTATATATATATGAATCCATTGTCGCCCGGTTCTCGGTTTAATATCAAATCAAATAAATTAAATATTTAGTATTGTTATTTTTTTGCTCTGGTAATGAAGCAATGGGCGGCGTTGAATTCCGCCACTCAATGGGCAATGCCTCGAGAATTCATCGGAAAGTGGGGAACAGAAATGTCGTAATGGGAATGGAGTGTCTTAAAAATGTAAATTCTCATGTTACCTCGGCCCACTTTTTTTTTAACGTAAGTGGGCTCGAACCCGCTCCTCTTAGAAACCGTCCAACGCTACAAAGCCTTATAAAATTGTTATACATACTCGCGTTTACATCTTATTTCTGTTGTTCAGAGACGTTTCCTTAAAAATATTATTATAATATACTATTAATATATTATTAATATTCTACCTATATTTATTATTAATATAATAATATATTATCATTTTAGTTATCAATGGGAAACTGTCACAGTGTTTTCTTATTATTAGCGTATCTGGAAGGTAACCGAATACCCTCCAAGTGGCGATTCATCAACTAAGCAGATATTGTTACAGTTAAGCAATATTAAGCTGAGCGCTGACAAACATCGGGGTTTTATATAAACAATTCATAGAATAATAAATATTAATAGTAATCCATTATTATTTAAGTCCAAAGTTAACATAATTTCCAAATTTTAGGAAAATATAAGCCAACTATGTGGTTTTGGATGAATCAAATGGCTGAAATAATTTATAGAATCGCAAATCTAATAATTACTCCAAACATGATTTTCATAAAAATAAAAATATTATAAAAGTACTTAAAATCGAAAACAAAAAGGCCAACAACATACTTAAGACCTACCAACACGTGCCTACAGTGTGTACGTGGCCTAATAGATGTTTCATTAGAAGCGCAATACCATTCATTACCCACTCGTATTACAGTATTACGACACAGAGACCAGTCGTGAAACATTTAGATCGCGGGATCTAATCTAAAAACCTCATCTCGGACCAAAATGCTTGGCAAGCGTGCTTGCCACTGTGTGAGCAACAAATTGTTGATTACTTCATAATCTATATCTAACTAATGTTGTAGAGCTGAAGTGTTTGTTTGGTTGAACGCGCTGATCTCAGGTACTAGTACGTTTTGAGTATTGGGTAGTCCATTTATCGAAGAAGGTGATATAGCTAATTTATATTATGTTAACCGTTTAGATATAAGAATTTTAGGCCGTTGTGTGCGGAAGGGCACAAGCGTGTGACTGTAAACATGATGGTTGTTGGTTCAATTTCCACTTGGAGGAATTAAATCGTTAATGTTTTATTTTTTTGTTCTAGTAACGGAAAAGCGCAGCTTCTATCTGAGCAACTCAACACGCAAAGCTTTCAGAATTCGACGGAAAGTGGTAAATGGAACGGTCTTAACGGAGTGTCTTAATACTCGGTGCTCAAGTTCCCACTGCCTACTCTGCTTGGAGCGGGATACGACGTGACCGTAAAAGAGAAAATTGAAAAAAAAACATAGAAATCAACGATTTTTTGGATTTTGGCAGAAAATGTCAACGTGATAGATAATACATAAAAAAATCGTATTAACGCCTCTCATCGTTTGTATGTGATACAAAAAAACGCACGTAATTTCTTATCATTTTTTACTTTGAATTAATTAGGTATGACAAGCTTAATCAATAATTAATGAATGTCTTATTATCACATTTTTTTTAAATGACGAATAAATGAATGAATGAATGAAATCTAGCAGTCAATAGATAATAAAAAAATGTTAATAACAGATAAGTAATAAAAGTCGTATGACAACTTGTTTGACATTTGGAAATGTATAAATTATAGATTTTTTTTCTTCAAGCATCTTAAAAATCCTAAGTTATAGGAAAATTTATATTATGTGAAGCAATATGCAGCTTCATGCTTAAGGTTTCCTGCACCTTTTGTCTACACTGTTAGTAGGCCTAGAGTTAAGAAATTTTCATTGCTCACTTTTCCAGTAGCAGAACTCAACTCCGCGCTTTGTTTACCAGATCGGGGAAATAATAATATTAAAATATAATGTGTTAGTTGCGTGTTAACAGATTTGCAGAAGTTAACCACGTTACGGAATACGGTGCCTTACCACTAGATTCTATCACCCTAAGGTGAAACAAAATGACTCCTTTTTATATATTTTTATAACCCCACAGAACTGCAATTTATTTTTTCTACAAATCCGTGAAAGGTAGAGTAAGAAAATAATCTTATTTTGAAAAAAAAATATTAGTAAGAGTGAACTTGGAATACATGAACATCGCGTCTAACTAGAGCATGATGTAACTTCGCAATCGCTTTTTTTTTAGCTTTACACTGTATTCCGCGTATGGGAGTTAAAAGAGTTGACAGACACTCAGTTCCCCACTTTTCGCCCAATCTTCAAAACATTCCGTCGGAACTCAACTCCCCGCTTTATCCCCTCACTGGAGTAGAAATCGAATTCACAACCAACTCGTTTATAGGTATAGTCGCTGTACCGTGTGCTCTTGACACGCGTATCACATATAATGTAATTCGGTGTCACTTTTTAAATGCCACCCAGACCTGTTCACTGACCTATAGACTTTTTCACCAACCCAACTGTACATAATTTCAATTCTTGATTGCAACATTGATTTTCGGTAATTTCGCAGTCTTATTTATAGCTTATATATAGTACGCAATAATTTGCCGATCTCACGTCAAATACGCCCAGAATGTATTCGAGTCGACTACAGTCATTATAAAATTGTAATTACTTATTTAATTAAAGTAACATATTTTTAATTTGAAACTCAGTAGGAATCGAACCAGCGACCATATAAGATAATTATCCAAGAGCATCACAAACGTTAATGTAGAATTTTCTCGCATTTCCATTCGAATTGCTGTATGTGGCTGCTGTATATTAAAAAACTTAAATCGATTAAAGTTTTTTGTCAACCAATAAATACAGGCAAAGGATAGGGGATCTTTTTATTGTAACCATAGCGAATAAATAAAAATAACTCGTTCCTCCGAGCGGGAATCGAATCTACAATCACTACTACTGCGCCACAGCAGTCTATATATTAATTTACTTTTAACTTGAAATAAATACAATTATAATAACAACTTCCTGTTAACTCCTCGTGGGTCCACGGCACACCAAGTTATATCTTCGCGAGCGGCGGGCGTGGCATCGCCAGCGTTATTGTGGGCCAATTAAGACGAAAATTATCCTTAAGCGTTCCCCGTAACATTCGCCCGCTTTCCATTCGTTAGTTAACCTTTCGCCTTAAAGGGAAATGAGCTTTATGACGCACTTTATGTGAATTAGTTTGGCTTGCAGGATTTCCTGTAAATCTTGTCAAGCTTGACCTATTTCGATTGTAAAATTTAATTAGACGATAAATTGGGATACATGCGGTTAAAAAAACAGTAATGCCTAATAGTATCTTAAAAGTTAAAAGTTAAAATTAAATTAAAATTAGCTTCACGCTATATCCCGCACACAGCAGGGTAGGCAGAGGGAACCTAGTGTTAAGACACTCCGTTCCCCACTTTCTGCCGAATTTTGGAGGCATTGCGTGTTGAGTGGCAGAACTCAACGCCGCGCTTTGCCTCGACACCAGAGCGAAGAAATGAAAATATAAATTTAAGTAAATATTTCATCTCCTCGAGTGGGGATCGAACCCACAACCAGTCGGTTTTACAGTCACACTTTGTACCACTGCGCCACGACTGGCCTCTAAGTTAAAAGTTAAAGTAAAAAAGTCAATGAAGGACGTAAAAAGAATGTAGTGGTAAGTCACTTCAGTTTATTTGGAAACTTATATAGATGAACACTTCGACATTTAATAAGTTTGCCTCATCATGAAATAATGGATTTTGCTTTATGAAAAATATTAAAGGTATTCCTCAGATTAGTGATTGAACCCACAAACATCGTTGAGTTATTTTAACTTAAAAGATTTCACATACACATGTAATTAGTGGTACACAGAGTGTTTTAACACTAAGTTCCGTCTGCCTACGGTAGACCGTACGAAAAAAAAGCGAGAAGCCCATTTTATTTTTACCTCTTAGCCTATTTTGGACACGCCCTGAAACGTCTCTCAATATAATTAATTATTATTTACTGAACCTATAATTTTTGACTACCCATAAATTTGTTGTTCGTGTCGGTTTCTTAAGTTATTTTTTCGTATACATTTCTATACTGGCAAAGATATTTACTTTTACTTTCTACATTATATAACAACGTCCGAATGATTGATCGATGTGATTTAATAATATTTATATTAAGTTGTTGGTACGTATGAACATATATACTAAGCCTAATAATATGGTACATTTTATTTATCAGAAAGCATTATTTTATTTTTTTGTTGTTCTGATGTCAAGGGAAATGGGTCAAAATCCCAACGCCGAGCTTTGCCTCGTTACACGAGCGAGGAAATAAAAAAAAAATTATTCCCCCTAGTAGGAATCGAATTCACAACTCTCGCATTTACAGTTGCCTCTTTTAAAAGACATAATATTTTATAAATTTCAACCATTTCTAAGTAGCGAACAGGTGGTCACGTGCTGTACGTGGGCGGCGGGAGTCGGATGCTATCAGTGCCTAAAGTACCGTACACTCAGCACTTATCTTTCTTTAATCTAAAAATGACATGAATATATTTTTATTGGGAAAAACGATTATTTACTACATTTTTGTTTTTATTTATTACTTAAAAATTGTAACTGAACGACAAATTAGGCGAAATTGTATTTTTTCTTTTTTTTTTATTAAATGTTATCGATGCAGTGGTAGGGCTCATGCTCCTTAGAGTGCATGCTAAAGTCAAATAGAATAAAACATATATTGTATCAAAATAGCAATGTTTTTCTCCACCAACTAAAACGAAATTATTAAAAGTGAAAAATTGAATATTTTCTCCATGAGGCAGAGAAGTGGGAGTGTTTTGACACTGGGTTCTCACAACCTACAGTGTGAACTTTAAAAAAACGACAAACGACAAACTTCGGGCACGCGACGTGCCGCCATTGCGTCACAATGTCCCGCTATTTCCACCGCACTACTAGAAAACATGATAGGAATAACTATTACTGTTTTTGTTTTAGATACAAAAAATGGCAGACAGCAAATTATGCAAGCTCTATGAAATAAATGCATATATGTGTGAATTAAGTAATAAAGAGGTAGTTGTGGCGTAGCGGCAGTTTCTAACAGAAAGCAAAACGGTTGTGGATTCGATTTCCACTCAGGGTGATGAATTACATTTATTGGCTCCGGAAGAAAGAAGAAAAAGTTTCGAAAATTAGGCGGAAACTAGGGAACCTTCTAACTTTTCTGCTGTATGTTTACAGTCATCTTGTAGCACAGAATTTTACTTTATGAACCCACTACATTCAGTAAGCACGAATAGCAGATCATGTACGCTTAAACTGTGCCACAACGGTCGATATTTCTACTACGTATTATATTTTCATCTCATTAATGAAGTTTGCATATTTTTATTTTTATAATAATAATAATATAAGTGATTTTTACGTTGAGAAAAATTAGGACGCGTATAAGAATTTTTAATATTAGGGTAATTGGCGTAGAATATTAAACAATAACATATTAAAATTATGAACTTTATTAACTTCGAGCCGAGTCCTGCTAAGTTCAATTCTTTTTGTACGTTTTCTTAACGTTCTTCTTACTCCTCCTAATTTCACACTAAGAAGTCATCATCGACCTGTATACGTTCATTGTGGGATATAGTAGAATTGCGTCTCAAATAGCACGCCACTGAGTTTGATCTTCAGCTTATATTAAAATACGCAGTTAAATAAATATAAATAAATTAGCTTCACACTGTAAGTGAGGATCGAACCCACAACCCGTCGCTTTTACAGTCACACGACTAGCGTAATTTAAAATTTTATATTAAAAACTAAGCAAATATTATTACAGAAATTTAAGGAAATTCATAAATTATGTTGACTTTCAAACCGCAGAAATTACAATGTAAAATTGTAAGTAGGTAGGTACTACTCAAACCGCAGACATTGATATAATAGAAATATTTAAAATATTTTTCCTTTCCTTCACAAATGGGGAGGAAATTGAGAATTTTTTTATATATTTTTAAAAATATAGCTGATCTTATTGTAAAATATTTCAACTTTAGCTGTATCCCACACATGGTAAAGTAGGCAGATTGAACCTAATGTTAAAACACTCCGTTCCCATTAATAAAACATTTGCAATTCGCACTTACTGCCAAATTCTTCAGGCAATATGTGCTGGCAAGTCATGCTGTTATGGTGCATTTGACAGCGTCTAACTGTAGAAGCGATGGTTGTGTATTTGATCCCCACTAGAAGAACATCATTATTCAGATTAAATTCATTTACATTTCCCCACTTTAAAAAGACAAACGACTTGCTTTGAGTTCTGCCACTGAACATGTGGTTAAAATATTACTGAAAGTAAGGATCTCAACACTAGGTTCCCTCTACCTACCTACCTCTACCTATTGCCTTAGCCCCCACAACTGATACCAAATAATCAATACAAGCAAAAAGAACCTTACGTAAGATTCAGTACAATTTATATGAAGTCATTATCCACATACGTATGTATATGTCACTTTGTTAGAAGTCATCAAAATACACTCAACGGCACATCAATAAAATATGTGAAACGCACTAGTTTTACATACAACGGATTCGTTATTGCGCAATCTGCGAATGACAATATGTTTCGAAATAAGACAAATGTACCCATTATACATAATGTCGATCGTAGAAACGTTAAGTAGAGCAATCATTGTCTTTAGTTAGCCCCATATAGAGTTAACGTGGAGTATTTAATTTTGTACTTCAATTTAATTTTGAATATTTAATGATTTTGTACATTGTATGGTAATGACCAAGTTGACGTAAAAGCAGAGAATTAAATAATAAAATAAAAAATAAATCACTTCACCACCAATAAAGTTTCACACGAAGAAAACAAAAAAAAAACAATAATTATCACATATAGTTGATATAATCTGTGCAATCGATCCTGACACAAAAAAATCGATATATACATACATATTTACAAATCGATTACACTATCGATTAACTAGAAAATCTAAGAAACATCCTCGGAGAACATCATTAATATGTACTTATCCCAACGCCACTCACACTTGAAAGGTGTTGCCGAATACAATGAACTTGCTAGTCATGAAAGGCCTAGGTTAGATGTGCAAAACCGCTATTGATCAATAAAAGCGTTGGCAAATTGATATAACATTTACTGGATGTGACGTTGTGTAAATCGATCTCGGAAATTATGTAAAAATGATCGTATCTTAGCTGTGAGCTTGAATATAATGTCTACAACTAGATATAAAAATATCATATCATATATCAGCTTCACGCTGTATCCCGCACACAGCAGGGTGGGTAGAGGGAACCTAGTGTTAAGACACTCCGTTCCCCACTTTCTGCCGAATTCAGGAGGCATTTTGTGTTGAGTGGCAGAACTCAACGCCGCGCTTAGCCTCGACACCAGAGCGAAGAAATGGAAATATAAATTTAAGTAAATATTTCATCTCCTCGAGTGGGGATCGAATCCACAACCAGTCGGTTTTACAGCCACACTTCGTGCCACTGCGCCACGACTATAGCGCGCTAGATATAAAAAGTTATTTAAAAATTAAATTGACTTCTAATATTCGTAAAATATCCTCTCCTGTATCTATAGCTCAAAAACTACACGACACTTGAATCAATAAATATAAATCTCAATATGATTTTTAGTTTCAGCGATAGTTTGTGGTTTTAAGCCGAAGTAGATAATGGTATTTAAATATTAGCCAATTCCACCCATATCTTTGTTTTGTTGGTCAATATTAAATTAATGTAACATTTATTTACTTACTTTTTTTTCTCTCCTTTTTCTCCACATTTTGTCAAGAAAATAAACTAAAAGTCAAGGATTGTTGTAAGTAAATTTTATGTAGATATATTATTATTAATAAGTGATTAAAACAAATAACACTCAACATTTTTTTAACCACAATAATTTAACATTTTCCATAGACTGATTGATGTACACAAGTGTATTTAACAAGAACCTCTTCCATCTTGTCAACACGTCGAACCTATGACCTGTCACGTTCATTCCAAAGCAGTGCTTGCCTATCGACATGACTGCGCATGCGCAGCGCTAATTGCGACTTCAGGTCAGGTTAACGGGGACCCAGCGTTATAAATGATGAGAGGAACTTGAAAATGCTTTATCATGATGAAAAGTTCATTATTCATGATTCATAAGTTATCTAATATGTCTTGGGATTTCAAGAAGAGATGTTAAAATATGGATATTCGATTTTATAATTTTAATAAATGTTACATTACAAATTTACAATTTTTTTTTCGGCTTTACGAGAGCAGGCCGAGAGATTCTGGAGTACAGTCGCTTCGTGCTTCACTTTGACCCAAATTCCGAGACCTACATCCATCATCCATGTCTTAGAAATTAGGTAAAATAATTTACTCCACGTGGGAATAGAACCGACAAACGTTGGGTTTACAATCAAAAGTTCCGCCAAGACTGCCTTATATTAAAAAAAAATCTCTTCATGCTCATTTAAAGTCACTACTTTCTTATTACTAAAGAAAAACATCTAGTAGGAGGTAAGGAGAGGCTATCGTGGCATTACGACAGCTTCTAACTTGAGGAAATATATTTATATTATTTTCATTTCGTTGAGTTCCGCCACTTACCACGAAATATTTCGAAAATTTGGTGGAAAATGACGAACATGTGAACTGTCGTAACACAAGGTTCCTTCTACCTATCATGCTATTCTTTCCTATTTTCTCTCACAGATTAAACCTCCAGCTTCCTTATACCTTCCGTCATCTAAATTTGCAATAACTCCGCCACATTATATTTACAAAAAGCGATCGTTATCTCATCACGGTGTTACATCAGGCTCAGGAAGTCGTTCGTTTAACCGGATTTCCCATAATATGATGGGACAAAAAAGTTGGCACACAGTTATTTATAATATGCAAGCTTAGGAAGTGTGTTAGATAACTTTTGTTGCGTAGCGGCTCTATGGGAACTCAACTTACATTCAATTTTGTACGTAATTATAAAAATACAATGTAATTTGTTGTTGTAAAGTAATAGTACTTTGCTTGTATAGAAGATAGTGACTTAATTGAGGTCACTTTTTTTATAATATCTTTTTGTGTGTCCTAAGTGTTATTTAAAATATTTGTTAAATACGACTATTTTGTATTCCTCGCTCTGGTAACGGCGTTAAGTTCCACCACTTATACGTATGTCTCCAGAATTTAATCATTGCTACAAAACTGTCTTAATGTTGACAGAGTGTTTTACACTAGGTACCCTGGTTCTCTCTGCCTATACTGCTACGTGCGGGATACAACATGAAGTTTACAAAAAAATATATATGTTTCGACCCCACAGCCACATCCCAACATAATCACGACAACGCTAACAACATTATTTATGGCAACATAAATAACTGAAGTTATCCCCAATTAGTTCCAATTTGAAACGATGACTATATTTCAGCACGCGTGAACGCACGTTCTTAATTAATGCCGATTATATTTAATGAGATCATTTTATAAGGGCTTGGACGCGCCACTTGCTTTTATAGATTAATTTAATGCTTCGCTTTTAAAAGGTTAAAAAACTTTTTTGGCTCCTTATAATACGTAGTATATTAAAAACTAATATGGTTAAGGATATTGGCAAAATTCAACGGAGTGCTTCTTAAAAGATTGAAAACTGTACTGTGGTTTGATATAGGTTAATAGGATTCCAATTTAAAGTCTTTGTGAAGAATCCGACACCACCGCAATAGCGTCTTTTAGCGAGTACCACTCCATTATGGTTTAACAGAGCGAGAAAATAAAACGGTTGGTAATCAACGCTCTAAACGGAATCCATAAGCTATCGCTATAACAGTCAGACGGTGTCCCACTGCGCTACTATAGCCCCTTATTCCTACAGAACAATATATAGCCTCATCATTAAGACACGAAATAAAATAACGTACCATTTAATTATATCATAATAAACTTAAATTAAAGTTATAAAGAAACTTCGGCAGATTATAAAGCCATTATTGAAGTTGGCACACATTATGTTTTTGGTCTGAATTTTAAAAATTGTAGTTAATTGTGATCACATTATATCACGTATTAATAATTATAAAACGGTCGTAGTTTCAAACACATTCTTCGAGACTTCGCCTGCATAAATTAATTATTTACATTACAGTCAAATTGTACAAAATATTTTAAATTGCAGGTTATGTGTTATTCTGACGTATAAAATATGTTAATGTAAATTTTTATCTTAATCCGTTCAGTAGTTTTTGCGTAAAAGGAGAACAAACATTCATCCTCACAAACATTTGCATTTATAATATTTATAATAGTAGTAGTCTGAACTAAATCAACAATTAGAAAAAAAAAGAAGATCACTTTATTTTAAGACTTCAAAAGCTAAATTTTAGGACATATCTCATATTTTGTCAATGTCTTTTTTCTTATCTTGACGTTGTATCTTGTACACAGCAGGATAGGAAGTCAGAATGTCAAAAAAATACTAAAAAGTTTTCCACTCAACGTCATTCCACTCAAAGAACAGATATTGTGGGTGACATTTTAGACGTTTCTTTAGTTAGGTTTCCATTATTTCGAAAATGCACGGAACGTTGAATACTTCGTGACATTTTAAAAATATATTTACTTTTTCAATTTCGGGTATTTGAACCTCCTTGAAGAAGTCCAAGCGCCACCATTGACCATCAATACGTCCTTATCAAGCTTAGTCGAAAATCTTACCAAAGAGTAAAACAGCATTTTGATATTGGAAATAATACATTTTAAAGCCAGCCAAGTACCTAGTACTTTATAAACAAAATTCCTCAATCTCTCATTGTATTCAACAGAACGATTTAATTAAACAGCCCTGATATAATTATGCATAACAAATAATAACACAATATAAAATACGAATGTCACGCCACAAGGTTGTCTTTATGAATACTGATGGAAATTGATTAAGTGTGGAATGCCGTTGATAAACACAAAATTATGATCGATAAGTTTCTTAAAAGTACATTCAAATTCACAAGTCTACTATAGTTTTTAAATAATAATAAGAGATAAAAAAAATAATAAAAAAAGTAAAATAAATGGGGTTCACCGACTGCTGTAAAATGTAAATGATGTAGAGCTATTTTAAATGAAACTATTTTAACTAAACATCATCATTACAACATTTCATCAAATCAAATTTTCCAGTTTCAACGGTTTGGACTGTGAGTTGGTATCGATTTATATACATGTATGTTTGTATGTAAAAGATCATATATGTATATAGAAAATATCGACGTTAAATTATTACAAAGCCCAGGCAAGGTTAGGAGAACAGTAAACAAACCAAACGCATAAATGTCAGCCGCTAATGAAACTGAAGAGTGGAACAGCAAGTTAGTTACGACCACGTTAAAAATTATACAAACTTGAATATATATTAAATCAATAAACAACGATAGCCATACATTTTTATGTAACGACCAATATTGGTTGTAAATAATTTCTTGGACAGAAAACGTAAGGAATAGATTGTCGTGGCGCAGCGTTAGTGTCTGATCGTTAACGCGACGGTTGTGGATTCGTTGTGGTTGTGGTCTCGAAATTTGAGCTTTTATAAAATGTAAATAATAAAATATTTGATATATTTAACATTTGTATGAAAAACTAACATAATTTGAATGAACCAAGTCCAAACTAGATAAACATTTGTTGCGGCGTGTGCGTTTTAAGTAGCAGCTCTCCACTTCACACTCTGAATGCTACGAGAGTGGTGCAAAGTTACACCTGGTATCAACTGACATACGATCGTATTGTATTTATTTATATATTTCGAATATAATTTATTCTCCTTTAAGAAATAATCATATTAAGGTAGGAAAAAAAATAACTATTTCACCCATTTATCTCAATATACCTTGAGCACAGACTACCCACTGATAAGATTTTCGGAAAATTACGCATTAATTGGAGGAACTTAATACCTCATTTTGTGTTGAGAATCGAACCCATGCCATACATTATACAATCGACTTTATTTATATTCATAATAAGTGACTACTTCTTAATACACATACTATTTGTTTATAAATAAAATATATCATTCAACATTTCATAATAAAAAACAATTAAAATGTAAAGGAACAGCATTTAACTGTAATCATGGGGAATGAGTTATATTCCTTGCTGTGGTATTGTCGAAGACAAAGCGGCGTTGACTTCCGGCAAAAGGAATTCTGTTCGATAGGAGACATTGTACAATCATAATATTAAACTCTCCCAATTCCTACCTATTTTAAGGAAAATGTACTGGTATATAATAATCGCTTCAGCCTGTCACCGTCACCAGATGCCCAGCAACACGAGCGCCACGGTCTAGTACTCAGTGATATCGTGTTACACGCAAACACTTTCTGTTAGGACAGCGGAATCCAGACTTCAATACATTATTTTTTTTTTCAGCTTCACGCTGTATCCCGTATCTCGCGGGATAGGCAGACGGAGCCTAACGGTAATACCACACCCCCCTCTCTAATATCCGCCGAAATTTAGAGACATTGCGAGTTGAGTGGCGGAACACAACGCCACGCTTTGAATCGACACCACAGCGAAGAAATGAAAAAAAAAATATTTCACTTTCGTGGCGCAGGGGCACAAGGTACGACAATTGTGGGTTCCCACCTTTCTGGTATATGGTTTTTATGAAATATTTAGAAAGTATTTTTATTGTGGTAATTTATAAACAATAATGGTTGTTTATTAATAACTGTTTTGAATCGAAATCAGTTTATATGATATTGGTTAAAGTATTATTGATTAAAGTAATAAGAATTATTCTTTAAAGTACCTACTAAGATGGTAGATACCGTGACATTTGGATCGTTTCTCTCTGGCTACCCCACTAGGAAAAGAAAAGAGTTGAGCAAAGAAAACCTAAACTTCTATAAGAATCAAACAAAAATGGCTAAAATGGCTATTATAATTGATATATGGTAAATATATGTCAGAAGAAAAATTCTTAAAGACCATAGACCGAGATAACGATTGTAATTTAACGCGATAAATTCCAACAAATTATCAGTCATCCAAAAAAAGAAATCTATTATGGACTGTACTTAATTACAGTTTTATTGTAGAAAAAGCTTTCTTTACAAAATTCCATATATTTAATGCCCAAATATGGAATCCGCGACTATCAAATCAATCAATGAAGTATTTAGGTGACATCAAAATCAAAAAAGCATAAAAATTGTTAACCACAGAGGTCAATTAGATACGACGCGTCAAATTTTGATATACCTAATCTTTAGAATCGATGAATGTGAATGTTCTTCTATTCTTCTACCCACGCGGCGACGATATGTGTTTGGATATTTATTTTGGAGGACTAGCCGTTTACTTGCGGCTTTGTCCGCGTAATCAGATGGAAGTAACTAAGGAGTTGTATGACACTTGGTATCTCTGAACCGTGACTTATGTACAGTGGGTTACATCGAAACTTTTTATGTGATGTAATAAAAAAACCTTTATAATGAAATATAAAACATTTTTCAAAATTCGAAGGAGTTGCTGAGATTAGCGCGTTTAACCAAACAAAGTTTTCAGCTTTATAATATAGATTATAGAATATAATTAGAGGTATAGTAGGACTGTATGTTTTAAAAATGATTCTTACAAAGCAGAAGATAATTATTCCCCTGACTGAATATAAAATTTAAATCGTCGCCTTTACAATTAAAACTTTAAAAATTGACAATAATAGCTAAATAATATGATGCACAGAGACCAGTGTGCGACTTTAAACGCAACAGGCTGTGGGTTTGATTCCTATTCGAAGAAATTAAATGTTATTTCCTTTTTCTACCTCTGGTCACTAGGTGCAACAAGGCACGATGTTAATTTCCACCACTAAACGCGTAATACCATCAGAATTTGACAGACGTGAGTGGATCTCAATGGAAACGGAGTATATTAACACTAGGTTCCCTCTGCCTATATGCGGGATACGGCGTGAAGCTATTTTGCTATTATACGATAGCTAAGCTTATTTACATTATGCAATCAAATAAATTTCAAAGCTGACCAAGACTTTTAATTACCCGCCTAATTGACAGCCGAAAATCGATTAAATTATATCGAAATGGAAATATTTTAATTATTTTTTTTCCCTATCACATTAACGTTATATTAGATATAAATTAGATGTTCCATAACAACGTAACGGTAGTGCAACACGCACGTTGTACATTTCTTATCACCCAATAACTTGTGGAGTGCCACTTGCTGTGAAAATTTATTAGAGCTATGAAATGGTTAGTACTGTACTGTGAATTAAAAAGTCGATTCGTGACTTGAGTGTTTAAAAATCGACTATGATAGTTTTGGAACAGTTTAAAAAAAAGTTAAAAACAACATTGGTAAAAAATATTTTTCTTAATCTCGATTTAGATGTTAGTTCAGATTTTTTTTTTGTATAGCAAAAGTCTAACTGCGCACTGTTTTTTAGTACTTAATCGGCTTTTAAAACGACACCGGGTGGAGAGAAAAGAGTAGTCTGTCCCTATGAAATCGCAAGCACCACGTAGCTACTTGAGAGAGGGTCGTTGGCCCCCGTTTGTTGGTTGGTAAAGGCGTCCTCTGCGGAAACCAAATATAATCTTGCGAATGGGTTGATTGATGAACTTCATGACATATTTTTTTAAATTTACACATCTATGAAGTACTAATACAATATACGGCCATACATACACAGTATACAGAAAATATAACTTTCCTTTTGGACTTCACCAGAGTCGAGTAAAAATGAAATTCATAATAAACTTTATCGTTCCAAATATCTGGAACCTTTAGTCTTATTTTTCTATTTTATACAGATTTTTCTATTCATATAAAGCAGATAAATTAAAAATATACATGTATGTGAAGTGTACCTATAGTTAAAATAATAGTAATAATAGAGTAACTTTATGATAATATAATATATTATCGCTCTCAACCTATCCTAAGATAAATGGCGTTACATCCTAACACACCTACATACATAAAAAATAAAATATTTCAAACAAAACAAGAAATAAAACAAAAAAACAATAAATCGTATCATAAAAACACGTTCGATCGATCACGTCCAAATCGATTTTCTGCCGTCAACCGGTACGAATGATTTATTCGATTTACACTCGCGCCTGCCGACTCGCTTTGAATGCATGAAACTGTTACATTTATCCACCTTACTTATTATTTGTTTTATGATTATTGATCCATATTGTTATCGATGTAGCTCCGATGCATAGCAAGCATCACATACCACACAAAAGTAAGTATTAAAGATTAGGTTCAGTCGTGGCGCAGGAGCGCATACGTACGACTGTTATCGCGATGGTTGTGGGTTCCATAGAAATAATTAAAAAAATTCATTGTCATCGCTCTGGCTCTGGCCGAAATTTTCGAAAGCAAGCGTCTTGATGAGAATGGAGTGTCTTCACACAAATTTCCCAAATTCCCTCTGCCTACACTGCTATGTCTGTATACATTGTGTAATATAAAAATGTTACTTGACACATATACCCAAGAAGAAAAAGGTCAAGAATTTTTCGTATCCTCATACTGTAGTGATGTACCTACTTAAAAACATCTTCCGATCAAAAGATTCCAGAAATTGCAGAGCATCGATAAACATTATCGAATTAAGCGTTTCGAATTTATTGCTGAAGACAATCATTATCCGTTTACGATCGCTAATTTTGTGGACGATCGATTGTCGATATAAATATGTAGTTTGTGGAAAAAGAGGATGTTTAAGGCGGTTTGTTTTTGTAATAAAATGTTGAAAATACTAAAATATTTCAGTAATTTGATGTTAAAATATAATTGAGGGCTAACCATGGCTGTGGGTTAAAAATTCACTTTGATAAATAATATTTATTCCATATGTACATACTAATTGAGGCCAGTCGTGGCGCAGCGGCACAAAGTGTGACTGTAAACCGACTGGTTGTGGGTTCGATCCCCACTCGAGGGGATGAAATATTTACTTAAATTTATATTTCCATTTCTTCGCTCTGGTGTCGAGGCTAAGCGCGGCGTTGAGTTCTGCCACTCAACACGCAATGCCTCCAGAATTCGGCAGAAAGTGGGGAACGGAGTGTCGTAACACTAGGTTCCCTCTGCCTACCCTGCTGTGTGCGGGATACAGCGTGAAGCTGATTTATTTTATTTTATTTTTATATGTACATACTTACTAAGATTCTAATATCATAAACCTGAAAAATTTTTGAGTTCAACTTGATCGAAATCTCGTGGAATTCTATGGACTATATATGCGAGTCTACAGCAAGTTTATAGTAGTAGCAGCTCGACGAAATGAAAATATTAAATATATCATCCCCCTTATAAGTGAGAATCGAACTCACAATCGTCGCGTATGCAGTCGCTTGCTGCGCCACGACGGCTATTATATTAAAGTTGATACATACGTACGAAATTTCACATGTTGTTCACCATTGAAATTAAATGACATACCTGAAACCAAACAAACAATAATAAATACATGTGAAATAATATGTTAAATTATAAATAACTATACATTTTGTTATCTATGTCATTTTAATATTCTATAATATACCTACAGCTTACAGTGTTTTTGTGCGTATGGTAGAATGACCACTAAACTGTGGTCAGGAAATGTGGTCGAAGACAATAAAATTTACCGTAATAGCGATCGTTGTACTTTAGTAGACAAAGCTGAGGTTGCAACTTCGTATTCATTTATTTCTAGTTATCTATCAAGCCTATTTGACACTTCGTAAATGATTAGTGATAGTGCAGAAAAGATTGACTTTTCACTTAATTTAAAAAAAAATTTCAGCTTCTCTACATTCTGTCCGAAGTTGAAGCATTCGGAGGAATACATTACTTTCATGTCTTTGCCCTAACAAAACAAAACGCGGCGTTGATCACCGCCCCAAAACCATACAGATATTATACACAGAGAAGGCGAAACAAATAATAAAAGAGGAAAGATAAACCTCCGAATCGAACCCACAACCATCGAGTTAAAAACGATTGATATTTAGATAGACATATAATTTATGAGAAGCTGTGAACACCGTGAACATTGCGAAAACAGCGTTTATAATAAAGTAAATAAAATGTTGCAATTATGTTGTTACTTGTTACGAAACGAATCGTACGGTAACCTACAACCTTTACTTCAAAGCAGCGGGTCAAAGCTGTTAAATATACGAAATTATAGCGGCATTTAAACAACTTTTAACAATTTTAAGTCTTTATAATACAAAGAAATAATATAATGAAATAATTAAAGGTTATGCTGAAAATCTTCCAAATAAAAAGATAGGCTTTCGGGACGCAGTAGAACAGCATTCAAACGCTGCGAATGTGACGGCTGTGGGTTCGATTCCCGGATAAAATAAGGTTTTGTGCTCTTCCACTTAACTTCACTGTATCGAAGTAGGATGCAAAAAGGAGTGCTACCTAACACTAGGTTCTCGCTGTAAAATCATATACAAAATGAAGGCGTATAATCAAGCCTTCGCATACGCAAAAATAATTCATATATCTTTCATATTACGATAACTAAGGTGGAATTTCAATCGAGTTTCATCACATTCAGTCTAATACTGAGCGATTACAACGAACCAACATCAAACATATTAAAATACAGCAATTCATACAATACATAAAATAAATTTAAATTTTAAAAATCACAACAGTAAAGCCACTATTTTACGTAATTAAACCATTTCATTTAAAACCAAAAAAAATCGAAACACAAACTAATATCCAGTAGTATTACACGCAATAAAATGTACCTACTACCAACTCGCATTAACATAAACCCAACGCATACGTTTAACTTTCACAAGCGACACATAAAGGTTGCTGGCTCATCTGGGACAGACTGACAGCCAGAAGCCAGAGCTGGTCAGGTGTAAAAACCTGCATAAGCGGACGGTACCGTTAAATTTGTTCTAACAGCTAGCTTCGACTCATTCACAAAAAGCCGCGGCCAAATGGCGCACGCGCATCCGATGTGGTGACCAAATATTTTTTTTATTTGTATAATGACAGTTATCAAATTAATATTGTTGAACTGAGTAATTACTTGATGAGTTAGGAAAATTTCAGTCCACGGGAAACGGCTTTGTAGATTTGTCATTTCGTTAATCGCATCACGCTGTATGCGTCATAATGTAGAATAGCAAGAGAGAATTTAATATTAAGACTACGTACTATTTAATTTTCAAGACATTATGCGTTGATTGGTGGAACCCAACCCCACGGTTTGTTACGTTAATAGAGCGAGTAGAAATAATTTATTCTCTAGAATAATCGAAGTCACAAGTTGTGAGTCAAAATTTTTAAAACAAAATCTACTAAATTCCGTAACGCCTTCGATATAACAAAAAAATTGTCCCCAATTTTCAAAAATCCAAGCCACTCTACTAGCGATTTGCAAATGACACCGCGGACGGTTTATCTTTAACATTAGTTAAGTTATCAAGCCAGGCGAACGACAATCGATTAACTTATAAAAAAAAACCGTCATTTCTTGATAGCTGTGCTACTTATCGCCTAGAAACCACTTGAGCATTGACAGAATGGACATATTTATTTAAATGATATTGAAAATGTTAATATTAATGTATGTTTAATTAATTAAATGTGTATAGGAAAGTTGTGATGGGTTAGATAGGCTATAACGGAAGCCGTATACCTATGTACGATGTTATCACTTATGATAAGTAGGTAATGATGAGATAAAATGCTAAAGTGAACCTATTTAAATGTTGCCATCGCGAAATCTCATATAGGTATATAAATAAGTATTGTAGTTGAGTAATTTAAGATACTGAACGCAAAAATCAATAATATATAATTTTTTACAAAAATTAAAAAAAATCGAATTATTTTAAAATGTTCCCATACAAGTTAATGTAATTTGATTTATTTTACGGACTGTTTTTTTTTTGGCTAAAAATCATGTGATTGGAATATAGAAAGTAGCTTATGACTGTAGGTAATTTAAAGAAAACTAAATTACCTACAGTCATAAGTAAAAAAAATGTACAGTGATAATAAAATACTCTTGACTCAAGTCGTATCTGAATATAAAATTTTAAGTTGAATGACGGAACTCAACGCCGCGCGTTGCGTTATAACTAGAGTAAGGAAATGAAAAATTTTAGACGTTTCTAAATATTATATTAAAAACATGCTTTTTAAAAATGCTCTAAACGATAATACTTTATTGTTTTCTTAGTTAAATTCTCTGGAAACAATAAAAACGTGCACTAATCTGTACATGAGAGGATGAACTTAACTCGAATCCATTTCAATTATGACAAATAAGCTATAATAAATACATTACAAGCATTATCTTAAAAAGCTGAAAATCACAAAATCCATCAAACCGTCATACTTAATACCTTTAAATTGATAATTCCACTTGGCGCAACAACCGACAATTTCGTACAATAAATCATCGTCTCTCGCGCAAAAAGTCACTTAATATTCAAATTTGAGGTCCACTAGCACATTTCTTTTGGGGTCGAACTATTAATATTATTGACATTTTTTTGACCTTGACGCTATCAGAACTGTGAGATCAAACTTAGACGTTCTAGTGTCCAACGATTTTTTTTATTTTCAATGTTTTTTTGCAGCTTCACGCTTTTTGCGCATACAGTTGGCCACTAAGACACTATTTGCCCCTCTCCTGTGTACAGTAATACTTATATATATATATGAATCTACTACCTACCCTACAATTTGCGGGATACAGAAAAAATGCAATTAAAAAAATACTGTTTCACGCCGAATTCCGTACACAGCGGAGTAGACAGACGAAACATAGTAATAAGACACTCCATTCCCTACATAGAAAACAACGCGGGCAACGCCACAAAACACAACATAACCAAACCACTACCACGGCTCATACAATAGATTAGCTATAAAAACGCTATGTCATTATTATATAACTGTAATAGTAAGTAAACAAGCTCGTGGATTCAATTGAGAATGTAAAACAAAAAGTTGTTATCTCAACTTTAATCTGCTTTAATACGATCTGGCTATCAATTATGTGGAGATAGGCTATTAGTGATTCCTGAAATTACTCGATTACGGTGAATAGACGGGTCGTGTGTTTAATTTTTTGTGTGTGTTTGAATGTGTTTATCAGATAATATTATTTTGGCTGAATTGATGCAGTGATTTATTAAGCAAAGTTAGAATTACTTTAAAATTTTTATTGTTATTTGATGAGTTGGATTTTTTATTATATGACACAGAACGACAGGCAGACAGAGTCTAAATGCACACGAGGGTTGTAAGTTCGGTGCCCACTCGGGGCAATTACTACTTTTGATTTATTTTCACTGGCCCGCTCTGGTTATCAAAGCTTGAAAAAGCGTGAATCTGTCTTTTGTTTATATTTAACTACCTTACATATATTTATACCGTAGTAAACGACACAAGCCGAAGAAAAACGACACTAACTACTACATTATTTATTAAAAACAAACCTTAGTAGAAATTAAAAATATATTGGTAACGATGACTGTTCGTGATATTCATGTGACAAAAAGTCACGATTAAATCGGCACTAAGGCATATTCAAGTGAATTTAATATTAGTTAAATGCTAATATACATTTATGAGAGCATTAGTAGATTTATTTATCTAACACAACACAAGGTAACAGCCAGCGTACACCCATCACCGTTTCAAATCCTGACCTACACTAAAATAGCCCAAATAGGCTAGGCCTACGCAGATAGCAGATATCTGAAAGGTAACCTACAACTAAGGTCAATATGGCAAGTGAAGATCCTTATACGCACAACCGGTTGTAAAGTTCAACGATAATATGCAAAAAATACTATCGACTCGACTTTCAATAAGGACAACTTGTTTCCCGCTCGATATGTGTTTACTAAAACGACGTTAATTGCTTTTTTTTATTAAAAATTATATTTTTTTCACACAATAATGTATTTAACATGGAACTTAGAAACGTTTATGTCATCATCAGGCAAAATTAGGACCATCGTGGTGTATTACTTCTTCTTTTCCCTGCTCCTTTCTTCTGGCAAGACAAAACGCGGTGTCAATGCCTACTAAGAACGGAGTTCTTTCTCGCACATAGCTGGGTACCTCTAATATTTTTTTACTATCTTAGATTCTACCTCTTATTATAAACACTTTTTTGGTACACAAAATAAAGTAAAAGCAAGTTCGCTAACAGCTCCTACTACTATCAGAAGTCAATATGCCAGAAGACCGTATCTATGAGTTAGAGAGTATGCCAATAAATCAATAATGTAATATAGCTTTAACAGTCGTTATTGGTAGAATCCTGTATAATTGTGATGACAGGTTTATCAACAATATTACCGCTGGAACTACTCGATAAGGCTAAGAGGTCAAATGACAGACGCTCCTTAGAAATAACTACTTAAATTTACACAAAAACAGAGAGAAACGAAATGCAATACGATTCACCATGTATCGAATATGGACGGAACGGAGTATCTTTACAATAATTGTAAATTTATTCTACCTATCAAGCTATGCGGAAAAACGCTTAAAGTAAAAAAAAAAAAAACAAATATAAATTAGAAAAAAAAGAAACTATTTCCACCAAGAAATGCTTCGTTTTAACGTTCCATAGGGATACCACACTTATCTCTTAGGAATTTCTCAAAAGAAAAAACACTGGCGTATATTTTTCTTTTAGCATAACACACAAGCAGTCTAAACAATACATAGATCACGTATCCACCCATTTACTGGTAGCAAGGACGTTCTGCCTCGATTCATTCAAATGATTTTGCTTAGGCTGCTTAAGTCTGAATAGGTTAATACACCTTGAAATGTATACAATGGATAAACAAAATTCATATCTTTGAAAATAGTTTAGAATTTTTCAATTTAAGATAATTTAATCAAAAAATATTTATAAATAAGACCAAATACTCTTTTCTGATACTTGCCATATAAAAACATCTTGTAAAAATATTATTTACATTAAGGTGTATAAAATTCGACATTTCGAACAAAAATTTTGAAATGTTTATATTTCAATAACCGTAAATTTGTCATACTGCTATAAAATATTGTAAAATTATTCAGTATTGTATAAGTAATCTCAATAGCATTCCATGTTGAATTTGTTATAAACTGCCTGTATAAGATATCGTGAAAACTTGCTTAGCATTTAATTGACACACATTCAAACAATCGAACACACAAACTTAGACCAATGTTCATGGAAGGACATACAAGGACTTCCATCAAATTATGAGATATATTTTAAAAAAATCTTCCCAAATATTCATAGAGGATTTTTTTCCTATGAAATTGAGAGATAAAATGATTATGAACGCCATTAAATTTAGTTAGTTAACTCGTCCATCGGAACATATTCATTGTATCACGAGCCTGTCATCACTTTATATCCATCCACCTGCGCTCATGCATGGTATCCGTTGCGAAAATCAAAGTCAACAAATATAACAAATGACGTAAAAAACTTAGTTGAAACTTTACTTACCATTTAAAAAAAAAAAGGAAATGACATGATTAAGATGTGTAATATAGATCTTTTGCTGTTGAAGATAGACAACTAACAATTAAATAAACATTTTTATCTCATCCCATCTGTTTTGAGCAGAAAGAAGAGCGGTAACTAGTTCCAATTTACATACTGAGTCATTTTCTTTTACCTGTTATTAAAGGAGATGTCTTCTGTTTTGAATCGTAGGTGATAAAAATCAATATATATTTTTTTGCTTTTAACATTCAATCAGTACTTACAACAGTTGCGATGGAAAGAGAAAAAAACGCATTTTTTTTTCATTATCGACTTTAAGTATGTTACCTTTGTAATTCCTAGTAATTTTATGGCAAAGCCAGTGACTTCCGAAAGCAGATGGAGGTTGGCTTTAGCGGAAATAGGTTTCGAGGATATCATGTCAATATATGACATTGATTAAAGTATTCATATACTTGTTTTAATTATACTTTTCGTCTTTTTAGTAAAAGATAAATATACTTAATGTATAAATAAACTCTGAACAAAGCGGCTTCAAATTCTTAATTGGAGTAGAGAAAACATTCCTCACTTTTCACTGTGTATTAGAAAAGATTAATATGTTATATGTATATTCTCCAGTTTTTATTTCATTTCTTATATTAACTTAATCAAGTTTACAAGACTTTAAATAAATGTTCCCAAGACATTTTACATAGCTACATCGCCGAAACTTCTTTCGGTCGAGTTGATTTAAATAACTAATTACTTACGTACACAGTCCTTAACAAACACGCGGCGATACTGTCGGTACTTTTAATTCTCGGTTACAATGTTTTCCGGTCATTGATACTTTTAACCTTTACAGCTCTGATACTGTCAGATCATGTTTATCTTATGTACTTATAATATAAAATGTATAGGTACCTACAGTGGTGTCGACGACCAAAATTAAAAAAAAAATCTTTAAGAACTTTCGACTTGACGCAATCAATACTTATATAGTAATTTTATGAAGCTGATTGAGTTTGCTTGGTTGACTACGCTAATCTCAGAAACTCTACTCTCTATAATCTATATTACATCACGTTAATTGTTTCGTTGCAATTGAACCCAGTGTACCTGCTGTCAGTGTGCTATCAGTGTTATATCGGGTACTTGTCATACACAGCCCTTGGTTATTTATATTTGAACACGCGAGTAAAACCGCAGTGAAAAACTAGTATGATCAGCTTAGACCACGATATGCAAACTTAAATTTTTTCTATGTTAATTTTGTATATATGAAATATCAATATAATATGTACATATATTTGCGGATTATTTAACTTATATTCATTAACATAATTCACTTTCTATTTACAGTAAGTACACATGCAGTGAACACAAAAAAATGCTCAAAACTTTCTTTTCAAAATTATTCCTGTATTATGAGTTTTAAATCAACAAGTAAGTCTTGTGACCCCAAAACAAATACAATATATAGCCATTTTAAAGGGGCCATTTAAGTTTCTTCAATGCTTGCAACCACTCGTATATTTAACTTGTACAGGTATTCGAAGACCGTGTTGTCACTTGTCAACAATGTTTTCCTGAATGTAAACGTCGGTAAATGTTTATTATGCGTTGCTTTGACTTTGAACCTGTAAGCTTACGATACGATCCATTTTATCAAACTAGAATACCTGTCGGGTCTAACCGTTGAACATATTAGCGAAATACTAAATTTAAAAAGCACAACATAAGGCTCTTTCCTGCATCCGCAGGGTAGGGGGTAGGGGTAGGGTTAAGGCATATCCAGTTTATGTTTAATTTTTGATTTATGTTTAATTTAATTTTAAGCCGTGTTTTGTTTTCTAGACCATAAATAATTTTATTTCAATCGTTCCCAAGTAAACAAAAATTTAATTTAAGTCGAATCCTCATGCAATCAACGCGTTAAATGTGATGATGTCCACTGTACCACAACAACCTCTTATTAATTATCAAAACTGTTTTGGTGCTTTATGATGTATCCTTATAAGAAACAGTATTAATAATGATGTATAGTTCCGTTGATTTAGACTTTTAGGTCACGATGTTTAAAAATTTAGTAACCAATCCTTATTAAAAGTAAAAATACAACGATAGAAGGCAAATAACCATATCGAATAGCTTAACGGTTTCGCCACCGAGTTTTTCTATGAGCGTCGAAAACCTGTCGCGTTGATAAAAAAAAATGACCTACATATCGTGAACACAAATAAATAAAGGAACTTTACACCGATGCCAATAATTTGACGGACCGTTACGTTCTATTGTACCTTCCTATACATTACGGTTTAGGGCAGACGGACCATCTGAGATGGGAGATAGGTTTTAATGAAGTTATGTAATCTTTCCATCAGTTAGACCCTCCAGCAGAATATTCTTGTTAATTTCTATTTTCTACTATAGAAAGATTATCATTATTAAACCTAAATAAGCTTACATTATGGGGGATTTATCAAAATTTCAATTAAGATAACACATCGAGATATTGTTAGATGTATAATTTATAGCCGAGCCTTCGTCCGCAGAACAATTAACGAAGGTATATTTAATTTGTTTGTTTCGTACAAATACTTTTATAATTATATGTATAATTGATAGACCGTGTTGGCTTTCGGCCATCAGTACGCGCTTTTTATGGTGGGCAATAAAAATTCCTAAATAAAACCGTTAAACTGAACATTAGAGAAAACAATTTAAATGTTGCTGACACAAAAAACTGTAGCGAATTAACAATAGTGACACAACACTGAAAGTACATATTGACAGCTAACCAAATTGAATATACAGCCTTTTTTAGCGACTTCATAGAAAAAATAAATTAACGCTATCATGTCGCAGTTGGAAAGTGACTAAACGGTATACAGAATGGCTGTCGGTTTTTTATCACAATATTAAGGACCGCTATATTTCTAAAATAGCGAAAAGCAGAGAAAAAGTCAAAGGAAATTCTCTCTGCGTACCAACAATAAAATGTAAATTACGTGAAATAAAAAATATCATAGAAAAAATAACGACTAATAAAGTGTCGCTATTTCACCTCCGTCAAGAAAAAAGGCCTCAACTGTCAGATTAGAATCAAAGCATTTTTTCAAATGACCAAATTAAATTCGTTGTCTCATTTGAAAAATTACTCATGAATATTAATGTTGGCAACACGTTCTTGTTTAATCGAAATTAGGAATCGATTTTAACTTTTCAATTTACACTTCGTTTAGCCTTTTTGGTTAAGATTTTGTTAATTCGATAACAGACCAAGATCAATCAGGAGGATTGATGTGGTATACAGTTAACCGTGTTTCTTAATTTTTTAAATAACGATCATATTCCCAATACTTTGATCCGAACTAATATATTAATCACACTAAACGGACTAAATGAATAACAAAATACAATTAAAGCGAACCGTTAAAATCGATTTGAATACATCCAATATAGCACGTAAAATATTGACATCACTAAATCTCTCCATATTACGGTTTTAAAATCAAATTGGCATTGTAAAACTATAAAATATATAGCGTTTAACAGTTTAGGTCGCAGTTAATTAATGCTATTCTATATTAAAGCGTGAATAATATACATTTAAAATTTAAATATATCCATTTCTTTTACGCCCCTCCCGCAAGTGAAAATTAATTAACTAGAGACGCATCTATTAATTATATCAATGATTTATATTTTTTGACCTAACAGTTATAAGTAATCTGTGCATCTTTCAGATATTTCACCACAGACCCAACAATAAAATATCGGGAAACACAAGAAAATCGATTAAGCATACACATACTACAGTACCAACATAGCGAATGCCGAGTCCCGAACAATACAATTACAATCGAATTAGCCGCTCGCTATCTGATGAAGGCGATGGCCCGTTTCAATAGTACTTTCTCGATAGCCGACACTCGGTTATCGTTTGACTATCAATACCGTTTACAAATATTTCGACATACCGATAGCAATCGGCGGCGAGTCGTTGGGCTGGAACAAGTTTATATTAATACTTTTGGCCACGACTCCGTTTACATATTTGGTATTTCGATACGATCTTTCGTAAAGCTTCCATGATATTAATTACTTTTGGAATGCATTTCTTAAATGGGCGTAGTAGTATGTTTTCTTTTAAATTATAATTGCGAGGTTATATTGTGAGTTAAAATTGTTTTTAATCAATTTTGAGATGTTTGTCAGATTTTTGAATTGAAAAATTATTTTGAGCAAAAAAGTGATCTTTTGAGGGTTCAAGTACCATTTTTGATCATATTTATAGTTTAAAATAGCAGCCCCATAGCAAAGTGTTTAGCAATAACCTAACGTCAAGACACTCCGTACTACATCTATCGTTCGAATTCAAAACATGGCATTTTGAAGAGCCAGCGAGTAAATGATAACAATTATAATACCTTAGTGGGAATCGAACCCACAATCTAATCACACTATTTTTTCAGTCAGATGCTGTCTTATTACGCCACGATGTTCGATTTATATTTTATACGTAATAGGCAAGCCTTGGTTTGAAACTTGCATTAATTAGTCCTAATCACCAAGTACGCTTGTACTGACCACCACCAGATGACTACAGCATGTCATTTAAAAGGAATTTTAATAAACTATCTCTTCGCGTCTTTTTGATGAATAATAATTAAACTAATTTATGTCATAGGAAGATTTTAATTAAATCCATCGTCATCTCAGATAGTGGACGTTGGAATATTTATCACTTTTCTAATGTTAATTATTATAGCTTCATACTTCGTTTGTGGTTACGCAACTATTAACTACGATACCTTTTCTTTATCACCTTTTTATAAAAATATATAAATAAATGATATAAGGTTCACGTTGTTTTTCCCACTCAATAGCTTGAAGGAACCTAGTGTTTAAACACTCCGTTCTCCACGTTCCGACGAATTTTTAAGGCTTTGTGTGTAGTTGAGAAGCAGAACCAAACGGGCCTTTGCTTGGTGCAAGAGCGAAGGATTAAAGATATTAATACATAATAATGTAATTCATTCCCTCGAGTGGAGATCGAACCCACAACCGTGGCTTTTCAATCACAAGCTTGTGCCTCTGTGCCACGACGTCCTCAAATCTTTTTGTAGCATAGCAAAAACATTACTTTTGTTTGAATTTCAGTACTTAGGTTTAACGAAATTGGTCATGTTGCAGCACTAACGCTTTACTGAACTAGGAAGTACTTGCGTGAATTTTAAAATGATTTGCTTAGCTTAATGGCCGCTCGAAACAACCAAGCTTTTACACTTTTGTACAATTTATTTGACAAACATACATACAACTTCTTAAACATAACAAACAAAATAAAACATACATTTATATACACACTATGAAAAGTCTATGGTAATAAAAGGTCGTCGTGGCGCAATGGACATAGTTTGACAGTACGCGTGACGGTTGTGGATGCGATGCTTGTACGTTAGCATGAGTAAATTTAAATTTATTTTAATCTCTCCGTTATCGTAGAGGGCTTGTCGCTCAAAGCGTGGCGTTGGACGCTACCAAGTATTAAGTTGGTGGCGTTCAATGCCATGTCTCGAAGTGGAATGTGTGGTGTTGCGTATCTATTAACGCAATGTCTTGAAAATTGTATGAAAAGTGAAAAATGTAAGGACGTGACACTAGTCCGTCTTCGCTTATCCTGTTTTATGCGGGATACGGCGTGTAGCTAAAAAATACTAAAATAAAAACACCGGTGAGTTATGTCAATACACTTCCGACTTCCAACTCAGAGATAAATAGGTAAAAGATGTAAACAAACATCAACACAAGCAAGTGAGAATACAAATTGAGCAAAACTTTCTTGCTGTTTGTTCACCGCACTTTGGATACGCAGGACCGAAGATCAAATAAAAATTAAAATATTATGGAGTTTTCCTTATAAGTTTGCAGTAAGTGGGTGCTTCATAATTTAAGGAGAAACGCATTTTATGCGAAACTTGCTCATGAAATTATTTTCTTTCTTCTAATAATTTTTAAGGCACTTTAGTCACATTACTATTTTGTACTATTTTTGTTTTTAAAATAAAAAAATACATCAAAAATAATCACGCATCAGGTAGCGCTGTCATTTTTAATAATAATTATAATACATCTTCCTTAAAACATTATGTCTACAGTTACTTTAAGATAACATCTAGGGTTTAGAAATAATAGTCTTAAATTACTACGGTCTGTATTTATAAATCACTCGTCATTCTGAGATCGATCTTCAGAGCGATCTTGGGATGCTGTTTCATAGATTATTAAAAGAGTATTTTAAGATTAATTAATTTAAGATACCGTAGCGTTTGGCGCTCCGTTCTCTCTGACTACCCCGCTAGGGATAACGCGTGAAGTTAAGTTAAGTTAAGTTAAGTATTTTAAGATCGCTCTCAAGATCGATATCAGATTTGAGAGCGGTTTATAAATACATACCTCAATCCATGGATGAATCACATCATCCAGACAAAACCAAAGCATATCGGTTATCAAATGAATGGCCAATAATGAGTAAGCAACCGAAGGGGTTTTGTGTCGATCGACTCACCTTTACGAGTATGTTACTTATTATACAGGCAAACATTAAGTCCCGAGGAATAGAAAATCCAATCTGACTCACTTGTTGTTGGCAAAAATAAACGGCGTAGAACGCTTCAATTGGACACACAGGTTCCTTGTGGAGATATAAGAGAGCATTATGACAGCTTCACGCTGTATCCCGCACACAGCAGGGTAGGCAGAGGGAACCTAGTGTTAAGACACTCCGTTCCCCACTTTCTGCCGAATTCTGAAGGCATTGCGTGTTGAGTGGCAGAACTCAACGCCGCGCTTAGCCTCGACACCAGAGCGAAGAAATGGAAATATAAATTTAAGTAAATATTTAATCCCCTCGAGTGGGGATTGAACCCATAACCAGTCGGTTTTACAGTCACACTTCGTGCCGCTGCGCCACGCATTATGACAGGATTTCCTGAGATCCATCCCAGATCCACAAGAAACGGGATTTTCAAATTTTGCCTACCCTAGAAATTACACTAACAAAAATATTGCCGTAAAAAATATTAAAAAATACTTTACACATAGTTCAAAGCTAATGAATGTCCAGACGTCCATTCGCCAATGTTTGAAATATTAAACAAATCAAAAAACGTAGCACCTCTAATGCCAAACAAGCTAACAAGTAAGAAAATATTGCTAACTGGAAATCGAACCTATTAATTTCTTTCACATTAAGAAAATCATATCACGTGTTTATCATTCCAATGTTTACAACTCCCAAGTGACTGTTCATATAACAGCGGAAGTACATCATTGTAATATATCGAACATGTTAATTATTTTAATATGTAATCGTGTTTTATGTTAACATAATGGCAGGTGTTTAAATAGTATTTAGATTTTACATATTTTATTAGAGGCCACTCGTGGCTTAGTGGCACAAGTGTGCGACTATAAACCCTAAGGTTGTGGGTTCGATCTCACTCGAGGAAATCAAAAATTTTATATTTTCATTTCCTCGCTCTGGTATCGTGGCAAAGCGCCGAGTTGAGTTCTGGAGTGTTTTAATAATAGGTTCCCAGGTTCCATCTGCCTACCATGGCATGTGCGGGATACAGCGTAAGGTTAAAATATGCATATTTTTAGAAAATTGTTAACAGAAATTGTTTTAAGAAGGGAAGGCTATATTTTTTCCTATACAGCCTGACCATATCAGGCAGTATTAACTTATCATTTTTTGGTCGTAATTTATGCAACGTTTTATACCCTATTACGGCAAACTTTTTTTAGCTTCACGCTGTCCCTCACATAGGTACGGGGAACCTGGGAACAGAGTGTTAAGATGTTCTCATTAAAACATTTTCGTCCCTCATTTATATCACAAAAAATTGTCTATAACTAGTACTACTACTTTTCACTATTCCATACCGTGACATAGTCCTATACGTAAATCAAACAAATATATTATTATTTTATTAGAGCAGTATAGATTGCATCACCGTGGAAAATCCACAGCAGCCGGCGCTTAGTGACATCACAGAAATGTCTAGGACATAAGACCATTGAATGCACCGCGCTACCTGTTTTCCAATTGGCGTCTTTCTTTAAATAAGTTAATATCACTATAACTTTAATTTTTTTTGGCATATTCCATTTTTAGAGTTTATGATAAAATTTATTGATGTATCATATTTTTAAAGAAACAGTTTAATTTCGTTCTTACGGACCAGCTGACCAGAAAAAGATAGCTTTAACTTGATACGTAATAGAAATAAAATGTTAGTGCATATTTAATGGTAAGACACTCCGTTCCGTCCGTTTCTGCGGAATTGTGGAGGTATTATGTGTTGAATAGCGGAACTCAACACTGCGCTTTTGCCTTGTAAACAGAGTGAAGAAATAAAAATATTAAATCTTTCATTTCCTCGAGTGGGAATGGAACCCACAACCTCTCGCGTATACAGTCACACGCTTGCTCCATGACTGGTCTCTTCGCTTATTATTCAATAATATATAGGATATATGTAAGCATACAAATATGAGGCTTCTGTGTCGCTGATGGGACATGCCTAACTAAACGCGATAACTAAAAGTAACAGAACGGACAAAGAAAAATAAATTAAGTACAATAATCCATCTTTTTAATGAAAACTGAATCCTTTATTGTGGCATTTAAGATAAAAAATATGAAAAAGGAAAAGGAGAGAGAAGAGAGTTAATTAACCTTTAGCCATAGGCTCGATCTCATATTAATTACATAGTTTATACTATTGATGTATATAATTATTTACACCTGCAACTACAGGTGAGGAATGATATTGTGTTATTAACAATGTCAGTATAGTATTTTATAAAAGGTACAATTAATCTATAATAACAATAAAACTCCGAACTCCTGAGGCCGTCGTGGCGCAATGGTACGTGTGACTGTAAACGAGATGTGGGTTTGGTTCGGTTGTGGTGACGGTTGTCGATTCCCACTTGGGAAATGAAAAAAAAAGTTAGCTTTCCTCGTTCTGGTAACGAGTCAAATATCAAGATTATTGAGCGGCGAAACTCAACTACGTGAAAACTTTTTAAAATATTAACTAACGACCAACGCTAACTATAACGATATATTAATATTAAAATAGCATGGATAAAATTAATTACATTCCATACTTTTATTTCTCTTTATCTAAAAAGGAAACATGACAAATGTCTGGCTCAGTTTTGATTACACGTTTACTAATGACTGCTCAGCCGTAACGGAATTAAACTAAATTAAAGGCTTAATATTTCACAAGGACATAAAGTAGAAACTAAGTTTCTTTCGAGTTAGATTTTTGTATGGAATATGTTGTCAAGTTAATAAGAAAATGTATGACAAATGACATACTCTAAGCGCCCTAACTCCTACTACAGATGCAGTAGGTTACACTAAACGATATGGCTTTCCTCAATAGAAAAATTGACTATCCAACATTAAAAATATTTTTTCAATTCGTACTACTAACTGAAACACAATAAAACGTTAATTAAAAGAATTAAAATATATACGCTATCTTGGTCTCAAAAACAAAAGATATCAGCTGTGCAAAAAATAATGTATCCAAACAAATATTTAAAAAAAAAAACATATATACAAAGTATACAACTTTGATACTTAACATGTAAAAAATATTTTTAACAAATCTACCACTTAAATCTTATTAGACTTTTCCTTATATGTGTACATACAGATAAATATCATAAGAAAAACACATTTCTTATCGCGCAAAGTATAAATGAAGCGCGAAATCAAGTTACCAGATCCTCACAACATGGAGTCAGGAATGGGTGATAGGCGATTATGCAAAACACACCCAGCGCTTAGGACCGGAGCTGGCAGCTGGGGACTTATAATTTAGCGTGATAGCTTATAATTACTGGTATCTTTAAGTCTTGGGCTTCAATGAATAATAACAAGATTTATTCATGCATGAATAAATAAAAAAAGTCAATACGTAACACAAGCAAAATAATGATATTAAAATATTTTTCTAATCATGAGTGGGTTTGAAATGTGAAAGATATTTTAAAATACTTCTTTTCAGCTTTCGTACTTTATATAGCAAGTTAACCTAAAACCGAGACATGGCTCGACGCCGCGGTTTGTCGAGTTGGGGAACCCACAACTACTGGTAATCACCAGTCAGACATGGTCTGTGCGCTTATTTGATTTCCGTTCATGAAAATATTTTGACTAATATATAATAGGTTTGTATATTGTACCTACATCATTATATTACTTATTTAAAGAGTGGCTTAAGTAGTGTTAAGCCACTCTCCACTTTTCTTCGAATTCTGGAGTCAAATCAATCACTCGCGTTTAAAGCCACACTTTGTGCCAACTGGTCGTGGGTTTGATTAAATCAGTCGGTTTGAAAAATTCTATTTTGATAGACAGATTTCTGTAAATGGGTAAAATATGAAGAACGAATTGACTTACACTATAAAGCATTAAATAAATGTTTAATTAAGAACATAATAATTTAGGCAAAAATAAAAAAATAAGTTTGTAGATAAGCACCAGGTTATAAAAGAAAATGTGTTACATTTTAAAATGCAAGGCTCATATGATATCATATGCGCACGTATTTTCTATTGTATTAAAAGAATTAAATAAACTTTTATATTATAATCATTCACAGTGCACACACCGACGCGTCATGTCCCATACATCAATTTTACTTTCTCGTACTCATATTGAATGTAAATAGCTCGTGAACATTCCGAACCCACTTTTAGCGTTTTACAAAGAAATAGATGGGGAGAACTTTCTAGAATTGGAGAAGTGCATTCCCACATTGATATTTAATTATTTTCCATAAAAGGCTATATGTGCGTACATACATACATATACAGGTACGATACGGTCGATCGATAGTGTTATCCCAGTTGTAACGACTTTAAAGACAATTAGCGTCCGTTCAAGTGTTTGATGCAACATACGTATATTTTTTTTATAAATTCCGTTCTTCCGATCTTTTGTTATCTTTTTGACCTTGTGCTAGCCATACAGTCTTAACTCAATGCGACACCCGTTTGGCAGGGAAGAGGGTGGATTGTACCTGAGAAAGCGCAAACACAACGTGACTGCTTGAGAGGATGTCGACAGCGGCAATGGCGTCTCCTGCTTGATCCTAATCTAGGTTTGCGGCCGTCGTTGGTACTGGTATTTTGTTTTTCACTTTCCGTTCAATTTTAAGACAATATGCTGACTGGCGGAATTCAACGCCACACTAACTAAGCAGTAGGAACAAAATTATATATTTAAGCATTCTCTCGTTATAGATCCACACATTTCTCAACAAAATTTTACCATAAATATTCATATAAAACATACGTTGTGTATTATGTACAACGTCCATTTACGATAGTCTCGTATCGTAAGCGGAATATAAAAAGTTAATTCGCTATATAAAGCGTAGCCGGACGCCAACGTCTATATAAGTCGAGATGCGCAGGCGCATCTAACGGCGCTGCGTGACCTTCTATTAATTACCGTTCCTGCACCCAGCCCTTGGAATTTCTTCCTCCGATACTGGTTTCACTCTTTACTTCGTTAATCTAGAAGATTGATTGTTGAATTGATTGAAATAGATATACATTTGACGCTATTTACGACGGTATCATTATCTGTTAACTAGCTTATACATTCGGTTTCGCCAGCGGTGGAATGAAACCAATAAAAATGGAACTACTGAGGGAAAAATTGGAAACCGTGTAAGCTGTGAAATACTCTAAGTTCTCTTTAGTCTAATTTTAGTTTCATTGCTCCTGTTTTTTTTTTATATTTGTGATCAGTACTCGCCCCTGTGGTTCCTAGCGTTATGTAATATAACATACAGCGTTCCTCAAGAAATGGACTAGAACTTTCTGTGATGAGCTCGTCCATCCAAACAAACACGCTTTACAAACTTTACAATATTCGTATAGATTATAAATTGCTATTCAGTACATTATTTAAAAAAAAAGTTAATAAACTTTAAATTTATATAGAAAATTCTATTTAAATAAAATCACTTAAACAAACTTAAAAATTGCATCCTAGTATGTATATCAACTAGGAAACATCCAGTAGAATATAAAAAACCCGCCCATTCCCGTTCCACGCACTTGACCGCGCTGGACCGCTGCTGGGCCGTTGCGTAATAAATAACCAGTAGCTGAACAAGTGGAGCGTCGAATCCTGGTACCGTTGATTTTACTACTCATTAATAACAGTGTGTTTCCTATAGTTTAGTTAAAAACGCGGCGTTGGCTGCCTAACGGAGTGTCTTGACTAGACAAATTGCGGCGTTGAGTATCGTCAACCAAACCAGTGAAATGTATTAATTTAATTTTTAAATATTTTTTAAAGTGTTATTCCACACTTAGGAAAGAAAAATACTTATTTAGAAAACGTATAAAAATTTGTACGCAGCGGGACTCGAACCCGCTAAATAAGTGTATTGAGTTAAGTCGGGTAGTGGACTGGACATTGAACTATTTTAATATAACGGGAGATGATTGTAAATTAGGTAACCTAATTTATTTCTCAGGTGTTTTACAGCTGGCTGGTTTTTGTGTGAGCACCTTGCATACACAAAAACAATTGACCGTTAAGTGAATACTACAAATAGTTCGAATATTTAACATTTATAAATACCGCAATTGATAATGTTGTTTTTTTTTTAATTAAATATGCATTATTTAAAAATAATGCTACTTTTGAAATAAAACAATTTTTATTAAGTTATCTTATGGCCTCGGTTGACCTTCAAAAACACATTTACGAGGATACTGGTGGAAGGTCACGTCACAAAAGACGAAGGACGGACGCCATGTATCAAGAGGACGGATAAATCTTTAAATAAAAAATGTATGGTATAAAAATATTGTGTAATAGATTACTTATAAAAAGTTAGCTTGAATAAAAAGGAAAATTAAGAATGTTTCAGAATTACACTTTTACACCTCTTTAAGAGGAGTGGTCTAGTACAACGCGCAGCATACGATCTCGATCTTGTTATATAAAAATAAAATAAATCAGCTTCACTCCTCGAGTGGGGATCGAACCCACAACCAGTCGGTTTTACAGTCACACCTCGTGCCGCTGCGCCACGACTGGCCTCATCTTGTTATATTCTAATTAATAATATAATAAACAGAATATACATCAGCAATTACATCAAAAACAACAATATTTTCTACATACATGGCCAGTGTCGACGAACCGGCCACTTCAGTCAAAGGAATTTAGGAATGCCACTTCTTAGAACAGCCGACAAGAAAGTAAGTAGTCACTCTCCTTAATAAATCACTAATTTACATTGAATCAAATATTACATACCAAATTTTGACGTACACGAAAGTGTAACAAAAAATGATATTATATAAGGCCCGTACCTGTCACAATTATTTCTCGATATGGGTGTGGATTTTTTTTTTAATAAGAAAGATTTTTTTTATAGATTTTTATGCAGATATAGACAACAGTTTTGGTTCATTTTAATAATATTAAATAAGAACATTTCACCAAATTAGAATTGAACTTAAGAGAGAGAGAGAGAGAGAGATAAAAAAAAAAAGAAATAAAAAAGGCAGTAAATGTTGAAATATTCCATCATAGACAATTATACAATGCGGTGTCATATAATATACAGAAGTATGCGGAATTATTATGTTGTTGCATTTGTCAATATCTAATAATACAGGCTAATGTCTCGATTCTAGTCTATATAGTGTCTAGTCTAGACCGCTAGTGCAGACAGTCTATAAAAACTGGCACCATCGGTTATTATGACTAATTAATATTGGAATTTTAATATGATTTGTTTATATTATAACACATACGAGTACATAAATAGTTAGATGTTATAAGTTTAAATTTTTTTGCTGTATATGAATCAGTCATTCGTATGAAAAATAATAAACATAATATTATACCGATTTCTTTCCTCAAAAGTCAAACCTACAATAATGTTTGTGGAAGTCGTGGAATCAGTGTCTAAATGTTAAAGCGGTTGTTGTGAGTTCCATTTCCACTCCCACATTCTCACATTATCCCGAGTGGGAATCGAACCTTGTGCGCACGCTTACGCCCTTACATCACGACAGACACCATTTTTCAACATTTTATATACTGCAAATACACTACAACAACGTCATTAAAAATATCGATTTTGGATTTAAAACAGTGTAGCCGTTGCAATAAACCTTTTCACTCATCATCCAACCACTCTCAGCAAACGAGATTAAACGCCCACACACAAAATGTCAATATATACTGACACACACACACATTTAACTGTAACATGCCAAGTATTGATCTTCTGTAGTACATCGCATAGTGCACCCAGAATCATAGGAAAATTAAAAAGGACAATAAACCTTATTTTAAGGACATAAGATTGAATTTAAAATATAGCGTTTTAGATGGTATATACGACACAACAAGGCGAAAAAGTGACATCCGTCTGTTGCAACTGTCTAGCCAGAATAAATCTCTTAACTGTCTGGAAGTCTGGAACAAGTGCAGTGTATAAATGGAACCCACGTTCCCTATGAGGAATAAAATTTTGAAATTCTTAATATTTACTTGGTTTATATATTTTTAATAATTTCTTATACTGTACAACTACAATATAATTATTATAGTCAACACATTGTTCTCGAAGAGGTTCTCAAGCTTAGCTATTATGGACAATTATTTAATATAAAAGAAGTCATACAGGTAGGTAGACAGACAACCCTGTTGAATGCGGGATACAGTGAAGTTAACAATTATTTAAATTATGCAGTATTTTAAAAAACAATAGATGCTATATTTATTAACCTCTATAATATAGATATACAAAAAGGTTGACTTTTATTCTCTCATTAAAAGAGATCCCTTACAAAGCAATAAACGGGCAATAACATGAAGAATTCGATTTCAATCTGTCATAAAATCGAAGCTTAGATACAAAGCCTATATAGAATCGAGAAGATACATTGAAAAGACGCTGGTTTCAAATGAGAGTTTTTTTCTTTAGATTTTAAGTCCAATCACTTATTTGAAAAAAAAACGTCAAACCTAATTACGTGGAACCTTATATGAAAGACTTACTTATTGAATTTATTTCATATTTTTTCCTCAATTTTCAGAAATCTAACGAGTTACTATATTCCCTTGATTGATATTTCCTAATTAAATAAATTAATGGTCCAAATTTTAAATCAAATTAACAATCTAAGATTTTTACGTCTCCAACTTATTAGGATTTGAACCCAAACCCTTCCACTGATTAGGATTTGTTATTCTGTTAGACCTATATTGTAAAATAGCACGGTGTTAACAATATGCCAAGACGAGGTAGCTATGTTTTTGAGATTTTTGTGTATAGGGTTTCCAAATTTTTTAATTTATAACTAATTTAAATATCACCAAAATCACATAACATCTTAAAAAGTTATTCTCCAACAAATATACGGCCAAAAATATATACAAACTGAAACAATATCAAACGAATCCAACCATTTCTATATGAGTCACATGCACTTTGGCATTACGGCGTTGCCATTCCAATTTGACGGTGCGTCTGGACGCGGGTATTTCGGTAAGCGGGTCGGCGGGTTCATCGCCCGTCGCAGAGTTAAACGCTAGTCCTATACTAAAATAGTGTTGCTGAAAAAAAACTTTTTTGAATATGGTTCTTTGTTCATATTTTGATGGATGTGTGGATACATTTTTAAGTGAAGTATTATTTAGGTATTGTTGATGTTTTGTTATGTTAGTTTTGGTAGAGACGAAAAATCATTATATCGATCGATGTAACAAATGCAGCATTAAATTGGCATAATAAATAATAAACATATTAGAGTGCACAATATTTTATAAATAGAAATAATAAAACAGCATCCTTATATTACTAATATTATGTATACCGACTATATAAAAATATTTGTTATTTTTATATATAGATAAAAATAAAGAACGAGTTTTTATTTATCTAGAATAGAACAATATTATAAACATTTTAATTTTATAGCCCTCATTATACATATATTGCTAAGCTTTTAGTGGAACACCGGCATATAAAGATGCGCGGGCGCAGGTGCATATAGTTAAAACGGAGAAAACTATAATTAGTTATGTTAGACGCTAATAAAAGAAATATTTAATATAAAATTGTTTCAATAGTCTTAGGAAAATAAAAAATATATATAATAGATTTGTAACTTGATACTTTGTATTTTAAATTTCCAATTCCAATAAAATAACTACGAGCAAATGCAATGTAGTCGATATGCATCGTTATTATTCAACAGTATCATTTATTACTAAGGTAATTTAATAATAAAAGGCCGTCGCAGAGCAGCGGCACATCGTTTGACTGTAAGGGCAATGGTTGTGTGTTCGATTCCCAGTCGGGAGAACGGACAGTTTAGCACTAGGTTCCCTCTGCCTCAAAAAATGCTAGTATTCAACTACATCCACTATACTGATGACACAACACGACAACTACACTATAATAAATAATCAAGTCACCTACTCCTAATGTACGTGTATATATAACAGTTTACAATTACCTTTATTAAGTAAGCGAGCAGCGAGTGAAGTCGATGGTTCCTTCTGATATCTGATATGTGATATTTAGGAAGGACATATTCACATCCAGCTATTAAGTTGCAGACCAAACGGTACAACCGTACAAATAACATAAATAGCAACGGTTATACGGTTATACCTGTTTTAGTGAATGCCTCTACGGCCTTTGAATGGGGTAATTTTGCGTACGATAACTAGTAATAAGATTAAGTTAGTTAAGATTGTGCTCACTTTATGGTTGTTTCTTATAAATAAAATGTGTTTTTATTTCTCTTGTATTTTGATCGAGAGAATAAAGAGTATTTATGTTTTGTTTTTATTTTACGAATAGTCTGTATGTATGTGTATATTATTAGAAATTAGTTCATGAAGTTGCAGCTTTTTAAAGCAAAAATGTTTTCCTATTTTCAACATTTCAATTATTTTTCCTACCCAGGCTGGAAAAACAGATTTTATTGAGTTAGCACATTTCTCTAATGGACAATCGAACTCGAGTCCAAATATACTACATAATTTTTCCTAATTCAATAAAATGCTTTATAAAATAAGAAACTTATTTATTATTATTATTTATTAAGACGACAGTTTACAGTTTACAGCCAGTCTTTATTTCAGCCATACGGCAATCATATCAAGCAATATCTCTCGACACACACTACTTCAGCTCAAACCATTGACACAGCGGTATCTAACATCTTATCTGAGCGCGATCAATCGTTCACTAAATATATAGAGTTATCAAACGACCGCTTAAGAGACTGGTTAAAATTTAACTATTTAATTTGACGTTAAATTAACCGAGCTGTTGATGCGTTAAGACTACTGGGCTGCAGCTGTTACTCGTTTACGAGTTTGACGCAATTTAAATGTTTTTGACCGTTTATCCATCTCACTCATACATTGTTAGTGTATGACCTGAGGTCCATCCTGGCGCAGTGGCAGAAGCGTGCGACTGTAAACGTGGTAGGTTATGGGTTCGACTTCCACTTGAGGAACTCAACACGAAATGCCTACAAAATCCAGCAAACAGTGGAACGAAAGTATTTAAGACTTTTCTGTTGCTGTCGGGAATGTAACGTCTTCACGCTCTAACCCTCTACTATCACATAGCACATCAGATGTTAGTTATACAGCATGAAGCTAAAAAACCCCATAAAGCTAGTATGAGATAGAAGTAGGTTCCATCTAATGCTTAGAAATTTATGAATATACCTACATATATATTTTTTAGATGATAATTTCTGCTTTAAATTTTTGAACCAAAAAAAACATCTCTAATATAGGCGAAAAGTGGCAAACTAAGTTTCTACTTACACCATTACGATTACTTTGCGTCGAAAAGGAAAAAAATATATATTGAAGAAACAAATATTATTTTTCTATCAACCATTATTTCTAGTCATCAATGAAATTAACAAAATATGGTCGAGAATTTTTATCGATTCCTATGTAAATAAATATTCCTCGTATGAAGTAATTACTGTGTTATTGATCCATAGTTTTTATTCAAATAGTACCGACTAATTAGGACCAGTTCTCTTTATCCTTATACAAATTCGCGTGTTTCTGAAGACACACTTGTATGTAATATAATGTCACTTTTTAATATTCTATAATATTATACTTATATTAATACTTTTTTAGAAATGATAACGCTGATCAGCTTCATGCTGTATCATGCACACAGCAGCGTAGGCAGAGGGATCCTAGTGTTAAGACACTCCGTTCTCCACTTTCCGCTGAAGGAATTGCGTGTTGAGTAGCGGAACTCAATGCCGCACTTTGCCTCAAAGCGAACAAATGGAAATATGAAATTAAATAAATATTTAATTTGCTTGAGTGGCCTCGCAGTTTTTTTGATTTAACAATAATGAATCCTAAGTGTGGAAAAACGCTAAATACTGATATTCCAAAGAAAATACAATAAAAAAATAAACTGAACAATAATAGCTGTAAACGAGCACTTATTTAAGGACATATATCATTAATTTTATAAAACATAAAAATCTAAATCTAAAAATCGTAAATAATTCATATTTTTTGGTTTAATGTACTAAAAATCTAAAGGAAATTAATATATATACTACTATCAATAACAACCGCCTTACAACAACTGATCTATATTCACACTCGATACCCACAACCAAACACAACTTTTATAAACAAACCGTGGCGAGTACATAGGAGTATTTTTAGCCTTTACGATTTTACGTGATGCGCATAACTTGAGAATCTGAATAAAACAGCAAATAAAACAAGTCACTTTTGTGGCACTAAGTTGCTCGCTTTTTGAGATGTCCGGACATTTTATTATCTTATTATAAAAAGTTAAAGAGCCAAATTTCTTGTCTATTTTGTAGAACTGTTGTGAGTCTGGTATGAAGAATATGTAAATGAGTCGCAGGTTCAATGATATTTATTTAAGCAATATTAATAAACTTATACAAATTTAGACGAAATTGTGATTATAAAGTTTTTCACTATGTAATATGATTGCATATTGTATTTCTATTCAATTTAAAATTAAGCTAATATTTTAATTTTTACTTTTACTTCAAAAAACGATATAAAACTCATCCACTATCTAAACACATTACCTCTCTTTATTGAACGTAAAGTACATAACAAAACAAAGTAAAATTTGTTTAGTTTCTTACTCTCCAACCCCTAATAAGGCAATAGCAAAATAATTACAACGAAAATTATCTTCAATCTGTAATAGAACTGGTAACAAGCCAGCATCTCGACTATCGAGATAAGATAGGATGCTGGTGACAGAGCTAATTTGCAATTATAAAGAGAAATACAGCCAATAATGTGTTGGTCCGCAGTAAAACGGTGGTTGTGAACGCCAGGTTATCGATTACGCGTCGAATTAAATAGATCACGCGAATGAAGTCGTTTAAATGTCTTTTTGCTTTTTGCAAATGAGAATGACAGGTAATAGCACCGGGTATGTGCAGGGTGGTGGAGTCGGGCAGGTTAATGTGGAGTGTAATTTAAATAAGCTGTGTTATTGGAATAAATGGTGGCTGTTTAGTAATAATATACATTTTAAAATGGTTGTTTTTTTTTGGGGGGGGAATGGCTTGATAAATATGTATGTAAAAATTGTAAGTTGTTAACTTTATTAAAGTGATTAATGCTACGTTCGAAACTAGTATTTAGTTACAATAATGCTAGAGACTCGAAGGCAGCTTTGCTCAGGTAAACTTATTTTTGTATTATTACAGCACAATAATAAATATTATTAATACAGTGTTTGAAACGAAGCTTGTGTTATCATTGTATATTAGACATTATAATTTAATAAAGTATATAGTACATTATAATATAGTATAAAATGTAGGCTTAGCTGAAGGACCCCTCAAAGGGCATGTATGAAGAGGTTGATGACAGTGGACGAGGCGAAAGAGGTATGTAGAGACCGTAGCGTTTGGCGCTCCGCTCGGCGCTGACTACCCCGCTAAAGCGTGAAGTTAGTTTAATTTTTATAACATATAGTAATAACCGCACAGATTTGGCGTATTCCTGCCAAACTATTTTATTAGATTTTTTAATTTTCATATCAATTGAAGTATAAGTAAATATTCTATCTCAACGGCGTTGAATGTTGCCCACAGATGTAAAAACTATGGGGAGTGCAATTAAAAAAAAAATGTTTCAATCGTTACCTCTTCACTTCCTAAATTAATTATAAAAATAATCATGTAAAATTGTTGAATTTTAAATATAAACATTTTTTTTTTGTTTTAAATATAAACATTTTTTTACATGTGAGATTAGAACACACGACCATAGCATCCAATAATATGAAACAGCCATTTTAGTGTCAACAAACATTTCGCTTATTCAAATACAAATTCTAATGTTAGATCTTTAAATGCCCTGAGTTATAAAATTTTACGGCCCCGAACGATCTAGGTCTTAGAAACCTAAACAGTTATCGTTAAAAAGCTACCGTTTGATGACAAACATACATACATACACCTGTATATTTGCAGCATGTAAAAGGAGGTTATGTTCCTTTATACGATAATAAGTATATTAAAACAAAATTATTCTCTATTAATTATTACATATATACCATAACTAGAGGGCGTCGTGGCGCTGTGGCATAGTGTGTAACCGCGAAGGCTATGGGTTCGGTTCCCGATCGGCTGAAATAATTATTTTCATTCTCTCGCTCATGTAAGAAACAAAGCAAGATGTTTTAGTTTCGTCTCTCAACACGTAATGTCCCAAAAATTAGTTGTGTGGAGAATGGAATGTTTTAACACTAGGTTCTGGTCACTCATTAAAAATTAAGCTGGTTTTATAATCAAAGATAGCATGGTAGGCAGAGACGTAGTGTTAAGACACTATTTTCCGATTAAAGCACTTCTTTTCCCCACTTTCTGCGTAATTCTGGAGCCATTATGAGCTAAGCGGCAGAAGTCTCGGCAGTACTGTGTGTACTGAGTACTGTTCTCTCAAGCAGGGATGATGACATCGGCAGCAAGGGCGCCCAAGCGTTGAATTATTTTAATTTTGCATTTTCTCGAAAATTATACGTCCAAATTACATGACATAAATGCCGAACGAACTTTTTTTTAAAACAAATAAAATAGAATATTTCTGCCATACAATGTACATACAATGTTTTGCAGCGCACGCGCTTAAAGCAATTCGATGGTGTTCATTATTATTGTTATTTCGTCATTCGTCATTCACTAACTAAGATTTACATCCTAATAATGGTTTATAAATCGGACCAATAAATCCAGACATCTTCGCGTTCAAACAAACAAACTCTCCCGCTTTATTATATTAGTACAGATTACTATATACTATTGACTTATTATACATGTAATATTCAATCTAACATAATGTATAATTAAATATAACTTTAAAATATTTAGTACATGTATAAAATAGTATGTTAGAAGAAGATTTATCGCAAACACCTTTGCCAACCAGGCAGCGTCCCAAGAAAATAGCTTATATTTTACTATGACATTCGCTGGCATAGAATGGTAGAACTAATGAAATAATATATGAAAATATATTAAAACTGAGTTACTGAGAGACCACTTTGACAAAGATAATAAATATTGTGATATAGACGAGCAAATAGATAGATATTATTATAGGCTTGATATTTAATCTTTGTTAAAATAAAGTTTAAATAACTGATTTTAATATCACTTTTAGTAATAGACAAACTTATTCACTAAAAAAATCTATAGATCTATAAAACATATAATTATATACAGCCCAAACGCACGGAGCCGCAAGCGGGACACTAGTATTACATAAACTACAGTTACTCCAAATGTCAATCCCTACGAAGTGCGTCTGTTCGTTTACAACTAAAACAGTTTTTAACATGAGGCCGTGACCGCTATCCGATTCGTGCTCGGCGATGTCACGAACCAAGATTTATTTACATTTTAATTAAAAATACGCTGGAATATCACAACAATTACTAAATTACTGTTTGTGAGACTCTATTTCTTTAATTATTTGTACAAACCACCATTGCGTTGATTTTCATTTGTAATTTTAGACATCGTTTAATTCTTTTTCAATGAATGTATCTTAAATACAACCACTATATGCAAATTTGAAAAATAAGGACGTTTTAGCAGTTTCTGCTAATAATAGACGACCGATATGTTTTTGCAAAACAAAAGGAAACAACCAATCACATACCTATAATTTAACAGTACTCACAATTATAGCCGAAGCACCTGTACCTACCACCTTTCCACAATAACTGATAACTCATCCACCACACCACGTTATACCATCTCGGCCGCGATACAACGTAAAATCTTGGAAATAAATCGTAAGGAAAGTGAACGTGCCGCACCTGTAGCTGTGACCGGTCGGCCACACTTTTCGTTGGGTCACTGTGGCGATAGAACCGTTACAATTTTTTGATATGGCATTCTAACTTAGAAATTTATAAATATTAATGTTAAAATTGATATTTTAATATTTTTTTTAATAAATATATATCTTTATACGTTGTACTGACCTAATGACCTCTTGGCATAGTATACGTAACTGATATTGCTTTTTTGTTAACTTCATAGGGTTACTTAATGTTGGTAGGTTTGTTACTTAATTAAAGTTCCTCTAAAATCATTAAGTAGTTTTAACGTGAAAATGGAACAAACATTCATACTTGCAAACTTTCACGTTTATAATATTAGTAGGGTTCATCAGAATCTATAGCATAGTTATATCTTAGACGAAAATAGCACATTATTTTTGAAAATAAAAAAAAATAGTACATTACAGAATTTTTGTTTATGATTGAATTTCGTATTCCATTTTTAAACTACATACGTATTTCTTTCTCGAAATGTCAAAACGACAGCCATTTTTTCCAGCACCCATTTAACATTTTGGAGGGACAGAACAATGCTGTATGAAGAGCGCGTTGACCAAAGTAGAGTTTGTATGAAAAAAAAATAAAAGATTTTTTTATAAACTACACAGTTGTACCGACATGATTGAGTAATACATATGAATTATTTACAGTGTGATAATTTCCCGGTCGGCCTTTTTAGGCGTTTCGCGGCGGGTCCGCGTACTGTTGAAACATACGACGTTTACGAAATTTATTTCAAGTTGTGGTGGCGTAGTTTTTTCTTGTTTGTTGAACGATGCTTGTAGATTCAAATTCCAAAAGTTTGTATATTTTTGTTCAGCTTTTTCCTAATGTGGTTAATCGAAACGCGAGCATTGGTTAAGTAACGCCACCCAGTAGGTGCACATGTTGTTTTTTGAAAAGGGTACGCTAGCAGCAGAGCCAGTTTCTGAATAGTAGAACTCTTCAGAAGTTACAGAGGAGTTTAGGCTCATATAATTTATAGCACATTCTACCACATTCTATACCACTGGGGCACAGGGTGCTTTTAGTTTTTTAGGGTTCCGTACCCTAAAGCGTAAAACTAAAGGGGCCTACTAAGACGATGTACATCTGTTGTCGCTATAATAACAAATACTAAAATACAGAATAAAATAAACATTTAGGGGGGCACTCATATAAAAAACATAATATTTTTTCCGTTTTTATAAACAATGGTAGGAAACTCTCCGAATGCGTGTCCGTCTTGTACTTTTTTAACTATAATATATAAACTCGACTCGGCATAAAATTGCAAAGTAAATAATAAGTTGATGGAATCTGTCCTTACTCTAAAAATTCGAGAAATGCGTCGAGATAAAAAATATGAATTATTTAAAGTGTGGTAATTTCCCGGTTAGCCATTTTAGGCGTTACGCGACGGGACTACGTTCCGTTTAAGACGTACGACGCTTTACGAAATAAATATACGAGTGCGAGTTAACAAAATTACTTATTACCAATTCTATGTACTTTTAATGTATTATTATTTAGTACAAAAAAATATTTTAGGTGTACCGGTACTAGAAAATATGTTTCGCGGAGTGGCAGTCGAACCCTAAGCCAGTGCGTTTACAGTCAAAAGCAGTGCCGCTGCACCACCGTGGCTTTAAATATATTTAGCGGCATACCTTTAAGTATCTCAGCTTAGGTGGTATGAACAGGAGTTGTATATGTGCACAAAAGTAAAAAAACAATGTCCCATAATATAAACCTATAAATATTTTGTTTTTAACGTCACTGTTAAGGCAAGCTCTATAAGTCCTAAAATATTTAAACTTAAAGAACCTATTCTTTTAAGAGCGTTTATCTCTTAAGAATCGTCTATACCTGACCAATCACAACAGTGCCTTCCATCACTCGACATGACATTGGCAAAGTAAATCTGTTGTACACTGGCACGTCTAAAACCCATTAAATAAATTACACAACATAACAAATACTGTTGTTTCTTTTCACATAAAACATTTTTTATATATAAATGGATTTACATTGTATTCATCAAACACCAACGAATTTTGTAGAAAATTTGGATTAATAAAAGGTTGAATTGATGTTAACTGAATCCATAAATACTATAACAGTTATAAAGCAAATGCGAAACTTTCAAATCAATTATTATGTACTTATCCAAGAAAACAATTCACCATAACCGTTGTAGCGTTGTCAATATCAATATTTAATAGTTATTAGAAAATCGTGTACGTTTAATAGTAAACATAATAGAGATACCTACTTGTATGGCGGGAATGTCATTTACCACATTCCAAATTCCATAAATTTTAAATCTACCTATTTAAAAGTATCTTAAGCTGAATAAAATAGTAAAAATTAAATTTCATTTTTCGACGGTTACAGATTCGATCTCCACGCGAGGAAATGAATTATTTTCTTTTCTTGGCTCCGGTACGCATATACGCAATATCTCGAAAATTGTCTTTAAACACTAATTTCCTTTTCCCTATCCCGCATAAAGCGGGACAGCGTGAAGCGACATAAATAATTATAAAAATAATTTTAAAAAAATCATAAATACATATATCTGCTATTCTACAAAATGAAGTATTACACAACGTTCAAGACAACATATTGACCTACTCTACCGTTTAATGACATTTTATATTAGGCAATAAATTAAACGCGTCCACGTTATTCTGACATTAAATGATAAATAAAAAGCAATATATATGTATAAGAAGTAATATAGAGTTATACGTTATATTGGTTTCCATGTTATGCTGTTTATCATTATTTAGTTATGTAGAGAAAGCAGCCCTGATAGTAAATGCGAGCATTAGGGGCATCTAAGACCTAGACTTGGCAAGTCCCAGGGACTGCTCCGACCTCCTCATCCTGTAACTTAATGGACGTGTCAGTTCCATGGAATGTTAAAAAGTTTTTTCTCATCTTTACATTTTTACACACTTTTGATTGTAATTATAAAAGTTTTTCTGCCTTTTCTTTCGTTATATATTTCAGCAAGAATATACCTAATACCTAAGCCTAAAACTAAATCACGTCGATGAAATATAATACTATTTATAGATAGATATACCTATCATAGAATAATTTATATTTTTTTTACCTTTTTTACCAAGAACATACACAATATTGGCTGTTTACGGCTAACGCGATAACGATCGACTTTACACAACACTATGACTGAATGCGTAATGAATTTGCACAATTCAATTTACGTGAGCCAGTTAGCGGACGGAAGGCAGTCGTCGGAGATATACTTATTATTAATCTTTACGTAACCATATTATTAAATCAGCTTCACGCTGTATCCCGCACACAGCAGGATAGGTAAAGGGAACCTAGTGTAGTGATCATTTTAGTTTAGTGGAAGATATCTGAGCGGACAAAAATATAAATTGTGCATAGCAAAAATTTATTTTTTTGTTTAATTTAAATATGGTAAGTATATAATCTTGGTGCCGTCCGTAATTTCGTTTACGTGGAGTTTATAACTGAAAACGTTAAACTCTGTTTTTCCCATTCCCGCTAAAATCTAGGGTAACTAAACACTAAGCAGTAATTTACGAAAAATCAAAAACGAAAAAATAAATCCTATAGGAAAAGGATGACACATACATACATACAAATACGTACACCAGTACTCCGTATATAATTGCATCTAAATAACTAAATGTTTTAATACATTTTTTATTAATTACTCAGGAACTCCATATTTAGAACTGTTCCGCACTTAGTATAGATATGGCAAATGAGATGGTACCGGACTACCGCAATGCTTTGAACACATCTAATTACGGAAGAATACAATTATAAAAATATTTAGCTAAAGTAATGCACTTTTATGTATGTATTTATATTTAAATGCATTTTTGTAATTTTCGTTTGATTAGGTTACCCAAATAAATACATATATTGGTAATAACGATCTTAATATACTTGTAGCAATATAATATTAACAAAATTAATTTAAATATATAATTTAAGAAATATTAGCTTTTTTTTCAATCTTAGGAAATTTATTAGGTGACATATTTTCAGTATCAAAACCATTAAAAATATGCTCTTGAAACTGTCGAAACTGCTTGAAAAGGTTGCTCGTGAAATGGACAATTCTGCTGTAGTATACATATTGATATAGAGCCTTTTTACGCATTTTGTTTGCTAAATCTAAAAATAAAACTCAACCAAACTATGTGGCTTGGAACACTAAAACTATATACGGTCAGTAAGGAACTAGGAAGTATTTCCTGAATTAGCTCCAGGAAAGGAAAGAAGAATGCTATTTCACCTTCTGTAATTTTCCAAACGGAGATGCTGCCAATAACTACTGTCGTACATCTCTTCGACACTCTGTTAATTATAGTGAATTTGTAAGTGAAATTTTCCGTAAATACCAACTATGTATAACAAGTTAGTAAGTTCTCAGAAATACAAGTAAAAGATAATTGGTATCAAACCATTATATTTCCCCGTTTATTTAATGGACGATAAAACCCGTTTAAATATAATAATTCATTATAATAAAACAAAATTGACTACTGACGCCCTCGTGACACATTTGAAGAGACTTATATTAAGACTTGTATACATTTCTGTATTCACTACTGTAGAATGGAATCCTTTTATTTTTTCTTTACTTTTTACCATCATAAAAAGTGGGATATTCTTGGAAATCATTTTAAATAATCGCGGTCGTCTTGGCGCTGTGACACTGCGTCTTACTGCAATCGTCGGTTATGGGGTCGGTTACCACGCGGAGAAATTAAAAAAATATATAGGTATATATCGTTCATATAACTTTAACATTATCCAGGTTCCCTCTGCCTACCCTGCTGTCTCTGGGATACAGCGTGAAGCTAAATTAAACAAAATAATAATTTATGCCCTGCCTTAATCAGATAACTCAGAAATTACTATTCATTGATAGTAACTGATAAAAGGATATGATAAACATAATCGAATATACAACAACCGCAAATAGAGTCATTTAGCACACAAAAGGTGATTTAGTTTCTTAACGATCGTATCGCCGAAAACGTCTTTCTATTCTGTCATTATGTTTATGCAAATATCGGTGACTCACTCTTAGTTAAAACTTTCTAGAACATTTGAGTTCGAGTTGAAGTCCTCTTGAAGTGAATTACAGATAAAAAAATAATTTGGCAGCTTTGCTTTGAAACAATTGATTACTTTTATTTATTTCATTTAAAAATATATATTATTGATTTATTTTAATTGTAGTATAATAACAAATACAATAAACGTATATATATATATATATATATATATATATATATATATATATTTGTTTATTATTATTATTATTTTAGTATTAGTTTTATATTAATGGGCATTTGTTCATTTTTTATCTGTTCCGTTAAGTGACGTTGACATAGAAACATTTGTTAAATAATATATTATTGCCGCCGCATTAAAGATAAGAATATAAACGAAAGGAAAAGTGTTCTTGAAAACAAAATAAGAATTCCACTAAGGATAATGTTTTTTTGTTGTAAATGTAAATCATAATTATTTTTTATTATTTGAAGTTAAATTATTGAAAAAATTAAAAAGTTATAAATTAAAAAAGGTATTGAGGCCAGTCGTGGCGCAGTGGTACAAAATGTGACTGTAAAACCGACTGGTTGTGGGTTCGATCCCCACTCGAGGAGATGAAATATTTACTTCAATTTATATTTCCATTTCTTCGCTCTGGTGTCGAGGCTATGCGCGGCGTTGAGTTCTGCCACTCAACACGCAATGCCTCCAAAAAATCGGCAGAAAGTGGAGAACGGAGTGTCTTAACATTAGGTTCCCTCTACCTACCCTGCTGTGTGATACAGCGTGAAGCTAATAAAAAATAATAAAAATAAAAAAAAGTTAGTAGGATATTAACTTTTTAAATATTGGTATGTTTTATTGTTAAATGGTCTTCTCTTTCATAAGATTATATAAAAACATAATTATATATAGTTAATTACGTATATGTAAAATAACCTCAAAATGACGCAATAAGTATAGAAATGTAATATTGAAAATGTTCAATAATTATTAAGTTTAAATATTTTTTTCCCAATAAAAAAATTATCCTTATCACTAATATAGTAGCTTTGCGACTGAATAGAAATTCTGATGTAGTTTTATTCGAGTAAACAATAAAAATAACATTAAAAAAACAATAAACAATATACTTACAGCACAATCCGCAAAAGAAACCTAATTGCGTAGAGTAATTGCAAATCCATTTACTTTTTACTTTTACGTTGATCACCACTCACGGACTATAATGAACTTTTTAAGCGCGACTCGCAACAAGCGCCAGATAACTTAAACTTACCTGAAAAAGATGAAAAAAAAGACATTAATTAAAACGAAATGAGTTTCGTTCAATTTATTAAATCGATTTTATTGGACGCGATAAAAGACTTTAACATTGCCAATTTATTTGACGTTTGCGGCTATTTAGTGGGGTCGTCTCATTTTAAGCCTTTAATGAAAATACATCCTGTGAAATTTCAATTAATTAACTTTGTAGATAACTTTACTTTTATATATATTTTTTTTAATATACGCAATATTAGAAATGAAATATAATATTAATTAAACAATATTTTTAGTCTTTTACAATGAAATACTAATTCTTTTTTTAAATACTTGTCATGTATATATTTTTTTATATTACGCCAAGGAGATCTACACGTCCATATATTTTTTAAATATCGTTTTATTAATTAGAAGAAAATTTATAACTACGTTAGTTACTTAGTTAGCTACTGTGGCGTCTTTGAGACTTTGTGATGATAAAGACGTGAACGTGTGTTTATCCAGAAAAAGCGCGGAAATATATATATAAAAAAATAATAATTTCTCTAGTTTACTTTACCCATCCAAATATGATTCTACACATACATGTACCTGTAATTTTGAACAATTAAATCGTCCAAAGATTACAACACAGCATCAAAAGCAGATTGCCCAAGCCGTTATTAGTACAGATGCCTTTAAACGCATAGATTGGGTGTGGGCGTCAGGGTCACGCGTATTACAATTCTAAGCAAACAATCAATGAATGACAAATTAATAAAGGTGTACCAGTTCAGAGCGAGCCACAATTAGCCTACGTTTACTTTGTGGAATGAATCACATGTTGTCGTTCAAGTACTTAGGTATATAATAGAGACGCTCGCGCATGTATTTCAAATTGTTTTTAGTTAAATGAAAAGTGATACTCGCCTGGTTTGAAGTTGTAACATTAGATGTGTATAAATATGAACATGACACTAGAGACAGGCAAATCGATATTATAATCTTATTTTTGCTTAATTTTCTTCATCATTCGCAGATATACATATATCATTTTAATTGATTGGAAGAATGAAAGTTTTAAGTATAATCGATATTGAAAATCGATTCCGCAGCTTCATATGTATGCAATTGTTTTTCAGCTTTACCGTTTATCCTGCACACAATCGAGTAGGCAAAAAGGACCTAGTGATAAGACAGTGAATTTATTACTTTCCACCCGAATTCGAGACCATGTCTATTAAGTGCCATAACTCAACACCGCTTCGTGTTATCGCAGAGTGAGAGAATAAAAATAAATAATTTTACCGGCTGGGAATCGAATCCATAACCACCGCCTTTAAAATCAAATGCTTCCTCACTGCGCCACGCTGATCTTTATTCTATTTATTTAGGAAAAGTAAACACGTTTTAATTTAAGATATAATGTTATTCGCAATAAGTCAAGTGAAAATATTAAAATATTGCAATTTATTACCAATTTGTAACACTAAGTAATCTATCAGTTTTACGTTTATCTAATCAAAGGTGTAATTAAATACGAATCGTATCAGAAGGAATTTTCCATTAATAATATTTTTTTGCAAAAACATTCTAATCTCGAGGTGACTGTTAACATCACCTTGTATCGTTTTAAAATTTCTTTTTTATTTCATAACCTTTCAGCTCCAATGCCCTTTTATCATCTAAAATTTGGTTCAAAGCTGTGCTGTGTTGTTCCTATATTGATTAAATATGGCAAGACATTGGATCACCTCACCCAGTGATGGGAAAGAGCACCGTGAGGTTTTAGTGAGAATTTTGAACGGCCTATATCATGTCAGAAAAAGATATCGCCACCTAACAAGCAACTCACCTAAAAAGATAGTAAAAATAAGGCCTTAGCTACACATCACTTACACAATTCCCTGTCTTTCTCTTTAGCCAAACAGAACATGTAAAAATGCAAAATCCTGTACAGTATGCGCGTAGAAGTGTGAATTTATGAACGTGGTTAGCATAATAGGAGTTTACGCACACACGTAGATTATGATGGATTCGCTGCTGCGTGGGCCAGGCGTCTGTCGGGTATGCTAATTCCGCAGTTCCAGGGAGGTTACATTATTACAAGCTCTTGTAACATTAGTTTGTACGTAATCGAGATGTGGGAACTTAGTCAAATGTCAATATGTGGTGAATGGTGGTGCTTGGTTGGGATTGTGTTATATTTATTACTCAATTTCCTGTCGTCATCAAGGGAGAATGTATCACAGGTAATATGGTTTTCTGGAGCTGAAGCCATATTAAGATATTTCATCTATCTCAATGTATCATATTCCGAGTAAGAAACAACTTGGCACTCATATATATCTCGTTTTTTTATCAATAAAATAGAGAACAACGCAATATTTAAAATTTGTGTTTTTATGAGTACATAAAGTCCGTCAACTTGTCTAAATGAAGGACAATTATGTATTTGATGAATTTGATAAATCATTCTATTCCGCATATCAGAGGTAGGGATGATGAACCCAGTGTTAAAACATTCCACTCCCCGCTTTCCGCTCAATTTTCGAGTGAACATCGAATCCAGCGTTTACAATCAAACATTGTGCCATAACAGCCACAACATTTTAAACTACAACAACAACACAATAAAAAAAATATGAGAGCTCTTTTATTTTGCAAACACCACTTGTTAATCACATCAACATCCTATCATTCCAAGTAAACGTTTTGTATACACACTCAACAGTCAACAGAGTCGTTCGAACAATCGACAGACAGATCGGGTACCTTAGTTTATTGACATCCAGTACTTTGTAAAGGAGATGTTATTAGTAAACAACCACAAGCAATAGAGAAGAACAATGAAAGAAACGTGTTGATTTGCATTTCGAAATGCGACGCGATGTTCCCAAGCGCAGACCATCCAGTTGGCATTTCTCAATAAGGAGATACTTGAGAATGAGATTACAACACTGAAAAATGATGTACTATTCGTCTAGAAGCAAATTAGTACTTGCTCTTATCTATTCAATATTTTTTTATTGTTCTTTTGTTGAAAAAAAGTTTGCGTGTAATATAGACTTGAGCCTACACTTGGATTGCAGGTCCCAGGTACTATTTTGTAGGTCCCAGGAGAGGCCTGGGGCAGGAACTCATAAATTGCTATAAAAAGTTGTTCATTCTTTATTTTCTGTGCTTTTAGTTGATATAGGCAGAAATATTGCATGCAACCAGATCAAGGAAATACATTCCATTGAGTGATGTGAATTCGAAATTATAGCGTGCGCGTCAAACATATTCCAACGTCATTAGCGACTATTCAATATAAATTAGTTATAATTTATTTAGTTTCGCCCTATACTCCGCACACAGCCGATTAGGCAGAGCGAATCTGGGACCCTAGTATTAAGACACCGTTACCATTAAGACACTCCCGTTCCCCATTTTCCGATAAATTTTGAAGTCATTGCTTATTCAAGAGCGGAATTTAGGAATCGTGAATATAAATTTCATTTCCTCGAATGGGAATCTAAACCACAACCGTCACGTTTACATAAAAAAATATAAATATTTTCCTCTACATATTTATAATTTTTTTACTGTAATTATTGTAAATAGTTAAACTTTTCTCGAAATATTTGCTCCAGTAATTTTATTATTTATTTAGTTAGACTTAGTTCAAGTTCTTAGTTTAGGTGACTTTCAAAACTGATAGCTACCTGTATGCAAATCAAAATGTAGGTAGAGATTATCTTATTGAATATTCCAAACAGTAAAAGCTTAGTCATATTATGTTGACAACTCAAAATGGACTCATTTATTTTGTTGTGGGACTTGTCATGGCCACGAATATTTTATACGAAGTAGAAAAAAATATTAATTATCCTAATAATAATATAGAGGGTGGCACATTTTGTTACCAAATGTGACTGAAATTGTGATAATAGATTCGACTCCCACTCGGGGATTTTTATATATATGAATTTCATTACTATTACAGGGGAATTATTATATTTAAATATATTTCATGTTCAAGCAAACTCTTCATAATTCAGCAAAAAGCAATGAATTAAGTGTTAACTCTAGGTTTTCGCTAACTGTTAGCAAGTATTACCAATTAATATGTTTATATGTGATATTTGGTATACCTTACTAAACATAAAACAAGCTCACAGTCCATCAATACCTTTTACTTTGTAAGAAATTCACTTCAAACATTGTTAGCTTAACCTCAGCTATAACAAAATAGCACTCATTGGACGCCACTGGCACAATCTCAATTGCCATACGATAAACAACTAGCAATTTTATACCAGCTTTGGTACAAAATACAACTGAAATTCTAATTTTCCGATACCCTTCCATAAATGCCCATCACGGGGTGGGCTACGTTCCATCACGGTGAAGCCTAGGATTACCTATCTCAAGCCCCAGGCATTCTGAATCTACTCCAACAAATTAAACTTAATTAAACATTCTGATGACTTTGAAGAAGCGAGCGGCGCCCAGTAGACGCGTTCGCAACATTAATTATATGTAATTTGCTGTGTTATTGCGTAAGTAGCGGCTAAACGCATTTGTAGGTATTAGAAAATGTTTGGATTCATTCCATCTAATTTTAAAGCGACTTGAGTTATTTAATTATTTTGCTTTAAGAAATGATATCTAACTATAATATTAAATGGAGAACGGAGTGCCTTAATGCTTAGGTTCTCTCTGTCTATCTTACTATATGTGGGAGGGAAAAAAATACGTTTTACAAATACTCATAATTTTTTTAATGAATAAAGGATGAAAATAACGCCTTAAAGGCTTTAAAGGATAATATCAATGTATCTAGAATAAAAAACACTACGCTTTTTTCTTTCAATTGTCAGCACTACACAAAAATATTTTGTTAACGGCCTAATAATGTAAATTAAATAAACACATCATACAACGAACTCACATTAGCTAAGTTTCTCAAATTGTTAGCATTTAACAAAATCGAATTGGCAACAATGTAGTTTTACTTACAATGTATTTATTAAAAACAAAAGACAGAAGTTTATTTCGCTATTCTGTTTTAAATAGTTATGGTTTCGATAAGTTGCAATTACAAAATTACCATTTACGATCAACTTTTATATCTCTTCTATATTTAAAGAGCCCTTTCAGTGACTACCGACACTGGTCTATGTAGTTTAAGATAGCATAAGTAAAGTAACATAATGAATAACATGTTCTCTCTCTTAGGTTGCGGTGCAGGTGGGGTGGAGCTGCGATAAGAGAAGTACCATGGTGTTGTTTTGCCATCTTATTCTTAGATCGTCAACAGCTATTGTGAACTATATATTCGAAGTTTTCATTTTCTTTTTCAATAAAATTAAATTAAATTAAATTAGCTTCACGCTATATCCCGCACACAGCAGGGTAGGCAGAGGGAACCTAGTGTTAAGACACTCCGTTCCCCACTTTCTGCCGAATTTTGGAGGCATTGCGTGTTGAGTGGCAGAACTCAACGCCGCACTTTTGCCTCGACACCAGAGCGAAGAAATGAAAATATAAATTTAAGTAAATATTTTATCTCCTCGAGTGGGGATCGAACCCACAACCAGTCGATTTTACAGTCACACTTCGTGCCACTGCGCCACGACTGGCCTCGATACTATTTACATATTTTTTCCAATAAATATGTAAATAGTAATTCTTATCGTGATATAATTTTTATAGTATAGACTGTTAATCGCCAACAACTTTATATATGTTGGGCGTAAAATAAAAATGGGATTCCCACTCGAGGTAGTGAATTTTTTAATACACAATGCCGCAGAATCCGGCGGAAAGTGGGGATCGGAAATGTCGGAATGGGATCGGAGTAGTTTTAACACTAGGTCCCCAGGTGCCTTTAACTAACCCTGCTATGTGTGGGATATAGTTTACTACAATATAATAATATAATAGCACATTAGCAAACCTACTACGTCAAGCAGAGAAAACGAGTTTTAAACAAAATAGAAAAGCGATATTTTCGTTACATTATAATTAGAAACGCGTTATCTCCCATCACAGATCTGGAGATCATGAATATGCAAGCGTATAAACGCATCGTGACTCATAAAACATGTGGCTGATAACGATAGTAAATAATACTTGTTAACGACTGGGGCCCATAGAGCTGATAACTCTGTTTACACTGCTTCAACTGGGGTGGATTTAAAAATAGAATACTGCAGTGTTCAATTTACCGTAATCGATTTTAGTACGGGTTACTTAGAAAAAATATTGGGTATCTAAAAGCATGCGGGATAGCAGGACATCTCTGCCATGTTGCAGGGTAGGCAGAGGGATTATAGTGTTAAGAAATTGCCAGTTTGGTGGCGGAACTCAACGTCGTCTTAACATCTTTGTATTGTTACCAAAATGTTCCCTAATTGGGAATCAACAGTTAAATGCTGTGCAGTTGTGCTACTATTACCTCACCAGGATTCTTTCTTCCTACCAGGATTCCTTTTTTTCAATAATTTAATTGTGACTATATAAAAAAAACGTATTCTCACTTATATTGCTCAAATCACTTAATTTATTTTCTTTTATTGAAAAACAAAACTTTGTTATAAGAAATGGCCCCTCACTTATCTAAAACACCATACAGCTTCCCAGAATTGGGCCATTAAAAAAAATTTTGGGAGCATTTCTTTGGAGCAACAAACACCAAAGAGTATTGGTCCGTTCGAATGTAACACCGAAACTAATCTGACAGGTGCACTCATGGGAACGGGCCCCGTGCTCTCACGTGACATCGCAGACGTAGCGGCTCGTATCGTTTATTACGCATATATTGACTATTAAACAGTTGATGGCTGACGTGAAGCAGTAGCGAAGCGACGCGATGGTTGTGAGTTCGATTTGTACTAGGGGTATGAATTATTGTCAATTCCTCGCTCTAGCAAGTAGATAAAGCATTGCGTTGAGTTCCGCCGCTCTATATTCAATGTCTACAAAGTTAGGCGGGAGATGGGGAACGGGTCCATAGGTATAGATTTAAACACTAGAACACAACGTATGGCTGGAACTAGCATAAAACAGTTCATACGATTATTTTCTAACTAAAATGTTAAGAATACAAATTTGATATCATTTTAATTTAAAAATATAATTTCACTTGGAAAATGTTTCATTTCGAGTGATGATTTCATGAGTTTGTACGGAAACGAAACCTAATGACAAGCAAGTTAAGCGACTGCATTTTATCGAATCAAGTGGAACGTAAGACGAAAGAAAATATTAATAAAAAAAAATCAATCTTTCCATAATTTCTATATATTTTAGTTCCTGGTACCGTAGTAGTGATTTGGTAGAGTAACAATAAAATAGAGTAGACCACGCGAGTGAAGGCGGAAGCGAAACATTACATATGTGCCACCATTTTACCATAAGATTTAATTTATATTCATAACCTACTTATTAAAAAAAGAGTATATTTGTCCGTGCTCTAATAAATTATTTCCACTTCTACTATCTATAAACGAAGTACGAGATGATAAACAAAATCAGCGTCACGCTGTATCGCGCACACAGCAAGGTAGGCAGAGGGAACCTGTTGTTAAGACACTCCGTCCCCCACTTTCTGCCGAAATCTGGAGGCATTGCATGTTGAGTGACAGAACTCAACACCGCGCTTTTGCTTCGACACCAGAGCGAAGAAATGAAAATATAAATTTAAGTAAATATTTCATCTACTCGAGTGGAGATCGAACCAACAACCAGTCACACTTTGTGCTACTGCGCCACAACCGGCCTCAGATCTCTCTGGGAGATGATAAACATTGGTTCAAATTCACCGACGCTATTACGTCATCGCGATGCTGTTAGCATATCAACTTATCTTAAGGACATCAAAAGGTTAAATACTTTAGAGCTACGTACAAAGGGCGAAACAGGTGCCCATAATATTATATATAAGTTTCTAAGCTGAAACAATAACTAAACTAAAATCTATATGATTACAATAACCAAATGTAAATTTAGTGTCATGTCATATATTTTAAAGAAAGAGAAATGTTTAAGGAACCTGGAATCCTAGTGTTAAGACATTTCCGTTCTTCTCTTTCCGGTGAATTATAGACGTATTGCGTGTTGAGTGGCGAAAGACAACGTCGCGTTTTGGCTCGTTGCCAAAGCGAGGGAATCGAACCCACAACCGATTTGATTATAGTAACACGCTTGTGGCCCTACACTTGCAAAATTAGCAATTATGTAGTGATTCTAAATTCATTCATAATAACTAATAAGTAATGATTTCAAATATTATCTATTTTCTTGTATATAAATAAATAAAAATATATATATAATAATATTACTCGTAATTTAATTTTATTTTCACACATCATTTGCCCCATATAGAGTGTACATACATATAGGAACATTGTTCATTGAATACTTTTTGTCTATTCTTGGGATATTACATATTATGTGTCAAAATCTAATGACAAACTTAGCCTATACAAATCCTTGAAACAAAAATACGTATGCTTATTTTCAAAGAAGTTACATTATTTGGAGTCTCTTTGAAGCCTTGATGGACTGTAAGTTTTCAAGTCAAAATGGCGTGAACTCAACACATATTCAAAGAATTAATAGAAAACAAGTAAAAACGTGACGAGACGTCGATGCTACAACAAGTCGAACCATTTAACTAACTCAACCATTTTCAACCTTATCAAGAAAGGAAACTGAGGTTATCTTGTCAACACGAAATGAGAACTATTTATAATAATACGGAAACGTCACAACTCTAAATGGCGGTGTTCTGGCAATTATCTTGACAAATGTTGCGCTAACGAAGCCGGTCCGTGTACCCATATTTGATGCGAGGTGATGCCAATGGGTAACTAATGATGGGTACAATGGGGTATGATCAGTTCTAATACGTAAGTATATATTGTAGGTAATGTAGCGAAAAGTTGTTCAACGTTTTGTCGCGTATTTGTCAGAAAATATCGTATCACTTTATATGGGTAAGTACTTAATGTACACTATAGTATAATTAGCGTAGTGATTCAACACTTTTCTTCATATGCCTTGAAATTTTACAATAAGAACTCCTTTCTTATCTGTTAATTTAAAAATAAATAAAGATGTAAACTGCAATAGCTCACTTGAAATAAATATTATTAATATAATGTAGAGAAAATATATAATATACATACCATACAAGAGTTTGAGTCAGATTTGTATAGCTCGATATATGATATTTGTATAAAATATAATATCAATTTAAGACTTTTGAGAAAAAAAAAAAACATAATATTCCAATACACAAGAATTAAACAGCTCGCAACTCTGTGAGTTCGATCTTGAGAGCAATTATGAGATAACATTTTCCTACATAGATTATCAAAAGTGGCGGAACTTAAGGATATGCTTTATCTTCTTACGGTTTCGAACATACAAGAGTTTGAGTCAGACGCGTTGCGTTCATCTCGGGAACAAATACCTTAAATATAAATTATTCGATACGGAATTTTGATGCAAATTGTAAGAGCTGAGAGCGATTTATAAATACAGTTCCAAATCGGAATCGAACCAGCGACCACTAACCAATACGCCAATCAAATAGACTAATCATTACTCCCCGCTGGTGAAAGCTCATTTATTGAGTAAACCAAATTATCTATCGTCATTCACTGCGACACCTATTTACTTGTAATTTTGGTTATCGTACATTTTATTACATTCAAATTAATTTTCCAACACGAAACCGCGGTCGGACACGTTTATCACATTTTAATTGCCTTGTTTCGTGTGTATGTGTATGTATGTATATATGTATGTTTGATTTTGGGGCAGTTCGTCTAATAGTACAGGCTTTATAATTTTCCTACTTTCGCATAACACTTTGTGGGTCACTTGAGGCTTTGATATCATTATAATTTCATATTTTATTGCGTTCATTTAAATGCTAAGTAAATAGGACTATTGGTAAATTACCAAAAACTGGTTCCATTAAGTAAAACGTGGCCTTTAAGATTTGATATGCTGTATAAAACTCAAAAATTGAGAGCCAAGTATACACGGAGTGTTTTAGCACTACGTTTCTCTCACTTAATTACCTTATGGTATACACTACTTATATTATATATTATACCTACAGAGATAAATTACGAAAAAAAATGTACAAAATCCATCTATTCAGTAAAAAAATTGAGTTTAAACTTAAAAAATGTATAACACGCGTCGAAGCCTCCTTCATTTTCTACGTCACGTCTGTAAAAAGGTATATTTAAAATATTTTCGTTACTCTGTATTGTCAAGAACCATAGTTTAGCGGTTAACGCGAAAGCGTAGACATACATTCATTTACTATATTGACACACATTTCATCATGTACACACAAAACTGGTTATTATTGTTATTTATTATGCCTCTTTGACCCCAAGTTTGAGCACGATTATAATAGTAATAAATTGATTGCCTTATACATTTAATTTATCGGAATTTTAAATAATAGATTTAATTCATTATTAAATTTTAATTTATATTTTAATATAAGTGAGTACATGGCAAAATGGCGTTAAACAATAAATATTTATTAAATAGATGACGATTCTACTAATATCCGTTCATTTTCACTACTCGTATCTACTAAACGTGAGACATGCGTCACGACAAACAAACAGTAAAAAAAGCGTTTGAAATATAAATAAAAATATCGAGTAAGCAAAAAGGATTTATTCAAAGTAAATATTTAGAGTGCAACGAAAAATCCAGGTCAACTGAAAAAAACTCGAATACGTAACAGAAACGAGGTTATTTTTTATCTTTATGCATCTCCCACGTTTTGCCAAGTAAGCAAGGCAGTGGCGCAGTAAGTGGAGTTAAGACACTCTGTTCTACATAATAATGAAGACATGAAGAATAGAACCCACTACCATCGGGTTTATAGTTGAAGTTCCATTGCTCCTGGATGACTTTAAAAATAATAAATAAAGACACGGCTATACAGATTTGTGCAGTAGATGGCATAAGTCAATACTACTACCTACGTGTTGCCTAAAGTGGAAATGAAAATATGAACTTTCCCTGTGGGAATCGAACTCACAATAGGTACTTCGCCAGCTTGGAGCTAAGCTACAAGGAAATGATTAACTTTATATTTATAAACTATAGCCTATAATAATAGCATTTCTTGATAAATGGACAAACACAAAAATAATCAGTTTATTTCCAACCAGTTCCTTAGATTAGTGCGTTTAAACAAGCAAAACTCTTCATCCTTATATTGTTAGTACAGATAGAGACGTGGACAGACAAGCTACATTAGTGCCGTGGACGAGATGAGTTACGCTAGCAACTTTTTTAAATCCAGGGGTCACTAAGCCTGGTCTGGCCAGGTCGTATAAAAAGGAGTGCGTGAGGAATGCGTCGTCGAGGCCAGGTGCAACGCCCTCTGGTGTCCCCGCTAACATTTTTCCCTATTTTGTCCTCCTAATATTTTTGGTTTGATAATTAATGTGGTATTCATGATATAATACTTTTAGATAAGAAATGATAATATGAGATTAGAATAAATTTATGTGTTCTTATCAGACCGAAAAAATAAAATAACGTATTTCCCCGAACGGGAATCAAACCCACAAGAATCGCGCTTAGTCAGACGCTCCGTACCATGCAGCGCCACGCCACAATGTACGAATAAAAAAATAATTGATCTTCCTACTCATATATACTATAATTTATTATAGTCTACTAGTGATTCTCTTTAAAAAAATAAATATATATTTTATTATAATACAAACATATTGTTTTACAATAAGAAAAGACTACATTTTTTATTCTACTACAAAATTATATTAAATTAGCACAAATTACTCGCGAAGCGAGACTGTTCGTGCAATTATATAATACATACATACATACAAACATATTGTTTGACTTTGGTGGAAATAATAATAATAATAATAGTAGGTTTATGCTCACTGTGGTCACCTTGAAAATGTATGAGTCATACATACTCTGAAATAAAATCTTTCATTGAATTATTCACTGAATTGTAAAATGGTGGTCTTAATTATAATGTTGATTTTAAAATATTTGTTTATTGGTATTGACAAAATTTAAATAAAAAAAAACAAGTTTTGTTCATCTACGTAATTATTGTTACAAGGTTAATTAGCTTGTGCGCTCTATTCTATATACAGTGTGTTTTCACTCCACTCTGGTTAAAAAAAATGCGGCGTTGAGATGCGTAATTTGAGTGATATAAGAGGATAACGTAATATATTTTTCTCTATATCAGAAAATATCGGAATATTTCTAAAACGAAAAAAAAACTGCGGTTTCTCATACAATATAATATAGCGCTCAGTCGAGACTCGGCCTAAACGTAATGCCTAATGTGTAACCCGATAGTGTTGTGCGGTTTTCGGCGTTTATCTAAGTAGGTTGTTAAATAAACAGTTTAGTCACTTTAGGACTTTGTTTGAACAATGAAATGTAAATAAATATTATAATGTTGTTTGAAATTTACAATTGCTATTGTTAGAGAACCTTTTACTTTTAACCCTTTTTTATCTACATATTGTACAAGTACTTAGTATTAATGATGACTAAAATTATGTCATTAATACGTTTTTTTAGCGGGATGGGAGAGGGGAACCTGGGAACCTAGTGTTAAGACACTTCCGTTTCCCACCTTTCACCGATTTCTGGAGGTGTTGCGTGTTGAATAGCGGAACGGAACGGAACGGGAAATATAAAATTTTTAATTTCTTCGAGTGTGAATCGTACTGACTAACTGTGGTGTTTATAGTGGTACGCTTCTGCCGCTGCGCCACGACTGGCCTCAGACTTAATACGTCAACATAATTATGTAAAAACTAGATCAAATCAAATCAGTGAATAAGCAATTATTTACCTTTAAAACACAATAAAAGGTTCGTTGTTGGTGTCACGGCCATATTTACTTTTTTATATTGCCCCTGAATAGTTCAGGTGCTGAACGAGCTGGTGTAGAGCACGTAGAGTGATAGATCGCTGAAGTTGTATACATTTTACCTCATTTCTCATTTCGGGGTAAATTTGACGCTTTGAGAAAGGTGCGATTGCTCTTTTTCGTTTTTGTGCTCTAGTATTTATGTGGTTTGGAATAACACGCTGTATATAAACAACGAAAGGCAATAACATTTTTTTTTTAAATTCATAATTTTAAATTTTCATAATTTTAAAGTTTTGTAAATGAAAACAGTCATAAGTATGTATTTTTATGAAAATTAGGATAATGTGGAATATTTTCAGTCAAAATTTCTAAAATATACTAAATTAAAATCAAATCAGTTTCGCACTGTATACCGCAAACATCAGGGTAGGCAAAGGGAACCTAGGGAAATTTGGAGGCATTGCTTATTGAGTGGCGGAAATCAACGCCGCGGTTTGCCTCGACACGCGAAGAAATGAAAATATAAATTTAAATGAATGTTTTATTTTTCCTCGAATGGAGATCGACCCACAACCAGTCGATTTTACAGTCACACCTTGTGCCTCTGCGCCATGATTGACCTCGGTTTATTGCTTATAATATACAATATAGTGAATAATAAACTTTATTATAAAGTAAATTAAAAATATCTTTTATAAAATATGACTACTGATAGTTATTTATAAGTCATTTTGTATTTTTAATGTATCATTATCATTACAATAACTTATTCATTTTACGGTGAAACTTTGACACGGTTGTTATAAATTCAGTACTTTATTTTATTTCTCTTTACTACACTTCCTTTTTATTGTCACTTTTATTTGTTTACTTTCTTGATACTAGAATTGGGTTACTGATAAAGTTGTCAATAGTATCGAAATACAAATGTTAAATAAATACTACCCGTAATATTGTTTGTCATTTTAAAAATATATAATTGAATAACATTAGATTTTCTCCTGCTCTTCCGTTATATAATCGTAGTAGATGTGTACTTCTAAAAAACTTATTATATTCTATTCTCTATGGACGGGAATAAATAAAATTTAAAAAAACTACTATTCTATTTACTATCTAATAATATTACAAAATATATAAGAAAAAATACTTCAAAGATGTTCCAAATGACATCCGTTCAATTAAATTATTATTTGTAACGATGAACTTGCTTAATTAAAAAGGTTAAATGTACGTCCAAAATTCGTACAAATGTGTGTTTTATTTGAAATTGTTGTAACAGGTGTAAAATTTGTGTGTAAACATTACGAGCGGGTGTTTGTATCGAAATTATCGGTTAATGTGGATTTTGTGACGACTTATCACCTTTTTTAGAAGCCATTCATTATATTTATACTTATTTTTTTGTTTTTTTTTCTAACATCTACATTAAAAGTATAAATATTTATCACTGTAAAACCTATTGTTGTGTTGTTGTTCCGTTGAATTTTCTTTAACTCAACGCCACACTTCTTCTTATCAGAGCAACCGAACCCACGAACGTCGTGTTTACAGTCAAACACAACTGCAGCGGCAGCGATATATCGCTGCGCCACGACGAGCATTAGCGGAATAATACTCCAGAAAGAACTAAAAATATAAATGTATTGCCGATGTAGATAAAGCAAAAATAAGTGAACGTAAAGTACCAGCTTATATCATTTAGTCATATTATATTATATGTATTATCTTAAAATGTTTGAAATATAATAATATTCGGATTATGAGTTTCATCATGTTTCTTATCTCTTGTGTAATCTGTGAAGTGTTTTTTTGTGATTCTATAATATTTTAGATATACAAAAATAAAATAAATAAATCAGCTTCACGCTGTATCCCGCACACAGCAGGGTAGGCAGAGGGAACCTAGTGTTTTAGACTCTCCGTTCCCCACTTTCTGCCGAATTCTGGAGGCATTGCGTGTTGAGTGGCAGAACTCAACGCCGCGCTAAGCCTCGGCCGCGCTAGGCCAGAGCGAAGAAATGGAAATATAAATTTAAGTAAATATTTCATCTCCTCGAGTGGGGATCGAACCCACAACCAGTCGGTTTACAGTCACACATTATGCCGCTGTGCCACGACTGGCCTCAAAACGAGAGACTTTAGATATACACACACTTAAAATTATCATCATTATGTCTTTTTTATAAAAATATATTTAAAAATAATAACATTTCAATCCTGTTATGTTTATTTTTTCATATAGTTTCTATATGGGCCCTCTAATTATCGCGTATCGTAGGTAATTAAAAAACGATCATAGTTGATGATCACATTCAATGGATGTTTATCTGTCCGATTCGGTAGTCATCAAATACTGCTTACATTTAATATTAATAAATTTAACATCGTCACGTGTTATTATAGTAATAAAATGTTTTTATTAAATTTGCGGTATGTTCGTTTGTCTTGATTTTATTTATTTGTGGCCAATTAATAAGAAAATAGTGTTTACGAAACATAAAAAAACAGAAAAATGTGTACAACAGAGAACTTATCTCCAACCGTATTTGTATTTATGAAAAATATGTTGAGGAGTTTGCTCCAACTAATGTTTGCATGATCATTTCGCGGTCTATTTGTCTACTTTTTATCTACGCAGACCAGGAAGCCATAGAGAAAATTTAAATATTTTTCGTACATTTTTATTACAAAATTAACAAATTAACATAAATATACGTGTATATTTATTTTTAATCTGTTTTAGGTACTTGTTCTTCAATATACTGCATATTATGTAGATGATATAGCCATTAAAAATGTCTGGATAAGAATCAATAACATATTCATATTGATATTACGCTAATATTAATGCATATTTTTAATCTTTATTTAATATCTTTTTCACTTTACGTATAAAAAATCAAAGCATCCCTAATGCAACGCAATTGTGATTAAATTAAAAATAGCAATATTAAAAATCATACGAAACAGCAACATTACTAATATTTAGTATATTTAATTATACGGAAAATGTTAAAGAAAAGAGCAAAATACAAGCTATTTGTTCTAACTAGAAAATCTCAAGATTACACCATCCCGTCCCGTTGCGTGTGGACCGAACAGGATGTGGGGGCTATTTTTGCACCGTAATTCCTACTTTAGTACAGTGTTCGAAATAATGTTACACTATTGTCACTCACTTAAGTCAATTTGTATGAAAAAAAATGTAGAAAAAAACATATTTGAGTACAAATCTACATCACTTCGACGCTAATTAAGAACTAGTTTACAATGTAGCAAAAAAAAATTATGCTAATTCGTTATTAAAAATATTCATTTTATTAAGTATTGATATGCATAGTTTTATTAAATTAACGATTTTATAGCGATTGTTAACCCATTTAAAAGGTATTTTAAATATGTGTAAAACATTTTAGCCGAAAGTGTATGTCTGTCAACTGTCATTTTTTCCCTCCATTGAAAGTGTACGTGTCGACCAAATTGGTGAAACTGATACTCTTTTAAGACAAATTCATTTTAACTTTTTTCATTTCATTTATTCTTTTAACATTGATAGTAAATTCTCAAATGATTTTTTAAGTCAATATTTATATAATATGAACAATATACATAAGCACATTAAAATTTTCCGTTTTTAAGCATTCTATGTTAGATTTAGCAGTTAAGTAAACAAACAGTTGCTTTGGGTGTGGTTAAAAATAATACACATCGTCCTAGTTAAACAGCAAGTATAAATAATTTTCTCTTGTCTCGTGGAGCAGAATAAATAATGTTTTAAAATAATACGGGTTTATAATATAAAGTAAATATAATTATATTGTATTGTGACACGTTTTATTTTGTTTTAATAGTTAATTTTAATATTACAACACGCTAAATTTGACCATTCGTTCGCCGTTTTTTTCATAACAATAAGTTTTTGGTTACAATATTGAAGGTATTTGTAAAAATAAATAAAAAAACATTAGCTACGAAATTCTTTAAGCAAAGCGTTTAAAGTATAAGCGATTAGGTACCACAATGTTTCTGGAAACGCGATAAGAATACTATGACAAATTATTTCACTATTTACGTCACTTGAGCTGTTATCAGATTATGATAAGAGCGTTGTATAATTAAAAATTAACAAATTTCCTTGTAGAGATATAATGTTATAAAAATGAAGGTATTTTTAATTTCACTAATACATAGCTATGGAATGTTAACCTACCTACTAAAAAAATATGTCGAACTAAACTAGGCTTTAAAGGCTAAATTGTGTGAGTGTATCGCGGCGTTTGTGGGTTCGATGTTCACTCAGGGAATGCATTATTATTTACTAAAATTTTCATTTCTTCATTCTGGCGCCAAACTAAAAGCCCTGCCTTGATTTCAGTCACTCAACAGGCAATGCTTCGAAAAATTCGGCGGAAAGTGGGGTACGGAGTATCTTAACACTAGGTTCCCTTTGCCTACCCTGCTATATGCCGGACACAGCGTGATTATTATATATAATATTGTTCTATGTTTTTTCTTACGGTGTCCGTTAGATCAACACCTGAAGTGTACGGCGTACGCACACATCGGTGTAAACACCTACACGCGCTACTGATATAAGTGTTGCCTAAACTCACCCGATTAGATTCCAAAGCCTCAGCACTGTGCTCCTCCTTCTGGCGGAAGCAATTTGTGCACTTGCTCTTATTAAAGATATTTGGTGCGAATTTCCTGCAATCCGAGCGACCAGACATGATTGTCAGAGGTCAGGGTCAGTACAACGTTCACTATGTCACCGTGCACAGCATGGTGGTATACACCAACACCAGACGAATATTCGCCTTATATTTAATTTCAATACACGTAGTTTATCACGCAACCACCGGCGAGTGGATTAACGAAATCACACAGTGTGAGCTACCGTCAACATTCGTCAACATCCGTCAACACAAACACAGCACAATCTCCCTCGGGGTCCGATAATCGATTTGCCGAATACCGAAGAAGTCGAATAATCGCGTAAACAATATATCGTATTCACGTCAAAATAAACATCGATATTATAAACACGCGGAGCAAACGAGCGCACAACGCGACCGCCCGTCCATTTTACATCTGATAGAAAACCAGGCTTCGCTCACTCAGCGTACAGTTGTTGTTTTACAACTTCTCTTTTCTTTTTACGTGTACTACACGCTTACCTGTGTAGTGGTGATGTGATAGTGTGGGCGTGTTCGCTGTCTCTTTTTAACACGATACTAATTGTATCGCCTTCTCTCTTATACTGTTCATTAATATTTTGGTTACGTATGCTGCCATCTTGTGTTGCATTCAAAAAACTTTTCGAAGGTTTTATGTTTCAGTTTGTCTCAGTAGTTCTGAAAACTTTTAAGAGTTGGCGCTGTAAAACTATTTAAATAGAACAGTAAAAAGGGAAATTCAATAGCAATAAATAATTAATAATAGCTATGTCTGAATTTTCAGCGGCTCTGGTAAAATTTATGTGTCTTTTTCTTATAAGGATAAGTCATAATTATACTTTCCTGTTTGTATACATTTTATTCTTATAAAGTTTTGTAAAAGTCATGGTGATTATTTAATATTTTATAACACAAATATTTTATTTATTAGTTATAATTTCTGATTATAAAAAATTAAATCTTTTACAATTTTTTCATATATATTGTATATATCATAGTTTAAATGAAAACTGGACTAAGTTAATATGAATTATGATTTGATAACTATACGATTTAATAAGACTGAAGATTTAATTTTAAATAAAAAATTATAAATATGCTAAATTAAAAAAAAAATCAGGAATACAAATTTATTTAAATTTCCGTTTCTATAACGTCACGCAACGACTGTTGTTATCCGATTACCAAAGTTTTTAAATATTTTTTTTTTTGTAAAAAAACCATTTTATAAAAAACCGCGGGAATTAAGCGAATCAAAGTATGAAAGTGTTCGCAAAAGCCTACTGGCTAGACAGATGACGTCACACGCTTAGCCAGATAACAGATTTTGCAGCGGAGGCTGTACTTTAATATTTAATATCTCAGTCATTTTGAAGATAAGAAAAAAATGAAAACAGATTCTTTTTTTCTCGAATTACTCACACATGCTGATAACACAAAACGTTGATGTGATTCATTATCTATTTCCTATAATTAACCTAAACAACGTTTAACTTCGCCGCTAACTTCTATGATTCGATTTCGTGAAGGAGGCGTGTGCGGCGTTGTCGCTTTGATAGGTTAGTATCTGTGCGCGTTATTATTTATTTTGATTAAAGAAAATATTTTTCAATATTTTGTAAAATTTCTATTGTTTTAATTGTATTATTGAATAGTTACAACTGTCGTTTCGTTCAAAGTGGTAATGATAAAAACACAGTATTCATGTTACGTTATTATCCTTCCATCCTATTAATTTCAAAATGGATTTTTACTTAATAAGTACGATAAGAATATTTTTCGTTGTTTAATAATTACTTTAAATACGAAAAATATGTAACGTTATTAAGCGACGATTTTCTAAAATATTATTGGTTTAATAACTGCCTTGTTATTAGAACCTACTTAACACACAAATAAAAATTATTAAATTCATTGTTTGCGTTTTAGTAACATGTAAATAACTATAATCATTTAAAAAAAAAACGATTATTTTGAATTTACATACAAACACATAATTTCTTTTTATAGGTATGTACAGTTGTATATCTGAAAACTTTCCACCGTAATCAATATCTTTTAAGGCAGCATTTTATTATTTTTTTATTTATAATTTGTGATGTTCCACATCTTTAAATTTCATATGTTAATAGGAAATGCTTATCGCACTCAAAAACTTTTGCCGTGGACGCATTTAATTACTTCTCATAGTTCAGCTGCACCGCTACGGTTTTACATCAGATGTCTTTAAAATCAAACATAGCCGAAATCCTAGAATAGCTAATAGTTATCTAATCTAATAGTTACAAAAAAAGTTCCATTGAAATTGGTGCAGTAGTTCAGAAGATTTGCGTGTACAAAACATACAAACAGACAAAAATAAAAAAAAACAGAATCATATTCTATAATATGCCTTTATTTAAAATCTGTTACGAGATTTCAATTTAAATATTTATATCCTGCTAAGTTAGTACCTATCATATGACCAAATTTATTTTACAAATATAACAAACAACACCTTCGCATATCTTATTAGATTAATTAACGAATATAAAGACGTTTTATCAACTATAGTATTTTTCAGTTTATTTCTATATTTTTACTATTAATTATTTACAATAAAATATTACTAAACTTTCCAATTTTTTGACGAAATTTATTCTGACAGATGACATCAGGTGGTTATCAGTTAACTCCAATAGCGTTTTGACAATACGAATAGTGAGTAGTGACACACGCCCGTAGTCCGTTTGCCGTGTTGTAGTGTGTGTCGGCTTTTTATTTAACAGGAAATATATAAATCGTTATTAAAGCACTAGTGCTTATATCTTAATCCCAGTTGTGTCAAAACTCGCTGAAAGACACAAGGTCCTCTTGTTTATACAATTTTAACGATCCCACATTTATTCTCAAGGTGAAGATTTATATAGTTCAGTCAGTATTTTGCGGTGTCCATAATTTAAAATACGGAAATCCGAAATGTGTAAAAACGTTTGCATTGAACAACATACAATTCATAAAAATTATAGTTAATTATATTATTTTTCTAATTAGTTATGGAGGACTTAAGTTTTGTACCGGATCTCCCGAACGGGCCCCTGGACGTATATAGAAATAACGCCTCATTTAACTGGAAGCGACTTAAATTGGCCCTCGAAGGAGACATCGATTTACTAAAACTTAAGGTAAGGGATGCAATTGTATTTATTTTTGTTTAATCAATTTAAAATCTTTGCAACATAATTTTTGTATTAAATATTTTTTAAATTTATTGGTTTGTTTATATAGTTTATTATCATAAATTAATAAGAGTTCAACTCTAACTTCTATTTGATACATAATTTAATAAAGATAAAGAGGTATTCATCTCTTTATTACTCTTGCATATCTTTCACATCATTAACACACATTTAAATAATCAAAAAGTAACTATTAATTTAAAAAATATAATATCTTGTTTATGCTTTATGTTATTTACAAAAATAAATATCAAGTTTTTTGAAACAAATATGTTACTATTGTTAAATGTTATTAGATATTGAACTATTTGACATAACCACTAAACACTAGATATTAATTGATTGACCTTGAGACTTGGACCATCACATTTTTAAATATTAGTAGTATTGAAACCACATTGCTTAATGTTCCTATTGTATTTAAGAAATCTAGAAAAAAAATGAACATATTATATGATGAGAATAAGAGTCATAATTAAAAAAAACATATTGCTATATGTAATATTGATAATTTGTAAAATGTTTAATTATATATATTTTTTTATCTATTTACTTAATTACAACTATTACATTGCTATAATATAGTACTCTATAATACAATAGGAGAAATATTTATATGAAATAAGAATTAACCATACATTTTTATATTTTTAATAAAAATGTAATACAATATTGTATGAGATGTAGGAGTTTTTCTGTATAAATAAAGTTTTTTTCTTTCAATAGTACAAAGTATGGCAAACACTGGAAAAGGATCCTTTATTTGCACATCCAACTGTGACTCCATCCTTAGAAGAACAAAAACGCATAACTCAGTTGCAATTGAAGAAAATAAATGAATACAAATTCATACCAAAGGAAATGTTCAATGCAAGTTATAGCAAAAGGGTGAGATTTTTTATTTTAAATATTTTTATAATAAAAAAATATTTATAAAATATTTTTATAATAATATAGGTGTAAAGCTTGTAACTTTGTTTGTGTGCACTATCATTTGATAGTAAAACATGTTCCTACTTATTTAGAAAACATTAAAAAATATATCAATAAGCGACTCCAAGAGGCACGGGTTTCAGTCCCACAGGGTGAATAAGTACTTTTCTTTTCTAAGTGTGGATTAACACTTTAAAAATATTAAGAATGTCCCTTCCTATTCTTGTAGGATTTTTGTATAGTAGTAGTTTTAACTATGTAATATTATCTATCAGTGACCCGGTTATTTTTATGTAATATATAGATAAAATATAAATGATAAAATGTGATGGTGATGTCAATGAGATGTAATTAGTATGAATATGGTGGCGCTCAATTCTTAATACCTATACTTCCATATATAAGTAAAACAAAAAATTGGTGATGTAGCTCTAAATCATTATTTATTATATCACAGGTACTAGCTAGAGATCTTGACTAGGTTACATGATATTTCCTGAGTAGGCTAAATGTATAGATGACCTCATAAGTAAGAGATTACTCTACGCAGGGCATAGCAATGGTAGAGACCAGATGAGCTATGCCCAACACAAAATAGTCTAGTGCCCATAACAGAATTTTCACTAACAAAAAATTAAAAATGATAAATTGAAAAAAGGGTTCTGCACATAAAGAGACAGTCCAATTACTAAGTTTAAATGTATATAAGAATAATCTGTTTGTCTACTCGGCTAAATGAGTGTGCAACTAAACGAATTACATTATTATATCATGATGAAATTTATAAAAAAAACAGATGTATAGTGCTGATATAAAAATAAATACAACTTTTTTATCATGTTATAGGCTTAATGTCATATCATCAGCTTAAAGTAAACCTACCTGCTACCTAGCAGCTTTTTAAGTAAATTATCAGAAGGAACAAAAAACTTTTTAAAAATCTATGAGTATACATATATATATATTATCAGAAAGGTTTTACAATTATGAAAATTTGATTTATATTCTATACCATCTATTCTATTCTCTGAATCTAATCTATGAAATAAAATTTATTGTAGTTTAAAATATTCAATTTAGAACTTCAAGTTTCATTGCGCGATATGCGAAGTCCGCTATTTTTAAATTATAAACATAAAGAATTTAATATAGCCATAACTTTTACAATAAAGTTGTATACTTATATGTACACAACATAACAAAAAATATAATTCAAATTTCCCTAGTAGGAATTGAACCCATAATCTTCGTGTAAAATCAGATACTTAATTACGCCACGATGGTTTTGTTGAAACGAATGTTCCCGGATGTTATTGACTTCGAGAGCGATATCCAGTTTATTAAGTGTTACGTTTACACACTCGTTCCTAGGACGACATCCAAGATCATAGATGTTAGGTTAGTTTTAATGCTTATTTTATATTGAGGCTTATTTAGGTAGACCATCATGGCTCAGTGGCACAGTGTGTGAATGTAAATACAACGATGCTGATTGTTCGATTTTTACTCGAATGAAATGTTTTCATTTTCTTGTTCTGGTAACAAGACAAAGGCGTTAAGTTTCGCTAATCAACACGTGAAAGTGGGAAATGAAAATGTGCTATATGAGATATACACCTTGAAGCCGTTTTTTTTACTTTATTATAATATTTTTTTATATGAAAACTTTAATAACGTTTAACTTATATGTGATTTTATGTTCATTTACCTTAACTACGATTATTTATAATTATTTATTTTAAATCATAATTTAGACCTTTGTGGCTTTTATTTGATTTTGCGCGGAAAAATCGTGGTATTTAATAGAAATACATATAATTATATTTACATAGGTACGCGCGCAAGACAATTTTTTTCCGAGTAAATCCCTGATAGCTTTAGCTGATAAAAAAAATTAAGAACTATAGGTATCATACCACGAGACACGGCAGTTTGTCAAGTCAGGTTAAAAAGATGGAAACGAGCAATGTTTATTTTACACCACCAACAAAAAATGTTATACCGACTTGCGACAATATTCGGAACCCATATAAATTTCCCGTTCTTTTTTTTCGAAAATTGAGAATGACTATGTGTATATTTTTGGATAGAATGCAATAGTTATGGGTTCAGATACTCAAAGAAGTGTCCATGCTTATAAGTACTTATTATAATTAATAATTAATATAGCAGAGTAGGCATAGGGGACCTGGGAACCTAGTGTTAAGATTGCCCATTAAGATACTTCCGTTCCTTGCTTTGCGCCGAAATCTGAAGCATTGTGTGTACATTCAGCTAATAATATATGTATATCTAATATATGTCATTTAAAAATTGTACAGGAGTTAATATGCAATGATTTTACAAACAATATTATGAATCCTTACCCAAATCAATAATTAAACATTTTAGGATGTTTCTGAGGAAGTAAATTAAATTATTCACTGACGTCAGCACATTCAACAGAGTTTTAAAATTATGATAAGACTTACATAACATAGGTCAAAAGAACGTAACGTTACAAAAGTATACACGTATAATAAATTGTAATAAAAAATACATATTTGAAGATCACAGATTAAAGTAACAAAAATCATATTAGACGTCATTATAGTTGTCAGTCAATTCTGTTTATAAAATAAATAATCATGTAGTTCAAGCGGGCGAAGCCGCGAGCGGGCCGCTTGTCAATACATGAAACAACATTGCACTTATACATGTGATAAAATTTGTGACAATTACCTGGAACCGCCTATTCGTGTTTATTAAATAATGACTTACGAAATTAGGATTCTCATAATATCTACTGTTAATGCGGAAATGGATAATAAAATATACTTTTGAAAATATATTTTCTTGAAAAGTTTAAAATAAAAATTTAAAAATATACAGCATAATAAAATATGAACATGGCAAAGCCATTATATACGTCAGAAGAATTGAATGATAAATTAAAAATTAAAGATTAGGTTAAAATTACTATTAATTAAAAATAACATTTATAGTGTCTATAGAAACTGAATTTCGTTGTCATTAAATATTGTTAAGCACGTCAAGGAATATGTTAATAAAATCTGAAGTTTTAATAATTTCCTATAAAAATTTAAATAAAAAACAATCACTTCGTGTGAGCCGTCAATATTTTTAGGGGATATTTGGGATTTTTGAGCGCAACGCGCAGTGACTCGTGTTGTTATAAGTTTTTGTACGCACTTTATCTAATAGCGGTTTTTTTATTTACTTTTTCTATTTTTTTTTATTATTTAATCTATTCATTTCTTCGCTCTGGCACCAGGGCGAAAGCCAGACGTTGAGTTCCGTCAGTCAACACGTAATGCCTCGAAAAATTTAGCGGAAAGTGGGGAATGAAGTGTCTTAACACTAGGTTCCCTCTGCCTACCTTGCTGAAATATATGATATAATGGAGAATTAGTATGAATGAAAATGAAATTGAATTTATCTACTCTTGGGAAAATACATCCATTTATATTTTATTCTATTATTCTAGTTGACACTTATGGGACCTAATACTTAATATACTTAGCTATTAAAGATAAAATGGGATCACACTACTTTTTGATAGTTCCATTCAAATTTTTTTTTGTTTAAGCACCATGTACCGGACGTACGCTTGATAAGCATCGCTGCTACCCAAAATATATTGCTACCTTATAGGTCGCATTAGCAAATATTTTGTTAGACTGTTATTTTGTAAAACGTTTTAACTATCCTTACCAAGTTTTCGTTAGAACTGCAATTTAATTTTCATCTATTTGAAAGAATAAAGTTTATACTGATATGTTCTTATACATAAGGGAAACAAACTGTAAGTTTTTGTGCTAAATAATTATTCAAAATAATAATTATTTTGTTTTCAGACAAGAACAATAATGACAATAAATGAAGCGGTACAGTCTCTTAACCCGAGCGTATCAGTGAAGATGGCCATCGGAATTTATTTATTCTCCAACGCCCTACTATCCTTGGGGACTGAGAGACATTTGAAGTTTTACGAAGCCACTATCAAACATCGAGAGGTGAGTATTTTTTTTTAATTATAAATGTTTCGCATTCATTAGGTTACGTCGAATCCAGCAAGAGATATTGACGTCCTCCAGTTTCTTTTTATTGGAACATTTTATTGAAGCTCTAGGTTTTGAAACCAAAAATAGAAAGATTTCGTCTTACGACCTAAAGATATTTGCCAATTCATTCACCCAATGTACTTAAAAGTATGTTATGTATGAAGAGGAAGGCTATATTATGCCTTTTATAAAAATATTGGCCCTACTATTGTAAATAATATGAATATAAATGTACAATAGAAAATCACTTGTTGTTTATAAATTAAGCTTAGGTATGTAAAAATACATTGCTTAGAAAATATTATTATTTTTATACATAAATATAAAATTGCATATTTAAGGAAAAATATATAATAAGACTGACAGGTAGTTAAAGGATATATTATATTACGTTATTTATCTTAGGAAAACCTAAGTGAGACATGTTGTTTTTGAAAGTGTAATATTTTTGTAGGAAAACCACAATTATCCTCAGGGAAGTTGCTTCACAATGTAGGAAAATAACATTCAAAGTTAACTTAATATTGATTTTATAATAAAAAAATATGTGAATTTAAAACAGACAGATTTCCTTTACTAAAAAAACCACATTTATATTTTCTTATAGTATTTACAAAAACAATCAAATTTTGTGAATTAATCACTAATTTAAATTCGAGAGATTACATACTAAATAATGACTATGTATATTACATACTATTATTCTTGATAATATCGTTTAATATTACGACGTGTTACAATTTACATATAAGAAAAAATATCCTGACTAATGTAAATATACCAGTTTTTTGTATAGTCAGATTATTATTATTTTGATTGTCTTTTATACTTTATGTAACTTTACACCAAGCATTAATAAACCACTGTCGTTTGTCACCAGCTTCAGTTCTTAAAATAAAACTTTATTCATTTAAGTCCGTTCCCAAGTGATTGTGATTTTTGTCTTTATTAAAAATATTACAGATATTACTTTAGATTTTATGTAGGCAAATTTTATTGTAAATTAAGGTGGATAATAAATTAAACAAATTAGTACAACAAGAGATGAACCGTTTTTTTTTGTTTTGATCATGTTGGGAAGATGTATTAAAATGTAAATCAAAATTATGTTGTTTTAGGCGTTTTGATTTTTACATATAGATAAATATAGTATATTCTAGAATAGATTTATATTATGTGAAGAACATAAAAATATATTCTAGTAAAAATTGACTTTTAATAAAAAGAGCATATTTTAAGAAATTCTAAATTTAAGTTACTTAATATTTCATGTAAGTAATAAAAGAAGACAACAAATAAGCAATATAAATAAAAAAGCATATAATTAATAGTTAATTTTATATTAAAATGTATAAAATATGATTATTTTACACAATTTGAATTTTAATGAACACACAACAAACAAACTTGAAGCACTTACACATTATATGCGAATATAACTGAATGAAATTTTCTCACTGTTCCAATTTGAGGCTTTGTGATAACTCTCAAATTTATTTATAATACATAATATTTTTTTAGCTTTACGTAACTCATTCTACTTTCCACCCCAGTTTGAAACGTTGCACAGTGTAACGGAACTCTACGTCGCCCCTTACGTTACCATACTAGATTATTTTAAATTATTTCAACGTGATCTTTTATTATTTTTTTATTACTTGACATATAATGGTAGACAAAAAAAACAGAATACCTAGGAATCTAATGTTAAGATACTTCGTTCCCATTGAGACACTTGTTCCAGTGCGAGGAAATGAAAATATTAAATATTCCATTTTGTCAAGTGGTAACCGAATGCACAAACTGTCGCGTTTACAGTCACAGGCTCCCTTCGCCACGAGTGGACTTTTAATATACCTAAAAGAATTTACAATCTACTAACATACACACACCTCAAAATTATTTACTTTATCAATTATTACAATTTATTTTCCACAGATTTTAGCCAGTTTCGCCCTTACCGAAGTTGCGCACGGATCAGACGCGCGGCTAATGCGTACCACCGCTACGTATGATCCGAAGAACAAGCAGTTCGTTATACACACACCGGACTTTGAAGCCGCGAAATGCTGGGTTGGTAATCTAGGTAAAATTTTGTGTGATTTTTTAAAATTTTTCATATAATATGTGCATGTGGGCTATTTTACCCCATTTTACCCTTTTGGCTTATACAATGAATAAATTTTACAAAAACATTTTTTTTAATATATTCTTTTGAAACTACATTTTAATCAGTTTTATCGTCTAGTTAGTTTTTTATAAATATAATGTTCTATATTTTATTATAATTTATGTGTGTGGAGGGTGATATTTAATATTTAAACAGATTTGCATTACATTTCTTTCTGCTAATTTGGTGTAGTGTTTATGTTTATAATAAAACAAATGTTTGCGAATCAGTTTGCATGTGTGTGTCTGTGTGACAACAATATATTTCTGATAAAATAATTTTTGAACGAAATTACATAAAGCTAAATGTAATTTTCAGGAACGATTTCTAAATTGCTATAAACAGTATATTTTTCAATGTCGGGTATTATTATAATAATTATTAAAGGAGTTTTGTCTTTGACTTAACGTCAAAAATGAAGTCATAAATTCGATTAGAATGGCGATTCGTGTTGTTTGCCTAAATAATTATCTTATATACGGATATTGCAGTGTTTTGAAAACGTTTTATTGTTTTTAACAAGTTTTGCTGATGATACTTTTCTTATTAGCTTCACTCTGTATCTCACATAGCAAAGTAGGCAGAGGTAACCCAGGATCCTAGTTTAATACTACTTGACTCCATTCCCATAGACTTCCTTTCCCACTCTCCACCGGACTCTTGATGCATTAGATGTTGATTGGCGGTACTCAACGCAGACAAAGCGGGCTTTGTCTCTTTACCAGAACGAGGAAAATAAAAAAATATCAAGTGGAAATCGAACTCACAACCTATCGTGTTTACAGTCACACGCTTGTGTTTCTGCACCAAGTCTGCCGCTTTTCTTCTTTTTTCTTGCTACTTTCATGTTCTTTTCATGTTTCATGTATGTTGGTTTTTAAAAAAATAATTATTTATAAAATTATTAACATGTAAAAATACCTAAAAGGCACATTATTTTATTTCAAACGCATTTTAATACCAATAAATTATAGAGCACAGATACTGTAAGCATTTTACATTAAAATATGATGTTTATTAATATGACGCCATTTGTGAATGGCCCGAACCCTGATAAATCACGATATATCGATTTGTCGATACGAGAGAACTGTTTTCAGATATTATTCGTTTAATTTTTGTTAATCTGTTGTTATTTGGTTTTTAACTTGTCTTAGAGGCCAGTCGTGGCGCAGTGGCACGAAGTGTGACTGTAAAACCGACTGGTTGTGGGTTCGATCGACGCTCGAGGAGATGAAATATTAACTTAAATTTATATTTCCATTTCTTCGCTCTGGTGTCGAGGCTAAGCGCGGCGTTGAGTTCTGCCACTCAACACGCAATGCCTCCAGAATTTGGCAGAAAGTGGGGAATGGAGTGTCTTAACACTAGGTTCCCTCTGCCTACCCTGCTGTGTGCGGGATACAGCGTGAAGCTGATTTATTTATTTTATTTTAACTTATTCTAACACGTAAAAGAAACACGGCCGAAGGATTCGTATCCGTACAAATGTGATATTATCTATTAAGATTTGTAAAAGTTTTCTTTGTTTACATTTTGTCTTAAGCCGAAGTGACTAGACTATAGATTCCATTGTATCTATATAATAAAATATACAAATATAATGGAACTTAGCACCTACGCTAATAATTTAGTTGAATGCGCTTATTTAATAATATTAGATATATCCTGGTGTGATATGTAATATCACACATTACTGTGAACTTCGATAAAAATAGACACTGTTTTCCACCTTGCCGTACCTGTCTGTTGATAATATTACTAGCAACGGAGAAAAAATATGTATTTGATAAATACAATAAGATTATTCAATACGACAATAAGACCACTCGTGGTGCAGGGGTACAAGCGCGGAACTGTAAACGCGACAGGTTCTGGGTTCGATACTCTCTCTCTGTCTCTCTCTCGGAAATCAAATATTTAATATTTTAATTACGACTTACGAGACAGCGCGGTTTGTGCGTTGAGTTCGTTAATAATTCGGGGAAGTTAATAACGTGGGGAAGTGTTTTAATGGGAACGGAAGTAATATGAATAAAAACTGTGTGTGTGTCTTAACGCTACGTTCTCAGGTTCCCTATGCCTGACCTGCTATGTGCGGGATTTAGCGTAAAGCAAAAAAATAAAGAAAGAATGATGATTTCACTTTATTTCTCCGCTAATCTAATAAAATTTGCAAGATACGTGAGAGTATAATAAACATTGTGTAATACTTATTATATAAGTTCGATTTAGTTCGTCGCGACGCAATTATCTCGATTTGCCAATGTTAAGGTTACGCATATAAAATAAGATTAATTTATTCATCAATAATATGTTTCTACATTTCTTGTGTCTGTCTGTATCTATATATAATATCGTTTCATTTCCTCCTACAAGAATACCCTAATATGTACAAATACTTGGATGTATAATATATTATAAATAGAGGCCAGTCGTGGCGCAGTAGCGAGAGAGTAGTAGTAGTAGTAGAGTGTGAGTGTAAAATTGTGGCTTCGATCCCCGCTCGAGGAAATGAAATATTTATTTACATTTATATTTTCATTTTTATGCTCTGGTGTCGAGGCAAAACGCGGCGTTAAGTTCCGTAACTCAATACGCAACTATCTCGAGAACTTAGCGGAAAGTAGGGAACGGAGTGTCTCAACACTACACTGACGTGTGTGTGTGTTTTTTTATATCATGAATATTTAACGCGACAGAGGTTGTGGCGAAATGAAATATTTTAACATTTTCATTTCCTGGTTCTAGTAATGAGGCAAAGCTGGATGTTGATTTACTATATTAAGAAGCGTAACACAATGCCTCAGGAATTAGGCGAAAACCAGGGAACGTAAGTGACTTAATGGAAAACGGAACTTCTAGGTAACTAGGTTCCTAGGATACCTCCGCCTACCTTGCTATGCGTATGATATAGACGAGTCAACATAATAATATTGTTTTTAATAAAAAAAAAACAAGTAAAAATCTGTAAATGTATGCAGAAACACTATTCATATATTCTTAATAATGCAGTAATCAAAAAAGTGCAAATACCAAATGGGTGATTTATATTTTACATTTAAAACTCAACTTGTTCTCTCTTTCAGGTAGAACATGCACACACACACTTCTCTTCGCCCAGCTCATAACGCCAGATGGTACTAACCATGGTCTCCACGGGTTCGTGGTTCCCATAAGGAACCCGGAGACTTTGGAAACGTACGCTGGGTTAACTGTGGGCGATATGGGTGAGAAGATCGGCGTTAATGGAATTGATAATGGGTAAGTCAAAATTCAAAGACAATAGACCGACACAGACTGACGAAAACAGACTTTTTTCATTCAAGGTGTTGATAGTTTTTTTTATTTCGTCTATTAAATATATAAGAAACTGGCCGTGATATTGTGCAGCCTTGTCCTATAAAAAGTAAATGTTATTGTTAATAAAAATACATCTATTCAATAAATATTAATGATTAAGAAATATAATGTAGTAGAGTAGAAAGCTTAAGTAGAGTAAAGACCTATATATTTAGTGTAGAATGTTATACATAGGTTTTAAATATCAAATTCGTGCTTTTAAACTACAAATTCGCATTTTTACATTTCAAATCGAATCGTTGAATTTATAAATAATCAATTAATCGTTGACTCTGACATTCGTACTTAAAGACTTCAATTACTATTTAACTGTCATTAACTTTAATAACAGCTTAGCGCTAATTGACGTTTTTAGTGTGGGTCTTAATTATGTCATTAAAAATTATGTGTTGCTAGTATGTATATTATATATTTAACATCATATTTTATAAGCTCAGCAAAACTTGGGTGTCTTATCAGGAAAAATCTTGTATTTTTTTATATTACAAAATACTTATTACTATATGTATTTTGTAAAGAATTTAAAAATCAGCTTCACGCTATATCCCGCATACAGTAGGGTTGGGAGAGGTAACCTAGTGACACTCCGTTCCCCATTTTCTGCCGAATTCTCGAGGCATGGCGTGTTGAGTGGCGGAACTCAATGCTGCACTTTGTCTCGATACGAGAGCGAAGAAATGAAAATATAAAATTTATATAAATATTTAATTTCCTCGATTGGTGATCGAGCCCAGAACCAGTCGATTTTACAATCACATTTTGTGCCACTGTGCCATGACTGGCCTCCATGTTAACTTTAGTTTTCAAGTAAAGATACCTGGTCTTACGATATTAAATTTTTAACGGTATATCAAGTTCTGCTTCAAATCAAAGAGAACGCATTAAAAAAAAACGCTTACTTGTTATCTATATACAATAGTACGTGAAGCAAAATCTTTGGATTCCTTTTTACGACGAAATTACGCGGACGGGCTACTATTTTTATTAAGTGGTATACTCGTTGCTATAGCAACCCTAACGCGTTTTATATGCGTTTATTGGTTCTCTAGTATATAATTAACAGGTGAATATGCTCTTTGAAAATATTTATTATTTTTATCAATTATATAATAAATCTACACTCCTAGTAGTAAACTCTATATAATAATAACAAGTTTTTTTTTGTGTATAAAACAGTTTATTGAGAGAATAATGACATGACATGACATTCATTTGTCCACTTTTGTCTATTACAACTTAAATAATAACCTATTTTTTTTATTATTATTATTAATGCAGTTTAATTATATAATAATATAAATTAACTATTTTTTTATATTTAATTTTATAATAATATAGTTAAACTACATTTATAATAAAAAGTTATCGAATTTTACTATTACACAAATTAGATAACGTAACAAGGTTAGTCTCGTCGTATATCAGATAAAATGGATATTTGCAAATGATGATTAAAATTATATTTATAATGCCAAGATAATGAATCGTTAATTCGTATTAACGATTTGTTATCTCGAGGCGGATCTGAACGCCGCATTTGTAGTACCAAAACGGGGAAATGAATATAATTCGCACCCCCAAGCGGGAACCGAACACACGACTTTTAAATACTCCTATTTAAAAGTCGTGTGTTCGGCCTTACTTTTAAATAGGAATCGAAATAACAAACAACGCGTGTACAGTTCGAATTAAACATATTATGATATTTAAAGCATTTTTTTTATGTGTTCTTTTATTTTATAAAGGAAAATATTAATAAGTTTTATTGTCATTTATTACAAGTTCTTAGGATTCAAGTTAACCCATAATTGTTTTTCTTACAAAAATTACATAAATTTTAAATAAAAAAGAAGGATGACGTGTGATTCGTACTCGCTCGCAGGTTGTGCTTCAACGAGACGTAACTTATAAAAATTAATAAACTTTAGTTTGCTGGCACATGCACTCATTTTGTTTAAAATAAACTAAAAATATAAGATACTTAATTAAAAATATAAATTTGTAATGATATTTTTCAATGAAACACTTTAAATTTTTCACTTTTCGGATCTTTTGCTAAAATTAGATAATAAATTATAGTTACTTATTTATACAAAAATATTTAAATCACTTCAAAACTAAAAATAACGTATTTATGTTAATTTCCTTCACACGTATTATATTTTTTGGATATGTTTTGTGTTTAATATCTTATAATGATATATTATGAATATTATATGGTATTTCGTAATAATTTAATAATTCACAAATTTTGCATAATGGTGACGTGCTCAATAGTTCGCTTACGTGCAACATCATCGTGTCAAGTTGTGGAACTTAACGCTACATTTTAACTTACCAGAGGAAAGAAGAATTCAAAGTAGTTTATTCCTCCGAGTGAATATCGAACCCACAATCGAATTTAAATAAGAATCAAAATAATATACACCGCGTGTACATTTTTTAATTACTACGGCGTTGACATAACCTTTTTTAATTGTTTATTATGTGTTCTGTGTTATGTGTGCTCCTTTGTTTTATAAAAAAAAATTATTTATTATAATTGTTGTTTATTAATATAAGTTCTTACAATTCATAGTATATTATTTTAAATATATGTACATATATTTAAAATAATATATATTTCTTTTGTTACCTCTAAAAGGTATTTTATTGAGTTTAAAATTATTTATGACCGTAGCGTTTGGCGCTGCGTTCACTCTACTACCCCGCTAGGAATACAGCGTGAAGCTATCTAGCTTCACAGACAGATAAAATTAGGTATAATTAAAGTATTCATGTTTATTATAGTTAGGTAATACAATGCGTAAAAAAGTGTTGTTTTTAAGCAATTTTCATATGTTAATAATAGTTTTTAAAAGACTTTATGAATATTACATTATAACGAATTACCATATAATATTCATAAAGTCTGTTAAAAACTATTTATAACATGCTAAAGATGAAAAACAAAAATTGGATAGTTTATATAATTAGTAATTAGTTTACTTATTACATTTTTTTTTTCAAGAATTTCAAGAAGATTTCAAGAATATACGTGCTTAGTATCTTGCTAACGTGCATAATCGATTTTGATTGTTATCGAATGTTTCTTGTATCTGAAACTGTACATATCTCGCCTTTTCCATATTTATATGGCTTAGACAGAAAAAGCTTATATTTTTGCAAAATCCGTTATCCACTTTCTTTTTAAATTAAAACACTTGGTCGAAATTCCAAAAAAAAATATCCATTTCCATCGGTTTTAAAGTTAGACTCTTTGCAACATAACCACAACAGTCACATGTCAATCGACTAACTATCGTAACGTATCGTTTAATATTCGATTTAGAAATTAATTGTAATTTAATTGATTCTTTCAGATTCATAATGTTCAATCAGTATAGAATACCGCGGGAGAATCTCCTCAACAGGACGGCCGATGTGACAGAAGACGGAACATACGAAAGTTCCTTCTCAGAACCTTCTAGAATATTGGGTGCTGCTTTGGAAAATTTGTCTGCCGGTATGATTGATATTTATTTATTTATTGTTTAATATAAGGACTATGTCGCTTATACGTATATGTCGCCCTGGAAATTTTTACATAAATGAACTAATTATAATATAACCATAACTTGATTTAAACGGATTTATGCTAACTTATAAAGTATTTTCTATTCATTTAAATTTATATTTCCATTTCTCCGCTCTGTTGTCGGGGCAAAGCGCGGTGTTGAGTTCCGTCACTCAACACGCAATGCTTCGAGAATTCGGCGGAAAGTGGAAGATAGAGTGAGTGTCTTAACACTAGATTCCCTCTGCCTACCCTGCTGTTTCCGGGATACAGCGTGAAGCTGATTTTATTAAGTATTTTCGCTTTATTTGAAAGAGTTAAAGCCAAAACAGCATTACAGTAACCTGTTTCTCGAAACCTGCTGCTTGTCTTTCTGCAAAGACTTCGTTCTGAACACATTCAATCAATATGTGGTGGTCATCATCAACAGGATAAAAATCGCAAATGCCGTGTCTAGAGGTTGACTTACCCATTAAAAAAAAATATTACCTGGTCTGTGCCCAGAACGAAGTTTCAGCGCTATAATTGTGTTTTTTCTTTTTAAAACTTAATTATTTATCAATGGTGACTCTAAAGCATGTGGTTGGATCGTTTTATACCAGATACTTTTTATCAAAAATTATGCTATAAAATTAGTGTAAAAAGAAGAACTGATAATGGGCATTCCATCAGATATTTTTTGGTTAATAAATCAGCAAATTTCATTGCCACTATCCACTGAAAAACTATATTCGCATCTCAAGATATTGTCCAATATAGATGCTCTACAAGTTCCTCGAAATGATGCGAGGTACACGGAGCCAAATGTTGGGGCGAGCTTTTAGTCTGTCCAGAAGAAAAAAAAATAATAATTTGTAGTTTCTAAAATAGCGCGTTAAACTCAACAAAAGATTCAGTTGTATAATATTTATATATCATATATTTTATTTCTTCCAGGTCGAATCGGTATAATGCAGGAGAGCTGTCATTCGCTATCCAGCGCGGTTAGTATAGCGATACGCTACGCGGCAACCCGCACTCAGTTTGGAGAAAGAGACAAGGAAACTCCACTCATTGAGTATGAGTTGCATGTGAGTATCGAGATATTAAGTTTGAACTATATGTGCATTGAGTTTTAAGTTTTTCGTAAAGTTATCAGAATTTCATCCAGTATCTTGGGTGAGTGTTGTATGTCTTTTAAACACATGGATTTTTTATATCTATTTTTCATTAAGAGCTCTTTAGGTAAATTATAACATTAAATAATTACAGTTCTACAAACAAGTTTAAAATACTACAATGATAACAAATATTATCTAAAGTAAACTACTTAAACTATAATGACAATTTAGGCTCAGCTGGATAAGTTATATACACAGGCAATGAAAAATAACATATCATAACCACGTTAATTATATTTATATTATAAGACGACGAAATGGAACTTTTAGTATACAGTTTTAAAAAGATTTTAACATACGTCTCAATAATATGTCGGCTATAGTCATTAAATAAATTGTCTATTATATGGGTAGTCTTTTCGTCGATCTTTTCACCGCCGAAATAGCTCAGTTGGGAGAGCGTTAGACTGAAGATCTAAAGGTCCCCGGTTCAATCCCGGGTTTCGGCAAATCTTGTTTTGTTTTAGTTTATATTTTTTATCTCTTGATATAATTGAATAAATAGTAATTATGTTATATTATTTTAAAATAATAATAATAATAAAATTACTTGAATTTAATAATTTCAAACTGCCTGTGTAAATAATTTTTATTTATTTTTGTAGCAATGGCGTCTCTTCGGCCATGTGGCGGCGGCTGTGGTTTTCCGTTTATATATTGAGAAATTTACTCATATGTATCTGAATATGGTTGAGAAATCTAATGCTGGGCATAGAGTGGACAACTTGGTAAGGATTTTTATATGTTCACTACAATATTATATGGTATACTAGCGACCTAAGTGCGACTTCGCTGCATTAACTTATTAGTGAGTAAACATCTCACAACATGAACTTTCAAATTTCTGATACTAATAAGTGATAATAATGATATCGTTTTGTAGCCATAGACAATAAACTACCGCTGGTTGACACTAGTAAAGTGACGCTCTATGTGGTCGGAAAATGCGAGATGCACTTTTAGACTTGGAGCGGAAAGAGGTTTTCTAGAATAGCATATTGTATTAAAATTTAAGTTACATTGTACAAGCTTAATTGTATTTTATTCTGGAACGAAATATAAGTTCAGTAAACGCCTCGAGGTGTTTAATTTCGTTACACATGCTTAAAATATGTATATTTCGTTTTTAGAGTGAAGCTGTATCAGAGATCCACGCGATGGTCTCCTGCAGCAAGCCATTACTTACATGGAGCACGATGAAGGCAGCCCAGCAGTGCCGAGAGGCGTGTGGTGGACATGGGTATTTGAAAGTGAGTATTTATAGTATATTATAGCATCTAACTGTCATATGGGGAAGGTTGGGAGGGAAGCAGGATCAGTGTTCAAGAGCATTCCCATCCCAACACCTATCCTCCCTACCTTCCCGTTCCATTTTGTGAGTGGCTGAACTCAAGTGTACACTTTCTCTTTCTCTACTGGAGCAAGAAAATGATGGTAAATCATGATGATGAAAATGATTTACCATCATTTTATTTTATAATATGGAAAATATATATTATACAATAGAAGTCAGTTACAGTACCTCGCACATGGAGTAGTAGGAGGGAACCTGGGAACCTAGTGTTAAGACACAGCACCCTTATTAGAAATTTCCGTTTCCTGTTGTACAATATATTTTTGACAATATTTAAATATTTATATAATGGTTTTCGTTCAAAATATTTCAGTGCTCTAACTTAGGTGACATACGAAGCAACCATGAGCCGACAGTCACCTACGAGGGCGACAACAACGTGCTGTCCCAACAAGCGGGCAATTGGTTACTAAGGCAATATGAAGCTGCACTGTCCGATTCTGAAATAGATTCACCACTGGGCACAGTGGCGTTTTTAAAGGACTATAGAACTATCAAAGACAGGACGTTCAATTGTACTAGTACCCATGAATTGAAGAATCCTCAATGTGAGTATATTGTATATAATTATATTTATAACATTAAAAAAACAATATATAGCGTACGAAAAATTGTACTTAGCGGTAATGGAACCTGCGCCTCTTGAATTGTTTCCGAATTCGAATCGGCTTAAAACATAGGACAAATGAAATTTTTGTCATATATGGTTTTCTACTATTGTTTGCTTTTTTTTTTGTCTTGTTACAAGAGCGAGGAAATGAAAACAACTCATTTCCCTGAACGAGAATCGAACCCACAACCGTCGCGTTTTCAATAGCCAGTTTCTACGCAACGGCGGTCATTTTTGTAATAATGTAATTTATTTTCTCCGCAGTCATAATATCAACATACAAATGGCTAATATGCTGGCTACTAAAGTACACGCACGAAAAGAACGAACTAAACCTCTCAAAAGGCCTAACTAAAGTGCAGGCGCGAAACAAAACCCAAGTGTACAGGTGGCGTAACTTAACCAAGGTGTACGCGGAATATCTGTCTTTAATATTCTGCTTGGAAAATATAGATAAAAAGGAAAAACAGCTTCAGCCGGTCTTGATAAAACTTTTTACTTTATACGGATTGTATTGCTTAGATGAGAATTTGGTGGAATTCTATCAAGGTGGTTTCGCGAAAGGCGATGATATGGCTAGGCTGGTGCGGGATTCGATTCTCGAATTGTGTTTTGATGTTAAAAGTGAAGTTGTCAGTGTGGTGGATGCGCTGGCGCCTACGGATTTTGTGCTTAACTCGGTGTTAGGCAGGAGTGATGGGAAGGTTAGTATTAATTCTTCTTTCTTTTAGTTTTTTTTTATTCAGTAATTGAGCAATAAATTATTTTTTTTATTATATTCCAATTCGTTGACGAATATCAGTCGTAATTCGAAAATTTTTTTGTTTCTAAATGTGATACTGTTATTTTTAGATCTAAGATTGTTAAAGTATATCAAAAAATATATAATTTAATTGTGAATTGAGTTGAGTTGAGTTTAACATATTTTTTTTAGTTTCACACAAACAGACAGGAAACCTATACAAGCTACAAAAAGAATAGTTTTTTCGCAATCAATTTTCTTTTTTATTGAAATGAATACTCAAACATATTTTAATTAAATTAGCTTCACGCTGTATCCCGTACACAGTCCCGGCAGAGGAAAGTGTTAAGACACTCCGTTCACCGGCATTGCATGTTGAATGGCGGAACTCAACTCCGCGCTTTAGCCTCGACAATATCGGCTAAAAATAAAAGTATAAATTTAAATAAATACTTCATTTTCTCGAGTGGGAAATGAACCTACAACCGATTTTACAGTGACCCCCTTGTGCCCCTGCGCCACGTCTGGCCCCATATTTAATTATTTTTACATAAAATATTTTTTATCTTTACAGTTGTATCAGAATCTCCAAAAAGCATTCTTCAGCCAGCCCGGTGTCTTCGAAAGGACGCCGTGGTGGCGCGACGTTGTACCTTCCTCTAAATTGTAAGGAAACTTATACTAATTATATGTTATATTATCATGTATTTATATAGAAAATTCTTGCTTTTTTTATTATAAATTTTTATGTTTGTCCGTTATGCAAGTTAAATAGGTATAAAATTGTTAAAGCAAAAGTGGTTAAATTGCTATTTTTTTATTCATGTTTATTATTTTTTTATGTGGTCATAAATACCATTTTTTTAGTTTGTTGTATTAATAAAAATGGCTGTCAATCGTAATAAATAAAATAAATTTTAAATGATTGTTCTTCTTTTGGTTTGTTTACCATCTAAACAAAAGTAGCTCCCACTTTTGCTTTGACTTTAATATTATCATGTTGTACTGATGGTACACTTTTTTTTATTTTTATAAAAAATATATTTTACAGAGATTATACATACATTTAATTTAATTTAATAACTTTATAACGATACTCTCATATTTTGGCAGTGTACTTTTGTCATTAGTGACGTTTATTTTTACATTCATTGCTTTTTTATGTAATAGAAATATAATGCAGAAAGTGCAGGTACAAATTCCATTAAGCATTTTTTTATAATTCCAGTTTAGTGTATTATTCTTTATAATATTATATTCAAAATAACTAAGCACTGTTAGTTTTTTTTACTTTTTTTTATATAAAAGAACAGCAATAGACTAATAAAGTGACTTGTCACTTGTATTTAATTATTATTATTTATACATTTGGTATATTTTGTTATTTAATTATTTTTACATAATTTATTAATATTATTCGTAATATTATTATAATGTGTTACCTTAGATAAAAAAATAATATCACCTATAGATCGGTAGTTTTATTTATTTAAATATAATTTTAATTTTATAGATTACAAATATTGTTGCATTTTTTACTCTATCATTCATGTTAAGAATATTTATGCTATTTTTAAATTATATATATATATATGGAGAAGAATACTTTAGATTTTATAATTTGAAATAACTAATCGATAAAATAAATAATGTTAAAAAAATTGTATGGAAATATCCAGCTATTTACCTAATTAATAAAATTTTACTTATTATGTTTATGTTAGAATTTCATAATGTATAAACATTTTTTCAAGGATTTGATTTGATAATTATTCTTAAAAAATATAAAATAATATATTTAGTTAAAGTTAAAAAAATTGTTGTATGGCACACCCTTAAATTTAATTTGCTTCTATAGATTTAATTTTACTTTTAATGGAAGGCTGTGTTAGAGACACATTAGTTCTATATGACAGTCAAATTGATTTCCTTCAATTAGCAGTTATTAAAAACAGTAGACATGACATGACATGTAACCGGAAACTCGGTCGGACAACTCGGTGGTTGGTAACAAGGCAAAGTATGGCGTTGAGTTCCGCCACACTCAACGCCTGAAAAATTCTATAATGGAAAACAGGGAAATCAAAAGGCAATATATTGATAGAAGTCTATAAGTCTTAAAAAGAATTTTCTAAAACACAAACATAAATAATAAATGAAAATTACTTGAACATATCATTCTTTCAAAAAAAGATAGATAAAAAAGTATAAAATATTTGTAATAAAATGTATACTGTAAAAAAAGTTATAAGAAATCAATTTGACTAAAACATATATTTATCATACAACATTATTGTTAAAAGTCTAACCGAAATAATCAAGGCCTCAGGTTTAGTTCCCAGTGTCAAATTAGTTAATAAAATAATATCATTTTGTATGTATAAAGTAATAATTTAGTAACTAAATAAAATTTATTATATTTTTAAGTAGAAAATCATAGATTTGATTTATTTTACATAAACATACATACACACTTACATATATATGGGTGGACAAATGTTGACATTTAACTGGTTAACTCATAATGTCAATATGTATTGGGAAGTTTATCCACTGTAATTCGTTCACCTGCAACTTTTTTTATTTAAATTATATAAAGAATGTAATTTTATAATGATATTTTGAATATTTTACTAATATGGTAATTGGTCATGGTTTATGACTTCACAATTCAGTAATAAATTTTCTGTTCTATAAATAAAACATTGGTCTGAAAACTATTATATCATTTCATACACACAGGGTACAAATATAGATGTATTTTAGACGCACATAGATAATAAATACTATTTGCCATTGATAAAAAATAAACTTAATTATTTAAAAAAAAATACTAGTTGGAAAATATTTCTTATACGATAAGGTTTTTAATAATATTATGAAAGCCAAATAAAAATAATTAATACTTTAGTTGTAGCAGTTTATTTATTTTATGGGTCGATATTAAAACAAAATTACACATTTAATTTATTTTCTAATTTGATTATTGTTAAAATAATAATAATGCCGTATAAAATCAGGGCTTTGTTTAATTGAATATTTCTTTTTGGGTATAAAATTAATACTTTTGGCAATATATGACATAAGTATAACTAAAACTAACCAAAAATTTATCCATTGTTTGGTCTGTGTGGACAAAATCTTTGATGTTATACCGCATTTTATATAAAAAAACAGACCCTTTTGTTTTTATGATTAATATAAATTATAAATATAAAATATACCTATCTTCCTATTGTTGATTAATTCACATTAAGTGTTTTTTAATTATTTTTATATATCTTTTTATTAATACAAATATCCTACTTCGAATATTTAAAATTGTATTTTAGTATGTAATAATTAATAAAATATAAAATTGAATATTTACACTTCTATAGAAATGATTGTCTAGAATCTAATCTAATACTATAAATAGTTTAAAAGTGCCTTCCTCTATGTATTAACTGTTATATTGTTTGGAAAAATGAATTCTTAAATAAAAATAAATTTCACCAACTATTTTTCGTTTTTTTTAATCCATTTTTTAACAAACGAAGTTACATGTTAAAAATAAAGAATAACCAAGTCACTTTAAAAACTCTTGTTTTTGCAAGCCGGACTATGTGATGAGTAGACTTGATTCCATTATACGAGGAAATGTTTATATTCAAAAATAAAATCTCTAATTTGACTAATGTTATAAAAGCTGAGGTTTGCTTACTTAAACGCGACAATCTCAGGAACTACTTCTGCGAATAGAAATCGCGAATAATCTTATCGGACAGTCCGTTTAGTAAGGATAGCTCTTATATCACGTGTGTCTGTGACCCTAGTTACTTCAGGCAAATAAAATGTTATATATGATATACAAGTGTTGGATACTTCCCTTTGACCACGTGCGTAAACCGCAAGTAAAAGCTAGTTAACTCTAGAATTCGTTGGAAAGTGGGGAACGGAATGCGTTAACACTGAGTTTTCCTCTGCCTGTCCTTTTGTGTGCGGGATACAGCGTGAAGTTAAAAAAAACGTATAACATTCTTCTATACAGTATGACACAGATGTTAAAAGAAGTATATATGATAATACGAAGATGTCTCCTGTGAATTTTTTTATATGTACATGTAAGTTATTACAGGTGTGAAAATGAAAAACTAAATTTATTTTAAAATCATTTATTTATTTATTATTCCGAAATATTAAAAGAGAAGTGTGTCATTGTTTTGTGCTTTAAACAGTAAAGATGGTGCAGTTAAGAAGTATATGTCATGTTTTTTTTGTTTTTATTTTTATATACATACATATGATTAGATTCTCACCAAGAAATTTTACATATTCCTTAAAAATAAATGTGATAAAATAAATAACAAATATACTTTACTATATATAAGTTGGAGATTTTACATTGAAATAATATTTTTTATTAACTTATATACCTTTTCACCGATTTTTGTTAAAGGTGGAAGTTCTCAATTCAATTTATTTTTCACTTTAATACTTGAAGATTTTAAATATTTATATAGTATTGAAATTAAATATTCACAACCCAAAACAGAGAGATTTAAAAGAAACATTGTATTATTTTATTATTACCGTAGCTTGACAAATTATGAGATAAAACCATTATTTCATTAAAAAAACAAACTACCACAACCAATAATAAGACTTGTACATCAGAGTCTACCTTTTCAGGATCAGTTAAAAATAAATAAATCAAAATATTATAGAAATTTATAAATAATAATAACAACGATTATTAATTTATTATTATAAAAGTTGGAATTTTGTCAAAAAAATTAAAATATTACTATATATTTATTTATTTAATTCTATGTATGTATTTGTGAGTCGGTGGAAAATATGGCAGTAGCTAATAGAGTCAATTAAAGTATGGAAACAGCTAAAATGATTAATTAGTAGTTACAATTAAAATAGGATATAAAAGCACTGAATGTTTAAAACTAAAATAATACTATGAATTGACGGGATTTAGTAAATACTGCATATATTAAAAATTATGTGATATTTAAAATAGAAAATTTGATATTTTAAAATGACCTTAAATGACTTTACAGATAATAGTATGCAAACGAACCTTACAAGTAAATGTTAATTTTGAATTGTTTTTGTTTATTTCCTCCAATCTCTGATTTGTAATACTCACTATCAACGAGATATAGTTCTGAATATATACATTAATATATAAAAAATCTTACATTACTACCATCCTGTATACAATATTTTAATATATAAGTGTGCAAAAAAGTACTACTAATATACTAAACATTAAAATCGTACACAACCGCTAATAATTCATATTAAATGTGAGCGAGCGTCTGGAGCCAGTCGTGGCGGTGGGGTACCAGCGTGCGACTGCTTACAAGACGGTCGTGGGTTTGATTTCCACTCGGTGGAATGAATGAAATATATAATATTTTCATTATCTCTTTCTGGTAACGAGGATTAAATTCCAGCAGTTCACGTGCAGTGCCATAAGAAATCGGCGGAAAGTGGGAAACGGAAGTGTTATAACAGAGCTCTCCATTATAACGACGGTTTCCGAATACTAAGTTGACAGGTTCCCTTTATCAAGATAGGCCTGCTATGTTTGGAATACAACCATTAGCGTATTTATGGATATCTTCTAGAGGGCCTTGTCTTAATTTTAAACTGATCCCTTCAAAATTTTTCAATTGTAGCTACAAAAATACTGATATCTTTAAACGGTTTAAAATAACAAAAAGAAAAGAATGATATAATTTTTATGAGTATTAGATATGATGTGTTAGTAATACGACACCAGCGCCATCTTACTTACATACCAATATTAACGTTTTTCTAGAAAGAGACAAAATGTATGTATAATATTTAAAATAAAAAATTAAATTACGAATAAGTTGCTTATTTAAGTAGTAAGTAAACAACATCTTTTTGAAAATAAGGAGGTCAAATTCAACCTACACTCTATTATTTAATAATATTTTAAAGTATTATTCAAACATTGAGAATGATAAACATATAAAATCTGTTTTATAAATTTAGAAGTATCACGATTAGAACCCGTATGGATCTTTTTTAACATTTTTTAAAGTCTTATTCCACATGTAAAAAAGAAATTCCACGTATAAAAATTTGAACGCAGCGGGAACAAAACCCGCGCCTCGTGGTCGGTTTCCAGGAGCGAAAGTATTCCAATCTCACCATTGCATTGAGAGATACAAGTTAAAATTTTGATACATTCCAAAAAATACTAAATGCCAATACAACCTAATTTATCATTTAATTCCCCCTTTTTTATCAAATCTAACATGAAAAACATTAGAAAAACACAAAAACAAATCAAATTAACTATTATCACTATCTGTAATAGTCGAGCTTGTCATACGTATAACGGGATTTTGCGTTGAATCACTCGAATCGCATTCCACCATCAGAATATCATCAGGGCTTTCGTTTCTATCAGAATTACTTTCAGTATAGGTCCCTGTGGGAGACTTGTCTTCTATTACAGCTTTTAAATAGGACTCCCTGTCCATTATATTAGCGTCCCTGGCCAGAGCAAGGACGTCTAGCGACATCATGCTCTTAGATTTATCAGATTTAGTTATCGGTGGATTCATTTCATATATAACTTCGCGACTTATTGATTTTGTACGCGACAGTTTCGACTCCCCGTATTTCGCCGTGTTAGTGCTAGTGGAGGGCGCGCTCGAATTTCGCGGTGAATTGTTTGTGAATTTGGATTTCTTCTGTTGATTATTTTCCTTCATCATTAATAGTTGATCTAGTTTGTTTATAGTTTCGTTTAGCTCCTGTGCCCAGGCCTCGTCTGTTTCGACGTCATTCCTGTCTATGGGCTTCAGAGCTAGCTCTCTAACACGCATTCTAAGTTCTTGTAGGCTTGAATCTTCATCATTTATACCGTTTTCGTCATGAATTGGATCTCTTTCAGCTCCAACACCTGGTTCTCTTGGACCCACTGGTATAGTGTCCTTCCCTGGCGGATATTCCCCGCGTCTTCTGTGTATCTCTTCGGAAATTTCTTCTAAAGCTTTCAATGACTTTGAATATCTGAACTTGGCGTCTGCTATGAGACGCTGTAGTTTTTCTATTTTCTCATTTTGTGCTTGTAATTGTTCATCACATAACTTTTTCTCATCAAAATATATCCTTGACTTTATAATGTTCCTTTTTAGATTTTCTTCGAGCTGTGTCACCTGGAACCCGTAACATATTATTAATATATTTATTGACGTTATAGATGCCCAATAGGACATTGTCAGACTAAGCATGCGATAGAGAAGCTCAAGCCCCACTAGGTAGAATGATTATATAAAAAATATTTTCTTATTTACTGGTCTGGTTCGCCATAAAATAAAAAAGAACTACACTAGCTAAAAAACATATATTTATATTATTTATTGTAACTTACCTTTCGCTCAGCTGCAATGTACGCAGCTGCTTTCTTTTGATGCTCACGACCACTTTCCGCTTTACGTTTTTCTGCGTCCGTAACCTTAAAAAAATATAAAAAAAATGATTATATATTTTTTTTACTTTAAGCTGTATCCCCCACAACTTGTGGATAGATAAGGGAACCTGGCGAACCTAACGTTAAGACACTCCGTGCCTATTTAAACATTTCTGTTCCCCATTTACCACCGAACTTTGGGGGCATTGTGTGTTTTCACACGCTTGTGCCCCTGCCACAACGGCCACAAAATATATATTATAATAATAAATAAAATATATTAAATATTACTAATAATAGAGAAAAAGTCATACAAAAAAGAGAGAAATATCCAATATTAGAAATATTAGAACGCCACTCGAGGAAATTAACTCTCGAAATGAATATATATATATATATATATATATATATATATATATATCTTCGCTCTGGTGTCCAGGCAAAAGCGCGTCGTTGATTTCCGCCACTCAATGACTCCAGAAATCGGCGAAAAGTAGGAAGAGGAGTGTCTTAACACTAGGTTTTCTCTGCCTAACCTGCGACGTGCGGGATACAGTTCGAAGCTGATTATTTTTGTATAAAAAGTAATGCACAATCATACCTTGATAATAGCATGGTTGAGCACCTCCTGCCAGTTGCTGTCGAACTGCCACTCATCTTGCTTACTCACGAAGCGCTGCTCCGCGAGGGTCACCGTCTCTTTAGCTGCGGCGTGCAGCTCTGCAAAATTAAATAAAAAAAAAACAAATAATTACAGTTATACAAGTAAAACTTCACTTAAATATTATCGGGTCTAAACGCCTTTTAGTAAATAGCTTTTTTCATTTTTCAGTTTTAAATTGTATCCCGCACAAAACAAGGGTAGCCAGAGGAAACTTAGTGTTGAGTCTCTCACTCTCCACTAAATCCTTTGAGTCTTAACTTCGAGACCCGGGGCCAGGAGACGAAAGACGAAAAGAGTCGAATGAACTCTCACTCGCTCGCTTCTAGGCGGCGAAGCGAAGTAATCAAAATAATAAATAAAAAATATAAAACTCTTTGTTATTGGAAATGTAAATCTATTTTATTTAAAAGGATGTCCGTTCCGCCTATGCATTACCCGCTCATTTCCCTATCACGGTGGAAACCGGGCTTTAATCATGGAAATGTTTGTATTTAAATGTATTTTCGTTTTGTTGAACAAAATTAATTTGTATTCTATTCTACCACAAAAAAAATAATAAAAATCTGAAAAATATCAAAATGAATCAAAACATAGCAAACTGGAATCCACAATGGCATATTTATAAAAGCAAGGTCGCCGATATCTAACACATACAGCGTGTCTAATCTTATCTCGCGCTTGTTTGTCTGTTTTGTTACAATACTTATTTACTTTACGAAAAGCTGGCCGTTTTTGAATGTAATGTAATTCGTGTATAGTAATTTTTGATTCAAAATATTGTAATTTTAATAAAATTAGTTAGCACAATTCGATTGCTATTAGCAATTTAGACTACCCATTCTTACTTAAATTTTGTATTGAGTGACGGACCTTCACGACCGACTTTGGGGCCCAGAATAGAGAAATGAAAACAATTCATTTTTCAGAGTGGGGATTGAAGATTGAGCTCCCGCTCGTCCATCGCGTTCATGATCAACCTCTGCGCCGCTGTGCTATGATGGCCTCCTAACTTATCTACCCTACCCTCGTAGTAGGACGTACGGGGTGCAGTTGAGAAGTATCTCATTAAACTCAAAGTAGTTTACACACATCTACTTAAACGTACTAATCTCAGTAACTATTGGTTAAATAAAAAATAAAATAAATCAGCTTCACGCTGTATCCCGCACACAGCAGGGTAGGCAGAGGGAACCTAGTGTTTTTGGACACTCCGTTCCCCACTTTCTGCCGAATTCTGGAGGCATTGCGTGTTGAGTGGCAGAACTCAACGCCGCGCTTAGCCTCGACACCAGAGCGAAGAAATGGAAATATAAATTTAAGTAAATATTTCATCTCCTCGAGTGGGGATCGAACCCACAACCAGTCGGTTTACAGTCACACTTTGTGCCGCTGCGCCACGACTGGCCACTATGACTATTGGTTAGAATATCAAAATTATTTTTCCCTTGCAATTAGAATGTGTGCAGTGTCATACGCAACTCCGAATTATTTCCATTAGACCACGGAGCAAACCCGCAACTAAAAGCTAGTTAAAATATTTTCTTTACTTAAATTATAAATGAATAAGAAGTTACAATAAATGGATAGACGCGTCACAAGCTAAACGCTTAGGCCGATCGTGCTGCTCTATCACTTGTTCCGCGCTCTCGCTTGCTCGCTCGGCTCGGGCAGAACGTGACAATAAGTCATACTTTTTCTTGGGTGCAGATGGCGCCCATCGATTTATATGAAGTTTTTATCATGCCAATTTTTTTTGAAAAGAATAAAAAAAATAATCAATAAAATAACGTATGTTGTATGTTTATTTAGCATTGACTTTTAAGAGCTTATCATCGCCAAACAATGTAAGTATATAATAATGAATAATAATACTTAAATAAAGTATGTAAAAGTTGATAAGCTGATGTATCCGCTCGACGACGTGCAAAATAATTGACATTTTTTTGCATAAAGTTTCATATTGCTTCACGCATCACATGAACTATTAATTTTATGCAGGTTTGTGACTTATGCCTGTACCAGATTTTTCTAACTTCACGCTGTATCCCGTTCTAAGCCAGATAGGCTGAGGAACTAGTGTTAAGACACTCCGTTCATTCTGGAGGCATTGTGTGCTGAGTGGCGGAACTCAACACTGTTCTTTGCTTTGTTATTTTATGTTTGTCATGCTAGGGCTGACACAATTCGATAAGTTGTTAAATAGAATTTTAATGAAATACGATACTGTGGCGAAGTTTACGTCAGCTATCTGGCGTAACGAGACAGTTGAAATTTAATGCTTTTTGCATTTACTTTGACAAAAAAAGAATAGAAAATTAACAAAAAATAGAAAGAAAAGATATATCCATTATAAGGTTAAACACTAGGTTAAAATTTAATGTGAGCACAATTTAATAATCTGTATTGATATAACGTAATACGTTACGCGGCAGCTCGTTGTTTCACTTATGCAAATTGAAGCCGGGCTTAATTTATTTGACCGCTACGCTAATGGGCGAGGAGCGAGGACTTTACACCAGCACGGTTTGTACTACTAATATTACTGAGTATTTATCACGTAAATGCTTTTTGCCATGTTACCTGTTATAAATACATGTTTGCTAAGTTTTCTTATGTCAAGGATAGCTGATATGACTTTTCGCTATGGCTAAAACAAATGTTTCTTTTTCTTAGCTTCACGCTGTATCCCGCACATGAAAGGGTAGACAGAGTAAACCAGGCAACCTAGTGTTAAGACGCTCCGTTCCCATTAAGACACTTCCACTCCTTTCCTTTTGCTCGAGGTGTCATGCGCAATGCATCTCAATTTCGAGCTTTACCTCGTTACCAGAGCGAGATTATTAAAATATGAACTATTTCATTACCCGGAATGGAAATCGAAAGCACAACCGTCGCGTGTACGCACGCTTATGCCCCTACAACAAAACGGCTTCCATGTTTTTATATCTCAATATTTAAACGTGTAATTAATAAAATATATAAAAAAAGCTCCAAACAATATTGAAAACGTATAGTCCTTGACCGTAACCGACCTTGGCGAGTCCAACCGCCCTACAGGAAGACAGCAATTTGCTATCACAACGATAAGATTCCCCATAATGTTACATGGACCGGTAATCACGAGCGTTGTGAATAAACCATTGGTAGTGTCGTCACATATGGGAATATAGTTTTTTAAATAGCTATAAGTGTAATACATACATATACATATTTGTATAAGAAATCGTTTTTTTTTAATCTCTTTATAATAGCTGTTCTGAACAGAAGTTCAGAGCTGGTGGTAGCTGTATAAAAAAAAACTTAAAAATATTTTTAATATAAATACAATCCTTGTATCCCTCTCCACCTTATAAGGGGTAGGCATAAAGTAACTAATGTTATCTTAAGTTATCTCAGTTCTCCTTCTCTACTTTCCGCGAAACTCAACGCCAAAGTTTTCCGGGCCAGAGAAATCAAAAATATTTGAAAATAATCAATGCCTGTTGATGGATATTTTACACTTTATTCTTCTACCTGTAGAGTACGTAATTCAACTTATAAATATTAGCAGAAATACTATTTACAAACTTTTTTTTTTTTGATTCCGTCTCCTGATTGTTGACGTAATGAGAGATGTATAGACAGTAATATATAGATATTAAATAATCGAATTACGGAAAATGTTTACAATTTTAAGGAACGGTCTAAACACTAGACAACGATAACAACATGCGTGTGACTGTTACCGCTATAGGTTGTGTGCTCCAAACTCTCAACGGAAGTTCAACTCTCAACTTATAGAAATAAAAAAGAAAATATATTATACTGAAAATATGTAGTTACATTTTATTTAATTCAAAGTATCGGCAAATGGACTCTGATTACGAAAAGCCTTGTCATTGTTTTTAGTCTATTCCATAACTTTAGCTGTATTTCGAACAAAAGTGTCAAAATTAAATAATTAAAAGCAAAATGTAGAAAGAATTACAAAACGACAACGACGCCATTGTGTCCCAGTTGAGATGTGCCTCACTGAACGCAACGCTTGTAAGATGCAATTTTACTCGCGGAAAACTTTATATTGAAAATAGTATGTATTTCCTTGAACTATATGTGATATTCATTTTCGACACCTAGCGGGAAACATCTCTAAATAGATTGGAACAGAAAACAGTTTTGTTATATTGTATATTTTGTGACTTACAGCCGAGGCATTCACCTCGCCAATGTACGCACGTTGGATTAGGGTTGTCAGATAGCTGGGAAATCTAGAGTTGTTCGTTGAATTTTACGTGGCTCGTGGGCTCGAAAGTAATTTCTCTTTATTGTCCCGGAATGCATAAATACTAGTTCTATTGGATAAAAGTTTAATATTTAAGCCTTAGTACCTCTTACTTAAGAAATTTAGATTACGTTTATTTAGGACAGTTTATGTAATTAAAAAATCGCAAAAAAAGAATAACCAACAGATCTAGGTTAATTTCGGATCGGACACCAAAACTGTGATTCCGTTCGAGGCGTGGAAATGATAAGTTGGGCAATCTGACAACCCTACGTAGCATAGTAGAGATACGGTTGAGATTGTTTAATCTCGAAAAATAGCACTTAAAGATTAACATTTTGAATTAAATGCAATGAAATGTCACTTAAATAACATTTAAATTTCAAATAACAAAATAAGAGAAAAATAACAAGACTTAATATCATTAATTTATCTTTTTTTGACATTTATACATTTTAAAATGAACAAACTTGTATTGGAAGCGTCAGCGTCTTTATATGGCTAGCAGTGACCTTTTAATTAGGAGTTGACTCATGACAGGTTCTAAGTTCCGAGTTGACTTAAGTATAATGGGTTATATCGTAACAATTAACTTGACGTAACATGATCTATATCATAATAATAAATGGACTATCTAACACGAAACCAATTCTTTCTTTCATCCAGTGAACGTAAGATTCGCTTCCTCTTCAACCGAACCAACTCATGAGCTTCATTATATTAGTATGCATCGAAAAACCTTAAAATTCTTACCACTAGCTCTTTGAAATTGTACAGCAGCTCGTTGACACTCAGATCTGGCTGATGACGCAGACGCCACCGCGTCGTGGTACGGCCGCGACTTGTCCACACATGTTCCCAAACGTTTGGTTAGCGCTTGGAGTCTTCGGGACGTTTCGTTTAGTAATAAATGAAATGTTTTCATGGATTCCTGTGAAAGATGGCAGGAATACAGTATTTTTTTTGGGTAAGATACCTACTTAAATTAGTCCTAAGTCCGTTCCGGGCTTTCAACATTTATGACATTGCGTGTTGAGTGGCAGAACTCAACGCCGCGATTTTACATCGACACCCGAGCAAAGAAATGAAAATATTTCATTTTCTTTATAGGGATCGAACCCACAACGTCGATTTTACAGTCACAGTTTGTGCCCCTGTGCCACGACAAGCCTTAATGGCGTCAATGACATATTTATATATTTACAATTTATAAATGTTCAAAACTGATTTTTTTTTGCTATTGGGATCATAACATCTCTAAAATGCCAAAAATGTAAAGCTGAACTTCATCTGATGAAGTCACGTACTGACCATAAATATCTTTAAAAAAAGACAAAATATAAGGGATGATCGATAATATTCTACATATTTATTTTATTTTTAATGAAAACTTGACTTCATGATAGACATTAAATCATAGTTAAACTCTATTAAGCATTGTAAATGGTCCCGATGCTGAGGTATCGAGACGGTAGTACTAATTGACCCTACCGTATGTTGCGTATGCGCATGCGCAACACACAATGACTACAATGTACGAGTACTAGATGATTACAATCGCTTTAGTTATTTATTCCTAGACTAGAATATTCAGATATTTATTTATTATAATCGTTACCATTGAGTATTTATTTTAAAATATATTTTAAGTCTTTCTATACTATACTAATTTGATACTGTATACCACACATAGGCACGGGAGAACCTGGCAACCTAGTCTTGAGACACTCGTTTTCATTGAGACACTTGCCTTTCCCGCTTTTCGATGATTTCTGGAGGTATTGCATGCTGAGTGGCGGCACTCAACGCTACACTTTGCCTTATTACAAGAGTCGGAACCGAACCCACAACTGTCGCGTAATATATATAATTACATATTTAAACGTACGTGCTTATTCATCAATGAAGTGTATTTCCTTATCGATATCAATAATAACCAATATTTTTATTTCGTAAAATACTTGCGGAAATAAGAATAACACCTCCCTTGAAGTACATATGTATTTAACCAAGGTGCATTGAGCTTACATTCACATTACAAGAATTTGTTTCTCTTCAGATACATATACGTCATTTTATTATTAAATTACCTATACATTAAAAGTTTAAAGCAACGAAAGATAAAAAAGACAACATTTTTATAATAGTTTCTCCGCAGCAGAGTAGGTAAATAGAACCTTTTATAAAAATTATATTTATTCTTTCAATAAAAAAAAATTTTAACATTTGACTATATTTTTACTAGAACATAAACCACGTTAAAAAATCTATTTGACATATGGTAAGTATGAACCTCTACTGAAACACATTACAACTGTGCTACAACGGTGTAAAATCTACTCAACCAATAATCCAGCAGGGCCCGACACACATATGTGAAGCTGTAATTGAGTAATAGAAATTCGATTGACACACATATTTCCCACCACCAAGTCAATTTACCAAGAATCATGTTGTTCTTACATTTAATAGTAATAAATTATTACTAATAATATTAAGATTCCGTATAACGGTATTTTCGGTACATTCTAAAAAAAAATTATAAAAAAAAAACAGTTTCACGCTGTATCCCGCACATAGCAGGGTAGGCAGAGGGAACCTTGTGTTAGGACACTCCGTTCCCCAATTTCTGCCGAATTCTGGAGGCATTGCGTGTTGAGTGGCAGAACTCAACGCCGGACTATGCCTCGACGCCAGAGCGTATAAATGAAAATAATAATTAAATGTTTTTCATGTGCTCGAGTGGGAATCGAATCCACGCACAAGATTAGTATCTTGTGCCACAACTGGCGTCGATATATATTTAGCCATCTATAATATATACAAATTACAAGATGGTAAGCTGTAGCTAGCCAGTAGTATCTATTCACTTCCCCATGCCTGTCTACTACACAACCTGTTTCTCACTTAATGGACGCTATCAAGTTTCTATTAGAGACTGTGTATAATTAAAGAGATTTTACTATAAATTATAATCGAAATTAAGAAAAATGTGTTAGAACAGATTATAATTCGATACACTGTAACATAATAAATTCATCAATGTCATTTATTTTTTTCTTATTACGACTGTTGTCGTTCTCAACTTTGTTTCTGTTGACTTTATTACGTAAAATGGAGAATTGATTTTTTTTCGGTTCCGGAAGGAACATCAAAAATCGAAAAAAATACTTTTTTACATATTATTTATAATTAACTCTGAGATCGATCCTCATTTTATTCATAGATATGAATGAATACACCATCTCAAGGTAGATTTCAAAGTTGAGAACGATTTATAAATACGGGCAGGAAGTTGAAGTACGACATTCTATATAAATTTTAAGCCGCTAAAAGAATGTTGTCAACAACAAAACACACACAATGAATCGATGGAGTGACCCTCTACAGTCGTATTTGGTAACATGTACCTTTCTGTTTTTATATACGTATATATTATTTCACATTTTATGTGTCGCTATTTGGAGTTTCGCCAAATGTTGGTTACATCATGTTTGACCTATAACTTTATAGCTCGCTCTTAAGACTTATGTAAAAAAGAGATGTTAAAAATATAGTTCATTTATTTATTAATAATATATTTTATTTACATTGTTAAATAATAATGAAACCGAGTATCACTTTATGTAAGAACGTTTTTCCAATTGATACTGTTTTTTTCTTTTATATCCGCTCAAATTATAATAAAAATATTCAAATTTGGTAATTCATTTGTAATCATATTACATACGCCGTAACATTTTTACCTAGTAGGTCAACATATTATACAGTTTATATAATTAAAGTAAAACAAAACGTCAATAAAAGTAAAGGAAAATTATTATTTTGTTCCGTCTGTATTGACTTAGTAGACTAGCCTAGATTAGACAAGATTTACAAAAAATTTATTAAGTCTAGGAAAGTTTTACATAGAAGCTGCCTAATGTTGCACTGTCGTGTGTTCGATTTAAACAACAGCACTCGAGCAATTAAACAAAAGCAAGGTGGCAAAGTTCAGTTCCGCCACTCATCCATATATTATAATAATGGTACAGGAGTGGAGTTCTCAAGTGGGAATGGAGAACCAGGTTCCGTTTTCTTACTCTAATAAAAAGAGTAAAGCTAAAAAAAAGTTAAAATAGAAAAAAAAAATGCAAAAATATATGAGAATAACTTAATAATGTAGAAATAAAAAAAAATATTATTAAATATTTTATTAGACGTGTGCATATTTAAAATTCGCTCCTTTTATATACATATATAAAAAAACTAAATATTTCACTGTATTTTAGAAATACGACGAATGTATCGGGTTTATTTTCTGCACAAGAGAAAAGTGCATGTTTCGTCTGACCTGATATAGACAAAGCGCAGTTGCAGTTGGGTTCCGTTACTTAACACGTAGGTATTGTATGGGTATCTTGTGACAGTATGAGTCTGGTATGACTCATAATGTCACATTGATATTTTTTGAAGAAAAAATCTCTCTACATAACGTTATTTACTCATTTTAAAAAATAAATAAGATTTAAGCTTTACGCTGTATCCCGCATAACAGGCTAACGTGACGATGTAAATAAATGTATCCTTACCAATAAAAAAGAAACGTCGAAATATATAGGCGTTATATTGAGTTATTCATCCATTTGTACCATACCTAATGCAAACATACCTAACGCAAATTTGAAACTTATGTGATTTTGCTCGTGCACAACATTCGTCAGAAAGGGACCGAATTAAAATGGGATTGAAGTCAGTGGACGAGGCGAAAGAGATGTAGACTTTTGCACTTTGCAGTCTATTGAAGTTATGTTATGTTACTCATTGATTTTATCTAATAAACTATAAATAACATTTTTAATATGTCAAAATTTATATATGATACATATGATATAAAAATTACACAATACTGGACTTTACGCCCACTTCGACTATCAATACAACGTGTTATTAATATACGTATAAATAAAGGGATCAACGTACTTATATGTTTTATAAAATATAAGTCGTTATCCACAAATATTTATATGGAAATACGGGAAATCCTCATTGAACGCTCCCCTAATCTACCTACATAAATGCTGAATTTCAACTTTCCAAGTCTAGTAAATATGCCTGTGCGTTGTCTGTCAGTTTCTCACTGATGGAAGAGTTTTATTTATGTACCTAGTGTCGAGTTAGCGCCCCACTCGCGGCTTCGCCCGCTTAAACTATATAATCATTAATTTAGTAATACAAATTACTTTCGTTCTCATATAATAATATCATTTGGAACAACAATATAAATGAAAAAAAAAACACGTTTACGTTCACGTTCAGTTAGACGCTACATACAGCATCAAAATGGTTATTCACATAAAACACAATAAATACATATGGCTACTCACATCAAGTTCCAATTCGAGTTTATTTATCTCATCAGTGGCCGCATTCAACTTCTCCAGCTCCACCTGAAACGTTGTGAAAAAATTGAGACAATCGCACGGGACACTCACGCGGTACTCCCAAACGTACGGCAGCAGCAAGCAACATGTAGAGACGGGAAACATTCGAGACATTGTACTGCTTAAAAAAATCATTTATCACTATTATCATTTAAGATAACACATACTATCTAACTTGTACCTTATTCGGATCGTTTCCTGTCCCTACTATAAACTACAAAGCGCCTAATATGAAAGCAATACTTACACCAGCGTCCATTTTTTTATTTTTTTTAGTTTTTACTGATCCCGGATATGTAAATAAATTTGACACATTTACTTAGATTTACATTTTATTCCAGATTAATTTACATACATAAGAATTATACATGCCAATATAAAAATATTACGTTTTCGACATCGTGTCGAGCGAAGGATCGTTTTTGGGGAAAATCTTCTGAATTTGTATCAAATCCGAAATATCGCGTGAACCATATATTTATGTATGTTTGTTTTGGATATAACTTATAAATATTACACGTAACATGTTAAAGTAATGGAATGGTTTGCTTGTACTAAGTATATAGTAGGATTACGCTAGGCTTTACAATATTGAACACTTCACTTTTGGTAAAGTAGGCAAAGGTTTAACACGCATTACATTCTACAGACATTATTAGGCCGAGGTGTGTTTGTATATAAATAATAAAAAAATCATAAGATAATGAACAAAATGAGATTACATTTCAGTAATATTAAAAACATGAATACTATGATTACAACTACATACTACAATATCAATAAACATCGAAACACAAATCGACTAACACTTAACAACGACATTAAACAAATAAATCTTCCGGTGGTAGTAAGTGCCAATTGTAAAAATAAAATTTATAATAATAATACAAAATAATCCAAATTAATAATTAAAATAATTTCGAGATTCAATTAAAATCAATTTAATTGATTAAATTGCATGTTATTGAATCGATATAGACGAAACAAAAAAAGAATAATATGTTCTAAAACTTAATAAACGTAGACTATAAATAGTTTGGTGACTGTGAACTCTATATTATTTAAATGCAAAATAATGAATGCTAACAGAAAAACCTGAACATTATGTATATATAAATATATATATATATATGTTTGTTAAATGGTCAGTGTGTTAAGAAAATAACCGAAATTAGACACGCTAATATTTTAGTATTTTACTTATATATTTAGTCGCGGATATACAAGGCCTCAAATAAATTTAATTGTACCTGTGACATGTCAAGGTGAAGTATTAATAAGAGCAAATAGGTTATCTATATTATTGACCTCGGGAGGTAGATAGTACAAATTAGTAATAACAACATCACATTATTCGATTGGTGGAAAAATATATTAAAGCTTTTTTTCTTGGTGTTAAAATGGATATTAGCTTACACATACATAACCGATTTATCTTAGCAGATTGCAGTGTGATGGGCCAGTTTAGAACTGATATAGTGTTTCTTTTTTTTAAATATTTTGTGTGATTTTTTTGAAAAAATTATATACATTTACAACTAAAAGTTAGTCAGGAATAATGGCACGTCTATACTCAAGAAATAAGTTAGTGCAGCTGTGGATACAGATACATAAATTGATTATAAAAAATGTTAATTGTCATAAGTGAGCTATAACTAATAGATTAAACATCAAAATTGACAAATAATATGATCCAAATATTACATCTGTGGACAGGAAACAGTCCTATAAGGTACTGAAGATATACAGATCGTTCAAAGTTATAAAAAATGCCTCGCATGCATACTGTACACCTCTACATGCAGTTATAATTGGACCTATCAGTGCAAATCGCTGTCGCAAATATATTTCCCGGACACGAAGCGACGCTTCACGAGTGACAAACGGTACCCGCTGCCTATCAGTTCGAACTCGATGCCCGATAAGGTCGCCCCTTCACAGTTGAATTGAGCCGAGATGGTAGTTTTAGATGACGGGCCACTGTTCAGTTCGAAACGTGCCCGGAGGGACCCCACGCCTCGGTCCTCAGAATGTTGAGATAATTCGGTAAACCGCCACAGAGCCTGTTCGGTTTGGGGGTTCCAGGAGTTTTTAGGCATTGCTATGACGTTTTTCACGGTGCCGTTCATTGGCACGCACACGGACACGTTAAGTAGCGGTGACGACGGACTCATAGCGTGGAGATTATATTTGTAATCCACTTTGAGGTCCGTGTGGTCACGCTCGCATTTCCAATAAGCTACCATTTGCAACGGACACGATGCGGCGCCCGTTTTAGGTCGCACTTGGTATTTTAGAATGTCGACGTTGAAATATTGCGCGGTGGGGTTCTTCTCGGACTGTCTTTTCAAAAGGGATGTCAGAGCTGGCATATTAAACTCCACAACTGTAGAATCGCGTGTAGACATCATGGTGTTTATACTTATTAATTGCTTATTTGGCAACACATTATCTAGTCTGTGTATGTTTTTCAGTCTAAAACAGAGTTTGGCTGGGTTGGGATTGTTTGCAAGTACGCCCACTATGCCGGTAGGGAACGAAAGCATCATGTCACCAGACATTTTAACTTGACATTTAGATTCTTCAGTCCCACGAAAGTAGGAATGTATTATTTCGTGGAACGCTACAGCCAAGGGTATTGTGTCTGCCATGCCTATAGTAAGTGGTGAAGGACCACGTGACCCCGACGAACCTGCTGTTCGAAAATCGCCCTCAGATCGCCTTGAAGGTGGACGAGGGAGGGATATAGTCGATATTGTTGGCGTAGACGTTCGAAAATTGGACTGAGACATTTCTCCGACTTCGGAAAATAAGTCTCCAACATCCGTGGCAGAGACTGGAGTAGGACTTTCTAGTAAATGTGACTGATTGGTTTGTAGAGGAGCGTATGGGTTAGAAACGTTACCGTGAGGTGAAGCTGGGTTACTGGCACTGGGACTTTGAAAGAAATTCAAGTTTATAAAATCGTTACTAGCTTTACTGGTGTTGACGTTAGAGCCACGTCGGTTTGTGCCAATTTTATATAGGCTAATATTTTCTACTGTTGCTCTAAGTTCATCGACGCTAGCCGACATTGGGGCGTTTCCATTGCTGATGGGCTTAATTTCCACATGTATTTTTTGTTCCCTCTCCTCTTCTGAATCTGAGTCAGAAGAAGAATACCCACTTCCTTTTTCATCTTTTGGTCTAATACAAAATCCTTCTTCATCAACTTCTGGAGAGTTTAACAAATCATCTTTTGCTGGAACTTCCTCTTCCTTTTCTTCTAAGTCAGACTTATCACCTGCATTGGAGTTTTCAGAGATTTCATCTTTTTTCTTTTTAGATTTTTTAAGTTTAGTTTTTGTTCTTCTACTTCTGAACCACTTTGATTCTCTGAGTGTAGAACGATTCATGTTGTCGTCTTTATCTTGAACTACTGGAGTAGCAGGGGTCCCACTGGGGCTTGAAGGAGCTGAGCATGGTGCTGCCCCCTCAGTGCTAACACTAGGTTCATCTTTGCTTTGGAAATTTGGAGTGAACAAATTGAGAAGGGATGTAGTTCTTCTTGAAGTTTTAGTTGCAAAAGATGGCTCTTTCTTGGCTGCTTTAGGAGGTTGTGCTGGTTTGTGAGAGCCATTAGAAACTGAAGAAATCTGGTCAACTTCTGATATAGAATTATTTGCTGATCCCGGCTTTGGTAAAGATGGAGGTAGTTCCACTAAATTGGCCTTCTCTAAAGCATTATACTTTTCAACAAGAAACTGTTCTAACAGCTTGTCTACGGTTAATTCTAGACACTGGTGCTTGAAATCTCTATGAACTTGGCCCATGAGGTCATGGTTGTTTTGGATTATATCGGCATATGCATTTACAAACTGTTTCATTTGTTTTAAATGTGCCTCCTCAACATCCTGAAAATGCTTACAAGTTTGTGTCATTTTCTTTTCAAAATCTTGTTTAACCATACTATATTTTTCAGCTAATTGTCTGTAATCTTCATGTAGCTTTTTTATTTTGACTTCTGCTTTCTCTATGTCTTTTGCTGAAGCATTTTCTTTTCTAAGTTTTTCTAGTTCAGCTGATTTTGATGTGTACACATCTTTAGCTTTCTGTAAAGCTTGCTTAGTATTTTGTATGAGTAATACTACTTCAAGTGTACTTGATTCAGAATCTTTAACTGCTTTATGTTTCTTATGAAGCTCTTCAGCATAGCGAGCAACATCTTTAACAAGCTCGCTGACTTTTTGAAACATATGCTGGTGTAAATTAGATAATTTCTCTGCTGAACATTTTAGTACGCCCCAAAAAGGCGCAAATGTGCCTTGGGCGCAGTTACTATTTGCTTGTTTAGCCAACTTTGCTAGGAGTTTCGAATTGGATTCTTCAATGTTCGACCTCTCTCTGAGATACTCTGAGAGCTCCTTGCTAGCTATCAGTCCGTATTTCATGTTTTGATATAAAATATCGTATCCATTATGCTCGTTGGCGAAATAATCTACAAAGTTGACACTCATCTTTGCTGTTACGAATGCAACGATTTGTTACTCAATACATAATTTTTCACTCACTGACCTGTATTCTAGGATCGAGCTCAGTGTCACCATTGTCGTCAGCTGGAATAGTAAAAGAGGACTCTTCCATTGTAGTATCTACAACTAGGAAGCCACCCAATCACTTAAATTACATCACGGACACAATAGCGTATAGCGTCACCGTCACTTCACTTTTCAATATTTTGTTTGATTATACGAACATAACTAACACGTAAAAAAAATATCACTATGTATTTACAAAGTTATATCAAAATTACTTTAGGTATTTTAATTGGCAAAACTAATCAAATAAAGAATTTTCATACAAGATGACGTCCACTTTCTTGACGTCAAATCATAATAATAGACAACGGTAAAGTTTTTACGTGATAGTGTTTGCATATAATATTCTACTACTATTTTGAATATACTCGATTCTTATCGATTTTGAAATTTACAGAAAGTTTATGAAATAATTAAAAATAAGTTAGTAGTTACTTATTTACAAGAATATAGACTAAAATTGTACTTTTTATTTGATTACATCAAATTTTCATATTCATTTAAGATAAAATATGTAACCATAATATATTCCATATTATGGTTTATAATTAATATTACTTTCAACTATTGGATTCCACATAATTTTAAGTATCAATTTTACCAATTTCATTTTGTATGATAAATTAAATTCTAATTGGTACAAATAATGCAACATATAACAGGAATCGATTACAAATTACTCGGATACTATACAATTTAACCTATACATCTATCATCTACTTATTTGTTGTCTATGCTATTATTACACTATGTATAAAATAAAGTAGACTTTTTTCATTATGTCTCTGTTCTCTTTCACACCCGCACCAAATCCCGCAAATAACCATCATGTTATTCTGTTTGTTAGATTACATTATTTTCAGTTGGTTAATGATGCTTTTTGACTTGTCGATTTTGACGTAAAACAACTTCAATTTGCTCCAGATTCGTTGTTCCACGGAAGAAAGTATTTGATATAAAAGAAAATTCTTTCTATGAGTGATACATACAGTGGTTGCGTTATAATTACAGACATTTTGACTCACGCTTGCGTGTTCAGAGTATATTTCTGAAACGGGTAACGTAGTCAATCTGTATGCAACTGTTACGCGTTGCCTCGACTATGTCTTACCAAGGATCACCATATTCGGGGCCGGGGGACGAGTACGACTTTGAAGATGATGGGTACGACGATATAGATGAATATAGGGACCCAGAGGACTCGTTACAGCAGCCCCCTGCTGATGATAGCGACGAAGGTATGTTTGTTTATAACCAGCGTAACTAGCCTATTTTGGCGTCGTATCACCTGTCTTTAGTGTCTAATCATGTTGTTCTCTATAAATACACACTTAATGCTTGTAAACATTGGTTGCGTAATCGTTATACCTTTGTGATTCGGTTCCCTAATTATTTTATTACCTTCCCGCCTTTTGAGTCAAGCTCTGAAAATGACGTAATTGACTTGTATTTCCATAACTTTCTCTACATTGCAAATGAAAAAAAAATTTTTTTGCGTGTCAATTTTTTGCCTGATCAGATCTTAACATTTACCGTGCGACTTCTTATTAGTAGCACTTGTTGCAAAATATATGACATTTCATGCCTTCAAGTAATTAATTTAGTATATTTTCCTTTAAATTCTAGACACAGAAGAAGCCAGTGAAACGGACATACCCAATAATGATGAGCCTCTAGAAATAAAAGAGCAGTAAGTATTTACTATATAGCAATTAGAAATATTATACTTAGAAACTTATATTTTCTTTAGTATTTTTAATTATCTGTATTTATTTTATTAAATATTAATTAATTATTAAATTTAATTAATGTAAATATTAAATCTAAATATTTGTACAATTATTGTAAAATTGATAAATTCATTTAGTTGAATATGCTTATCTCAAAACCTATGATCACATCCAAATTAAAAAAAATTATATAAGTTGTACAGTTCATTTCAAGGAAGGCTATAGGTAAAGTTACTTTGAGCAATTAGAATATTGTGAATTCAAAACTCTAAATTTCTTTCATTTAACAACAGTAGCGAAACCACAGCTAAAAATATCTTTCTATATAAATATTGAGTAGTAGTAGAGAGAGTATTTCTGATAAATACTATGTTTATTACCTGCTTAAAACCATTGAAATACCATTATGATGCTATATATATATATTCTTTATTATTTTTCTAGAATGTACCAAGACAAGTTAGCCAACTTAAAAAAGCAGCTACAGCAGTTAGAAGATAATATTCACCCAGAATTTGTAAGAAGAGTTAAAAGATTGGAACATCAGCTTCATGAGCGGTTACGTCTTAATAGGATATATAAGTAAGTCACTTGTTGTCTAAGTCACATATAGCACAGGGTAGTCACAGTTGACTTGCGAACCTAATGTTATGACAATTCTATTCACAACTTTTCGTGTTTCGAGTGTTCTTAAGGGATTTTGTGTTGTGTGAAGAAACTCAATGTTGCCTCATTACCAGAGTGTACCAAATTACACTTTATCATATTATTTTATTACTAGTAAATTTAGAGGCATATTGTGTAAACAAAGTAAGGAGTTAAATTCCACTATTTACAGGCAATGTCTAAAATTCTGATGGATGGTGGGGAATACCATTATATCACTCTGTTCTCTTCTCCTACCCTGCTTAATTTCTTTTATAGAGTATACATAACATATTTTATATTATAATTAAAAAAAATAGTTAATTGTCACTATTTTTTTTGTAAATGATTTTATTTATTATAAAAAAAAACTTTCCTTTTTTTCATTACAATTTATATACAATTGTCCTGAGAAATAATATTTAAAATTTTTATTATGCTATGTCACTAGAATCTTACAACATGTTTAATATAATTTTCCATTAGGTAAATTATGTATATAAATAAGATTAAAATATACATATAAATAGAATAGTCTATTGAAGTAATGTTTAACAAATTTTGTGAGCTTCATTTTCTTAGAATCTTACATCATATGTATTGGTATTGTAACTTTTTTCGTTTAGCTTTACATGAGGTTGTTGTTTCACAGGAGCAATAATATTTTCATTTCTTGATATAAAGGCAATAAATAGGCAATGCTCTCTTGGTGGAAAGTGTGTAATTAAAGAGTTACTGATTAACAGAGTATCTTAACATTAGGTTGCCAGGTTCCTTTTGCCAACCTTGCTATGTGTGTGATACAGCATGAAGAAAAAAATAAAATAAAGTATTGGTTACCCAACTGGGTGGAAGCTGGAGAATAGAATGTTTTAACACTAAGTTCTTTCTACTCAACCTCTTATATCCATTTTTGGCTATACAGGCCTAATGAGAATGTCACTAAAAATATCTATTTTGTTTAACAGGGATCACATGTATGAAGTAGTTGAAAGGGAATTTATAGCTGAGAAGAAAGCAGCAGCAAAAGAATTTGAAGAAAAAAAGGTAGAATTAAGGGAGAATTTGTTAAATGATTTTGAGGAGAAACGTAAATTGATTGAGAGTGAAAGGCACACTATGGAGCTCAATGGAGATTCAATAGAGGTAAGATTTTTTTTTCACAAATTTGTATTTATGTATATACACTTGTGACCCGTTTGCGGTTTCGCCTGCTTGATTTATTTAGTGATCTGAAATGCTTTCCTTTCCTAATAACATTTTAATTTTAAAATAAATATCTATATGTACTTAAATTTGGTGTTGTTATTTTACTTTAATTTAATTGAACAAAATACTTCATATTGATATAAGTTTTTTGTTTATAAACTGATTGACATAACATCACAATTCATTAAAGGAGATAACATAAATCTTTTATGTCAGCAAATCTCTAAACAAATTACATACAGTACAAAAATTCAAGTAAAAACATTTCATGGTTTTGTAATAACTATCAGACTTCTAAGATAGAAACATTAAACAAACAAAATGAGTTTGTAACATTTATTTATTGTCATTGAAAGTTGTTGTGGCACAGCATTAGATTGTTGACGCGACAGTTGTGGCTTGATGCCTATATGAGGAAATTAATTATTTTATTTCTTCACTCTTGTAAAGAGATAAACCGCGGCGTTGAGTTTCGTCACTTAAGACGACATGTGTCAAGAAATGGGCGAAAAGTAAGGAACATAGTGTCGTAACATTAGGTACCATAGGTATCTTGCTATACACAGAAAACAGTGTAAAACTAAAAAATTATAATTTATCATCACAGGTAAAACCACCAATGAAACGCATATTAAGGAGGCGAGCAAATGAACCTGCACCTGCACCAGAAAAGAGAAGGAAACCTCTTACAACAACATTAACTTTCCAATTGGACGAGAGGGATATAGATGCAGACCTACGGGCGATATCACGAAGTTCACCTCCAAGGCATCATGCACCGTCCCATAATGTCACACAGCCAAGGAAGCATCTGAATTCTAATAGTTGTAAGTATTGAAATAAAATGTATGAATTTATAGATATAACCATTTTGCTATATTTTAGAAATTACTACTATGGAATTATAATGGAATTGGAAACTATAAATTAGTATAGAGATTAATGTTTTATCTCAGTTGTGTATGATTTCATTTAAAGTATTTAGATAATCTGTGCATTTAGGCAAAGTTCAGCTTTACATTTTAACACAGGGATGTATTCTAATTCCATTTACCCTACAATAAAACATAATACAAAATAAAATACTAAATTGATATAAACCAACCAACAACTACAAATAGGTTATTGACAGTTAGAAACGAGATGGTCAAATTCAACAAAACATATTAAACCACCAAAATACATTTGTTCAAAGTTTTATAGATGACTTAAGTAAAGATTGCCCATGGTTTACTACAGTAGAGGCAAAAGATTGCAGATATAAGAGTTGAAGAATGTTTAACTAATATGTAGATCATATGTAGTTAACAGATATAATACCATTAAAACTTTAAATATACCGACTGGTTGTGGGTTCGATTCCTACTCGAGGAGATGAAATATTTACTTAAATTTATATTTCCATTTCTTCGCTCTGGTGTCGAGGTTAAGGGCGGCGTTGAGTTCTGCCACTCAACACGCAATGCCTCCAGAATTTGGCAGAAAGTGGGGAATGGAGTGTCTTAACACTAGGTTCCCTCTGCCTACCCTGCTGTGTGCGGGATACAGCGTGAAGCTGATTTTGATTTATTTTAAAACTTTAAATATTGTCTTTAAGATTAAAATTAGAATAGTTTAATTTTATATAATCTTCATTTTAGGTGATTCTCCAGTGAGGGAAAGCACAAACACCTCCACAAACATACCTCCAGATGTTGACACACGAGTGGAAGATGGTAAACTATTGTATGAGAGGCGCTGGTTCCATAGGGGACAGAGTGTGTATGTAGAGGGGCGAGATATGCCGCGTTTCCCTGCCCACATACACGCTATTACTGATGATGCGGTAAGATTTTTTTTATACTTTTTTCTACAAATGTAATGTACGGTTGATAAGTCGAATAGATAAATTTAATTATTTTCCTTGAAATAGTACAGTGTGAAAAAAATCTTAAAGCCTAACTTTCAGCCGCCACGACACGTCCGCCGTACTGTATCTCTAGAAGAGGGTAACTTATTGTATGAGAGGTGTTGGTTCTATAGGAGATGGTGTTAAACTGTAGGGACCGGCCCTCCTTAAAAAAGCTCAAGGAAAAACAACTGAATTTAAATATAATTTGGAATTTAAAGTAAATAATTTGCAGCCATGTGAAACTGAACTATCTCGCTGAGTGTGGAGACTCTACCCAGGCGGTAGGCGATGCGGTCACCCTACCCTGGTCATAGAGTCCTGACACTCGGCGGGAAATCACTTCCACATGCAAACAAGATAGAAGAAGAAAGGAAAATCAGAAAAAAAGAGGAAATGTTAAATAAAAGCAAGCAAAAGTTTTATGATGACAAATGATGACATACGTTTACATCATGGAATGTGTTTAATTTTTATGCTGGTTATTTTATAATAATTACATGTTGCACGTTACGTACATTTTACGTTTGAACTCCCATTTACCTTTTTATAACTCCTAAAATTTACCTAAAAAAAATCTAGAATTTACCCAACTTACAGATTTTTATAGTAATATATACTATTCGTTACTATATATTAATATTTTTTCAGATATGGGTGAAAAAGACGAACTTAGAGCGAGTAAGGATATACGTGTCTCAACTCGCGCGCGGCAAAGTGACCTTAAAACGACGCGCCTCGTAACCTTACTATAAGTATATTAATTGTACATTTGTATATAATAGATTAGTTATAGATATATGTTAGTATTTGCTAGATATTTAAAATATTAATAAAAGTGGCATAACCTTATTAAAAAAAGATTAATACTTATAATATAATATTACATACCTTTCTCAAAAGATTTTCCGTCCGCACTTTTGCTTTTTTTATGGAGAATAATACAAAGACTTGCATTTTCTTTATAAATTTAATAATCAAGATACAATAAAAACTGGACAAAAAATGTACTATAACGTAATTGTTGTATATACAGTTCAAATATGAATTTCAAAAATGCTTAATTATTTTCGTCTATTATATACTGTCTAAAATAAGTAAAATAAATGATATTCCATCTATACAGACCTATGAATTACTGAAAAATAAGATGTATTGATGTTATAATATATGTATAATAAAATAAAAAATATTATTTATATGTTTTTGGGGTTATGCCACTTAATATTAGCTGTCTAATACGTGCGATTGTGAGACATGCAGTATTGGTATTCCTTTATTAGTGTTTAATAGTGTGTGTGACTCAATGAGAGAGAAAAAATTTAAAAAATATATATACCACATATTATATTCATACCAAATATATGTACCACAATTTATATTCAGAGCTATATCAACAACGGCTATATGATGTAAACATTAATGCTTATTTTTTTTAAAATAAACATTTGCTATGAATTAAAAGAAAAACTATTTAGTATTTATTGTGGAATTGGTAGTTAAAATTTTATTAAAATTAAAAATATACATTTTTTTTCTTTCTCTCACCTCCACAGATTAATTAAAGTGATGCTGCTGTCAATTTTGACAATCATTTGAATGCTGGTATGGGAAGTCCATTCATGTTTTTTTATATATCTATCAATATTGTTTACATTATTGTTTGTAATATGAATGTTATCATATTTAAGAGCAGACTTAGATAACTGATATAAACGCTTTTCGCAAAAAAATCTAATATTTACCTAGACAAATAATAAAAGAATATGAAATTAATTATCCATAAAAAACCTACACAATAGATAAATTTATTATATTTGTTACACGAACTATGGAAATAACTTAAATAAAGTAACAACTTGAAAAGTTCTGTATTTTTTCAAGAGATGATTAAAATATGAAAACTGATTTAATATTTTTTTAGTAACTTTGAATAGATATGTATTTATTTATATCTTGTGAAGCTTAAAATTTATTTTTTTATATTTTGCGTCTTTGTTTCAAAACCTGATGGATGATTTTTTTTCCAAATTTCACTTAATAAAGTTACCTAAATTAGATAAATAAAATACTATATAACCATGACTTTTTTATTATGTTTTTTTTATATTCTTTTCTTATATAAAATAAATTCATAATGGTCTATTTTATTTATTATATTTGTGACTCCACTGAAATTAAGATGCATTTTATATTTATTAAATAAATTAACTCTGAAATGAGGTGTATTGGATATGACAAATAAATAGATAAGTTATGGTAATATTTATATTTTACATATGTATATAATATACAACTAAAAATATACATACAAGTTATAATAACATATTTGCGTTTCGTCAGCCTTGCTGGGGAAAGTGCGGCGTTGGGTTCCGCGGCCGAACATGCAGCAAATTTTAAGCGAGATTGATTTTCATGAACTTCACTAATACTTTGACAATGGCTGTATAGATTTTCATTGTGTTTGTATGAATTTTATTCGCATTTTTTTATTTATTAAAATATTTGTGTTTTAAATACTTATATGTGAATTGTCTGTATAGTAACACTGTAAATATTGTACAAAATGTAATATAATGATCAAACGATATATGAATGTATGTACATGAATGGAATTTTGAGCATTTTTTTTGTACATTAAATGTAAATGAGATGTAAATAAAGAAAATGACTTTTACTACTGTAGATGATATTGACAAAAAGATCTTTTTAATTATATGTATTATAAATTCTTTTTTTTTAATTTTTACTCCCTTGAATTATCTTATATAGCATACCTCATAAGGATATATTATTATATTTTTTTGCTTCAATTGTATACCGTATTATGTAGCACGGTAGGCAGAGGGAACCTAGCATGAAGAAGTTGCATCCGACGCATAGTTCAATCTAGCCACTGCGACAAAGAAATGAGTTTTGCTCGCTCGTTTCCATCCGACTATTTATTAATGCAAATACAAATATATAGTTTACTGTTGCAAGTTCAACGTAGTCATTGATGGGTTCGCTCCACTCGCGGTGGAAGCGAGCTTGAGTCTTGTTGCCAGAGTCAGGAAATGAAAATAAATGATTCCACCAAGTAAAAAATGTGAGTTTTTTAAATAGTTTAGAAAGAAGTAGTTTTATTTAGAGGGTTCATTCAAAACTCATTGTAATTTGAGACAGATTGACTTCGTAGATTAATATATATAATAGATATTTATATGATTTACATTTCCTCGTTTTGAAAACACAGCCTGGCGTTGAGTTTTTTGAGAAAATAATGGAAAAATTCTAGAAAATTCTAGAATGAATTATTTATTATTAATATTATATTACTTATTAATATTTTCATTTCTACTCTCTGGCACCAAAAGCTCGGCATTGAGTTCTGCCACTCAACACGGAATGCCTCAAAATATTGGTCGGAAAGTGGGGACGGGAACGGATAACACTAGTTGGAGTAGTATTTATACTAGGTTCCCTCTACCTACCATGCTGTGTGCAAGATACAGCGTGAAGCTGACTTGTCTAACTCAGCTAATTATGCTGGAGGCTAGAATCTTAAAAATTGCATATTTTCAGTTAAACCATAACAAAATGTCTCCAAAAATGCGTGAGATTGTTATTAGAGCCACCAATCCAAGCATATTTAGTTTTTAACAAAAAAAAAAGAGCTTATTTTTTAAATGAATTCATAAATTTTGTTCTGTGTATTTTTTTATTAGGAAGTAATCACAGACGGAAACAACTTTTTCGTATTTCGTATTGAATGTCCGATTTTAATTGAAGTTACTTAATAAATTATGCAGAATGTATTTTATTTTTTTTTAGATATATCTAAATAACTATTAGTTTCGATGTTAGAACAAAAAATGTGTTAAATCAAATCAAATCAGCTTCACGCTGTATCCCGCACACAGCAGGGTAGGCAGTAGGAATTTAATGTTAAGACACTCCGTTCCCCACTTTCGTGGCGGAACTCTATGCAGCGCTTTGCCCCGGCACCAGAGCGAAGAAATGAAAATATATATATAAATAAATATTTCAATTTTCTCAAGTGAACACCGAACTCACAACCAGTCCATTTTACAGTCACCCACTGCGCCACGACTGGCCTCAGCAGAACATTGTTTCGTGATAAAGATATTTACTATTAAGCGTAAGGCAGCTTAAAAGTACCTACGATTTTTGCAGTCATCCGTTAATGTTTTAACATTATAATTACGATGTACCTACCTACCTAGCTATATACGGTAGATGATTAACTTAGTTTTGGACGAATTAAGAGATATTTTCCAGGGAGGATTGATTTTAGTTTCGATTGAAATGAATTTCCCCAAATAAAGGTTTCTTAAAATATTTCATGCTTCATTATTTAACTGGGCACCAACCCATTCTGGGTTCTGGGGTGGACACGGATGACCCAGCCCTGTCATTCCTACTCTCAGAATGGCAAAGAACAGAATGGTAAAAAGTAGCAGATTATGTTTAAATTATTTTCATTTACCCATTCTGAAAACACTAAGCTCAATGTCGTTTCCGCTTCTTAGTACACAATATCTTGAAATCGAACGGAAGACTGATTTTTTTTACGTTTTCCGTTCGACTTCAAGATATCGTAGTGACATTATTCTCTGTATCGAAAGGAATTACGTTGCTTGCATGTTGGGTAAAGACGAAAATGTGCGATAGGCAGTGACGTATTATAATTTAAGTAGTAATAATTCTTGCTTAGTGACAGAACCTAACGGGCTAACGCTGTTACCTATATAAGATACCCTCTGAGTAGAATTAAAATCCACAAGCGTGGCGTTTAAACAATATAGATAATAAAAATAAAGTAATATTTTGTATTAGAAATGGTTACATCTTAAACAGTTAACACTCATTGAATATCCTTGGCAATTGTGAATATTAAATGACAATAGAAACATATCAACGTAACGCCGCCCACGCGCCGGGGCGCGGTCTCTGTGCATTATTTAAATTATTAAATTTGACATTTACTACTTCATGTTTGTTACACATGAAAAAAGGTAGTACGGAATGCGAAGAACCGATTATTCTTGAATTAATAGAATTTAATTAGCGCCAGTTTCGTTGCTTAGTGGTATTTTATTTTATACTTTTGACATTTTACACTGATAACCCAATATAACACTTAGTATAGAGGGATTCAGGTACCAATACTCAACGTTATTTTTATACGAATCGAAGAAGATAGTACATAGCGCCTTTTAATAGTGTACAAGCAAAACCTGATTAAGTAATATTTAAAAAATATATTAAATATCAATTATTATTTATAATACGTTAAATTTGCATAATAATATATATGTAAAGTAATTTAAAATGTAGGTTCGGTACACAAATTACTATTAAGGAACGAACCTATCATGTTTTCAAGTCGTAATCATTACACATATCTATTATTATATTAAAAAAAAAAAAATAGAATATACCTATGCTTTTAAATATATAATTATTCCAAATATTGCGATTGCTATTATACTTGTACATATTATAATTTTCTTAAGTAATTACATTTATTAGTCAGTATGGAGCTATAACCTTTATAAAGGTAAAATTTTGCTTGACATGTTCAATTTAAAATATAATTTTCCATATTAGGCCGTCGTGCCGTCGCGACAGTTGAGAGTTCGATACCCATTTGGAGAAATGAATTATTATTTATTGTATGTGTGTATATGTTGTATATGGATGAAGGGCATGTATGAAGATGTTGATGACAATGGACGAGGCGAAAGAGGTATAGAGGTAGGCTCTCTGACTACCCCGCTAGAGTAAAAACGTGAAGTTAAGTAACTTAAGTTATAACCGTATATTTTCTATTTTTTCGTTTCTAGCCTTTTAACTAATTATTGAACAATTAGATTATATAACACTATATTTTTCAGTCTGCTTTCATCTATTCTCAGAATTTAGCTAAAGAAAATATCTATATAATACGATATGTGAAAATTAACAAATAATTTATAACAATTTGCTATGATATTCGATATAATAATATTTTATATTAAATTTGATCATCGTAATTCTCTTAGACAACTATGTATATCATGTTTCGTACGATTTTTATCCACATTTAAATATTTTTAAATTTCTATATTTTTATACAGAGTGTTTTTGTCAGCACCACTATAAGTGAAAACACAGTTATAAATACTCTACAAAAGCCTTATACAATATATTTTTCCCTAAAACTAAAAAAGTGTTTCTTTTTTTAAACAAAATAAATAATATAATTATCGTTGAAAAATAAAACGTAATTCAAGTCAAGAGTCAAGAACGACGCACGCACACATAAACTTATCAAAGGGAAACCGCTGTATACGCCTTATTCCGAAATCGAGTCACAGGTATTGGCGGCAAAGTTCAAAGTTGTTTAACCTTTACTAGTATTTTTGCAGTAATATGCGTTTACGTTATTGGTAACTGCAACGGAATAAAACATCGTGAAATGAAAAAAAACCTACGTCTAAACTGTTGAGGTATCTTGATTAATTTCTTTAAGTATGGGTTTTAAAATATTTTACTCTATATGCTGTTCTCGTAAAAGGAGCGCTGACGCTTCCACCTGTATATAAATAATGATACCTATATTTATATTATTTTAGGATGTTCGCTGTTTGCATGAAAATTATATGGAGCCAGATCAACTATCTTTTCTATATATAGGTGTAAGCGTCAATCTTCATTATTCAATTAACCGTCAACACAACAAATTCTAAGCATTTTTATAATCACTCACACTCACTGTGTATTCTGCACCTTCTTCGATGACGTTTACACATACCTATATGTAAGTAGATATATGAAGAAATTTATATGGCATTAGCGATGTAGAACTGATATAATAGTTTATTTTACTATTGTCATTATATTCAAAAAGATATCAAAAATTAAAAACAATTTGCAATTTACACTTAAAATATTTCGTGTTTTTTAGAAACATGCTTGAAGTATGTACTGTCGAAAATGAATTAAATTCAGTTCATTTAAAAAAAAAATATGTTACATAGATTGATAATATATGTATATGAGAATATTAATTTATTATGCAAAAAAGAAAGTATTTTTTTTTTATTTAATTAAAGTAATAATAATTATCTTATTTATTTTTTCATTCCATATAACATATAGCATACAGCATAGATGATAAAAATAATTATTATTTTAATAAAATACATTTCTGGGTTAATAGAATCAATCAAAAGAGCCAGGTGAGATGGAATCGTAAACAATTAACAATTTATTATGACACCTATATTATGACTGTCTATAGCGAGCCGAAACTTCTAGCCAAAGAAACAGTTATACATGGATGGACAAAGTTAATAAAGTCGATGTCCTGCCACATTGTTAGCCAGTCTCGGATGTACCGCGACGCCATTCAAAACACCGCGGCCGCTAACAAATATAATTAGTAAATCCCGAATATTTTCGCGTCAGCCATTTGTATTCGGCGCGCGTCGCGTCCTAGCCACGCCACTGACACATTTCTGTTTTCGCGCGCCTATTGAATTTAGAACAGTTTTTGTTTTTCTTTCGATACGGTGTTGAAAATTTTGTATAGATACGTGGATTTTGGATAACTGGGATTTTAATTTTGGTTTTTTTTGTCGGATTGTTTAAGGTAAGTGACTTTGTTTTTAATAATTATGTTATTAATAAGTTAAGTGAAAGCGCTAAGGCTGGTATTAAAGTAGAGATTTGGGAATGAAATATGATTTTTATATTTTCAAATATTAATTTTAATATAAAAAAAATCTATCTTTTTATCTGTCGTTCAGTTTCATTAACTTTTCAATTGGTAACAAAGAAACTAATTTGCAAACAAATCGACGACGGTATTTAAAATGTTTGAGAAGTACGCTTTGAATCAAATATGAAATGCAATTTGTTTAATATTCAAATATCGTTGTAGAGCTAAGTATCGGCCGACTATAAGGATTTAAACATATTTAAAAATATTTATATGTTAAATTTAAATCGTCTACATTGATAATAAATAAATTATTATAAGTAACGTAAGCAAATAGGTAAGTATCGAGAATATAAATACACCCAAGCATTCTACGCTTTTGTACAACAGAATATTAGAATATTAAAAAAAAAATGCGGTTATAAAACTGTCATTCATTAACATATTGCATTAAAAAGGAAACGTCTAAATCCAAGAAGATTAGAAATCTACATAACAAAAGATTTAAAATGTTGAGGTCATCAAAAGGCATAGGTTTAATAAATAAATTACATATTTAAAATACAAATATATTTGTTGACCTGAAAATTAAATTGACATGTAAAAGGCGCAAGTAATATATATATTCCTTAAAATATTTTTTAATATTTTAAGAAGTAAAACATTTACTCTCTTTTACAGCGCATGTAACGTGAAAGAGTGTATGTTACCTTTAAGTTTTATGGTAATATAAGGTATTCAAAATTATTATGAAAAATTGTTGAAATTTTGAAATACCTATTTGTAGGATGACACTTTAAAACATTACCTAAATTAACTGTATAACTTAGTTGGCTCACTTAAAGAGAAGCCTGGTGATAGATATATAATTTATGGTTTTAAATGACGCCTCAAGATTGATCTCAAACTTGAGAGCGAGCTATAAATACGGCCTTCGTACAACGTTTCTTGTTAGTTTATAGAAAATATAAATACTTAGTAAAAATACGCTTCGTAGAAATTATTCTAAAAATACCAGTTATAACGTAAACATTTGTATATATATATATATATATGAATTGAAGTTGAAATTTAAAAAACATTAAACCTTTTTGTTCCTCTTAGTGCTAACGAACGGAATGAAAACACTATTATATTAACAAACTAAAACCGGTAACAAAGCGACTGACATTTTCAATTAAAAAAAAGATGATTTGCCACCAGATCTGTCGCTATAATATTACCAATTTACGCTTATAATGTTAATGGAATGTCACTTTTATCGAGCCCAAAATACTGATTCGTAATTTGACCTCACGTTAAGATTTTCAGCTTTTGTTTTATAATCTTTATTGTAATAAAAGTATATATTCATTTATTTACTTAGCGGAGCATTGGGTTTGTTAGCTAGTACGTAACCTCTCTAACGTGAGTGGAGAGTGAAGAACAAATTGAGCTTTTTCTATTTTTTATTTGTCTTATATTGTAACAGGGTTAGCAGTGCCTTGGTTGCATTCATGAGATGGTGAAACAGCACAGCTACACGTTTTGCCGTGCACAATGCAGTGTTAATACCGACGCTATACGGCAGCGAAACGTGGGTATTACAGAAGAAGAATGAAAGAAAGATGAATGCTGTGGAGATGCGATCTCTTTGTAGGATATGCGGAATCAGCTTAGTTGATCGAATCCGGAATGAAGAGATATACAAAATGTTAGATATAAGCGAGGACGTTACAATGAGAATGAGGACGTGCTTAGATGGTTTGGGAACGTCGAAAGAATGAGTGATAAAAGAATGGCAGAAAAGCTTTATGATTGATAAGCGAGCGGTAATAAAGGTAGAGGTAGACCTCGGTTGACCATCGAAAACACAGTATCAAAAATACTAGAGGAAGGTCACGTAAAAAATGAGGAACCCACGTGTGGCATATATGAAGAGGTTGATGACAGTGGACGAGGCGAAAGAGGTATGTAGAGACCGTAGCGTTTTACGTTCCGATCTCTCTGACTACCCCACTAGAGATACAGCTAAATAAGTACAAAAGTACTACGAGTACTTGGTACTTGCTTATTTTTGTATATATATATATATATACAAATATATATATATATATATATACAATTTTATCTTATGTTGTGTTACTTAAATTTGGCTTTTAAACAGAGCAGTTTCAAGTAAAAAAATATGGTTCTGTATGTAGAGACTTAGAGCTTAGTGTCTCTATGTGCCTCTTCAGAACTAACCTAATAACTTACAAATTTTATGAAATATGGTAAATTTGATCTTTTTGATTTGATCTGAACCAGAATTTCTTAAACCTACACCGCGGCTCGCAACTCTTAGGCACGCTTCTAAACTCCTCGAACTAAAGCTTAAGTAGTTTCTTCTTATCCCTATAGCCCTATGGCTTGATGTGTTCAAAAGGATAGGTGTATGTGATGTGATGTGTAAGCCTTGCTTGCCTTGATTTTGGACATTCTCAAGTGAAAATAAATTGTCGATCAAAACTCGAACTTTTATCGCGATAAATACAGCGTCGGTAAATTTCAATACCATACATTCATTATTGTATTAGACCGCACTTTTATTTTAAAATGAGATACTAACCTAGACATTGTATATATAAGAAAACAGAAGACAAATTGTTATAAAATTATAAAGAAGAGAGAGCCAGTCGTGGCGCAGTGGCACGCTGTGTGACTGTAAAACCGACTGGTTGTGGGTTCGATCCCCACTCGAGGAGATAAAATATTTACTTAAATTTATATATCCATTTCTTAGCTCTGGTGTCAAGGCTAAGCGCGGCGTTGAGTTCTGCCACTCAACACGCAATGCCTCCAAAATTCGGCAGAAAGTGGGGAACGGAGCGTCTTAACACTAGGTTCCCTCTGCCTACCCTGCTGTGTGCGGGATACAGCGTGAAGCTGATAGTAGGTATAAATCAACACGTATTTATTATTAAAATTTAAGCTTTTTATAGCTAATTTAATTTTCTTCTTTTTATATAACTTCAAAACTTGATTGATGTGCCAAATTATGCGTATATTACACGGATCACTTTTACTCGATAAGGTTGATGAAGCGACTAAATTGAGTTATTCCTTAATTTAAAATTTAAAAGTGGATAATTCACTGCAAAGGATGAGATGATGAAAGGTTTTGTCTTAACTTTTTTGAAATTTATTATCAGTTAGGTTCACACTTAAGAGCTATTTTAAATTCCTAAAAGCTTGTTCCACTTTAATCAAAAGTGCAATTTTATTACTAAAGTATATATTAGCATATCTTATAACCAACAAGAGAAAATTTAAATTATTTAGTTCCTTTCATTTAAAACGAAAACTATATTTTTCGTTTCTAGTTTGTGGATGTTTCAGTTCTTTCTTCCTACAAATTTATGCGGGATTCAGCGTGAAGATAAAAAAAAATCTATAGTCTTCAAGCAATGTGAGGTAATATCGACAGAAGCAATAACTTACGGCCACGACAATGTGTCAGTGATCAATAAAACATTAAGTTTCTGTATTTTATTAGCTTTTAGATATATTTATAAATGTGTGTTTAATTTTAAAAAGTTGCTTTAGAAAACTGGAAACTTTATAATGGATCTTTTTTAACTCATTCTAAGCCAAATAAATGTAATTTTTGTAACGTAATGAAAAATTGTTTATTGAAAAAAAATGTATATCTTTTTATATAGAACTTGGTGATGAGATGTTGGAAGCGAAAAATGGAAGCTCAGAAAAGAAAATTTTATAACATACAAATTATCTCTCATGAACAATATCTCCTACCTGAATAGAAAAACAGACTATACTTCAAATATTTCAATAAAAATAAATTAAAACGAACTGACTTCGCAAATCGATACCAATAAAACACCAGCAATACAATAAAATTATATGTATAAAAAAAAACTTTTCTTTAAAATTTATTTAAATAGTGGCAAAAGTTTATTCATTCACTTTTTGCATTTGTTAATTTATAGCCTGTTAACTTACACCTCTGCGTCAGTTGTAAGTCTTTGTTTTGGCGAATCGTCTTTTTCATCATTATTTATATGGCAAACAAGGTAGAGATCTCCGGAATTGGCATTGTACTGAGCGCCACCGTGTTTCAACAATTATTAAGTATCATCAATATACTTCGTTAACAATTATCCTGACCAAATATGAAATATTAATGAATGTTTGCTCAGTTATACAAGATTTGTCTTTTTGTGTGTATATATATATATTACAAAATTAATTCCAACTGATAAAACGATCTTTTAAAATTATAATTGCTGAAATATAAAACTTTCATTACAATTTTGTAATATTTTTGAGTTTGACATTAGTTTATTTTTTAATAGAAAATGAGAACAGACGTCACAAATAAATTAATACGAATGTGTAAATTTTACAAATCTTGATTTCAAAATATTTAAATTACTGTTTTCTTACTGAAAGTAAATATATACAACATACATAATTTACTTAAAACATTTAGTTATATTACGTATAGCACCGTACTACGTAAATTAAATACAAATATTATTTTACATCTATAAAAAACCAGAATTCAGTTCTGGTTTTTTTATAGACCTGAAAGTACCTATGATATCTACAATATTCACAATCCTACATTGTCGAGATACCTTGTGCCCACATAAACATGTAATCCCATTCTCTTTTTACGCATAATTCTATCGAACCTTATTTACGAGATTACCGTTCAAACTCGGGGAAAAGATCCGGGGACCTGTCCTATAAACTACGAAAAGGGCGTATAAAGTGATATACTTGGTGATTTTAGTACTGTATGTCTGTAAGTATATGCAATATAATATAAATGTTTTGCTCTTGATATGAAATAAAGAGGCATATTTTATACACTGAATCTTATTACACGTTTGCCTATGAAATATGTATATAATTATATAAAGATGGCTATGGCTTACTATGTTAATTTGGGGGCACCTTTATGTTTTTTATTTATATATTATAAATCGTTACTCAGTTTGGTTAGAACATCGTTAAGTTTAGATACATTTACATTTATGTATATGTTTTAACAAAAATAGAGCTTCGCATGGATACTTTTTATCTTGTGAAAAACTTGTCTATAAAAACTGTTTCAAAATATTAAATTAAAGTAGAATATATTTGATTCAAATATAATATAAAATTTATAATACCTACAAACCATCAACCGCCAGTATTTTTTGTAGTAAATTTTGAGGAAAGGACAAACGACAAATGTTTTGTTTTGTTTTGTTAAAGTATTAAGTGCTCAATATGTATAAAGAGCATCAACGATTATGATTTTGGAATTTATGATGTTTTAATTAATTACTAATACGTTTATATGTTAATAAAACTTAAATTTATTACGATATCAACTTATAGTCACGAGTTCGTTATATTTAAAATTAAATATTTAGTATATTTTTAATTTCTAAACCAGCTCCAAAGCTTATGCTGCGTAGTAGAGTAGGCAGAAAGAGCTCAGCGTTCAGACTTAATTTGATTCTGATTACTCTGGGGATATTTCAAAATTACAACATTTTTCCACTCCATTCCGACGAATATAAATAAAAGATGATAAATCGATATGTATGATATAATCTATGTTGTATATGTACTCGATTTTTTTTTGTAATCTTTAATTATTAGTTTAGTACTCTCTCGTTGTTCGTTGAATCCTCCGCACGTTTTTTAGCGTGTAAACAGATGATATCGTGACTAAGCGGTTACATTACGTGTTGTTTTATAAAAAGATCTACAATTGTTTTTAAATTTATAATATTTCTTTAAAAGTTTTATAGGGACACGATTATTAAGAAATTAGGGTGAAAAGGGTAGCAAAGATAAGGACACCCCGTTATCATTAAAACATTGCCGTTTATCACTTATCGACAATTCTTAAGGCATTGCGCGGCGTTGAGTTCCACCATTTAAAAAAAATTGAGTGCAAAGCTTAACCTTTTGTACTTGGGATCAAAATGAAACCCATGATTTTTATTACATTAATGTCACACTGAAATGCTAATTGACATTTCTGTCAACTTTCAGACTAAAACAGTTAATGATTAAACGCAAATGTTTACTATAAACATATTAACTCGAGACATGTAAGAGTAACTTTCATAATCGAATATTCTTGTGGATAAGGCCAATCCCTCATTTTAATCTGACGTGAGTAGTCAACGGACGGCTGTAATTACTACGACATTTAATTTTAATAGGTTTTAATAATTATTGAAACACACATATTGTTGGTCACGTTTATTGGTTACGGCTACTATACGCATAGCAGATTCAATTCATTGGGATGCGAAATACATATATATTTTGTATATATTTTTAGTTTTACACTGTGTCACGTACATAGCCGAGAAGCAAGTGAAAACTTGGGAACCTATTAAGACACCTATTAAGACAAGTTCTCGACTTTCCGCCGAATTCTAGAAGCTTTGTGAATTATGTGGCAGAACTCAACATCGCGCCTTGTCTTGCTACCAGAGCAATGAAATCAAAATATTAAATAATTCATTTTCTCAAGTGGGAGTTAAACCTACATCCTATCACGTTTACAGTCTAACTTATCTTCTGCGCCATGACAGGTCCCGATTTTGACTTTAAAAAAACATCTAATCGATGATAGTTAAAAGTAGTTTGTACGAGACGTATGAGTAGATTAAAAAAAATGAGTTTTTCATATAACTAAAAATGGTGACTACGCGTTTAATTTTAATTGATTGTATAAGCATCTGTCCTAAAAGCGTTTTATTGAATACATAAGAATTAAAAATGCTATGAACTTATTTTTTCCAAGTGAACTTTTGTACGAAGCGATCGTAAAGCGTTTTTATGTTGTTAACTTTAACATTAAAAGCGACTGGATCAAATAATTAGATTATCAATGCGGAAGTTTATTATAATCAAAACACAAGTACCAATGTATTTTTTAATTAAAACGTGTTGGATATTTTTTACTAGCTACAAGAATTGTATCGATATAGAGGTCTTTGTACTATTGAGGAATGTTTATTGCTCAAGATAAATATCAAAAATATCTCAATTTGATTATAAATTTTCATGTCTGCAGCTATTTTTTTTTGAAGGTGTCAATTTGTGATTTTACAAATGGACGTAAAAACTTTATATAAAGTTGTGTTTTTTTAAGACGGGAGCGTGTTTAAGTTAATTGTGATTTTATAAATGTGAACTTGTTTTTATTTTGCTGTATTTAGCGGTGTAAAATGTATTTATAAATTATTAAAACTATTTTAACTAGAGGCCAGTCGTGGCGCAGTGGTACAAAATGTGACTGTAAAACCGACTGGTTGTGGGTTCGATCCCCACTCGAGGAGATAAAATATTTACCTAAATTTATATTTTCATTTCTTCGCTCTGGTGTCGAGGCAAAGCGCGGCGTTGAGTTCTGCCACTCAACACGCAATGCCTCCATAGTTCGGCAGAAAGTGGGGAACGGAGTGTCTTAACACGAGGTACCCTCTGCCTACCCTGCTGTGTGCGGGATATAGCGTGAAGCTAATTAATTAAATTAATTAATTATTAATTAAAACTATTTTTTCCGCCTCTAACTTATGTGTAGATTTCTATAACCGATGAAAAATGAAGCAAAATTTTTGTACTAAATTTGAGTATTAATGTTTTTTGGTTGGCCAATATCTCGAGAAAGTTTAAACAGGCCATACTATATGGTGATAAAAAGAGCAAGAAAGAATTTCCTCTATCACCTGTACCAGTTTGTAGTTTATACCTATCACTCTATATGATGAAAGCTAATTTCACACGTTCTGATAAATCTCAAATTCTCTCTGATAATGGGTTATCAGTAAGTACAGCTTAAAACATCTTAAACTATTTATAATAATTCCATTCATTTGTAAACCTATCAAGTTTATTTGTTTTATTTTTATTATTTATTTCTTTTATTGAAATGGCAGTAAACAAATTAAGTCTTTAACCACTTAACAACGCGGAATACGCAAGCTATTTCAAGGGACAGGTTCTACAATTTAGTAACATTTTTATATTCAATAAAAATTTGTTATATTGATACATACTTCGCTGTAAATACTGGTAGATACAATTAAAAATAAACAAAATATTACTTTTCAATTTGAAATTTGCTATTTTTATGATTGTTCATTGTATTTTAATATTTTCGTGGCAATGTATTGTAAAATATTTTGTGATATTTAAATGGAGCGGGATGATAAAGAGAATGCATAAGATTAAGTAACTATGGATTTAAACAACAATTAACAAAAACGTGAACAATTTAAAATCCTCCATATGTTTGGTATTAGTCAAATGTTTGAGTACTGGAACCACCTGGAACAACCATCACTACAATGAAACCACCTCTGCTGGTGTTCCCGTAGTGTTCCTACGAAAAAAGGTGATCAAGCAGTAAGGGAAAGATTTCGAAGAAATCCTGTCCGAAAGCTGTGCTATCTCGAGAGATGAAGCACTTAGAACCATGTCGTATATTTTAAAAGATGACTTAGGTCTCACAAAGACGCACTGGTAATTTAAAAAATAATATGATGGTAAAAACAAAACGACTACTTACTACTTACGCGGTAAAACGGAAAGTCACAAAAAAAATATTTACCAGTGAGAAAATTTTTACAATTGAGCAATATTTTACCAACAAACTGAGAGTGTTGCGGTCTACGGTGACACTCGCTTGACTAGATGATACTTGTTGATTCTGATGATTTACAATTTAGAGACGCAATCAGTGAGTTAAATTGTTTTACTGTGCGAATAAAGAATGCAGTCTTAAATAGCATCAGCTGTGATAAGTAAATTTTGATTGTCGCTTTCCTCGCTTTGATTTTTGAAATGATTTAAATAAAACACTCACTTATGTTAACGGTAGTTTTCCAAAATACATCAGCAAAAATTGATGAAAAATCGATGAAGCCGTTTCTAAGAATAGCTTACACAACCAAAAAAATTTATGTATAGATATAAATTTGTTTTAAGTATCAAAACAAAGTCCATACAGAAACAAATATACATTTCTTCATAATTGAATTTTGACTAAAGATTGTAAAGTAACGTCGTCAACATTTTGCAATCAATCAAAATGAAAAGCGTAGTGGCCATTGTTTCTGATAATATCTGTTACTTAAATATTTTCTACAAAAGGAGTGGCAATAAGTAAGAACCCAGTGGTTATTGAATAACGTAAGTGTTACTATAAAGAGTTATCGCATATGAATAAGCAATAAATAATTTTCATGCTTTTCGATTAAATCTTTCATTGAGTTATATATAATGTATTGCAGCCATGAAATTTATATTCCAGATGCCAGTCGTGGCGCAGGGGCACACAGTGTGACTGTAGAATCGACTGATTGTGGATTCGAAAGAAAATTTTAATGTTAAAATAAATAAATCAAATAAATCATCTTCACACTGTATCCCGCACACAGCAGGGTAGGCAGAGAGAACCTAGTGTTTTTAGACACTTCGTTCCCCACTTTCAGTGGCAGAACTCAGAATTTTAATTTTAATTTTAATGTTGATGTATAATATTGGCAATGAAAAAGCTTAAAATGGGACTTCAGATGATTTCATAAGAATCTATTAATCTTACAAGAACTTTATATATTTTTCTAGTAAACATAAAGCAACATATTGTAAATATAAATATTTTGACTTTTGACGTTTATAGAGTGAAGAATTTGTTAATATGGTGTAAAACGATTAAGTTTTATTGCTTTAATCAAATTAAGCGTAAGCGTCCGTTTTTGAAGAATAATTAACTTATTGTTGGTTGTCACATGTTTCCGCCGCATGTGGGGTCTCACATAACTCGATAATTGTGTCATTTAAGTGATTACGAAATTAAATAAATACTGTAATTGCTTTTGAAATATTTACAAATTTTTCGATTTTTAAGGAAAATATAAATCTTGTAAAATTAACCCATAGTAACGCCATCGTAGTATGGTTGAGCTGTAACTGCATGTTGTGTTTATGGGTTCAATTTTCATTCGGCAGTGAACATAGACGGAGTGTGGAGAACACAGTTAGTAATTATTTTTCCTGTGCTTCAGTTAATATAAGAAATTCGTTGCTATAAAGAGAAAATGTTCTCAATTATGTTTAACAACAATATTTTTTTTTTTTATATGAAGTGATGTAACTTTTTATGAAAAGGCAATATTTAAGTGTGGGATGAAAAATTAGCTTAAGTATTAATACAATATATGTTTTAACCATAACATCTTATGTTAATCATGTATGTACGAGAGTATATACTGGTTGAAGACGACGTCGATTTTATTTTTAATAAAAATATTTGATTATTTTTGCTTATGATATTAAGAAACTTTAAATATTGTTTCATTTATCCTGATGTTATCACTAAAATAGTAAAACAAAGGTCAATATTTAAGACATCACTGTCACGCGCGTTTCACGGTATTTTGACAGCCACTGAGTGGAAAATTGTTAATGATATTATTATTAAAAAACGTATTATGATAGTGACAGGAAAGTGAGATTGATTATAAAGTGTTAATGTAAATGAAAAAAAACCTGTTATTTTATAATAATTTATTACATTTTATATATAAACAATTGACAAATTGTTTCTTTATATATTTTCTTGTAAATAAAATAATTATATTGGTTCAATGAAATACAATATGACCGAAGTATTACTTCTTTTCGTTTTGTCTATTTCCTCTATATAATTCTTTCTTTTTTAGCTTATGAAGATGAAAAAAGTTTTGTTTTGCGCAGTACATGATTCATGACCATTTCCTTTTACAATTATCCATAATAAATAATGCACACACCCAATACGTATTCTACACTTACATAACTTTAACATTATATAATTTAAGTATTATTGAAATGGGGCGTCATACAGTGGGACAGTGACTGATGACGGTGTTCGATTACCAATCGTGGGAATAAATAATTTAGCTTTCAGACATGCATTGCTCCTATTGTGTAATATAGTCCCTTTTTTACCGTACAATCTCCTCCCTGTGTTTTCCACACGGCACGACATTGGCGAAACGATTGGTGCTCAATTAGCACGCTCAAAATGCCGTAAATAAGGAAGTGAACTGTAAATAATTTTCATTTCTTTGCTCTGGGATCTGCACAAAGCATATCGTCGAGTAACGCCACTCGACACTTAATGTCTTGAAAACTTAGCACTATTCTCAGTTTCATGCTGTATCCCGCACAAAGCAGGGCAGGCAGGGGGAACCTATGCTAAATTTAGTGTTAAGACATTTCGTTCCATCATTTTCATGTCCTCGAATGGGGTTTAGAACCCACAACCAGTCAAGTTTACATTCACACACTTGTTGACAATTCTCTGCCAACCCTATTATGTCAAATAAAATGTGCGACCAAAAAATAAAAATAGAGTTTATCTAACTATATATTACGTCTGTTTTAATGTTATAATAATTAAGCGTGATACTTTATAAAAATCTATAAAGCCACCTACGAGATAAGATAACTAAAAGGACAATTAACCTAAATCTACTTTATTTAATTGCTTAGCGCTGACATTTATTTCGGAAGGGCAATGGATTGTATGATTTATTTTTCCAAATGACAAAATCATTAATCATTAAGACGTTTTCAAAATAAATGAATTCTTTCTCTCATTACTTTTTTGGAATTTTAAATATTGACCTCGATTTTGTTCGTGTGCATATTCTTGTTTTTTTTTATGTGTATTACTGGATAATACTGGATAAAACTGTGTTCCATCAAGTTATATTATGTATTATGATTTTAGCATATTATTTTCCTTGAGACAATAAAATTGTAATTGTATTAATACATGCAACACTTTCCGATAACGTTACTTTAAAGTATTAAAAAAATATAAGATTTAAATTATAATTACTTACAATTGCCAGGCCAGTCGTGGTGCATCGGCATAAAGTGTGACTGTAAAATCGGGTGGTTGTGGGTCCGATGATCACTCGAGGAACTGAAATACTTCTTTACATTTATATTTTCATTTCTTTGTCGAGTGTGGTGTCGAGACAGAGCGCTGCGTTGAGTTCCGCCACTGAACATGCAATGCCTCCAGAAATCGGCGGACAGTGGGGAACGGATTGTCTTAACACTAGGTTCCCTCTACCTACCTGCTGTGTGCCGGATTCAGCGTGAAGCTTTTTTTTATAATTTACAATTTATTTGATCCCACAAGCACAATGAAATGTAATTTGAATGTATAAAATATCTCAAGATTCGTCGGCAGTAGCTATATACATATTACTATTGTACTTGGATGCGATCGTTGCTTGCTTAACAATGATCTTACAACACCACTTATGTAATGGATATCAGCTTTTAAATGTTCTTTTAAATACACTTTTAGTATTTTTAACCCTTTTTCCGTTTAAATGATGTTTTTCAAAATATTGTTTCATAAATTACTCAAACCATTTTTGATCTAAGAGATCTTTAATTCAACTTTACCAAATAGATAAAATCTATTGAATCATTGAAATCTTTAAAAAGATTATTGTTTTTAAGGGGAACTCGGTGATATGAATAGACTGAATTCTTGTGTATTTTTGATTAAATTTTTCTCACTCGTTCTCGATGTTTAACCCAATATGGGTTATTATAGTATGACGGGGAATGTTACCACTTTTATACATTTTAGAAAAATATTTTTCTTTCCCAAGTATGGAATGAAAGAGATGTTCCTTAGAAATTAGTGTTTAAGTATTTTAAATCCTATATTCATATATATATTTGCTTTATCTTTATTGAACATTTAAAATGCATCACAGATATAATTATGTTTTATTCACATTTTGAAAAAAATATCGCTCGGGTAAATAAATAAAATGTAAGCAACATCCATATTCCATTTATTTAAAGTTAAATTTTATTTATATTATTTCATAAAATTCATTCGACAGAGAGAATTGATACAATTGAACATACAACCAACACGTTTACTATCTGATGCTGTGGTGGTGCGTCAAGAGGACCTCTTAATAATAATTTTATCAAATGAATTTATTATTAAAATCCTCCTAAAGGTAAAAAATAAGTAGTATTATTTTTAAGAGAAACTGGTAAATATTGATGTAACTTGTTTTAAGCCACGTGACACGGGTTGTATATTTTTAAAAAGTTGGTGTTGTTTTGTAATATTTTACATATATATTTTTTCTGTAACAATATAACAAATATTCTCTATATTCACATATTTTTAGTTTGGTTTGTATATGTTGATGAATGTTTATATTTATTTAGGCTTATCACAGCACTTATCACACAGTGTTTCAAATCTGGGTGAAAACGACGACACATGTAACTTCACTCACGCAAATTTTGTTATTTTTTGTTTATTATGTCACACCTCACGTGGTTATAGTATAGTATAGCAGTTAATTTCTCTGGACTTTACCATAAATGATTGTGTAAATATAGATTTATTTTAAATTTAGAGACAAATTTTATGTAAGGCATATTTCTAGGGTGGACCACCCGCCTCTCCTTTTGCTTCACTCATGGTAGGCACCTGGACACCTAGTGTTAAGATTCCATTAAAAATATTCCATTTCCCGCCAAATTTTTTAAAAATTGCGTGGTGAGTGACGGGACTCAACGCAATTTCTATTACAAATGTAAAATATCAATAATATTTTTAGTGTTGCAAAATTCAATGCCGGAATAAAATCCTTGTAACATACATATGTATGAACGAGCATTCGAATAACAATCACGTTGAAAGCTTACACAGTACAAGAATAATTGCTTATCTCGTGCCAAATGGATACAAAACGATGATATAATGATGTTACCACCTACGATAATACTACTTACCTACAAAGTTTTTTTTATGTGTTGCTATATGTAAAAAAGAGTTGAATCATAATATTGTGAAAAGGAACAAATTGTGCTATTTAGTTGTTTTTTTTTTTTTATATTTTATTGTTATAATAGGACTATTTGGATTGCAAACGTTTGATACTTTATTCTTGTCTGTGATTGTATTTAGATATAAGTAGGTATTATTGATGTTTATGAAAAACTGTTTATTCATATCAAGTATTAAAATATGTAGTTTTGTTTTTTTTTGTAAGACTACGTTGCAAATATATTAAATTTCAAAGTGTTTATGAAAAGATTCTTTATCAACGAAAGACACATACACACAAAGAGAGTGAGATCACTCTACATTTTATTGCTCTATAATTCAGAAACTCATTTCATTACTATTATAAAATGTAAATATTTCTACGCCATAGTTACACCAATCATATACATACTCGTAAGTATGTAATAAAAAACAACTATATTATAAAAGCATACATAAATCAAATATATTTTTTGCGGCTGACCTATAATTAATCAACAAAACGTTCTGTCGTTGAATCACCTTTTGTCTATATTTTAATTTCGTATAATATACGGCTGTTTACTAATAAATGCATCATATTAGACCACAGATTTTCCGCTCGTAGATATGTCATGTTTTATATGTTTATATTAATGATATTAGTGCTAATGATACCAATGATAATGATCATCATGTGACGAAATGTTAATGATATATTATTACTATAATCTTATACGAAGTTAAAGAGTAAGTAAATATTAGCTCATTGAAGGTGCTTTATAAATAAATGATGATACTATTTACGTTCCATATAGGACCTAACCATTCAGACCAAAATGTAAAATTACGAAGTATTGTCGTTTGTTTGTTTAAATTATATTATATAGTTTGTTCTAATTATATTAAAACAAATTCATCAATATACAAATGTATTGTTTGATATTTAAAGACAGTTTGAAGAACCTTGTTCCTTTTAATTTTGATGTTATCTAAAAATATCTCATAATATTAGATTGTTGTTTATCCAAGTATGATACGCTCACTATTTATAAAACATTTATTGTAAGTAAATTGGAATATCATTAATCTGGCTGTAGGTACACGCAACAGGCATTGAAGTAAACACAAAATATTTTAGCTGTTTTAGTAACTTACGAGTTACGGAGTTAAAGACAATAGCCATACATACAGACAGTGAGCCAGAGTCGTCCTAATCTATATAGATTACATATTTTGAGTGACAGTGAACAACAGAGCGAAATGCCAATTGGTGATCGTAAGAACAGGTCCGTGACCGTGACATTAGCGTATCTGTTCCGCTACCTAATCATGTAGGTCTAGGTACATGTTATGTACATGCATAGGTACCGAAAATAAGTATTTATTGTCCTTGTATTATGTATTTATCATTAAAAAGTTATAAAAAGTCATTGTCCATAATAATATAGACTATTAAGTTTTGGTGCCCATTAAAAATATAGAGTATGCAAACAAGTTTCTATGTAGTCCATATTTTATTATGTTAAATATTCAATACTAACTGCCAGACAGTCAACGAAGATAGTGTCAAGTCAAGCCAGACAGTCAAGAAAGATAGAGTCAACAAAGAAAGAAGTGTTTTTGTTGACAGTTTGGAATGGCAAAAATCTATATAATTAATGAATTCTCTGAACAAAACCCTACGAAAATTTCTGGTGTCCAATTCTCCTGGTGTTTCATACATTACCTGTAAGTAACTTGGGGTACCCGATAAAAAACGAGGAAAGTTTTGAGGAAAAAGAAGTCTTATTAATTCTGTTTTGTACAGTCAAAAAAAATATTACTCAGCTTTCAAAGAAATTCTTTTGCATTCGCTAACCGTAATGCGTCGTCGTTGCGGTACTAAATTATTACCTAAATTATGTATAACATTCACTATAGTCTTAATACGGCATAGTTCTAGTAAATAATATAGTACATATATTCTAGTAAATATATATCAAACGTTAAATTCAATTAAACGTTCACAACGTAACAATGCTTCTTATAATTCGTGTAGAAGCTTTTTTAAACTAGATTCTAAAGAGATTCAAAAACTATAACTATTACAATATATTAAGATGTTTTTAATAATTATTGTCAAACATGCGTGAAATGGTATCTCCATCTCTCCAATACCTGCTTTTGACGGAAAAAACGTATAATTTTGTCTCTTGTATTTACTTAAATAATCAACTTAAAAAATACAAAGTTTTTATTATTTGAATGCATAATACCTTAAGTCTTGGGATTTTGAGACATCAAAATATAATAATTTTAAAGCGATTAAGTTTAAAATTTTCCTTTTATCGTAAGGTTCGTCGTATTTGTAGCAAATATTTACTTGTGGTTATGCCCTTTTAAAGTGCATTTTTTGTTGGCTTTACTTTACAAATTCATATTTAATTAAATAGTTAACGGATTTTTTGTAAATATTCATTGTATTTATTTTAATATTGTTGTTTCAGTATGGGTCTTAATTACGAACATTTTTTTTATTTGCTCAGTTATTTTACCCTCTTTGTTCTTATCTTTAGAATAAGTGCAAGAACATTAGAGGAAAGTTGATATACCCTAAGCAGAGGCTTCATCAAATATCAAAGTATTCATTATATAAGCTTCAATATCTATGTAAAATTAAAACGCTATATCCCGCACACAGCAGGGTAGGCAGAGGGAACCTAGTGTTAAGACACTCCGTTCCCCACTTTCTGCCGAATTTTGGAGGCATTGCGTGTTGAGTGGCAGAACTCAACGCCGCGCTTTGCCTCGACACCATAGCGAAGAAATGAAAATACAAATTTAAGTAAATATTTCATCTCCTCGAGTGGGGATCGAACCCACAACCAGTCGGTTTTACAGTCACACTTCGTACCACTGCGCCACGACTGGCCTCAAATCTATGTATGATATCTATGTATTTTTGGGTTTTTTATTCTAGGTAAATTCTCTCGCGCACCAAATCCACAATTTTCCACTTCAAAGTTCAAACTGTTTCTTTCACACACTAAATAAAATATTTTACACTTCGATGTGTTCGATTGCTCAATTGATAAAAAATAATGAATTAGGAAAAAAAACCATATATATCTTAAAGAAACGATATTTACATTGTTAAAACCTAAAATATTTAAGAAAAAAAATGTATAACTATTAAATATTCGAATAAAAATTCCACCAATATTTTATTTTTGGTAATAATTGATATAAGTATCTACAAAAAATTGCACACTAAGAATGATGACATCGGGATAATTTATGACCAGCGCCATAATATATTCTTGAACGCTTCTTTCACGCACTTTTATTATAATAAACCATTATTATATAATAAAAGGTCATTCGTCGCATTTTAATACCGTTTTTGTGTCGAAAGTGTCGTTAAAAATGCAAAAACTAAATATAATTTTGTGCGAACAAATGATTGATGATGGACACCGACGACGTCAGATTATGCAGGAATCACTTGGCTAATTAAGATAGCTTGTTTTGATTTAAATAATTTATTGCACTGTATTAGACGATGTCGATAGATTTTTTAAATTTTACCTGATTTTATAATAGAAATCTTTATTTATATATATATACTCCACTATATATATATATATATATATATATATATATATATATATTGTGTGGAATAGCTAGTAGATAGATAGTAGAGTTATCGATCATATTAAAATATTTAAAAAAACTGATTGACTGATTTAGTATATTAATTTAAATTTAGTATTTATCATATTAGAGAGGGCAATATATTTTGTTATTAAATTAAATACTTTTTAAGGCGAGTGCTATAGTAAACGTAGACAACTATTTCAATTTTCTTATTACTTTTTGCCCGTATTCTACAAACATAAAAGATCCTGCGACTACCGTAGAAGGTGTGTAAGCTCAATAATTCTCAATTCCATCTGGTACTCACAAACATATTAAATTGTTACATTAAAAAGCTTTTTAATCGTCACATATAAAGTTCAGAAGATCAACCTTTTTAAGTTAAACAGTCGTGTAAATCAATTGATAAGGTCTATAAAGACTGCAGACAAAATATAAGCGACTCAATTTTTAATGGAGGGCAAAATTGATGAGAATCACTTACGGCGCGCTCAAATGCGTTTCGAGTATTTCATAAGACGTCATGTCAGTTATTTTTTATTTTTGTACAGTATTTGTTGTGTATAATATTATATTTTTTTGTTATTATGGGAAAAATGTGAAAAAAGGACACAACAATACAATACAATGTCTTATAATTGGTGTGGATGTAATTTGGAAAATCTCGTCTCTCTTAGTACTTCTCTATATTTCCTTATCTACTCACATGATATTTTTTCTTACTAAATTCAGTACTTTCATATGTGCGTAATTTGCCAGTCAATTAATCTAATACGGAGTCTCTTGATCACTTAATAATTTAATAGAGTTTTTTTAGTAAATATATATATTTTTATAAGTGAAAAAGTAACACTACAAGAACTAAGTAGCTAAGTAGCACATAAAGAAACCATATATATATTAAAAATCAGAAATTTGAATCAATTTCAATTGAATACGCGTGTCGAGAGCTCATAATTTAGGAACATAAAATTTTACCATAAAGGTGTGACTGCTTTCAATTACTTAATACATCAAAAATGAACCTTATGCCGTGAAAATAGAACTTAAAATATTATTTTCAATACTATGCGTGATTTCATACACGCCGATGGTAGCCATGAGGAAGATAGTCGTGTAATTGTGACATTTCAAAGTACTTGTATGTTTATTAGCATAAGGTTGCGATCAGATTTTTTATTGGATCGATTAAGATAACTTTGTTTTCTTTCACTTTTGTGTAATATTCTCTATATATTTATATTCGTGAAGCTTGTACACCTTCAGTTACTCCTGTTTAAAAAACATTTTAAAATCAAGAAGTTTTCTTGAACATATCAAATTTTAATTTTAGAGCATGTCGCGTGTATACGCGACGGTTGTGGGTGTGTTTCCCACTCGGGGAAATTAAATATGTAATATTTTCATTCCATGCTCTGATAACGTGCCAAAGTGCGGCGTTGAGTTCCGCCACTTAACACGCAATGCTTCCATAATTCAGCAGACTGCGAGGATCAGTGTCTTAATTCTTTAGGTTTCCAGTTTTTCTCTCTCTCTAACCTGTCATGTGTAGGATACTACAAGTAGTGTGTACCTAAAAAAAACATCTTTGAATCGCATATTTTTATTTTTTATTGCCTTCGCACATATTAAACCTCCTAAATAATCTTTAGCCATCATTTTATTTAGATTCTAAATTAATTAAATAAATTGATTGTATATCGCTAAAAGGTCGTAAAAATTTACAACGAAATCATAAAATTGTTACTAATGTTGTGAATACTGTATATTTTTTACAAGATTTTTTAATTAATAGTAATTTAATTAATATCTGATTTTGGTTTGATCGTTATATTGCCGTTATTTCTGTAAAAAAGAATGTGTGCTTATGTATTTTTTATTAATGTTATAAATAACGCAGTAGATGTAAGAAGTGATGAACTTATGATAAATCTATAAAAAAATTAAAACGCGTTGATGTCTTTTACTTAAAACGTAAAAATGTATTCAGCTTGTAAAATTTTGAGCTTTAACAATCTGAATAAAAGTAACAATTTAAATAAAAACAATCGGGGCGCAGAAGAACAAGCGTGTGACTATACGGTTGTGGGTTCGATCCCCACTAGACGAAATTAAATATTTAATATTTTAATGTGTCAAAAAGGCGACGTTCTGCCTCTCAACATGCAATGCAAAGTTGGGAGCGGAATGTCTAATAATGGGCTGCCCTGCCTATCCTGCTTTATGCGGGATACAGTGTGAAGTTAAAAAAAGTCTTGTTGTTAATCAGCTTGTATTACTGATCTACCCAGTTAGATACAACCTGACGATGGAAGACGCATATTCGATATGTCGCTCCGTTCTCCTGTAGTACACTCGTCTACCACTACAAGGAGTTATAACTTATAATGTTACTTTAAATTAAAAAAAAACATCCTTCAATTTAAATAGAATGGTTAAATGTCTTATAACTGATATCACGTAAGTCTATAACACGCAGGCGCTGTATTGCGAATTTTGGCGTTGAATTTATTTACTTAAGGCCAGGGTGGAAAAACATTTGGGTGTCAATGCGATGGTCGTGGGTTCAATGTCTATTTGGTGAATATTTTGCTACCCTAACGATTTATAGTAGAGAGAGTGGAGAGGAGTAGTCCGAAAAAATAGAGTCAACTCAACATCCACCACATACGTTGCACGCCTCGCCCGCTGACAAAATTCTAGATATGTATATATAGAAAACATTGAAAACGCGTAGTTTCTTTACTCTATATGCAACCTCGTAATTGAAAATAAAATAAAGGATTATAATAACACTATCAACTAATATAGGACGCGCGATGTAAAAAAATATATATTAATAACCAACAAGTCCATTATACAACCATTCCACTTAATAGTATTCCTATTTAAAGTCACATTTTTTACATTTTACAACGTAAAGTATACTTTTAACGGATTTATAAGATTTATCATCCAATAGTGAAGTCAGATTATCTCGGATTATCTCTCGATGATCTTAGCTTGAGCTTCTTGCGCCTCTTGATACCATTCTTTACGGCCATTAACGTCAACAGTAAGATATATTTAAAGGATCAATGTAATTATTTTTGTTTTTTTTTTATATTATAAATATTTACAGATTGTAAATAAAATATTGTTTCATCTTTTAATTTACAGAAGTGCTTTTTGATGGTAATAAAAACGTACGGCGTTAGGTTCCGTCACTAAGCATGCCATGTTTGAAATTCTGGCGTAAAATGATATAAAACATAAAGAAAGTAGAAAAAAAAATAACTTATATCTAATAATGTCTTAAATCTATATTTCGATGTTTAAATTAAAATATGTTCATTATTATAACAAGTCTTTAGATATTGCATATGTAAATTCTCTTTTATTACTGCAATTAATTTCACGCTGTATCCCGCACACAGTACAGTAGTCAGAGGTGACCTAGTGTTAAGACACTCCGTTCTCCACTTTCCACCGTATTCTGAAGGCATTGTGTGTTGATTGGCGGCACTCAACGCCGCGCTTTGTCTCGACACTAGAGCAAAGAAACAAAAATATAAATGTAAATAAATACTTCACTTCTTCGAGTGAGGTTCGAACATAACCAGTCGATTTTACAGTCACACCTTGTGCTCCTGCGCCACGACTGGCCTTTTTGTACGTAATAAATTATTGCTAACAATTACGGTTTCACTTTTTTTTTGCCTTACAGGCTGACAATTCGATTATTTCGCAGTCGTAAAGTATTTGAATTGACATTTTTGTTTAGCTTCACGCCGTGTCACGCATATAGCATGATAGACAGAGAACCTAATGTTAAAACACTCCGTTCCTCATTATTTCCATATGTGGAGTGGCGGAATTAAGCAACGCGCTATTCTTGTTAGCTCGAGGTGGGAATAAAACGCGCGACTTTCAGCATTTTTTCTTTTTTCCAGCTTCACACTGTCCCTCACGCGTAACAGGATAGGCAGAGGGAGGCTATTGTTAGGAAACTCTGTACCCAGCTTGCCACTGAATTTACAGGCATTGTGTGTTGAATGGCGGAACTCTACGCCACGCTTTGCCTCGACACCATAGTGTAAAAATAAATAAATGAATATATAAAAATATTAAAACTAAGTAAATTAAGAAAATTAAATAAATTAACTAAATAAGTATAAAAGTAAAAACGAAGTTAGCTATTCTTATTGTACTCTGTGTACATAAACCAAACAGAAATCACGTAAACATGTAGTATGTAAATCAAATACCTTCACCGCAAGGTGACGTCTCCGTCGTGACTTGAGTCACCTTCTGGGAATCGAACCTGCTATATTCGACCGCGTCGTGACGTGACAGATTGCTGTAATAAGGAAATTTGGTATTGTCACTGGTTTACTGGACGATATGTGGTCATGGTCACGTTTTGTGAATTGTTCTTCAAATTCAATACAGTTTTAAAACGCTTCTTGAAAGTTTTATTTTTAAATGGTGTTTGAATGAGTCCATCCAACCAGTAAAATACAAAAATTTAAATTTAGCTAATATTGTATGTAATAAGAATATAATATTAAGAATATATATATATATATATATTTATATATATATATATATATATACTTACTTACTTACTTACTTAACTTCACGCTTTATCCCTAGCGGGGTAGTCAGAGAGAACGGAGCGCCAAACGCTACGGTCTCTACATACCTCTTTCGCCTCGTCCACTGTCATCAACCTCTTCATACATGCCCTCCGGGGGGTCCTCATGCTTTTTACGTGACCTTCCTCCAGTATCTTTGATACTGTGTTTTCGAAGGTCAACCGAGGTCTCCCCCTACCTCTCTTACCACTCACTTTTCCATCATAAATCTTTTTTGCCATTCTTTCATCACTCATTCGTTCGACGTGCCCAAACCAGCTGAGCACGTTTTTCTTCATTCTCACCGTGACATCCTCGCTAGTACCTGCCATTCTGTGTACCTCTTCATTGCGGATTCGATCAGCTAAGCTGACTCCGCATATCCTACGAAGAGATCGCATCTCCACAGCATTCATCTTTCTTTCATTCTTCTTCTGTAAAACCCACGTTTCGCTGCCGTATAACAGAGTCGGTACCAAAACTGCATTGTGTACGGCCAAACGCGCAGCTGTGCTGACGTTTCGCCGTCTCATCAATGCAGCTAAGGCTCCGTTAACCTTGTTACCGGCAGCAATACGCCTTTCCACATCCATCTCGTATCTTCCATCTCTACTGAACATACTTCCCAAGTATACCACCTCATTCACTTGTTCTAATATTAACTTTTCATTCCCTCTAACGCTACCTAGAACATCCCGGACACTCTCCCAAAACTCTTCAAGTTCACCTAGTGGAGCTGAGGATACTGGCGCATACGCCACTAACAAGAATACTCTTGTTATCCCCAGCTTGAAGCGAACCCAAAGCAGTCTCGGGTTGATCGCCTTGTATTCCACCACTGCACTAACCAATCGAGAGGACAATAACACACCTACACCTTGACAGCCCCGCTCGCTCTCTGGTACGCCGGCCCAGAAAGCGACCCGACTGCCCGGTAAATCGGTAGTATTATTACCCTTCCGCTTGGTCTCAGTCACGCAGACGACATCCAAATCTCTATCATCCATCACATCTAATAATTCATTCATCTTTTCTTCCATCCCTCCTCTTACATTCCACGTAGCTATTTGTAGCTCCGTTCTCCACCTCCCGCCGTTCCGGACATGGCGTGTTGGGTGGCGGTCCCCAACGCCGCATTCGTCGCCACTTGTCACACCAGCGGGGACGCACTGGTGCGCGTCGCCTTGGGGGGACGCCCTATCAGTGCGCTCTCTCGAGATGCACGTGGCGGATGGAACGTTGCAGCCCTCGTAAGGGCTGGCAGGGGTCGCTACGAGCAAGCCTTCCATCTTGGACCCCCTATATATATATATATATATATATATATATATATATATAGTTATTGTGTATATAAAAGGTCCTAAGCACTTGATTAGTTTTCTTTTCATTAAAAATTATTAATTAAAAGAAAAAACGTATTAAAGAAATAAAAGAAAAATGTGTAGGACATGAAACATTTATGGCAGCATGGAACCAATACCAATAATATTTGGCATTCTTATAAATAAAAACTAACTATAACTACTACTGTTAATAAATATAAATAAACATCGAAATTTTGATTTCTCTATTAAATATGTAATATGTAAGAATAGAATATTTATTACTTATTTAGAAAACGTATACAAATTTGAACGTAGCGGGACTCGAACCCGCGCCTCCTGGTAACCGACCAGGCGCTCTGACCGCTAAGCCATGCGTTCTGGAGAACGAATTTTTGTACGTTTTCTAAATAAGTATTTTTCTTTCCTAAATGTGGAATAACACTTAAAAAAATATCAAGTATATTTATTATACAATTAATTGACGCTATCGTGCCAAATGATGTATCAGATTTATCACGATAAGGCAATTTTATATAAATACAAATAAAGACTCAAAGGAGAGGTTATATCGCTCATTATATCGTGACACAATAAGAAAGCATCTGAACTATACAAAGGCTGTAGGTTCGATCCCTATTGGGATTTTTTTAAAATGTTCTTATTTTGACAACAAATAGCGTTACGTAGAGGTGCGCCACTAAAAGGTGAAGGAGAAAGGAGTGTCTTTTAGGCTCTTTCCATGCAGGTTATAAGTTTATTTGGCTATTTAAGTTCTGAGAAATAAAATATCTAACATGAAATATGGATGTTGTAGATTGTATCTCAATCTGCTATTATAAGTGATATGTGGATGGTAATTTTGGCAAATTATATTTGAATGTGCTGAACGTTTGACGTATATTGCTAAATTATGTTAACGAAGCATGGATAAAAGACCTTTACTTATAAATATGTCATTTTGAAATATTTTTTGTAAAGGTAAGTTATGTCCAACCCAAATGGCTCAACGACGGAATGGTTCTTTTTAAATAAATTTTATCTCAATTTTTTCTTTCAAAAACCAATTACCTGTTTGTTTTTTTTTTATTAGTTGTGAAAACGATGTTTTCTAAAAAGGGTGAGAGAGAGGGCGAATATATTAGCTTTTTTTATATAATCGAATGAAAGGTAATTTTTTTTTAAATTTTTTATACGTATTTTAAAACATTTCCTTTTGTTTGTAAGAAAGTACAAAATATATTTAAATAGTTTTGTTTTCATTGCACATTTATTTATATAGCAGATGCAGTTTACTTTACTTAGAAGAAATTGGAGGTAATAAAATATATTTTTTATTCATATCTTTTTTATTAAGATATTCGAAAGTCACACTTTGTGATATTCCTTACTATTAAAAAGATTATCGATTATTCTTTTTTCACAAACATAATAGAACAAGTTTTAAAATATTACTCGTATTTATCATTTTGTCGTTGAGTGTTAAGTAGTTGTTTGGTTGCCAAAAAATTCCATACAAATTTGGTGTTGATAGAAAAAACTTGTCAAGCAATCTATTATTCAATATTTATAAATAGGCATTTTAGAGTTTAGTCGGTTCTGTTTGCTCGTTATAGACAAAAAAAAGTATTCAACAATCAATAAAATTGAAATATCAAAATATTTCTTGTAAAAATATTGCTACTTTAATTTTAAAAAAATCAGTTTCACGCTGCATTCCGCATACAGGATTCCCCATTTTCCATCGAATTCTGGAGCTATTTCGTGTTAAGTGGGGGAACTCAACGCCGCGCTTTGCCTCGAAATTAAAATATAAATTTAAATACATATTTCAGTGTGTGACAACACTTGTGCCCCTACGTGACGACTGGCTACTTAAATGGCTGGCATAATTTCCTATATTAAAAATTAAAAAAAAAAATTAAATTAGCTTCACGCTATATCCCGCACACAGCAGGGTAGGCAGAGGGAACCTAATGTTAAGACACTCCGTTCCCCACTTTCTGCCGAATTTTGGAGGCATTGCGTGTTGAGTGGCAGAACTCAACGCCGCAGTTTTTGCCTCGACACCAGAGCGAAGAAATATAAATTTAAGTAAATATTTCATCTCCTCGAGTGGGGATCGAACCCACAACCAGTCGGATTTACAGTCACACTTCGTGCCACTGCGCCACGACTGGCCTCATCATTGTTACTTTTTTTAGAAGATAGAACGATTTTGATTAATGATTTTACTTAATTTTTTATACGTGATGACAGCGTACATAATTGTTTGGTATGTACTAAAATAAAAAAAAAACCAAATACGGAAAAACATACGAGAAAATTTATTGGAATTGATTGAATCGAGAACCATTTTCGTACAAATTTATTTTTATAATTTTATGCAATTTCCGCTTTAATTTTTTTTGATTATTCAGATTTTTAATTATACTTTTTACATTCGAATAAAAGATAAAATTGTACCACTCGTGTCTCGTCTCATTTCCATAAAAATGATCACAAGAAGGATATCTTAAGATGTTTTTTGGTCCTTCGTTTAATGTTGTAAATGCTAAGCCTGTTACCACGAACTGGCTTAGCATAAATAAAAACATTATGCAATTAGAGATAACCTTTTGGATAGTATCTGTATCGACCAATTTGGAGTTTCCAGGAAATATATTGTAATTACAGGCCTTCATAATACATGTTTTTTGGGCCAGTCGTTTGTTCCACAGGGAAAAACGACAGGTTGCGAGTTCGATGCTCGAGGACATTGAATATTTACTATTTCAATTTCCTTCGTTCTAGTGTCGAGGCGTAGCGCGGCGTTGAATTCCGCCACTCAAAACAATTTTGCTTATTTCATTTGGCGGAGAATGGGAAATGGAGTAATACTAATACACTCTGCCTACCCTTAACTTAACCATGCCTCCTGTAATTTTTGAAATCCTCTTTGCCTACCTTGCTGTATGCGATATTTTTTTATTTTTTTTAACTAAATAATAAATAAAAGATGTGCTTTTGTTTGTATTTCTACTTATTACAGTGTTGTTCATACCATAATACTAAGATTTAGATGTAAATATACCAGGTAAGACCAAAGTATAGAACATTGACCTCGGTCTTATTTTGTCCACAGTGATGGCAATATTTTAGTCGAAAAGCTTGTATATGCAAATCAGCGGGCATTTGGTGCGGTCAACGACTTTACAGAATCCAAATAAATATTATTATGTCTAGTTTTTGATAAACACCACAGTGGCGCCGTGGTTTATTGTATGTGTGGATTTGATGCCAATTTGACATATTATATCAAAAGGATATAGGCATGATGCAATGAGGCCGTCGTGGTCCAGTGGCATGTGACTAAAGGCCATGGGTGTGTGTTCGATTCCCACTAGAGTGAATAAAATGTTTAATAACAAACGAAGTTCCCAGTTTTCTGCTGGCAAAACCTATGGCAACTTCTGCAGAGTTTGGTACGGGATACAGCGTGATACTAATAAATATTGTAGTTTTTTTTTAGTTCTGAGGAAGCAATATACGGCATTAGGTCTCTAAATGGTCTCCAAATCTTACTAAAAGTGGAGAGTGGAGTATTTTAACATTAGATTCCATGCCCTTTGAATAATTTTGTCATCAATATGTAACTAGCAACTGCCCGTGACTTTGTCCTTAATATGATGACAATTTGCTCTCGACCGCCGTATGCATGCTAATGTGTTGTATTTAGTACAATATTTAAATAATTTTGGTGACACTTTCGTTGGACTGTCATTTTTTTATAATATATCTCTTTAATACATATTATACATGTTAATTATGAAATAAAATTATTTAAAATATTTCTTTTAGTGATCAATAAAGGCTTTCGTTCAACCGTTAATTATTAATGTAATCACCATAGTGGTGATATTGCGTGTTGAGTAGGGTAGCTTACTGCGTTTTGTTTTATATATAAAATCCTCTCCATGTGGAAATTGAACCCAGTACCCTCGTGATGTATCGCTGCGCCACGACGGCCTCTAAAAGTCGCTCTAAGTCTTCAATTTTCGTAAAGATTTCGTAAGATATACGATTTGAAAAGTATATAAGATTTCTTAAGTGTATCTTCTCCTAATAACTCCTCTATTCATTACGATAGGAAAGATGAGAATCTCCAGAAAAAATGTCATAAAAAATAAATAATGCTTTAAAAAAAATACATAAAATTTATTTTTCTCTTCAAATTGATTTTTATCTTATTATTACTCGATAACATAAAAGTGTTTATTAATAAACGTATTCCAACCAAAATTGCTCGTTCGTTTTGTTTTTTAAATCATATTTATTATTGAGTTGCAGAGAAATATTATACCACGAATCTGATATATTGTGGAACGTTTTATATCTCCGTTCTGTTTAAAATTTATTTTATTCATTCTTATGTGTTTCGCCGAGCTCATATTTTTTAGTTTACATAGTAGTTAGAGATATTAGTCAAATATTAGGACCTATTTTTACATATTACTTGTTTGAAATAAAAGGATAGTTATAGGGGTACAATCATGTCAAAACGCGACGGTTGTGAGTTTGATCCTATTTGGGGGAATAATTTACTATTTTTAAATATTTTTTCGTTCATTTCTTCGTTCTGGTAACCGAGGCATAAGCGCGGCGTTGATTTCCATCACTCAACACGCAATGTCTTGAAAATTGGGGACAGGAGTGTTTTAACACTAGATTCTCTCTTCAGGGTAGGCACCATGCTGTATGTGGGATATAGCGAGAAGCTGAAAAATATTAATTCCTATAAATTTAAACACCCCTGTTGGGCAGCAATCTGTAGTCTAATATAACTTATGTAACAGTGACAGGGCGTTATACCAATTATTTCCCTTAGATGAAGCAAATTTTTATAAAATATTTTTTTTTGTTCTCGCAACCTTCTACTTAATTAAAAACATTTATAAAGCGGTACACGGTAATAATTTTATTTAGACTCGCATATGGCGGCTTTTTGTTTAAAATAACTTAGTATATACCACACAATTTATGTTATTTAAATCGGTTCTTTGACCACCCAAAACTAATCGTATCGAGAGAAACAAGATTCGTAACTGTAAGGACTTCGTTATTTACATAAAAACTTGTTAAGTTCTATATTCATATGTATGTACATTGCAACTTGGAAGGATATAAATAAATTATAAATATATATTATTATTTAACATATATATTAATAAATAATAATTATATAATATTAATTTTCATGTAAATTTAATCAATTATTTTATACAGGTTGATTGATAGATAAATAGATAAACTAATAGGTACAGGTGAAAGAGAGAGAGAGAAAGGAGGGCATTTCCTATTATTGTACTCCATATTTGACAGGGAAATATTATTGAGAGATTTTTTTAGGCAAAAAAGGCGGCGGATATGGTTATTTTATGTTGAATTCAAGCAAGTTTGCTTTAATAATTTTATATTAAAATCATTTTTACCGCCTCACTAGGCTAGATCTTCTAAGATATTTTTATAAATATTTCGATATAGTAAAGATTTTTGGTTTTCTTGTATAAGCCTTAAAAATATAGGATTTTTTTTTTTAAATCACTTAATATTTAAATATTAGCTGAAATAAAATCGATTTCATAGAGACTGAATACATTTCATGTGTAAAAACGTAAAGTGATAATATATTAGCGCAATATCGAGGATTCTACGGTAATCATTTCGTCTTAAATATTATAACAACCTATTATACTGACAATATATCTGTCATCTTTAATGATATCATTTGAATGCAAACTGAGGACGCTCCGTGCTGTCCTTAAGTAATCCGATACTTTAATAACCGGTCGCTCTGAATTTTTTTTGTAACTTCACACTTTTACATCTCCAAATATATAATGGCAAATAAAACAATAAAAAATTTAAATATGAGTAAAAAATTAAAGTTTTAAAGTGAGTCCAAGTCAAGTCTTAGTATGTATTTTTTATTAATTTCAGTGCTGTTCAATATTTGTAAAAAAAAACATTCTCTCGTCCCGTCTATCTATCTTCGCTCGAACTCTCCGCCCTCCTCTATTTCATGATAAAAAAAACTATTTAGAGGACAGTGATATACGTATATTTACCTTTTTTGTAATACAATACAACTCGACAATGCTTTTGTTGTATAAATATGTAGTATGTAGTAGCTGACTTTTGTATTTTTATTTAAACTTTTTACATTTTAAGTTTTTTTATAATAACAACTTTTTTTTTACATTTTTAAAGTGTTGTTCCACACGTAGGAAACAAAAATACTTATTAAGAAAACGTGTAAACTTGTAAAATATATGCATCTTTCCAACTAAGATTTGAAGCCCCAATCATCACACGTTCATTCAGATACTTCACCACTGGGCCTGACTGGCAAGGTAATATTAATTGTGAGCCACATTATAAATTGGACAAAACAAAGTTGTTTGTTAAAAAAAAAAGAATATGACATGATTGATCACTTGTTTCCTAAATGATGAACTCCATCATACAATTCTGACAAATTAAATAAATGATAAGTTATCATGTATTCTTCGATTGTAATTACCTTTTTACTTTGAATATCATAAATATAAACAAAATATGATTTTTTCTCAGTTTCACGCTGTATCCTGCATATAGCAGTGTTGACAGAGTAACTTAGTGTTAAGACACTCTGTTCCGTACATTCCGCCGGATTTTTTGAACATTGCTTGTTGAGTGGCGGAACTCAAAGCCGCCGTAAAATTGTTACCCTTATAATTAATTTTCCCGAGTGTATAACGAATCCGCAACGTTGCGTTAACACGCTTCTCCCACTGCTCCACAACGACCTCAATTGCGATTATCCTGTCATTATATTACTTATATTTAAGCCGTAAATAATTATATTTAATTAAAATATAGTCGAAATGTCTTGTAGTCATTCAAAGGAAGAGCCATGGCCGTGGGCGAAATCGAATCTTGAGAACGAAACGAGTACATTTCATCACATACATACAAAACATATGACAAGCTGGACAGATTAAATAGCAAGTGATAAGGGCACTAGCTACGGTCGTGCCAATTAAAACAATAATATTCTTTATATAAACTTGAAAGTTCTTGACTATTTAAAGTCTTTATTGTGCAAGTGCAGCATTAAATTAATGATAATTGATGTAAAATGTACTGACGATGTATGAAACTTGTTTTTGGGGTTCCGTATCTTTCAAGGAAAAAAGAAACCCTTATAAGATCACTTTGCGGTTCGTCCGTTTTTCTATCAAGAGCCTTTATCTCAGGGGCGTTTGGAGATATCGAGTTGAAATTCAAACCATATACTCTCAACGGCCCCATGATTTTCTGAAAGAAACATATTTCTACATATTTATGCGTAATAAAATATATAAAAATAAAAATTAAATCAGCTTCACGCTGTATCCCGCACACAGCAGGGTAGGCAGAGGGAACCTAGTGTTTTAGACACTCCGTTCCCCACTTTCTGCCGAATTCTGGAGGCATTGTGTGTTGAGTGGCAGAACTCAACGCCGCGCTTAGCCTCGACACCAGAGCGAAGAAAATGGAAATATAAATTTAAGTAAATATTTCATCTCCTCGAGTGGGGATCGAACCCATAACCAGTCCGTTTACAGTCACACTTTGTGCCGCTGCGCCACGACTGGCCTCATTTTATATAAATATGGCCGTTTATATCACAAATACCACGTATTTCGACACTGTAAAGGGAATCAAAATTAATAGAGTACTAGTTGACCTAATTGTGAAATTTCAGGAAAAAATAAAAAAAACCTTTACACTCGTGGTTAAATCCTAAAAAATAATAGGCTTAAAAGGTGCAAAATTTGGTATTTAAGCCGCTAGTTTAAGTGAGGTATCAGATAAAAGGGTACTAGTTAAACTAAGCTTGAATTTTAGAAAAACCTGGAGACCTCTAATTTTTGTACGAAACCCTCGGTGGGCGAACTCGACTCGTGTTTTTCCAGTATTTGATTTAATGAAGAATAATGTAAAGCAAGTTATTGTGGATTTTTAATGATACAGATATGATTGTGGGCTTAAATCATTCAATATTATAAAATGAGACCCAGTCGTGGAACTCCAATTCCGCCATACCAACACGCCTAGTGCATCCTGGTCTAGAATCCGGTGGCAAGTGGGGGACAGAAGTGCCTTATTTTGAACAGAGAGTTTGAGATTTTCGGGTTCTCGGCCTACCCCGCTAAAAAAAACCTAAAATGCTAATTTAGGGATAAATTGTAAAAAAAGAAAAATATACACGCTTATGTGGTATGAAAATGTTTAAATGTCATGTTATTCAAAAAATTATATTCACTTCTATATACAACATTGCAGGATGTATTTAAAAAATGGTCATAATATTATTTAGATAAGTAATATTAATTTAACATTTTTATTGTTAACAATTTTACAAACAGAATTTAATTTATACATTCATGTTTTTCTTAAAGCAAAATGAATCGGTGGTACAATAATTGTTTTTTTAAAAATAAACGATACCTAGTTAAATATCGCAATTAAAAGTCAAAGTTTTTTGTTAAATTCGTAAATGGCGTTAATGTATGGCGTAAATTAATGAAGTCAACAACGGAGTGTGGTGTTTAAAGTATTTTGCTTTGCGTGGCCATCATTTAGTTCCCAATTACTTCGAGCAAATGCCACTAATTACATCTTGAGTTAAAGAGGCAAGCGACGGTATTTATGGCAGAAGTTCAGAAAGGCATTCTTTTTTTTTCACTAACGAGTTCTTTTTATTCATCCTCTGCATTTTACGGATTCGACAGAAAGTACGTATAATTGTCACTTGTAAGTTATATTGTTTCTTATTTTGTACGTTGAATGACGGATACCAATTGCAATTTATAGAACCAATTGTAGATACTAAATACCTACTATATATTTTTAGCAGAGTAGCCAGATAGAACCTAGTGTTAAGACACTCCGTTCCCCATTTTCCACTGAATTTTGGAGTCATTGCATTGAGTGGCAACTTAAAGAAATAAAAGAATCCACAACCTGTCGCATTTACAGTAAAACGTCTGTGCCCCTGCGTCCCTGTGCCACGACTGGTCTCAGCCTATAATCTAGCAATGGCCAAATACATCTCAGCAGGTGTAAGAGATTAATAAACAATCACAAAAAAAGTGAAACGAAGTAAGTTTTGACAGCCTGTAATGTATCGCATAAAAATATACACTATACACAAGTTTCATGTAAACTGGTTCGAGTAACATGTGCATAAAGACATTCTTCTCATACAATAACACTGGACGTGATTTAATTGCATTATTCCGTGACATATTTTGAAAGCGAATATATAAATTAAAAAATTATGAATTTCTTTAACCCTTTTATTAAGTTTATTTATATTTTGGCCGTTTATATCTATTTGACAACTTTCTGAGGGGAAGCGCTAATCTACCATTGTTGTCACGACTCACGATGGATATGACGACAACCCTAAAATAATAAGTTCTTTGATTTTCACGATTATTACACATTTTAAATAAACATTTTAAATAAACGTTCGTGGTCACGGGTAGACTGTCTACCCGTGACCACGGACTACTGCAAAGTGTTCGAAACGTCGGGTTTCCAAAAATGTACAACAAAACTAAATATACGCGATTAATCCGGTTAAAATAGTTTTATTTAAAACCCTAAAATATTTTTAATAATTTTAACGAAGGGGCATTGTGTGTACGTTAGTGAATATACTGTCCTTACTACATATTAGACTGTTAATCCTTAAAAATTTCAGCTTTTTTAAAATGACGTAATTGTGGGGGCCATGCGATCTCAATATAAATAAATATAATATAGCTTTTTACATACACAACTATGGTCAATGGCAATACATTACTGTTGAGGTACTGTGAATTGATAAATATGAATAAAACTATAAATTGTAATGAAATTAAAGTAAACAAATTTGTACTGACAGTTATGAATTGGCATTTATTACTAATGTCGTATGATGTCGTCGATGATACCTTTTATAAAAACGCCTGAGTATATAATTTTTCAATACACATAACTATACATTTTTCTATTTTGTTTTGTATAAGGTAAATGTATGTATATTTATAAATCTTTCCGTATATTCTGATTTGTAGGAAAAATATTTATAAAAAATTTTTAATGCACCAGCACCTTAGATTATGTTTTTTTCAGTTTCACGTTGTATCCCAAACATACGCAGAGGGAACCAAGGAATCTAGTGTTAAGACTACCTTTTCTCTCTTTCCGCCAAATTATGTAGGGATTACGTGTTGTGTGTCGGAATTCAACACTGCAAAATGTATAATACTATTTATTCAATAAACTGTACTGTATATACACTAAGAAACAATGTACTGTAAATTAAAATCATACCATTTTATTATATTAATTATATCCGAGGATAAAATACAAACCTAAATAATTAAGCATTAGATTGGGTTTAATTGGATTGATTTATGTCGTTTATCATAATACTAAAGTTAATATTGTAGAACACTTTTATTGCTAGACGTTTGTTAGACAACTTATTGTGCTTATATTTATGATAAGCAATTATATACCTCTAAAAAAAGAGTCGTAGAGCAGAGGCACAAAATTGCGACTGCAAACACGACGGATTGTGAATTCGATTCCCACTCGAGGAAATTAATTATTTATTTAAATATATAATATAACTCAACAAAAAATGATTATTAATTTTTACTCGTAATAAAAATACAAGTAGTTTTAAATATTATTGTCAATATCCTAGATGTCATGAATTATAATATTCAACTCGCTGTATAATGCCAAAGTGTAAAACCTTTTTAGTTTTTATTTTACCTCAAGGTCATATTCAAAAATAAAAATAAAAGTTATCTTTATAGCTAGTATGTATATTAATCTGTTTTTATTTCAAAAATTACATTACAAGAATAAGGGACAAGGCAGGTGTCAATAAACTGAACCACGTTAAAGTTTGTAAATAAATCAATCAAATATCGCATCGCTATAAGTATAAATTTGAGTTGTAATATTTTTTATAATTAAACAGAATTACTAAAATAATAATTCAATATTTTTCTTGAGGCCAGTCGTGTATTATTTATATTTCCATTTCTTAGCTCTGGTGTTGAAAACGCGGCGTTGAGTTCTGCCACTCAACACGCAATGGCTCCAGAATTCGGCACTAAGTGGGAAATAGAGTGTCTTAACACTAGGTTCCCTCCTTCCTACCCTGCTGTGTGAGAGGTACAATGTGAAGCTGATTTTGAATTTTTTTTAATGATTTTTCTTTATAATAATGGATCGTTACGTTGTATTTTCAAATTAAATCACAACGTAACCTTTTTATAAGTAATAAATATTTCTGGTCAAATTATAAACCTGAAAATATCACGTATCTTAATTGCGTATTTTAACCGATTTTTCAATAAGTCAAAGTAGTTAAATTTTATATCATATCATTTAATGCTATCTACGTATTGAATTTGCTACTGTTTACGAGTATATGCTACTGTTTAAAAATAAGGTGTACAAGGATTGAAAAATGGTAAGAAATGCCACGTTATTTTTATGTAGTAACTTAATAAGAAAAATATAACACTATTAAATATAATACTTTGACCTTTACATATATACATGACAGTTAAGAGTTTCTTATATAGATTTGTCAATAATAAATTGTCGTATATTGGGGTAGGCGTAGGGAATCTACTTTTAGGACATATCATTTATAGCTTTCGGCCTCGCAACATCGTTTCTTAAAAAAGTGAAAAATTAAAAATAAATCGTTTCCACGCGTGGGGCTCGAACCTATAATAACAACACGTCACCTCACTGCGCTGCGATAGACATGTTTACTTAATACACAACGTTTTTTAAGGATGGAAGGACATGACACTTACCTCTTCCTTTGTCTAACAAGCTACAATATGCGATTGATGAATGAAGCTTAAAAGAAAAGATGTTATCTTAATAGATAAGTATCACCTTATAAAGTAAAGTCGTATGCAGCATCGTTTCAGATTTCATATAAAAATTATATTATTCATCAATTTATCTTAAAAATTAAAATAAATGAAAAGAAACAGATAATTATAAACTTTAATTTATGACGTCGTATAATTATAGTCAATAATGTTATTTTTTAACAATTTACAAATATTTACTTGTCTGTTTTTTTTTTTTTAAACAAAGAAAAAACAATAAAAACGTTTTGTAAACCTTTAGACAAACATATATTTTTACAATTAATTAATTGTGTAGAGATAATATTTAATTGACTTTTATAATATTTTTATTGTTACACACCAGTTTTATAGTCGTTAGATTGCTTTAACGATCTTCAAACAGACAATAAAAAAGAGGCGGCAGTATTTGAGGTTAGTAATATGTATAAACTAATTTATTATTATTTATTTAAAGTTCTTAAGAGAATGTTAAATATGCATATAAGTATACGTGTTAACAATGTAGTAATAAAAAACCATTCAAGATCGTATAGAAAGATTTCGTTCACCAAATACATAAAATATTTAATTTTAGCTTATAGCATAAAATAATAAAACAAGATAAACCTTTCCTTAATCTGATATACCAAAGGATAATAATATGATATGGGTTGTTGTCCAATATATTATATAATAATATAGATTGTCTTCAAATCTATCAAAAGTAGGTATAGGTAGGTCCTTACAAAATTAGAAAAATATATAGAGGTACATCTTTTATCTTATTAATTTAAGTGAACTTTTCTTTTCGTTTCGTACCTTTTAAGGAAAAAAGGAACCCTTATAAGATCACTTTGTTGTCCATCTGTCTGTCAACAGCCTTTATCTCAGGAACGCTTGGATATATCGAGTTGTAATTCAAACCATATACTTATATCTACGTCCCCATGATTTGAAACAAAAGATATGAATGGCCACTTATCAAGGGAATCAAAATTCTACTAGTTCAGGAAAAAATCTGAAAAATACACGTTTGTTGTTAAATCCTTAAAAATAGAATAGCATTAAAAAGGGGGCAAAATTTGGTATTAAAAACGCTAGTTCAAGTAAGTTATCAAATGAAATGGTTCTGACTAAGGTAATCCTGAATTTCAGAAAAAACTCTAACTCTCCAATTTTTTAGGGAACCCTCGAAGTGCGGGCCCGACTCTGGTTTGTCTGTTTTTTTAAACGTAGTTGATATTTTTTAATCGACTTTTATCTCGATAACTTCCTCTTTTTGAAATACTTCATCAAGATTTTTTACCGAGGTTAATGAAAAGTGACTAAAATAAAACTCACGATAAGTATTTATTATTATAAGTATTCATTATTTGTTTATTTAAGTTTTAAGATTGCTTTTTTAATAATAACGTTGTCCTTATAATACTATGAGCATATAAACTAAGTAACGCCGTCGTCGTTTACTACTGCTATGTATCTATTTACTTTCAAAATTTCATCCAAATCTTGACAAATTTGTAGCAGACTTCGACTTTGTATGGACGGCTCCGCTTTTTGTCAAGTATAAAATATTTTATTAATATTTATTTTTATCTATAAATTCCTAAAAGTGCGCCAAAAGCCAGTTTAGTTTTTACTATGACCACGCTGCTCTGGCAAATCGTACATTTTTTTACATTATTATATTTTTATTTTTTATTTCCCGATTTGATGAGACAAATTCTGGTACTGCATTTCGCCTCCATATATATGTGAACTATTTTTAATTTACATTAATCTTCATTTACATACCAAATGTATGTATGTATGTATGTATGTTGACCAGTGGTTCCCAACCAAGTGGTCCGCAGAAGTCTAAATATGGTCCGCGATCGATTTTAATTTTATGGCTGAGGATGGTGAGGCGAAGTTTCTGTTTAATAATGACAGTTAATTATTTTATTACAACTACATCCATAGTGGTCCCTGCTACCAAGAATGATATAAAAGTGGTGCTTGATCAAGAAAAGGTTGGGAACCCCTGATGTAGACTGACCGCGTCCAGTCTTAGTGCTAATTACTAAGTGCCTCGTCTAGACAGTGATCAGGAAATATTATGTTCCGTCAACCTTAAAGGTATTCAAAATAAAACGCGTATTGACCGCTTTATACCACTTGTTTTGATATAAAGTATTATACATAACAAAAACTTCCAATATAAGGAAGTGATAAGAGCTCGGGGGCTCATCGGAATCCGAAATGAAAAAGACGATTAAGACAACCAGTTCTCATTTAGTACCGAGTTGCTCTAGTTTGTGCAACTACCAACTATGAGTATGTTCGTATGTAAAGTTCGTTATAGCTATAGTAATTTACATTACAAAATTATTAATAAAGAAATGGTAATATATGTATGTTCTTCTTAGGATAAAAAATCGCACAAGCGTGCGCTTTTTTTTTGTGGATTTGATTCCTACTCGGGGGAATGTAATATGTAATATTTTTATTTCACTCTAATTAACTCTACATGCAATCCTCAAGAATTCAAAGGAAACAGAAAAAAAATCTCGATCTAATAAAATAACATATATTTTTGTATTTATCCCCGGATTAACAGATTGGTAAAAATATATTTAGTGTTAAGACACTCCGATCTTCAAAATGTGTAAAACATACAAATTAGTTCAAATTATCGGAGACATGTCTATCACATTGTAAAGTCTCGAACACGACGAGCCCCCAACCGCGCCGCGTCGTATGAATGCCAAGGGCGGCTACGTGAATAACTCGTAAACAACAATATTTATATTATTTCTAGTTTCACTTTATCTATTAAACTCGATTTCGATTTTATAAACAAAATGCCCGCACGCATGTTTATTTAACATTTCCGGTCATTCTTTAGCATTTACGCAATATTTTTTAATATAAACAGTATTAATTTATATTTTTTTTATTCTGCTTCGTCATTATAAGAGTCCCTGTGTGTTATTTGTGCATAAGCATCACCTGACCTACGTACCGTTTTCTAATCCTTTTAGAGATATGATGTTTAAGCGTTAAAATTTTCTTTTACATTTTGTTGGAACATTCTCTGAAATACCAGAGTTTCCCACCCTTGTAAGACAACAACTGTCCACGCCAAAACCGTTTTTATCAACCGTTTCTATTAAACGGAGCGAGCCCACGTAGGGACTACGCAACGACTACGTTGAACTCGCAAGTGTAAAGGAGGAAAGGACCGAGCGAGCAGAAAGATTTAAAGTGAATTTGCTCTCTTCTAGGGGGTGGAGCGAAGCAATTACAAAATACAAAGTTATATGTTGATGGAACTGTAAACTTATTTTATTTAAAAGGAGTCCATTCTACCTAAGCATTACCCACTTGTTTCTCTGTCGCTGTGGAAACCAGGTCCAAATTTTGAATTAAGGCATGAAGTAGATCGTATTGCTTTAACACAACTCTGCAATGTAAGACTTGAAGCTGAAAAAAAAGAAAAAAGGAAAAAGTTTAAACAATTATATACACAATTCTACAATATATGTATTTTTTAGTCGTTTTTGTATTCCCTTACAATTACCATCATTTAAATTTATTTATGATAAAGCTAAAATGCAATAACGATACATCTTTTAAATATATTCATACATTTACATAAGTGTATTGTGGCTTGTGGGTCCAATCAGGATAAATCAGTTGTTTGATTAAAGAAGTTGTTCCTTAACGACTGTGTTAAGGTTGATTTAAGATACTCTTAATAAACAGCTTCCTTTTAACGTTCGTATCAGAACGGGAATGTAAGCTTGGTGCAATTTTTTTATATATAAATATCATTAAATATAAAATGTAGAGCGTTTTTTGAAAAATATATAAACAATAATAATTGGAAAAGCTATGGAATATTTAGAAATTCTTGTATTGTTATTTTTTTTTAACTTCTTAATAATTGTTATATGATAGTAATAATAAATTAAATGTAACAATTTCAACAATAACAAGAAAGCTTAAGTAAAGTTTTATTTCGATTGTTCTTATGTCAAGTGTTTTAAAATTGGATTATATTATGACGATATCGATTTACAAACAAAAGTGCAATTATCGATATTTTACGAGCGGGAGCACACAAACCATTTAAAGCTGGCCTTCGACGCGATTTATTATATCGCTGAAGTCAACTCGAGATATACGAAGGAGTTGATTATTGTGAAAGGGGTTTTTTACTTGTCTTTAGTGATGACACGTGGATTTATAGCTTATTTTTTTACTTGCATTCCACTTGTATTTACAAAACTTAGGTAAACACTGTCACATTTTTAATAATTAAATTTAAATGACACATTATATTAATATAACTTTTATGGTGTAAAAAAAAGAATAATTTCCACCAAAATATTTTTCCGTTGCCCACATGCCGCCCAAATGCCCGTGTATGTACAACTTAGGTAAAAAAAACATGAACAATATTTTTTATTATATTTTTACATTTACATTTTATATTATATATAACTTATAATACTATTACTTACTCTAATAAATTTAATATTTAAAAAATCCACGCGATATCGCATATTGTCTCATATAGCTTTTAACCATATCTTTAAGTAAAACCAAAGCCAAGCAGCACAAATTTAGTAAAGCGATATAATAACAAACAAAAAATTAAACCACAAATGTCAACCACTATGTAATTTTACCATATTATATATCCCTAACAAAAATATACGGGAAAGCATTTTAATAAAAGGTAATAACAATGTAAGTGAATGTTAAAAATTTAATAATATTACTTTAAATAGTTAATGTCTTGTTAACGCGTTTTTTACCTTATTAATGTAAATATATTTTAAATACATAAGTTGTTTTAAAGCTAGTGTATCTTATTAATAATTTATGAGATGGCTATCGATATTTTTTGTAGAAATTTTTATATATTTTTGGTCTTCCGCCTGCATTCTGGTTAGACATAATTGTTTCAATGGAATTTTAATTATAGGTTCTTTGAAAGGAATCCAAGTTGACTTTGGAGGTGAGGTCTTTGGGGTGGCCGTGGAGCAAGGAGCCTATTGTAGTAATATCCTTCATATCTAAAAAAAAGTAAAAATTATTTATAAGAATAGAATTTTGAAAATGGCGTAATATTTTTTCTGGTTAGTATTTTTGGCTGCTATAAATTTTTCTAAAAATACGTATACTGTAATATTTTGATTCTTTCTTGACCACTGAACACTTTACGTGGGAAGTTAACAGAACATGCTACCAACATCAATTCGAGTTGTCAATATTTAGAAAACACGAAACTTTTATCGATAATAATGGCTATAAATTGGTGCATTGCTATGTAATGTAATGAATTTCCAGTTTGTTTCACCTTAACCATATGCAATGATAAATTTAAAAAATATAAATAGACAAATAAATAAATGTTTTATATTATTTTATTATGAAATGGAAATTGATTGTGAAGACTATGATATAGGCATGCTTTTGGGAATTATCCTTTTGACTTTTGTTTTGACTGGCATGCTACCTATTTAAATGTTTAACGTATTTATACGTTCAATGCTATATTTTTATACTCCATTTTAATACATACCTATTACATGTATGACATTTTCATTTGGATTACAGTCAATTATAGATAAAAAAAATAAGGTTAATACCAGAAGCTGATATGCTATTTAATATTCCAATTTTGCCGTCAAAGTAAGCGACGTGGGTCATTCGTTTTGACGTTAACTTGATCGTGCTTGATAGAATAATTACTTCAACATTGCTTCATAAGATAGTGCTTGAGATTGACATCGGTCTGGAAAGGTCGCATTTCTGGATTCGGAAATGTCGTGTAGCCGATTGAGTGATTGATATACATATGTCGATGGTTACACCGCATTGTGAAATCTAGGGATTAAAGTACATTTTTTTTTATTGTGCTAAGGTGACATTTAGGCTGTAGGTATCAAACTCAAAGCAGGACAGACTTAATCTGGGAACCTAGTGTTAAGACACTCCGTGCCGCACTTTCCACTTAATTCTGGAAACATTGCGTGTGGAGTGCTGGGATTCAACATCAAATTTATTTTTTAATTTTCATAATTTTAATATTATAATACTTCTTTCTTATTAACTGACTTCTGTAAGAAAAGGAGGTTATCAATTCGACTGTATTTTTCTTATGTTTGCATCAGAAGTTTTGACTGGGTGAACAGATTTTGATAATTCTTTTCTTTTTTGAAAACTAGTGCTTCACGTGTGGCCCCATTTTTATTTAGTCCGTTTCTGAAAATGGTATCTATGAGAAAATCACGCAAGTCTTAAATTTGTATTAGTTATGTGCACGACAAGTGGACGAATAACTCAATATCAGGCTAATCCAAATGATACACCAAAAGGATACACTTACACACAGCCTTGAGCTAAGTTGACGAAATTTGCTTATGTTCTGATAATTGGATCCGGTTAAAATAGAAGAAGTCGGTTTGTTTTGTTAAAATCAGCTTCACGCTGTATCCCGCACACAGCAGGGTAGGCAGAGGGAACCTCGTGTTAAGACATTTCGTTCCCCACTTTCTGCCGAATTCTGGAGGCATTGCGTGTTGAGTGGCAGAACTCAACGCCGCGCTTAGCCTTGTTTTGTTAAAAATTATAATTATTTATGTTCTAAGATCTCATACATTTATCTATTTTCATGAAAGTGGACAAAGAGTAAGCTAAGTGCAGGATAGCTTTACTACCAAAAACAGATTTGATTTCATATTAATTAATCTATAAACAAAATTGCAAAAAATTCACAAACGTATAGTTTTTTCTATTGTAAAATTAAAATATATTACACGTAACTTCTCTGCTTGCGACAAAGTACGAATATAAGTCAAGATGTATAAAATAACGAAAGAATAAAAAAATCAAGTAAAGTCGTTAAATAAATCATCGATTAATAACATACACACACGTCCCTCAAGTTAGGTATATTAAATTATAATAAAGTAAATCTGAAATGGGTTGATATTGAACGTTGCCATGGAAGCTGTAATCATGCGAGATTAAAATAATTCAATTTTTATGTGACACACATATACAATATACGAGCGGTAATCAGTTGCTTTAGGGTGCCGCTGTGAAATGTTTTTTTTATTTTTGTTTAATACAATTAAATGAATACCTTTAGTTGTTCTTTTAGAATAAATATTAATTTTCTTATCCAATTTTGTTTTCCTTTATAAAATTTAAAAAGCGTGGCGGTGGACCGGACGGATTTTTATACCGGCTTAGAGGTATTTTCGTAGAATTTTGATTTTATAACAATTTTAATTAATAAAAAACATAATTACCTTGGCAAGTTAGGATTAAATTTTGATTCCGACTTGCGCTTAGGCTACTATAATTTGGCTTATTTAAATTAGCGTTTATCACTCTTAGCCTTTGGTAAATATAAAAGGAAATTTTAATGCACATCTCTCGAGAAGCGTGTTAGTTAACAATTTAATAACTGCCAGTTTTGTCATAAAATACTTCTGATTCAGCTTATCAAAAAATTTTTAAAAAATATGTCACATTGTTTGTATGTACTTAAATGTCGGATTACATTACAAATACGTAATAGTAATATTAAAATTCATAAATTATTTTGAGTTCATCGTTTTGGAAAAATATTTATAATATCCCTATACTGTATCTCTAAGCTATCTTTTCCTACTATTTTCATAACGTCCACGAAAATTAACAAAAAAAAAATCACAACGACATCTTATAATCTGGAAATTTATGTAATGTCAGAACATTATTGATTCGTAATTATAGTAAAGGTGCGCGTAATAGGTTCGTTAAAATATATGTTATTAAGTATCGATACAACAGAGGAATCGATTTTTTATATCTATTAATTATATTAAGAGGAATGCGATATTACACGAAATTGCCTATTGAAATCGATTTAAGGGTCGTACTTAAACGAGTAAAACACATTTTGGCTCATTAATGAAATAAAATATTTTTAAAGAAATTCTTAAACGTGTGCCATCAACGCATTTTACGACCATCTGGACTGTAACGGATGTAGGTACTTATTAAACAAAAAGCAGATTCAATTCCTGATTATTCAGATATTATTATTATAAAGAAGAAGAGGCCAGTCGTGGCGCAGCGGCACGAGGTGTGACTGTAAAACCGACTGGTTGTGGGTTCGATCCCCACTCGAGGAGATAAATAATTTCCATTTCTTCGCTCTGGTGTCGAGGTTAAGGGCGGCGTTGAGTTCTGCCACACAACACGCAATGCCTCCAGAATTCGGCAGAAAGTGGGGAACGGAGTGTCTTAACACTAGGTTCCCTCTGCCTGCCCTGCTGTGTGCGGGATACAGCGTGAAGCTGATTATTATAAAGATATTCGTTGACGAGCAATGTAGAATACATATTATATGCTATGACAGAAAAAACCTAAAATCTATACAATTTTTTTTAACTTCACGCGCTATCCCGTACCAATCATCGGAAAATTAAAATCGAACGCATGACCTGTCGATTACAGTCATACTTTGTCCCCCTGTGTCACGACTTTACTATTCATAATTGTTGAACTTAAAATAATAAAATAAATTAATGAATAATTTCCAGAAAAAAATAATAATTTATTGTATCTTTTAAATTAGGATCCCATGTTAAACTTTAATCTATATGCTATTAATCTCACCACAAATATCCAAAATATCTAACAGGTCTTGTATGTTCGAAACAAAACTTTTATTAATGGCGGTTTAACGTAGATAAATTACGATAAACAAACGAATTTAAAACAAACGTATCTTTTTAATTATCTAAAATAACTTTTTGTGCATATAAATTTAGAAATACAGCAAAAATATATTATAATTTATAATAACTTTTTATATTTCGATTAGTATTTTAACATATAAAAGTAGTATTACCATAACCTCAATATGTCACCGGTTTCTCTGTTAATTGCCAAACAGTTATATGAATGTGAATACTAAATAAATAATAAAATTCACCATTTTTCAAATTTAAATGGATTTTGGCATTCGGAAAATAACAAGAACATTAAAAATGATAAATATGCGACGTGAATTATGTTTTTTGGTTACATACAATTATGTTGATTATGTTGATATACCTATTATTTGTAGAGGGATAGATATATTTTCATTTATCTTTTTAATATCATGTTTAAGGATGAAGTAGTCCCTATTAGTTGACCTTAGCTTTTGGTTTGATAGATTTTGTGTAAGAAATTAATTTAACAACACAAAACTCGGCGTTGAGCTCCACCAATAAGCGCGTAATGTTTTGAAAATTAGACGGAATGTGGTGAAAGGAGTGTCTCAAAAGTAGGTTTTCTACTGATGGTTTGTTAATTTAGTTATGGATATATATATATATATATATATATATATATATATATATATATATATCTTATATAGTTCATGTGTTAAATATTTTATAAATAATGATTATAGTTTTAAAAAGTAACAAGCGACTAAAGTAAATAAAATATTAACTTATATTTATAAAAACCATTCAGTTATATAAAAATATCGAATAATATTTTTTTCTTGGTAGTCTCTGTGAGTGACCTTTACCATTGTAACTGTACATTGACATTCGATATGTAGGCGTGAAGGTTATCAGCCGTCCTTGAATAATTTAAAATAATACATTTTTCAAAACTACCTTCATAAAAACAATATTATATTTTATATTTAGTTATATTAAAAATAATAAAATTACTAAAAAAAAACTAACTAACTTACTACTACTTAATATAATTTTGTAATTTGTTCTTAATATCGAATATTTCTTGTAGTTTTCGAAACAGAGAGAACTTCTCCTCTAGATATGAATGGTATGTGTAACAAATTATACTGAATTTAAAGTCTTTAGGAAAATATTTATATTTTTAATACGACTTTTATTTCCATGTAATTATTATAAAGAGCGACGTAGAGTTCTGTCACGTAGCACTATTCATTTAACAAAATACGCAATAAACTAAAGATTGTTATGTATTGTTTTATTATAATATCTTTTGTGAATTCGATTTCCATATGAATTAATATTTAATAATTTAATTTCTCTGCTGTGGTAAAATTGCACAACGCGGCGTTGAGTTCCACCACTCAACACGCAATGTCTCGAGAATTCGGCGGTAAGTGGGGAACAAAATTGTGTTAATAGAAGCGTAATGTCTTAACACTTCTTCTTATTCTCAAATCACTATCTAAAGACTCTTGGGCTTTTGAGACAAAGAAAAGATATCTTATTTGTCAAAATCTATTCATCGGTTTAGATCCGACATAATAAAGAAATTTGCAAATGATACACACAAAAAACGTAGCCCAAGAAGATTTGAAGGTATCGCACACGACCACATCGCTTGAAGATTCAGAAATTAGTCAGAAAAAAGGATATAATATATGATTAAGTTGTTTGTCATTATATTCAAATAGGTTGCCGGAGTTATTTCGTGAAGCTGATGATGAGTCAACGGAGGTGAGATGAACAGTCACGTGTTTTGTTTTTAGTGAACATTTGCTAAATGCTAAATGGATGAATCGCGTTTATTTTTTATTTTATCATATTCATCATGAAACAAGTATCCTATCACAGAAAAATATAGTTATTAACTATATAGTTGAGTAAAAGTAAAAAAAAAACAAATTTTTCGTCACCAAGCGCTACAGGTGCTATACAGTGTGCTCGGAGCTATAAGTTATATATTGGGAACCTCATTTATTGGGAACCTCTGAAGAGCTCCACTGTTCAGGTCACTCCATCATCAGGTCAGCTCGATGATACCATATTACTGTATTAGAGCCATAATACCTAAGCTACATGTAACTGCCAACTTCTGAGATGTGGGGCAAATTCAGTTTCTTAGATCTAATCACATAATTACAATTCACGTAATAAAATCATGCTAAAACGTTTTTGACACTTTATATCGTTCTCCGCTCTCTGCTCATTGTGTTTAGGAGAGAGTTATTCAAGCATTCTGTCGAGTGAAATCGAATCTACGACCACGATGAGATTTATTTACCAATTGTGTTATAATAACATTGATTTATTAGCACATTCTTGAAATGATTGTAGTTAGCAATTCCGTGTATCAATAAAAATATAAATACATTGATATCTTTATAACCATAAATTATTTCTTATAATTATTAATAATCGTGCGTTTTTCCCTTTCTTGTTTACCCAATATTTGATATGTTTACATTCGCTTTAGATTTATGTGAACAGTGTCATTATCAATTAAAAGAAATAAAACCCAAAAAATAAAAGAAATAAAACTCCTTTCCCCACTCAATCAATTAAAAGAGTCTCATTTAATCTCAATTTAAATAAAATAAATGTTTAAATATCACTCGATAATATCAGTAAGTATAAACGTGAAGCTGAATCGTATATTCATATGACATGGAATAAGACAGCGGCTGAAATATGGTTGTGTCCGCCTCTTAGCATTGAACTTTTGTCATAATGGCCTCATCTGTTTGGACGTGACTTACTTTTATAAGTAAGCTTTTACGTTAAAAAAGCTGATATAAAAACTTTTTATATATATTTTTAGCTTCAATATTTATTTCAGAGAAAGCTTCCTTCTAATATGAATTAGTATGTACCTATATAAGCAGAAATTAAATGTATTCTCTGTTATGTCCGAATAGAATTAGCTTATTTATTATTATTATTATTATCTACCCATACATTGAGGACATCGTGGTTGATGATTTTGATCGTGATCGTGGTGACTGAGGGCTCGATTCACACTCGAGAAAAATATATATTTTTTTATTTCCTTTGCCTGGTAAGCCAATATGCAGCGTTGTGTTAAGCCACTCGTCGTGGTCTCTCATCAGTCTGATAAAATTTGAAGGTGAAAGAAAAAAAAACAAATAACATGTAAAAAAATATAAAGCATTTACTTTTATAAGTGTAATATAACTGATAATAGAGTAATCTAACTGATAACAGAGTAATTAAAAAAAAATAATATTGTTTATAGAAATTATAAAATTTTTTAAAATTATCAAAACTAATAAATGATCTATGGATATTTACCTGTACAAAACCATATCTATCATCCGTACAGTACCTAAGAGGATTTTTTCTCTTGTATGGAATGCAAAAATCAACATACGTAATATTTTTATGGGTTCCAGTGCTGCTATTTAAGTTTTTGTCTGTTTCAGATGGAGATTAGGAGGCGAGGTGGTCCATCATCCCTCACATATTGGATATTTTTACTGCAAGTGAGTAGAATAAAGGAAAATATTTCAATAAAACGAATATTATTTCTGAATTCTAAGTTAAAATAGTTTTATTTCAGTAGTCTGATGAGTTACGCTAGTGTCGTTTAATTACGATGCCTAATAAGCAATTTTTAAAAAAGGTAAAATGGCGAAAAAAGAGTGTCATCACATCTCTCTGCTTTTCTTGCAAAAAAGCGAGCACCATTGAAGTGTAATTAACACAGACATAATTCAATAAGCACTTACTTCAATAGCAAAACAATAAAAAAACTAAATGTTCTATGTTAAAATTTATAAGCATGTGTTCTAACGGATGTATTTATCTAAACTAATATTTAATGAATGTGCAAACAATTTTTTTTTGCGTATTTAGTTGTTTAAACATTCAGCTTTGCAAATAATATCTAATATACTAACATGAGTAAAATTGTCAATATGACGGAGTTTAAAACACATCATGGATTACCATTTTTTTAATAAAAAATTGACAAAATACGTCGTTTAATTTTGGTATTTAAAATATGTAATATTTTTGAATTTAGCGTAAATTGAAAAATAAGGAAATTTGTAATTTCTTTTGATTTAGATGTTGGGCAGCGCGCGTCGCGGAGCAGAAGGTCACGGCCGTCTCATGGACCCTCCAGCGCGCAACTCCATGTGGCGGTTTGGTTTCCCAAACCCAGTGAACTACAACGACAACGAACTCTTCTGTGGAGGATACGCCGGTCAGAATCTACTTTAAATTTTAATTTTTCTTAATTTTGTAGTTCATAATTAATATTTGAGATTTACGGGTCCAGTGGTGCGGTACAAAGTGTGTGCGGGTTCAATTGCCACCTATTGTTAATATTTCGTCACAGATATTTTACTGTACATTTTTTTTATATTTGAAAGTCTTTTCTCAGTTACAGTGTACAATTACGTCATTGTCTTATGAAATTCTTGTGGCTAAGATATTTGCATTTTGAGTGTTTGTAAACATATTTGTGGTTACTTAACAAAACTAATGCAGGCTTTATAATATTTAAAGTTCGTTGATCTTTTTATTATTCACGTGTCATCATGTCATTCAACGTGTAAGCACTCGAAGATTGCGGATTCAAACCCGCATTAGACATGCTCTCTAGTTATTTTACCTATAGGTATTTAGTATGAAATAAATATTTATAAATTGTGAAAGTAATTACAAAATAATAGTTTTCTTTTAAGAGCGCATACTTAGGTATTTACGCGATATTGAGACACAAATAAGCAATTCCTTTTTTTGTCTGTCTTCAGTTTGTCCAGGACAGCTAAACCGATTTCTATGGAACTTTCACTAACCAAGAGTGTGTATAAAATTAAAAGATGTAACTTACGATGTATTAAGTGCAACCATATTAAAATGGCAAACCAATTTTCCCTTATCAAATTTGCAAGTAGTCCATGGTTTACGTTTGAGTATAAGCATCGAACATGAGAGAAACTGGAAAGTAGAGAAAAAAATGTCATGCCAACGTTACCTTAATTATTTCTACAATTCTATACGGCATGAGTACTTATAAACTTTTATATAAATAATGTTATAAAAAACCCCTTCGATGATTTATTATCATCACGTATTATGTTGAATGGTAAAATATTTTCGATTATTTCTTACATGAGTTTTAAGTTTATCTGAATGATTAATTACGAAAGAAAAAAACAGAACTATAGTAGCCAACAATCAACATTCAAATATTGTGTATCGTGCCATATTTTTTTCCTTTAATCCATAGATAGGTATGTTTTAAATTAAGCTTAGTCATTCGTAAAAAAAATGTTCAAACTATGTGGGAAAACCTTTACACGATGACGTGATAATAAATACGATAATAGGTACAAACCTATAGCTGTAAGTTGTAACTGGCACATGGATTTTAGACACTTTTTATAATAAAATATCACATTGGCTTCTAAGACTAAGGATATATTGTGAAATGTTCAGATTTTTATGGTAGAGATTTATAAACAAACATAAGAAATGTTCTTCTATTTCTTTTCTCCTGTAATATATTTTAAAACATACTATTTAACTTTATATTCTTTGTGACAGTTATCCAACTGTCTGGACTGATTTGAACAGTTTGGTTTCGTATCCTTATCGCGGAACCGATTAGGAGGAAACTATTATAATGTCACCTGCTGAAAGTACGTGTCACCCCCCGCTTAGCAGAAAATTAAATTGTCATTAAAAGTAGGTTCCCTTTCAATTATATTATTTCAATGAGCCAAAACTAACAAAGCGTGTGTTCAGTCCAGTGGGAGCAGAACTCGGGACGTTGCGGCGTGTGCGGTGATGCGGACCACCTCAACGAGCCGCGCCCGCACGAGGCCGGCGGCATGTACGGCAAGGGTATTATCACTAGGCACTACAGTGTTGGACAGGTGGGAGTTCTGTTTTTTGGATATTATGTAGAACCTAATTGGAAAGTATTGGTTATTATATATTAGGTACTTATGACAGAATCCATGGAAATTGTTATTTTCTTCTAGCATTTAGCATTAGCCATCGCTTTTGAATTATTAACTATTTTATTTAATTTTTTTTTAAGTTTAAAGGAAATATATAAGGCCAGTCGTGGGGTAATGGCACAAAGTGTGACTGTATAACCGACTGGTTGTGGTTTCGATCTCCACGAGAAGATGAAATATTTACTAAAATTTACATTTCCATTTCTACGCTCTGGTGTCTAGGCAAAGCGCTGCGTTAAGTTCTGCCACTCACCACGCAATGCATCCAGAATTCGGCAAAAAGTGGGCAACGGAGTGTCTATAGCGGGATACAGCATGAAGTTGATATACATAAAGGAAATGTGTTATTTTTCTTTTTTTCATGTAGTTATTACAAATATAAAAAAAATATGAATATTTGCAAAATATAAAATTGTTGACTATTTTCATTAGTATTAACTACTTATGATAATTTTTAAATAACATTTTTATTAATAAATTATTATAGTAGGTACCTATACATAAGCAAATTAATTTGGGATCAAAGCGGAGACAAGACAGACGCAAAGTAAAAAATATATTATATATAGCGTATACATTTTTATCGAACAAAAATGTTTATTTTTTTGCAGGAAATAGAAATAGAAATAGAATTAACGGCGAATCACCTCGGTACCTTTGTGCTGAAGCTCTGTCCGAACAATAACCCCAAGCAAGAAGCCACTCAAGAGTGCTTTGACAGGTGATACAAAAAATGCTTTATAAAACACGTATTATATTCGAGGCCAGTCGTGGCGCAGTGGTACAAAGTGTGACTGTAAAACCGACTGGTTGTGGGTTCGATCCCCACTCGAGGAGATGAAATATTTACTTAAATTTATATTTTCATTTCTTCGCTCTGGTGTCGAGGCAAAGCGCGGCGTTGAGTTCTGCCACTCAACACGCAATGCCTCCAAAATTCGGCAGAAAGTGGGGAACGGAGTGTCTTAACACTAGGTTCCCTCTGCCTACCCTGCTGTGTGCGGGATATAGCGTGAAGCTAATTTATTTTTTATTTTTATATTCGATTAACACTTAAGTAGAAAAAACAAAATCATTATTGTATTCAGGCCGTGCGGCCGTGTGACGAAACGGCTGTGGGCTCGATTTCCACACAGGGGAAATATTTTTTTTATATTTTCATTTCCTCGCTCTGATATTGGGGCAAAGCGAGGCGTTGTGTTGCACCCATCAAAATGCAATGCCTTCCAGAATTCGGAAAATAGGAAACAGAAGAGTCCTAATGAGAGCAGAGTGTCTTAACACTAGGTTCCCAGGTTCCCTCTGCGTATCCCAATGAATGTAAAAGATTACGGTATATTTTTTTAATATTATAAAGGTAAACAAAGATTAAATCTATATATAGGTAGGCACATCAATAATTTTTATGTAGGTACTTGGTAAACGACAAAGGACACTCCATACAAATTGATTAAATTAATTAAGTATTATCTTTCAATACTAATTAAAGAACATAAATTAAAAATGTTACGATGCTTATAATATAACGATTATTTAGTGACTATTATTGCTTAAAAAAATTTATAAAAATGTAAAAAAGTATAAAAATAAAACTGATTTCAAAATTATTTTTACAGGTATCCTCTGTACATTTCTGGGACTCGCGAAGACAGGTTTTTGATTCCTCTAGATACGGCGAAGAAGGACACTTTCAGATATAGAGTGAGGCTACCTCCGTACGTAACTTGTACGCAGTGCGTTTTGCAATGGACCTATTATACTGGTGAGATCTATTTTATAAAAAAATAAATTCATTTTTTGGGTCTACATTTTGAGCCCGACGCGCCGTAGTGAAGAATGTAAATGCAATGCGAGTTCGATTCCCACTCGGAGGAATAAATTATTTTCATGGCTTAGTTCTGGAAACAAGAAGCAAGAAGCGTTTCGCTGAGTTACGCCACTCAACACGCAATGTCTTAGAAATTGGGCGATGAGAGCGGCACAATATCTTATTGTTTCATTTGCCTACCTTACGATATGCTGTATATACCGTGAAACTAAAAACCTACTATATACGTTAAACGCTTTTGATTTCATATATAGGAGAGAAAAATATAGACATCATTATAAATCTTAAAGAATTTTTGTTAATTTGCTTATCTTATGTGCAAGATTATTTTTCTACATTTTGAATTGAAATAATTCTGGAATAAAAACCTACGATAAGCTTTTATAATTGGTATATTTTTTTAGGTAACATGTGGGGCATATGTCCAAATGGAACAGAAGCTGTTGGTTGTGGTCGTTCAGAGACATTCAGGAACTGCGCTGACGTGAGCGTGATCACCAGTACCGGTGGGCTTCCTCCTGCCTTCGCTGGAGACCTTCGACGTGATAATCCCTTCTTACTCTACTATAGAGACTACAGTATGCCGCAAAATGTCTATCCTCTTGTCGTCAGGTTAGTACTTTATAAAATGGAGAAACATGTTTCGCTCGTTGTTACTTTTCAATTACGCTTCTTGATTTTTTCGACTTGTAAGGAAATAATAGCAAAAGTTAGGAAAAAAATGACGTAGTGGTAAAAAGGTCCAATATAAACTGCTTTTCATTTCACTTAATCGAGAAAAATATAAATATTCAATTCAAAACAGAAAGGAGTAGAAGTGAGCTTAAAGCTCACACCTAAAGCAATAACCACAAGTAGTGGTGATGTGATGGTAAATGTTACTATATTTTATTTCATAAAAAAATATTTGAAAGTTGTATTACGTTCTTGCTTATCACGATTTGCTTTATACAATAGTTTTATATATGTATATTTACATTTTTTATGATATGAGTACTATTTATATCCAATGTATTTTTGTATATAGATATTTTATTGTTCATATATATATATATATATATATTATTTATGTATGTATTGCATATATGTATGTACGCTTAATATTGCAGATATGAACACGAAGGTGTAGAGAGAGGGGAATTACGTATGATTAGGTAAAACCTAACCAGTATATAAAAAATATATAATTTATATACAAAATATATATTTTGAGTGCACTGTATATAATAATCATTGATTTTATTTCAGCAATGATATAGATGATTCTGAAAGTGACTCTGGCGTAGGTCCAATCGTCATTAGGTATCTGTTTTGTGTTCTCAATATTGGGATGGTGTGGACCTTGGAAAGGGGCTGGTGTGTGAATAATATTTTTGTGTTACTACGTTGATTTATTCAATGAAAACCTATGTATATACTCGTAGAACATTGTGACTAACAACTGTATATCTGTGTCTGACTACATCTGTTGTATTTGTCGTTCTCCTATTGTTGTTTCTGGTCTGTTGTTTCTGTTTCCGTTTCTATGTTGTAAAATAAACTTGTCTCTACTCGTCTGACTATCGTATATGGTTCCTGTCTTTGTTTTCATGTTCTTGTTCCAACAAATATATTGTAAAAATATACCTGTATTTATTATGTGAAGAAACTGTGTCTAATACTGTTTGTTATGTTAATAAAAGTATAAATTCAAATTCAAAAAATACCCAAGATACATAAATTCTGTAAAGCTAACATTGTTTAATAAATAATAATGTATATATAATATTTTAAGAAGGATGCTTAGCATTTCACCGAAGTTGTAAATAAAAAATACTTGTATTATGTTCTATTGAATGCTAAAAACTTTATTAATCACTTATTACAATCAATCTATAAACACTGTAATGATATTTTCAGAGATCAAGTTTGTGTACCGTCTGAAGGATTCCGTCTGATCCCCGGCATGTTGAGCTGGTGCGAGACCAATTGCCTACGGTACCCTCCCAACTGCCCCGAAAATCTCTGCCACTGCCCGTAAGTAATTTTATTTTTAATAAAATAAATATAGTTAGATTTTTATTAAGCAATTTTTGATATTTTTTTTCGTTTATGAATCTCCAGAAATCTACAGGGCAACGAATACCTTATAAAATCATCTATACCTAATTATAAATTATAATTCTAGAGTTTCTGCTTTTTATAGACGAATTGATTTAGAGAATTCATCATTTAAAATATATTTAAAGTTTTATTTCAAAGCAAACGTATCATGTTAATCAGATATTCAATAATCATAGTTAGAATAATTTTTATAAACATAATAACTGTGTTGTGTATAGATACAGCTCTTTAACACTGAAATACTCAGAAATTATGTAAAGTTTTTCTACCATACTTTCACTAAATTCTCCTTATCTTAATTTTCCAGGCAAGTTTGTGAAGCAATTGGAGAGTTGGAAGGAAGGCAAGGAGCCGACGTGTATTGTATGGACCAATGCATCGTGTACCCACCACGCTGCCCAAAGCACAGATGTCGCTGTTACTAAGCTCTTTTACCATATCAACGAGTGTTTCTAGAACTTTTGAACAATTTATTTTATTTGTATTGTAATTTTTGCGTACTTTATTTTTAAATTTTGGTATATATTAAAAAATATTATATGTAGAAACACCGTGTTTTGTTTATGTGTAGATAGGATCTTAGTGCCAATTTTAACTAGGTCAATATTTTTATTATGGTAGAACCTAAAATCATGTTTTTAATTTCCGCAGCAGTGGCATATTTTTTTTTTCGATTGATTCGATTGCATATATATATCTATTACTTATTAGATCCTATCTAATATCTATTTTAAATTTTAGATACCACTAGAGTAAATATAAAATTATTTTGAAATGTTGAATTAATTAAAATACTTTTATATTATGTATTAATTCTTAAATAAATTTATATATTGTATATTTTTTTCAGTATCGGCCAATGTCGATCATATTTTGTACAGATGTATATATTATTTCTAATGGTTAGTGAGGAAGATTTTATCTGTATGTACTATACTGATATAATTGGTGCCACAAGTACCATTTAAGAACTTTTGTACAATATTACAATAAATATTTTTAAAATAATGCTGTTTTTTTTTAATAAACTAATATTTACAGTTTAATAAATAAGTAAATGTATATATATTTTTGGTTTGGTCAATAAATAAGTACTTATTATTGCCATTACATATTCACACATACATTGTATTTATAATATTTGCTTTAGGAAAAGAAATCATATAATTGAGTAAACATTTTTTATGTTATAAAATTCAATATGCTAATGTGTGTGTTAGTATATTTGTATTTTAATTTAAACAATCAAGTCAGCTTCGCGCTGTATCCCGGACACAGCAGGGTAGGCAGAAGGAACCTGGTGTTAAGACAGTACGTTCCCCAATTTCCGCCGAATTTTGGAGGCATTGCGTGTTGAGTTGCTCTTTGCCTCGACATCAGAACGAAGAAATAGAAATATAAATTTAAATAAATAACCCCTGGGCCAGGAATGCCTCAATTGTATTTAATTAAAACACCAAATTGTCAATTACAGATTACTGAAAAGAAATATATGATTTAGTCAACATGAGAATAAAATTTTTCAGCGGTAGTTAAATAAATTTAATTAATATATCATTATTTTTATAGAAAAATTCGATTTTTATTTTCGAGATGATGATGATTTATTTATTTTCAAGGGGAGTCTACCACATTATATTTTTTTTTTCTCAATGACAACACTGATTTGACAGTTCATTATCAGCCGGTCGATTATTTACGCATACAAGTAAGTTGAAAAGTTGCTAAAAGGTAAATATTGGGGTAAATAAGATGGGCGATTTGTTGGACGACGACTTAGAATTCCGGGGTGGCACCCTACAGCTGACTTCAGAAAGTGTACGTGGAGATAGTCCTGGTAACAGGCGAGATAGACCTTCGGGCACTGCAAATAGAAGCCCACAAATAAATCCTTCTGTACTCTCTGGTGCAGATTCATTGACGTCTTCTACATCTTCTTTTGCAGGTAGTATTTTAGTATGTACTTAAATTTGTTACTGTAAAATATAATATATGACAATAATAAAATATACAATCGACCTTTAAAATTTAATTAGATTCATAGCTTTATCTTACAATTTGACAAAACATTTAATTTTCAAGGTTTAAAACAAGGTCAAATAAACAAGCTAATTAAGAAATGAACTTTATACAATATCTTACTTAACAAAAATTCTAGTTATGCCTAGTAGAATAACAGTAAAATAAATAATAGAATTATATGAAAAAATAATTTTCTTATAAAATAGTGATCCACAATTAATCATATACAAACAATCATATTTCAATATTATTTTAGAAAATTTTACATAAATTTTGGTAGTTCTTAATTAGGCTTGTGGTGCAGTGCAAGCTGATTCTCACTCAGAGGAATGAATATTATCTCTTACATTTTCTCTTTCTAGTAATAAAAAAATATTGGTTTTGAGATCTACCACTCAACACTTAATTTCTTCGAAATTGAACAGATAGAGAGCAATGGAGTGTCTTAGTACTTGTTTCCCTCTGAGATATGCTCAGTTAACATATAAAACTTTATAAAATTATAGAATATTTTCATTTGTTTTCAATCAAGTAGATGCTAGAACAGATGGGCCACCGGTTGTTCAACCAGAACCAGAGCAAGTTCAAACTGTTTATCCTCGGTATGATGTTCCTTTCAATAAAGAAAATATCAAAGATTTCTTCACTTTCCGCAAAGGTGTGGTGGAAAATGCAATACAAGAATGTATAACAGCTTTACTATTTCCTGAAGATGGAGAGTATCTAGGTTCTTGGTTATTGACTGAGTAAGTGCTATCAAAATTATTTATTAAGTATTAATTGCACTGTGTGTGAAAGTACATACAATGGTTGTGACTTCAATTATTAAATTTTTTTTTGGTCTCCCTGACTAAATAAAGTGTAGCATAGTGTTTCACCACTCTGTGCAATATCTCAAAATTGAGCAGAAATGAAAGAAGAGGCCAGTCGTGGCGCAGCGGCACAACGTGTGACTGTAAACCGACTGGTTGTGGGTTCGATCCCCACTCGAGGAGATGAAATATTTACTTAAATTTATATTTCCATTTCTTTGCTCTGGTGTCGAGGCTAAGCGCGGCGTTGAGTTCTGCCACTCAACACGCAATGCCTCCAAAATTCGGCAGAAAGTGAGGAACGGAGTGTCTAAAAACACTAGGTTCCCTCTGCCTACCCTGCTGTGTGCGGGATACAGCGTGAAGCTGATTTATTTATTTTATTTATTTGAGCAGAAATGTGAGAATGGAGTGTCTTGTTAGTAGATTATATCTGGCTATTCTAAAGCTAAGCAAATGATTTACATTTTGGGAGAATTATATGTAAAATTGCAGTGTATAAAAAATAAATCTATATTTATTTGTAATTATTGTCTTAAACCTGCTTATAGAATTACTTTATGGGATAATGAAAAAGAGAGGATTGTGCTATTGACTTCAAGGCTGGTAATGACAATAAAGTATGACTTCATTGCTATGAAACAATTGGATTTTAAAAAGACTTATTTAGATGACTTGGACACTATTGTAATTGGTGAATTAGTTTACCCGCCATCTTCTTTAGTGCCGTGAGTACCATTTTTTTTTAGAAAATATTTACCACACTTCATATTTCTTAGCTTCACTTAAGATTATATACTTGACTGATGTCAAGTCAAATTATTAATAATTGATAGATAAATATAATATGAAAAATATAAAATCAGTTAGAGTTAATCTTTTTAGAATGGTTTTACTTATTATGATCACTTGTTACTTTTACTTATATTTCTTATAAAATATTGATAATTATTTTTAGAATTTAGGGCAAATTCAATTATAAATCATATAAAATTATATAAGATGATATCTTACTCGTAAATATGAGGTCAGTCGTGGTGCAGTAACACAAAGTGTGACTGTAAAACCAACTGGTTATGGGTTCAATCCCCACTTGAGGAGATATTTACTTAAATTTATATTTCCATATCTTCGCTCAGGTGTCGAGCCTAAGCGCGGCATTGAGTTCTGCCTTTGCATTGAGTGCGCTGATTTATTTGTTTAAAATACATACACTAATATTTCTATTATAGACGTCTAAACGGTATCGCTACAGGCGTTACAACGGTAGTCAAAGACTGTGTAATAGACCGCCTATATCGACGTCCCAGTACAACAGATGAAGCTAAACTGTTCGATCCCAAGTATTTTGAACCTAGGTACTTTCGGTTGCTGTAGATGCTCTGATCATGTTTTAATTTGAAATTTCCATTGCACCATGATATGTATGAAGATTCACTGCATTTTGGCATATAGTCTAAGAGCTAGTACGCTTTTTGTGATTTTTATAATTATGCATGTTATGCAGTAGTTGATATGCTTGCAAGAAAAAGAATGGGAATTTTTATATTACTGTAATATAATAGTTCCATTTTTTTCATAATTTTGAATCAATTAAAGATTTAGATAACAAATAAAAATTTTAAATATCAATAAATTTGACCAAAAAAATTTGCATCAATTTCATTAAAAAATATTTTTATAAAATTTTATCATTTAGATTTTATATAAATTCACGTAATATGTGCATGTTAAGATAGATTAAAAGTGCTCACATTATTAACGTAATTAGTAGTATAACTAAACAAATCAGAATCTTTTATTCAGCAATTATATTATTAATTTAAGTAAAATGAGGTAAAAAATGTTATAACAACAAAAAATATCTTCAAAAGAACTGTTAAATTTACTGTTATTGTTATATTATGTTTTAGAGAACGAAACCTTCGAGGTGTACGTATGATGTGGAATAAAGGAGAACCTCTACCACTGAAAACTGTATGGAATCCATTTAGCCATGACGTGCCATTTATTACTTTCGCTTCTCATCCTATATATTGGCATAAAGGCAAGATATTTGCAAAAATGTTTTAAAACATCATTTTGATATTTTAATTGACATAAATGATCAAAATACTTAAAAATACTTATTTTACATACCTAAGTGTGGAATAACACTTTAAAAAAAGATCCAATACTTACTTATTTTGAGTCCAACTCACACTAGGGGGAATGAAATATAATGATTTCCTTGCTATGGACACTCCCCTGCTATATGAGGTTAGGAAAAGGTAGAGAGAATGTTTTTTTTTATTTAACATATAAAAATTATACATATTTTACAGATGGTGGTGTTGAAGAACGATCAACTTACGATATGGAGTTATTTGCTCAAAAATTGCAAAGGGCCATAGAGACTATGCCCTCATCATGTTGCATACATCATTCACCTATAGTCATACAAAGCTATCTAGGTATAACATCGCTACTCCATAATAAAACTAGTATGGGATTCTTCAAGGTCAGAGGGAAATTTAGTTTTTAAAATTAAAATGATTATTTAGCCACCATCGGCACTTAATTAATTAAATATGAAAGAAAATCATTGAAGATGTACTTTAAATGTTTTTTTTTGAGATTGTAATCATAATGCATTTCGTGAATATTTATTTAAATTAGAACAAAAGTTACGTTTTAAATTGCTTAAAGGGAAGACTTGAGCAAGCCAATCTATATATCTATCTTTTTTATCATATCACAATAGAAAAAAAGATAATAAAAATATTTTAGATTGAAAAACAAACATACATTTAATAAGTACACCATATTTTTAATTTATTTATCGTGTTCTTCCTAAAATATATATCACAAACATTTTGGGAATAATTATATAAATATCAATTTATTGAGAAATATAACAAAATTACAAATAAAGGCATTTATTCCATGCGAAACGGAGTGTCTTAATTTTCTTTCTGCCTACCCTGCTGTGTGCGGGATGCTGCACACTGCTACTAATTTATCCATTTAGTTTCTCTAAATTATAACAACTTATCCGATTCCCTCTGAAGGGAGCAAATTCTAGTAATTTTCTCAGTCTTTTAAGAAAGAACGCAGAATAAAGTTTGTGGATACAAAGTATCTGCCTACCCTGTTATATACATGAAACATGGTGAATAAATAAATATATTATAATATATTAGAAAATTTCTATATAAAATATTTATTTCATCTAGATTAAAATATTTGATATAAATAAAGAAATTTAAGTGCAATATTTAAATGGTCAGCTTAGAGTGTAAACTTACTAAATACATTCAAGTTTTACAAACTATAAAAACCTAATAGTATCTGTATCTTCTGAAATATATATACGTATGCTCATAGTTTTTTTAAAACATATTTGCATAATAGGCTGTAAGCCTTACACGTTTAGGCCGTCTATATGACGTTAATATAAACGTTTAAGTTACGCATTTAATTTAATAAGCATTTGTTTACATTATAAACATATTATCGTATATTATAAATAGTTTAAATTACATATAAAAATACATTTATTTATATACATGTAATTTACATATACTCGTATTATATATTTTATTTCGAATGTTTCATAGTATATATTAGTAAATTTGATATTAATCTAATCATGTTATATTAATAATTCTGAAACAAAATGTTATTAAAATATATTATATTAAAATTTTATATTTGAACTAGTGATGTCGAAGTGTGTTATTTGTGATATATTATTGTGTTATTAAATACTTTGTTAGTATATACAATATTTAAATGAAAGAGATAAATGAAGAGTTTAAAGATATCATTTATCTAAATGTGCTAAAAAGAAAAAGAAAACCAGTTCTAATATGTATATAAAATTTACTTATTTTGGTTGTAAAATCTAGGAGTTTTCCCATTTGGAGCCAATCCATAGTGTAAGAAAATCAAGTTTATCATTGAAATGTTTTACCGTTAAAACTAAACCAATTTATGAAATTTCAAACCCAACAGATAAGAGGTCATCCTTAAATTAGGTCATAAGAGTATCATTAATTTTGGCCCTTCCCCAATCCTTGTACGTCACATCTGTGAGCCGTCCTAATACGACTTTTCTTACTTTGCAATTACTTAGAAATTAATATATCAAAACTGGATTCCGGATTTTATTTTTGTTTATACAAAATTAATTACGTATTAGTTGAGGTCATGGCAGTCGTGGCGCAGGGGTACAAAATGTGACTGTAAAATCGACTGGTTGTGGATTCGATTTCCACATGAGGAAAAGAAATATGTATTTATATTTTCATTTGTTTGCTCTGGTGTTAAGGAAAAGAGGGGCATTAAGATTCGCTACTCAACACGCAATGTCTCCGGAATTTAGCGGAAAGTGGGGAACGGAGTGCCTTAATACTACGTTCACTCTGCCTACTCTGCTGTATACGGGATACAGCTTGAAGCTGATTAATTACGTATTATTATTATTTGAAATGTTATGTCGCGAAATTCATATAAAGGCCTATATAGGCCCTATTCCCAACCCTTGTCACTCAATATCAAACTTAAACTTCCCTCCCTTCACCTCAGTAATTTAAGGATGGCCCTTAACAGCCAATGAATCTAAACTTCCTTGCAAGATTATATTTAAACAAACAAGCAATAATTTGAAATTAAAAATGAGCTTTTATGTTCAGTTCGGTAATTATGGTGTTTATAAAACATTAATATATATGACATATGATTATGTACGTACGTCAATTGAAGTACGGTTCTACATATTAGTTTGATAATGACCTAATACTATTACTATTTGACACAATTGAGGTGATGATTTTCGTGAACGTTACGTACGAAAATAAGGATACAAATTGTGTTTGCTCAATTAATACAAACAATTAAACTTAAAAATAATGATTCATATTTATACTAAAGTGTTATTAACATAGTCGGAAGGCCTGATGAGCCGTTGAACAGATTTAAATTATTTAGTATTTTTAATATTATGAATATTAAAGGCGTTTTTTTTTAAACTTTACATGACAGAAGTCACAAAAAACAATGCAAATGTACAACTTTTTTTTTCTTAAATAAAGGTTTGGTGAAACTACTTAAAGTCATGGAGTGATAGTATGTTAAAAAATGACTTATTTAAGATATTTAAAAAGTTTGTTCTCATAATAAATATTTTCATTGTTGCCTAGTTTAATGTAATATACATTATATACATATATTTGTTATATGAAAGTTTAAGTCTGTTGTGTTTAAAATCCTTTGTAATACAATGTTGTATTGAAACGGTTTATTGTAGACATTAAAGAGCTCTGAATAATATGAGACTTATATTTTGTACAACATAAGATATACATTGGCATTACAAATTTAAATTAAAGTTTTCTCGCTTGAACAAGACAAACTCTTCGTACAATGTCTCGAAAAATTGAACAGAGTGAACAATAAGTTCCCTCTGCTATAGTCTCTCACACTCAAGTAGTACTATATACAGGATATAGTTTGAAGGAAATAATAATAATAATTGTGGTACTTTTCAAATTTATCAAAATAAAACGATACTCTATGTTTAATCAGAGCTCTTTAAGTGGATATACATTATTTTATAAAATAATAATAATAATTAGTTACATTTAATGTTAAGAATCAAATATATTGTAGCTTTTGCATGGGGTTTAAAAACTGGGTTTGGGAAAATTCTTATTATCATAAACTTTGTTTATATATTCCTAGAACTATAGATAGATGCACTTATCTGCATGAGGAAAATCCGTTGCTCTAATTGTTTTTTTAATTTTTTTTATATCAATAAATTGAATTTATTACTCTAAATTAACTACTCATAAAAAGTATTATTAATTATTAATCAAACTTTAACATCAATTTATACAGTGAATATATTACAGGAGGTTAAAGTTTTGGGTCTAGTGTCGTCATCCGTATAAATTGACAACAATTGTTTTACATTATATTAAATTAAGATAGAAGTGCATATGAAAATTAAAAACGGCCTACTACTACATCTATGGAATTTAAAATAAAACTTTCGGAATACAATTTTTGAATATTTGCTTTGCATGCCTCTTTTAGTCTTTAGCGTAATGTTATAACAATAAACTTTCAGAACCAACTACTGTTTTTTATTATTATCAATATTAATCAATCATACAATCAAAATTTATTGTATTTAATCGATTTCAAAATCCGCTACAATCAGGCTACAATCAGCTGGCTTAGTTAAGTCACTCCAAAATGATTCCTCCAAATTGCTAACAAGATGTTCCTCCCTATCGATTTCTCTAATGAATTTTATATCTTCGATCCACGTTAAGTCATTTTTTTGTTTTTTCCTCGTATTTCTTTTTTTACTTTTCGAAGATTCTTTTACATTATTTTTAGAAATAATTCTATTATTAGCGCACTCGGTACTTATTATTATGTTAGTATCGTTTGTACAGGCAGTTTTATTTTTAATTGCACTAGGTTCCTTATTTGTATCTTTAAAGCTACTTTCATTAATATTTTCTGTAGTCGTTGGTGGACCGCTCATGTTAAAATTTTCTACAGGGAGTGCTGTACAAAGATTAACATTTTCGCTGCTATCGCTATTATTTTTAACTGGTATTCCTTCCTTTAGAAAATTTTTAGACATGCTGTCTTTACATATACTTATATCGGTATTAATATCTATTCGGTCTTCTATATTATCGGGTACTGCTAAATTATTTTGAGAGTGGTCTGCATTCGTTGCCACAACAGAAAAATCACAAAACTCAGGTCTAATATTCAAATCTTCATTTGATTTACTTGCAAAGTTTTCATTTAATTTCTTTTTAATAGTATCATTTAAAGAAAAAGTATTAGAGTTTTCACTGTTAGTAACTTTATTTGTATATTCGTTGATTAAGGCTTTCAGCATGGAAGTTAATTTTTCAGATACCTGTGGTTAACAAGATTAATATAAAAACTTATTCTAATGCGAAAAATTTCTTGATATGCTCATTGGGAAGTAGAACTAATAAAAGTTGGCAGCCTTAAGGTTTGGCGTATCCACTAATCTTTATATTTGATCGTTGAGCGTGGGTTGTAAACGTGGCAAGTTGTGGATTCGACCACTATTCGAGGAAATGAAAAATTTATATTTAAATTTTTTTACTCTTGTGTCGAGACAAAAAACGCGTCGTTGTCTTCCGTCACTCAACACGCAATGCCTCCAGAAATCGGCAGCAGGATGGGCTATACTGCTACATGCGGGATACAGCGTGAAGCACTAATCTTTATTTACTAATTTATGTTTGTAATGCTTTTTGAATATATTTCGAATTAATGTAAGTTCTAACTTTTTTCTCAATGATTCTAAATTAAAGGAAAATAACGCGGCGAAGATTTTGGTTCAAATATTTGCAATCTACTTAAGATTATTTTAAGAACTAATAATAAAAAAAACTGATCTTTACCTGACGAGATCTTGCATCATTACTTTCAATTTTTAATTTCGAAATTTCTCTTATGTAGTCTTTTGCCTGTTGCAAAGAAATTATTTCCTTCGCGTATAAGTGATTGTCAAATTTTAAACTAATTGTTAAAAGTGTCGACGTTACGTTTTTCTTCTAAAAAAAGGATCAATCAAAAACAAAAAAAAAAAACAAGTTATTAACAACTTTATTACTTATATATTATATTAATTTATAACTATTTGCGTTAATAATAAGTTCACCATAAAAAATAAATGGTGATATTATAGTTATTATGTTGATATGTCATATAATTTTAATTCTGAACATATATAACGTACGGCACTGACATGAAATATTAAATTAGTACAATAAAATAAACAAAAACTTACCTGTTCAGTCAGTTTTGTCCTCTTAACTGTTTTTGAAGGCATTTTTGGTATTACTTTCTTTTAAGACTAACCCTATCAACACTACACACCTTGAGCTTAACTTATAATTTTGGCGCCATATTTAATTATTAATTAAATTAGGATGGTATAAAGTGATAATGGTATTTAAAAAAAATGTTATTTAAAAAAAAAATAATAATTAAAGGAATATTTTTTGCAAATCCTACATTCGCAGATAAATACAGTTATCAGAAGGATTGAGTTGTGAATTTCCTTTTTTACGCAATAATAGATAACTTATAATGCATTATAAATTAAACGGTTTGAATCAGTGTAGCTTGTGATCTGCAAGCTAACAATCGTGCTTACAATATTAATTAAAGTTATTAAATTACAAAAATATATTGAAATAAATGGATAATACGAATACTTCAAAATGAAATTATTTACAAGCGTTTTCATTTTAATATTTGGAGTATGCATTTGCGAACCTGGCTATGGCGTAGGTGGTGGAGATCGTGAGTGAGTATTTGAAAACGCATCCATAACAAAAAAAATATATTTTTTTTTATGGCTGTACTATATTTGACCTTTACCTTTTATTTCTTAAAAATTGAAATTTAAATGTCGTAGCAATGTTATATAATTTTAAATATATTTTTGTATTGTGTATCTTTATTTATTTGCAATAATTCTTTCAAACTGTAAATTTCTGAAGCATTTAATATTTATATTTTTATATGCGAAGTTTTACATGTAATTTAATATACACTTTTTTCACAAAATCTTAAAAATCTCTATACGATGATCAAAAAAAAGTCTTATATTTGATAGTAGTAACTTTTAACTATCTCGTCTAAATGAGTTTACTTGAAAATTATTATTATGAATTACCAACTTATTAAGAACTTGTGTATTTGATTATATTTTTTTCAAATAGGCAATCCGACGTTCAAGCTCCTCCGTATATGCCTAATTATATGAAAACTTGGGGATATTCCAAATCTGTGCAACCTAGGAAGTATGGATATACTGGGACTAAGACGGCTCATGGCGGCACAAAAAGTTACGCTGGTACTAAATCTGGTTACAGTGGTACTAAAACTGGCTACGGTGGCACCAAAAGTGGTTACGGAGCACCTAAAAACTTGTATGGTGAATCACGGTCATGGGACTCGTCAGGTTATGGGTAAGTTATTTAAAAAATTAACCATACATATTTTTGCTTTGGCTTCGAGTATTAATAACATATAAGTTTCCAAATTAAATGAGATATTTGATTTAGTTGCAATATTTAGATACTTTTTAATCTGTTTGTATTTTGTCATATTTTTTTTCACAATTTGTAACCATCCGTAAATGCTAGTGCTGTTTACAGTACGGTCATACTGTCAATAAGTCATGGCCGCCCTGAAGTACAGATTTTTGAACTTTTGCGCATTGTTCATTCGGAAACAAAATAATCAAAAGTAAGAAAAAGTGTAAAATTAAAACTGCGCAGCCATCTACAGCTAACTTCAGGGTTGGTCACCCTGACGCAGTGGGACAACGTCTACTAGTAAGCACTATGGCTCTGGATACGATGCCCATTTGGGGGAACGGTTACATTTAATTATTTCTTTTAGCTTCATGCTGTATCCCAAATGTAGCTGGGTAGACAGAGGAAGATAAGTGTCATTCCGCTCTCCACTTTCCGCGTTTTCAACGCCTCGCTTTTTCTTGTTACCAGAGCGAGAACAAAAATAAATAAATATTTCATTCCCATGAGTGGAAAACGAACCCATAGTCGTTGCGGTTGGTGTCGGACGCTTGTGTAACTGCGCCACGACCTTATAAGATTTTATGACAATTAATATTATATTTCTGATTTTACCTTTCGCAGACCGTCATACTCTAATTTTGCCAACAATGCCAACCAAGCATATAAGGGTAAGTTATTACGATTTTTTATTATCTCAATATAAAGTAAATAATATTAAAGACGACGAATATAAAGCTTTTGAAGGTATTTCAATTTATTGATTAAAACGATTGTAGATTCAAATCCTACACGGGGAATACATTATTTTTTGTAAAAAAAAGCTCAAAATCAGAGAAATCGACGAAAAATATGAAATGTCATTATGAAATTAAAATTAAATGAGGAAGTAGTCTTTTTAAATTTTTATTTACTTTTTAGAACGGATCTATTCAGTTAGGTAGAATACTAGGATTAGCTTTAAAATATACTGTTACATAAACAGGATGCTTAGTGTATGTAATATAGATAAGCTTATATATTTTTAATATTATATATTTTGTTTTTTTTGGATAATTAGCATATCTTTGCGAACACGTAGGTATAAGCTTTAACTGAAAATTATAAACAACTTCAAATTTAGTATTTTTGATACCGGGAAATCCTTATTTAAAAACTTATCACTTATTTATTGTTGTCGTTTCCGAGAATCATAAAACGTAAAACCCATTTCCGTCGATTCTTGAAATCTTAGTACTCTTGAATGAAACGAACTTGCCTTTCGGTTTTCTACGTTTTGCACTATAATATATGCATTGTCTGTAATTTAATGGCGGAAGAGTTGTGTATATATATATAAACTAAAAAAAACTTTTTTTTGTTTATAATATTTTATGGGGCTGTTTATTTGCAATTAACAATAACAGAAACAACAAATTAACATAAAATAATAAAACAAAAAAAAGTGTTTTTTTTTTTAAATTATATTACAATTTTTATTATTTAATTTAATTTCATATAATAAGTAAAATAAAATTAAAAGTGATTATATTACTTGTAAAAAATTTTAATAAAATTGTGACCCCTGCACTTGTTATCTCTTTCTCACTTAATTTTTATCATCGAATTGAACTTTATGAAGATAGTCGTCCTATCAGACGTGATTCAGAAGGGTTTTTTATTATAAAAATATATTTATATAAAATTCATCATAATAATAAATAAATGTATTAACATTTTTCCTCTTTGATAATAAAAGTATACATTGTAAAAAATGTTGTAAGGAGGTTCCTAGGTTCCTCGTCCTGGAGCTTTAGCCACCGGGGCCTTGAACCTTTGTCCTGCCCTCGGAAGAGTACTTATATATAAAAATGTGAAAAATTAAAGAGAACCGGCATTCTTATTATACAAGATGAACTTGTGTATTATATAATGCATATTTTGTTAGACCAAATACATTTTAAGAGAGAGATCTCAGTTTTAAAATTAATTAAGAGTGACGACGAGCATACTTAAATGATATATTTATAAAGCTAGGAACGGGCACGACATAGTCTGCCGAGACTCCTTGTGTTTATATAGTTACAGAATATTTTAATAAATTATAAATTAATAAATATTTAAAATATTTTATTGCAAGAAAATTATCATCATTAAGTATCATATATAGTAACTAAAAACTGTCATTGTTCACAGAAAAAATTAACTAGCATTAACTAGACGAACGTACAGTTAAAAGTTAATTGAGATATCTGTAAGATAGTATTGTTTTTCTATTGGCAGATAAAACTAACCGATACGCACGGATTATCGTTATAACATTTTAACCTTATAGACTTATCAATGTTAGTATTGTTAGTATTTAAATTAGAACCTAAAGAATTAGGCCCTCACAATCAAACGGCGTGGGAGCTATCTCTGTTTGGCGGAAACAAAAAATATGCGACCAGTTATTCGCAACCCAAATATATAATAATAAAATTGATAAGTGGTAATTCATTGTTTTTGGGTCACGGTTGAATTGAAAATAGATTTTATGTTGAACTGGAGCTTTTGCATCTGCATCTATGTCTCTCATTTCCGGTTCAAACTGGGGGAAAGGGTTTTCTTCGATTATTTTTGGAACGTGTTGCTCTTGGATAATTTGATTTTCTAATAATAAATTTACTTTTTAAGACAAAGGTTTTCAAGTGAAATTTTAAGCAACAAATTGCTTAAATTGATTCACTTATTTTGCTACTAACTATTGCCTTTTTTAAATTAGACTTTTTGAAAATTTTAGAGGATGGATCGTTTGTTCTACTTTAATTAAAAAGTTACAATAATATAGGTATAGGTTAAAAAAATTGAATAACACATAAATTAATGTAATCTTATATATTAATTGTTATGTAAAGATGTAATATAATTTAGCTATAATGGAAAAAAACAGGCAAAGCCGCGTTTGGGTAGTAAAGTCAAAGTCAAATAATTTTATTCAAAATAATAAGTTACATGCTTAATTTTTTGAACGTCAAATAATTTACCACCAGTTCACTAAAGTTAATGCCTCAGACCTGAAAAGAACCGGCGCAAGAAACTCAGTGGGTCAATGAATTTTATACAAATACATATCCAATTATTCGTGACAATAATAGCTCTGTTTTGACAGATTTATTCTTTTAGTAGTGTTTTTTTTAGTTACTCTCTTCTCAGATTTGATTATATATTTGCTTGTTTTTCTATAGCAATATGCGAAGTGGAGTGCAAGAACAACGGGTTATGTGTGGACACCAATACTTGCTTGTGTCCGCCCAACTTCCAAGGCAAGTACTGCGAGTTCGAGAAGAAGCCCTGCCTCGCCAACCCACCGCTGCCCAAAAACTCACATATGAAATGCTCTAATTCTGAGTAAGTAACATCGATAAACAACTTTAATCTTGCAATTCATTCTTTATATGTTCAAATAGATACAACCATTTCAAATGGGGAAACTATACAGTTAAGGAACTAGAAGTTTAAAAAAAAAGTGGCTCAAAGCGAATATTTTTTTATTTACTTCCTGTTTTAATTTTGTATCTTGTATATCTCTAGGTCGGTACAAAAATCAATAACTAAAATTTTTAATTACTAATCAGTTAGTACATACAGTATAGACACATTTTGACCGTTTACCAATGTCCTAGCTAGATTTGAAAAAATCTTAAATTTTGTCTTTTCTTACAAAGTTCTTAAAATTTTCCTAAAGTAAAGATTACACAATTACACAACACTACAATCAAAAATTAAATTAAAAATTTCATTTAACAGATTCTGCACAATAAACTGTATGGAAGGGCACAAGTTCATAGATGGCTCTACCATAGCTAACATAAGATGTATGCAAGGACAGTGGCAGCCAACTAGAGCGGATTTAAGTTCAATTCCCGACTGCGAACCAGAATGTAATCCGCCATGTTTAAATGGCGGTGTTTGTCTATCTGTTAACACTTGTCAGTGTCCTAAAGATTTCAGAGGGCCTCAATGCCAATATTGTAAGTTTATAATATACTTTCTTATTTAGCAAATATTTTTTTAAATCTAATTTATCTTATAATAAATAGGGATATAATTAATAATTATCATTGAATTCATCGTGGCTCAGTGGGAGATACTGAGCCAATAAACTGACTGAGTTATTTCTATAATTATCTATGGGTTCGATTCAAATTTAAGGGGGCTCCAGGGAAAAATATGATGAAGTTACTAAAATTGAGCACGTTTTAACAGCGGCCAGTGTGTGCGACGTCCGCAAGCTTGCCTTCAACGGCGGGTACAGCTGTCGCGGCGACATGGAGAAGTTCAGCTGCCAGCTGTCCTGTCCCGCCGGAGCGTCCTTCAGCGTGCCCAGAGCTGACGAGTACACCTGCCTGTACTCCAGTGGGGTGTTCGAGCCGCAGCCGATACCGCACTGTGTGTTTAGTGAGTATCTCTGTTTTATTATTATTTATTTTGTAATGTTTATAATACTGTACGGTGTACAGCTAACTTAAGCGGCCACGACTCGTCGACCGTACAGTAATTGTATATGAATTTTAATACAACAGATACAACATTGGTTTATATATAAGTACAATATTCTCACACTTTTTTCTACTTTATATTATTAAAGAATAATACGATAGGTAGTAAACCTATCCCGTATGTCCCAATTTCTACAAAAAGGACGATGACCAATTTAACAGTAATATTTTTTAATAATTACTTTTTGTTTCAGACGAAGTCATCGTGATAACGCCATCCAACCATCGTCCGAAAGAGGTAAATAATTTTCATATAAATATAGCAATTTTTTTCTAACCCCTGACGAAAACAGAGGAGTTAAAGTATATGTTTATATGCCTGTCAATGGCATCATAGCTTCTAAACCAATTAACCGATTTGGATTTTTTTTTATTCAATAGGTGACTTAATCGATACTGGTCTTATCCATGATTCCAGAAAATAATATTTTCGGCCGTTTGAAGATTATTAGCTCTTTCCTTATAATTAGCATTGATATTTAAAAATATATTTATTTAATAAGTTATAAATTTAAAAAGGAAGTTTAAAAAATACTAATATGCTTATATTTTTACACAATACAGCTTTTACCAGGCTCGCTTCATTCCAACTCATCAAGCATAGCAGAATATGAACATATACCACATGGCACTGGAAAGTACAATACGGGGAATAAACCTGTGACCGTCGTGGTACAAGACTTTGTACCTAAAGGCGGCAGCTGCTTAACGTGGGCCGGGAGTCATTACAAAACATTTGATGGGAAAATATATAGGTATGTTCTTTGGAACAGAACAGAATTAAAGGGACGTAGAAAGATGTCTAATTGTAATCGCAATGGTTGTAGGTTCTGCTATAAAACTTTTAACCTTTTTATTATAAATACAGACTGCCTATGAAATAAAAGCATCAATCTTTTGAAAGATTAAACAAAACTGCTACTTTAAACGCAATGGTTGCGGGTTTGATTTTTACTCGGGGTAATTAAATATAAAATATTTAGTATTTTCATTTCTTCGTTCTGGTAACATTGAGTTCCGACACTCAACATGCAATGCCTCGGGAATTCGGCGGAAAGTGAGCAACAGAAGTGTTTTAATAGGAACGGTTCGGATGTTCTCTCTGCCATAATATATTTTGAATATAGTGCGTTTTTATATTGTTCGTTATTATTTTATATGAATCCTTTTTTATTTAATTTAATAAATTTTCCAGCTTCCAATCTCCCTGCAAGCATATCCTAGTACGTGATATAATAGAGCACAAATACACGATCGCAATTAAACATCCGAAGTGTGAAAGAGAATACTGTCCGTCTGAAATTATAATTTATTTGGAGGAGAAAATGTATACGCTCAGTGTTTCTGGTAAGGGTGTATTGCTTTTATTATTTCAACTGTTAGATTTTCGTCTTTAAAGAGATATTGTTTATTTCTTCCTAATTTATCTTTAATTGTAAACAAATTGTGATAAAGCTAAAATGAATACATCAAGAGGTGTATTGTTTGAGGCTGATAAAGCCCAAACGGAACCTCTAATGATAGAAACATCTGTCTGTCCCCGCTCGCGCGCAGACGAGGGCGCGGTGGTGTTCCGCAGCACGACGCGCATGATCCCGATGCCGGCGTCGCTGCCCGGCGTGCGTGTGTCCATGCCCGGGGACAGCGTGCTCCTCGACCTGGACGTGGGGCTCACCTTGCAGTGGGACACCAATGTGAGCTACACTTTTTGTTATATATTTGCGTCCTATTCATTCAAACTGAGGTTTATTAAAACTTACAATTAGCTAAATTTAGCAAATGTAAATAAGTTTACTTTCACATATATTAATTCTAATTCCATACTTTGTCTAAGTAAATTGAAAAAATATATTTATATTAACATATAAATAGGCCATATTAGGCCCCAACTGTTTAGCTGTAATTTTTATTATTCAAGTAATAATATTATAAGATAAAAACTAAAGCTAAAGAGGTCGTTCTTGTCTGTCCTGTCGTTCCCGTCTAATCTGTGATGTAACTGTAAACGCGACGATTCTAGGTTCGTCCCCCGTATGTCGGACACAGTGTGAAGCTAAAACAAAGAATAAAAATTTACATAACTTATTTTCAGAACTTCGTAATAGTAGAAGGGTCAGTCCTGCTCTGGAACAAAACTGAGGGTCTCTGTGGCACTCTCGACGGGAACCCGGAGAACGATATGAGGACGAAGGAGGGAGAGATCGCACCCACTAAAACTGTTATGATCGCTTCGTGGCAGCTTAATAAGATTGGAGGTGAATTATTATTACTGTAAACGTTTTATTATACATAACAATAATTATACATATTTTAGTGTGAATAAAAATGCTTCACAGTTATAATGAAATACACAGTCTGTCTGTATGTCTGTCTATAGCCCTGTAACACTTGAACTAATGAATTTATTTCAATGTGTTTTTTTTTAATCTTCGCTACGTTTCATAAACATAAGACTATTAGTTCAAGATCTACCAGCATTTTGCCAAAATGAAGTAGTAATATTGATTTACATTAATAAAAGTTCACGCTTTGCCTTTTAGATATTTGTGACGAAAGTCCTTCAGATGCTAGCGCTTGCGTCTTAAAATCAGATGCTGATATGAAGAAAGCGATGCAATTCTGTTCTAAAGTCTTCAGCAAGGATAAGTTCCGAAAATGCTCTAAGGTTGGTAATGATATTTTTTTAAATTATTTTTGTGTAAAGTGTAAAATGTTTTTCGCGTATTGCGAAGTGTGTTTAGTTATTATATAATATTAAAGAACCATTTGACGTTTATAATACGCGTGACCTTTGCAACGTATATGTTACTTCATGCAAAAATGTATATTGTGATTTTCATAGTTTATTGCTTTTTTTATGCAATGTTTTTAACAAATTTTCATTCTATTCTCCTTCTCTATATGAACCATATCTGCAAAATTTGATACTTATCAGTCCTTCGAGTCTCAAAGTGTTCTCATTTGTTGGTAACTTCCACAGTAACCAAGCCAAGGTCAGAGCTCTTCTAGCTCGGCCTCCCAAAGCCCGGTGACGCTGTAGAGGCCAGTAGGGCCAAAAGCATACTCATTTGAAAAAAGAGAAAAAAAGGCTTATCAGTCCTCAGTTTTAATAAAATAAGTTTTAACAAAATTTTCGTTTCACTTATTAATATAATGTATATGTAGATGCTCCTTTTTCAAATTTACTTGAGGAAATGTTTTGTAGGTGGAAAATAAGAGCATATAATAGAAACAATGTTTATATTATATTTCAGTATAATAAAGTTTAACTTTTTTAGGTAATGGACGTATCTCAACTTCTAGAAGTCTGTCAATGGGACTATTGCGCGTGTGTCACGACTCTAAGTAAGTTAATTTATTTAATATTATTTAGAATAAAATTTGCGTACGTTATATTTTTTTTAATATCACGCTGTATACTGCACACATCAGGAAAGGCAAAGAGAACCTAGTGTTACGACACTCCGTTCACTATTTACCGCCGAATTATGTCGGAGTTATAGCGTGTTGTGCGGCAAAACTCAACGCCGCGGCGAGCAAAGAAATAAAAAAGGAAATAAATTCAATATTTAGTTTTCCTCGAGTGGCAATCGAACTCACAACATGTCGTTTTTACAGTTACAATTTGTGCCTCTGCGCTACGAGTGGCTTTCTTTTTATTAAATTATTGAAATATTATTTATGCAGTTGGTATAAGTAATATAGAAATCAGTAAAATGAATTTACAGAAGTATATATAGAGTTAAAAAGTTGATATTATTACGATGTACAAAAAATAAAAAATAAATAAAAATCAGCTTCACGCTGTATCCCGCACACAGCAGGGTAGGCAGAGGGAACCTAGAGTTAAGACACTCCGTTCCCCACTTTCTGCCGAATTCTGGAGGCATTGCGTGTTGAGTGGCAGAACTCAACGCCGATGTACAAAAAATGATATACTCAAATATAACTTAATATATATTTTTAGGTCCAGAAGAATGTGCGTGTAAGACAGTATCAGTCTACGCCAAGGAGTGTCTCAGACACGGCGTAGAGGAGATGAGGGCGTGGCGAGACTCTGACACTTGCCGTACGTTTGTATATATAGAATAATATCAAATATTCCATAGAAGAAGAATAACCTATGAGTAATTTATATTTTTTATTTTCACAGCAATGACTTGTCCAGCCGGCAAAGTCTATAAATCCTGTGGACCCGATACTCAACCCAGCTGTGCTCTACCAGATGTTCTAGTGAAGGAGAACGCCACTTGCGTTGAAGGATGCTTCTGTCCTGATGGTACGCTATTCATTTCCCAGTTCAAAACTTAATGACTTTATTTGGGCATATTATTGCACATTTTAGGAGGTTGTGCAATACAAAGGAATTTTTGATATTGTGCAGTAATAATAATAACAATAATAAAACTCTTTATTGTACACCCATAAAGAAAATATCAATAAAATATGTAACAAAACGAAAATGTACAAGAGGCGACCTTATCGCTAAAACAGCGATCTCTTCCAGGCAACCTTAAGGCAAAGGATATAACGGGGAGGGAAAGGGTTGGGGTGTAAACAATGATTATAATAAATGTATAAAGCAAACAGCCATACATATATTAAATATATATAAAATAGCTAACTAAATATACACATATTATTGTTGGCAATACAAGAAGGCAGTTTAGAGGGAATGGAAGTGTAACTTTAAGAGTTGCTTAAAAATTATTAAAGATTTTGCCCGTCTGATATTCAAAGGTTTCAAGGCATTCCATAGTCGGGACGATGTGACAGTAAAAGAATTGCTGAGGAAGGAAGAGGAGTGTGAAGGGATTTTTAGAGTTAAATTTTGTTCAGAACGAAGATGTCGAGAATGAGAGTGCCCCAAAAGGTGGGAACGCTCTTTTAAGTATGGTGGTGTTAATGGATCAAATAGCACACAGTAAAGAAGATGGAGAATATGAGTATTCCTGCGAAGACGGATTGGGAGCCACTTGAGCTTTTTACGGAATTCCGAGACATGGTCGTACTTTTTTAATCTAAAGATAAACCGAATAACAAGATTTTGTAATCGCCCACGTTTGTTTAATTGCTCCTCTTTCAAATCAAGATAACAAGAGTCAGCATAATTATTGAAAAGAATTGGTAAAAGTAGAGATTGTGCTAATACAATTTTTGTTGGAATAGGAAGGAAATTACGTAGCCTAAAAAGATATCCTACTGATGCAAACATCTTCCTGCTCACCTCGCTCACCTGCGAATCCCAGGACATATTGTTATCGATGATGATACCAAGATTTTTAACTGATTTACTATACGGTATAATTTGGCCATTTATAATTATATCAGGCAAAGTGGATATGTTAATTCTAGATAAAAGCTTTGGACTACCAACAACAATAGCTTGAGACTTGATTGGATTTAATTGCAGTAAAATTTTGCAACAAAAAAAATTATAATCCAGCCTGTTTAGAGTGTATTTTTATTTTCAAAAATATATTTTACGGCATTGATGTATTATCGTAAGCGGAAATATGATTTCCTTGCTGGTGATGAGTAATGTGATTGTCACTGTTTAACATATATTTAAACAATATATATATTTTTGTTCATATAGGAAAAAAAAGTACGTTATATCCTATTTAACCAAACATTTTTTTATAATCAGATACAATATGTATGTGTACATAACACTTTACTGACCGACGTTTTTACGCAGAACTTTTACTGAAATTACATCATGCGGCCGGCAATTTTAAGCGATTTTATTTAACTTGATTAGCCATCATCGTAAAGATTCATTAAAATTTACCGCTTTCCTGGTAACCACCGTCTTGGGCGGCGGTGATCACTTACCACCAGGTGACCCGTACGCTCGATTGCCTTGTCTTTTCCGATAAAAAAAAACCTAATCAAATCGCAATATATTATTAGGTATTCAGTAGTATGTATATACCAAGGCCAGGATGGCCACCACTACAAAATGGCGTTCACGTTCTACCTATTTTTTTTTTCACCCTCGATATGGGTATTAAATAAAAAAGCTTAACTAGAACAATACAGCACACGATGAAATAAACCCAAGATGGCCGCCAAAATAAAATGGCAGACTACATATTTTTAAAATCATCATCAATATTGGTATCAAATGAAAGTGCGTATGTGTGTAAGTCGCCTGGAACGGGTTGGGTTAGGAGGAAGTTTAAATCTGGAATGAAGATAGGAGAATAAGGATTGTTAAGAGAGAGAAAAATATAATACGTATACCAAAAATAAAACGCATTCCCGACGTAAACGTTTTTTTTAGACGTCTTAATTTAAAATATCTGTATCTATAAAAAAATACAAAAAAGTAAAACTTATTACAATAATTAATATCTATTAAATGTCACGCAGGATAGCTGTCAGTTTTGGTAATAATTAAATTATACCATTGACATTGAAAAGAGAAACTGTTTAGTTTCTTGCCGGGTCATCTCAGCAGAAATACCTTCCGAACCCGAAGTGGTAGCTTTTATGTTTATATGTTCATTCGACGATTCAAAAGTGTTTATAATAGTCTATTTGAATAAACAATATTTTGAATTTATATAAAAAATATTTATTTATACATTTATAAAAATACAGGCATGCTTTTGGAGAGTGGTCGCTGCGTACAAAAAGAAGAATGTCCGTGCCGAGTTCGAAACAAAAACTACCCACCTGGAGCCGTCATACCAAAGAGCTGTAACACTTGGTAAATTTTTCATTATTTTTTGACCAATTTTGTCTATTATTTTCATATAAAAAAGAAATTCTGATATCATATTAAATAATAATATTCTTTAATTCCACCAGCACATGTCAAGCAGGAGAATGGATATGTACCCAGATCCCATGCGGTGCTCGCTGCGGTGCAGTGGGTGACCCCCATTACACCACCTTCGATGGACTTAAATACAACTTTATGGGACATTGCACCTATACATTATTGAAAACCGATAATATTACCATTGATGTGGAAAATGTAGCATGTTCGGGCAGTATAAGTGAGGTAAATATTGGTTTCAGTTTTATATTTTTCATATTTCTTTTTAATGGGAAGATAGTAATAATAATAATATATTAATAAGATAATGTAATGTTTGGCTGTAAATTGGGTAATATGCTGTTATAAAGTGTGATATTGTTTATTGTATTAAGAAATCTATATTAATTGTTATTGTTAATACAGTGTTTATTATTTTTAATAATATTAATTCAGCTTCAATAACAACTAAAATAGATAAAAAGCAAAAAAAAACATTTTTAAATTGATTCAATAATTGAAATTAATTCATGGTTATTCTACTCAGGCAATGAATCTAGCACCCTACAAAGGTGAAGGCAAGCCTTCTTGTACTAAGGCCGTTAGCCTTGCATACAATGGCGCTAACATACATCTAAAACAAGGCGGTTTAATACTAGTCAACGGAAAAGAAATTAATCAGTTGCCTGTTAATGTGGGAGGAATTAGGATAAGGGCTGCTTCTTCGCTGTTTATTATTAGTAAGTACTTAAGATGTAGCAAATAAAAATGAATTAGATCTAATTTGAACGCGATAAATTCAATAAAATTATTAATAAATAAATAGATATTATGTAATATTTACCTTTATTAACATTTCACAAATAAAAACCGGGGAGATTTTAGGGTCGAATCTCCTGACTACATATTCAAATTATGATATGCTTTTTCAGTACAATTGCCTATCAAAGTAGACCTGTGGTGGGATGGCAACACCAGGGTATTTGTGGACGTACCGCCATCATTCAGCGAAAAGACAAAGGTAAAAATATAATTTATGTTGTTATATTTTTTTATAAACTGACATTTTTATTTTATTTGTGAAATAATTTGTATAAGTTATAAATATTATATTTATTTTATTTTTAATTTGGTAAAATTTTCTTATAATTCTGAAATTAAAAATGTTATGACAATATGTCATTTAAAAATTAAGGAATGGCGCTAGTTACTTGCAATAAGATATTTTAATTTTAATTTCCATGTTTTGATAGGAATTAATTGTAATGTCTGTTTGAATATGTATGTATGTGGTGGGTATATTTTTATAATACCGCCAAGCATTTTAGATAAATGAAAAGTAGGAATAACATGTCTTATTTTTCTACTCTTTCTTCATCTCTACATAATAAAACCAACAAACAGTTAAAATGTTTAATTTATTCACACTGCTAACTTACATAGGGTCTTTGCGGAACATTCAACTTGGATCAAAAAGACGATTTCCTGACACCAGAAGGAGATGTGGAACAGTCAGCACTCGCCTTCGCCAACAAGTGGAAGACCAGAGAGTTCTGTGATGACATCGCGGCCACGGAGCCTGAACACCCTTGTACCGTGAATGTGGAGAATAAAGAGGCTGCGGAGAAATATTGTAGTCATTTGAAGAGTTCACTGTTTGAATGTAAGCAGGGAATTCTTTTTTTTTATTTTTTAACTTATAGTGCTAGTTTGTATTGGTAATAATATATTTTTTTACTTGAAATCTACGATAGAAACATTAAACATAATTTTAGTTTCATTTTATATAGTAAAAATTGTTTAGATATAGTTTTTTTGTTACATATGATGCTTAGGTAGTACAAAATGTCTGTCATCAACCTCTTCATACATGCCCTCTGAGGTGCATTGCATTTTACTTGACCTTCTCCTCCGTGCTCCTCATGCATTTTACTTGACCTTCCAACAGTATCTTTGATACTGTGTTTTCGAAGGTCAACCGAGGTCTCCCCCTACGTCTCACTTTTCCATCATAAATCTTTTTTGCCATTCTTTCATCACTTATTCGTTCGACGTGCTCTAACCAGCTGATGTTCTTCCTTATTCTACACATTTCCTACTACATTTTAATTTATTTTAAATTAAAAGTTAGCCTAAATTATATAATCGTTATATCGTATATTAATTTGAAATATATACGGGTAAATAGAGTACAAGAAGAGTAATTTTAGTTTAATATCTGCGTGTGTCCCCAGCGTGCCACAGCTACGTGGACGTGGCGTCGTACTACCAGGACTGCGTGTACGACATGTGCGCGTGCGCCGGCGACGCGGCGCGCTGCCTGTGCCCCGTGCTGGGCCACTACGCGGACGCGTGCGCGCGCGCCGGCGTGCTCGTGCAGTGGCGCTACAGCGTCGCGGAGTGCGGTGAGTCAAATCCAAATAGTTCGTCGAGCCACCGTAAATTGCTTATTAATGAAGTCGTAACCCACAGAGGTGCAATGTACGGGCGGGCAGCAGTACACGGTGTGCGCGGACAGCTGCCTGCGCACCTGCAGCGACGTGGCGCTGTCCTCCTCGCTGAGCTGCAAGCCCGCTTGCGTGGAGGGCTGCGCGTGCCCCACGGGACAGGTACACTATACTCAATACATTATACAACTATTCTCAGAATTGTAAGGAATGTAAATTGACCAGGCCGACTGCATCCTGTTTGGCCACTATCATAGCGTAAGAGTGGCTTACAAGAGTTAATAACTATATATATATTTAAAAAATATATCTTATCAAACATAATTTAAAGTCATCTTAAATCTTTTGTTTTTAAATAAACACGATATTTTTTATATATTTTCTTAACATCAAATATAAATAGAATTTGTACTTTTGCACTTAAGACCATCATCGTGTGATGTTTGTTATTCAAGCAATAAAAACTCATTACTTCTCGTATGTTAATACGTTAAGTGCCTAATTAGCAACTAAGATTAGGAATAAAATTTTGTTTTATTAGAAATTTTAATAATGAATTATTAATTTATACTTCTTACTTTTAATAAATTATTTGTTTTGTTCGTTAGGTTTTAGATAGCAACAACGTTTGCGTACCAATCGCCATGTGCACATGCTTCCATAAGGGTATGGAGTTCAAGCCTGGCTACAAAGAAGTTAGGGCTGGGAAACGAGAACGTGAACTATGGTAATTAAGTTTAGACTTAATTTTATATTTATAATTGAATCCATTTTTATATAAGTTTATGAATTTGTTGTAAATAAGTAATTTTCCCGAAAACATGTTTTGGTGTTCAGTGTTTAATCATATTTATAAAGTTAAGACGCCAACGTCACACATTTAAGAAACATTTGATTTTAAACGTAATTGTTCTAGGTTCAATCCCATATCCCTATTTTTAAATTTTAACTTAAAATGATGTAGTATAGCAGTTTTCTTACTACTATTTTTTTGCTGCAGCACATGTGTAGGGGCGCGATGGGAGTGCGCACCCGCCACGCCGGAACAAATAAAACAGTACCCGCCGGCGGAAGACCTTCGTAGCAACTGTAGTAGCGCTCATAATATGGAATTTACGACTTGTGAGGTTGCCGAACCATTGACTTGTAAAGTAAGTAAAGAAAAAAGGTTGTAAGAATTTAAGATTAAGATTTATTTAGAGTTTGAACAGCATATTTTTCATGCCATTAATGTATTATTTTTTTACTATTATTATCAATTGTTAATGTGATCCAACATTTTTGCACCTACATATATTTTTAACAATTAAAAAACGAACGTATCTAAGCTTTTTTTCACACTCCACTACGGTAGAAAATACTATTAATAATATTTTTTAAATCCATTTATTTGTATAATGTTTAGAGGTTTACTCATGTAAAATAAAATGCATTCTCTCATTTTAAATCTCATAAATATATCTCAATATCTCATTACTTCTATCAAAATTGAAATATAATTTATTGCTATTTCTCTCAGAACATGCATTTGGCTCAACCAATAACATCGCAAGAATGCAGACCGGGCTGCCAATGCAAGAAGGGCTACGTACTCGACGCATCTTCTAAGAAATGTGTGCTCCCCACTGCGTGTCCCTGCCACCACGGTGGTAGGAGCTACCCTGATGGGCATAGCATGCAAGAGGCGTGTAATACTTGGTAAGCCTCGCAATATTTGGAGGATGTATGAACGGTACGGTTGTGGGTGCGTTTCCCTAATTAATTATTTTCATTTCCTTGCTCTGGTAACACGAAAAAGCACGATATTGATTTCCGCTTCTCAATTCAATGTCTGGAAATTTAAGAAATATAATGTGCTAAGCTTAAAATGAATGCGAGCTTAATGTTTTTTTTTATATCTCAACTGGGCGATGAGACTAGGAAATAGCGTCCTAATAAAAATACATTGTGAGATAATAATGCTTGTCCTGAAAATATAATTTTCTAAAATCGCTAAGCTTTTAATCGTTATCTTTACAAAAATACATACTTCATCATCAGTAACTGAAGATTTTCTTAATACAAAAAATAAAGGAAATTTTAAAGTAGGACTTAATTTGTAAAAGTAAGTTGCAAGGTAACAATACTAGCATATTTTTTTTACATGTTTTAATGCTAATTTAAAAAATCCGTTAAAAAATAATAATTTGGAGGCGCCGGGTATCGATCCCGGTACCTCTCGCATGCTAAGCGAGCGCTCTACCATCTGAGCTACGCCCCCGATATTATTTAATATCAATTTAAAATATATATTGGATTAAATAATACCACAAGTGAAGGCTGTGTACGCGAGACTAAAGCCTTTCACTTATCAGTGCAAGTGAATGTGGACCAATTTCAACTTTATACATTGTTGTATATGTACGAGTATATTATGAATTAATGGTAGATCATTGCCATGGCTCAGTTGATATATTTCTTATAGTGCACGACGATCTGAAGTTCCAATTTAATTTTGGGAAAATCGGCTCGATTACTTAATATTGAAGTGAAAAACAGCAAAGTCAAGTCAAATGCAATTGATATCGAGTGAATTGCTTAATTTATGAAATACACTAATTTTATAAGATCATATCACTACAGTACCAATAGATACTGGTTACTATAACATAAACTAACGAAAGGAAAAATTATATGCCAAAACGACTAGGGAGGCTAGAGGTCCTTCTCTAATTTCGGTATATATTATTTTAAACTGTTTCTTCATCTGAAGTCATCGGTATTTGTTAAGATAGTCACGTACACATAATAATTTGGAAACAACCTAGTGATAAATTACTCCGTTTCCATCTGCTCAAATTGATAGAGTACAGCGTCGTAAAAAATAAAATTAACCGATGTATCGTATGAGATACCGCGCCCCTTTCACATGTTTTTTGCATCACTAAAACAACAAACAACCCACCGTATTCACTATAAACATTATATAAAGATTTTTTTTTAAAATGAAATTTTCCAAAATTGGCAAAATATTGTATTTGGAGGCGCCGGGTATCGATCCCGGTACCTCTCGCATGCTAAGCGAGCGCTCTACCATCTGAGCTACGCCCCCTATATTACTTAAATTGAATTTGTAGTATATGTTGATTAAAAAAATACCACGAGTGAAGGTTTTGTAAGTCAGACTAAAGCCTTTCACTTATCAATATTATTAAATGTAGAGCAATACCAACTCTAAACCAGTTCTTTATAAATATTATCATCTTAGGACAAACGATGAACATTATTTATGGCATTTCATGGTGTGATTTCTAGCAAAATGTGTAATCGTTGATTTTGGATTTGTATCTCAAATGAACAATGTTTATATCATATTTAAATTTATAAATGAGACAAAAAAATCAGCTTCACGCAGTATCCCGAAAAGCAGGGTAGGCAGGGAAACTAGCGTTAAGGCCCTCCGTTCCCCACTTTCTGCCAAACTCAACGCTGCTAAATAAGAAAAGGATAGCCATTTCCCACACTAAGGTGATACGAGGCTATACTCTTGCAATAAAATAAGTCAGATTCAAATGTTAGGTCTTAAGTTCTTTAATTTATCTTACCATGAAGAAATGAAAAATACAATGCTACCTTAAGTTCTCTAACCAACATAATATAAGAGAAATAATAGTATTATAATTAAAATGTACGTATGTATAATACTTATTATATAATACTTAATTTAATTTGAATTTACTTAATTGAATTTGTTGTTTCTTAAGTAAAGTATAAACATAAATGCATAGTTGAATTATTTATCAAATGTACAAAAATGTATGTCCTAGGTTTAAAAAGAAGATTTTGGAGGCGCCGGGTATCGATCCCGGTACCTCTCGCATGCTAAGCGAGCGCTCTACCATCTGAGCTACGCCCCCGATATTACTTAATTTCAATTTATAATATATATTGAAAAAAAACGCTACGAGTGAAGGCTGTGTACGTAAGAGTGAAGGCTCTTTCTACTCATTCTTCGAATTAACATATTTTTATTGTTTTGAATATTTTTTGTTAGGGGAGATAATTTTTTTTGAGAATTTTACGTTATCAAACAAACTCAAGATTTACATCCAATATCGTGGGTGTTTTGAACGAATATATGGCACAGGGGCTAAATGTAAATGCGAAAGTTCGCGAAAGACTGACTCATCGAGTAATGCTCCGCAGCGCGTGTGAGAGCGGGCGGTGGGCGTGCACGGCGCGGCGGTGCGCGGGCGAGTGCGGCGCGTGGGGCGACTCGCACGTGTCCACCTTCGACGGGCGGCACTACGACTTCGAGGGCGTCTGCACCTACCTGCTGGCCAAGGGCACCACCGACGGGAAGGATGGCTTCAACGTTGAAATACAGGTTAGATTCTTAGAATGTATGTACATAGTTCCTTACGCATCCAATGCAAAATAAATATTAGGACTATTTTTATATATAACAATACTTTTATAAATATGTATAATATATGGATGTTAAAAAGCGTAATTCAAACTGCACTTTATAACAAGAAATAATTTATTTTTTAACGACTTATCATTTGAGGCCAGTCGTGGCGCAGTGGTACAAAGTGTGACTGTAAAACCGACTGGTTGTGGGTTCGATCCCCACTCGAGGAGATAAAATATTTACTTAAATTTATAATTTCATTTCTTCGCTCTGGTGTCGAGGCAAAGCGCGGCGTTGAGTTCTGCCACTCAACACGCAATGCCTCCAAAATTCGGCAGAAAGTGGGGAACGAAGTGTCTTAACACTAGGTTCCCTCTGCCTACCCTGCTGTGAGCGGGAATAGCGTGAAGCTAATTTAATTTAATTTTTTTTTTGACTTATCATTTAATTATACTCGAATCGATCACGCGCAGTGTAACGTTTGTAGTTCAGCACGTTCCAACAAATTTTCTTTAAATGCTATTTAAAAAAAACTACAAAAATAAAATAGCTCAATATCTCTCTCTCTCTTTGGTTTCAAAAATTTGTAACAGCAGTAGCATATTAGTTTTCTGTAACTAAATATATAAAAAATTTAAGAAATATAAATAAATTTATTATTATAAAAAATTTTGGAGGCGCCGGGTATCGATCCCGGTACCTCTCGCATGCTAAGCGAGCGCTCTACCATCTGAGCTACGCCCCCGATGTAATTTGCAAATCTAATTGCCAATACCTTTCGCGTAATCGAACACCAATAAATTGAACCATAGAAGAAGTATACGGACTTGTCGGTATATTATCTCCGTTATTTATCTTACGGTAATAAAACTGATATACTTTATCCAAAAACACTTTTATATTTATGTACTCACACTTAATGTTATATTATTAGAATGAACCATGCGGTACGACAGGAGCCACCTGCTCCAAATCAGTGACTCTTCGCGTCGGAAACGGCGGACCTGATGAAGAAACTGTCTCTCTAACCAAGAGTGCTCCTCTCCCTGATACTTCTAATTTGAAACGGTATTGATTTTCTTTGACATAGTTAAATAAAAAAATTTCTGCATACGTAGATTTCAATAATACAAAAAACTCACAGAACTGCGGTCTATGTGTTTCCCTATATTCATTATTCCTTCATTCATATGAAGGAATAATGAATATAATGAACTTCAAATATTTAATTTACAATATGTAAAGTAAAGTATCGGCTTTGGTTGCGGGTTCAATTGCCAAACGACAAATCAAGCAAGTCGTTTGCTGTATTAACACTAGGTTTCCACACCCTAACCCCCTAAATCCAAGAGATAAATAACAAGATTTCTATTTACAAATTAATATTTTCTTAATTTTTACAGTATAAAGCTACGTTTGGCAGGTGCCTATGTGTTCCTAGACGTGGTATCCCTAGGTGTCAGCTTACAATGGGATCGTGGTCTTCGTGTGTATGTCAAAGTCGATTCTATGTGGAGGAATAGGGTATGTATTATTGGTATATCTATGAATCTAAATATCTATTTTATATTGTTTTATTATATTATAGGCGTATTCACAAATTATTATAGTATGTTTAAATATTATCCAAAAAATACTCCTCACTGAATTGTCTCCGTTCACTTGTATATCAAAACTTTTGTATTGATTCAATATACCACAAATTAAAGTTTCTTTCACCTTCATTTTATATTGTAATTGGTGTTAAAAAAAAAATATTTTTAGTTTTATAAAGAATTTATATATTTATAGGCTTATATATACGCGCGTTATATTACCGTGTTGAACGTACAAAAATTTTTAAAGAACTACTAACTATTTATGATTTTTCATTAATTTATGACTCAAAATTGTCCAGGTGAAAGGTCTCTGCGGCAACTTCAACTCGGACACTCGCGACGACTTCCAGACGCCGTCCGGAGGCGGCATCGCTGAAACCTCGGCCGTTATATTCGCCGATTCGTGGAAATTAAAGTCCACATGCCCTAAAGCTCATGAAGTTACTGTAAGTATTTTGGCTATTTTTATATGTTGGAAAAATATTTATATGGATTTTATTTTTTTCTTATGGATATGATAGTGGAACTGTCCTATTGCTTGTTGTTGGTATAATTATGTCCTACGGCTATTCAATCGAAACATAAATATTTGAAAAAAAAAACAAATATTTAAAAATGAAACTAAGTACTTGTTCCAGTCTAATTCATATGTATCATTGTCACAAAATGATATTCTGTAAATTGACTTTAAAAAAGTCTCACTGAGTGCAGCTCTTGCACCGGTTTTTCTCAGATCCTGAGACATTTTAGTTAACTGATGGTAAACAATTTGACTTAAAAAAAGCATTTAACTTGTTATTTTGAAGAAGTTTATTTGACATGATCAGGAGCACTGTAAACAACGTCCGCACCGCAAAGAGTGGGCGTCCAACACCTGCAACGTGCTGAAGCGCCGCCCGTTCAGCCTGTGCCACAGCGAGGTGTCGCCCGCGCCGTACGTGCAGCGCTGCGCGGGCGACGCGTGCGCCTGCGACAGCGGCGCCGACTGCGACTGCGCGTGCGCCGCGCTCGCCGCCTACGCGCACGCCTGCGCGGCCCGCGGCGTCGCCCTCAGGTGGAGGAGCCAGGACTTGTGTCGTGAGTCTTTACATATGCTACTAAGATAAGAGAATAAAATAAACCAGATTGTATGTATTCCGCACACAGCAGGATAGGCAGAGGGAACCTAGTGTTTAAATACACCGGTAAATTGCGGAGGCATTGTGTAACTATTCGCCGCGCTTTGATTTTTTTCTTTTAAAGTTCTTTTATTCTACTTTTATACATATTTAACCTTCCCACTTGTGAGAAAGAAACCTCAATATTTTTTTAATAAATATTAATACACTGAAATAATTAAAAATGACTCTTAACAATCCTACAGCGATGCAATGCGACGGTGAATGTGAGAACTACAACGAGTGCATGTCTCCGTGCCCGCCGGAGACCTGCGACAACACTCTGCAATATGCTGATCTTAAACTGGTCTGCGAGAAGGATACTTGTGTTGAAGGTAATCATTCTTTTCTCTATCTGTCTACTACTATACTAATTTGATTCCATATATAAAAAGTCCATATTAATAAGTAAAAAATTAAATTAAATTAGCTTCATGCTATATCCCACACACAGCAGGGTAGGCAGAGGGAACCTAGTGTTAAGAGACTCCATTCCCCACTTTCAGCCGAATTTTGGAGGCATTGCGTGTTGAGTGGCAGAACTCAACGCCGCGCTTTACCTCGACACCAGAGCGAAGAAATGAAAATATAAATTTAAGTAAATATTTCATCCCTCGAGTGGGGATCGAACCCACAACCAGTGTGTTTTACAGTCACACTTTGTACCACTGCGCCACGACTGGCCTCTAATATTAATAAAACTTGTAATATTCATTGTAATCTGAATATTCATTAAATTTTGTGTAAAAAAACACATTGTCATCTTTTAAGAGTGTCGTTGACTAAATCCGTTTTTAATTTATCATGATATACATTTTATACCACTTCAAAATGTAAAAAAAGGCAAAATTGATTGTTATTTTATTCCATGTAGAAGAAGAGTACAAATGAATTTTCGAAATTGTAAAGACAAAGTTACACATATATATACTCATAGTTTTTTAAAAAAAAGTGGTCTTTTCTTAAATTTGCTTAATAGTTTATTAGCAGCTTAAACTCTAAGCCGATGATATATGGAAACATTTTTTATTTCCTTTTATGTAGGTAGGCCGCGTATATAACTTGGCATAAAATCTCTGTTTTTTTCATCCAATATTTAAGAAGAGGATAATTTAATCCATAGATTAGATTGAGTTGCATGCATTTAAGTTAAAATACATTTAATTTTCAAATTTGTTATCTTGATTTTCATTAACAATGCTTTTATACTTTTTATTATAATTTAAAATTATACGCTAAAAATTGTATGTAACACCTTCAACTTAATAGAATTATATGCAGGAACAAGTTAATATTTTTAAATTTAAACTTACAAAAAAAAACATTGAAACATTTTAAAAGGACCTCTTGCGATGGAACATAGGTCCTGATAATCAGTAACATGGGTACCAAAGGAAGTATACAGTTCCCTCACGATACGCTAGCCAATGGTCTAACCACCGAGGACGCTAAAGACCGTGCAAAGTGGAGTAGGTTGAGTAGGAAGGCAGACCCTGGCAAAAGCCGGGATTAATGCCAGGTAGAAGAAGACGCTCTGTCTGAAACAATGCTGCCTTTTTTTATCCATCTCAGGCAATACGGTTTTTCTTAACTTATTTATATTCTCCACTTCTTTCGTTTATTTTTACAGGTTGCAAACCAAACAAAACATGTCCAGAAGGCTCAATCTATTCAAACAGTTCCCTCAAAGAGTGCATACCTCGCAGCAAGTGCAAGCCGACGTGCATGGTGCTGGAGGACGGGACGGAGGTGGCGGAGGGCGGCGTGCTGGAGGAGGACGCGTGCCACACCTGCCGCTGCTCCAAGGGCGAGAGGATCTGTAATGGACAGCCGTGCGTCACTGAAGAGGTTCATTTATGTTGCAATTGGAATATTAAATGGACTAGAGTTGTTAATAATAAAAATATATAGTTTTTCCTATTTTCCCTTAAACAGGAGGTAAACCTCATTTCAAAAATGAAACTATTTAACCGGATTAATCACGTATATTTAGTATTATACATTTTTGGAATCCCGACGTTTTGAATACTTTGCAATAGTTCGTGGTCACAGGTAGACTGAGGTTTCATTCGTCTATCAGTTGACATAATTATTATATCAAACTACCGCTTACGATTTTTTTATTGTCTTGCGTATCGTCCTGGATTCCTGGAGAATAAGTTGACTGTATCTTGCTCTCTGCTATGGTGTGTTTGAAACTTTAAAGATTTAATGAGTGGGTCCCAGGTGGGACTCATAAAATCTTATGACCCTATAATGCTATGTGTGGGTTCGCAACATAAATCTAAAGAAATAAACATAATTTACTTGAATTTAAATAATTTCTACAGGAAACATCATCGGGGCCTCCCGAAACTACACCCCACGACCAGCCGCTTACTTGCAAGACCGGATGGACGGAATGGATCAGTCGAGGATTGCCAGAAACCGGCCTAACTGGTGCTTCTATCGATAATGAACCTTTGCCGATGCCTAATGAACTTGTGAGTGTCTTTTTATTTTCAGAATAATCAATAAATTTATACAACTCCAAAGGTTGCCCGGAAGAGATCGCTTTAAGCGAGAAGGCCGCCTTATTGTACTTTTTTATTTTTTATAAGCTTTTACATTGTTTTTTTTTAACATACAATAAAGTATATTAGGCCTTTAGGCCTTAAGCCGTGCGTGGGGTGTAGTGTCTTACCACTAAGCCAGTGGCGTAGCGGGCGTAACTCGCGCCCGGTGCAAAATACTTTTTCAGCGCCCCTCAGATGAACATCATATAATTGTATATATAAAATATACACCCTCACTACGCCACTGCACTAAGCTGCCTCTGCGTTACGACTGCTACATAAGAAAATTCTAATAAAAATGTACTTTTTCATAGACAATTGGGTCACCAATGTGCAGAAAGGATATGATGACGAAGATCGAGTGTCGCACAGTCGGTGACCATAGGACACCTAAAGAAACCGGGCATAATGTCGAATGCAGTCTGGAAAATGGCTTGATATGTTCTGAAATAGAGAAACCCTGCCCAGACTTCGAGATTAGAGTGTACTGCGAGTGTGGTTAGTAAATTTTAATATTTTCTCAGTAATAAGCTATAAATTTTATATATAGGAAGTTTTATATATGATAAAAGAGAGTTATATATTATAGAGGCCATGGCCATGAGCCCGGTCGTGGCGCAGCGGCAAAAAGTGTGACTGTTAAACCGACTGTGGGTCCGATCCCCACTCGAAGAGATGAAATATTTACTTAAATTTATATTTCCATTTCTTCGCTTTGGTTTCATGGCTAAGCGCGGTGTTGAGTTCTGCCACTCAACACGCAATGCCTTCAGAGTTTGGCAGAAATTGGGGAACGAAGTGTCTTAACACAAGGTTCCCTCTGCCTACCCTGCTGTGTGCGGGACACAGCGTGAAGCTGATTTATTTTTATTTTATATATTATGGATATAAAAGATAAAAATACTTTTGTATTAATAAAATCATAGCTTTAGCTTGAGGCACAGCTACACAGCGTCTGACTGTAAAAACGCGGTTGTAAGTTCGTTTTCAACTCTAGGAATAAATTACTCTAATTTTCTTTGCTCTCGCTCTAGCCTCAGAAAGCAAAGGGTGACGTTGAATTCTGCCATTTAAAGTCCAATGCTTTAAAAAATTGAGTGATCCGTGGAGAACGAAGTGTCTTAACACTATATTTGAACTACCTACACTGCTACATGCTGAATGCAGCTAAAACGTGAAGCTAAAAAAAAGCTTTAGTTTCATTTTCGAAACTTTCTATTAGAAAATATTTTATTCTAAAACAAAAAATATGGTTTAATGGAAAGCCAATAGTAGAAAATGTTTAAAAAATATATTTTACCACCCAGAGCCGTTCCAATGCCTCAACTCAACACGACCGAATCACCCGCATCCGACCGACTGCAGTCAGTTCTACGAGTGTACCCCCGAAGCGACGAGCGCGGAGCCCCACGCCGTGCTCAAGGCGTGCGCCCCCGGCCTCTGGTACAACCCTGTCGCCCTGGTGTGCGACTGGCCCGCGTCGGTCGCACTCGTGCGGCCAGAGTGTGGGGCTAATGAAACTACTACTGCTTCTGCCACTAGTAAGTTATTATTTTTTTCGTTTATTTCTTATAATTGGCGGAGAATGTGAAAGTATGTATGTATACATACATATACAAATTATTTAATAGGCTTGTGGCAAGTGTTATATACAAAAAGTTACTTATATGTTAATGATATATCTATTAATTAAATAATTTTAAATTCCCCATGTAGTGTATAACATTTCTTCTTTTCTAGCTTCTTCTTCTACTACTCCGTCGACTATAGAACTAGAAGAGCCAAGAGGTGAGAAATTTCAAATTTTAATTTAAGAGAAATTTTGAATATGAAAGTTAATAATAGTAGTTAGAAGAAAACCACGACTTTTTATTCTTATATAAAAGTAATGTTTCTAAAATTCAAAGTAATGTTTTTAAAATGTTTTCTTTTTTTTGTTATTTAAAAATACAAAAAATATCTAGATTTAACGTAGAGTTTGGTATTCAAAAGTACATCCTCAGCCGGTGGCAGCTTCCTATAGAACTGACACTACTAACATTTCTATGTAATTTCACGATTGAAAAGTACTTGTTAGGAATAAAGAATATTTTTTAATTTAAATGTTTAATACAGTTGTGCTAAAGTTTCATAATATATTATATATAATGTGTTGGTCCCCGCAACTTACTGAAAATATATAATATATGCTATCTTTTTTCAGAGGAAATCCCCACATCTAAACCACGGAAAATAACGACAACTACAACTGCGGCGCCAGGTATCATAATTTTACACATCACAAATCTATATATTTTTAAATTATAATTGTCATTTTAAAAATAAATTATTCAATAATAACATTGTATTCGATTAACCTATTGGGCGTACTTTGATTACTAGGGAAGAGTTGTTGTTGGGTCCAGTCCTCGCCCAAGATGTTTATGTGATTAACAGACGTACATATATATTTAAAATGTTACCATAGTGACATTATATCCTATACTTAAGGTGGAAACAGATGGTCATGTATATAAATTATCGACATTCTATCTACTTATTTATATGCGTTTCATATCATATAACGATTATTATTATAAGCAGTGGCTTAATCTTTACATATATCATATATTTATATCCATTTTCTTCTTCTTAGATCAACAGAACATTTCTTCCTTATAACAAAATATTTTCCACTAAACATATATCCCCATTACAGAAACAACGACCAGTAGCTGTCCTCCGGGTCAAGTGTACAAGGACTGCGCGTTCCGTTGCGACAAACTATGCGATCACTTTAAAAAAGCTGTACTCAGGGAAAACCAATGCTTGCCGAGACAGGTGAAGTGCTTATTTTTTAAACTTGGTAGAATGAAAGAATAAAAGGGAAATGATAAGAATAGAGTAATTATAACTTCTTATATTTGATTTGATTGGAGAATAAATTTTTTTCGTTCCGTGTGGTCAGAGTGCGCCTCTGTTTTGTTAATTATAACTGTTTTAAAAATTAAGCGGGGAATGGAGTGATTTAATGCTTAATACCCTTCTCTGCTTACCCGCTATGTGTGCGATACTAATAAAAAAATGCACACTCAGTGTTTTATAAACTTTCTGGAGACTAAAATTTAGATGAAGAACTGTATTTATTTAGGCTTAAAATATTCTTGTCCGACCACCAGAACGAGTGAAACTGAGCCAAAATGAGTATTGCTATTGTAGGTATACGTTAAACACCTTAGTAATAAATCACAAACTCATTACAATTCAAAAAAGTCATAACTTTTTATTTTACTCATACAAATTTGTACAGAAATGCGTGGCAGGTTGTGTGGACGAAGCGGTAGCGAACATTAGGTGCGAGTTCGGTTCTCTTTGGCGGGACAGGAAGACTTGTGTCCCACTGAAGGATTGTACTTGTGACGACGGAGGCCGTATCGTTAAGGTTAGTTCTTTTTAAAAATATATATTTTTTTAGGTCTATATTATTGATTTGTTTATTTTAAAAAATAATATTTGATTTAATATTGAAATAAAATAGTCAAATTTAAAAACAAGAAAATTTTACATTGTAAATTAAATAAAGTCATTGTGATTGTTTTCAACAAACTAATTATTCTAAAAAAACTTTACAGCCAGGCGGAGTAGTTGTAGAGGGGTGCCAGAAATGTCAATGTCTAGACAATGCACTACACTGCGACTACTCCGAGTGCATGTCACCAAAAGAGCCAGATGGACCTACAGAACCATACGTAATATTCCCAACTACACCAGCACCAACGACAACTACAGAAACGACAGTGACAACTACAGTGAAAACGGTAACAACTACAGTGGCGCCATCAACAACATTGGCAACGGAAACGACTTTGATTATAAAGACAACAGTAACTCCACCACCAGAGTGTAATCCGGATAAGTAAGCTTATTTTTTTAGTATTATATTATTATTATTTATATAAATATTATTATTTTACGTATCTTTTTTGCTTTCATTACACATTTTTTTGTATTTTCTATATAAATGTTGTCTAACATATAAATATTGTGCTTTTTTGTGTAGTATTAAATTTTTTATCTAAGAATTGATTATTAACCAAAAAAATAATAAGAAATCCATTAATTATCATTATTGTAATTATCGATTATTATTTTTTCTTGTAGGGATTGATCAAGATCAAGACAAAAAAAATACATAAAAAATCTAACATAAAAAAAAATAATGTTATTTATTTACACATTAACAATAAAAAAATATATTAAATTAAAGTATTTCTCCCAATAGTCACTTATCGTTTTATTTAGTTCGATATGTTTCTAACGAGTTAATCAATGTGTAATAAATACATTCTCGTATTTTTAGTTACAAGAATCTGTTATGGGAAGGAGAGCCGCTACCAAACTCCTCTTTCACAGCGAGTTCTGTACTAAACGATATGTTTGCACCTGAGCACGCTAAGCTAAATGGACCATCTACGATTGTATCTGGTAATATGTTATTTCGTTTTATTTTGCAGAGTAAGTACAGGAATCTAGTGACAAGACACTGCATTATTAACGAACCGCCTTTGTGTTGAGCAACGGAACTCAACGCCGCGCTTTGCCTTGTTACCAGAACAAGGAAATGAATATAATTCATTCTCCTAATTATGAATTAACTCTACAGCCGACGCGTTTACAGTCAGGCGCTATGTGCTACAATAATGTTATGATTTATTTTTGTCCCACAGCCGGTAGCTGGAGCCCATTAGAATCTGACACAAATCCATACATCCAAGTGGAGCTACCACATAAGGAACCCATTTACGGTGTGATAATGCAAGGCAGCCCTATCTTTGACCAATACGTCACAAGTTACGACATTATGTATGGGGATGATGGCCAAGTGTTCTCCACTGTCGATGGACCTGATGGGAAACCTAAGGTGATTGTTATTTATATTATTATTGGCGGAATTAAATTTCAATATTTTGATATTGTATGTAACCATCTATACCCAATGAATGGTGTATACTTTTAAACAAAGTATCATAAATTTTTACCTATATACTGCGGATCATGATTTTCATACCTAATTAAACATATTTATATGAAAAATATAAAAACAATATATTTATATAACGTAATGATGTTTTTACAGAAATTCCGAGGTCCCATCGCACCAAAGATACCTATGAAGCAAATGATAGAACCTCCAATAGAAGCCAAGTTCGTTCGCATTCGCCCCGAAACCTGGAACGGTGCTCCGTCTGTACGCCTTGAACTGATTGGTTGTCAGGAGCTCACTTCCACTGCCACCACTCCTACCTCTCCCACTACTAGTACCTCTCCCACCACTCCTACTTCTCCCACCACTCCTACTTCTCCCACCACTCCTACTTCTCCCACAACTCCTACCACGCCCACTACTCCTACCACTCCCACTACTCCGACGATTAAACCAACAATCCCTACTACTGTAGCAAGCACAAGGCCTACATTGTTTACTACAGTAAGTGGATTATTATATTTTATTTGCCACGAATTTGCAATTTATATAGCTAGTTAAATCTGCTGTTGTTGTGGATAAAATATATTGTGGTGGTAGTCATTGTATAGACAACTTAAATGCGAAAGTTAATGAACCGGAAAACACACACAGTCACATATTATGCGTATTATAAATACAAAACATTGCTTATGCAATTAGAATTTTTTTACATAAATCACAATTTATGTATATGTAGGTAACTAAAATTTCAAAATATACATTTTCAACATATTAATACAAAACATATTTTAAAATAATAAAAAATTGCATAAGTAAATATTCTCACTCGCGGAAATTAATTGTTGTCCTTTCTTCGCCCTGGTATGAAGACAAAATAATTTGTTGACTTCCACCACTCAATACACATCCTAAACTTACAATTGTGTAGAAAGTGAGTGACCGAATGTTTTATGCTCTGTGAGGGACACAACGTGAACCTAAAAGAAATATACTTCTATTATTGATTTAACTTTTTATATACTCACAGCTGGGACCCTTAGAATGCGTGACCCCACTAGGTCTAGAAGGCGATATGCCCCTGAACCTGGTGGAGACTAGCTCCAATATGGAGGGTCGCAAACTTCTCAACATGTCATCCGAGAGGGGCTGGACTCCGTTGTACAGCACTCCTGGAGAGTGGATTTTGGTAAATTTCTTTATTTAACCAAACAAACAAGTTATATTCCACAATTTTTGATAATCCTCTTTTCAATCCTAGAGATTCAAATGGTAATCCTCTTTTGAACCCTATTGAATTCAAAAGGTAGTATATTACTTGAGAACTGTAGTTTTGCTTTTATTCTGCATAGTTTTGTATGTTCATTGTTTCTCAGTCACCAATAGAAGCCAAGTTTTAAATAATACATTGTCACATTATCAAATTACTATAATAATCCAGGGTACAAATATTATTTTTTTCGTAAGAATTAACATCATGTGTAAAACTAATATTTCATATAATCATAATTTTAAATTTTCCAGTTTAACTTCACATCACCGCGTAACATCACAGGCATAAAGACGGCAGGCGGTCCCAGCGGATGGGTGACCGCATACCACGTCATGTATTCTTCAGAATTGCCCACATTCAATCCTTTATTAGACAAAAATGGTGTCCAAGATTTACTCCCTGGCAACTTCGAGGGAGAACACGTAGTTCTGAATGAATTCCGACCACCTATTAGAGCGCAATATTTACAAATTTTACCCATTACTTGGAAGAATAATATTGAAATGAAAGTCGAACCGATTGGTTGCTTTGAGCCTTATCGTGAGTACACCTTATGTTTGTTTATTATTTGTTATATAGATATAACGTTTTATCGACATTTAGAAAATACGCCCGTGTCTTATTCACCAACTACACAGAAGACAAAAACAACTATCTATTTCAAAAAAAATCGTTTATATAAATGTTATGTGTTGCCAAATATAATAGATAGTAATTTAGTCAACCGGTGATAAATTATTTGAATTTGAATATGTGACCATTTGTCTAACAGCTGACATCGAAGAGGAGGAGCCCCGCACGCCGCCCATGTGCCCCACGTGCGCCGGCGTGCCGACCGCGCGCTGCTCGTGCGCCGCGCCGCTGCTCTACGACGGGGAGGACTGCGTCACGCGCGACCAGTGCCCTTGCTTCGACGGGTTCATATCGTAAGTTTTTATATTTTATGTGGTTATTGTTGTTATACGCTACAAAATAAAAGTGTAAATTCATATCATAATTGTTTTGGTAGCGAATATACTACTAATGTTATAATATAATATGCTTTATATACCTACCGTTATTTATTTATCAGATACCCAGTGGGGTCCAGCTTCCGCGGAGACAAGTGCGAGACGTGCGTGTGCAAACTGGGCGGCATACGCAGCTGTGCGCCCGCCGCGCCCTGCGCCTGTGCACCGGTAATTTTATCTCCTCATTTAAAATATATACGTAAATCTTTTAAAAATACAGTTAATTTAATTATATTATTTTTTTAGGTATTATAATAAAAAAATACTGGCATACTGTAGATATATAGAAATCTAGTTTGAGCTAATTTTTAACGGTATTATTATTGATTTCATGTATAGTGTATATGTATGTATATTTAATTTTAACATAAATTTACAGGATCTAGTACCAAAACTAACAGAGAAGTGCGAGTGTCTCTGTGAACCATGCTTGAACAACACCAAGATATGCCCGACCAGCAAAATCTGTCTACCTCTAGATAAGTGGTGTGATGGTCTCCAGGACTGCCCTGATGATGAACTGGAATGCACCACCATACCCACCGTAACGGAGACTGTAGTCACTACTGTCTTACCCACTCAAGCGAACACGCCACCCGCCACTACACTAGCACCTACAACCACGACGGAGAAACGTGAGATATATATATTTAAATTTATCATTTTCATCTTTCTTCGTAATATTGAAGCTGTAGTCATTTTTAAATTCGAAATCCTTTTCGGAATTTATTGTAGATATATACAAGTACAAGAAATCAAACTTTAAACATAAGAAGGCAACTAAGCGTATTTCATCGTCTAGGCGGAAAGCATTCTCTCATAAGATTTCTGAGACTTCTCTTAAGACATCATCTAAATTTTCTCCCAAAGCTTTCGTTAAGAAAGAACAAATAGAAAAAAAAACACGTATGTTATGATTGTTATTTTAGCAAAAAAATGCCAGTTTCGTAAGAACTTAAATTGCCTATTGCCATTTTTTGTCTTATTTGCTAATAGATCTTTATGCATACCCGCGGGTTTCCTAGATAGACCTAAGTGATACGTTGCTACGTTCTCCACCCTCAACCATTTCGAAGTATTGAGCATTGATTGACAAGATTCGATGTCAACTTTTGCATAGTAGATGATACCTATTACTTGCTATCGACTTGCCTACCATCATTTTATTAACACGCTTTTATTAGCTTGCCCTGTATATACATTAAGTTAAAAAAAAAATGTGACGCTATTTTGCCATACTGATTGCCGTTCGATTTGCTTGATTAATTTGCATACGTTAACCGTTCTTTATAAAATAATAATTGGAAATTTGTTGCTTACTTTTGTAAATTGTTCTCTAATTATTATCGCAAAAAAGTCACATCATTTATGAATTATAAATTTTATATTATAAAGCAGCCATAATATATAAAATATATAATAAAATTTCATTTTAGCTCAAGAATGTCCTAAAGTAGAATGTCCGCCCGGCTACTTCGTACGCAAGGTGTCATCGCATTCCAGTTATAGCAACCCTTCAGATATCCCACCCCCACGCCCGAGATATTCCTACCAAAGGTTTTATAAGGGATCTAAGGGAGGCAGCGGATTTTCAAAGGGTGGATACTCTAAGGGAGGATATTCTAAGACTAGTTATTCTAAAGGCGGATATTATAGTAAGTTTCGTTTTCGCTTTTATTTGTTATGCATTTTTTTGTTTGTTATACACTTTTCTTATATCAATTGATATTGTATTTTGCTGTTTATAAGTTGGACTCTTTCTCATTACATTTTACATTTACATCCCCATAAATATTATTATTGTCATTATCCAGGTCCACCATCACGTCCGAACCAGAATCAAATCTTTAACCTGGAGAAGCCAACATTAAACAACAACCCCTCACAGGCTAAGCAACAGTGCGTCCAATTCAAGTGCATCCCCAAGTTACCGCCCATCCCTCCCAAAGGCTCAACTTTACCACCGTTAATTTGTTCGACGCCTGTATGTCCGGACAGATACTCGTTGAAACTTGAAAGTGTACCGTTTGGCGTTAATGAGTGCCCTCAGTAAGTTGTTTGTCTTTGAAATTGTTTTATGTGTATACATGACGATCCTGTAGTTAGGCTTTGTAAAGTTATGCAAACTGTTCACACACTTGGGAAGAGATAATTATGAGTAAGAAAGAAAATCAAATCTGCGCAACCACAACTAATTTCACGGCAGTCACAATTAATCAACCGATATATATGATGTAAATTATATTTCCAGTTTCGTGCTTTATCATATAATTTAGTTTAATATTGAGTGGCTGGATTCAAGAGAAGTCTTACTTAGAACAATTTAAATATATTCACTCAATCCTTTGAGTGGCGATCGAACCTACGATTAAAACTCTTCATATTTGATTTAAATGAAACTTTATAGTAATATACTTTACAAATCAGAATGACAAGTTTTTATATAATTTTACTATAATATTACAAGTTTAAGCGGGCGAAGCCGCAGGTGAGTTTAGTGTTTAATAAAAATAAACATTTCTCACGAATTGTGTTATAACAGATACGGCTGTGTACCACCACCCGAGAGGCCCGTGTTCTGCAACATGACCGGCCGCACTATTAACACCTTCGACGGTGTAGAGTACAAGTATGATGTATGCTTCCACATACTGGCCAGGGAGAATCGCTTTGGGGAATGGATGGTTGTAGGTTAGTATAGAGTTCTTATATTTTTTTGGTGATTTTACTTTGGTTTAGGCTTAAACTTAAATGAAAGCAAAAAATCAAATCACTAAGTTTATAATGTATGAAGCGCGCATTCGCGCATTATACATTATACATATAGGCGCAACTCAACGTCTCAACTCATTCTCTCGGATTAATTCACAATCTGGAAGTGGAGATCACACTCGAGTTAATTAACAATCTGGAAGCGGAGATAAATGAGAAAAAAATGTTTTTATCCTTAATCGATATAAATAACCGATTACAGTACTATGAAAATAAAATATTTATTAAATTTAATTAAGTCTAATTAAAGAATAAATAAATTAAATTTAATAGAAAAAACAAAAAGAAATCGATTAGAATCGATTAAAATCAATACCATTTTAAATGAAATGTATGATTTAATATGGACATTTTGTTTAATATTTTTTTGCATTTTTCGTTCGATGCGTTTTGAGTGCTTTTCCATTTGTTTGATATTTTTAACGGCTACTGCGCTTATTCACGGATTTTTTCACAGCACACATAGAGGTTGACCTCTATACAATATATAATAGGTTGAGTGTGCTGTGAACTTTAATTCACTTTTATCATATCTCTCAGAAATCTCTCGTCAAAACTGACAGAATTTTCAGGAGAGGAATGAAGTACCTAAAATGATTAAATCACACTTTCGTCTTTATCTTTTCTTGTACATTTTTTATACATTCTGGGCCCAAAATGTATGCAATTCTTTCAGTCACCTTTCAAGTAAAAAAATATAAATTACAAAATTTCTTTCAGTGCGCAAGAAATGTGATGAAAACACATGTCAGAACCAGCTCATAGTAAGCCAAGGCCATGAAGTGATCCTAGTGAAGCCTTCTCTCATGATAGAGTACAATAATTACGAATATACCGTAGAACAAACTAACAAGATTTGTTTCCAAAGAAACAGTTTTGATGTCAATCGTTTGGGAGATGGAGTGTCTATAAAGTCTAGGAAATATAACTTTACAGTATTATATAGTCCTGATGGTGATATTAAAATAGGGGTATGTATTATTTTTGTGTGTTTTGGTATATCAGTATTAGAATTAGGACTTCTCAGGTTTTTTGCATAATTTTATTTACTTTGTTATTATTTTTGCAAATATTTATAAAGAAAAACCATTTATTTTGCTCTAAAGTATAAAATTAAATTTCCTGTAAAAGTGCAGATATAGTTATGGTAACTTTTCATGATATTTTTGGTTTATGATGTAAGTCATAGTAGTAAGCAATTCATTCATATACTCGTATACATCTTAATATAGTCTCAATACGTTTCCGGCAGGTATCGAAGTCGTACATGCACCGCGTGGACGGGCTGTGCGGCACGTTCGACGGGGACGCGCGCAACGAGCGCGCGCTGCCGGGCGGCCGCGTCGCCGCCAGCGTCGAGCAGTTCGCGCGCGCCTGGGCGCACCCCGCGCTGCGCGACGACGCGTGCGCGCCGCGCGCCGCGCCGCGCTGCGCCCAGCGCCGCGTCTGGGACCTGTGCAAGGTTATCAGGTCAGTGGGAATTTGCTTACTATGAGTGAAACTAGGATTGAACACTAAAAGAAATATGTCGAGTGCGTGCCGTGCCTCGTAGTAACCAGAAATGACTTCAACGTTGCGACGTTGTCAGTTTAGTAGTCTTAACTTCTAGAATCACTAATACTATAGAACAGTTCCGTAATGTTATGTAAAGTTGTCAAGTTAGTAGTTTTTCTGGGTTTTAAGAGTGTATGTAGGGTTTTATTTTACCCCATGACGAAACTGCTGCACAATTTTTCGTTTGTTTTTAGTTACTGCTTGTTGAGTGGCATACCCTGAGCATTGAACAGTAGCCAGAGAATGAAATATTGCGAAACATGTGGACGATTCAATGAACTTATCATAATCATAATATTTGTTATTATTTTTTTAACCAATATTTCTTATTATATATTTTTCATATAGATTGGCACATTGAATAACATATCAAATAAATTTTTATAACAATTTTAGTAAATATTTCAAAAAATCTTGTAACATTTTTTCTATATCATCAGCGAGGAACCTCTGTCACAATGTGCCAAAGTCTTGAATCTGGATAAATGGAGAAGCATATGCTTGGAGAAGATCTGCGCATGTACAGAGTTGGTAATCAACGGCACTAAGAGAACTGAGGAAGAATGCCGATGCCTCCTCGTGGAGAAATTAGTGGCCGAGTGTCTAGCTGCGGACAAGAACATCGACGTATCCAGCTGGAGAATGCAAATGGATTGTCGTAAGTATTGAAAAAGATTTAAAAAATGTTGCAATCTAACACCACAAGATTTTTTATCTTTCAATAATTGTGTTTGATTTTAGCCGCGGAGTGCCCCGCGCCGCTCGTGCACTACGACTGCTACCGCAAGAGCTGCGTGCCGGCGTGCGGCGCGGGCGGCGCGGCGTGCGCGCCCGTCGACGGGCAGTGCTTCCCCGGCTGCTACTGCCCCGAGGGCACGCTGCGCAGGGGCGACCGGTGCGTGGCGCCCGGCGACTGCCTGGACTGTGAGTAATGATTGTGACAGTCGTTGCGATTTACTTTATATTTCTTTTAAGTTAATATTTAAAATAAATCTAGCTCTCGAAAGCTCCAAAACTCCAAAAATCTGTGCAGTGGTATCGAAAAAATTGCACAAATATGTTGGATATTAATAAAACATAAGCTAAAATCGAAAATTTATATCATTTTCGTTCTATGAAATGTAAATCTAAATTTAAATAAAAACTCTTCCAGGCACATGTAAGGGTGTAGGAACACCGGCCAAGTATGTAACGTTTGAAGGAGACGATTTGCCGTACCTCAGTAATTGTACTTACTTAGCGTCACGGGAAGTTAGCGACGATGGCAAACGTGCTTATGAGGTAAATACTTACTATTAATTCTTATTTATATCTTCTAAGTAGTAATTAATATATTCTTGTTCTTCCTCTCTAATACTCCATTTTGAACTTATTCTGACTGTGGATTTAATTCCTAAATTATATTAATATATTTTAGTTTTTTTTATAAATAAAAAAAATAAACAAATATATACATTTCTAACGATAATAATGAAATTTAATTCGGCAGAAAATGGGGAACGGAGTGTCTTAACACTAGGTTCCCTCTGCCTACCCTGCTGTGTACGGGATACAGCGTGAAGCTGATTTAATTTTTAATTTTATAATAATGAAATCATTAATAAATGTTTGAATTCAATACCGGTGACCGTATTTATTAACAGCACTAATTTGCACTTTCTCTTGTCTTAACGAAATAACAAATTATGAAAAATTTAAAATAAACTTTTTCAAATTTAAGATTCAACCCCACAGTCATATTTATCAGACAGGATTTTGTAATCATAATAATTATTAACTTTAATATTAAATTTTAGGTATACGCCAGTAATGGACAGTGTGAAGACAAGTCGTCAGCGGTGTGCACGAAAGCTGTACATCTAATACATGAGAAGAATGTTATACATGTTACTAAGGATGTAGTAACCAAAAAGGTTCAATTATTTTTTATGTTCTAAATAGTTAATTAAAAAATGACTGGGCGTAAAAATACGTAAAAGTATTTTTTTAATTGACGATAAGCACAGTTGAGAGTTTTTGGCATATTTAGTGTATTTACACTTTTATGGAGCATTTTTTTCTATAATTGTAAGGAAAATTTGTAATTGTAACACGATTACTTTCTTTTACTCATTAAAATATTACACTATTCACACTATAATTTATATATATTTTTTTTTATTTCTCAGTTGGTTACAACAGTGAATGGTGAAGTAGTATTTACTTATCCTCTTAATAACAAATGGGCTAAAATCACTCTCTTAAATGGACAAGATATAAGTATTGTGCTACCGGAACAACATGTACAGGTAAATTCAATATATTTTATTTTAAAATATAGTATTATTAAATATATTTTTAATTTATGATTTTAAGTAAGACAAGTAAGTAAAATTACTTTTACCTTCGTCAAATCTCCTTTATATAGCCTTTTAAAAAATTGTCTGTTGCGACAAATTTGATTTAAATTTTAACGACATTTTACTTTACTTAATCATCCTAGGGCAACCAAAAAATAGCAAATATTTTTAATGAGATATGTATATTTAGATACGTTTCCCTTGCAAAATGCTTTATTCGAATTATGTACTTAATATTTATTGTAAAATAATAATTCTATTATGTTCTATTGTACGATCCAAAAACATTATACTCCAACAGCTAACAATAGTACAATCTAAAATGGAGTTCAGCGTGCAACTACCCTCCCACCTGTACGGCAATCGAACCCAGGGTCTGTGTGGAGTGTGCGCCGGATACCAGGACCAACTAGTTACCAGCAATGGTACTGTTACTGATGATTTTGAAATAGTAAGTGTGTGCTTTTACGCTTTTTTGTTTATTTTGCAGATTGTGTTTTTTATGTTTTTAAATTTTAAAATTTCTATATTATGTTTATTATACCATACATAACATAATATAACATATTGTGATAACAGTCAACTCAAATAAAAAATAATAGGGCTTTACTTTTAAATAAAAAAAAAGATGGTAGTTAGAGTAGATGTCTGATTCTTCTGATTCTGATTAAAACCATCTCTTTAAAAACATTCAAGTCCTGAAACTGAAACTTAACTCAGGAAACTTCTATATTTTATCATTTCTCATACATAAAAATAAATGTTTATTTAAGTTTTGTTCCACAAAGGAATATAGACCCCTAATCCTGTTATAATTTATCCGTCCACCAGTCTCCTTACTTTCCTTTCTACTTTCCTTTTTTATTGCTATAATTCGCACATAGCAAGGCTGGAAACTTAATGTTAAGACACTGCGTTCCAATTAAGACACTTCCATTCCTCAATTTCCACCTACGCATTCTAGACGCATTGCATGTTGAGAACTTAACGCCGCCCTTTGAAATGATAATAATAAATATTTATTTCCTCGTGTGGCAACTGAACCTACAACCTATCACGCATTTGTGCCCTTGCGCCACTATTGGCCTCGCTTATCCCTTTCATTAGTAAATTTATACGTTTTCTTCAAGCTTTGCTTTTTTTTATTAAATTTTAATAAAACTACTCTTCAAGCATTCCTTCAAACATATATATTTTTCCACAGTACGGTAAAAGCTGGCAGGCAGCTCCTGAAGCGCTAGCAATACTAGAGGTGCCCCCACAAGAACAATGCGTGGAGGCTCCTCCCCCTCCTCCCTGCGTGCCACCACCACCTGAAACCAACCCCTGTTATAGCATCAATGACGTGGAGAGGTTTGGAGCTGTGAGTATTAAATATATTAAAATACTTTTTGTAGCTTCCCGCTTTTGCCAGCTAAACAACAGGCAGAGGGAAATTTTATGGTAACACACTAAGTTGTATTTATTATTCATTTCCCCGAGGGTGAATTGAGTGAGAATCCAATGAGTCACAACGGTCTTAATATCAGAAATTTAATTTTATTTAATAACTGGCGTTTCGGGAAGGGTTTAATAATTATCTATACCCGCAGTGCCACGCGCTGGTGGACCCGGCGCCGTACCTGGCGCAGTGCGAGGCGGAGCTGTGCGAGCTGAACAGGACGGACGCGTGCGCCGCGCTGCGCCGCTACGCCGCCGACTGCCGCGAGCAGGGCGTGTGCCTGCAGTGGCGCGCCGGCCTGTGCCCCTACGCGTGGTGAGGCATCATTCTGTATCTCACATATAGCAGGGTTGTATGCGGGATACAGAATATAGGCGATATATAATACAGGGGCCTAGTGTTAAGATACTCTGTTTCCATTAAGACTCCGGCCTCCATCTATTTTTATCTTACATAGTTCACATATCGAGAAAAACTATAATTAAATCCCATTAATTGTTCTGATACTACTTGAAAAAAAAAAAAAAAACTAGTATTGAAAAATGAAATGAAAAAAATATTTATGTGACAGCGAGGCGCCATTTGTATACCGACCATGCGTAGACTGCGAGCGTACATGCGAGAACTACGAGGACCTCAAGAACAATCCAAAGAAATGTGACAAACACCCAGTTGAAGGATGCTTCTGTCCAGAAGGAAAAGTTAGTTCTATCATATTTTATTTATTTATTTCAATTTTACAGGTTTTTAATTGAAAATAATATAAATACTATTATTAAGAAACAAACACTGAAACATCTAAGCATTTTAGGTCACTTAGCTTTGATGGCCTTACTGTATATATATAATTTAATATATTTAACATTTAAAATATTTTTAACAATTTTAAACTGTTATTTCACACTTAGGGAAACAATATTCAAAATATTGTTTATTCAAATTTTTAAATAATCTACACTTTTGCAAACAAATTTTGGATTGACTGATATATTGAGATGCTGGCCAGCTCTTTTTATTGTAATGCGTTGGAAGTTATCCTGTTAGATTCGATTGATATTATTACCTTACATTTTTTCTTTAATATACTCTTGAACAATGTTATATTCTTTAGTTTTGTTAGTGTTTACTTTAAATTGTTTTAGTGACAAAAGAAGAAAAGAATAGATATAAGAATAATTAATATTAGTAACTGTAATAAATATTTATTTTGTTATACTACAGGTGCGAGTAAACAACACGTGTATAGAGCCAGCGAAGTGCTTCCCATGCGACGTTAACAAGCAACACTTTGCAGGCGACGAGTGGCAAGTAAGTTAACAAATATTTTTGTTGTTAATATTATTTCATTTGCTGAGCACGCTGTTTGCCGCTCGCGGCAGGATGAGCGGAGGGAATCTAGTGTTAGAACATTTTAGGTTCGAACAATGAAGACAATAAAATGATCTACATCCAATATCTTAGTTTAACATTTAAATGTGGGCGCGTGGCACAGGTGGACGCGTGCACCCGCTGCACGTGCAGCAAGCTGCCGCTGGCCAGCAGCGCGCACGTGGCGTGCACCACGCAGGCGTGCGCCGCGCCCGTGTGCGCGCGCGGGGAGCGCCTGCTCGCCACGCCCGCGCGCGGCGCCTGCTGCCCCGACTACGTGTGCGGTGAGTTCAGGGCACTTCACGTACGCAGCGGGGTACTCTGGGACTTGTCGGAACTTACGGATCATACAATTATTTCAAGTCACCCCAAATACATATACTTTAAATATTTTCTCTTTAACCAATATCATTTAATTACTATATCATAGTGAAAATGTTTCTTCATAAAAGCATTATTAAATTTAATGTTAGATAAGGCATTTATTATACTATATTATTTTACTAATTGTTGTAACATATCCAGTTGAAAAACCACCGGATGTGAAATGTGAAGACCCGAAAAAGATGGAATGCGGCTTCGGACAAGTTCTCAAACAAAAGACAAAACCTAACGGATGTAAGGAGTTTGCTTGTGGTAAGTTTAACGTTTTTTAAAACAAATGTCTCTATTAATATGTATGTTTGTTTAACACGTTACGCTTTAATGTTACAAGCGCAAATATTGTCACATAACAAAAAACATTTACAAAATAGTATATATATATTTTGTACATATACATATATGAATTATAAAAACAATATTATTATTAATTATTTTTCTGACAACTTGGCCTTGTTTTTTTGATATTTAATTTAATTTAGTGTTTATACGATTATTAATTATAATTATCCATGTACAATGTACGAATAATTTTTCTCCTCCTTTCGCAGAGTGTAAACCAGAAGAAGAATGTGAAAAAATACCCACAGCGAGCGAGGTAGAAATGTTAGAACCGGGTATGGAGCGTCTCATAGACACCAGCGGATGTTGCCCGCGGGTGGAGATGGTGTGTAGAGTACAAAACTGCCCCGCACCACCATCTTGCCCTGAATATCATACTTTGGAGACTAATAATGTTACAGGGAAATGCTGCCCGGAGTATACTTGCGGTATGTTTCAGATTCTTGTCATTTTTTTATACTAGCATCCTAAAACTAAAGATTTTTTTTGTTTGCACGCATTAATCTCAGGAACAACTGGATTAAATAGAAAAATATATTTTGTTTTATATTTATTTTATTCTTCAAGGAAGAAGTTTTTTTTAGTTGTTTTAGTTTATTCGTCAAGGAACGCTATACGTTTAATAATTATTTGTTGCACGTGCTATCAGAGTTACTTCCCGTATTTAAATTAAATTTGTCTGTGTAATTTTGATATATTTGGCTAACAGAATTACCTAAAGACAAATGCGTCGTGAGCCTTGAATGGGAGGCTGCACCCAAAGGCGGAGAAAAGCCCAGACCTAACCCACAAGTTATTCTTAAGGATGTAAGTAAAATGATTTACTATAAACGAGATTTTTTTTCATCTTCACTCTGTATCCTTATTATTACTTCACATAGTTGTAAATCAGATGAGTGGATTTACTGAGTATTGCTTAAGAAATATTTTTTTATAATTACTATTTTCACTCTCAAATTTATATTCCACTATATATTAACTCAAATAGATTAACCGGAATATCTCAATTCTTTAATTGTCGTTGAAATGTATTTATTGCTTTTAATAAACACGTATTATATAATAACGTTATGTTAAAAACAACTAATATGCACAAAAGTCTTTTTTTTTCTTTTTTTTTATATTTTCGATAATCCGTATTTTCGATTTTACTTACTTTATTTCATACTTTCTATTGTATACAAATAATAGCAATGGTTTTTAATGTACAATTATAGATAGACGCAGTATGGCTCGACGGGCCCTGTCGTTCCTGCCGTTGCGTGTCGATGGCCGCGAGCAAGGGCGCCCCCACCCCGCAGTGCAGCACCAGCGAGTGCCCCGCGGTCCTTTCGACCCCACACTTCGTGTTGGAGCCCCGTCCCGTACCGTTCACATGTTGTCCTGAATCAGTGCAAATTGCGTGTCGAGATGGGGATAATATTTACAAGGTATTATTTTGTATATTGTAAAAAACATGTCGTTTCGTGCTGTATCCCACAGATTGAATTTGAAGTTGCGGAACTCAAAGCTGCTGTTTTATTACCGATATGATCGATGATTGCCTCATATCAAAAAAATATATAATACATTACTATTCGTCTATATTTGGGGTGGGTAATAATTACAAGTCAAGCAATACACAGAATTGAAAGAATATACAAATATTATATTTAAAAACATATTGTATATATTTCATAATTACAATTTTTATATAGTTAATATAGTAAATATATTTTTATTAAAAAAATGGCCAGGCCGGTGAGAACTGGACGTCCCCATACAACCCATGCGAGTCGTACCAGTGCGTGCAGATAGAGGACGGCAAGCTCGAGAAGATCACCAAAGTACAGAACTGCCATACTGACTGCCAGATTGTAAGTATTTGTGGGCTTTTTTATGTAATTGTTACATATGTAATATTATTTAATTGTATTTACGGAAAATTTGTCGATTAATTACTCAAGTACGGTTATTTTCCCTGTTATACACTCAATAACATATTTGTTTTCAAATCATAACTACTTAAATTATAATTATATGTTGTATATTACTATTCGTCTATATTTGGAGAACACAAGAACAATAACTAACAACTTAACAGTAAATATAGTAATGAAATTCATCAGCTAACAATACCTGGCGTAACGATATACATTTTTTAATGTTATTTTAAGCGCTGCCATAAAACGAAACAACAAAAAAATTAGGCATAGTTTTTAAAAGCATACCTTCCGTCAGGGCTGGGAATACACTCCGTCGTCGGACGCCGCCGAGTGCTGCGGGCAGTGCCGCCCCGTGGCCTGCGTGGTGGGCGGGCACGTGCACGCCGTCGGCCACACCTGGACGTCCGCCGACTTCTGCACCAATTACACTTGTGCCGATTTGAATGGAACTGTAAGTTTTTTGTTTAGCTTCACGCTGTGTCCCGCGTATAGCAAGGAGAGCAGAGGGCATCTGGGGAAAATCCGTTCCCAATAAGACACATGCCATTCTCGACTTGCGACGTGGCTGACCTGAATCTGTAGGTGGCTGTGAACTTTTTCATACTTTTGATTATTTTCTTCCCGAGTGAACAATGTGCTCAGAAGTTGTAACTCCAAGACGGCCTCGCCACATCGTCCTTACTGTATAATACTTTAACTTAAACTTATTTAATTATGTCGCAGAAAAGAATTTGAAAATAATAGAATTTTAATAAGTTTTTCTTTCTTATATTTTCTCTCTCTTTTCTTTTCCAGCTCCAAATACAAAGTCGCAACGAGTCGTGTCCAGAGATTTCTCAATCTGTCAAAAAACAGTTCTTACTGTCAGAGGAGAAGGTACCTGGGCAATGTTGTCTGAAGAGAGAGCCTATCGCCTGTCGTGTTGGATATAATATTTATCAGGTAGCTAAATGTTACTTTATAATAATATACAAGTATAATTTCGCAGGATAGACAGGGAAAACATAATATTAAGACACTCCTTCGCACGATCAATTGTTGAGACATTGCGTGTTGAGAGGTTGAACTCAATACCGCGTTTTGTCATGTTGTAAAGGAGGAGGGGAGGATAAACATTTTAAAATTTCATATTTTTTTCCCTCAAATGGCAATTGAATCTGTAACTGACGCGTTTTGCTTTTATTTTGATATTTTTTTTTTAAATAAAATTGGAAACTAAAAATTCTTAAATTCGCAGGAATTACCATTTTCAAAAAAGTATTTGGCATAACTATATAATTACTATAAATTTTTCTAATGCATTCTTTTTACCAAAACATAGGAAGACCAAACCTGGCCGTCAGACGACCCGTGCAAGAACTACACGTGTTCGCGCGAAGACGGGCAACTCGTTCACGCGCCACACGTCACCGCGTGCGACGTCGCGTGCAAACCTGGATGGAAGTACGTGAAACCCGCGCCCGGCGTGTGTTGCGGGCAATGCGAGCAGGAGCAGTGTGTGGTGGGAGGGGAATTGAAGGAAGTTGGTAAGTGTTATGTAGATAGCAGTTTATACATACTTATAATTCTTCAAACGTATTGTATAATGTGTACATTACCTACTGATATCATGAACACGAAAATGAGCCTACCCTGCTATATGTCATATATACCAACGGAAAGTGGAATCTTATTTTTTAATTATATTTTACAATAAAATAGACTGTGTATTGTTGTTTAATGAATTGTTTTCCCATCGTCCCACAGGCTCGACCTGGCACTCGGCGGACAACTGCACCACGTACCTGTGCGAGCGCCTGGGGCGCGAGGTGTACGTGACGTCGTCGCGCAGCACGTGCGCCGACGTGTCCGCGTGCGCGCCCGAGCACGTGCTGCGCGACGGCTGCTGCGCCGTCTGCAAGGAGCCGGCGCCCGCGCTCAGTGAGTCTCCTCTGCAGTCGGCCAACATATAGCCCACTTGCTCGAAGGAAATAGCTTATAAAATAATTTGCTGATGAAATACTATAAGTATCTATAAGAAATCATTGGGATCGTCGCATTGTCACAGTGGTACAACTTTTGGCTGCGAACGACAATGTTTTGGGGTTGCTTCCCGCTGGAAGACATGAATTACTTTCATTTCCTCGATCTGGTAACAAGACAACCTACCTCTCAATCTAGAAATAGCAACATATAATGCATATAGTATCTAACGTTGTTGAACCCGCAGGCAAGTGCGTGCCGCGCGCGCTGCCGGCGGCGGACACGGTGGGCGCGGTGCGCGTGCGGCTGGGCGCGCGCGGCCTGTGCGCCAACGCGCGCGCGCTGCACGGCCTGGCCGAGTGCCGCGGACACTGCGACTCCGGCACGCTCTACAACAACCGTTAGTATCGTTGTGGGCTCATTCACGAACACTTTATACTGTCATCTTTTTAATAAAAAAAAAATCCAATATATACAAAAAAAACTATAATAGAAGGAAAAGGAACTAATTTTAAAATTTTATTAAAATGCAATTAAAACATTTTCCATATTGTCCTCAATTTTGAATAACCCGAGGAGATCGAAATATCGAAACACTAGGTATTCTCTTCTTACCATGTAATGTGCAAGATAAAACTTATTCAAACACTACCCCCCGCAGAGACGGGCCAGCACGCGTCGGCGTGCGAGTGCTGCACCGCCACGGGCTACGCGTGGCTGGCGGCCACGCTGCAGTGCGCGGACGGCAGCACGGCGCTGCACCGCGTGCGCACGCCCGCGCACTGCGCCTGCAGGGCGTGCGGCGCCGCCGCCTACGTCAACAACGGTAATGTCGCTCTCCTGCTTGATTATTGTTTGTTTTTCACACTTGTAGTGGTCACTATCATAGATATAGATTACCCCATGAGCTTAGAGTAGGAATTAGAGGGAAGTGGCGCCGGCCTACCATGGCAGTGCCCAAAAATTAAGTTTGAAAAATTAAAAATTACCTTTACACTAGTAATTCAGTTCAAATTTAAGAATACCTAATAGATTCACCTGATGTCTATACCAGTAATTCTGATTTTAGTTATTAGAATAAGAAAGGAAAAACGTTTTATCTACCTCAGTTTCATACATCAACTTTTAAAGTTAAAGACGATAAGTGATATTATAATTATATACCATCATCATTTGAATGTTGTTAAACTTAACTGAATACACATTTTAAAATAGAAAACAAGTATTTTTTTTTGTTTTCTAAATTTTTGAAAAATCTATTTATCTGTCTTCCTATTACCAATTTCTATATGTTGTATTTAGCAATTTTTGTATTTAGATAACTTTATTCTTAAAATTGTGTCGTAGAAAAATAAACAATAATATTTATTTATTTTACAAAATAAATAGCTATTACACATAACCAATTACATACAAACATATATGTATATATAATTATTATTTAATTAATATTTCGATATATTAACACACAGGTTATTCCCCATCAGACCGTCCACCATACGGCATGGAGCCGGACGACTTCGCGATCCCATCTATATTTGCTCGCACCGGACGTCCTCTACCCGGCGAACGCCCGCAAGAGTTCTAGTTTTATAATATAATTACTTAATAAAATGTATTTTGTTATGCTATTTGTGTTTATAACTGAGATAGATTGTGTTAACCCTTCTCTTTTAAAGTCGATATATGTGAAAATAAAATATGGACCATGTTCAAGTATTTGATGAATTAAATAATTAAACTTACATTGTTAAGTCTAACTGCCTTGTATTTTATGCTTTAACACTTTACCTTATTTATCCTCAAAATTCAAAACATTTTCAATGATACAATTTATTACATTCATGTTGGGGATCTAAAAGACCAGGCGCGAGTAATTTCGGGTTAACAGTATTATGTATTATATTTGTTTATGTTTATAATGTTTTTTATACATAAATCGTTATAATTATATAAATACATATGGCATCATTTTATTGTACTGGACGTTTTTTGTAAATAAATATATATACTTTTACATGTACGTATTTTTGTATTTTTCAACCCTATACATTTACAGAAGATTCAGTGTATACAAATTTATCTAAGTACTTTTTTTACAGAAGAAAAAAATACTGAAACAATACTGAAAATATTAAAATATTTATCTATGTTTTATTAGTTGCTTATCATTAAAAGCTTTTTAGATTTTAAGTTGTGTAATAATATCTTGAGGGACACTTAACACTATTTAAGTGATAGTACTTAGAGTACGTAGAGTACTTTTCTATTATCAACTATTTTCATTGAAATAGTTGGGAAGGCTAGTTTAGTCTACATTACTGTCTGAAGTTTCTGAACCTTTTTTCTCTAAACAGTACACAAAGAAAAACATAATATTAAACGGCGTTGCTTTGCAAAGTTCACTGTGTAAAAATTATTTATAATCATTTTAAATGAATAATTTTAAATAATATTTAAATAGTATTTTTTGATGTACATTAGTACTTTTCACTGCTTAAAATTTCCTTTAAACTGAGATTCAGTTACACATAAGTGTAATTACAATAACAAGCAATTTGCCATTTGTCACTCAGTAAAAGTCACAGTGAAAATATAACAAATAAGAAATAAATAATACAATTTCAAATCGCCTTCGAAAGAAAACAAGGTTGCCCCAGATCTCTGCCCTTATGTCTGTTCTTAGGAGTACTGCTATGTCATTTCATCTAGAATTCAGTTGGAAAAAATATATGCAAGTTTTGTCCGAAAAAATTGGTTTTAACGTCTGTATAGAAACTCCCCGATAAATTAAATTATTTTCATTAATTTTCTCTCTAGGTCTCTAACCATAAATTCCGTCAATAAAGAATGTTTTCAGTTAGTAGAACATCTCGACGGCCTAAATATTCTATTTAATGCACCGCCCACTTTTCTACAACTTCATCATCAAAAAGTTGCCTGTTTTTTATAGAATGAATATATGTCACTAGATGGCGTTATACATTTTCGTGGTGTTTCTGAATCGCGCTATCGACTTGTTATCCGCTAAAGTATAAATAGTCCGAGACGAGTTAGTTCGGTATCTCTGGTTTCCCTTCAAAACGTATAAATCTTTCGCCTTTTACTAAAGATTTCCGTGGAGGGGAACACTCAAATGAGTCTTTCATATTTTTGAGAGTCTTGCTTCTTGCAAGACTTCGTTAATAAAAGTTTAATATAACATTAATAGTGGGTTATGAAATGATTAATAATTATACATTCTTAAAAGGCGAGTCTAGCCATTTTTTTTTAAAATGTATATCAATTAAGGTTAATCAATGTTCATTACCAATATATTATAATGATTTGATATCGTTCACGATCATTTGTGATTGTGAGGGTGAACCGGTTCATATGACCCGAAAACCCGATCATTCGTATGATTTGATTCGTAAAGATGTACTACTCGTGTCTTAAGTTAAAGTGAATATGAGTTATAATTATTTATTTCATTGAAATTAATATGAGAAATTAAGTAACATATACATTTAAATTTGAAATCATAAAAATAGTATCAATTACAGTAATTTTAAATAAACATAAATAATTATTTAAATTCGTCCAATTTTTATTAAATATATCATAATAGTGACTTTAGTCGTTACCTCTTAGTATTCGTTTGCAGTATCCATTTCTTAAAACTGTATTTGATATCGCATGTCGCGGACACTTCCAATTTTATTGAAGTATACAATTTTTATATATCAATGGAAATGAACATCACACTTAGTAGCTTTTGTTAAGAACGTCACAAACAAATACAACCACAGGTAAACAGAAAGATACTGTGTAACATTTTTATTATAGTATGTAGTATAAATAAATAGATGATATAAGCAAAGTTACGGGCACTGCTCGTCGTTTATAAAATGTTAACCTTGAATACACACGTCTTAACACAACTTCTTTAAAATATTGTGATACAAGGCATTCTCGGACGTTTTTTGGGATCCTGTTGTAAAAACTTACACATTATCCCATAAAAGAATTATGGACTTGATATAATCGGGTTACAGGTGCTATAAGTTTACGCCTATTTCTAGTATTGAATGTCTTTCACCGACTTTGGTATCTGGTATCTGATATTTTTCTATACTTTCTATGAATATATTTAACTACATTTCTTAACTACATTTTACATTTTTAAATAAGTAGAATGTAGTGTTTAAAGAATAAAGAAATTACACTTCTTATATTGAATACAATTTCTTGCGTATATGATTAGTGCTATTGGTTTAATTATTTTTGCAGTGATATATATTTATTTTATTTACTCTAGTCAAAACAATTATTGAAGATTTTTTTTACTTATATTCAAAAGCAATGAAAATTCTAAAATACATTAGAAGATTTTCCTTTATCCGCTATACTTATAGTTTTGGCCTCTTTTACCTCTAAAATTATTGTTAGTATTCTTGGAACCTTATGTAGCTGTTTTAGTAAGTACTCGTATTTCGTCTTCAAAAAAATTAGCTTATATCCTTTACATATCACTGTAACTAAAAAAGAAAGTAGTTAAAGTATCTTAGTTCATTGCCAAAAACCATTTTTTTTTTATTTTTCAAATTCTTTTGCCAATTATGTGACTATGGCATTAATTCAATAGTATATTATTATGATGATAGTAATTGGTAATTATGTACAAATATACAAAAAAAGTAAATATATTGATATCTTTTATCAATGCTTTTTCCCCTGTGGTTTCCCTCTCTGGTAAACAAGTTTATTATAGGTGCATTTGCTTTATATTTACGAGAAGGGACTCGTTATCAATTTGAACACTCACTTACTGTCAATTTAAATAATAAACAGTTTACGTATCATTCAATAATATCAGTTGATACATAAATTAAACTTAACCCTATATTTAGATTACATGGGGTAAAACACAGTGATTAACGAAATACACTTGTTTCCGCATCTTATCATTGAACTTTTGTCACATAACCTCATCATAATAGGTATATATGGTAGTTTACCTCAACACACTAATGGTGACATTATATTATAATACAATTTCAATAGAATAATAATTTAGTACAAAAACAACTAAATTAATTTTATATATTTATGCCTTTCCTCATGTTGTTTGAAATCGTCGCGTAATCAAATTCTATAGGGTAAGTACTTATCGTTGACCTCAAATTATTAAATTTGACTAATTTAGTTGATAATTTAGAACTTATTCGACCAAATGAAACGAATTTATTTTCAAAAATATCTTTTAATTTTAATCGAAGACTAAATGACAAAATTTAGTCTGAATTACGATTTTTTTTAATTATTTATTTTTATAATAAATTATTGCGAGTATCAAAACTATTTATATAAAATCATTACAATATTATATTGACTATTTCATATTCTATAAACATCAATAAACTTTGATCAAATTAGAAGGAAATATACATAAAAGTTTGGGAAACAGTATTTCTTTGTTTATATTTTATCCCTTGCCTAAATAAATAGACTATAAATGTGTCAATTTATATGTACATCATAAAACCATCTTTCCAAATTTATATTTGCAGTTCATTTCATATGGAGTGAATGCATTTTTATTTAGAACATAAACTTTCGCGTAGTTAAACAACGCGCAATTGACTGGTTTTCTTTGATCAAACACTTAATATTTCATCAAATTCTACTATGCGGATTACAAGATATAGAAGTATTGTATATTTTCAATTAAACAGAAGCAGTCTTTAGCGAAGTCATTGGAATAAATTTGTTTTTTATATTTTTATGTGTTGGCAATAAATCATTTAATTTAAAATTAACCCTTTTGTTGGAAATTTGATGAGGTGGAGGCACTCTCCGGGTCTTATCAATATGGCAATGACGGATAACTTATAATACATTATAAATTTCACTGTTTGTATCAGTGTAGCTTGTGATCTACAAGTTAACAATCGTACTTACAATATTAATTAAAATTATTATATAATAAAAAATATTAAAATAAATCGAAATAAAAATATTTTAAAATGAATGTTTTCATTTTAATAATGGTGGTATTCATTTGTGAACCTGGCTACGGCGCTCTTAATGGATATGAGGTGTGAGTATTTTAAATTGCACAGCAACAACAATTATCCATAATCTATACTTATAACAAAACCGTAACGGATCGGTGTCTGTACTTGGAAGATATATAAGAAAAAATATTATTGAGGACCTTGATTAATGTAGTATGAAAACAATAATTTTTAAAATTTTTATCTGTACGTCTGTTTGTCTGTGCGTTTGTTATCGTTTTGTTAACACATCGATTAATTTGCTAATTGCTATAATAGTTATTTCATACAACTGTTTTGCTGATTTGGCTGAATCTTTAGCTTTCAATTCTGTAGTACACATGTTAAAATCATCAAGATTTCAAGGATCGGGATCGGAGTTAACGCGAACATAGCGACTGCCTAAATAACGTATATATATATATATATATCGAAATTATTAATCTATTATTGGCTTACTGTTTCACATCACGGACAGAATCTTGAGGTCACATAATTGCTAAAATTTGAAGAGGGCCATTTTCGTGCTTTTCTTCCTATCCTGTATCCTTATTATGATCTATATAAATTATGGAAAGTACTCACTGTGAGACAATTTTTTATTCTACAAGCAACATAAAGAAACCACGCCGAACTACCATAACGTATTTGAATTTTCTTTTACTCTATCCACAAGTACCACGCTATTTTACGTGGGCTCAAATAAAAAAATAAAAGATTGATGCAGTATATTCATTCAATCCAAGACAGGCTGAGTGCCTTATCCGACTGTTGCTGGTTAATGGTCACCGGTCCATTATTATTTCAAGATCGTATATCTTACAGTGGAACTGGACTCGGTTTGCTGAAAGACGACAACTACTGGGAATGATTGCTTGTAATACATTGAACTGCACACCCATACAATTTTTTCTTGGTCTTGGTCTGGTTTTTGTGCAATCTATGCTAGAAATCAGGGGTGGTACGGACGATTGAAGCAGATCAGTCACGCCTTTGTATAAAGGCAGAGGTTCACAGATAGACTGCGCAAGCTATATCAGTATCGGTTGGATTGGCTTGGGTAGTAAAGTTTATACTAAAATATTAGCGAGAAAAATGCAAGAGAGAGAAATGCTTATGGGCGGTCCAAGAAGGCAAGAGGGAGTATGGATCAGACCTTTTTCCTCCGCATCATCACGTAAAATTTTTGGTCGTAAAACGAAAAGTGTTCTGTGCTTTCGTACAATTGGAAAAGATGTTGGACAGTTTCACGGCACACAATGAGTTAGTTATTACAAAAATTCCTTGGATATAATTTATATGGCAAAACAACTTTCGCTAGGTCAGTCAGTAGTATATTCAAAAGTAAAAGCTACTTAAATACACGAGTTTTGATTATTTTAAACTTTAAATTAATAGAGATTTTATTTTATTGCAGACCATCATACTCAAATCTTGCCAACAATGCCAATATGCTTGCGTATACGGGTAAGTTTTGACATTTTTTATATTAATTCAAACTACATTTTTGGTAATTAAATTAAAAAATTACTTATACATTACATTTAGATCTCTCATCTAAATTAAATATATATATATATATATATATATATATATATATATATATATATTTTATTTAAGAACTTTACTTACCTAACTGAACACAGGTAAAATAAACTCTATACAATAATATAGATATATGTATTTTTTATTTTTTCATTTTATAAAAAATATATATAAATAATATAAAAAATAATCGGCAATCTGCACAATTCGGGTATTCTTTACAATATCTCGGTAATGTATAGAATACGTGAGGCGAGGCAATGTATAAAATATGATGAATATTAGGGTGGATACCGTTACATACTGGACTTTTTGAGCCGGAACTTTTTGAGCATTGTTTTGAGTATCTATCTGAGTTTTGAGTACTATCTTTATGCTTTATAATTTTTCTTATTTTTGTTTTAGGAAAGATTTTACCATTTTTTAATTTCCTATCTCACCACAGATAGCATCATTTTATTTTTTCTTCCCAGATTTGATTATATATTAATTGTTAGTTTTTCTATAGCGAAATGCGAGGTCGAGTGCAAGAACAATGGATTATGCGTTTACACGAACACTTGCTTGTGTCCGCCCAACTTCGAGGGCGAGTACTGCCAGATTGAGAAGAGACCCTGCCTCGACCAGCCACCGCTGCCTTTCAATTCACATCTCAAGTGCTCTAATTCTGAGTAAGTGACATTGATATAATAAGTTTGAACTACGAATTTATTCCTTAGATTGTCAAACTTTCATATTTTTTCAACTGGTATTAAAAATTATTTTTATTGTATTTTTTTTCTTCATTTAGCGACTTAGGTAGAAGAACCTGTCGGATGCAACTTTTATAATTGTTTAACTAGTCAAATAACAAATAATACTCAGTCATATAATGTTTTTTTCATTTCAGTCATATAATTATATAGACATATTTTAAACGTCTTCTAATATCGGCGGTTAAATTTCACCACTATTATAATTATTTTTAATATTACTACATTTTCATATTCAAGACTTCTTTACATTCAAAAATAAATAACTAACTAAATGAAATAAATAAAATAACTAAAAAACTTTATCTAACAGATTCTGCACAATAAACTGTATGGAAGGTTACAAGTTCGGAGATGGCTCTACCGTAAATAACATACGATGTATGCAAGGACAGTGGCGGCCGACCAGGGCGGATCTAAGTACGGTTCCCGACTGCGAAGCAGAGTGCAATCTGCCTTGTTTAAATGGCGGTGTTTGTCTATCTGTGAACACTTGTCAGTGTCCTGAAGATTTTAGAGGTCCTCAATGCCAATATTGTGAGTTTTAAATATATTTTTAAATTTCACAAGGTTAAGTTTTGTACTATAAATTCGTATTTTAATATACTTGTACTAACATGCAAAAAAAAATATCCCTAGCGGAGTAGTCAGTGAGAATGGGACGCCAAACGTTACGGTCTCTACATACCTACGTCTTTCGCCTCATCCACTGACATCAATCTCTTCATACATGTCTTCATCCATGTTTTTACGTGACCTCCAGTGTCTTTGATACCGTATTTTCGAAGGTCAACCGAGGTCTTCTCCTATGCGAAAACTATACGTGTAATTATCAATGAGGCCATTATTGCTCAGTAGATATCCTGAGTATAGTCCTATTGTGATTACTTTTTTACTTATATAGAATAACTAATTTAAAAAAGGAAGGTGACGGAATTGTTTCCATAATTATTGTTCTATTAAAAGAAATTTATATTTAACAATAATTCATTTAATAATACGAAATAATATAAAGTACATGGAATAATCTGTGGTCCTCTCTTAATAATATGTTTAAAAAAACACGATGTTTGTGGGTTTGATGTCAATTTTTATATATGACCGTAAGAATTATGTTAAAATTATTTTAATTTAAATTTTTATAACATAATTATTACGGTTACAATGGCACAAAGTGCGACTATAAATTCGACTGGTTGTGTGTTCGTCCCTGCACTTGCGGAAATTAAATATTTATTTACATTTTTATTTTCATTTCTTCGCTCTGGTGTGGGAGGCCAAGCGCGGAGTTCCGCCACTCAACACGCAATGCCTCTAGAACTTGGCGGAAAGTGTGGAACGAAGTGTCTTAACACTAGATTCCCTATGTCTACCCTACTGTGTGCGGGATACATCGTGAAACTGATTTATTTGAATTAATAATTTAACAGCGATCAATGTGTGCGATCCTCGCAAGCTTGCCTTCAACGGCGGGTACAGCTGTCGCGGCGACATGGAGAAGTTCAGCTGCCAGCTGTCCTGTCCCGCCGGAGCGTCCTTCAGCGTGCCCAGAGCTGACGAGTACACCTGCCTGTACTCCAGTGGGGTGTTCGAGCCGCAGCCGATACCGCACTGTGTGTTAAGTGAGTATCTCTCTTTTATTATTATTTATTTAGTAATGTTTTCAGGACAGTACAGTCTCTGACTCGTGCTTCTCTTTATTTTTAGAATTTTTCTATATTTTATTTTTTTAAGACTTGTTCGGTTGTCGTTTAAAACAACATTTCACCTCTCGCTACTGATAGCTTCATTGTTTTTGTGTTTTTCTTCTCAGATCTTAATGGTATGTTTGCTTTTCTGTAGCATAACGCGAAGGAAGAACAACGGAGTGCCCGTGTGTAAAGCTGATATTAGAAGTTAGTGAAATCAATGAATGCTGGAAAACACTGTTTTATTTTACAAAATATGTATTTGTATATAGTAATAATATAGGTACATACATATCTTACCTCTATACCAATATAAATAACTAGCAGCCCGTCCACGGCTTCGCGCGCTTAAAATACATGATTATTGATTTAATAAGCAAAATTCTTTGACAACTACCTATATTGACTTTAATACGATTTTTTTATTACTTTATTTAATCTGTAATATACTAATATAATTTTTAAGACATTATCGTAATTGCTATAAGAATGTTTGATTGTTTTGAACTAAAAAATACGACTTATGTTATGTTATATTTGTATTCATAAAATATACATAAAGCTAATTATTTATTATATTTATATATTTTTGTAACACTACGTTATTACTTTTTACCTATGTTATGTTTTTTTAAACTCTGTTAAATGTGCTGATGTCACTTAATAAATTAATGTACTGCTTTAGAAACAGCGTTAAATGTTAAATTGTTGATTTGAGCAATAATTCATAATTTTCTTTGTAAAATAACTGTAATGATTGCATATTGACTCCTGTACAATTTTTAAATGAATTACATATATTATTAGCTAAACGTACAGTTGGTAAATTTGTATTTATTACAGAGTACACGTAGAAAGGATGGTTTAAGGCATTTTTATATAGATTTATTTCAAACAAACGAACGAACTAAAAATCTGTGTATTTATTTGATGTTTCTTCAAGATCAAATCGTTCTTTATCTCTGTGTTGAATTAATTACGACTTAAACTTAACTGTTATGATTTATGAAGGTAATCTCTACTAACAATTCAATTTTCTTTACTTTATTGTATAAAACATTGTATACAAGTGCTTCAAAAATATATATTTCTATCAACAGTCATATAACCAAGACGTTTGGAATGTCATTCTTTAGTCAGGAACCTTACCAGCGCGACTGTTATATAACATTCGCAGGAAATACCTTAAGTTCATTCAAATGATGATAACTTTCTTTTAATAAACCGATTTTGATGTTAATGAACCAAAGTTAAGTTGAGTTAACTCAAAGCAATTGGTGAAATTTTCAAGTAAATTAGTTCAATACTTTCAGAGATAAATGAGACCATACATATCGACAGACGGACAGACAAGAAATAAAAAAAATATATATTTGCTTTCTATTAATCTTTTTAAGTGTCCCTCTATCCATTTCAGTCAAAATTACTAAATGTACAGACAACGTATTTTTACTGTCTTATTATATAAAACAAATTTTAATTACCTTGTTTTATTTTAAATAATTTCTTCTCAAATATTAACAACTCAAATCCTAATCGTAACCAAAAAAACCAAACAATAAGTGCAAGAAAAATATTTTTATATTATTTTGGTTACATTTTTTGTTTCCACAACATAAAGGTTATCTATCCCGCACTGCAAGTATGTTGAATCTTTCTTAGTATTTTCATTAGAGCAACTATCCATTTAGGAAGGCATTCAACCCCAAAAAAAAAGTTACGCGAAAAGCCAAATTCTGTGTAAACTGTTATTGATAGGTCAAAAAAACTAATTTGTAATTTAACATAAAAGATATATTAGCTATATATATATTAGCTATATATACATAGCTAAATTAAGGAAAAATATTCATATAACATTTATATTTTTGAAACTAGGATGCTATTTGCAAAAGTGGGACATCTATCCTGGTTTTACTCTACTCTACACTGTAATTATAATAATATCTCTTAGACTTTACTAGCCTGGATAATACGGTGGTTCTGTGAATTCAATAGTTGAAACGTGAGTGGGACATGACATGACAGGCATATGATTCTTTATTTATTTATTGAATGAAATTTAGAGTCGCATTTTTATTTTTAGTAAGCTTGATAATCGTTATAATCTAGGACTCAAAGCAACTCACCCTTATGCTCTCCCCTCCTCTCCTCTTGGTTTTCTGTTACCGATGGCTGATACACCACTCACTTACTTAGTTCTTACATTTAAAAGCAAATTGTCAACAAATAATAATTAAACAAATAACTAGCGAGTTCACTCGCTTGTACTATACTATTATTTATTTAGTACAGATAGTTTTAAAAATTCTTTTCTATCGTACTTATGCTGACTTCTAATCTGCAAATTCGTCACTCTTTTAGGGATTTTCGACAATTTTTCCGAATTTCGAAAAAAAAAGTACGACCTACATATATTTATATAAAAAAATAAAGCGTATAACAGTACTATCTGAGATCGGTTAGTAGTTTTTGGTTATAAACGTATGTACAAACACTTTTCTTAGAGCATTTTGCAATATGCTGACAATTTTTAATTTGTTACATATTTTTTTTGTTCTACGCAGTATCTATCTCGCAAGTAGCAGTACAGCCTACATACTGTACTGTACTCAGTAAAGCTGGGAACCTGATGTTAAGACACTTCGTTCTCAATAAGACAAAATCAGTTCTCAATGGAGGCACTGCGTGTTGAGTGGCGGAATTCGACGTTGCGTGTTGCCTTGTGATCAGGACTTTTTAATATTATACCCAAGATAACAAAAAATTGAGCTTTGTAATTTAACGAAAGCTAGGTTTCAGCGATGGCTGGAATGGCAGCGATGGAAGTGATGATGCACTACTAAAGCACTTTTAAATGTACGAGAGACGTCAAAAAATGCCTTTACCATTTTATTATCAGAAATACCAAGCAATTTAGGATATTGTTATATTGTCTAGCAAATTAATGCAATAGGTTATTGAGGTGAACCTAATAGCAATAATAGTAACACCATTTTATTCTCGTGCAAACCTAAGATATCCTATATTTTCGGGAATATTTTAATAAAACTTATATATTGTAAATTATAAACATCATTTACTGTAAACAGTCTTAAAGAACAATATTGTAAGAGCGAATGTCATATTATTTAATTCTTTTTCATTATCATTACTTCGAACTTTTATTTTCATAACTGTGTAGAATACAGTAATACTGTGTAGAGTACTAGTTAACTAAAAAAAATTTCTCCTTGGAGGCCGTTCGTTTCGTTAATAAAGAAAAACTAAGTGTCAAATATTCTTTTTATAATTAACATTTTTATTAACAAAATACAATAACGTCAAATAAAAATATATAAATAATAATGGGAGCACCAACACAACACTCTTATTAATATATTGACGAAAATGTAGAATAAACTATTAATTTATTTAATGTTCATCTGTTTCATGTGAATAGAGGTTTGATGAAAAATGATTATTATATTTAGTTGTGATTTTAAAGTAGGAAAAAAAATAACATACTTTTTCAGCCCAACGCTGTATCACGCTCCCAGCAGGATAGGCAGAGGGAAGACACTCAGTTTTCCGTCGCGCACCGTCGCGTCATCGAATAACATAGATTGTATATTATAAATTAAGCCAAAAAAAATACATAGGAACTCAATAGTAATAATGAGAAAATTTAAAGGAATAATATTCTTTAGTTGACAACAAATAAAACGAACATAACAATAAAATAGTATAAAGTTACATATTATGTTATATTATAAAAGTCAAAATAATATTAGATATATATTAGGTATATATTAGTATTAAATCGACAAACTAAATATTGTGCTACAAATTCAAACAAATGAGAAAAAAATTGCATTAAAAAATGTTAATTGTAAATAAGCATTGAAAATGACAATTATCTACTTAGTATTCAAATAATCGAACCCAAAACCATATAAAACTATAACCATAGTATTATTGCACAATATTATATTGTACAATATTTTTTTTAAGTAAACCACTCTACTAAATGAAACGTAGTGTGAAGACAAAAGTTCGTCATACTTCGTTCACATAGAAGACGTTGTTACTTAAAACGACGGAATGGAAACGGAAATGTACGTACATAATTGGCAATAAAGTTCTATCCATTCAAATATCGCTTTTACACATTATATGGCGAAACGAGCTTAACACTACTAATATCTATAAGAATATGGTGCATATCCCACATGCACACACACATTGGTTAAATATGCTAAAAAACCCAAAAGAATAAAGAATGAAGCAGAAAAACCATACACGCCAGCTATAACCAGGTTGTTTCCACGTCGATGCGATGTCCCGCCGAGTGTCAGGACTCTATGACCAGGGTAGGGTGACCGCATCGCCTACCGCCTGGGTAGAGTCTCCACACTCAGCGAGATGGGGTTAGTATTTGATAGTATTGATGGAAAATTATATTATGATTGTATGTAAAAGTTATATACAAAAATAGATAAAATAAATAGATTTTTATTTTAAATAAAATTTAACTAATAATAAAATATTTATGGATTGATATTTTCGGTGTCTATACATGAGGATATATAAGCAAAATGTAATTGGGGTCTTTATTAATGTAATAGAATACAAAAATTTAAAATTTAAAGTTTTATTTCAATCGGTTCATAAATAAAAAAGATGTCAATAAAAGGAGTTGCATGCGACAATATTGCTAAAAAATAAATGAATTATTTAAAACTTTAGCTATCAATACATGGATATTGTCTTTAAAGTGATAATGTTATTAGAACATGAAAGTAATGGAGATAAGAAAATAAATAATTATGTTGTACCAGCGGACGAAGCCACGCGAGGGCCACTAGTATATAAATAAAAAAAAAAATATGTAATATGATGAAAGTTAAAAAAAATATAGAAATAGCAAATTCTTGACCCTTTTCATACTTGCATCCTTGTCACAGATGGTCACATTGTGAGACCCTCTCACTACACCAGGTTGAGGTTATAATACATTTATGAATCTATGCCTCGGAATTTAAGATCACCACCTCTTGCCATACAACCTAATGTAAAAGTGATTTAGTATATATTTTTTTATTGTTATTCAAACAAAAAATAATAATTTTAAAGTAAAAGCTTCAACTGGTTAAAACAATATAATAAAAAAATAACGAAGATATTTAATAACATGCACTTATTTAGACAATCAATATTTTAAAAAAACCAGTTAAGTGCGAGTCGGAGTCTCACACCAAAGGTTCCACACCGATTCCGCGATTATTTAAAGTTTGGGGGCGTAAGCTCTCATTTTCATAATAAGTTTGTAACGGGTTTTTTTCTCTTATACTTTAACTTCTATTAAATAAGTAATAAAATATTCACCTACAGAAATTTGTAGCACAATATTACTCTAATAATTTGTGTTATATGCAAAGTTAGTAAATTACATGGCAGTTTTCAATCTGTCAGATATATATTTGATAAGTTAACAAGAAGTTATCAGAGAGCCGAAATTATAATAATAAAAAAAATACACTTAACGAAAAAAAATACATTTCATTAAAACAAAAATCACACCTACTCTCATAGATGTCGATTAGCATTCAAATAACATTAAACCAATACTAATCACTCGATTAAATGTTATTAAAACTGTTTAGATTTTTTTTTAATCATGTAATACATAGACATACAAACATAATTTTATACAATATTTTATAAATAATTGTAATATTGTTTAAGCATTAGTGATAATTTCGTTATTCTGTTCGCTATCCGCGACCGCGTCTCCATTGCTAAGACCGTCTTCTTTCTGTTTCTGTTTTTTAAGTAATTCTGATAAATATTTACATCTTTGCATACACTCCTCCTGAAATTTAAATTAAGGTGTTAAATTTTATAAATATAATTTTAAGTTAGACGAGGCCGTCGAGGCGCACTGACACAGTAAGTGACTGTAAACGCGACGGTTGTGAGTTCGATTCCCCTCAGGGAAATAAATTATTTAATATTTTTATTTCCTTGCCCTAGTAACAAGACCGCCTCTCTCTCTCGCGACTCTACACGCAATGCCTCGAGACACTACTATAAACGGAGGAATAAAGTGAAGCAAAACAGTATATTTTAAATGAATATGGACTGGTAGTCCTGATAACAAAGATAAAAAAACATGTGGACAAATCATCTTGTCACTTTTATAACACCCTGTATAGATATGTATAAGTACTATAATACGATACCTTGGTCTTCCCCGGCACGTTGTTGGCGATCCTCTGCCACCTGTCGGAGTGCGCGCCCTTGGGGTGCTTGGCGAGCGCCGCCTCCAGCGCGCGCTGCTGCGTCTGAGACCAGTTCCCGCTGCTCGTCTCCTCTGTTTTACGAGTTTTTACCTGGAAACGGATATAAACACTATATTAAACTAACATTTTAAGTCTAGAGAAATAATAATTTACAGCATAAGTAGATAAACTAGGCAAAAATTATATAGCTAAAAAATATATATCTTAATCCATAAAAATATATTATAATTTATTTACAGAATAAATTTTTATATTTCTAATTAAATACCCCAATGATAAACCAAATAAAGTTACATAATTTACTATTATTTTAAAGAAAAAGGTAAATAAATCATATAAGGTGAACAAAAAATTATTCATCTTAATACTCTCCCTGAATCCACAGAGATCATATTAAGCGTTAAAATTTAAATATTCCTCGGCCGCATATGATAAAAATAGTAACATTTTATGCTTTGATGGGCTCTTTAAACTTAGGCACCATCTTTTGGTAGTAATTTATTAAATTACTACCAAAAGATACTACCTACAGACACTTGGCACTCCTTTTTATCTAATTACTAATTAAATTTCTTATCATTTATATTTATTGTATTATTATTGACGTATATCAAATTAATATTTATCGTATGAAAATATTATCGAACGTGATATACATATAAGCGAGTTTTTATATAATTAGAAAACAATATTAAAAATACATTTATAATGAAAATGTTATATTATCCTTTTTTTTAAGAAAGCATAAAAATTTGAACGCAACTATATTTTTACGTTTTCAGATAAAAATATATTTTTTTAATAAGTGTGGGAAATATATAAATACATTTCAAAAATTGAAAACAAATATAATATGTTTAGAATAAAAAGCGTCACAGCTTTTGACTAGGTCGTGAGATAAATTCACACTCACACGTATTTGTTATATATTTCATTTCCTAGAACTGGTAACAAAACAAAGCGTGGCGTTTAGTTCGGCCGCTGTACACGCAAATCTCGAAAATTTGGTAAAAAAAATGGGTTGAGTTCGAGGTTTAAGCTGAACTATGCATTTGTACGTGTCCCCATATAGAATGTAGGTGTAGTGTCACTTGCTTAACGTAAACTTGTGTTCGATTTATTAAAAGTGAAACATAAGGTAAGCTATCATGGAACAAGTATAAAAAAATGGAGTGTACGAAGGAGTAAAAAAATCGCGGGAACAACACTATTCTTGATGATATAATGGAAAGATGCATTATTAATTCTCTCTGTAAATGTCTGGCGTAGATAACTTGATATATTTTTAAATTTTTTTTTCGTTGAGTTCCGCCACTTAACTCACAATGGCTCGAGAATGCGGTGGAAATTGAGAAACGTAAATGTCTTAATGAGAATGGAGTGTTTTACCACTAGGTTCCCAGGTTCCTCCTGCCGACCCTTCTATGTGCGGTACTCAGTGTGAAGATAAAAGAACAATGATGACCATGTATTTATGTGAAATAGTAATAGTTCACCGTATGTAAACTGTACCGTAGCCATTTTCTTAATAAATATTACCTTATCTAAAAACGTATAAAAGTATTGGGATCAAATACGGGACTCGAACCAGCGCTCCTCGCTTACGTTAGCGTTCTGAGAGAACGCTCGTTACCAATTAAGGCACACGTTCTTATGAAGCTCACATTGAAATTCTAAATAAACTTGTTAATGTATTTTTGGTTGTTAAAATATTTTTTTGTATCGTACATGAAAACCAGTAATAAATGTCAAAGTCCGTACTTTCTTAGGCACTTCAGGCACCTCCTCCGGTGGCTCTTGGCCAGGTATCTTATAGCAGTTCTCTTTTAACTTGGCGGCCATGTGAGTCACTTCTGGCACACTCCTGGTCATGGCTTCAGCTATCCTCTCCCACCGTTCAGCCGCCCCTGGGGGGTACTTCTTGACCAGACGTACAAGTTCTGCCAAGTCATCGTCTGTCCAGAGACCACCTGATATTGGTGGGGGGGCCTGGAAATTTAAAATTTAATAGATTTTCACAAATATAGCAGGGTAGGGAGAGATAACCCAAGATACTCCATAGCTCACTTTCCATCGGCTTTTCAAGGAATTTCGTGTTAATTGGCGAACTCAACGCCGCGCTAAATGTTGAATACTAAGTTCACAATGCCTACCCTACTATATGTGGGATACAAGAAATGGGATAAAAGAAAAATAATAACACCAACAATAATGGAGTACTCACTGGTTTAACAGGCACAGCCACGGGTCCCTCAAGGCCTGCGACGGGGTCCAGTAAGCAATCCCTATCCCCTTCTCGGTCCTTGTCCCTTGCAGGCGGTATGAAAGCCCTGCGGCGGCGCGCGTTGCCCTCCGCCCGGCTCTCAGCGGCCGCTGCTTCACGTTCTGCACGCAATTTTTCTTCTTCTTCTTCTCTATTTGAGTTAGAAAATTTATGGTATAACCAGCTACATCAGGGGTTCCCAAACTTGCCTTGATCAAGGATCACTTTTATTTCATTCTTGGTAGCAGGGACCACTATGCATGTAGGTATAATAAAAATACCTGTGATAATCAACCAAACACTACGCCTCAACATCCCCAGTCATAAAATTAAAATCTTTCGCGGACTATATTTAGGCTTCTGCGGATCACTGGTTGGGAACCCGTGAGCTACATAAACGCGACTTAGACTTATTGTTGTATTATAGCCAAATTGTACAAAATCACAAACATTCTGATGAGATATATATTAATGTTAAATTTCAACCGTTGTGTAGTTTTTTCGTGAAGGTGAAACTTGTAGCGTAGTGATCAATCCTTACAAGCTTTCACTTTTATAATTTTTTTTTTGTGTCACGCTGTATTGTGCTACCTAGTGTTAAGGACACTCTATTTCCCATTTTCCGCCGAATTCTAGAGGCACTGTTTGTTGAGTGGCCAAAATTAACGCCTCACTTCGCCTCGAAATCAGAACGAAGAAAATGGATATATCAAATATTTCACTTCCTCGAGTAGGAATCGAACCCACAACCTGTCCCGTTTACAGTCACACTTAGGTGGCCCTAGGCCACGACTGTATTTGACATCTGCATATGCTGCCACTTTATAAAAAAAAACAACCTACGAAAGTTCAAAATAACCTGAATTACAAATTGCAATCTAAACTTAAAGTATATTTTATAGATTTAATGATAAATCTTTCTAATAAATTTTAATGTATAATTTAAAATGAAAAAAAAAAATATGTGAACAGGTGTGAACACTTAATAAATACAACTTAAACTATATATATTAAAATGTGAATTGGGCAAAACTAACAAACTACGACAGCGATTTACAGAAGATATTAAAAAAGTTAATAGACATTTTTTTCCAATAAATTAGAAGTCATTACTTAAATGTAATATGAACGTTTCGGCAAAAAGTGGATAACATTTTGCTGATATATGAATAGGTCACATAAAATTTTGAATGAGGTTTCCAGCTGTTGTAACAAGTGTGTTAGAATCGGCCTTATACAATTAATGATTATTTTTACTAATAATAAAAAAATGCTAATAAATCTACTAAAGACATTTATGGATATATATATATATTTTAGTAATAGTATGTGTTATCCTCTTGAAAATTTTATTTAATGTAAGTTTTAAAGTTGAAACATACCCTCAATCTCCAAAGTAAATAAAAATATGACCTCTGTATAAAGGAAAGCTCTAATTCCTGCTATTGCTTAGAACATGGGGTAGCATCCCCATTCTCACGAACTTTTTGCTACACAGTGATGCACTATCACACTGCCAATATGCATATCAGAGTGGTCAATTAACCACTTTAATGGTTCGAAAGGTTATTTTAAAAGTATTAGAGGCACGCGAACAAAAACGCAAGTAGCGCTGCTTCTTTGCGACCTCTCTAAGACATTTGATGTCGCAGATGGAAACAACTTAAAAATAAAATTAAGACATTATGGAATAGATGGCCCAGCGCTTAAATTGCTAGTAGACTTTATGTCTCAAAGACGTCAATCAATAGTTAAAGAAGAATCTTCTCTAGAATCAATTAAACTTACATCTAATAATGGGGTCCCCGCAAGGATCTTCCCTCTCGAATATTGCGTTCACTATTTTATTAAATCATTTACCTACCCTCTTATATAAGAAAGGGTGAAATATTTTGCAGTAAATAATGATAATAATTTTTATTTCTATAATTAATATAAATTATGATTATGATGAGGCCAGTTGTGGCGCAAGGGCACAAAGTGTGACTGTTAAATCGACTGGTTGTGGGTTCGATCCCCACTTACCTTACCTACACGAGGTAAAGCGCGAGCGTTGAGTTCTACCACGCAATGCCTCCAGAACTCGGCGGAAAGTGAGTAACGAAGTGTCTTAGCACTACATTCTCTCTGCCTACCCTGCTGTACTTTGCTGTGTGCAGGGTACAGCTTGAAGCTGATTATGATTAATATTAATGTTATTTCTAAAATACGAGGTATTTTGTGGAATCTCGACTTTTACATACAATAAGTTCAAGGTTAAATCAGCTTCACGCTGAATCCCGCACACAGCAGGGTAGGCAGAGGGAACCTAGTGTTAAGACACTCCATTCCCCACTTTCTGCCGAATTCTGGAGGCATTGCGTGTTGAGTGGCAGAACTCAACGCCGCGCTTAGCCTCTACACCAGAGCGAAGAAATGGAAATATAAATTTAAGTAAATATTTCATCTCCTCGAGTGGGGATCGAACCCACGACCAGTCGGTTTTACAGTCACACTTCGTGCCACTGCGCCACCACTGGCCTCAATTTATTTATTTAAGTTCAAGGTTCGTCAATGAAGTGATTACTTTATTTAAAATTCTTAATTTTTTTTACTCTGATGAAACAAAACTAACAAACAAAAAATAAAGGATATTAATTGAAAAAAGATTATTACTCACTTCTTCTTCTTTCTTTTCCTCTCTTCCTCCATTTCTTTCCTCCTCTTCTTCAATTCCATAATACCCAATGGTATAGCGGTAATGGTCCACCATATGGCCCTTGGTATTTGAAAAGGCAATGTGTCCTTGATACTTGGTTTGGGCAGTTTGTCTAATATTTCTGCTAAGCCAGTGTCAAAGCCAGACTTTTTTGAATGTTTTTTTCCTCTACTGTTTAAAATTTGTTCCTAGTATAAAATAAATTATAAAATTATTATTATTATTACAGAGATAACTTTATGTCAAGACATGTGCGTATATGTTTTCCATTTGAAATCTGATATCTTGTGTGTTAAGTGGCAGAAATCAATGCCGCACAATGTCTTGCCGGAGCAGAAAATCTAGAACAATTCCTTTCTTGAGCCAAGGTTGACCTCACAACTACCAGTGACAGTGAAAATTACACTGTGCCATTATAAAACAAAAAATATACTTCTTTTGTAATGCACTGCACTTACAGCTGTAAACCTCTTTTCTGCATATGCCGCCCAACCAACTGCATACTGTCCAAATGTTATTAATATGAAAAGTATAATTGAACCTTCAGCCAAGCCCATCTTTCTAACATGCCTATAATAGTATACAGCTGAACGCCAATTTGGAAGACCATTTTTAAGTACTTCATTATATCTGAAAAATATATATACATGTATACTTAATATAACAAAGCTGTATTTGATTGATTGAACAGTTAATCACATCATTTTTGTGTTGGATAGTTATTAAAAGAAAAAAAATATTAAAAATGATATTAAAAGAAAAAGGCTATATTATATTATTTTGGTGGAACACTTATGTTATTTACACAAAATGTCTAGCAGGATAATAATGGGACAACTTCACTTTAACATTATTATATACTTTTCATCCAAAATGGACACCTCCAATTTCTCACCTCTAACCATACAATAAGGAAGTTATGAAGATAATAACCCTTAACTTTAAAATGTATTTTTTAGTATCTATTAAATATATATTTATGAAATTTAAACTGAAAGTCCACAAACAACACAATACATTTTTTTTATTTTTTTTTATTTTATAAGCTGTGGCTATTTATAATGTATATATATGATGAAAAGCAAAAAAATAAAATGAATGTTTAGCAAACAAATACAAAGGTATATCCTTTACTTACTTTTCTCTTTTTCCGGGATCTTTTAAAATATTATGTACAGATACAAGATTTCGGAACTGAACATCTGCATCGGGAGCATCATTTTTGTCTGGGTGCAGTTTAAGAGTAAGCTTTTTGAAAGCTGTTTTGATTTCCGATTGTAATGCATCCTTAAATAATATAATTGTATTTAAAATATGTTTTTATTAAATAAATAAAATAAATCAGCTTCACGCTGTATCCCGCACACAGCAGGGTAGGCAGAGGGATCCTAGTGTCCCGAATTCTGGAGGGATTGCGTGTTGAGTGGCAGAACTTAACGCCGCGCTTAGCCTCGACACCAGAGCGAAGAAATGGAAATATATAAATTATAAATAAAAGTATAATTATTTTTAGTAGATAATGATATCCTTATCATTATAGTTTTAATTACCTGTGCTACTCCTATCAATTCATAAAAATTTTGATTCACTTCTTCTACCACGTCGAATATTTCTAAGTCATCGTCATCCCACGCCGTCGCTCCTAATATGAGTGTAAAAAATAATAAAATAGACGAGCGCATTTTTACATTTAATAAAAACTTTTTATCAAAAGTATTTGTACAGGAATAAAATTACAAATTATAATTGGAAATCGTAATCAACTAATTTTGACTTTTTTCCGAATGACATATGACAAATGTCACGTCGCCAGGACTTGACGTTTAATAATAGTGATGCTTGTAATCGATATCGTACATACAATCTTAATCGATATTGCTTTAATATTTATTTATAATATCACAATGCTAACGGACCTTACTAATGTTAAACATACTAAGGTTTCTTAAAAATGACATTGTACGGAAATTTGCGGTAATTAAGTTGTTACCAAAACAGAGTTTGAAGGTCCTTCAAACTCTGTTTTGGCTGTTTAACAACTTAGCTGTTTTTGTAGCAGTTTCCTAGGTTAGATATAATTAACCACTACTATGAAAACTGTTAGAAAATGTTTAAAGTTAACCTTAAACCAAGAAAAGTTTAATTTTTTAACTCTTTGCATAGAGTCGAAAGTTCGAAACTAATAAATTAGATTGCTAACAACGATATCATCGATGATTTTGCTGACTAAGTTGATTATTTTTAACTGTTTATAAGATCTGAATTAAGTGTTATAAAAACTTATTAATAATTATCGGTTTTATATTATCGTGTGAAGGAATTAAAAAAAGATTAGCATTAGGCAAACTAGCAAACTTTTACTGACATGGTGTATTAAAATAGGACGCGTTAAAATCCTGAATAATACCTAACAAGAGAAACCAACAAGTTGTCTTTTTTCTACATGCATAATAATATTAGAATTATTTATCAGTTTCACGCACACAGCAGGGGTGACAGGGCAGACAGAGGGAACCTAGTGTTAAGACACTCCGTTCCGCACTTTCTGCCGAATTCTGGAGGCATTGCGTGTTGAGTGGCAGAACTCAACGCCACGCTTAGCGTCGACATCCGAGCGAAGAAATGGATATATACATTTTAAGTAAATATTTCATCTTCTCGAGTGGCGATCGAGCCCACGACCAGTCGGTTTTTACAGTCACACTCCGTGCCGCTGCGCCACAGCTGTTCTTCAGCTTCAGTATTAGTAATAGAAGTATTTAGTTTATTATAATTACAAAAAAAAAAATTCATTAAATAAGTACTATATAGAGGCCAGTTATGGCGCAGGGATACAAAATCTGATTGTAAACGTGACCGGTTATGGGTGGGTGTGTTCCCTCTTGATTAAATAAAATATTTAATATCTTCATTTTCTTTGCTCTGGCGTTGAGGCAAAACGCAGCATTTAATTCTGCTACTCAACAAGTAATGTCTCCAGAATTCGGCGCGGAAAATGGGGTACAAAGTGCCTTAACACTAAGAACCCTCTGCCTATCCTGCTGTTTGCGGAATACAGCGTAACGCTAAAAACATCAAACTTTTTTACTTTGTAGTTAAACTATTTTTTTTATAATATCATTAATTTTGAAAAAAATATTAGAAGTATACTATTTTTAGGATTTTGTATCTTTAAAGAAAAAAAGGAACCCTTATAAGATGACTTCCTTGTCCATCTATCTGTCCGTCCGTTACTCCTTCCGTCTGTCCGCCCGTCCGTGCGTCCGTCGATGAGAACGTATGAGTTGGTGATAAGAAAGCTTAGATGGATTTCAAGATGTGTGGGTTCAAATCCCACTCCGTGGAAATACACTTTCAAAATAAGTATTTTACAATTTTTAATTGTATCATCTTAGTGCAGTTGGTGAGCGTCTGACGTACACGGTTGTGGGTTTGCTTTCTACTCGAGGAAAAACAAGTAGAGAACATAGTGCATTGATCGTTCTCTTCGATTAGCCTGACACAGGAGATCTCTAATGTAAAAAAATATTTTATCAAATTAACAACATTGCAGATCAAATTCACTTTAATCCTGCGTAGCTTTACGTAGGCCGCAGCTACGAGTTACGACGTTAGACCGAGCGACGCCAACTTTACCGCCCAATATACTCTTGACCCATATAAACTTAGTAATAGTATGAAAAATAAATAAGCATCTCTAGGCCACATGCTAAAGAGATATATGCGAAATGTCTAATAAAGAAGAGTTCTTTTTTTATATAGTAAAAGATAGGAGTATTTTATGCAAGCGTTTTGGTAAGTACACATTTATAAACTATTTTTTTAATTAGATCTAGTTTATAATTTTAAAAACCATTACTAGTGCTTGAAATTAAGTGTGATTGTTAATATTATTGTACACCACATTCATTTTATGATATTTCGTTGATAAATAAATTCTTGTATTTAATTAATATTTACTTGCTCATAAATAAATAAATTATCTAATAAAATAGGTTTCATCATTTAATATTTTTGTCCGCAGAATAACAAAGCAACAGTGATTTTACTATACAAATTACTTTAATCTGCACACAGAATTACAGAAAGATTTACAGTGAGAACTTAAATATATATTTTTTTTAATATAGTAAGAAAAATAAATAAAATATTTAGTAATACCATTGATTTATACACATCAAACTATTCATAATTTCTCTTACCAATAAGTACATAGCTGGCACGACCAATATAAGTCAAACTCAGAATGTATAAGGCTTTCACTGGTTCAAAGGTTGTAAGGGTAAGGGAGGGGGATCTAACAAAGTGGTCGTATCAGTCAGACGTACAAGAAAATTCAGTTTCACGCGGCCCCGCAAGGGGGTGACACGCGAGGGGATGGCGAGCCAAAAATAAATTTCTCATTTAATATCGAACGTTTCAAACGGTGCAGCTGCATATTGCACCTGTATTTTCTATAATATGTGCTTTGTATAATATTAAATATTATTTTATTTCTCCATGTCGTGTCCAGCTCTACATAACGTGGTCAATATGATTATTTTTTGCTTCATTGTCTCTATGCTAGGAATAAGCAGGCCGGCTGTGAGTTTTTACTGTCACTGACTATGTCCTAGTTATAATAAAATTAGTTTACATAGTAATTTCTGCTTATATTTACTTCACTATAAATAATAGTTATAAATTTGAAGGAAAATGTGTTGTCATTAATGATATATATATATATGTATTTTAAATGTCAATGTAATTATTTGTAATATACTTCTATAACATATACAATATGTTAAAAAGCAACATATAAAATTATCAATTTTATTACAAATTAGCATAACAAGATATAGCCAAATGTTTATTTAATAAAAGTAATATAAATGGTGAAATTTGTGTAATAGTAGCACGAAATGAATATGGCTGGGCCTGTATGATTGCCTCTTACGAGTTTTGACAGCACGATCGATCGGTATTAAACTTGCGCCGTACGTTCACGTGAAAATTTCGCGCGAAATATGCAATTTGTTTCTTCGTGCACGTGGACAAACTATATAATTAAACTTACACCTCAATGTAAAAAAAATACTGAATATATATTTTAAAGTAAATTATATTTGTAAATATATATTTAAACAAATTTAGCATATTGCAATTGTTATTTTTTTTTATTTAATCTTTATTGTTTTAAACAGGTCTACAACGCTCTTGGATATATTTCTGCGTGATCAATTCTCAAAAATGGTATATATTTGTTTTGTTTTGTAATGCATGAATTAGTTGAATACATTATTAAATATTAAATTAAAAAAAAACATTTTATAGAGTGCATGTAGAGTAAATGCAAATGTCATTGTTTTACATTTATTTAAAATACAATATTCTGTATGTAAGTAGAATGCCGCCGTGACCAGCTGCCTGGACGGGCGCATTTGCCCAATACACTGGGAATGCTGCGACGAGGGTTGCTGTGTACCGGCCACAATCACCGCGCGCAACGAACACTTATGGTATTCACAATGGTATAACATTTTTTTTAATTTGTGATATATGTATTTGGTTACTTATTCTAAGCTTATAATATATTTAATATTTTTTATATATTTCTTTACTATTGGAAGTATTATAATAATATCTATTGGAAACTTTTATTTTTATAATGTTAAAAAGGGCGTCTGAATTTGCCTAAATTTAACAAAAAATTAAACAAAGCGTTTCTAGTGATATCTGTCTGCCTATATGCAATACGCAAATTAATATTATATATATTTTTTATGTTATAACCTTTTCAGGCAAGTGCTTTTTCTACTGGGGACATTCGCTGGTATTATAGTATGCTGTTTATGGTGTCTGCTTTACCGGCGGCCTTGTGGTGTTTACATGTGCTCTTTTGCTTGTTGTATACCTCGAAACCGTTCTGAGCACGATTCAGCCGGTTCTGTATATCCACCACCAAGATATAGTCGCTGTGGCTCTATACATCAGGCTCCACCGCCGTATTCTGAGGTATAAAATAGGATATCTTATTTTTATATTACAAATAACAAAATATTTAGAAAAATACTGCAGTATTACTTAATAATACATTATATAAAACTTATAACATTTGCTTACCAATTACCAATTACCTTACTAATAAAGAAAGAATGAAGCACACTTCTTTGTTTGGGCACACGCCCGAATATTCATAAAAAAACGTCAATTATAGATACATTTCGATATTATCTTAAATAGTCGAAAATAGGAAAAATAGAGTAAGCAAAAAAAACTTTTTTCGTAGATAAATTTTTTTTTTAATTATTAAATAATTATATTTGGTTATTTGTTAATTATATTGTTATTAGAATACTCGTAATAATATATATTTTTGCAGGTTACGTCTAAGCCTGACTTGTATCCACTCGTTATAACTTGTGGTGAGGGAGATGGAAAGTCTGGAGGCAGCTATCTTATGGTGCACTATTTTAGAAACTACGTTATTCGAGCACCAGGTTTAAACATTATATTTCTTAAAAATACATTTTTATTAAACATCATATATATTTTTTAAGATATAATTATTTTAATAGTTATTGGATATTTCGAAGCCAACAACAAAAAGAGTTGGTTAGTGGAACTTAACACACATATAAATATTTAAAATATAAAAAAATCTAAATCCATAGTAAAAAAAAGTAATTTTATAATTGTATTTCAGGTTCTTTGTCAGCTACGAGCACAGCGGAATCTCTAAATTCTAGTTTCTTATGTAATGCAAACGAGGTAAGTTTAGACTTATCAATATTATTTAATTTTAATATAAAAGAATTGCAATGGCCTTATAGGTATTATTATTTTTACTTAAACTTTTTGCAGAGTAATCAGGGCAAACTTAGTATGAACAACTCTACACTCTACCTTCTTATTCTTAAGTTGAGACTTAACGGCGCGCTTTGACTCGACATCAAAGTGAAGAGAAGAAAATATTGAATATTTCGTTTCCTCGAGTGGGAATTGAACCCACAGCTTGTCACGTTTACAGTCACACTTTGTACCCTGGCTTACTACGACTGGCCTCTATCAATTAGCATTATCTAATAAAAAATATTTAACAGGCAAATTCCATAATCCCGCCGCCATACTCCTGCGCAAGCAACTACGGCGAGTGCGGCGTCGGCTGCGGCCGCTCCGTGCTGCGCTCACTGTCCTCGCTGACGGAGCCGCGTCGACAAACGCGCGAACATATCACGTTTAGAGAGAATCTTATTACGTCACCGGTAAAATTGTTTTAGCAGAAAATGTAAATAAGCATATACGAACACAAAAAGCATCATTTAAATTACTCATTATTGTTCCGAATGGTAATCTTAGTCCCAACCATCGTACCTGTTGTGGCCTTTAACTATTTCACGTGAGAATTAGCTTAAAATGTTATAATAATTGATCCAAAATTACGAAAATGATCATAAATAAGCATATACGAACACAAAAAGCATGAAGTATTTTCATTTTTGTTTTATTACAGGATCCTAACTATGATCTGGAGTTAGAGCTCATCGACTGTGATCTTTATTGCGATGGTGGTTGCAAGCCTCGTCTTGGGTCTTCTCCTCCACCGCGTCGGGCATCCCCTAATGCTGATGAATCTTACTGTGAACGAGCGGCCTATCTACGACACTTATTTTTGACATCACCCGATACACCAGGTGGCTGTGAATCACCTCCACAGCCTACAAGTCCAACACAATCCCGAGAGTCTACGCTTCGTAGACAAATTGACGAAAGATGTCAAAGACGTCACGATCTCTTCAGGAAAACACCACGGACAAGAAAATCGAGCTTATACATACCACTGTCAAAAATTCCTCCCGGTACAAGAAAGTTACTCACTAGATCAGCGCCAGCGACTCCCAGCGGTGCTCTTGTACCTAATTTACTAAATTTTACACAAAGAGTGTCGGCTTCAAGGCACAGTTCGCGGTCTTCTAGACTAGAAGAAGAAAATGATCCCTTACTGGGAGACGTAGAACCCCCAACAGATCATAAGTTTTGAGGAAATGTTAATAAAAAATTGTATGTGAATGAACTCTACAACGTCTAAGTGAACAATATCTAATTGTTATGGCCTAGTATGCAAAACCCCGACCAGCAATCGTACAGTGATCATCCAAACCTAAATATCGCGAAGTAGCTAGCTAAATGTTTATCAATTATTACCTAGATATAAGTAATGAGCTTGTTGGACCATTGTTCACTTGCTTTCTATTATTGTATTAAATGTCAGAATAATCTAAAAACTAGTATTATTTGTATACTTAATTTAATATTTCTATCGTTTTAATTACAATTTTATTTTTTAAGTAAATGCAATCAAATAAAAGATATTTGCCTAGCACAAGAGCCAACAAAATCGAAGCAAATATAGATATTAAGTACAAAGAAATCTTTTAAAATAAAATATAAGATAGTTAATACTTATATACTTATTGTTTCTCAATTTCTATTACTTCAGATAAAATTGAATCCATTTGCAAAACGATAAAACATAGATATAATGCGATATCTAATTCTGTTATTACTTTATAATCGATTTATTAAATAATTCATAAATATGATTTTAATTAAACCTTTAAATGTTATATTACCCTAAATATTATCGATTATTGGTTATGGATAATTTATTTTAAGTGTTGTGCATAATAAGTTATAACCTATATTTTATAATCTATATGCATTATTATTTTGAGCATCTGTGCATACTGCTGTCAGTACTCAGTAATCAAATGATTTTTGACATTTGAGGTTAAGTTTTGTTTACAAATAAAAAAATTGTAAAATATTAGTGATTAATAATTGTAATAAATTTTATTTTTCCAATTATCTTATTAAAAACTACAACCGTGGATACGAATCATTTAAAATCTGATATAGCTATGAGTTTACCGACTGATTTCGGTCCTGATTCAGGGGGAAGAGTTAAGGTAAGTATTAAAATACTTAACATAGAATTATTACATACACCTAATATAATATTTTTTTAATACAATAATAATAAATATTTTAGGGCTTAACCATAGTCAAAGGAATAGTATATGGTAACATAGCAAGATATTTCGGTAAAAAACGCGAAGAAGATGGGCACACGCATCAATGGACGGTATATGTAAAGCCATACGCTAATGAAGATATGTCCGCTTACATAAAGAAGGTTCACTTCAAATTACACGAGAGCTACGCAAATCCTAATAGAATAATAACTAAACCACCCTACGAACTGACAGAGACTGGTTGGGGAGAATTCGAAATAGTTATTAAAATATATTTTCATGATCCTAATGAGAGACCTGTAAGTAATGATAAAATACTTATTTACTTACTGCAAATAATACTATAGAAAATAAAGTCAATAAAATCATTTCACTGAATGGAAATTGAACCCACAAACATCATGCTATCAATGCTGCCTCACTCGACAAAACAGAAATAATTATTTATTATACTATACATAATTTACTTAAAATAATTTTGATTTTGTAATTCTTTCATTTTTTATGTGGGTGTAAAATTAAATCAAATTAAATCAGCTTCACTCTGTATCCCGTACACAGCATGGTAGGCAGAGGGAACCTAGTGTTAAGGCACTGTTCCCCACTTTCCGCTGAATTCTGGACATGGTGTGCTGAGTGGCGGAACTCAATGCCATGCTTTGCTTCAACACCAGAGCAAAGAAATGAAAATATAAATGTAAATAAATATTTCACTTCCTGGCGTGTGGATCAAACCCACAACCATCGATTTTATAGTCATACTTTGTGCCTCTGTGCCACATGCTATGTTTAAATGTCCATATTCATATCAAACCATTGACTTTATTTACATAAATGTATTAATTGAAACTTAATTGATTAAAATGTATTTATTAATTTAATATTTTGAAGGTAACACTTTATCATATACTCAAGTTATTTCAATCACCAGTAAGTGAAGGAACTCCACCAGTAGGACGGGCCCTAGTAAGTGAATCATATGAGGAAATAGTATTCCAAGAGCCAACACAACTTATGCAACATTTGTTAAACAGTGTAAAACCAATAACTAATGGACAATGGACTCATGATACAGATTGTAAGTTGTTTTTTACATTGTCTTCTAAGTGGGGATCCACTACCATCTTGTTCCCAGGTACTGTTCCACTTGCATAACTAGAAGAAGAAGAATTAAAGAAACATTATTACTTTTAACTTTGCCCCATTTTTTTTTATGTGTGGGTTATGCAGAGAGAATTACCTTGCCAACCAAAAGTAGTGATTGATTTTAAAACCCAAAGTTAAAAGTAGTTAAAGAAAAAATAATCAAATCTACAACCAACATCAACCAACAATTAAATCATAACTGTTATAAATTAAAAAAAAATCAATAATATATTTTAGAAATACAAATTGTTATAATCATTAATTTGATAATATTTTTACTTATTTTGATACAATAAAACTTTTAGTTGAAGAAAAAAAGGAAAAAACGCTAGAAAGAATTATAGCGGCCCAAGGAAAGGTCAGAGGTGAAATATCAGAGTTGAAGGACAAGTTGCAACTCGCCAAAGAAACAATATCAAAATTCAAAGATGAAATTGCAAAGCTACAAAATAATCCTGCATCAAGTATTTTGACTGGAGTTTGATTAGTTGTAATTTAGAGTATGTTGCAAAGACGTATTAAAATATTTTTTGTAATTTTTATAAAGTTTTTTTGAATATCTTAATCCTATTAAATTATTATATCCGAGTAGGCAGAGGGAACTTAGTGTTAATATATCAAGTACACTTTTGGGCACTTTCGAGACATTAGATAGCGTAACTTAGCGGCGCGCTTTGTCTTGTTACCTTTAATTTACTTTACCTTCCAAGTGAGTCTCAAATTGACAACTATTGCATTTACAGTCAGATGCTGAGCCACTGCGTCATGATGGCCTCCTGACCTTAACTATTCTTTAATATAAACATATAATTTATTTGAGGCCTTTCGCTCTGGTGTTGACGCAAAGCGTCAGTCAGTCGTTTTATAATTTTTATATACACTTCATTTTGTAATTCTAAGTTATTTCAAAAGGTTCATAATATAAGTAGTAAACAATATGGTAAAATAAGGCCATTAAAAAAGTTAGCCATCGTTCTGTTGTTTCAGTAGCGCTATTGATTGTTTTACAATCCACATACGCGACTGAACATATTTCAAATGCAACAATAACATCAATCAAAAAGCAAAGCGATTAGTTTATTGTCATGGATCACGTGGTCAAATCCTGATTTAGTAAAGTGCTTCTATGATTTTTTTTATCTTTCCTGCACGTCATATAGTCTGTCTCCTCAAGACCACAAACTTTGATTTTAATTTAGCTTTTTACTTAATAGTACAAAGAAAGTAAGTAAAAAAATAAAAAATATAGAAAGAACTGGGAACCTAATGTCAAGACACTATTCCCATTAAGACACTTCCGTTGGTCATTTTCCGCCGAATTTTTGAGGCATCAACACCACGCTTTGCATCGTTACCAAAGTCATCGTTACCTATTTCATTCCCTCGAGTGGGAATCTAATCCACAACCGTCGGGTTTAAAGCCACACGCATGTGCCCCTGCGCCAGGAAGGTGCGCATAATTACTGCATTACCGTAAATCCGAGAATATCATAGATTAATTATATCGTAAAAGATATATTTTTGTTAAAAAAAAGGTATATTTTTCTTTTCCGATAAAAAATAACAAGAAAATCACATAAACAGGATCAATCATTACAATGATCATTTCACTGAGTACATCGTGAGAACAACTGTATACAATGTGGGTTTCAAATAAAAATTCTTGTTAAAACTGCTACCCCTATTAATGCCTAACGTGACCATTCTGTTTTCGGCTCAAAACGGGGCACCGGTAACTCATTTTTAATTAGCAATTTTTTACTATTATACTTTTAGGTGCTAGCATTTTTTTAAGGTGTGTTTGGTAAAAATTTTTGGTGCTTTCGTTCGTACAAAATTTTGCCATTTCGAAAAACGGGTCATTTTTACGTCCCAGTGCTCTCTTTGTCTCCAAAGAGACCGGGACAGACAATCGAAAAAACGGCACGATCCCGTTCAAAACCGTACGTCTGGTCACATTGGGAATACCTATAGCCATATTGTCTGTCACGTCCGTCTGTTAGCACGCGATATGAACCTAAGTGCATTCTTTACATGACCTACATAAAGTTAAATGTTCTAGTGAAATTTTCATTTAAATCAAAGATTTGTTTTATTGCCATTAAAAATGGAGCAATTTTGTTTTTATTTTTTCTTTTACATTGTTTTTTATAGAAACAAAATATATTTATCACATAATAACAACGCTCGTTCAGAAAAGACAATTGGCATTTTATTTTACCGTAACTGGTGAAAACATAGCCTATAGGTACGCTATGGGTACCTGTTTTTATTAAAAGGCACACGTTAGAAATACGCGATAACTAAGTTATAATATCACAAATCATTATTTTTATGATATGTTAAGTTAACCATGAACATATTCGGTGCAAAGTTAGATTACATTAACCTACCTACGTTATTTTTTTAAAATTTTGTAAATAATCCATAGAAATGTCTCCTTTACTTCTTGTTTTAGATTTTTCTTTGTTTCATACATATATATTTAAAAGATAGTTGACATCAGTACTTTTGTAATATTAAGTTACATTTGAACGAGGGGTGATTGTGATCGACGACACGTCGGTCAAGGTTAGTATGTACCTACACCATGGTTATTTTTACTATTTGTTTAGTTATAACGGTTTACTCTACCTTAGACTTACGAGTAGTATCTACTCTAATTGCCTTATATAGAAATGTTTTCTATTAACTACTTAATATAAGATCTTCATTACTTATAAGAAGGTCGTGGTGAAAAAATCACATTTAACTTCCAGCTCTGGTAACAGATAGAAAGCGGCGTTGAGCTCCGCCACTCAACACTCAATGTCTCGACAATTGGGCGGAAAATGGAGAACGGATGTCAGTCTTAACACTAGGCCTCCTGCCTACACTACTATACTTATATAATTTTAGTGCAATTTTGTTTAAATATATTTTATTAAAATCTAGGGTACTTGTAATAAAATCGTAACGGATCGGTGTATGTACATAAAATATATTAAAAAAAAATAAAATTAAATTAGCTTCACGCTATATCCCGCACACAGCAGGGTAGGCAGAGGGAACCTAGTGTTAAACCACTCCGTTCCCCACTTTTTGCCAAATTTTTGGAGGCATTGCGTGTTGAGTGGCAGAACTCAACGCCGCGCTTTGCCTCGACACCAGAGCGAAGAAATGAAAATATAAATTTAAGTAAATATTTCATCTCCTCGAGTGGGGATCGAACCCACAACCAGTCGGTTTTGCAGTCACACTTTGTACCACTGCGCCACGACTGGCCTCATCATAAAATATATACAAGTAAAAATGTTATTGGGGGCCTTTATTGATGTAACAGAACCCGAAACAATGTTTTTTTTTTGTCTTTTTACCTAACTGTTACACTAATCTCAGAAATAGTTAAAAATTTAAATGCAGTTGCAGTTTTGACTATTCAATTTCAACAAACTTCCCTTAACATTTAGTGTTAATTTTATTTCAATCAGTTCACAAAAAAATACGTCAATTTAATGAGTTGTATTATTGAATTTAAAAAAATGTTTTATTGAATTAAAAAAAAGTTATTAGATCACGAAAGTAATTGAGGTGAAAAAATAAATAATTGTGTAGCACAAGCGGGCCACTAAGGTAAGTGGCCCCTGTTTTGTCCTTTTACGTTATTTCGTTGGTTCTGGTTCTGGCAAAATAAATAAGTAATTTAAGTATTATTTACGTAAATTAGTCTAAGAAGTTCAGTAACAATATTTTAATAACAAAATTGAGCGTATAGATATATTTGAAACACAGAGTTGACTACGAACTGCAGTGTAACGTGTTTGTGTTGCTTACCACCATAAGACTAGCGTAAGAAAATATTAAGGTTGTAGAAAGACAAAGGTAAGTTATTCAAATAAAACTTTAAATAGATATAGGTTTTTTTTGTATTTTATAAAAACAACATTTAATTGAAAACAAAACAGATAGAAGCATAATGTTCCTTTGAAATTGCAATAATCGATTTACGAGGTAGCAGTCACTTTATTTATCATGTGTACCCTAATTATGCTACGCTATATCCTGCTACTACCGAATTAGAGAGATCTGAGATATTTTTTATTAAAATTATATTTGTTTAATAAATAATAATTACGATAAATAAAATTTAAAGCGAAATTCGTCTATCACTATTCTAAAGGTACCTAATATTTTTAAGCTAAATTCGAATAGCTACTACCAATGAATTTCGATTTTTAATCAATTTTTCTGATCTATGTTTGTGTATTTTTTCGAATATACATAATAGTTAATGGTTACTTACATCATTAAAAAATTAACTGAAAAATCAGAAATGCGGAAGTCACCAAAATCATTACACATTTTTTCCAAGTTCGTGACAAATAAAGATATGTAAACCCAATACATTGACTCTTCTGCATTTAATTTGGTTATCTTAATCTGGTTATGAATCAAATTAAAGTTAAAGATCTTTTATTTTTTCAAGAATATACAAAGCATAAAATGTACATAAACTATGATAGCGAAAATATCCGCCAAATATAATTATAGTTCAATATAAGATTATTGTTATTACATAAGTTCGTACTTTTATTTCCATATCTTCGTTATGGTGTGCGAGGCACGGCACAACGTAGAGTTCCGCTACTCAACACGCAATGCCTCCAAAATTCAGCGGTAAGTGGGGAGCGGGGTGTCTTAACACTAGGTTCCTCCTTCCTACCCTGCTGTGTGCGGGATACACTATAACGATTAAGGTATTCAATATTTTATTTTCTCGAGTGGGAACCTAACACACAACCTGTCGCATTTACAGTCCAACGCTTTTGCCGCTGCGCCACGACTGGCTTCATTGAATTTAAACGAATAAAGTAAAATTAATTTTACAGTGAGACTGAAAATAAGGGACTAAATTTATAAAATATACAGATATTTTCAATACAACAATGATGTTATATAAAAGGGTAGAGATTAAAGAATTGTAAATACTAATATACTTATATTATTTTTATTATCTAGTCAAGGTGAACAACATTGTATCCATATCGTATTAAAAATATACGTTGAATTGTTAATAATGCTTAATTGTCATTTGCTTTCTAAAAACAGACTTTTTAAAGATACATTATATGTTTAATAAATTTATAAATTAAAATTAACTGTTTTTTTAAATTCTGTACCTCAAAACGAAAAAACGGAACCCTTATAGTTTATTTTTGTAGTCCGTCGGTTAAGACTAAAAGACTTTGGAGCACAGATAAAATCAAATTTCTAAATCAACGTAATCAAAGGACCAGCATTTGAACATCGTTTGTGCTGCATTTTGTATGAAATTCGCCGTCTAATCAAACATATCTAACGCTACTTCCCTTGGACCAAAAGTAATGAGATTTAGCATAGTAACAAATACAAATAAAGAAAATAATCCGAAAAGTGAATGTATAACGACTTATTTCATAGAATGTTTTTTTCCTAGAAAATGTCGTTACAAACTTATCTGTAGTTCATTTCATCAAACATATTGTGTTCATGTGAGTGCATAATGTCCACATGTGGGGGGTGGTGGGGGTGATGATGATGACTCGCACTTAACCGGTATTTTTTGTTTTCGTCCCCGAGCTATGTACTGTTTATGTGTTTGAAAATCAGTAAAAGTGGTTCAGCATTAAACAAAAGTTGTAAAAAATTTCTATGCCCTATACGTTGTGTAAATTGCACTTGTCGTTTTTAATAAAAATAAAAATATGAAGGGCACCGTACTTAGAGTAATTATTAACATCATCAGTTCAAAGCTAACCTTGCAATTTTCGACCAGCGATCGTTAAGTTAATGTTAGCGTATAACGTTTTCTGGTATGTGAGTTTAATTTAAATTAACATAATATATATTTAATAATACTGTTTGTTTATTTTATAAATTCCCTTAATTAATTTTATATCTTGTTAAAAAAATAAAATAAAATAAAAACGTTTTTGAAAAACCACACTTTATTAAAATATCAAAGTGCACAAGTAATACTCGTAACACGACAACTTTGAGCAATAGAATTAATTAATAAATCACATATCACATTAAAACTCCGTGTATTTGACAAAAATATATGAATACTTCAAAAGCTTATCACTTATAATCACAACAATCCGTGGATATATTTCAAGCCTCTCTTAAACTAACAAAGAGTTAAAACCAACTATTTTCCTTTTTCATCTTATCTCTGTGGCGGCCTTTCATTTCGAGGTTTTGAAAAATCTCTGCGAGCTTGTTCAGTTGCTGAACAGGACTCCGTGGGAGTTTTTGCAGCCTACACGTGTCGTTCTCATCTCTACATATTGTGAACGTTTCCCGCTCTCGAAGACACAACAGCTTACCAGTTTCCGGCATCGCTGAAAGTTTCGCCACTTGCAAAGCTGCATTTTTGAATCGACTTTTCGGTGACATTCTGGGATCATTGCCCTGTGAACTTATCCTCCTGGGCGTATCTCTTTTAACTTTTGTAGACAAATATATAGGTTCGATGACATCGTACGTGTTTTCTCTTAACAGCTGATGAGGCTTCCTGTCTTCGCAATAAGAATTTTTCCGATATCCATGTATAGATAGGGGCGTGAGTGGTTTAAGCAATTCCTGTAACTTAAGAGCGCTCTTATCATTTTTGATATCAAAAACAATGACTTTAGTATTTTCTTTCTTTTGCCCAATAGCTGGGAGAGGATTGAATGGAGACAGATTTGACTTCACCGGAATATCGTTTTCCAGCATCCTCGATACGGCTGTTTTATTTTTTCTAGTTTTGAACTTTCGCGGCGCGTATATAGTGGTGAGGGCGCGCGTTTTGTGAGCGTCGAGGGGCGCGAGTGGAGCGGGCAGCATGACAGCCGGGCACGACCTGCGACCTTGGGGCAGGTAAGGGGGCAACAATCGAACTGCTCAGGCGCGATGGACAGTACAAGTGTCCACGATTTTTATACACACGGTTGACGGTTTGACGGTCTACCATGCGATTGCCGTGATCAATTCTATTTGACTTGTTTTTTTTTAATATTGCGTGTTTTTTGTAAATTGGGATGTGACATTGACATTCATATTTTAAATTATTTTCGTGGCGATATTGTTTAATAAAGAGTTTTTATTTTATTTTTTTCACTATACTATATAAATATATATAAATAAAAATATAAATTTGTCGTACTAATCTCCATTTTAAATCTTACATAAAAAAGTTCCTATCCTATCATTTGGATTACACTTAAAACTGACTATAATTTTTGGAATAAATATCTACTTGCTTATTTAGAAAACGTATGAAAAATTGAACGTAGCGGGACTCGAACCCGCGCCTCCTAGAAACCGACCACGGCAACATAAACGCGTATAAAAGCGTATAAAGTAGCTTGATGAGAACGTATGACTTAGTGGTCAGAGCGCCTGGTCGGTTTCAAGCGGCGCGGGTTCGAGTACCGCTACGTTTAAAAAAAATGTTTATACGTTTTCTAAATAAGTATATTTTTTCTAAGTGTTTATTACTGCTTTAAAAATATTAAATATATCTATTTACTCAGTTAAAATAACGATGGCGGCTATATTGTATCCATAGAACGACTCTATTAACACGACTTAAAAAATATATAGTCAGAACAATTACAACTAACTTAGTACATTCATTCTTTAACACTTGGCAAATAGATATTTTGTATAGTCTATAATATATATGTTCCTATATAGGTATAAGGAAATACATCAATATTAGACTGCTGATTATCAGTTAGATAAATTGAAACTACGGTTTATAAAATTGTTGATTGATAGCTTGTAAGAATATTTGTCGCTCATTTTTCCGATAAGAACGATAAGGTCGTAGAAGTCGTGAAAATGAATGAGTAATAGGCACTATTGTAAAGCACTTTGGCTGTACATGCGTTGGTTGTGAGTTCGATTTTTATCCTACCACAGCGAAGTTGAAAAGGAGGGTTATGTTTTTAGCGTGTATGTAAGTAAGGAAATAATGTATGCGCAGTAAGTAACACACAAGAATAGATTCTTGCGTGTTATTGCGTGTATGATCAACATTTATGCAAAAATTCCACGATTCGGCGGAATATGGCGAAATAATAATGAAAATTGAGTGTCTCAACACTACGTTCCCAATTTACCTCTGTGTGCGGGATACATCGTGAAGCTTAAAAAATGTATGTAAATGTATGTACCGTTTCTTTGTTCCCTTGTAATAATAGTGAAGTCATTTAGATAAATGGTACATCTTGATGGATCTACATGGATTTGTCTTAATATATATTGTGTTAATATATTTCTCTTCTCTATCAACTAATTTTATAAAAACCTAATACTAATTAGTTCAGGTAAACATCATTAGGGCCGGTAATTATAAATCACTCTGAATCTTCACTCACTCTCGATCTTGAGTACGATCTCGAGATGCTGTACATTCATAGATTAAAATTTCACTCCATTATAATTTCGATCTCAAAGCTGAGAGCGATTTATCAATGGATATTTTAAAAAATAAAACAAACGTTAAATAAAAATGTTGTGTTGTAAATTAATCAAACTAATAGCAGTCACAAAATGTATTAGTATCGAAGATGTTTTCTGAAGAAACACACAATAACGTCCAAATCTAAAGATAGCCCTTAAAATCAACCGCAAATTTAAAAAAAAAAACAATATCTATAAATCTAGATTTTTCCATACAGTACCTGCTCACTGGAAAAGTATCTCATTAAGCCTTGGATAATATCATATATTACTAGCATCGATCGGAGTGACCTTCGCCACAGTAATTTGTCCCATGACGTCCACAGTGGAATTGATGAACTCGACATTCGATATCAAATTATTGATATTGATTTTTTTAATACATTCTTTCTTTTTCTTTAATATCATAAAACAAGCTGTATACAAGAGTCAAATATAAAAAAAAAAGTTTTAATTGGTTATTAGGGTGTTGACCCAGCATTCAACATAAAAATAACTAGAGTAATTATTTATTTATTTTCTTTTTTTTTTTCTTATGTATTTATTTTTATATCTATATAAGTAAATTATTATGTAACATATAGGATGTAACTTTTAAGTAAGTCTATTATAGATAATTATTTCATTTGTACACCAACCTAAAATCCTGTGTTCAGTGATCTTTTTACTGTAGGGGTTGACTGGATGAGACCAATGCTTTGATTGTTTTTGATCTTTTGTTTTTGAATCTTGTTGGTGTAATAGAGACTTAAATAAATAAATAAATAAATAGAGTAATCACGAAGAAACTATAGAATAAGTTTAGGGCAGTGTCTTATCATCAGGCTTTCTAAAGAAACTCTGAAAAGCTTCGAAGGTGTTAAATAAAAATTATTTACAAAATAACTAAAATTTTAAGTGATAAGGTCATAATAAAACATTGATGAAAAGTTGCATATTTCTATGTATGGAATTAAATTATTATTACTGAATTTTTTAATCATTATTTTGTAAAATACATTGGAGTTAATCGAAATTTACAATTTTGTCGATAGTTTCACATTTTTTTTGCCCTCTTTAATTCAAATATTGCTCATCGATTTGTAACAGGTTGTCACGTTATACATATTACACGATAATGTTAAGGTAGACATCTAAAAACTCTACACGTTCTTATAATATTCTATAAAACATAGCAACATATGACGATGTTCAAAGTGAATAATAGGGTAGAAACCAGAAGGTCAACATAACTTAAGCAAAGCCTGACTTATCAATGAATCACTGCTACATGTCAAGTGCCTAATAAATTAGAAGTGGCTTTCAAAATGATTGGCTTCTTTGGTAAAGAAAATAAAATAAAAGAGAATAACATTATGACCCTATTAACAACAAAATAGTAGCGTGAATATAAAACAATCTAAAATCAGCTTCACGGCAGAGGGAAGCCTAATGTTAAGAGTCTCCGTTATATATTCTCCGAATTATTTGAGGCATTATGTGTTGAGTGGCCGAACACAACGCCGGGTTTTTGCCTTGGTGCCAGTGCGAAGACATAAAAATATTAAATCGATCGAGGATCGAACCCGAAACCTTCGTGTTGCCCTCACACCGGCCTCGGATAAAACAAGCTGTTTTAAATAATTTCTTTTATACCCTAATCACTTAAATATTCTTTTCCTATCTACCTATTTTATTCTTGTAATTTAAAAGCTTGCGTGTATGATGCTAGAAACGAACGTATTTTAAACAAATTGTAGTCGAGGCCCTCGTAGCCAACACAAGCGTGTAAGTGTAACGCGACGGTTGTGGGTTCGATTCGACTCGGAGGAATGAACCAATATTTATCAATATTTGTATTTTCGCTCTGCTATCAATGTAAAAATGCGGCGGTGAGTTCCGCCACTCAACGGAACGCAGGGAGCGGAATGTCTTAACACTAGGTTCCCTCTGCCTCTACCCTGCCTTCGTTACATACGGGATACAACGTGAAGCAGTGAAAAAAAGAGACATTGTAGTCAGCAACCTTATAAAAATAAGAGAAAAATAGATGTGTATTAAGTATTACTATCACAAAATTATCTCTAGCTCTGTCTACGTTATAAAAATGCCTAAAATATCTTATTATTACATAATAGAGGCCAGTCGTGGTGCACGGACAAGAGTTCCCAATTGAGGAAATAAAATACTTAATTAAAATTATATTTTCAGTTTCGAATTCAGCGGAAAGAGGGAAACGAGTCTGTCTTAACACTAGGTTCCCTCTGCCTACGGTAGGGTGGGAGATACAACTTGAGGCTAATTTTATTATTACCGGAATAATATATAGATAACAATATTTAAAAGATTATTCCTATTGCATAATATTATGTAATAATAAGAAGATTTAAAAATAACTTGCTATTGTTCTATTTAACAGCAACGATTCGTGTTATCATATATTAAAGACCGATAATAAACAGCAAGGCCAATTTATAAACGTAACATAATTAATAAGAAACATAATAAATATTATGACAATGATTTAAAAATATATTCTATTTTACCTCGTATCACTTAATTTTATACTCTTGTAGAGTTTATTTGGTTGAAAGGACTAATCTAAGGAACTACGTACCTACTGGTTCCAATTAAAAAATATTTCTGTGTAGGATATTTGTTATATTTATAGAAAAAATTAATAAAGTATATTATTACATTTCATCGCATTAATCGAAAAAAAAAATATTTTAGTTGAGTGGTAGTAGTTATTATGTTATTGTAAATCTTATTATCACCTATATACGTTTGCATCTTCAATACCTAAAAATAAATGTAGGTACTGACTGAAAGAAATCGAATCGAAAGAAAGAAAGAATCTTAGAATGGGTTAGCAATATGTAGTTAGAAGTGATTCTCTCACAAATGAGTCTCAAGGTGCCATAAAAAAGGAAGTGTTTCCCTTATTTCTATGAAAAAAAAGTATCGATCGGTGTTCATTCATTATGACGCGGCGCCACCGTACTCTTCCTATTACGTTTGCCAAATCTCTATGTAGGTTACATCATAGTGGACAGTATCAAACGAAACGGAACAATCCAATTAATATATTAACAAATATAACATATTTTCCTTATAAATAAAAAAAAACTGAATCGAAATTTTAGACGCATCTGTCATTAAATTACACCGTGCCAACTCTTTTTTTTTACGTATTATGATATATACAATAAAGATTTTCTTAAAATATTATACTACGTTATATTTTGTGATGGAATCGACATTCTACACATTTTAATTACAATAATTCATTACTTATTAGTACTTTGTATAGGTTATGCTTTCTCTCTCGTTGATACAGGTTAAGAATTAATTTGCCTAATAACTAATGACTTCACTTGTAACTAAGCAACCTAACAATCTCAAGTTAATTATACGAAAATGTTTGAACACTTATACTATTTTCTCCGTTTCTCCTCTATTTTAAGCATTACATTAAACCATCGGATTAGTTGATCGAATGATTCAATTTTATTGCACTTTCGGCAGAGTTTACTGACTCATATTTTTCTTTCTCTATCTGCCCTGCTCTATGCGAGATACAGCGAGAAGAGACGCTAAAGACATTATTCCGAGTCTCCTGAGAGTGCCAATTCTGTATAGACTGTCACAGAAATTTTAATGAAAATTAAGTAAATTGAAAAAATGTTACAATATGTAAAAAATCATATTAACGAATTTGCATCTATTAAATATTATATGTCTTTTTATTGAATTAAAGAATTACTCTTGCATAATATCGTCTACAACACTGGTTCAATGCCACGCACGTCAGTATCACTGCCGAATCAGGCTATCAGGCGTGGACGACGTATTAAATGTGTAGCGTAGAATAAACAAACTGGTTTGATGGAAAAAAGATAGGAAAATTGTCTATTTTCCCTTTATCTTTTTTTATTAATATAATATTATTTTAGTGTAGTGTAGTGATGTGATGTAAATTTTGGGATTTTTGAAAGTTTGAACAAATTTTGTTGGTAAGTGTTGGTAGATTTTATTTGAAATGCTACAATAATGAATTTATTTATATAAATTTTGATATAGCATATATTTACATACTACATGTTATCATTCTGTTCCACTTTTCATTCTACATATTGCGGGTTGATCTCTCCCTACTCAACTTTTCGTACATTGTAGAGATATTGGACTGTGGATGCCTTAATCTGCCTTATCAGTTAGGAAATCAAGAGGTTTCCGGTTGGGTTCGAACCCACAATCATCGCGTGTTCTATCAAGCTCTACGCAACTATACTACGGTGATATTTAACTATTTCAGGTACAAATATGGATTTCGTAATAGGTGGCCTAGCCGGGGCGGGCGCAACTGTCTTCACAAATCCCATGGACGTTGTTAAAACAAGGTTGCAATTACAAGGGGAGCTCCGAGCCCGCTCTGAAAGTACTATGCGGTACAAAGGGATTTTTCACGCTGTGTATGTGATAGCGAAAAACGATGGGCCTCTAGCGTTACAGAAAGGATTAGCTCCGGCCATGCTGTTTGGTTTCTGTATGAATTCAGTAAGGTGAGTTCTGCAAGACAATGAGTTATTAATTGCAACATAAACGTGGATAAATTCGGGACTAGCTGCTGTAGAATGTTAAAAATATCAGTTTGTAAATTGGAATTTTCAGTCAAATTATATTACAACTACTAACTTCACGCTGTATCCCTGGCGGGGTAATCGGGGACAATGGAGCCCTTAATACGGTTTCTATATTTTTCGCCTAGTCCACTGTCGTTGATGACGGTGACGATGACTTCTTTCATACATGTCGTGGCGTTACGTGACCTCCCTCCGGTGTCTTTATTACTGTGTTTACACTGATCTTGCCTTCCATTCTTTCTTCATTTCTTTGAAATTATATGCGACATAATTATTAATAATGTATATTTTTTGTGTACTTTGTATTACGTACGTCTAATAATAATAATAATTAATTGCATGAGGAATATAAATTTAATTAAAAGAATAAATTAACAATGGTATTATTAAAAGATATTTCAATTTAACAAAGCATTATTGAATATAACAAAGGATAACAAACAAAGGGAACAGAAAAAAAGAAGGTAGAAATAATAACATTATTTTGTATTGAACATTCTATTAGGTTAGGGATGTACCATGTAGCCGAAGTGCAAGGATGGACAAAGACAAAAGAAGGAGACATTAATATTTATAAAACAATGTTTTGGTCAAGTGTGAGCGGCGTAATGAGTGGTTTCTCGGCGAATCCTGCATCAGTATTAAAAACTAGGATACAAGCAGCTGCCCATCCCAGTATAGCTGTTGGAAGACAACATTCATATAAAGGTATATATTTTTTTATATAAGACAAAGTGATAACATTTTTTGGATTATATTAATCGATCGATATACAACTTTACATGGGATTGGAATATATTTAATGATAATTACAATTTTCATATTATTACCTACTACGTCATAAATATGAAAAAAATACACAGTCGGATACTTTCTAACTGCATATAGCCAATATACCAATAGGTACTTTACAAAATTTCCTTATTTTTGAAAGCTTATTATACTCATTACCTAGGAATGCTGGATGGATTCGGTCAAATATACAAAACGGAAGGCTTTAGAGGTTTCTTTGCTGGCGTAAATGCAACATGCATAAGAATAGCTATAGGCAGTGCAGCTCAACTCACCACCTTCTCCACGTAAGTAATTTAAATAAGCACATCTTATATCATCATTCCACTTGAAATTGTAATTAAATTTGCTTTGTCAAGCTCTAGTAAACCACGATTTTTGTCCGTCGTCAAGCGACATACTGCTACTCTGTAAAATATATGTTACAGTTAGGAAATATTTCAAATAAAATCAATCTATGAAACAAACAATGAAAATACTTTCATTGCAATCGATAACTATTGTCAATCAATAATATTTTATTTTTATTCCAATTCGCTATTAACCAAGAGGAAATCGTCTTGGAATCATTTTCATAATAGCAAAGCATAAATTTTTCTTCTCCAGCGCAAAAGAAACATTGCTGTCTTACGGAATATGTGAGCAATCTCCCCTCGGGCTCGCGTTCTCCGCGAGCTGTCTGAGCGGGTTCATGGTAGCGCTAGCGATATGCCCGTTTGACGTCGTCGCTGTACGACTTTACAATCAGGGTAAAATACGCATTTTAGTATAATTTATAAAAATAAATAAAAAATTATAGCACTCCTAAATATCTCGATATCGAAGATCCTTTGGACACGAATTCTTATTTTATTTACCATATTGGTTACTATTTTTTATTTTTAGTATTAAAAGAACAACATCACTAAATCACCCAATTTAATAAAGTGAAATTAATATTCGTCAACTTATAATGTTTTTATGAATCTTGTCCAAATGATCTAGTATAGTTTGCAATCATTTAACAACAAAAGCTTTTTTTTTCGGGATTTATGATTTGAATAAAGCATTGTGGAGCTTGAAATGGAAATTTCACAATCACCGGAAAACATAATTTATTAATTCATTAAATACGTAGAATCTCATCTCATTTTAACATTATGTGTATGATCTTAGTAAGCTAACTACTACTAATAAATATTATTACATTTTTTTCATATTAGAATATCTGAAAGCCTCTCAATTATTCCGTTGAAAGGAATGAAGAGTTAGTAAAGTACAGTATAAAATATAAGATATCCATATACGTTGATAAGTTTATGGAGCAAATTTTAAGCTCAGTTTATCAAATAACTATATTAAATTTACTTTACTATATTTACTATATATTATATATAAAAAAAGTGTGAAAACATTATTAAAATACAACGTTTAACATTGTAACGTATGGGCATGAGTACTATAAATTAGGCAAACCTAAATATAGCTCACATTCATAGTGTAAATCATTGCAGAATGAAAAATGTCCTGCTTGAGCACGGTTATTGGGAGCACTCGCCTATCATCCTCGCGTTCGCCGCTAGCATCATATGTGGAGTTGTCACTGTTGTCCTGGAAACGCCTCTGGATCTTGTCAATACACGTCTATATAATCAGGGTAACTGTCTAGATCCACTTTTGGACAAGCTAAAATACCAATATATGTAGCACTATAAGAATTTGTTAGAACATATCCATTGATACATTAACATAAAGCCATTAATTCAAAGGTGGCATAACCTACAAATCTACTTCAATTAATAACCATAAAATAATATTGCTCGTAAAAAAACATCGTTGAAATCCTCTGGATAGTAGAAAACTTTTTTACTACTATTGGTGGTTATAAAAATATAACGCTCATGTTATTAATTGTGAAACGTTTTACTTATGTAGTTATCCAGCAAGATAACATTCTCAAAAGTAGGTACTGCTTATTGCATGCTATATTTTATCGGAAAAAAAATTAGGTACATTAACGGTTTATACATATGAACTCTATTTCATGATTCATTTTGTGAAACTAAACTATTTATAAAAATATTACCATAATATTTTGCTTATATGTGTATGTTCAAAAAATTTACACGTTGCAAATTAATACCTTACTAACTGGCGATTCTCCACAAATACCGCCCGTGCCGCCGTCCGCGGTGATTTTTTCTGAAACAACATTTCGCGGTCGGCAATTTTTAAGCTTGATTTTACCATTTACCACTTTCCTGGTGACTTATCTAATCTGATAGCAATATATTATTAAGTACTCAGTAGTATTGTTTATCCAAGATGGCCACAACAACAAAATAGCTGACTACATATTTCATACGTCACCCTCGATATGGGATATATGTATATTCCGCTATTTTGTGGAGATTGCCAACTTTTACAACAGGACTTTTTTCCAACAATAATTTATATTGACTATAATTATAGGTATAATAAAAGAAAATAATAATAAAAGAGCAATGATGAGTTCACATTTCGCCGGTCATCAACGATTGGCCACTATAAGTTAACTCGTCATCGATCAATAACGGCTGGACACGAATAGACCCGTGAAGTCGTCTTCGGTCAGCGAAGTGACACTTCCCGCCTTTTGTGACTAAAAACACTAGGGCACAATCATTAAATCAATTTCACTTATGGAGTGTCATGTATTCATTATATATTAAATAGAAAAAAATAAAATAATTTCATTAAACATCTAGGTCCAGCATCAAAAGGTGAACTTCTCTACAAAGGAGCACTGGACTGCATTCGCAAGACATACAAAACTGAAGGCCTGCACGGCTTGTATAAAGGTATAGGACCGCTGTATCTCAGGATAGCACCTCACACCACACTATCTCTGGTCATATGGGATATGTTGAACTTATTATTCAGTAATAAAAATAATAAGACATAATACATACTTTCTTTTATTTAATCTCATCAAAAATGAAACCGACTAACTTTTACAAAAATATATTAGAAAAATAAAATAGTAATACAAACTGATACTAATAAAATATTAATATCTGATATAAGTAGCAATTTGGAAAATTCCAAATACATAATGACTATTTGGCTAAGTCTGTAAATCGGCTGATATTCCTCCTTTGTGACGACGTGCTTCATAACTCATCAATGGTGGCGTGAACTGAATCTCCCAATCTATTTCAGAAGACTTGTAGCTTAAGCAATCCTCTTTTTCGTCACAGGTTCTATATTCGTTTATGTCTGTTTCTTCATCATAATATTTCTCGGGTAAATTAATAGTATCAGCAAGAGCTTTCAAACAAGCTTGCTCACAAAGCTCTGGATAGTAAAAATCTGACCAAATTCCTTTTACGGCATCTCTTATTAAATCATTTTTAAACATTTCCTTTTTCTGAATTTTGGCCATATTATTTGTTGATTCTATTTTATATACTAAAGGCTTATAAGTTTTATTATTATCACTGATTGGTGGTTGCATTTGAACATGATATGCACCATTTCTTTTGCACACGACTAACGTAGGTTTGTCTTCAATTTGTTTTTTGACTCTCTTTATTGGCTTTGTTATTTCGACTTTAGGCTTTCTTAGTTTAGCTCTGTTAAGGATACGCAATATTTTTTTAGAAACAGCTCCTGGTCTCCATTGACGATGTACCTGAGAATGTTTAATTAGATTACATATTTTACTTTTCATATTTCAATGTATAATACAAAAACATATACAAAAAAAACCTTTGTGTATTTGTTTATTATTATTTTATTATTTTTCTATTAATAAATCAAAGTAAGCAAACAAATTACTTATTTTATTTCGTCCGCCAACTTCTATCAAAATAGAACAATATTTTTATAATTTACAAAATATATACAAATTACAACGTTTACTAATTTTACTTAACATGTTACCAAAAATAAATATTATTTACTTATCACATGACTCAATACATAACATTTAACAAATCAACTCTTACAACGACCTAACAATTACAATGGGACACAGTACATTATCAAGCTTGTACAGCAATATATCTGTTGTCTTGAGACAAGAGTCGTTCCCGTAGCTTTTGTCTCATAATTTCTGAACTTATAAATGAACTGAAGCATGGAACATGGAATGAACTTAAACTTATTCCTTCTTTAGCTAGGACAGCCAACCGTTCCTTTGGTCGTTTGTTTTTAGAACTTTTCAATCTAAAATACGTTTTGTGACCGTATTCATCTACAGCCTCAATTCCTTTATCTGAAGGTATAGAGTGATGGCATTTATGTAGGTCAAATACACTGGAAGAGCTTAATTTGGTTTTACTTCATCGAGGTTTTTTTGTTTTTGTCTTTGCTGACGATCGTAAATGAAATATAGTTTTCGGTTGTGGTATTTTAACGTCTTCTCCATGCATGCTTTCTAAAGTTGACATTAATAGCTTTCTATCACCACCGTGGCCTGAAATTCCTAATTTTGACAACTGTTTTGGTGACACATCGCCAAAACAACTCCAGCTAGTGTATGATTTGTCGTATTTTTTGTCGATTGCTTTTCCCTTTTTACTTTCCTTATCGCTATATGGTTTTCTTTTATATGGATCTTTTTGTCTTTGGTAATATTTCCATTTGTTTTGACTATCAATATATCCGTCAATCCCAACAACCAACCATTTACCATTAATAGCTTGAAATTTTCCTGTTTCCGCATCAACTTGTTCTCCATTTGGTCCAATAAATATATTTGGTGCCCATCTTTCATCCGGAGCTATATATCCGTCAATATTAATTTCTTGCCACTTATGATCTGGACTCCAAAATCCACCCAAGTCACTGCATTGCTGTTTTCCATCCGGTCCTTTAAAGAATCTCGGAACAGGGTTACCGAATCTATCAAGAAGCTTAACTCTATAATCTAAGTATGTATACTGTGTTGCGACATCAGTTTTTATTATTTTCTTGCCTTTGTAAGAAGGATCAAACGAGGCGTTAGGAGGAGTAAATTCTACTACCCACTCGTCAGAGTCTGTTTCAGAGCCCATTGAAATGCTATCTTCAGAACAAGAACAAGAGACGTTCATGTTGGTTGTGTTTGGCGCAGGTAATGCTGGATAGCACATACAAGCAGGATCTTCAGATTCAGTAAGTAAACCAAGAGCTTGTTGGTATGTTTTCAAACATATTTCATTGCACATATCCTTAAAGGTACTTTGTATAAAGAGACGTTGAGCCCTTTCGAGTCGCCTTTGAGCACGTTCCTTCTTTTTAAGGCGCTCTTTGTTTTCCGCTTCTGTCCTACCTATTGTATATGTCACCACAGGCTTATCTTCATAAGGATGCTGGTTAAGAGCTCTTGGTTTTGTATAATGTTTCATCGTTTCCATCGTAACAGTGAACTCGCCTTCTTTTTTATGTACTATTAGTAGAGGACGTTTTAATGGGCGTTTTCTTTTGCCTGTTTCTTTACGTTTCTTCTTAGAAATAATTTCTCCAGGATTTTTAGCTATTCTTAGTAGTCTCACTACATGTTTACTAGTTGCGCCCGGCTTCCATTGAGGTCGGAACTATAAAAAAAAATATAAAAAATGAAAAAAAAAGTTTGCCTGTAGATTCCAAAATAATATTAAGTAATTTTTTTATAATATTAATAATACCTTCATTCCTGGAATATTTTCAGAAGTCCAAAGCCATCCCATGTTCTTGGGGACATTTTCTAGTGTACCGGAACATGGTAATACACATTTACTGTGTCCTATTTGAGGAGCTGTGTATTTTAAGTTTTAATAATTTTTGTGTGTTAACATCTATTTATTGCAATTAGAAAAGTATAGAAAAAATAAAATACGTACGTATACCTTTATAGCCGTAGTTAAATTTAAAACGTTCATTTTGATTTATCTTCTTGCCTTTTTTGGAGTCTTTTTCGGATTCAACGCTTTTTTTGTCACTAGCTATTATAGTACGCTTGTCGGAAGTTACTCCTTTTTGTGATGAACTTGTTTTCGTAACTTTAAAATCATCTTTTCTTTTGCCTTCACTACCTGAAGTACTCCAGGTTTTTAATTTACTTTTATCTACTAATTTGTGAAAAAATGGACAAGGTATAGGCATTTCACTTTCGGGCGTCCTAGTTAATTCATCACCTATTATCTCATATCCTCCGCAAATGTTACAATAAGTGGTTTTCTTCACAAAACCAAATGTACATTCACAAGTACAAAAACAAGGACCGTCACCAACTTTCATTTTAGTACTAACTCCACCAACTATTTCTTCAAATTTTTCACAACAATCTATCCTTGTATTAGTTAAATCTAGAAGAATTCGGTCATCTGGAGGCGGCGGTAATTTCCTGTGATCTCTATTATTGCAATTAACTTCTTTACATTTTGTAATATCAATTTGCGCAGCTCCCTCTGATAAATCTAGAGAATACGCGCTATCAGATACATTTTGACATTTAGAATCACATCTTGTAAATTTTATTTTCGGTGTACTCGCCGGTTGTGATTCAGTTTCTGTTACTTTTGGAAAATCTGTGTCGTTTTTGTCATTTTCGACAGTAAAATAGCTTACGCAATAGACTTTATTATTAAAGGAGCCTTCTATATTACCAAATATGTACTGTAAAATATTATTGCCTTTGTGATTAATTGAAGAATATGATAAAGATTTTTTTACTATTGGCATTATATTACAAATAATATTCGACTCGCTTCTTATTTTCATGGGAACGTATTTCAAGACATCGTTTATTGCCTTTTTTGATGTTGTTTTCGATAGGTCATTTACTGTACGAGAAAGATTTATGTGTCGTGCTTTTATTTCTTGTTGAGTATTTCTAGAATAGTTTATGTAATCGGAGGTGACGGTTTTTAACTGGTTTGTAATTTTTTCACCTAAATATAATAATTTTATAGTCATATCCATCGTAGCAATACGCTTCAGATTTATTTCATCGTAAATATTAAATCTCCCCTGAACTTGAAGAGGTGACTTTTTTTTGTTTTTACGTATATATTTAACGAAAAATCTACTCCATGGTACATCACAGAAGCCTAATTTACGGGAGCTATTGATCCTATTGTATATAGATATTTCTAAAGGATGTTGTTTCATATTCGATATTAAATAAGAAGACTTCTGAGCTATTAATATTGATTGCCTGTTTAAAAATCTTACATTATCACCTGCCTTTCTTCGACAGCTCACCTTTTGTCTATATTTTTCTTTTAGCTTCATTAGCCTAATGTTTTTTGAAGCAGAATTTAACATTGAATTCTTAAAGCATATTTTAAAAACATCTTCAAATTCAGCTGTTACTATGAATTCATTGCATCTCCTATAGCTTTTCAAGTCCTTTATAGTTATTTCAAATAAAAACATTGAATCCGAAATAGTCATGTTATATTTCTCTTATAATATACTTTTTCGCTAAATCACATTTGTATACTTAAAAATTTATAAATTTATATTAATTTATTTAAAATAGACTTGTAATTTACATGACAGTTCAAAAAATGTTAACATGATGTACCTACATAGATTTTCTTTATTATTTTGAAAATAATGGCCAACTATTAAAGATGACGTATTTATATAAAATATATTGTACATTAATAAAAAGATTTAATTAACCAATAGTACAACGCTTTTGCTTAATGTTGACATTTATTCTAAGAATTTTTTTATGATAGTGTTTTGCGTCTTTATTAACCGTACAAGCGCCAGGGCTTCGTACCATTAGTGTAAAACCGTCATAAAAAATAAATAAAATATGTATTGGAATATCACACCTTTCATTTGATGTCTCACTTGAATTATCGACTTTAATATTAAATTTTGTCCCAGTTTTGAGGCTATTATTTTTTAGAATTTAACCACAAACGTCTACTTTTCACCTAAGTGCGTAATGCCAAATTTTATAATTCTAGGTCATCCGGAAATATCCTATTAATTTTGATTCCCTTTATAGTGTATAATCTTTTTTAAGTAAATGTAGAAATATGTTTTTTTCAGGAAATCAATGTACCGTAGATCTGAGTATGGATTTAATTTCAACTCGATATCTCCGAGCTCTTGACAGTCAAACACACAGACAGACAGACGGACAAGAAAGTGATCCTTTATTCCTTAAGAGGTACCGAACTCTAAAAACAACAAAAAAATTACCATCAGTGAGTGACCAGGGAGCCAAAGTGACCCTGTCTTTTAACATCTTTATTTTATTTTCATAACTTCATGCAAAAAGTTAAAGCAATCCGTCTTGGAACAAAAAAATTAAAAAACAAAAAAAACTTCGTTTTATTTTTATTATTTTAATATTTTAATATTTTAATATTGAGTTCATTTAGCTCAATAAAAAAAGTTAAAATTAAACTTGGACCAAAAATATTTAGCGTTTTTAAAGTGAACCAAATAAACTTCAGATTTGTCAAATCTAACAAGACATACTTAGCAAAGTGTTTGTCCTATTACAACACATCATAAATGGTGATAAATTCTTTTTTGATGTATTTGAAGCTCTATTTGCTTTAGATATTGGATTTAGAGGTGGCATGTCATCAAACATTTGAAGTTCCTCCATTATTTCCTTGTACTTTGCTAGTTTTATTGCATTCGAAACATTTTTTGTGTATACTGATGGTGATTTATGTCGTTCATAATTTAATGATACATTCATTACTAAAGGATTTTTAGACCTATTAGAAGTATATGAAACAGCTTTTTTAAATTTTCCTTTGTCCGATTCAGTTTTAGGTACGGACGGTGCCACTTTATCAGTTTTCGGTTTCACATTGTCTAACTTAACTTTTGTATCATTTCTATCTTTAACGACGTTTTCACCTTTTGATGGTAATACTTTTGCTCTAGCATTGTTCCCCGTAGGGACTAATGTTAATTTAGACTTTGAACTTTTGGCTTTATTTTTCGAATACCATGCCCATTTTCCATTTTTATCTACATAACCATCAATTCCAATTTTTAAAACTGCTCCTGTATTATCCGTGAAAAATCCTTCTTCAGCCGAATAATACATGCCATCAGGTCCTGTAAAGTTCATCGGTACCCATCTTCCATCGGGACCTATATAACCATCTTTATTTATCTCCAACCAGATTTTGTCTGGACTCCAGAAACCACCGAGATCACTACATTCTTGTTTTCCATCGGGACCTTTAAAAAATCTTGGAACAGTATTTCCTTGTTTGTCAACTAACTTTACTTTATAATCTAAATAATTATATTGACTTTCATTTTCTGCTAGTACAGGTGGGTGCTTAGCTTTAACATCCCAACGAGCAGCAGGTGGGGTAAATTCGATGGTCCATTCATCATTATCGCTGTCACTGCTAGATATAGTCTCTTCATCAGAACAAGAACATGAATCTATTGGCGGACTGAGAACCGGCAGAGCCTCAGTCTTACAAGGGCACGATGGATCATTTGGATTAGGCAAAAGCAGAATACCTATGGCCTGATTGTACGCTTTCAAGCAAATTTCTTGACATCGGTCCCTAAAATTTGACTGAAGTAGGCGGCATTTTCTTCTCGTTTCCCTCCGTTCTCTTCTCTCACGTTGCCTCTGGATTTTTCGTTTCTCTTCTTCTGTTTTGCCAATGGTATAGATTAAAGGTGGTTTTTCATCATAAGGATATTGAAATAAAAGCCTTTCTTTAGAGTATTTCTTAAACACTTCCATCTGAACAGCATATTCTCCGTTTTGTTTTTTAACAATTAAGGTGGGTTTCATTTCAATTTTTTTCTTTTTCTGCATCATCGCCCGTTTTTTCTTGGCAATAATATCCACACCTTCTCTTATTGCACGGTATCGCCGCACTAGTATCTTGTTTGCTGCACCTGGCTTCCATTTTGGTCGAGGCTTAAACAATAAAATTTTATTTTTTTATGTATATTTTTAAATACATATAGTAATTATTTTACAACTTTACAATTTATCCCGCACCCGCGCCGCCCCAGGACTTACTAACCAAAAATTAAGACTTTCCTTTCATTCACAATGGCAAAGTGAGTGGCTAAATATTATTGCATTTTCACTAAAAATAATTTATTTATTTATAGAAAATATTATAAATAACTAGCTTTAGTTAAATACTTTTTACGCTTTTTTATTTTTTACAAGTATCGAACCTAAGTAACCGTGTGCTGTATGAGATGAATTATTGCAAGCTTATAACAACATTGCTTTATTTTCTAGTAGTTTATTAAAACAAGCAAAATTAAGGATATTTGAACTTTCTTTGCTAAAACCTCTCATACTGGTCAGCAATCTCCTACTAGTGCGACAGGTGGAAAGCGTTCAGATACAGATATCCATGTCCCTGTCTTTATTAGTTCCAGACCCGGTCTGTCAATTTCCAATTCAACTGACTTGAGATAAATTCCAGAATTCAATAAAATGTCGGCAGATATTTTTGAGGCTCGCATTGAGTTAATAATTATTTTGGTTTGTACTTCGTTTGAAACAACTTCTTAAAATATACATATAAGTAATTTAAGATCTATTTTGTGGGGGTGGGGGTGGTTCGGTTCAATCCCCACTCGAGGCACTGTCTGCTGTCTGCCTCTATCTCCTCTAAAAGCCTAATGCCTAATGATCAAAAACTTAAATATATATATATACCTTCATACCCGGAATATCCTCTGCAGTCCAATTCCAGCCCATATTTTTTGGTACGGGAGGATAAGGATACTTTTCCTCAGGCTTCTTGTCCACAAGAGGCAATGCTAAAACATGTAATTACGTAAAAATAAATAAAAAATCGACTTAAGTCTATCTTTATAGTAGTACGTGACTGTATCAAAATTCAAAACTCATTTAAAAGAAAATATCACCGAACTTACAGGTTACTTTGATGTTAGCCGTAAACTTGCCAATAGTCTTCCTTTCCTGGGCTTTCTTTCTTACTTTCTCTGTATCAACTTTTCCTTTCTTATCAGTATTACTAATCACTTTGTCAGATAAACTTTTCATGGATCTAGAAACAGTTAGCCGCCTATGAACAACTTGCTTGGACCCAGTGGTCCGAGAACTCTTGTTACTTAAAGTATCAGGTGGCTTTTTATGTTCTTCCTCCGGCCACGGACTTTCAACTCTTATATATTTTTTATCATATAACTTATGATAAACTGGACAAGGGTGAGGTTTCGCGTATTCAGGCATAATTTTCATGTCATCCCCCATGCATTCGTATCCCCCACATACAGCACAATAGGTAGTATTTTTAGAAAATTTAAAAGAACATTCGCAATCACAATAGCATGGGTCGTCATCATTTAGAGTAGATTTTTTCTTACTCATTATGCCGTCTACTATGATATCCTTTACCTTTTCAGCAACATCGCATGTTTTTACACAGCAAGAATTATATATGTCTTGCATCTGTATAACTATGTCGCTATCTGCCGGACTTGGTGGAAAATTACATTTCCCTGGACATGTTGTTTCATGATTACTTAAAGCTTCATTGATATCGTTAATATTTTCCGTCAAATTAGAACAAGCACTTTTGGAACAAGCAGTTTTTTCGGAAGGCCTTGTACTTGGACAATCTGAAGAACAGTACTTAAATTTAATAGATTTATTAGTACATGTAGGCGATAAACTTGGGCTTTCTTTATCAAAATCGTGTTCCACTGTGAAATAATAAACATTATAAACATTGGTTTTCTTAGAGTTGCTCTTAAAGGGGCACAATGTTCCTTCACATTTACTAGAGTCACTATTACTATCTATACAGTCTTTTTCGCACGCAGAATCACAAATTTGTTTTTTTGTGAGAGCATCTTGCATTTGTTTTATACATGCACATTGAGTAGATAAGCCTTCTTGTGTGGAACCCTGGCTAAAATCTCCTTCATGGCGAAGAAATTCTTGAATTTTTTCAGCTATCTTACAATCATTACTGCCGCAAGGACCGATAATATTGTTGATGTCAACTTCTTTGTTATCTTCATCAACTTGATTTTCAATATAAGCTCTCATATCTCTAGCTATTCTACAATCCGCTCTACCACATGGTCCTCTAATGTTAGCAATGTCAAAAGTTATTCCTCGAGAATCATTAGCTCCCTTCTCAGCACTAACACAAATTGGACATGGTTCAGATTGCACTTCTTTTTTAAATCTTGCAGCAAATTGTCCAGTTGGCCATTTAGTTTCTTTGCAATAGCAAAGCCTGTCTATATCGGTCGCTTTGATTCTTGGTCTTATAGTCGGACGCGGAGTTAGCATTCGCATGTTGTCATTACAAGATACAATTATCTTTCTGACATAGTCAATAATATGATCAATGTCAGGACACGTTTGAGGTGCCTTATAAATTGACTCTGGTGGCTTGTCAGCATTACTGATACAACAATAGTCACCTTCGTTAAAGAACGTAAGATTAGCGCCAGGTGCATTTTTGAAGTCAGCATAAGCAATTTTATTAGCATTCGGTTTGTCTACTATAAAACTATTTGCAATTTTATTACAATTTTTTTCAAAAACTTCATCTGTTGTTTTCATAGTGCACATATACGACGTTGTTCTCGAATTAATGCCTGTATACAACACTTTTCTCACCGAGGGATCTTCAGAAAGAGTACGAAAAGCAGTAGTAACACGATCTGTCAAATAGGACAATTTAACTTGAATACCTATTTTTGCCATTAATTTAGCATAACCTTCTTGAAAGACGTTATATTCTTCCTTTAAAGTTATTGGAGGTGGTTCTTCGCAATTGCATATTTTTTCTAAAAATGTATAAAAACCAGGATCCCATGGTACTTGGGCAGATCCTATAAATGTTAAATTATCTTCTTTGCTCCATAATGATATCTCTAATGGAAATTTTTTCATACTTTGAATTAAAAATTCTGCATTACTAGAAAATAAAACAGATTGCCCCGATTGTATGACGGGTTCAGGGGGAGGCTCTTCTACTTTTCCTTTTTTACCTTTTTTTGGTTTTGGCGGTTTCTTTTTACCCTTTTTTTTACCAGGTGGTTCTGGCGGCAGAGGTGGAGGTTCTGGTATAATAATAAACATTTGTTTTGGATCTTTAAGTTCTAAAGAAAATATATCAGCGAAATCACTTTTGATTATAAAATGACGGCTTTCTACCAAACTTTTAACGCTTTCAACTACAACTTCAAATAGAAACATTGCGTTAGAAACAGCCATATTTTATTTCCGCTTATTATTTTAAGCTATTTGTTTTTATTTTACATAACTAATTCAATCTTCAAGGATTATATAAAAATGGCTTATTTGCGTAAATTCACACTAAAATTTAATAAGTATAATCACTAAAAATTTTAAGCGCAAATGTAAAAATATTTGACGTATGAAAATAAAAAAAAAATACAATTTTCGACCAGATCTTAATAAATACACCTATATCGTTTCCAAACGCATATGTTCTCAGCTGAGTTTCAACAACTGTCACTGTCATTGCCACACTGACATATTTGACGGCGTGCCATGGCCTTATGGGATTTGAAGAATTTGTTACGAAACGAAGATAGCGTGGAATTCTCCAGTAGTTCATTATGTTAACTTTACTATCAGTATTACAAACGAGCAGATGACTATAATTATATGATCTCTTATCAGGTAGGCTATTATAATTATTCACTTTAATTATTATCATCAATTGTTTATATTTAAATTATTTGCTATGGATGCTGTTAAATTTATCTCATCATTGTTTTGTTATTTTACGCCATTGAGATAATTGTAAGAAAAAGCTTAGTTGCAGTATTAGCTTTAAATGCTTACGAACGTTTTAATGTACCCGTTACAATATTTGTATATATTTTGTTTCTATTGAAAATCAGTTTATTTTTAAATCTTTAGTTATTTTTATGCAATATTTAAAAGTTTTGTGTGAATATATTAAAAATGATTGAAATTAAAGTAAGGTAAGTAAAGATACTACATGCACTTGTATAAATAATTCAATTACCCTTTTTAATAATTGTTATTTTACTGTTTGTTATATCTTTTTTTGTATTAACACAAAATTTGTTGTATGGTATGGAAGTATTGGTGCATCCTCCATATTAATAAAGTACATTAATTTATATAAGTTGAAGATTTCAAATTTATATCTATGAATTTTATAAATATGTATTGAAATATGGCAATGACACTTTTAAAGTATACTTTGAAATATAAAGTAGATGTAAAAAAAATTCTCTAAATATTACTCTCTTTATAAAACCTTAAAATTGTGGCATCATTAACTTCCAACAGTCTACGTGCAATGTTCAAATGCAATTAAAAAGGAGTATCTTGACACTAGTTTATATTGGCCTAATATACTATGTGGTGTTAAGTATGGTTGTTCTATTAGTTGTAAAGCTAACTAACAGTGATAGACAGACAAACATGTATGGGTTCCATTTTTGTTTGTTCATATGGAACCCTAAAAATGAATATATTTCGTAGTACAATGGATTTCATTGTGGGAGGCTTAGCTGGCGTTGGAGCTGGGTTCTTCAGTAATCCATTTGACGTTGTCAAAACTCGAATGCAATTGCAAGGCGAGCTAAGAGCAAGAGGTCAGCATGCGGTACACTATAAGAATATACCTCATGCTATGTTTACTATAGTGAAGCATGATGGGATCTCTGCATTGCAAAAGGGATTAGTGCCTGCTCTGTGGTTCCAACTTGTTGTTAATGGTGTACGGTAAGCTGTTAAGTATGTGAATTAGATATACTTTAAAAAAATCTGGCTTCATAGTTAAGGTCTTTAAAAATAACTTTTATTAGAAAAAGGTTTTTAAAAAATCTATGTATAAATATAAAAAGATATGTATGATGTGGGCTTAAAATATTAAATATTAATTGCTTTGCACAATTTTATAAAAATAGAAAAAAAATTGCATATTTTTGTTGCTTATTTTCTGAATTTATAACGAAAATCAGAATTTTATTTATATTGTAATATAACGACATGCTATCTTTATTCTAACTTGCCTGCTTTGGGATTATTTTGTTACATAATGTTGTAAATAATTATGATATAAATATTTTTTTTAGGCTAGGTATATACCAACAAGCCGACAACTATGGCCTTTTACGCGATGACAAGAAAAATACAAAATTTATGAACAGCCTTTTCTTTGGATCAATAGCTGGTATGTGTGGAGGACTTGTCGGCAGTCCTTTACAGTTGATAAAAACACAATTAATGTCATACTCCTCTAAAAAAATTGCTGTTGGTACTCAACATGGACACCCTGGAACTTTGTATGCACTGTCCAAGATTTACAACAAAAATGGTTTTCTTGGTTTATGGAGGGGAGCCCATGGGATGATGATAAGAAATTCTATTGGCTCGGCTTCACAAATTGCATCGTTTGCTGTGTAAGTACATTTAATATTTTTTTATAAATTTGAATGAAGAAGACTACTACATTAAGGAAGAATATTACACAAAATTTTGCCTCAAAAATATCTATAATTGAGTAACAAAAAATATATATTAAAAAACTGACTGACTATTTTAAAAACCTTATACCTTCTTTCCTTTACATTGAAAGTAAATGATTTTACCTCTCGTTGTTTTAATTTGTTTAAATAAATATTAAAATTGTTACTGCTTATCATATAACATATTATTAAATACGTATATATGTTAAAAAAAACTAGCTTATTTAATCACAAGAAGAGTAAAATGAAGACTATATCTAATATGTATTTTATTACGTAAAAACATTACTCATTAAATTTTGTCAAAGCACACTTTATAAAAGCAATAATTGTGTAAATGTATTTAATGTACTGTTTAATATTATTATTTTACGATTGGTATCCTATTTTAATATATTTATATTATTGCATAAAGATATATGATAACTATTTGGAGGCGCGACTTGTAAACTTTTATTATCATTTAATATTTAAACAAAAAAATAACTATAAGATATCGGTCTCGCTAATTAAACATCTAGTGACGCAAACGTACTTTATCTTGAACCAATGTACTTGAGTAAATATCCGTAATATTGTTAAGAGGTTGCAATACTTTTTTTAACTACACGCTGCATATCGCACATAGCAGAGTAGGCAGAAAGAACCTTCATACTTTTGTTACCTACATTCCGCCGAATTCTGGAAATATTGCGTGTTGAGTAGCAAAACTCATAGCCGCGCTTTACCTTGCCACCATAGCGAAGAAAAGAAGATATTAAATACCCCGAGACATTACCCCGAGTGGAACTCGAACACACGACCATCATGTTTACAGTCGCAACCTTTTGCCTCTGCGCCACGTCGGCCTCAATTTTATTTTCGTTTGTTATAACGATATCTATAAGGAAGAATATGTTAATTATTTATCGTTGATTTATATTTATGACGATAGTATAGTGTCATATGTATTTTTTTCTTTCTTATTTCACAAGGAATAGGCATTGAAATGATAAGAAATGAAAATAATTAATTCCTCATAAGGGGATCGAACCCATAACCAACCGTGTTAGCAGTCGCACGCGGTTCCTCAATAAATAATTTATGATTCTAACAGATTAATATTTAATATTTTACACGTTTGCTATATACATATTATTATTTTTGTCAATTCTTTCCAGATGTAAAGAGTGGATGGACAACAATAATCTATTTCAACAGTCGAAATATCTATCAGCGTTCTTAGCGAGTAATATTGGAGCCATAGTGAAGACAGTTACTCTTACACCGATGGACGTCATTATGACGCGACTTTATAATCAAGGTAAAATCCTGACTCTTTATTTTAATCATTTATTTAATCGTGCGTGGGCAAATAGAATTTTGTGAATTGAGTTGATCACTTTCGAAATAGTTAGTTACATGATCGAAATGCCACACTTTGTCTAACCAAAACGGAGAAACCAAAATATTTTTAATATAATTATTCCCCGAGTAGAAATCCAACCCACTACCACATCAAAATACATAACGTTTTAAATTAAACGACAGTAAACATCTGTTATTAAGTTAATTGTTGTGTTCATCTAACTTAATTTATACATTTATCATGGAAATACTAATTTATTAAAAACCATTATTTATAGGTGTCGACGCAAATGGCCGAGGCGTTCTCTACAGTGGTATAGCCGATTGTGCAAGTAAAATAACTAAAACTGAAGGTCTCTTAGCATTTTATAAGGGAATAGGCCCCTCGTACTTCCGTCAAGCCCCCCACACTGTCCTCCTATTAGTGTTCTGGGACATGCTGAAAGATTTACAAAAAGCTACAACTATGAAATTGTAATATTATATCTATTATGTATGATAGATATTTTATAATTCAAAATGACATCTGGCAATTTGACATTTTGTTTTGTAACCTATTTGGGATGGTATGTTGCTGTTTTGTATTTCCATTCGTTTGGAAGGTGGAAGTTGTAAAAGAATACAAAGCTCCAGTACAAATTTATTAAGTTATATAATAATGTAAATGTGATTTACGTAAACTGAACCAAAATGTTATCTAATTGATAAGTACTCGGTGATAAATATAAATATATATTGCAATAGATAGTACATATTTAATTTACTTATTCAATTTATGAAAAAAAAATGTTTAAGGTTATTCCTTAATTATCCTAAATAAATCTTTTTTTAAATATCTATAACACGTTCTGTAATTAACATACATAGTTTTACATTAAGGACGAAAATAATTGATTTTGACACAAATCTGTAATTGCAAAAACAATTAACTAATTGCGTGAACTCATCAATGATGTTGTTAAACTTATCACTTGTATAGCAAAGCTTGAAAAATACTGTTTAGTGCAATATATTAAGATAAATAAGTTTTAATATTGTTATACATTACATGGTGTTTCTTTAAAAAAAGGTAAAAAATATTTTAATGATCGTTCTACAGTAAAAAACCGAAATTAATTTAAATAACTGTAATATAAGATATGAAAAAAGATACAAATGAATTTTCAATCATCAGTATTTTTATTTATTTTTTTTCTAACCTATGCTATGAGTACTAGGCATTTTTAGTGTAAGACAAATGTGTGACAGATTGTTACGAGAACAATATATTTAGTATTCATTTAATATTTAATCTTTTGCTATTATTGTTGTGGTTTTGTTATTTTTTTTGTTATATTTTATACTTTTTCTGTGGTGTAGTGTTTATGCCAAAATACAGTATTTGTTTCAGTGTTAACAATTAAGTTACTATATGATCATGTTTTCAAAATATGTCGTGTTAAAGATTAAAAATGTTGAATTTAAACGTGTTTTTATACACCTAGATACCTTGAGGCCTTTTAATATTAACTAATAAGTTAAATAAATATATGAGTTATTATGTTCCTGTAACTAAAATATAGATAATTATTGCCCATGATAAAAATCTAGAACACAATAATTTTTGAAATAATCTATAAATCCTTTTTATTTATAAAAAACACCTTAAATTTATAGCGAAACGAAATGGCGGTAAAACACAAAGATGGCATCACTCGTGACGTCATAGACATGGCGATGGGCGGCGCCTCAGCTATGTTCGCCACTTTATTCACAAATCCCATAGAAGTTGTTAAAACTAGACTTCAGTTACAAGGAGAGTTAGCGGCTAAGGGAAAACATGCCGTATTTTACAAAAATGTCCCCCATGCTTTATTTGTGGTGGCGAGAACGGAAGGCATCATTGCTTTACAAAATGGTTTACCTGCTATGCTAGGATTTCAGTTTTTTTTAAATACGTTTAGGTAAGATATGTTTATTTTTTTTGTTGTCATATTCAATTTTAAAATCACGTTTAGTACGCGCTGGTCATTATATCACAGTTGGAAGTATCTTACTGCAAAAACGAGTTCGATTCTCATACGCAGGAAAATAATATTTAAAATATTTTTATTTTCGCATATTTTGTAGGACAAAGCGCTGTATTTGGTAAAAATTGTAACACGCATGATTCTTACCTAATCTTAATATAAACAAGATTTTAAATGTGTGAAGATATAAATAAAAAACAAATCAAACAATTTTCTACCACAGATAATATATAATACCAACTTTGTTTACAGATTAGGCGTATATCGTATATCAGAACGTCGTGGTTTGACCACGGTCGACGGGCATACGTCCATTACACGCGGTGCCATAGCCGCAGGTGTGGGAGGGGCATTGGGTTCGATTTCGGGGACTCCCTTTTTTCTAGTAAAAACAAGGTTACAAGCTCAAGCTACCAGCGCTATAGCTGTGGGGCACCAGCATAAACATAGTGGAACGTTTAATGCTTTGAGAGATATTTATAAAAACGAAGGTGTTAAAGGTACATATTTTATGCTTATATTACATATTAAACAAAATTATTAATTTGAATTTTTTTTTCAAGAACCGGATTATCGTGAGGTTGAATTCTACTCGAAACGAAAATCTATAATACTACTATTTTCCTGGTCAATAAATTAGACAATAACAAATAAGTTTACCAATAGATTCTCATCTCTTCTTCATAACCTTCTATGTACAAGACACTAAGAGTATTAACATATGATATACTTCCAGGATTATTTAGAGGCGTAGGCCCTCAAATTCCACGTGGCGCAGTGGGTAGTGGTTCCCAAATGGTTAGTTTCTCTTACGCCAAAGAATGGCTACGAGATAGAGAATATATAAAATCGCCATTACTTTTGTCCTTCATGGGAGCCAACCTAGGTGGCATAGTTATGACTGTTTGTCTTAATCCGTTTGATGTTATTGCTACAAGATTGTCTAATCAACGTACGTATTTATATTTAGTATACGAGAAATGTATATTTAAAATCCCAAAAAAATTTATAAAATGCAAAATTTTTACCTTAAGCTCAATTTTTTGAATATATTCTAATATTTCTTTCGCCTTGGTAAGACGCGTAACGTTGAGATACGCTCTGCCTATTCTGCCATGCGAGAAAATGTCTTGTCTTCAATTTACAGAAAGTAGAGAAAGGATGAAATGAAAGAATGGCAAAAAAGATTTATGATGGAAAAGTGAGTGGTAAGAGAGGTAGGGGGAGACCTCGGTTGACCTTCGAAAACACAGTATCAAGATACTGGAGGAAGGTCACGTAAAAAGCATGAGGACCCCCCGGAGGGCATGTATGAAGAGGTTGATGACAGTGGACGAGGCGAAAGAGGTATGTAGAGACCGTAGCGTTTGGCGCTCCGTTCTCTCTGACTACCCCGCTATGGATAAAGCGTGAAGTTAGTAGTAGTAGTAGAGAAAGGATTGTTTTGACACTCACACTTTAACAATCCATTGTCCATCTGCAATTTGGAATGCATTGAAACTATAAATATATTTTAAAATATTCATAAATCATACATACATCACACATTAAATTCAATTTCAGTTGAATGTCTGTTATTTTCCAGCTGTAGACACAAACAACCGAGGAAAATTATATCGAGGCATGACAGATTGTTTCCTTAAAATGTTGAAATCTGAAGGAGCGTCTGCCTTTTACAAAGGTGTAGGAGCTAATTACTTGAGACTCGGCCCCCATACTGTACTTCTATTAGTTTGCTGGGACCAGTTAAAAATATTGGAGGAATATTTACGAAGATGACTTTTTACATTGTAGTTGTATAAAATTTCTAATACATATATATATAATTTTTATTTTATTATGTAAAAAACAATAAAAAATCTTTTTGGTGATTTTTTGTCTCATGCCACTTTATTGTTTGGGTTTAAAGGTATTACTAATTAAAATAGTGACTAATAGAATGGCTTGAAATTAAATATGCATTAAATATTTAATTCTAAAAATGGGAAGAAGCTCATTACTTACTTACATATTGTAATTTTGTTAGTAATTAAATATTGGAGAAATTACAAAATCAGTTATTTTTTATATTTGATTTTTATGATATTCTACTAATATTGTATTCATTCATGGCTGCTTTGTTCATTATTTATGTCACTAAATTTTTTTTTAAAACGAAAAGAGTTTATCAAATGAAGATTAGCTTTTTGTAAGCTGTATAAAAAACATATTAAAGTAATGTTTTTTCAATTTTGATATAATGTTATGTGAACTAATTTTATGCTGCAATAAAACATTCCAAAGTTACTATTAGGTGCCAAAAAAAAATACATTATAATATTGTAAATATTATTCGTAATTTAATATTATACAATTTTACAAATATATTCTCTGTAATAAATAATTGTAAATGATTTTACAATTTCTTAATAAATTAACGTACTACTAATATTCTTTTTTCTTAACCGTCATTCCTTGTGATTGCGTAAAAAAATAGTAAAACTATTAGTAATAAAAGAAAGTTCAATATTGAGCATTTATTGAAAATCATTGGTATGAACGACTAAGTCAATAGTCAAGTATAAAGCAATAAAAATTACTGTCACCATGTCTGTCATTGGATCCAGACAAATGTGTAAATTTTGCAACAAAATGAATGATATATGTAACAAAAAACGTGTTTATTACTTTTATTAATGAAAACATTCCTTTTGTTTATTTGACGTTTATTAAATTGCATATAATATTAATATATACATTTAAGAAACAAATATACATAAATAACCTTATACCGTTAAAAAGCTAACAGTTTATTATAATTTAAGTATAAAAAAATGTAAAATAGTGCTCTTCCTATATAATCATTGGCTGTGATGTATTTGATACTTATATATCGCGTATTGACAGCGAGTGTAGTTTTACCAGCAAAAAAACAAATAACGGACATTTTGGGCTCAATATTCATTCATAATACTATCGAAATACTTTATTAGAATTTATATGATAATAAGACGAATTGGATCATTACTGGTAATCGTTTATAAGTTATTTTAAAGGTTTAAAATATTATCAAATTGAAATAAAATGTTTTTCAAGCATTTTTTTGGTAAATAACAGAATCTAAAGAAATTAATTTAATCTAAAACTCTTGCTGCAAATACATAATTTTTTTATGAGATTATTATATTAAGTAATTTAATCATCTTTATCTTTTAAGTAATTGCATACATATCGTAAATAGTTTCATCGCATATATAATAATGAATAACATATCATTAACCTTTAAGTTACATAATGAAAATACTAGAGTATTAACATAACATTTTGTCTTTTTATTATTACGAGTGACTTGGGAATCTTTAAAAAATATTGTTTAAAAATAACAACTATCAGATTATAATTAAATAAAAACATAATAAATGTATTTCATTATTTGTTCTTTAGATTTTTTCTTAAATTAAATAAACATATTCGAGATACAAAGGTAATTTCCGAGACTCATAGCTTTTATGCGAAGTTTCAAATAACATAATTTTTTTTATCTTAAATATAGCTATACTACCAACAATTATACACACACATATATATATATATATATATATATATATATATATATATATATATATATATATATATATATATATATATATATATATATATATATATATATATATACGCGCGGCAGCCTTAGAAAGAATAGCTTAATTTTCCTTCTGAATAGAAAGAAAATAAAAAAAAGTAAGAATAATTTCTAAAATCAAGTCTATGCTATTTTCAAGTAACTTCAGTGCGGCCATGACTCATCGACCGTGTTTTACATTATTTATAAAGAAATTTCTTGATTTACAGGAAATCAACCTAACATACATAGTCTTAAATATTAAAAAAAATATTTTTAGGGACAAATATTTCCATATATTCCAGGTTTTCTTGTATACAGAATAGTGATGTCACAACTGTCAGGCACTGAGAGGCGAACGTTGTAGTGGCCGAGACTGGAACCCACGACTACATAAGACAGTCACCTGGGCGGGTGTTTTACCTCTTGTTTCGGGGAAGTAGAATCTGTTGATTGAATTGATTTTATTAAAACATGTTTAAATGTTCATGTGATTTTCAGCGAGCTTAAAAAATAACTTACTTCTGGAAACAAAATAGGGCGCCAGTTATAATTGAGAATATTAAAAACGAGTATGGTCCTATAGTATCTCTCAGCAATGGAAAGCACATTCCAACTAAGAAATTGCCCGCCCAATTAGCAAGGGAGCCCCACGCCATGCCCGCTGGACGAGGAGACACTTCAAACATTTCTGGAAAAAAAAATGCACTAAAGATACTTAGTTAACATTTGTTTTTAGCTTTACGCTGTATTATGATAGCAAAGTAGGCAAAAGGGTAAAGGATAGAGGTGTGTGTGTGGTAAGAATGTGCTAATAGGATACTCCGTTCTGTATGCACAGCCTAATCACTCTGTTCTCCACTTTGTCTATTTATAAATATACAGTATAGTACAACTTCGCATTTTGTCAATCAAAATGGTTAAACAATAATTTACTTCAAATATTTTTTTATTTTACCTTCACACTGTATTTTGCATTTAGCAGGGTAACACAGAAATCTGTGTGTTAAGACGCTTTGTTGCCACGCAACCTGGAGCTGAACACCGCGCTTTGTATTGTTACCAGAGCTAATGAAAAATATTCATTCCCCCGAGTGAGAATCGAACCCTCAACTGTCGTGTCCACAATCAGACGCTGTATCACTGCGCTACGACGCCCGCTAAAACTTGAAAAATAAAAAATCTATGATACCTGAAGCTATAAAATAAGGTATTGGCCCAAGTCCCAACCCGTAGACTAGGACGTACGACAGCACCGCCACCATACACACGTACGGCATCCATGATACGGCATTCTGAATAAAAAAATAATTAATTAAAATTATTAAAAAAATTAAAAATTACAATTTCTGATCTGATCTTAGTTGAACCTGTACCTCTTAGAAACCGCCCAAATAAGCACAGTTTGTTTTTGTTGGTCAAATTTTGTTGCATTAAATTTTTTATATGTTTTCTAATAAAGTATTCTTCATTAGCGACCCACTCGCGGCTTCGCCCGCATACCACTTATAATATTTTTATTATGCGGCATTTGCCAACTGGTTGCAAACTCGCGTTCGGGTCACCTGATGGTAAGTGATTACCGCCGCCCATCCGTGCAACACCAAGAGGAGCTACAGGTGCGTTGCCGGCCGACAAGGTGAGAATAGACTCGCTTTTTTAATTTTATTTAACATTTTGAGCCCATGTTGAGCCGAGATGAACGAAGAAGTCATTAAATTTCCTTGAAGATGAAATAACATTCGCTCGTAAGTTTCAATATACCTTACAATTTTCAATTTGTTTTGCCACAAAATGCTTTATTGTCACTTATTTATAACAGATAGACATATGATGTCTCGGACTTGTTTTGAGAACTAATAAAATAGAATATTTTTGTTATACAACATACTGACATACAATTAACTATTTTTGCCACGCGCTATAAACAATTTGATGGCGTTTCTTATTATTTTTATTTCGTTATTTAAGAATAACTAAGAATTACACTGTAATGTTATGTTGCTTATAAGAAATTTGAAGAATGCAGATTTCATACAAAACAAAAAGTAAGTAAATCGGTCCAGTAGATCTAGAGATCTTAGCGTTGAAACAAACAGACAAACTCTTCTCTTCCGCTTAATTATATTAGTATAGATTCCTAAGTGTGAAATAAAACTTTAAAAAGTTTAAAAATAAAGAATATTTAACTTTACTACAAATCGTACTTACTATAAAACGCATAGCAGCGGCTAAGCCGGCAAGTAACACAGTAGCCGCAAATATGGAGGAAAGTAGCAGACCCCGCCTCCCTCTTCTCGGGAGAAGGTACAGCATCAGAACAGCTGTGCACACGTTGATGGCTCCTGATGATATCGTGGCGTATTGGGCTTGGCGATCTGAGAGACCTGCTTGCTTGAATATCGTTTGAGAGTAGTAGAAAACCTGTGGATGTTATTAAAATATGTAGTTAGTAAGAGCATCATGTTTTTTTTTAGTTTAGAGAGAACCTGTGGACCTAGTGTTAAATAAAACACTTCACTCCTCAGTCAAATGATTATTTTGAAATTTATTTATTAAAATATAAGCACCATCTTTTAGATTTATAATTTATTTATGTAGCAAAAAAATGTTAGTAACAAAATATAATACTTGGACATTAATTCAAAAATAAAGATTTGAGTCAATGTCTGCCAGTAAATCGATTCCCATTCGGGGTGTTAATTATTTTCATTTTCTCGCTCTGGTAACATCTAACATCGAGTTCTGCTACTCATCATTAATGACTGAATAAGAAATAGAATGTCTTAACACTACCTACCCAGCGAAACAAAACAAAATGAGGGATGAAGCGTAAAACCAAAAAGAAGAACTCACCGCATTTATTCCACTGGTCTGTTGTCCAGCTTGCATAGAACACGTTAACAACAGGGGCAGCCTCAGTCTTGGATCTCGGAGTACCTTCCACATAGTCCAGGTCTCACCAGTATTCCGGGCCTCCGCTTGCACTTCATCTTTGAGGAGGTCCAAGTCTTCGTTTAGAGCACTTGGTGGCACACCTCTCAGGCGGCTTAATTCTAAACAGTTGGTTATTTTGAAATTATTTATGGAAATGAAGTGAAACTTGAAAAACCATCAACATTCTTGATATTATCATTAAATCTATATAGTAAGACAAAAATGACAAGCCAGCCATTCCTACGTTTACAGTCAATACAACTATTTTGTCTGTGATATTTAAATAACGTCCACTTCCTTGATCTGATAAAAACCACTTTGTTTTGTTCCGACACTCTCAATACATAAATTGAACAGAAAATGGAACAAAGGAACGAAAGTTTTTTAATGGGAACAGAGTGTTAACATTAAGTTTCCAGGTTCCCTCTTCCTAACCTTCTATGTGCAGGTTACAGGGTGAAGTAAAAAAAAATCTTATATGTATATTTAATCGAAAATAAATGATTAAAACAAACCTTTCAACGCAGCTATTTCATTTCCTTTTACAACAAAGAGGTATTTTGGGCTTTCTGGCAGTATAAATAAGACGGGCAGACTTACAATGACTAGTAATGCATAAACTGACAGAAGATAGGGCCAGTCGTTGGTTCCACCTGAAATTTTTGTATTTTGTGATGAATGGCGTATTCAAATAATAATAAATATATAATAAATTGAATGAAAATGAAACTAAATTTTGGTGTGGTAAATAGAAATTAATTATAACTAGTTAAATAATTATTCATATAAGAAGCCAATGTGATATAAAAATTTAAAATACATTAATAATCAATATTATTTTACATTTATTAACTCATAGTAACGAAGGCCACTGATTTCTTACACAAACAATGAGTGAATCAGTTGAATGTTTCGATATATTTAAATAACTTAAAAATAAGGAATTTGTACCTACCTATAACAATCAAAAAAATATCTCTAACGTATCCTACGTTTTTTTTACAAATAGCAATCAACTTTTGTATCATCTACATGATTTATTTAGACAAAAAATATTCAAAATGCTTACCTAATAGAAAATCAAGCCCCATGACCTGTCCGACTAACACGCCCACATTGACCCCCATGGGGCACGCGACCCCCATGGCGCCGGTGAGGGCCAGTGGCGACAATTCCGTTAAGTACATCGGCACTATACTGGTTGTCAGACCTGGAACGCATATTAAAAAGTAAGCAAATAAAATTATATACAATAGCCGTCGTGGCGCAGGGGCACAAGGGGGTGATTGTATCGCGACGGTTGTGGGTTCGATCGCCACTTGAGGTAATGAATTATTAATATTTTCATTTCTGCGCTCTGGCACCAATATTATTGTACCATTTTGGCAATACGAATTACTGTTTACCACAACCAGGTATTTTTTTTTCTTTATCACATTCGCTCTATTTTCATATATTTTCAATTGCATATTTGTCTTCTCGCTATATACTTTAACCCACTTCCACAGTTTGGCTGGAAGAAATCTCTTAAAAAGATAAGTCCATTGAGGCTAACTTTTTTTTTGTTATATGATTTTTTTTTAATGTTTAATGCAATATATATATATATATATATATCTTAATATTAGGGGGCACAAATTAATCGTTATTTATATATAGAGAAAAATAATTTTTTTAGAGAATCTGTGAGGACCTGTTTTATGTGTATATAATTAAAATTTTCTATCCAGATTCACATTATGTTCATAAGAATACCTTATATTTCGAACAAGGCGCGATGGCTTAGTTCAAATTACACAAAGAGAATATCCTGCACTTGCTAATTAATAATGGTAGAGGTTCCAAAATGTAAGTTGTAGGACAAAAAAATGTATAGCTGAATGTAATTGAACTTTTCTCTTAAAAACTTTCTCTCTTACCTCCAGACAAACCAACGAGAAGTCGACCTAAAATAAGCATTTCCACTGAATTGGCGGCGCGACAAAACAAAAATAATAGAGCGCCGGCAATCGACAGGATATTCGTTAATATTGTTGCTTTTTTTCTGAAAAACATATTTTCTACATAAATGTTACATTGATAGCGCATCAAAACCTTTAAAATCAGAGATTTAGATTTATTGAAATGCTATATACTAGCTAGTCCACTGCAGTACGTAGTTCATGGTCAAAAACCGCATATACTTGAAAACAAAACATTCTGTTCATTACAGACATGTGAATAATGTAATACAAATTACATTGTTATTATCAACAGGAAATACTGTGTTTACTTATTTATTCACTTTTATAATATATAGGTACTTTTAATTCGAATAACGCATTAAGGGTTATAAAAGCGGCGTAGGAGCTCAAGTGTACGACTGTAAATGCGACAGGTTGTGGGTTCGATTCCTATTCCAGGAAACGAAATATTTCATATTTACAATTGTTCGCTGGTTCGTGCAAAGCGCGGCCTTTAGCGCTTCGGAGGAAAGTGGGGATCAAAATTGTCTTAATGGAACGGAGTATCCTATCACTTCCCAGGTTCCCTCGTTCCCAGGTCTAAATATTAGGCATAAGCTAAATTATTATTTTTTTATTTAAATATTTTTATATTATTCGAATGAATAGACGGACCTGAATTAGATGACTAATATTTATTTTTTGTTTTGCGGGTTTTCTACAAAGAACGATTCTCTGCTAACCGCATTCAATTTTTTCGATACTTCACGCGTATTATTTAAAATTGATTTGAATATTTTCTGTAATCAGTTACTTGCAAATAAATGATAATTTCTTTATAAATTATTTAGAGGCCGTCGTGGCGCAGGGGCCCAATGTATGACTGAAACGCTAAGGTTGTAAGTTCGAACTTAACTTGAGGAAATGAATTGTTATTCATAAATATTTTCAGTTCTTCGTTTTGGCACCAAAACAAAAGCCCGGTGTTGAGTTCCGCCATTCAACACGCAATGTATCAAATAATGCGGCGGAAAGTAGGTAACAGAGTGTCTTAACACTAAGTTCCCTTTGCCTGCGCGTGAAGCTTATTTATTTATTTTCGTATATTTACAAAAGAAACATTTAATTTACTTAAAAAAAAAAAAAATTATACTTTTAATATATTGAAAATCATTGATGTCTGTTTTTTATCAGAGAAAGTAATTCAAACAAAGATTTACAATAATATCAGTAAGTTTTCTCAACCTATTCTGCTATATGCAGCGTGCAGCTAAAAAAAACATATTCACCTTCCAAGTCTGTCAGCCAGAACAGAGCCAAGTATGGAACCAGTACATCCTCCCACTATAAATATTGACACAATGGAAGACCAGAGAACGTTCAACCCTGTGTCATCGAGCGGCAAGTTGTATCTACTAATGAAACTTTCGTTACAGAACGCCTTGATAAGCTGAAATGATTTTTATACGACACTATAAAGCTAAAGTAAAGAAAAATAAATATTTACTGGAATAAACAAGGTTGCCTGGAAGAGATTGCTCATTTAGCAATAAGGCCACCTATTGTATTATCATATCGATAATTATATACATCCTTTTAAAGTAATAATTGGTATACAATAAAGAGTATTTTACTTTTTTACTTTACTTTTTGGATAACCTATAAAAAATTCAAAGTAGCGGGGTTTAAACCCGCGCCGCGTTGGTTTAAATCATATAATATTACCTCAGCTGGGGTATTTACAACTCCTATGTTGAATCCAACAGGTAGCGATGAGCCGATTGTGGTTATCACACCGGCCAGAACCAAGTAAAACGACCATCCTGCTTTATATTCGTGGGTTTGAGTCAAATGCTGGTGCTCGTTGGCTACCTAAAACAATTTTTTACAATAAAATACTTTTGTATTGTATATTTAAATTCTTATTAAAAAATTAATAAACAATTGCTAAGTAAATAATCTTCTATATATATAAAAGGACATGTACCTGACTGACTGAGGTAAGACGCACGAACTGCTCCGATTTTTATAAAAAATAAAATTCAGACTGATAAAAATATTTTATTGAACAAGCGTTTCGTAATTTTCTAGGGTTTTCACCCGTATGGTTGCAAATAAGCAAGCGAAGCTGCGCGCGCCCTCTAGTATAGTATACATTAAGAACAAAAACATTAATAAGAACATGACACATACGGAACAGTCAATTAGATATTAATCTTATAGATATTATATATAAAAAATATAGTCCTATTTTATTCAGATTTAAGAATAAATGAATACCATTAGATATTGTTACCGCAAACAGTTAATATTATAAAGATTTAATATAGACTGTCGTGATACCGATAGAAGGTAAGTGCAACTATTGCGATTAAAATACAATAGGATCATTAGGAGCAATCAATTTAATTAAAACTTAAAGAAAAAAGAATATCACCATTTAGTGGTGCATAAAGTTACTACGGATGTGGTTATATCAAAAGTTGACGGAAAAACTGAGCAAAAGATGAATATTGGCCAGAACCAATCGCAGAACCATCTATCTAAAATGAAGAATGTGAAAGCGATCGACGCTGAGCCATGACCTGCAATAGCTGGAGTGGTATTAAGGAAAATGCAGATACTTTTTTAAATATTTCTTTTTTTTCGCTCGCTTCGCTCTGATGTCCAAGCAAAGCGCTACGTAGAGCTCCGCCACTCAATCTGCAATACCTCGAAAATTTGGTAGAAAGTAGGGATCGGAGTGTCCTAGCACTAGATTCTCTCTGCCTACCCTGCTATATGCGGGATTACAGCGTGAAACTAAAAAAATATTATTTTAACAGTGCTTATTATTAGATGCAGTATATTTTTGCTTGTTGCAATATAATACTCATTAAACACGCAGAAATACCTGAGATAGGTTTCTTTGTCCCAGTCTTAAGTATTTAAGTAAATATTTAAGTTTAAACAGAGTGCACGTCAATACTATATACGGCCATGCCACAGCTACGAACAAATATATATTTTCATAATATGTATCGACACTACAATTTTCATTAATAGTATAGGTACTCAATTTTCTGTTAATCCTTTTATTGTGCTATATTATAACTCATCAATTAAAAATATCTCCATTTTTTTTAGTGGAGAATGCCTTTGTTAATTAAAATCAATTTTTTTTTTCAAATACCTTACAATTTGCAATATATAAATTTCTTTTCAATACGTCATAAACTAAACGAGCGGTCCAAAGTTTTAGTTATTTAAATGTTTTTAAGCTGTACTGTGTGTGTGTGTGTTTTTTTTTTTATTTATTACATTAAATTTCTCATTATTTCCTCTGTTAACAAGACAACGCGAGGCATTTCTGGCACTCGACGCACAACGTCCTGAAAATTGGGCGGAAAATGAGAAACGGAGCTGCTTAACACTGGGTTCTCCTCTCAGCCTGCCCAGCTATATGCGGGCGCTTGTAACTTAATTTATGATAAATAATTAATTAATTAATACAAACAGAACATAAAACTATCGTAAATGTATATTTACAAGGCATTTTATTCTAGAAAAGTTTCCATTGCATAAGACAAAGTATTCATAAATCAATACTTTCGCTAAAATCTGTTCATACTGAAAATACTGCTAAAGTGGCATACTCTACGTTCATTCCATATTACAAGAGGTGAAATTATTGCATATAACATCCCGTAGATGTGTTTTATTAAACATGGTTAAATCTATATATTTTTGTTTTTTTTAACTTCACGCTCTATGTCTACCGCATGTAGTAGGGCAGGCAGAGAGAGCCTCCACTTCCCGCCGGATTCTTCACACATTGCGTGTTGAGTGCGGAACTCAACGCTGCGCTTTGCCACGTTGTCAGAGCGAGAAAAAGAAATATTAAATATTTCATGTCCTCGTGTGGGAATCGAACCCACAACCTGTCGCGTTTGCCGTCACACGTTTGTGCCTCAAAATCTTTCAAATATACAAATAAAACTAAGATACCTATTACTAGTGTTATTTAAGCAAAAGATCACAAAAGGATACATATTAGAGTGACAGATGGAGAAAACATGGTTAGGCCGAAAATGAAGCATGTGAACTCAACCACCAACAGAGCAACTGACGATGCCAGACCCGCCACCAATCTGGAATGACGATGGATTTTTAACTGAATGGTTTTCTTTTATCAGTTTTTAGGTTTATCAATATATGGATATGCACCTTTGTAGTTTGTAAATAGTATAATATTGAAACTTATAATATAATTATATATATATATATATATATATATATTATTTTCATTTCCTCGTTCCGGTAACGAGGCAAAGCGCGGCGTTAAATCCCAAATGAATTGCGTGTTTGTTTGAATAATCTTTATTATAGTATAATTTAGGATGTCATTGTGGCATCCTAAATTAGGTAAATGAAACTGGTAAATAGTTACGGCTTCGTTTCTATGAATGAAATAAAAAAATATAAGATCGGTATTTTTAAATAAGTCTGTTTAAATATCCGTATTACTTTTTAAGCCTCTAACCATTATTAAAAAACAAATTTGCAGAAATGCTTTTTTAAAATTGTATTTGTAAACTTAGAGACTATGGTTTTAAAATCATAAAAAATATAAGAAAATATGCCTTTCTATTATATTACAACTGTTCTGTTAGATTTACCTGTAATAAAATAATGTAGAGTACTAGCAATATTTTTTGTAGAGCATTATAAAAAGAGTATAGGACTGAAGTGCAATATCGATTATACATATTATTATTATTATTATCATTGAACGGTGAATAGACTATTTTTACATAGGGTGGGTACCGCGTATTCATCTCTACAGTACCCTTTTTTCAATCAGCTCACCAAAAAAAACTATATACACACATTTTTAGTTTAATGTTGTCTGTTCTTATCATATATATTTTTATTTCGATGAGTAATATAATATTGTTACAAGCCTTTACAGGAAAACGATAACCAGTTTTTTTATTGTCTTTTGACTATTTTAATGTCAATATACTATTTTTTTAATTGAAATATACTTAACGAAGTAATAAAATAATTTAACTCACTTAAGTCGGTACTATATTAAAAATAATTATTTAAAAACTGTTCGTTTCACATAAACGTTTTACGTGAAAATATTTTTGTAAAGCTGTAGAGCCTACAATAACGATTATGCACACTTTCACGAGTTTTCACAGAAAATTTTCTATAATCTTGTTGCAAAGCATACATACTGTATAAAATTATTAGTAAATATAACTTAATATAAACTTTTACACATAACTTTAAAAAATAAACATCGAGGGAATCGCAGGCACGTCTAAATATACAACATTTTAATATAAATAATAATTAAAAAATGCGGTAAAACTAACCTGCTCTCTCTTTTCCGCGGCCATTGTCCCCGCGTCTAACTGATGCACATACAACACGATAGACTAACATAAATAATATGGAACTATCATCTTATACTCCATAATAACTATACATAATAATTAATCTATGAATTTAATTGTAGTGTGTGTAACCTCACACAGAACGCGTGCTAACTTTAAATATATTACCTATTTAAATGATTAATATTCACCAGTGTAACTTTATGAGTTATAATTTTAATGAAATAAAATATTTTTAAATAAACTTATTTTTAGTTAATACTAAGCGAAGTTTTAATAGCAAATTGCCTCGCGCTTTAAGTGTGGTATTACTAGTCACTTACCTTGAACCGGCTGTATAACCACAACTCGCCGTCATTAAAATATATATAAATAGAAAAATATATATATACATACTATAATTTCAGCTGACGATCCCATAAAGTATAATTAATTGATCATCCCTTTAAATTAAATTAAGGTATAATTTTTATAAAAATAAAAATTATATATATTTTGCTATAGCAACATCAAAAGTCGAGGTTAAAATTGGTTTTCCGCCAATTTGGTTAGTGATTCACCCCGGTCACGTGACTGTATTGGCCGACTTGCGCGTGCGACGCGGCACTACTATCAAGTCAACGGTACAAGTGAATACATAATACCGAATGTTTTGTAAACTTACAAAATGAATCATTAAATCAAGTTTAGAGGTTTTGAATTTAATATTTATGTAAGCGGTGTAAAACTTTTTTTTTTTTCAAAATTTCGACATTTAGAAATATGGCAATGGTAAAATAACTATGTTTCTATCAAATATAAAAAATATATATATTTACACAACCTTTTGATATTCATAATTAAAATGCATTAATATGTATAGATAAATAAATGTAATTAAAAAAAAACTAAAAGAAAACTTATTAGTTATTGTAAACTTTTCTGTGATAATCCCAAAATACTTATGAATGACTATTACTTAATTGATAAGCATAAAAGACTAATAAAACTTAATTACAATGCAGGTAATACTAACACTATAATCTAATCAGATAACTATTGACTTAATTGTAATAGATAATAGGAACATGGTTTATAACAATTTAAATAAAAGGGCACAGTGGCATCTGAATGTAAATGTGATTATTGTGGGCTCAATCCTCACTTGGGGTAATTTAATTGACTTGATTGATTACCAGCGTTACCAGCTTTCTTCTAGGTGAATTTTTAAAGATGTTAAGTAAAGAAACGGGACTCTCACACCAAATGTGAGACAAAAACAAATAATAAGAATTTAATTTATTATTTATCCATTTATTAAAGTTTTAAATAAAGCTACCAGTGATGATACATATCAATATAAAATATTTTTTAACAGAATAATGTCACTATGCTTAAAAACAATATTAATTTCATTTACCATATGTAACATAATTAAGTCTTCAAATTAATAATATGTAACTTATGTTTATACCTATTTGTATTTCTAAGAAATTTTAGTAACTAATTAAATACTTAAAGAAATAAAAAAACACAGTACCACAGTAAAACCACAGTATGTGGAATAATATGTAAGAAGCGGGACACAATGCCTGTCCTAATTTGGAAGTTTAATGTTTGGTCAAAAAATTGAGACTGTACCAAAATCAAAGCATCTGGTAACACTGATATCAACCCTACAATTTTATACAAATCACACTCAATTAGCTAAACACACATAGGTATAAACACAATATAAACATTTACAATATATCAAATGAAAACTTACAAGTCAGATAATAGTAAAACAAAAGATTATCTACATGATAAGAATTATAATAAATGATTGCAGAAGTTTAAGCTAGCAATAAATGAGAACATATTTTTTTATTATTACTTGTGATAATATTTTTTTAAATACACAAAAAAATGTAAAATATATGGAAATATATAAGAAATGTATTGTAGTGAGACTTGAATCTGCACATCTTGAAAACTGTCCTATTAGAATGAATGGTTTAACTGTCTAAAGCTCATGGATGGTTTCAGAGTTCATTTCAAATTATTAGCATTGAAATATGTATCTAAATATTTTTCTTGTGATAATTTTCATAGCTAATATTATACAATAAAAAATTGAAGATAAAATATTCCCATATTTATGTTTACATTACTGTTTTTAGTTTTATTGTTAGTAATTTATTACTTTTGACTAAACAAATAAGTACAAATTATATAATGAAATATTTACTTAAATTATATTTTCATTTCTTCGCTCTGGTGTTGAGGCAAAGCACGGTGTTGAGTTCTGCCACTCAACACGCAATGTCTCCAAAATTCGTCAGAAAGTGGGGAATAGAGTGTCTTAACACTAGGTTCCCTCTGCTTACCCTGCTGTGTGTGGGATATAGTGTGAAGCTAATTTATTTTAATTTAGCATATTCAGTCAAGTTAAAGTTCTTTTTTTTTTTGTAACAACATACTGATGATAATGGCCAAGAACGAGAGTAAAACGCGAAGGTCTTAATGCTTTTTGTTTACTCAAATGCATACCAAGTATTACTAAGTTTAGTAAAATGTAGAGGTCATTTGACGTGTCAAATCATATATAAAATAAATTTGAAAATCACAAAAAACACTGCAATGCGACAAATGCTATTTTATAGTGATAATTTTATTTTCAACAAATCTGACAAAATGTCATTATATAGTCAAAGTTATGATTTAAATTTTAAACCTATAATTTTTTTTTTATGTAGTACAAAATAATTATTTCGCTCACCGGCTGTGATATATCTGGAAATGAGTGTCGTACTGGCTTGGTAAACAAAGACGAACACTCTTCTGGCTCTCCCATAATAAAGTTATTAAAACACAAAAATGACCCAAAAGGGTTAGAAAACGAGCTGGTATCAGCTTATCGGCTCCTCTCATTCCGAAACGAAAAGTGTAAAATTTTAAAAACACCACAAACTTAAACAGCTGATATTTCTTTATAGTATATTAGAAACGTTTGAAAACATATCTTGCTAAAATAAACTAAGCACAGACTAAAATAATGAAATATAATGAAATATGTTTAATAATTATTCAAAATATTTTTTAAAAAGAAATTGACTTAATTAGTTATTTTTTAAAATAAAAATAAATAATTACTTATTATATGGGCACGCGTCTTGGATTGTTCTGGTTTTCATGCAATTTGTGCTGGAAATCAGGGGAGGTCCCAGATGATTGGCGAGGTGCAGTTATCGTGCCTTTGTATAAAAGCAAAGGTTCACAAATAGACTGATCAAGCCGTAGGCTATCAATTCGATTAGCTTAGGTATTACAGTTTATGCTAACATTTTAGCGAGAAGAATGCAAGTGAGATCTGAAAGACTGTTGTGGGAGGTCTAAAGAGGTTTTCGACCTGGAGGAAAGTGTGTGGATCCGATTCTTTTTCTTTGCATGATCACGAAAAAAATTTTGGCCGTTGACCAAAAAGTTTTCTGTGCTTTTGTGTACTTGGAAAAGACTGAGCTGTGTGATAGACATTATGGGAGATACTACCCCAGTACAATGTAAGCAGACTGTAAGCACCGGTGTACCCTTTGGGTATATGTGTTCTGTGGTTCTGTGACACTATTCTATAATGTCGCGTTTCATTTGTGACATTTCTCAAACTGATTACAGAAATTGAAATATAAATAATTAAATATTGTTTGAATATTTATTACAATATGCCTCGTTGTTATTATTAGATTCTTCTTTTGTAAATATAACCCATTTATATTGCCTTAATAAAAATTTTAGTATGTAATTTTGCTTACTATTTTACCGGGCTTTTTCGGCAAAAGTGAATGTCAACAAATAACACTAGAAACAAACGAATATATTTTTTTCGGAAAAAATCTGTATAAAATGAGGCTCTGTAAGCCTACTTGGGTAAATCATGACTGTAAGTTTAGTCAAAAGTAACATAATTTCATTTACTTTTTAATGCAACATAATGTAAACATATATTATTTTCAGATAAACCAATATTTTCAGTGGATATTCATCCACTGGGCAATCGGTTTGCCACTGGAGGGCAAGGAGAAAACTCTGGGAGGGTGGTAGTCTGGAACTTAAGCCCTGTGCTATATGAAGAAGTTGAATTAGACCCAAATATTCCGAAACTATTATGTCAAATGGATAATCACTTAGGTTAAATTTTTTAAAACACTTTCTTAAATACTTTCTTAACTTTTTTTGTTTAACTAATATAATTATTTCAATTTAATGTTTTTATAGCTTGTGTGAATTGTGTACGATGGAGCAATAATGGTCACTATTTGGCATCTGGGGGTGATGACAGTTTAGTCATGGTTTGGTGCTTAAGTGGTGTTTCAGGTACTACAAGTAAAAACAAATCAGAGACATGGCGTTGTTTAAAAACTTTAAGAGGACATGCAGGTATTTTATAAATTATATTAACTGCTAATTTTTACACTGCTATTACTGTTATTGTTATTGCATGCTTAATATCTCTGTTTCCCATTTTCTGACCAATTTTTTACACATTAGATGTTGCATGGCAAAACTCAGACCTTTTCCTTTGCCTTATTTCAATGGTGGGATAATAAGTATATTTTTCCCCTAAATGGAACTCAAATCCACAACACTTCAGTTTACAATTACCGATTTAATCAATATAATAGCTACTTAATAAAATAATTTCATTTCTTAATTTTAGGCGATGTTCTGGACCTAGCTTGGTCGCCCAGAGATAGATGGCTAGCAAGTTGTAGTGTAGACAATACTATTATTGTGTGGAATGCTGAAAATTTTCCTGAAATTGTTTGTGTATTGAATGGTCATACTGGTCTTGTAAAAGGAGTGGCTTGGGATCCTGTAAGTCTCTTTATTGATTATATTAAAAACTAAATTAATATGCAAAGAATATAGAGCAATAAATTAACAATAATTAATAAGAAATATATATATTGCTTTTATTTAATTACATTTTGTGAAAATATTTCTTTTTACTTTACACATTGTCATACATTCAAATACCAGGATAGGCAAGGGGCCAATGATGTTTCAATCTGATCAGATCATGGTTGGAAAACACAAAATGCTAGGAACAGGAATGAGTCATTGCATGACAATTTTGTTCTGACTTTGATTTTGATCACAAGAATTCTTTGTTTCTTAGTTGTAACTAGTTCCAACAGCTATAATTTTGAGTTTTAAACTGTTCTGGTCCAAACACCAATTTCTTTGCAACAACATTTGCTCTCAAAATTATTGTCTCATTCTCCCTTTGTGTTTTTTTTGGTTCTGCAACTACAGGACATCTTTTATAATTCATTTAATTGTTATAATTTAATTATTTCAATTTAAAAATACTTGTTTTATTGTAAATAATAATTTAATTATTGTTACTTGGTTTCATTTCATTAAAAAGTTTCTGAGATTAACTCATTTCATAGTATTAGGATACTTAGTAGGTATAAGTAGTTAAGTATGCACCTCGTTCGTCACTGCTGTCCACAGACACCAGTGGAATTTTATGCTGCACTTCTCAGTGCAAGTTTCTTCCTCTGGGACAGAGAATCTAGATTCTTTGAGTGGGGAATGAATCCATAGCTCATAAGAGTTATTGAACTTTGCTTTGTGTTTCTCTTTCACTTAATTATTGTTCACATATTATAATTATGTATACTGAAAAAGGTCACAATTTACATATGCTTAAAAGTATTTTATAATTTTTAGGTGGGAAAATATTTAGCCTCTCAATCAGATGATAAATCTTTAAGAGTATGGAATACAGAGGACTGGGCATCTAGAACTGTTATAACAGATCCATTTGAAAACTGTGGAGGTGAGTAACATTTTAGTTATTGAGTTATGCAAATAATCACATTTATCTTTTTTTTCCTGCAAAGCAGACAGAACTTAGTGTTGAGATATTCAATTCTCTGGTTTGTGGAAATTTGTGAATCTGCTTCTTGTAAAGGGCAAATACAAGTCCATATAATAAAAATCAAAAACAACCATTATGTGTTGGGTGTAGAGGGAACCCAGAAATCTAGTGTTTAGAGACTCCCTTCTTATTAAGACTTTTCTGTTCCCTGCTTTATGCCTATTTCTGGAGACACGGCATGTTGAATCCTGGTTTATTTAGTTATTAACAAAAAACATAAATTCTGGTTTTGAAATATTTTAAATACAAATCTATACTGCTGTATTACTACAATAATAACACGAAAGAGATCCAGATTCACATTATTCTACTACTATCTAATTTCGTTCAACACATAGAATATTAACAAATTAATATTCTTAAAATGAAGAATCTTTTTCGCTCCTAGGTACAACCCACGTATTACGCTTATCCTGGTCACCAGATGGCCAATATGTATTATCAGCTCACGCGATGAACGGTGACGGTCCCACTGCGAGAGTCGTTGAAAGGGAAAGCTGGAAGTGTGATAAGGATTTCGTTGGTCATGAGAAAGCTGTAATTTGTGTTGTGAGTATTTTTTTTTTACTTTGTATATATAGCGTGCTAGGGTACGCTTAGTTCCAGTTTATTTCGATGAAAAGAAAAAATCTCGAGGCACAGTAAAATAGTATTTAACTGTAAAACGCGATGGTTTTCGGTTCAATCCTCACTCTCAGAGACCTAATGGTTGAGGGCGATTTATAAATAAGGGCCTTTATAAGACAAAACGCAATGTTGAGTGCCGCCACTCAACATGCGATGTCTTTAATTACAATGGAAAACAGATTGACTTGACACAAAGTTATCTCTGCCTAAGTATTCCATTTGTTTTATCAAATATTTATATCTTATTTAATATTTCCAGCGTTTCAACAGTAATATATTTGTGAAGAAAGACAAGAAATGCTGTTGTGCTGCAGTTGGGTCTCGGGACAGGGTACTGTCTATCTGGCTTACTTCTTTGAAAAGACCTTTAGTGGTCATACGGAACCTTTTTGAGGATAGTGTTTTGGACCTATCGTGGAGTTCTGATGGTATTTACTCTTTTTTATTATATTTATTTATTAATTAATATATTCTTGAAATCTCAGTTCATCGAAAGCATATTTTCTATTATAATTCATAACCAGCAAATTTTCTTAATTTTAGATTTTTCGAGAATAGGGGTTACATGCGGCAAGCTGTGGGTTCGACCCACTCGAGGAAAAAATATTCAATATTTTCATTTCACCGCTCTGGACGACTAACGATGCCAAAACCGGCGTTGAGTTCCGTCAACAAAAACTCAACATGCAATTCCTACAGAATTAGCCGGAAATTGGGGAACGAAGTGTCTTGCTTTTTTACACTATGTTCCCTCTGAATACCGCGATGTGCAGGATACAGTGTAGGAAAAGCTAAAAAATATATATCTAATTCTCATTTAGTTTATCAAAATACATCCTCTATAGAGATATTACGTTTTAAGTAAATCAACACCAGACTTTTCCTAAGCAGTAGAGAAAAAAGAAAATAAATTAAAATTTATAGCATATATTATTGCATTGTCCTGTCAACAATATATTTTTTATTTTAAATATATGTTATAATATTTTTTAGGCTTAAATCTTCTAGCATGTAGTACAGATGGTACAGTTGCATGTATACAGTTTACAAACGAAGAGTTGGGGGCGCCACTTACTATTGAAGAAAAGGTACATATTTTTTATATATAAGGAAAATTAAATATCCTTTTAATATACAAAATGATATTATACAATAATTATATATATATAATTATATAAATTCTGGTTTTTAAACGAGATGAAGGAATACAAGATCAGTGTAAGATATTAGAACTAGTGAATGAAGTGGTATATTTTGGAAGTATGTTCAGTAGAGATGGAAGATAAGAAGCGGATGTGGAAAGGCGTATTGCTGCCGGTAAAAGGGTTAACGGAGCCTTAGCTGCATTGATGAGACGGCGAAACGTCAGCACAGCTGCGCGTTTGGCCGTACTCAATGCAGTTTTTGTAGCGATGCTGCTATACGGCAGCTAACGTGCTCAGCTGATTTGGGCACATCGAATGAATGAATGATGAAAGAATGGCAATTTAAAACAAAACTGCAGCTCTAATAAGATGCAATATTCTTTCGTTTTAATATATTGTTTTATATATGTTATAGAATAAATTATATAAGAAGATATATGGCAAATCATTCATAAATGAGTCTGGTGGGGAAATTTCTAGTCTGCTAGTGGAGTGTCCAGAAATTCTTATAGCAAGAGAAAAACAAGAAGAAAAGAAAAAGGAGACACCTAAAGAAGAATTGGTACTAAAGCCGGAGCCTTTACAGGTATGCTTTGTTTTTGTTAATAATTTGGTAAAGTGAATAATTTACGAAGTTGTTGATTGTATACGCAATGGTTACGGCGAAACTATATTGTATTTTAATAATTTTCATTTCCCTGCTCTGTTGTCACTTTGATTCGCGGCTTTGTTTCGCCAATGAACACTCAACATGGGTCGATTAACGAATTATAACGCCGTTACAAATTAAACCACAAAATGTTTTAAGACTAGTTTCGTTTTTTTTCATTCAACTCACAAAAAAATTACTACAAATTTAACCTATAGTTTCATCCTCGGAGGTTAAAAAAAAGCACAAGTTGAGAGTTGCTACAATTTTGATGTGTGTGAACATTCAAACGTATTAACCGATTCCGATGTTGTTTTTTTTTTATACCGAGACTTGACGTGACTGAGTGTGTTCTCAACCATTATTCAAGAATTATGTTAGACCGTTTGAACATCATCAGCTCTTTTCTAGATGATGGAAGAATGTTAGCAACTGCTACTGTTGATGATTTTCATTTTGCATACTTTGTTTACTTTTTAAAGTTATTTTTGTCGGTTTTTTTATTTTTATTTATTTTTATTATAAGTGCCGTTAGTCTAATCACAAATGCACTGCTGCCCTATGATATAATATAATAAGTTTCCTCGCTTCAGCTGCAGCTAGTGCAGACGGCGACGTCGACGCCGGTGCGGCCGATGGACCGCCAGATAGAGACGCGCACGTCCGACGGCAAGCGGCGGATAACACCCGTCTTCATACCGCTCACGGGCTCCGATGCTAAGTATGGCTTTGAAATCATTTTATTTCTGGGAAGTATTGACCCCACTTGTGGCGCAGAGGCTTCCCACTTGAGAAAATTAAATATTTCCTCGCTCTGAGGCAAAACGGGAATGGAGAGCCTTAACACTAGATTGCCAAGTTACCTTCGCCTACCCTTCTATATGCGGGATACGACATGAAACTAAAATATTTGTATATTTTATTAAGTATTGAAATTGAAATGTAGAAAAAATGGACAAAAACCAGTTATATTCCGTTCAAACATATTGTGTTAAAACATGTTTTTTTATGCTTTTTTTTTTATACATTAAGAAGCTATTTATGTCAATAGAACTTTCAGACTTCTTTACAAAATAGTGTGTGTGGTATTTACAGCACACTCACTAGTGTAAGTACCTACGATATACGTCGATTGATTGTATGCAAATTTATTTATTTTAGCTCTAACTTATTTATTTTAGCATTTCGCACGAAAATGCTTACTAATCTGAAAAAAAAAACAAATCTTGGGGGTTGGACCCCCAAAATAATTAATTTTTCATTTCTTACTCTGACAAAACTAATTGTATATTTATATAATTCACCACTCAATACACAATATTCCTAATTCGAACCGAAAACGGAGAAAGTAGTACCTTAACACTAGGTTCTCTCTGCCTGTCGTAATATCGGAATACACCGTGAAACTAAAACGTGAACTACAATATATATATTTTTAATTTTCCAGCGAATCACTTGGTTCCCAGCCGGCCACAGAGAGCTGTTTCAGCACATCGTCGCAAAGTAAATCTCGTATTCGCGTAGAGAGGCGCGACGATATAGTGATACACCCCAATGTCAGCAATCACGCCATCACCAGCATTAAAAATGATAAGTGAGTTGTACTAACTTCTACACTTTTTTTTAAATTTAATTTTAAATTAGTTTTAGTTAAAAATATCTCAAAAATAAAAAAAAAATGGAATTTGAACCCGCGCCTCTGAAAAACCGTTCAAGTGCTCTGACCATACTTTTCAACTTCTTGGAAATTCTTCAATGTTACAACCTATATATGTCGCTAGCATCTTTGTTAGGAGATTTACTGGACAAAAAAGAAAATGATAAAAATGTATAACAAAGTGGTCAATAAACTTTGATATTAGAATTTATATAATTAGTAATTTATTTCAGCCCATTCAATTATTTATAGCAATTATTTTTGACAAACACAATTCTTTAAAAATTGTCTTAATATAAACGGAGTGTCTTACTTAACACAAGGTTCCAATCTCTACCATTCTATATGCGGGATACAGAGTGTAATTACAAAAATAAATTGTACTTATAATTTCTCACAAATAATATCAATCCACAGCGGTCTAGACCAACGTCTACGCAAACGCACAGCGTCTGCCCTCCCTGGGCCCAAGTTGGACGAGCTCCAGGCGAAAAGACCCTGTCCACCTGAGGAGGGTACAGTCCATCACTCCCCTCAACTCCCGCTGCTGCCCGCGCCCGCGCTGGGGACAGCCGGCCCGGTAGTGCGGGCTGCGGGGTTGTTTAGATTGCAGGTTTGATATTTTTTCTATGGAAATGGGAAGGAAAATTCAGTTGCAGTTAGGCTTACTGATGTTGCGGAATGTTGCGTTGTCGTTTATGTTCACTCAAAAAAGAAAATAATACAAAACAAGAGAAATAGGAAAATCTAATCTGCGCAGCATCTTGCAGCTGCTGAAGACAAAGACAATCTTTTCTAAAGATACTCTTAATAAAGAACACCCAATATCGTAATATCATAATTGTAATATAGACATATTGTGTGTTGGCTGGTGAAAGTTTGTAGTCCTAGAATACTAGAATGGATATATTTACTTAAACAAATATATGCAGCACAACAGCTTGTGGGTTCGATTCGATTCGATTTATTTAATATTTTCATTTTCTTGCTTTATTATTATAAAGGTAAAGTGCGGCTATGTACGGAATAAAGCATGAAGCTAAAATAGTTTTCTAAATCATACACTAACGAAACTAAATTATATGTACGGTTTTTTTTTTATTTTTAGGTTGTAAATAAAACGTCAAATATGTTCTATAGAACATTGTCGAGGTTGGAGCTGATCCCCAATAATTCTGTGTCAAATGATCCAGTTTGGGAAACTTACCTAGGTATTATACTTGATTATACCGATATTTAAAAAAACATAATTATTTATGAGGCCAGTCAGTGAGTATTTAACTTTGGATGAACGTTCCAGGCTCTGCGGTGACGTGCATCGCGTGCGACGCGCGCTGGGCGTGCGTGGCGTGCGCGGACGCGGGGCTGCACGCGTGGCGCCTGGCGCGCCCGCCCGCGCGCGCCATGCCGCACATCGGTAACGTACCACGTGTTGGACTAGTGTCGTTATGCAATATTTCGCGACTTTTACAAATTTTTAATGAAACTCATTAACGACTTGTTTTCCAAAATTTCATATAGTATACAATATTTTCGTAACAATATCTATCAGGTGTAAATAAAGTGATTATGATGTAAAAAAATAATAAAAAAAATGTGATTGGGAGCATATAACAATATAGAACCCAAAATAGTTTTTAAAATTATTATGTATTTATATCACGAAAGTAATTCAAATGAAGAAATAAATAAGTATGTAATACAAGCGAGTTCTAGTCAATGATAATTATATATGTTTTTTTATGTAAGCGGGGAATAGCTCATTGATTCGTAATTTTTTTTAAATAAAATTATTAAAAATAGTTAATAGCTAAAATGTTCTATAATTCATGCTTGACAAAAAAACAATCCAGAAATTAATAAAAAAAGATTATGATTAATGATTATAATCTATTTGTAAACATTTTTAAAATTCCAGCATTAAAATCACAAGCAGCAAAAATGAATCTCACCGGTGATATACTAACAGTGATAACGACGGGAGCCGAACTCGCTATGTGGGACTTATCGACAGCAACCTGCGTGTTGCAACCACTGTGCTTCAGGAACCTTCTCAGTCATGGCGGTCAGTAGGCTTTTGCAAACCCTTTGAACTTTTTGTTTTACATATTTAAAATGTTATCCACATTGTATTAAAAACTTACTTTACCGATTTCATTTCTAAATTTTGTTTATTGTTTTCTTTATAGTAACGGCAACAAATTGCTCTCTAGTGGACAACAGTAATCCCATGGTATCATTAAGTAATGGCAAAAATTACATTTACTGCAAGAAATTGTGTGCTTGGTAAGTTTGAACATAATGACAATATCCTAATACGTACAGTATGGTCGACGAGTCGTGGCCGCCCCGAGGTAACCTGTAGGGTTGCCCAGATTTTAGTATTTTTATATATCTTACTTTTGATTAGTTTCTTTCCGAGCAAACAACGCCGTAATATGTAGTATGGTCAATTTATAACTTTTATTACATAACTATTGTAATATGTATGGCAAAAGATCATTACAACATATCATACCTATACTTTTTAATTCAACTTCCACCGTCAGTAAGAAACACAATAACACACAAAAATTCTGAAACACAATATATTAAAACGTTTTACCAAGAATCCTATTTATTTATTAGTGATCTAACATGTGAACTTGTTTACGTATGTACATACTAAGTGCGGGTGATTATGATACTTTAAAAAAAGGGCGCTTCACGCTGTATCGCGCACACAGCAGATTAGGCAGAGGGAACTCTGTGTTAAGACACTCCATTTAGCACTTTCTACCCAATTCTAGTGGCATTGCGTATTGAGTAGCGGTATTCAACGCCGCGCTTTGCCTCGACATCAGAGCGAAGAAATGGAAATATAAATTTAAGTAAATATTTATTATGATACTTATAAATATTGTAAAGTGTTTCTACTCTGGTAAGAGTTTGACGACGTTTGAATTATTAATTACTCTGTAATAATCTACTATTTAAATAAATAATTTCCCGTCAGTTTTGTAATGTTCTTAAAGATATATTATTAAATGTTCACAGGATTTTTGTCGTCGTTGAAGTTGTTAATTACATATGACCACGCGCGCGAAGCAGTAGATAAAAGTTAGTTAATTTATAAGATTTGTGTGTGTGTGCAGGGTGGTGTGGTCGAGTTCAGGAGATCCTCTAAGGAGGGCCGGTGGCGGAGCAGTACCGTTGGTAGCGAGACGGGGTGCTCCAGGCTTCCATTCACTACCAATGCGGTCTCATGGGTAATATAATTATAATATAATTATAATATATATGTATATTGGTCTTAGAAACAAATTAAAATGTTTGTCCGAAATAAAATATTTTTTGTTATTATTAAACTTTATACATTAACAAAACAAAAAATCTTATAGTTAATTAGCCATCTAAAACAATATTTCGATATTATATATTTTACTGCTGTTGCATGGGTAATATGTATACGTATAATATAAGTATTTTAAAAAATTATATCAGCTTCACGCTGTATCCCGCACACAGCAGAATAGGCAGAGGGAACCTAGTGTTAACACACACTGTTACCCAATTTTCCCCCGAGTTCTAGAGACATTGGCTATTAAATAAAAAATGCTGATCCTTAAAAATAAAGCATAAATTTTCAATGTACTCGTTATTTTTATTCAAATTACCTAACTCTTGTGTTTGCTACTACTGTAAAGTTCCATCAATATTCGTTCAGTAATTTTACGTTAAAGTGGAACAAACGTCCATCCAATGAATAGACAATTTAGAAATAAGAAAAATATCTTTTGAAAATGCAATGTTATTGTCCAATACATAACATATTATTAATATATTATCTTCCAGTCCCTCAAAGCCGATGTCGGCGGCGACCCGCAGCTGGCTGGAGGCGCAGGTGGCCGCCTGCCTGCACCTGCGGCTGGTGGCGGACTACAGGCACTGGATTAACGCGCTGTTTGATCATCTTATACAGCATGGTATGTTTGTAGATTTTTTTCTATTTAGAATAAAATTTATGCCAATAGTTTTATTTTAAAGGGAAACTGTTGAGTAAATATGTTTTTTTTTGTATTTTAGATTTCTTTTACGTTCCCTTCCGCTTTAGCTTCCCTTCTAAGTAGCATTAAGAGGTAGTAAGCTCTTGTCTCGCTGTGCTCGTTTGTGGTCTTAGATATTTTTGTAGTGTCGTTTAAAACAAACATTTTAAAATTTTATGATTTAGATTTTATGTGTGAATGTAAGTTGAGATCATCATCTTAAAATAGTAGATATTTTTTTCTAAAAAAATAAAATTTACGCTATATCCCCCACACACCAGGGTAGGCAGAGGGAACCTAGTGTTAAGACACTCCGCTCCCCACTTTCTGCCGAATTTTGGAGGCATTGCGTGATGAGTGGCAGAATTCAACGCCGCACTTTTGCCTCGACACCAGAGCGAAGAAATGAAAATATAAATTTATGTAAATATTTCATCTCCTCGAGTGGGGATCGACCCCACAACCAGTCGGTTTTACAGTCACACTTAGTGCCGCTGCGCTGCGACTGACCTCTATTATAACTTTTTTCTTTTTTCCCATTATATCTTTAAGTATGAAAGATTTTGTTACTGCGTCAATTATACAGCATGGAAATGAAATGTACATTGTATTTTTTCAGGTACAGAGGATGAATTACGTAATGTATTGGATGACATGCTCGGACCAAGTCATTGTACATCAACACCTAAGAAATGGCAGAACGCTATTTTGGTAATATATTTACTAGTACTAATAATATTATGATATATTATGTTTATTTTCCTTCATAAAAAATATGTTAGTGTTAATTAAGAAAGTACCAATACCATAATATTTTTATATTATATTTTTAGTATTATAATATTTTATTGCAAATAATCATAACCAATCGTCACATGCATGAGCATGAGATGAGTAAATTATTTATCATAACTTAAGTAATTAAATTACATATGTATATATTATGGGGTAATCCTAGAGCTTTTTTTTCATTTCATATACATTGTTTTTTATATATTTTTTTAAAAGTCGAATGTGAAGCTACAACTGTTGTAAGATGAGTTCCGTTATTTATAAAAAAATTACAATAGTAAGCAAAGTTATAGTTTTCATGTAGACATTCTTACTACATAAATGAATGTTAAGAATTTCTTTTCTTGGCTTAAAAGTCTGAGCACTTGTATAGTTTGCAAAAAATGTGAGTTCGAGTACAGACATGATCATATTTTGAAACTAGCAGCTTAGCATGTTTGAACTACATATTGATTAATTTACGACTCTGCTTTTCTTAGGCTTTCTAATAACAATATCACTTTGAAAACAATAGTTATAACTATATTAAAAAGTATATTTCGACCCATTTTCATAAAATATTTATAGCAATTTTGTCAATATTCTCTCAAATGGCACAACTTTTTTATTTATATACCAATTGATATAAACCAAACACCGCATGTTAATAGAAGTTAATGGAATAATTAAATCTGGTAAGCCGTTTTTGAAATTAGTGTGAACAAATGCACAGGCAAACAGAACTTAATAAATATATTTTTTTTATTTTATTACGTTATTAATTCCCATTAATTAAAAAATCTTATATATCTTCGATGTACATGCACTGATCCGTTACGATTTTATTATAGGTATAGATATATTTCTAAACAGTATCGCAAATAACACGAAAAAAATAAATAACAAGTAAACATTTTTTTCCCAGGGTATAAAGAAACACGATATGTTAGAAGAAATGCTGACCATGCTCGTGAGGCAACCAAAGTGGCAGCGCCTATACACCGAGTATTCGGAGCAATTCAACCAGGTTAAACAAATGAGCATGGTTGTAAATGGTCACTGAAATTTTACTTTTAAGTTTACTATACGTATGTATGTATAAATAAATAATTAGAAATGTTTCAAATAATTGAAAAACGAAAATAATATCTCGAGTTATTTTAATATATGAATTAAAAGATTTATAAAAATATTTCAAACGCTATTAAAACGGAAAGGGGGATGATTATTTTATATTCATAATGGCCAAAAGAAAATTAAGTGAAATTGTACATACGTCTTATTTGTACATTCGATTAATCAGATATTCAAATATGACAACAATATTAATTCCAGTTTCAGCAGATTTTTTTACATTTTATTGCTACTTACCAACAGATGGCGTTGTAGCATTAAGTTAGAATGAACACAAATAAAATTGATTCTAAGCAATGATGTTTATTTTATGTATAAGAAATAGAATAATAAATGGCGGAAATTAAATTATGTTAAAAGAACTGAATAAGTAGTGTTTACAAAAATGAAATTTATTATTGAATAAATGAGTACGTGTGATTTTTTTATATTTTCTTTTATTTATAATACTTTGATTTTTTTTAAATAGAAATTGTGTAACGCACCTATATCATTTTGATATTACTTTCGGGCATTCTCTTGTTTAAGTTCAAAATTATATTGTTGCGATCTCATTGCCAAATTTTAGTTAATACTAATAATTTACTAAGGATGGTATTGTTAATACAATGCCATGCTTATTAATATTATTTTCGAATTATGTATATTATAAATAAAATATTTTGTGTAGTGTCTCTTAGAAACGTTTTAGTTTACGTTTTCTTTTATCTTAATTTATGATATTGATTGTAAATGTTCATGAAAATCGAAATAGTTATGTTAATAGAATAAGTAAGGTCAACAAACAAGCACGGTCTTTATAATAATTTATATAAATATAATAATATGATAATTTCTTTTGATGCTATTATATTTATATATCGAGAATCAATTGCTTCATAAATCAGCTCTTGCTAGAATATTTAAGCGAAAAATACAAAATCGCAAAGAGCACTTTAACCACTTATCACTAGACAGCTGTCTATTGACTAGCAGTACTCTGTCGGCTGCTAAATATCACCATTCTCAATTCGTATATTATATACAGCCACAATGACCAAAACCCGAAAATCAATCAGAAAACTGTCAAAGACAGTTCAGATACAAGTTGGCCAAGGAACTGGCTGAGTGTTTTGGCACAGACGCTACGGTTAGATATAAACCTGAACCCACTGTATCGGCGCGATTAAACCAGAGACCTGCAATATTTCCCCGCTCATAGTGAAATCGCTGGCTGAGGACAGCCGGCCAGGTCCAGTTCACTAGTAATAACTATTCAATAGTAACGTAAAGTGCACCGTTTGTGAGGCGTGCACTTTGGAACATGCGATGATTTGGAACATGTGATAAGCAAAGTTAACAATTTTGAAATTATTATTTATTAATGTTTTAATTTATTCGCTCTGGCGTCAAGGCAAATATAAGTGTGCCAAACTTTATACTTTTCCGTCCACTCAAGTTTCGTAAAAAGGTTACAAAGTTTGTGTTCACATAACACATATAGGTATATGGTGAGAAAATCACATCTATATACCATTGTCAAAAATGGACTAAATTAAGGGGACACGGAAAGCATTAGCTTTCAGAAAAAAAAATCTAATTCCAAAAGTTTTGAGGTAACAAATATGAAAAAAATCCGTATATAAAAGAAAAGTAATAAAGAAAGACACTTAATACTTCATATTTGTTATTTTTTTTAATATAATATTTCCCTTATAATATGATGTACCTGAAGAGTGAGTAAAATGTAATTAATTAATTGGTAACCGTAATTCAACACCAACGCCCACGCCACGAAGTGCCACAAGATTCTTGTATTCAAGAATCTTTTTACGTCCAAAAAAAATATATTTAAAATTAAATTAAATTAAATTAGCTTCACGCTATATCCCGCACACAGCAGGGTAGGCAGAGGGAACCTAGTGTTAAGACACTCCGTTCCCCACTTTCTGCCGAATTTTGGAGGCATTGCGTATTGAGTGGCAGAACTCAACGCCGCGCTTAGCCTCGACACCAGAGCGAAGAAATGAAAATATAAATTTAAGTAAATATTACATCTCCTCGAGTGGGAATCGAACCCACAACCAGTCGGTTTTACAGTCACACTTTGTACCACTGCGCCACGACTGGCCTCGAATATATTTATAATAAGAAATTCTGTCAACATAGATGTAATTTCAGAATTTTAAATTTTATATAGCGCTTTGCTTCAACTACAACTAACTGTCCTAATCCTAAGGGAAATGAGCGCAGTGTATGTTTTTTTTGGTAATTTGTCTCCTGTTTTCCACAATTAGTTCCTATGAAATGCCTCACCTGAGTTGCTATCCTTTCCTTCTAGTTTACAATGGTACCTAAAAGCTTAGAAAAAATCTTTTGAAGTTACGTCTACATTAAGAGCATTTCTTGGAGAAAATTGATGTTATTTTACATTTCTAGTGTTTTTGTAGCTCACGACTCATTAAATAAAACCATCGAGAATTGTAACCAGAAATAATATGTTTAAAGCAGCGTTATATTACGGTCGGTGCTGTTTCAAGTTAAATATTGTGTTTAAAGGATTGTAGTAAACGAAGTAAATTTAAAAACGAAGACCACATATAAAACATTTCTTACCTATTTAGAAAACGTATAAAAATGTTGAACGTAGCGAGACTTGAAACCGCACCTTCTGGAAATCAGGTCGGTTTCGTGGAGGCGCGGGTTCGAGTCCCGCTACGTACCCACTTAGGGAAGTATTTTTCTTTCTAAGTGTGGAAATAACACGTTAAAAATATAAAATTCAAAAACGTTAAAAATATAAATCAGAGGTCTGAGCGAGATTTCACAAACAACGGCAAAGTTATCGTTTCCCGAATAGTTATATGCAGATATTGATGAAAATATAAACCGCGTCTGGCGGATTAGCTTTTAGTTTCGAATGTTCGCCGCTAGATGGCGTTATACATTTTCGTGCCATTTCTGAATCGCGCTATCGACTTGTTATCCGCTAAAGTATAAATAGTCCGAGACGAGATAGTTCGGTATCTCTGGTTTCCCTTCAAAACGTATAAATCTTTCGCCTTTTACTAAAGATTTCCGTGGAGGGGAACACTCAAATGAGTCTTTCATATTTTTGAGAGTTTTGCTTCTTGCAAGACTTCATATATAATTTTATCTTAATAAATTGTCAAGCCAGAATTGATATGATGAGTATTACATTTTTCTCTGCGTTATCTGTTTTAATCAGTGAAGCTCATTTATGTGGACGACTCCCCTACTCCTGTCGCCCAATATGTAACTTTATTTATGTTCCATACTTCTAGCGACCTAAACGTGACTTCGCCTGCTTTTGTATGGGTTGGTAACCTATTTATAAAAAACCCTACCAACGTAAATAATAGCCTAGTGGTAGTGTAATTATAGTAAGGTCAACAAGCGCTGGCCGTCCTGAAGTTAGGTTTTCTGTTTTTTTGCTAATTACATACTAGCCATTTTTGGCATTAATATAAATTGTAATTAAAACGAATTTGGTAAGATAATTTAATTTATACGAAGTTAATTCTTGATTCTGTCGAAACAAGTGTTAATTACGAAAAAAATGCGATAATAAAGCCAATATTTATTATTTTTATTTAATTCTTATCTTTTTGTATTTAATTTATGTAAGATCACAATCATGAAAGTTTTTAAAATATCCCCAATGTCTTTTCACTACCTACATAATTTAACCTACCTGCTATAATTTTCATGCAGATATGAAAATTATAGTAGGGATAACATCTTTTGAAAAAAAAATTGTTTGACATAAAAAAATGTTTCTATTTTTTTTTTAAACTATTTATATATGTAATAATATAGTAGACATTAAATTGTGACTTGTTGTTTTTATTTATTGTTGAGAATACTTCTAAAATCACTGCCATTTTTTACATTTGTGTATAATGATTAAGAGTTTAATTTATGTTCAATGTCCTTATGTATAATGCTAAGTGTCTTATTACATATATTGAGTGTGTTTTTAGTGTTTTGGAAATAAGTTGTTACTTATGTAAGAAATATGGTAAGAGATTTCAGTGACTCAAGACTGTTTATGTGTGGATAAAATGTATTATATTATAATTTTTTGTTTCATTTGCCTCTTAGAAAATCATGTTTGAGGTTAATTTTAAGCATAATTTACTTTGTAATATTAAAGTGATACACAATATTTTATTATTTTTAATTCTTTTTAATAGTTGACAACTTGCTAGACATTATAATATAATTAAAACAGAGTGTATTTAAGTGAACTCTACTAAAGGTGCATAACATTTGATACTTAAGATATAACAATTAAAGATTAAATAAGAGTTCAAAAGGTACATTCAGTTTTATACGCATCAAAACCAAGTTTTGGCAACTTTTGAGATACCATGAAATTATGATTTTCAAGTAATAAAGTTATAAATTCATATTTTTGGAAATAATAATAGATAGCAACAAATTGCATAGCAGCGTTGCCAGATTATTCCTCAGTGAAAGAAAGGCTTCACTCGACGACGACTTCCTTCGACGACTTTTTTTGAGCTAAATCTATTAGTAGGGAAAGAACGTCACTATATTTAAACGATACTGTTAAGATTCATAATTTCCGTCTTTAGAACAATTACAATTATTGGCATAGTAATTAATTAAAATGTTAAAAGTAATAAAAATAAGTTTTTAGTCTTTATTGAATCAAAGAAGGGAATAGAAAAACACAAATATTTATATCACAATAATTTATTTTTACAAATGCTCTCACAAAGTATTACATCGAGTCAAGACGAGGAATACAAAACGAAAATACTTTATAGAACCAAAAGACAGGCAGTAAAACAATAGCTCGTTATATGAGACTAAAGGGTTTTTTATTTATCTAGTGTGCGAAGGCACTTTTTTACTTTAAACTATACACAATAGTCCCAAAAATTTGAGCTCGTTCAATTATTAATAACAATTTCCTACTTATTAAACAACCTGACACTCTCAGTGATAAATTTCTTATTCAACATCAACCAACAATTATACCGATATGGAATTAGCGACTACAAAATTTTGGTCCCATTTGGGGGTGAACGCGGCGTTTACTGACACAACTGACACAACTGACATTACTCTAACGCTTACCCTACATGTCAGTACACAGTGCGGTCGCCCGATCACTTATTACGTTTCACAATAATCCCGTACAAATTCAATTTTTATTTTACACTAAAATATTGTTAGTAGAAAATATTTTACTTGTAAATTTCAACATTTACTATCAACCTCCGAATACAATACATCGACATCACTACAGCGAGTGCAGCACAGAGACGTTTCATTATGCGTTTTGTACCTTCAGCGTAGGAGCGCGACGCGAACCCGCGACCCCCGCCTCTCTACTCTAAACGGTAAACATATTTGATAATTCATAAAAATATCTTACATCGTAACAAATTAGCGCCAATCGAAGCTCGTACGTGGCGGCGAGGCTCGCCCCTACTCGTCTACGACACCACACCTATTTACAACTGTCCGACACTTGCACTCGGCACTGCGGCCGCGCCACACGCGCGCGCGCCACAGGCCGCACAGCGCGCGCTAGCACAGCACGGCGCGGTCCTGCGGCGCGCGCACGCGCAGGCACGGCGCCGGGCACGCGCACGCGCCGCACTCCCGCTGGCCGTGCGAGTGGGCGTGGGCGTGGGAGTGTGGGTGCGCCAGCTTCGCGGGCTTCTCGTAGTCGGGCTGGAACTTCTTGCACAGCGCGAGCACTGATGGTGGGTGTGGATGCGATTTTCGTGACACCTGGAATGTAACATTTGGGTATTTATAGAATTATTGAAGTTGCAGGTTTTCAACATGTTAAAGAGGAGGTGAAGAAGTCTAATTATATAGGTACTTTATTTTAAAAGTTAAAGCAAGAAAAGAAAGACAAAATGGCGCGGTGAGCATCGATTTCCACAAAAAGGAATGAATTATTTTCATTCCTATCCTTCTAGTGACTTTTCTACATGCGCTTTGTAAAGATATTTCCAAAGCATTGCATTAAATTACGCAAATCAACACTTAATATTCAGAAAATTGGGCAGTGCGTTCTTAAATTAGGTTCCCTCTGCCTACTCCAAGCTATAAACAGACGTCTAAAGCTATGGGTGTTCTCCTACTATCCTATGTATACAATGAAAGTACGTACGCTACCGACCTTGGGCGTGGAGGGCGCGTCGGGGCAGGGCGGGGACGCGTCGCGCGCGTGCGCGTGCTTCAGCCGCTTGTCGCGCTCCTCCGCGCACTCTGTGTGACACATTGTATAACACATAAATACATATACGAATGACGAACTTATTTTTTATGACACAAAGGCAAAATTAACATTTAAATATTTAACATTAAAAAAAAAATAACATTTAATGTTCTATAACATTAACTATTATTTATTACACATTATTAATAAATGTAGCAAATAATTAATAATACAAAAAATCAATATTTAAAAAGTTTCACCTTTATCTTCATGTGTACCATTTGTACCGTTGCACTCGTTAACACCATTGTGTCTGTTGATTCCGTTGATACCATTAACTCCGTTGACTCCATTAACGGAACCGACTCCATTAGTCTCATTAACTCCGTTAATTCCATTAACACCGTTAACTCCATTAATTCCGTTAACACCGTTAACTCCATTAACTTCATCAAATCCGTTAACATTCGTTTCGTCGCTGTCGTCTTCGCTGGCGAGATCGGTGGCTCCGAAGCCCACGCCGACGATCGCGTGCGGGATGTCCGCCTCGTCTTTCAACCAGGGGTGCTCCAGGCACTCTTCCACTGTAAGACGACCCCTGGAAAATTACAAAACACACTAAAGAATTCTTCAAAATTGAGACGTGAATGAAAAAAATATTAAAAATGAAACGTTAATAAGGCATAGAGTTTTCCAAATTGTTATATAAGCTCGAATTAATTGGTTTGTTTTGGGATGAAAAAGAAAATTACTATAATAATTAATAATAATAAACTCACTTCGGATCAACAACTAGTGTCTCCTGTATAAACTGTATGGCACGCTGCGACACGCCGCGGAACAGCTCGCGGGGGAAGGACAGCTGGCACTGCGCTATGTTCAGGTACGTCTCCTGCTTGGTGTCCCCCGCGAAGGGAGAGTAGCCGCTCAGCAGCACGTAGGCCAGCACCCCCACTGACCAAATGTCAGCCGCTAGGGAAAGTGGCTCATAGGATAGGATTTCTGGCGCTGAAATATGTAATATGGTTTATTAAATTTTTTTAGTACTCTGTTCATAGCAAGGTAGGAAGGAATTTATGGTTTAGACATTCCCCATGTACCGTCTAATTTGCGAAATTTTGTGTGGCTGAACTCAACGCCACGCTTTATCTTGGTACCAGAGCAAGAGAAACTATATAGACATTTTCATTTTGTGCATTATTATGTCATTAGGTTTAACATTTTTTATGTTTGGCTGAAAAATGTATTAATATAAGGTAGATTATAGCCTCGTCATATCAGAGGTACGTGAAGGTACAATAAAACGTTTGATGACAAGATGCAGTAAGTAGTAAGTAACCTATAAGTGCAGAATGGTAAAAAAGTAAATCTCGATTACTTTCAATATTTACCCTGACTTCTGAATCTACTAAATAAGCTCTACAAGCACAGATGTTTACAGATATTTTTTTGTATAATACAAATACATTATCGATATTAAAATCGTAGGAAAGCAGTATCTAGATTTAATATTCAAATATCCCATAAATCTAGTTCAGGATTTCAGGATGTCCCAGCAATTAAACAACGACGAAACTTTCTTTAGCATCAATAAGCAAACAATATTTGTAAATTATAAGAGGAAAGAGATTCTCGAGAGAAATTTAAATACCCAACGGATACAAGACACGTTGTTCTTCGATACATAAATAAAATATAATATCATTGTGGGAACGAGGGCATTGAAAACATTCACTTTTAAGAATACCTTATAAAAACCTGTTCAACTCGCACCCACGCGTGTTTCGCGCACCTATATGTATAATGACAAACCAAACGGTCTGATATCGTTATAAGGTTAAAATTCTAGGATTATTAGATAGCGATTATTCTGTGAAAAATCTATTTACTTCTGTCTACAAGCAGAGCTTAATCACATGACAACACACGTACATACTTACATAAATGCATAGTTCTCGAAATTCAGTTTGATTTTTTTTAAATGGGGAAACAAAATCGAAAATTCTGGGTGTTGTGCCAGAAAACATTTATAAAATAATTATTCCAAGGTGATTTCACCTAAGCATCAATTTAAGCGAAGGTAAGCACTAAATTGGACGGACTTGTTTTTCATATTTCAAACCGAATAGGTTTACACGAAGGAAAAACGATACAATATACAATTTTTAGACCATAACCGATAAATATCTATTACAAAATAAGAATATGTAATGTAGCAACCATTAGTTCGTAATTTCTATGGAAACTAGAGTTATCTATTTTACGGTCGACGGATCGAAGTCTTGGAGTGCATCTTAATAATTACGCGATGAGGTAACACTGTATGCTGCGACCGGCACTTTTCGTTTCCATTAAATACTTTTTATGTACGTGTTTCTCAGACTAATAGTATGAAATGTATATATCTATAAGTAAATACTTGAGTATATGTATAAAAGACGAATTAAAAAATATATTACAATAAATTGATGCTGACGACGATCATAACAATTTTAAAAGTTGCTCTAAATATCAAACTCACCAACATAATCTCTTGTGCCTAAAATTTCTCTAACATGTGCTCCAGGCTGTATCGCACGACTGATGCCAAAGTCGCAAATCAACAGTTCTTCTCCTCCTGCGGATAGCAAAAGGTTCTGTGGCTTTAGGTCAAGATGGGCCACTCTTTGGGCGTGTAAATGAGCCAGGCCCTCTAGGACGTGACGGAGGGCCCTCCTTGCCGCTCCCTCTGACAACCGCTCTTCTTCATCTAGAAGTCTCTGTAATTCTCCGCCTGCGCACAGCTCAAGCACTATGGCGACTTCTGATCGTGTTTCATAAACCTAGAGGATTTAAAGGAATGGTTGTTTATTATCGTAATAGTGTGATTATTATAATATATTTATTTGTTTTAAATACTGTTAAAGCTACTTGGGTTTTGATGAAAAGAAATAGTATATAAATATTTAAAAGGTTCATAATCTTATCAATGAATAGTTTTAATAGGTTTGTTACATTTTAAACTTTTTGTCTGTAAGTAGAACAATTGAATTATTATTAAATTATATCTAGGTATTTATTTTTCTTTATAGGAAAAACTTTATAGGAAAAGCTATTATAATAGCTTTGAGAAGGAAGTCATCTTTTTCTTTCAGTCCGTTCTCCCTATTTTCCTTTTCTAATACAATTTTAAAATTCTATTTTCTTTACTTATTGACACTTTTACAAGTAAATTCATAACAACAGTATTTTCAATGTAGGTACTTAAACATGAAATAAACAATGGCCTTCAAAGAGCTCTTCTATATAAACTTTTACTGGCAGCATTTCATAGAGATGATTGAAGATAAAAAAACCCACCTCATGTAACCTCACGACCCGGCTACTATCAGCACATAGGGCGAGCACGGCCACCTCGTGCTGTATCTCGCGGGTGGTGTCGGCCGCGCGCCGCCGCTTGCGGATGAACTTGGCGGCGTACTCCTCGCCGGAGATCAGGTGGCGGAGTTTGCGGACTGATGCGAATTTACCCCTGGAACGATAAAAAACAGTAATTAGTATAACTATTAATTATAAACAGTTTTCATACGCATTTAAACGAAATATGATACAAATAAAAGACCTTTGATATCCATTCCCACTATTATAACTACTTACAATCAAAATTATACCAATTTCCTTGTAAAATCCGATTAATCTAATTTACCTACATTTCCACACTCAAAATCAACCAACACCAGCCAACTACCATATGACAAGTGCGACTTTCCTCGAACTGAGCGTAATGTGTAAGCGCTTGTAATTGAGCAATTTCGCGGCGTCGACAACTCGAACGCGATAAACATCTCATGAAAAGACCATTAGAGGGCCATTTGTCGTGATAATAGCCCTCTCGCATGACGTCTGGAGAAATATTAATGTTGTATTCAAATTGTCTCTTCCTGAATGAGAGTAATTAGACCAGAGGTAGCCACTTGTCCCGGAGTCCTTCCTGTTCGTGCTGACTAAATGGTTTGTTGAGTTGTAAATGAATGGGCATTGTTTATGGCATGACGTTATTATGGAAGCAAAAAATATAATGTCTGTGGCAGTATATACATGTACATACTGTTTATATCATATTCGATGTATTAAATAAGAGTGATTTATTTATTTGTGTGGCAGCGTATGATATATTTTAACTTTATGATGAATTTTAAAAGGCTTTGCCTGTAAGTTTACTTTTTTTCCTCGATACTTAATAGTTTATAAAAAAATAAAATAATTGGTAAAATTTAAGATATGGGCGATAAACGTCACCAACCACAGATGTCATCAACAATAACTTAATAAATATACATTTGTAAAGCTTTTTGGTTATCTTTATTTATTTTTTTATTTTTAAACACGAACCTTAATTTATAATTAATCACAACATATATAAATTTAAAATAAGAAACAATAACTTTAAATCAAGCTACTTAAAACTTTCTTAAATCAGAAGGAAGGATATATGACTATTACTCGAGGGCATTGAAATAAACTGCAACAAAAGGCCTGATATATTCCTCATGCTGCTTTATTTTCTTGGTACAAGCTAGTTTTCCAGTTAATTTCGAATAGAGTATAAATCTGCACCTTATTGTAATTAGCCGACAGGCGCCACTTGTGATTTTCCTTTGTATAGAATATTATAGGTAGGTATGAATGAAACGAATGGTCATTGTACTTATATAAATTAGTAATTTATGTACATATATACAAAACCTTATTGTATCACAAATTTGGCAACTGTTCACCCTGCACGTATCCTTAAACAAATGTGGCAAAAGGCCTGTAAACATTCAAAATGCTGTTATTTTAGTATGCATGTTCATATTTAAGATATAATTTAAATTCTTTAATATAAGAAGTATATCTATTAATATTTTGGATTTAAGTAGAGCTTAGGAGACATGGAATACCAATAAATATATATGTATGTGTCATCTAACGATGAATGAGAAACATTTCTGACCAACGGAAAACACGCAAAGCCAATCTATTATCAATCTAACACCGAAGAGTTCGTGTAATGAATAAACTTGGTAAATTTGAATTTTAATAGCAGGTAGAGGTGGTCGCGATATTTTGTGGCCAACGGCAGTCACCTACTGCGCAGAACGAATGTTAATAATTGAGTGGGCTGCGATAAAGCATATATTATACAGTGAAAATATTTATTAAATATATAGGAAATTTGGTTTTCATTGGTATTTTTTCATAAGATGTATGAAAAAATAACAATATAAATAACAAACATATGCGAAAATCGAACTCTTAAGGAGAACGATTCCGTGAAGATAAAGAGAAAAATCATTATATAAAATGATTCTTATTTATACTTAAGAGGTTTATGCTTGTAGATCGATCGCCTTTTTAGGTATAGAATTTTAAAGATCCACTTTTTAATGCAGTGATAGCTATTTGGGCTTGGCAGTAAGTAACCAGGTACATTGGTATAGATTACCTTTTACATATTGATTTATTGACTTTAATTTATGATTCAAATTGCTTACAAAATACCTAGTACGGATAAATATGTGCTTCATTAACCATAACATTAGGCTTATGTATATAATCAACATCATCAATTTTGTATTAAATATGTTTCTGGTAAAAAGACGGCGTTGAGTTCCGCCTCTCAACGATAATTGTCTGAAACTGGGGAAACGACGTATCTTAGCAATAGGTTGGATACCTCTACCTACCATGATGTATAATAGGCATAAAGGATACAGCGTAAAGCTAAAATAAGAATCAATTCTTCTAGAATAAAAATGTGCTAATTTAAATGTGTGGCAGTAGTTCATTAGATAGTTTGCACTTAACAAACACACATTATTGGTTACAAAACAGAAGCAATGAAAGGAAGTGGAAACACTCGTGAGTGCAAAAGGCGTGTAAAGATCAATACGGTTCACTAAAGGCGCTTCAAAGGTAAGTAGGTCAATCCTTTGAACGGTGTTTGTTCAGAAAACATTTAAATGTAAGTGAAGTCTCACACTTTACAATGGTTTTTAAAGTCTTATTATGAATTTTGAATTGTTTCTTAAGTAATTTTTAAATACTTTTAGATAACTGATGATAAGGACTATACATATTCACAAAAACTTATTTATAAGTTTTTATGAAGTTTTTTTTTGTTTGGAGTTTGGAGGACAGTTTGTTTGTTAAAGAACAGACAGGACACTTAAAATTATTTACCTTAAATAATACTTTAAATGATTAACCGTAAACAGTAACAGCAAAATGTATATTTACTCTGTTTGAAATAGCATCACGTAGATTGACAAAAACAGCAGCTTGCAAAGTAAGATAAATTTTAATCCACAATGGACCTCAGATTGTTGTTAATCGTCATCTTGTAAAAAGCGCAGATGCGCCGGCGCAGGTTTAGGGTTAGTATTTTCGACGAAACGAACGCACCTGCCGCCAGCTGGCCCATTGACGCCAAAAAACTTGCCGACACAGCGATTGAAGGCGACGTGCTACTAAATGGACTTGCTGAACTAAATTATAAGTATAGATATATTTTATATGGGGGAATGGGACCAAGGTTTATATGGTTCAAGCTTCAAAGGTCTTTTTGAAAATATCTATGTTTAGCTTTCTTGAATACATTTCGTTATATCTATATATAAATACGTGAAGTAAAATTTTTGGATCCCTTACAACATATATGCATTTGTCGTGCATGTTATCGTGCATGTTTATAAAGTGACAAACACGTTGCTATGGTAACGCGTATTACACGCGTCAACGGGTCCTCGGGTATATACTAATATATATACATTATTAGACAAAACGTCACGGTGTTAAACTACTGTCAACACGAAAATTTGCAACACACAACAGGGCTTACATATGTAGAGGAACAAGAATATAAAAAAAGAACAAGTACTTATTCCGTTCTTGCAGTTCATGCCCTACACTCAGATGTTGCCACAGAGTAACAAAGGAGTGTGTGCCACAGATATGTAGCATAGACACATTATGCATTCAATTGGTATTTATGGTCAGCCGCCACATTTATGAATATGCGAGCGATTGATAAAACGCTCATTTTTCCATATAAAATGCGGCGCGACGCGACGGCCTGATAAATGACAATCGCATTATTAAGCTTCGTAGAGTCAAAGATTACGTTTAAAATGTAGAAGTGAAATAAATTACACTAACTCCATTGAGCGTAGTTGACAGGTGGAATGATAGATTTTGTTATAAATACTTAAACATCATTGTTATCAAAATTTATATTACAAAAGAATAAAATACGTAACGAACGTATGAAATATAATATAATAGTATTAGGTACTTCTTATTATAAATTATTATTTTCTTAAGTTCTTAGTAATAAATTGTTTACATGAAATCACCGTCTTTATTGACTACAATATGACATTATAAACATAAAACAAACGACAGAAGGAAACAGTTAATATGGTGAATTGGCGCAAAAAAAAATTACAAGCAACAAGTACACAACTGTTGTACTATTACGGAATAACGTCAACCCGCCAAAGCTGAGGGATTGATTTACGAGCCTCGATACTTGTATTGACAATAATAAATACTTTATGACTATTTACAGCAGTCGACGGTGCGTTATATATAATAACATATAAAGCAGTATATATTTTAATATAGTAGTTGAAAAATGTCTACGCTTACAAATATAACATACAGATACATGACTTACTCTTTTTCCCACAGTTTTAGCATGTTAGAGTAGTATTAAGAAACTCCCGTTTTCCACTTTTCTTCTGTCGTATATTACGAGATCTTTCGTCTTCAATGGCGAGTCAAAGTCAACGTTTCGCTTTGTCAATCAAGGCAAAGCGAGGAAATAAAAATTGCCAAAATGCATGTGCAAGAATAACAAACGTAAATTGAGTGTTCAAATAAGCGAAGAAAATAAAATATAACCACAATGCCACGGGAGAATGGTTATCCTCGCGTTGGGGATCTAACCCACAATGCCATCCCACTGCACTTTACGACTGTTTTCTATTATATTATTTAGTCTGTAAATACAAAATGCAGCATTTGGTTTTAATAACCTACACAAATTATTTAAGCAAAAAATTGCCTCTATTACGACTGCCACCGCAAAAAAAACTACAAAATAACACAAACCTAAAATAAACATAAATAAACAGTAATAAACTATACTGCCAGTACCTACAACCCAAAGGTAGTAATAAAGTCATTTTTAGATCAGTCCGGTTAGCGTTGCGCAAGCGCAGCGTGCAAGTTGCGCAACCGTCCGATGACCGGCGCGTCCTTGGCAATGACGACCACTAGATCGATGGTCGACGTCCACCACGCTGATGATTGATTGGCGCACGCTCCATATTATACCAGGGATTAAAGAGCAAGGCATGGTTGATTAGAATGTGTTGAAAAATTAAACGGCTTTTGTGTTGTAATTTCACTTATTGAGTACTAAGATTTTTTGTTATATATAGCGAGAAATATGAAAATATTAAATAATCATTTCCTCGAGTAGAGATCGAACTAACAACCTGTCGATCCACATTTTTAATGGATGGAATATATCAATAATGTTTCAAAAATATTTATTTTTATCATATAAGTTTCTGCTGCATTTACTTTTACTAAGGATTTTATAAGTTGAAGTGGAGTGAATGCGGTATACAGTATAAAAGTACGTATATATAGTAGTAAATAAAAAACTATTGAATATACATTAGTTACAAACTTACAAACTATTACGATACAACAACAACTTTCGTCAGAGGAAAATGGACCAATAAATTTAATCAACACAAAAAATTGTACACGCTTGTGTAAGCCGTTGAAAATTAAATTAAAATTTCATAAAAAAAATATGGTACATTAAGAAATGAAATGTATTTAATATCTTGCTTATGAAATGTTATTAAAATTTTAATAAAAAAATAATCTAGGTCTACATTATGAGAGACCTACAGACAGACTACAATAAAACGTTTCAATAAGTTAAAAAAACTAAATATATTTAGTTCAATAATTACCAATACAGGAAGGTAAAGTTCCAAGTAGCATGAAAGCAAAGTTGACGCGAGACGCATTCCGGTGTCGCTGTCGGTGTCGCTGCGCAAGCGCATCTCTGCGGCTATCTCTTACGCAACAGTGAACTTGATCGTGATCGATAGTGACGATCGATTGATATCGATGCCACGTTATGGAAAATCGGTAAAATATGTTAATTTTGTATTGCACTGCGTTGAATTTGTAAAGAGATTACAAGATAAATCGTGTGGTACCTAATGTGTACTGATCATTTTGTTTTTATGATTATATTCTATTAGGCGTCTGGTTTTTTACTTCTCTAGACAGTGTTCTAATTTGATTCAAGTTCAGATTACAAAAAATCCAATTCAATTATTTTTACAAAGACAGATCTAGGCAAAATAATTTATAACACAGTCTTTAATAAGAAACTTTTAAAAAGCCCACATTTAATATGCACTTTTAATAGATTTACTCAAGAACTTTCCTAGCTCTTTTACCATGTAACAAAAATATTTATCGCTTACTTTGTATTAAACATTATGTACCTGTAAAGTAGACATCATGGCTATTCTTCTCCTTACTGTGGACGGGAAGTCATAAACCATAAGTTTATTTGCCCTTTGAAACTCATTTACTTCTATCGAGTATGCAATAAAGAAATTCTTAGCTGCCTTGCAACGCTATATTGTTCGATATTCTTTATAATCCAGCCATATACATTAATGTATCGATAAGACGTAAGTTTCTGCTACTTTCTTATTCTCTTTATAATATTAGTTAAACATATATTCATACATTTTTTTGATGTAGCACAATGTGTAAAATATTTCTACATTCTCACTGTAAGTTTTGAATTCATTCATTCGTTTGTTCGCAAACACTAAAATTAGGGGCAGGTAGTCGAATAATTTATATAGACAGAAATATTAAACTGTTCCAGAGAAATATCGTAATGCATATGTGATTTGTTGCTTCGATTCCGATTCGGGAGAACGATTATATTTCGGTTCCACCACTCAACAAGCAGTATATCAAAAGTTACATGAGAAGTTAGGAACGAAATATCTTTAATATTTAGTAAGTTCTCTGACTACCCTCCTAAAATTGGGAACAAGTCTAAAACAAAAGGACGTGTACCGTGTATAGGAGACCTAACAGCCACGTTTTTTTATAATACTTAAAAAAACTAACAGAAAACAAATAAAACTATTTTCATTTCCAACCCTATCGATGACCCGTACACCGGACAACGAGGGGGATGAACACAACGCAATCGAGATTTAAATTAGAAATCCACCAGCCATTGTGAACAAGTGCACTAGTTGCGGGGTAGTAATCACATTTTTGTTTCGAGGGTTGCTATAGCTTTTTCATATTGTGTGTTTTCTATGTAGATTTGTATGCAAATAAAAGGGAATGCATTTGATGGGTGATTAAATGTTAGTTTTAGGGTTGACGTTATAATTGTACGTGTATTGTTGTTATGTCACATAGATTACTAAGAAATCGGTATATTTTAGCATAAACTTAGAACCTAGTGCCTAGTTTCCGCTTTTGTCTCGATTCGAAAGACGGAGAAACTCAACGCTGCACTTTGTCAGAGCGACAATATAAAAATAATGATTTCCCTAGTGAAATCGAACCCACAACCATTGCAATCCTACTGTACTACAATGATTGGACTTACCTGAAAATTGAATTTTAACGAACGCAACGATAATATTTTAACATATTAAGGACCAACTGATAAAATAAGCAACCTCAACCATTTTAACTTTTATCTTATCTTCATTTTATATTATACATTTATTTTAAAGTACTTATTATTTATATGAAAAATATCATTTATTAATTTGTGTTTAAAAAACAATATAATATTCGTGTTACGTTCATAAGATTTTTTTTTCTTACGTGCCTAAAATACGCTTTCAAACGTTGTTTAAAGTATATATAAAAAAAAGGAAAAAAAAAATAAAAACGAAAGTTACTTATGCAATATTGAGTGACATTGACTGTCGGGAAAAAAATGCATCAGCGCGGTCGTAAATATTCAAATCGATCCGGTTTTAATGTTTTAAACTTATAAACATATAAAATATAAAACTGACTATATAATTTATTTTTTCTACTAAAATATAAATCTAATTTGCTTTAACACTTAATTTATTTAACCATAAGAAAATAGAATTAATAATATTTAAAAAAAATGTTAATTACGAAATCTGAAGATAATCTTCATATAACTCAAAGGTTACGAAGCAATTAAAATAATTTAATTACAATCATACCGATGAGAGACCATTGCATTTAACCAATCGACAGTTAACTATGACGATTTAAAAAATTGAATAAATCAGCTTCGCACTGTATCCCGCATATAGCAGGTAAGGAAAAAGGAACCTAGTGTTAAGACACTTCGCTCTCCACTTTCCGCAGAATTAAAACACATTCCCTCGAGTGGGAATCGAACCAACAAACATCGCTTTACATTCACATCCTTATGCCCCAGCGTCACGACGGCCTCAACGATGATTATTGATTACGATATATCAATCAAATTTCATATATAACATTAAGTTTAAAATTCTATATAAGAATAACATATAGGTTGCTCAACCTGCATTCCCCGGGGCGGACACACCTGCCGGGGCTCGTGCCGAGATCGTTTATGTACTAGGTACTACTATTGATACTAAATTTCGATATAATAAATTATTTATTGAAAACAACATAACGACTGCAGCCGATATTAATTTTATGATTGGTGTTATAGTGTTAACATTAAATAAATATTGCGGTAGTTAAATTGCTAAACGTATCTATCTTAACCACATTCCTTTAATTTATTTGTGTTCTTTCTATATGCACACTTATAATATGGTTAGTTACTTAAAATAAGCAATCGGCCAAGTTCGAGTCGGACTCAAGCACGAATGGTTTCTTATCATTATCTATAAAAACGACAATAAAATCACGTCTTTTGTGTCGGAGCTCCCTTTAAATATTTATATCATTATGTTTTTAGTGTATGTTATTAGAATTTCAACTGTCTATTTTTAACATTTTCAAAGTGTTATTCAACACTTAGGAAAAAAAAATATTTATTGAGTCCGACCGACCTGTCGGACCTGCAGGACCTCCAGGAGGCGCGAGTTCGAGCCGCAACTAAATAAGTAAATAAGTTTTCTAAATAAGTGTTCAACTTTCTATCTATCACGGTTCATGAGACACAACTGGATGATAGACTACCAGACAGACAGCGGAGTCTTGGTAATAGGATCCCGTTCATCACTCCGTTCAAAGGATTCGATCAAGTTAAATATCGCTAATGAAGATATTAAACTGAGGCCAGTCGTAGCGCAGCGGCACGAAGTGTGACTGTAAAACCGACTGGTTGTGGGTTCGATCCCCACTCGAGGAGATGAAATATTTACTTAAATTTAAATTTCTATTTCTTCGCTCTGGTATTAAGGCTAAGCGCGGCGTTGAGTTCTGCCACTCAACACGCAATGCCTCCAGAATTCGGCAGAAAGTAGGGAACGGAGTGTCTTAACTCTAGGTTCCCTCTGCCTACCCTGCTGTGTGCGGGATACAGCGTGAAGCTGATTTATTTATTTAATTTTAAGATATTAAAGATTGAAAAATTATAGAAAGAAATAACCTGTAAATAACATTTAATTCACCTTTAAATTCTAAATCTTGGTACTACTTAACGGTCACTTTTAAGTATTTCTTTTACCATTACGTAGATAAAAAATAAAAATAATAAATAATACTTCATATTAAATTTGTAAAAAAGTTTGCTCAACAAATCTTTAGCATTCGTTGTTTAAGATCAATAAATTAAATATTTCCAAGTTTACAGAAGGACATTGTATGCAAAACGCGAAGAAGTCTATACTATCAACACCCACTCCTACGGCTAAGTGAGAAGGCCGTAATGATCGCGGAACTGACCAATTGTCAAACGATTACCCGTTTGCCGATAAGATATACAAGTACAATAGTAGGTATATACTACACTACTTACTTTATTTTTATCTATTTCCTATTGAAGTAAGTAGAAAAAAGTATATTTTTTAAATTGTATATAAAAAGTTTAATGAGAGAATTAATTTTTACCTGTTGCTTTGATCTCGTGGTCGAGAGAAAATAACGAAGATTTGTGAATAGCACAAGACACATCTCGCATGTAACAGAGTATGCAGAGGGAACATAGAGGGAACGTTCCCGTGATGAGTAAGACGTGAGATCTTCCACAACAAAAAAAATATTCAATCCGAACCAGTAGTACCTGAGAATAGAGCGATCAACCAAACAAACTCTTCAGCTTTATAATATTAATTAACAAAAAACGTTTAATTGCGATGGCGCCACATGCACAAATAAAAGTATCAAGAGGTCAGCGACGGAAAATGTTTCTTATAAGATAAAATAATCACTCGGGCCAGCTTAATTAGTAGATAAATTCCTTAGAACGTATTTATTGGTTGTTCACTTGAAATTATACGACATTTGATAATTACTATGCAAATTTGCAGATGTTGTGTATATTTAGTAAGTTCGCTTATACCTAAGGTTCATTAACGTTACTACCTAGTGTGATAGGATTTTAGTTTTACGTTCAAATATCCGTCTTATGCGAGTTATTTGATATCTTTATATTTATATTATCTTTCTGTAGCAGTGTAAACAAAGAGCACAACGTTTTGCTATGTATTGTCTGACCGAGGAAACGACAAGGACTAAGTGGGGTTCGAACCCAAAATCATCGTGTTTGCGGCACATTGTCAGCACTTTTTTTATATAGTCTGACTTGTGGACATTTATTCATATTAAAAAAAATATTAATTTCACAGATATATGAGATTATTATAATAATTATAAGCTTATATAAGTAGCACTTAATAGCATTGAGTCATAACAAATCGTTCTTGACAACGTAGTGAGCAACGATTTTGATGAACAACAGTGATGCGCGGGCGCAGCCACGGAAGCGAACCTATAATTAATAGATCACCCACGCACCGACGCTTGAGATTCGCCGACGTGAATAATTCAATCTTAATGTTCACTAGCTATGAATAGCATTAACGACGACCAAAAACTTCTTTACATATTAATATTAAAATTATTTTTCAATTTTTTGTGTTAATTAAATCATTATATTATTAAATACAATTATAAATAAAACAAAATCTATATAACAGATAGTACCGGATTGACTAACACTTTCACAAGCGTTTAAGTAAAATGCATATGTGCAATATATACATTTACTGTCTTACCGCTGTTCGGCAGTCATCCAGTTCCACTTTTTCGCTGAAACAGAGTTCTTTTAGAACTATGTCTTCCTCAAGTAATTTTATCTTTCCTACATGTTTTATATGCGATAGAGAAATATAAATATTTAAACTAAATCTGAAAACAATCTTGTCATATAGTAAAAGAAATAAAATAGCGTTATAAGCGATGAATAATCAAGACAGAGAGTATAACGACCATTTCCCCTGCTACCCACTAGACAGTCCTACTTCCTTGAAGACAAGCCTGTATAAATCAGTCTAAATAGATATATTATTCCAACCATCATGAGTTATATCTCATAAAATGTGGGATATCTGATTATTCTTCGGTATTGTAAGTTTTTGTCAATTTTATCTTGGTACACACCAAGATAAAGTGTTGACAAAAACTTTGACGTGACAAATAAATACTGATTTTACTTGCTTCTAACACATATAAAAAAAATAAGCCTCCTGCTCAAAATAAAAAAGTCCAATGTGATCTAGAAATAATATAATCATGATTTTTTTATTTGTACAATTTTATAAAAAGTTGCTCTTAACTTTTTTAGGGATCTAGTAAAGATCTTCAAAGGAATCAATTTTGTTATATATTGTTAAAACAGTTTATAACTATTTAAGACGTAAAGTGGCACTCGTCTTATCCTTGAAGGGGACTTAGCAACAAGTGTTTGCGGTACCTCTTGCGAGAGGGTGAATATCTTGAAGTAGTGGTTAGGGGAAGAAAAATAATATTTTATTCATATTTATCACGCCCCTTAATAATAATGATATCGTCAATATTATTACATAAATAATGGAAAAACGGTAGTTGCATCATCTTGACATTAATAAAAACTATCTTAGCCACAAATGATCACTTTAAAAAAAAATCAAATACAGTCTAGTCAGTCTACTAGTAATCAGTGATAATAATGAGACTTTTTGTAACTGATAATGTGACTTAATCAAGGTAAAAAATGTACGAGTATATTTAGCTTGTTCATTAACACTACATACAGGTGAAATGCGGTATTCATTTATTTGGATGGTTCTGCAACGATATTAAATATTTAAATTACATAATGGGCTGACACGCCACGCCAAAAAATCACGCCATTTTGAACAAAAAAATGCATTGTAAATGGAGGAAACCTAGTGTTGAGACTGTGTAAATGCCCTCGGATTTCATAATATATTAGAGCTATACATATATAGTCAAAGTAAAATATTTATTAAGCCTGCTGGTTATATGTTAACTGGGCAGGCGAGACTAATTAAGAAAACGTGGTTCCATTGTACAAAGGACGGTAGAAAGCGGAGCGTGCCGCAGCAAATGTATGACTAGATCCTGTGTTTTTCATAAGATACCAATGTGGTTTATGGAGTCTTTGCTTTACGCATTTCATTCTTATATATATATGTATGTATTTATGGCGATATATTTTAGAAATTGCATTCATCAGTATGACATCGTATCTTTTATTATACGAAATATTTTAAATATAAAAAATAAACATTGACATGAGTGTGATTCGACACTATGACCAGCATGTGCACGTCAATACAAGAATTTCAACGTAGCTTGAAAGAAAGAAGAAAGAAAATGTTCAAAATAATCAATCATGTCCTAAATTTGCCACAATTGCGTCTTCTATGTATCTATATAAGATAAAATGTGGACAAATAACAAGAAAAACTAAAGAGACACTATTTGAACAGTACTTCAAACAAATTTAAAGAAAATCGCAAATCCATGGCGAACGCTTTCCCATGACCTCCAATAATTTGAAAGAAAGTACCAATTTCGCAGCAATTGGTCCAAATAAAACCCCATTCGGAAACACTTGCATAGAAGTAAAAAGCGTGCAACAATAGTGTTCGTGTTTCGCGATTTGCTCCCACGATAGTTGTCCGTATTGATCACAGATAGTGATGTCGGTAAGTTTGTTTGACATCAGAATCGATTGTTTTATTAGTACGAGTGATATTTTTTAATTCTTCGTTTATTGTCAAGAATCTATGGGATATTATGGGAGATAGGCAAAGAGAATCTAGTGATAGTAATTCCATCCAGTTCACTATTGTTACAATTTGAAGGATAAAATTATAACCCATTTTGCCTTATATTATTATGAGCGGAATATCGTCTATAGCTAATTGTGAATTCGATTCCCATGATTTCGCTATTTTAAGAAGACAATGTGCGGCGATGAGTTCCGACTTCACATGCAATGTCTAGACGTCTCCCTCTGCCTACCCCATTGTATATGCCATACACCAGCTATAGGCTCAAAACAAAAACATCAAACAAGACTATGGTATTATTACAAAAATATTACTTTGAGAACAAAATATTATTTTGCAAATAATATTATTGTACTCCTAAATATCGACACTGTCAGGCCCTAGCCGGTCAGCGCTACAACTGGATCGAACACGGTGATGCGTCGTGCCGCCACTTTCTCTGAACCTTCGGGGAGACAGAGATCAACTATCTGACCTTATAGGATGTGGAGTTTGTAAACAAACTGTTTTATCCTTTTTTTATGTGGACTGGAACAATTTTAAAAATATTACATGAAGAAGTTTGAAATTGAATATACTTTGCATTACTATAAAAATGCGTCATAAAACACATTTCATCTTCTAAATATTTAAATATAATCTAAGTAACCTTTGCATACACTATTATACAGAAATAGTAGAGATACATTGTAAACCTAAAAAAAAATTCAAACACGAGGACAGTGGCTGAGACAACGTTTAACATAGTATCGCGTACCGATAACGTTGCGTGCGCCCGCGCAGCTGATGTTACAGATACGCAAGTAAGGCTTAGCACAAACGACATGTATTGTTTATTAAGGCTATAGATTATTTTGTAATGTTTTATTATATTATACTCTAAAATAATTATTTTATTTACAATTATGAACTGTATGTTTCATTATTACAATAAATACGTGTTTATTTTATAGTTCAAATAATTATATAAAAAAAATTATAACTTAGTATAATTTAAAAATTATATATAAAAAAATCTTACAATTTATAAAAATTGTGACACAATTTCATACAGTTTTTATATAAATGTTCGATGCACAGATAATAGATAGATATTGCTAGTTTTGTCCCTAGATTGCCTAATGTAATGGAGCGCAAGGTCACAATTGTATTGTGCGCGGGCATGTGCATGCGCAACCATTGTTATTGTATCTACACAACCGGGTGCCATTATACTATAATTTTTTACAACTAGTACAATCTCAAGGAGGATTCGTTTATCAGTGAGAACGTATCTCGTAAAAAATGCTATGTTTACGAAATAATTACCTACTATTTATGTATGATTACGAACGATGTATTGAAATTCAAAGTGAATTTGTTATTCTAAAACATTATATTTGACATTTAAAATAGACTCCTACAGAAATTAAAACTACTACCGTAAAACTACAATTAACATCAATACAGTGGCACAATCGTGACACATTCCGCATAGCTTTTAAAATTTCGTGCCATTAATTCCTCAACGTCAGCCCGCGACATGTATAACTAATATCTGTCAATATAAAAGTACTTGTTACTACCGAGTGGTGGCCGTTTCGTAACAAATAAATGCACAAGTCTTAAAGGCAACCACTTTCGCTACCACTCAATCATCATGAGACCACGTTTATCCATTAGTCTGGCTAATTGAAGGACAAAGTAATATTTCTGCCACGTGACTAAACAACGCCGGTCGCGCCCGTTTGTCATTGTGGACAGCCGATACCAATCTCCGTACAATTAATGTTTTGTCAACGGCCAATTACGCCGACGGCCATCCAGAGACCTCCTGAGCGACTAATTATCACGCTGCACCCGAGACATTCTAATTTAACTATTATGAATTGCCTCGAACAGCTCAAGGACTCCGGACAATTGGTCTCCGCGATCAGAAATCGTATGATTGATGATTTTCGTTAATTGGGTATCCTAGTAATTGGGATCGGTCCGAGCGATCGTTTATCTAATGGTGTCAGATAATAAGACGCTATAAATCATGCGAGGTTGACGCACTTGGGGGAAGCTTTGCGAATGATATCGCAGGAAATGGATATTACGATAACGATGCTCCCGCGCCGCGTTAGTGACTCGCTGGCAGGGATTGCGAGACGCTAATGCTGCGTGGACCGAACTGAGAACTCGGACACGGGTAATTGAGGGCACGTACCTACTGTGCAATATACACACTGCACAGATAGCATTGTGAATTCTGATTTCGCGCACTTCGATTGTGTAGGTGCTAATTATAAGCGAAAATTTTACAATGACCATCACGACGCATTGAGAAATTTGAAAGTTGTGGGGTTAATACATTTTGGAACATGCCATTTATTTGAGAATTTTTTATTGTGTATCCATCCATCCACAAGGATGGATATATGTAATAGTCATAAAAATATTTTGTTATGTGTTCTTCACCAATTTAGAAAAAGCCCATCAATTAAAAAAAAGGGTCCGCAAATGAGCGATATATAACTTGTTCGTTTTGGTATTTAAACCAGTTAGGTGTAATTGTATCTATTTATCAATCAAGGAATATTTATTTGCTTATAGTATCAGTACGCACACTGTGCACGGCAGTATAGTAATATAGTTTAATAAGTGATATTTTATAAGTAATGTTGATGATATAAATAAAGAAGTATAATAAAGATTTACTGTTTGTTTTCTCTGTAGCATTGAAGTTTATGTTGAGTTCACCACACATTTCTATTATGAAATAGGTAGTCCGTCATCGGTCTATTTGTAGTCTACCCTCGGCCGTGACCTACCCCAATATAGGTCACTGCTAACGTCCGTGTAGATTTTACGATAATCGCATCTTGCGAAAGCTTATTGGCAAAATTTCAAATTTCAAACGTCTGTAGTAAGTCTGACAATGAGACGGGTGAGACGCGTGAATCACGAACAACTGGAATAGATTCGTATGTAGCGGAGACACATAATTCTTTTTGATAATGCCTCGTAACATCAAAACCGTTCTTAACCAACTGACTCGAGAGTGCGTTCTCACTCGAGAGTTTGTCCTCACTCAGCGAAACGATCGTCTAGACCTTATGATATGTGGCTGTAAATTTAGAATAACGGAAACGGTGGTTTTATTTCTCGTTCATTTCAACGGGGCGTCGCATGAATGGGATGCCGGGCGGTCATCGCCAGGCCTCTAATTCTAGCCGCGGACACCCAGCAATAACAAATGGATTTATAGCGCATTAGGCAGTTAAAACGCGGTGAGCATTCCGTCGGGTTCACGAGAAATGGCGTGTCAACGACCCTCGTCGCGATCTAAAAGAAAAGTGAAAGCTAGTGACAAATCCTCCGGCACGTGGCGGCGTCTGTCCTCTAATAATATACTATTGAAATGACATGACAAAATACATACTTAATTAAGTATATGCTTTAAATATAAATAAAATAGTATTATTTTCCGTTTATTTCATAAATTTCAATAAAAGTCTTTATTCAATTAGATCATAATATACACACAGTTTTGAATCATCAAAATTTTATTTCATTCTGCTAAAAGCCAGTAAGAAACTCAAAAATGTGAAAAAAATACTGTGAAATAATCTCTTAATAAAAAAAACATATAACTCTATATGTGAAAGATATTTTAGTCACTAAAAAAAACTCTTTCACTTTAGCGCCATATCTATTACTTTTTGCTTTAACCAAGCGTAACATAAAAACAATGGATTTATAGAACGGTAGACGCACCGAGAACACCACAGAATGGGCCGTTAAGTGTTCAATTTTATACTAACGCCCGCGCTGTTTGATGTCGCTTGTTTTCTATAAGTACTAATTATACTCTCAAACACGGGTTTGCCCTTTATCTTTGGAATCTGGCGTAAGTGCTGATATCATAAAATACTATTTGCTATGCAGACCGTACACTCGCATTGGATATTTAATGCCTATGTTTAGGACGCCTTATCGGCATTAAATAAAAGTTTATAGATATATTTTGATATTTAAGTACTATCTTATCATACTTTCTATGAGACTACAAGGCGCAGATTGTTAGATTGAAAATTAGATAGGCGCCGTCGTATCGCAATGGACCAATGTTTGACTGCGAACGTGATGGTTGCGAGTTCGATGTCCACAATCCGCCGCTTAGTGTCTCATGTTATTATAGTGCATGTTTGGCATTTCGCGAAATAGAAGAATTCCCTATATTTTCTAATCTCTTGTGCAGATGAAACGTAGACGGAGATAGATTTTTCCTTAAATGAAATTTGAACTAAGAATCATCTCTTTCAGTTTGTGACGTCTCAACGTACTGGGCGAAAACTTGTATGGATATTAGGCAATTTCGATCGATGAATAAATTCATGTTCTTCTTTAACAAAAAATAATTTATACCACCTTAATACTGGTATTAAGGCTAGTGGTATTCACCATAACCAATAATTAACAAAAGTGAACCAAAAAAATATTTACATTTTTAAACTATAAATCGAGTATAATTGTTTTCAGTAGTGTTGCAAATTTAGTTTTTAAATAACTATAATATATATTGTGACAAAAGGAGTCGTTAATGCGTCGCTAATCACCCGCCCGCAAGGTCGCGCCCACCCGGACTCAGCTGACTCAGTCGTGGAAGCGGGCGAAACCTTTTATAAACTGGTTTATTTTTATACCTTAATTGCCGTGTTGTAACGAATTTTAGGTCACGATTAGTAGTTTTTAATGGTATTTCGTAAATTACCATATATTATGGGGCTATTAAGTACATACTGCTTTTTTTTGTTAACTTGACAGTTGTATTTTTAATTATAAGTAGATTTTAACTGCGGCTTCGCCCGCTTAGCTTAATGTAAATAACTAGGAGTATGATAAGGTGGTATTCTTTGTACAAGGCATCGGGTGTGTTGTCCTCTGAACCATAGCGGTGTCCGCCATATTCGCGTGACTCACCTGAAACAAAAAAAAATAAATTAGTGCAACCATATAAAACATTCGACAAGCAAAAATCTAAATAAATCAAATGCTGGGTGGGAAGTAAACATAACTTCAGTCAAATTTCGGGTGGTGTGCAAAAACTAAGTTCATTGCCAGATACAATATAAAAGAAATATTCTAAGGATCAAAAAAGTCCAAAAAAATAAATCTCACAAACAAGCATATGAGTAAAATAATCTTTCGATGGTATCACATTACCTTTTTGCGTCGTTTGCATTATCAAACATTGCGTTATCGATAACGAAAGAGTATGTTTATTAATAGTGCACCTTTTTTATTGATTTTTTTTATTTTTAAGAGTTCTAACTTTACGTTAAGTAGTTAGAAGGAAAGGGCTTAGGTGCTTTGGACACGTCGAAAGAATGAGTGACTAAATAATGGTAAAAAATATTTATAAAGCAAGAATGAGTGAAAAGAGAGACAGGAGATTGAGCTTCAAGAACACAATATAGATGATACGAAGTATAAGGACTACCTGAAGGGTACGAAGGGGGTCGATGACAGTGGACGATGCAAAAGAGAGACCATAAGTTAGGAAAGTATCGTTTGAAAGTATCATTTTAAGTATCTACGTTTTCTTTAATAAGTTTTAGTTATAGCCATATTGGATTTAATTATATAATTAAGAACTGTTTAATCTAAACAAAATTTACAAATATTAAAATGAAACTGCAGTGTTTACAAGTCACAACGATCACCGGTCACTACTCCTCGGTCCTCGCCCACACTTACAGCTTAGAGGTTACTTGGGATGGAAATGGTCTACAGTTTGGTATTAATAATGTTGAGTACTAATGAGCCCTGGCTTTGTGTAGATATATTTAAAAAAAACATGACTTAATAAATAAAAAAATACGAGACAATCACTGATATAACTATTCCAGTAAAGTATTTTTTCATATTAATTTCAAATATTATTATTTATTTATTAAAATCAAAAGATTTATACTTCAATAAGTAAGAGCGGGGGACACTATTCATATTTGAATGATTATTAAGCAAATTAGCTATTTTGAACGATTTAGTTTGTCGTTGTGTCAACCGTCAGATTGCGAAAGCGAGAGTTGTGGGTTTGACTCCTCCTCGTCCTCGTTTTGGTTATTGTCAAAGGGTTCTAACTGTTGTCCTAACTCTAGTTGCGAACTCGAATTGGAATTGCGATAAGCTAAAAAAAAATATTAAGACAACCACCATCATCATTTTAATCAAAACTTTAAAGTGCAATTAAAACTAAAAAACATAAAACAAAAAAAAAACAAAAAAGCAGTTAGTTATAGCATAGATATACGAGACAGCGGTCACTACACCGCGCCCACACCTATCTAACAAAACGTAACGAAATAATTTATAGCTGATACATGTAACACATGCTAATTGTTTATATTGTTCTGCGTATCTTATTAGCAAAATTAATAAAAAAATGTCCAATTTTTTGTATTATTCTACGTTAACAATAATAATGTAAATATCTATAGATATTTAAATTTTATACGCTTCATTTGAGTGTTAAAAAAAGATATATAAGATATTAAAAAAAATATCAAATGCAAATTTTTAATTTTAGGTATTATTAAAAATGACTTCATCCTTTTCATGTCATGTCGAGTAAGTTCTTTTTTAATATGAGCGTTATTAAGCAGACTGCATGTTTTGGCCCGAGGTTTTATGTCAGTGTTCCAGAAAACCTAAATTAGTGAAAAGAGGTCAGTTTCCATCCTTTATGTAGAGATTTTTAAACAATTTTTACGTTTATTCCAAATAAAACTTAAAAAAAAATATTTTTATTATTTGTAACTCGTACGGAAGGAATTTTGAGGAAAAATATTTTTTTCTACGACAATACAATAAGCCTAATAAAAATATTTTACCAATGATCTTCCGGAAATAAGAACCTACAACCATCGCGCTACTACACCACGTTTGTTATATTTAAGTTAGTTTTGTTATAGTTAGTTGTATAGTTTTTTTTAACTTCACGTTGTATCCTGCATAAAATAGGGTAGGCGAAGGTAATATAGTATTAAAACCATTCCCTACTCGCTCCGCCGAATTCTGGCGGAATTTCGTGTTAAGCAACGGAACACAACGCCGTTTTTCGTCTCAATACCAGACCGAGGATGAATGAAAATATTAAATATTAAATTTCTTTGAGTGCGAATCGAACATACAACCTGTCGCGTTTACAGTCGAACGCTTGAGGCACAACTGGCCTCACAGTAGAAAAGTGTTTAGTAATGTTCTCATAACAATTTTTATAATAATCAATAGAAAAGATAAAGTACACCATTAAAGACGCAACACAACACGCAGTGTTTCTAAAAGTGTAGCACGGAGTGTTTTGACACTAAGTTATCCCTGCCTTCCCAGCTACATGCAGAATACAGCATGAAGTAGCTAATATACCTATATATTTATAAGAAATATTTATTATACGTACAAATAGTATAAACCACTCAAATATAGAATGTTGCAATATGACTTGATGGACTACCGTCGTCGGTCACTACTCGGCGCCTACGCATGACTATTATGTTACGTTATACGATCTTTGATGAACATTTCAGCTTTTTAATATTTTTATTATATATAAAATGTCAATAAAGAAGCAACAATCAATTCTATTTAACTCAATAGTCTTGTAGTGCATTATTTATAATTTGAATTTGTGGTATTATATTTGGTGCCCTTGGTGGTGGATTTGATGTTCATTTGGGTTAATTATTATTGCAATTAATTATTCAGCTCTGATAAAGCTTAGCTTTTTCGCTCTGGTCAAAAGACAATGCGCAGCGTTGAGTTCCGCTACACAACACAAAGTGTCTCAAATATTGGGTTGCATTGTGGAACAAAGAGTCTTAGCACTTTGTCTGCCCTGATAAGTTGTTAAATGAGGGTTACGGCTTGAAACTAAAAACAAAGTATATTTATAATATAAACCAATCAAATCCAGCAAACAGTAGTGAAATAAATTTCAATAACAGTATTATAAACGTGAACGCCGCATTCTTTACATACAAAAGTTTACTTCTCAAGTCTCTACTTTGCGCGACCCGAAAGGCTTAGATCTTGCTAAATGTTAACGTATTGCTTAACTCTATTAAACTTTAATTATTAACCTTCAAGAAATATTGAATTTTGTGGAGGCATAGTGGGAATTCATTTTGTTTGTTTAACATTGGACTTAAATACAAGTACTTTATTCAATTTCAATACAAACATACTTGTTTTAGTACTGATTTTGTTCAAATTTATTATGCAATTAAATAAAGTTTCAAATTAAATAAAACAACGTTTTATATGAGTAGTACAGTTATGCAAACACTTTTTGTGTTTAAATATTAAGAACTTGCATGTTAAGAGCTTCTCTGTTATAGGTACTTACGGAATTATAATAAAATAACATGTAACATTGACGCAGTCGGTTGGCAAGTAAACGCGACAGTTTGGGCGTCTATTCCCATTCGGGGGTATTAAATATCTAATATTTTCATTTCTTCACTCTATTAACGAGGCACCGGGTTGAGTTCTGCTACTCAACACGCAATGCCTCAAGCACTGGTAAAATTGGGAAGTTCCTTGTGTAAGAAGTGTACACACTAGACAACAGACGGAATGGCGAGTCTCTAAGACCCGCGTTTATAAACCGTTCTCAATTCTGAGATCGATTTCGATTTTGAGATGCCGTTTTAATAATCTATGGCAATCATTGGCATTGGTCAATTACTATATATGAAATAATAACTTCAATTAATATCAAAGAATATGGCAGTACAAAAAATCCTTTGTTGCAACTGTGAATTGGTTATTAGATTAATCGTGATGAGTTGTAATGAGCATATTTTTCTTTATTTTTTCCATTGAACGATGATCTAACCGTGACATCACTACTTACATCATGTTAGATTTATAAGTACATGCCGTGCGTTTATAATAACAAAAAAAAAACAAATAATTTTGTGAACCTTTCTAATAAAAAATATAAAACATGCACGGTACAACATACACAGCAGAAGCTTATCAAAATAGACAATCGATATATTTTATACTAGAGACTCAAACGCGTCTTTCGCTAAAACTAATTTTTATATTATAGCCGAAGGATAATATATTGTTTAAATACAATTTATTTTAATAAAAAGTATCCTGTCATTTTAAGTACCTCTAAAAATATGTGTACAAAGTTTTATGATACTCGGTTGAGTATATTTGGGGTGAAAGCGTAATAAGTAAACTTATATTCGCATTTATAATATCACTATGTATGATGTATACATACATTTTTTTTTGTTATATGTACAAGTACATAAAAATTAGTTTCTAAAAGTTAGATGGAACCTAGTGTTAAGAAACTCCGTTTCCCATTTTTCAATTTTCAATTGTGTGTTTAATAGCGGAACTCAACACCGTGCTTTTGCCTCGACACAAGAGCGAAGAAATGGTAATATAAATTTAAATAAATATTTAATTTCCTCTAGTGGGGATCGAAGTCACAAGTAACCGCGTTTATAGTCACTTTTTGTGCCCCTGCGACACTGGCCTTAACTATATATATTTATGACAATAATAAAAAATATAACAAAAAATCGATATCATCATTTACTCACTACTCTACAATCTACTACTATAATCAAAGTAAAATTGAGTACATCTCTATCAATTTCATGAAATCTAAACAAGAAATAAACTTTATTTAATTGCGTAACATCGGCATATGAGAAATTAGTGAAACTTTAATAGACACTAATGAGACGTTGATCATATAATCATTGAATTATAATATATAACTATTCAATAGCGAACGCTGTGGCGATGAGCGTTGGCGCCACTTCATAGAAGATAGAGCTAGTGATGTGTCAAGGCTAAAGTTCTTCTCACTTAGGTATTTTATAATTATGTTAAACGATCATTTTATATAGTACTTCGCGTCCCAGAGGCTACAGCGCGCGACTGTAAACACGACAGTTTTGATTTCGATTTCTAATCGGGGGAAATGAAATATTTAATATTTTCATTTCTCTGTGGGTAACGAGGCAAGAGCACACTCACTCACTCTACACGCAATGTCCCGAAAATTGATCGGAATATGGAGAAGAGAATATCAAGCTTAGGTTTCCTTACTTTACTTTACTATACGGGAATTAGTGCAAAGCTCCTTTTTTTAGTATTTTATCAAACATATGTATACAATCAAGTGTATGAGTAGTATATACAAATAAATAGTGGGTTTGGTTTTTTGCTACTACTGTAGTCAAAATTGTTAACAGACCAAAGTAAACAACTAACAGTTAAAACCTAAAATAAGAAACAGACAAAAAATATCGTACTATAAAAAAAAGCAAAGGCGATGTTATAACTAAAAATAATGTTAAAGACAACGCTTTATTATCTGGATTGTGAATTTTATAGTCCTTGTTGACACTCAAAGAACTTTTATTACTTTGAGTAATTTAAAATGGCCAAGAGCTTAGGAGGTGCTGTTAGTTTAGAATTTGTGATCGAAATAAAATAAAAGATTAACCACTGGAAATAATGTTAATGAGCATATTAAATTCTTTAATGTCAACAAAGCGTTAAGTTTCGCCATTCAATATGCAATGTTTCTAAAATTGAGTGGAAAGTTCGGAAAAGAGTGGCTTAACACTAACATGTTTGCCTACCCTACTATGCGGGACGGAACTAGTATGAAGCTTTTTAAAATGTATGTTAATATTCATAAGATTAATTAATCTAAATAGTATAAGTAAATTTTTATTTCTCTTTAAAGGTTACTATAGAAACTGTTAGAAAAAATATTCTTTTTTAATCCGCTTGTCGATATTCATTTATAGACACCGGCGCTTGCGCAACTTCATTTGGTCAATTAGCTTGTTGAAATGATTACATACCGCAGCTCATATTTATACCTTTATTAGGATTTTCTACAATACCCATTTTATACTATCTCGCTTCATCTCCTTTATTTTCTGTATATGAGTAAAAGAGATAAATAATTTAATGACAGACCATTACTTAAAAGGATCTAAACGAGAATCGCAAGCTAGGTTTTGTATCTTCTAAAGATGTATTGCCCTTATTCGTTTTTTTCTCTTTTTAACAGATACCGTATTTCGATCGCTGCGGTCAGCGGTTCGAAGCCAATTACGTTTACTGATAGCGATAAAGCCCTATTTGGAACTGTCATCGAGCATTCCGGTTGACACCTCATATGGTGAAAAAGGCTGGGCGCAGCGTGGATTCTTATTGACAATTAAACGATTTACTGTATTTATTGGGCGTTATCGATGCAATTTATCTGGACGATATGTTATAATTACCAAATTGAACACTACATATGAAGGCGCTTATCATAAACTTTTAATATTCGTATAATTTATTATAGCCCTGATCGAGAAAAGATACTATTATGTTGTCAGTGTTCAACAGCTATTATTTTTGACGTCGCGCTACGTTCCGTTTTACTCTCAGCTTTATACGGTGTAGTTTTTGGGTGTTAAATTTCGAAATTTGAGCCTATATTTAAACGGGTCATGACCTAATTTAATGCAATTTGATATGCAATGGAGGTCCTGGTGAAGGATATACAAATAAATATATACATCATTATTAAAATGTAGTTGTCGGTTACAACTGTGTTTGCGTGAACTTCATGCCACTTGCCATGCTGTGTCCATTGTTGATAGATAGAGAGACAGGCGTAGAGAATCTAGGATCAAGTCACTTTGCTTAATGCTTTCCTCTCTCATAAGAGACATTACGTGTAGAGTTGCAACCCAATGTCACGATAGGTTAACACATACACATTCATACACAGTAAAGAAAAAAATATTGGTATATACCTATGTATTTCCTATTTTTAATATATCATAAAAAAATCTTTTACTCTTTTGTAGTTTTTTTACTAACCTACAATATATATGAAATATTCCTAAAAATCATGTTTAAATAGTAGGTATCAAAATATTAAAAGTACCTCATAAAAAATCCATAATAAAACATTGGCATTATAGCAGTTATCATTCATTGCTGGAACACAATGCAGAAGCGATAAAATGTATTTAAAGAACTCATTTATCCATGTTTACAGTACCAGTACAAACGGGAAGGTAATTTGTACGATGATATCTCAGAAAGATTGACGATTGAAGGGAAATATGTTTTGTAAACTTTTACTTGGTTGAATCGGCACTTTATGTTGAGCTTACGAATCAAGGTCATTTTTGATTTTGTAAATAAAATAAAGTGTAAATGAAAAGTGTGTGTAGCATCGTTGAGTTCCGCCACTCAAGTCGCAATGCCTCTAGAACTTGGCGGGAAGTGGGGGACAGGGGGACTTAACACTAGGTTCTATCTATATTATCTTTTCTTCGCTCGGGTAACAGGACAAAAGCGCGGCGTTGAGTTAGGTCTTAACCTTGTTGTTTGCGAAATACAACGTGGTGAAAAAAATTAAAGGTAGAAATTAGGTGATTTATTGTTAGAATTTAATTAATACTTCACTAAGTCGTCGATTGTCTCTCAAGTAAATGTCAAATTTACTTTACTCGTTCATTACGCAAATTAAAAATATCATTTTTAATATAAAATAGTCAGTGTAGAATTAAAAACCACAGCTGTACCATAATAATAACATAAAAGTAATTTATTACTTTTAAAATAAATTGTTGCGTTTTAATATAAATATCTTCACAAATACGTGTAAATACTTGCGCCACGACTTCCTCTTCGATATTAAAAAAATCGACTTAAAAATACATTTATATTTGCCGCTAAATTACGTAGCTGATCACGTCCTGTAATCCTTCTTATAAATATTCTCGGAGGCTCCACTAACTACTGCTAAGTTACAATACCTAACGTGAACATTTATCATTGTTTTGCTTCACGCGGGAACATTTACACATTTCCTACAACAAGGAAGGTTATTATGCTAATATACCATTTACAAACACATTCATCTATAATATGTTTAATTATATTTTCAAACTAGCTTTTACCTGCTACTCTGTCCGTGTGGACAAAGGGAAATAATTAAGAGTTGTGTATGACACATTATAAGTGCCCGAGGTACTGTATCAAAAAAGATTAATATGATGTAATATAGACCATAGCCAAAATCAAATCAAATCAAATCAGCTTCACGCCGTAATCCGCACACAGCAGGATAGGCAGAGGGAACCTAGTGATAGGTAAGACCCTCCGTTTCCTACTTTCTGCAGAATTCTGGAGGCATTGCGTGTTGAGTGGCAGAACTAAACGCCACGCTTAGCCTCGACACCAGAGCGAAGAAATGGAAATATAAATTTAAGTAAATATTTCATCTCCTCGAGTGTAGATCGAACCCACAACCTCTGTTTTACAGTCACACTTCGTGCCGCTGCGCCACGACTCGACTTCCTTAAAAAAAAAAATTTCTAATTCAAACTACTAGTTCCTGAGATTATCGCGTTCAAACAAACAAAATCCTTCATATTAATAATATTAAGGAGCATAGATTCAACCTTTCGCACTTTAGCGCTATCGCGTTCATATACCACCAATATACAAACAATTCCTAATTTCGGTTTGACAATGAACACACAATATATCACTTGAGTCCAACATTTGTTTTGAAATGTATATAAGATGCTAAATTCTATTGGCATTGTAAAAGGCGTGAGAAAGAGGCCCGTAACGGACTCTGACGAACAAATTGACCTAACAACGGTTATTCTGGCAACCTTCTTTTGAGATCTAACCTTTTAGTAAAAAAAATATATTTGTTTTCTTTAGAAGAGTTTTAGCTTATAATTATAATACTTATGGTTTCTAAAGTAAATTTAACACTATATGATTTTTTCTTGTTGTGCGGCCATCATGTAGCGGTGGGAAACCGTCCGATTTGAAACAAAATGGTTGTGGGTTCAATTTCCTCTCGAAAGAACGATCACGTAAAAATAATCTATATTACTTCTCTCTGATAGATAAAGCGCTGGGTTGAGCTCACTTGATCCCTAATGTGTTAAAAACCGTATGAAAAGTGCGGATGGATGCAGTCACTTAACATTAGCGTCCTTCACCTACCATATATATACATGAATATTATTAAATGTTTATCTTTTATTTACATATACATATTAGAATAAATAAAATAAATAATTCACAAAGTGTGACTATAAACCGACTGGTTGTGGGTTCGATCCCCACTCGAGGAGATGAAATATTTACTTAAATTTATATTTAAAATTATATTTCTTCGCTCTGGTGTCGAGGCTAAGCGCGGCATTGAGTTCTGCCACTCAACACGCAATGCCTCCAGAATTCGGCAGAAAGTGGGGAACGGAGTGTCTAAAAACACTAGGTTCCCTCTGCCTACCCTGCTGTGTGCGGGATACAGCGTGAAGCTGATTTACATATTAGAATAATAACGTATTTTACATTAAACCAATACTTCCACCGGTGAGATTGTCACCTCAGCAGACAGATCCCACGCCAATATATAATAGCTTCAATAAAAATGTTAGATGCAATAAATTCTTAGATACATACCAACATAATTAAGTGATTGCTTTACTGAGATAATAATGAGATCTGCCATTCCGTGTGACATTATCACATTAACATAGGGCTGTAGGGGTGTAGATGTTTCGTGGATATTGAAACTATTTTAAAGTATCGTTTTCTTTATTTGTAAGTATTTTTTTAAATATTAGGAAATTTATTGATACAAATCTAAATATATAAATATGCCTAATATTTTTTTTAATTTCATTGTTGTTCCACTGAGCGCCGCTAAAACTAAAACTCTAAAAAAAATCGCATTATGTTTTTTCGTAAAATATTGTTACCACATTAACAAAATCATTGTAAAGGACAATAGTCTATGCGTATCTTTTGTGTAATTAATGGCAATTTTCACGAAATATTTCTAATAATGGAAGAAACCGAAATTTTCAAGACAAAGAAGTGGTAATGAATATTTTCTATTAAATTCTATTACCCATCAATGTACAAGTTGAAGCATAAAAAAACAAGAGAGAAGAGACACTCATGCGAAAATCAAAAGCAATAGAAAGAAAAAAAAACAAAAAAAATGTAAACACGTTCCGCGACAGGAACCAGAATAAATACATAACGTAAACGAATCGAGAATAGTGTTCATTAGAATTGTTTTTTAATTAGAAAACTTATGCACGAAACCAGCGGGAGATCTTCCAAAAAGTTACTTGATTAGGTGAAACTCAATAGGCGAAAATGATAAAACAATATATTTGACATAAAATAGCATTTCTTCAAAATTGTTTTGAACCAACAACCATCGCTTCGCATTAATTAATAGAACTCTAAGTTAAATATAAACAAATTGTATACAAAAAAAGACTTAAATAATAATTTCTAAATTACTTTTATTGTTCTACTATTAGTTCCGGAGAAATGTGCGGTCAACCAAGCACATTCTTCCGCGCTTAATAAAATTGATGTACCAGCCAAAATATTTCAATTATATTATAGAAAAAAAAACATATATTAATAATAAAAAAGCAGCATCCAATCATCACATCACAACGCACACATCCCAACCTAAGTCGCAGTATAGACACGCACAGCGATGGTGCGACGCCAGTCATTAATTATTTATTTATTTAATATTCAGCGGGCACGCGCCGCTACAACCGACTCTATTGATAAATTCTAGTAGTTCCGTACACACCACATATGAATGATGTACTCAAGGATACTTCTAAGCTTATGAAAAATTAACGTAACATCAACTTTTTCCTATAAATACTTATGCAATATAAATATAATATTGTATAAAATAAAAAAAAAGAAAGACTAACTGTTATAACAACGATAACATCTCCAACGTAAACATTTAAAAGACCACTTTTTCGCCTACGTCTTCTATAACATAACGTTCTAATAAATTTATTGCATTGAACTGATTATAAATTGTTACTTAGTTTTTCATCTAAATCTGTGGAAACATGATTTTTTCCTTGCTAGGTATATAATTAACAGGCTAATAGGCGTCAAGCGATCATTAATATTGCATGAGCTGCGCCGGCGCCGTCGCGGCGACGACTGGACGCCGGAGTCCTAAACAGCCACAAGAAGCGACTATATTATATAGCAACACAAAGAAACAACAAAGGGTGTCGACGGTTTACTTGTGTTTTGTTCAAATTCCTGGATGCGAATGAGTAAATCAAATGATGCATTTAATACCTTTTAATGGAATTGCACTTGGAGTAAACAATGCATTTCTCAACAATATTAATCATGTTGACGGACATCATATTAAATTTACTGAAAATAAGATCGGCATTGTTTTGAAATGTTTTAGTAAGCAAATGGGTAACACGGTCAAAAAAAAGTATACAAAAATATTAAAGATATATATATATGTATATACATATATATATATATATATAGAGTTTTCAGAACAATTTCTTTGAAGTTTTCAATTGGCTCTACGCTTTTGAAACAAAGGGAATATTAGAAAAGTAATAAAATAATATGACAAAATCTATTTTTTTTTTTCATATTCTGACACTCAAGCCTATATAGCACAATTTAATCAGTCACAACTGTCGACCACTCACACACAAGCCTACCTACGTAGAACAAACGTACCTCGCTGCAAACCATTTAGAGTACCCCACGTACCTTACGGTAGGGTATTTCAATTTTTTCGTTAAAGACGCGTAACGGTCGTGAACTCGAGTTGAGGGGTCGACGCACCCGCGAAAATTATTTCAGTATAAAAAAACACATTTCATACCGACGCGATTTGATAGGCGGTGCGTGAAGAGATTTTTAGTTGGTTGTAATGTTACGTGGTCTTTTACGGTTACGTTGCGGTTTCGAGTAAGCGTTCAAAGTCAATACTTGATATTTTAAAATATTTTTATATTAAATTAAGTGACTGCCTTTAACATTTTTAAATTAATGTCGAACAAATATTTTATGTAAATAGGTATGTATTTATTTATATAGAGGTCTGTCGTGGCGCAGGGGCGCAAAATGTGACTGTAAAATCGACTGGTTGTGAGTTCGATCTCGATTCGAGGAAATGAAATACTTATTTACATTTTTTTTGTTTATTCCTTCGCTCTGGCGTCGAGGCAAAGCGCGGCGTTGAGTTCCGCCACTCAACACGCAATGCTTCCAAAACTCGGCGGAAAGTGGGGAACGGAGTGTTTAGGTTCCCTCTGTCTACCTTGCTGTGTGCGGCATACAGCGTGAAGCTGTTTTTTTTTTATTTTTGATTAATTATATAATGTGTAGTCTAATTTATTTAAACAAGTGGAGTTGCCACAATTCTTTTTAAAAAGACGATAAATGGTAAACTTATCTAACAATATTTTCGTAGCTTATTTTCTTTAAAATATTAAGGTCAAATTAATTTATTGAGGTATTAATTATTTCATATTTTTCAAATGACATAATTTCACAAATAATTTGCTTTGAAATATATTAGAAAAGAAATAGATAACATTAATTGAATGAGAAAATAAATATAATTTCACACACACGCTATCTCATCGACTGTACCAAATAAATACATCGCCAAAAACAACCAAATACCCGAGCACAATCACGAGCAATCCGTGACAGGAGATGACAGCTATATTAAAAAAGCACACCGCAAATCACATCAAAGGCCGGCCGAAAGGCGGTCCAAGTTCAATGCCGCTTGCGATCTCACGATAACCAAAAATGGGTGAACAAAATACCGCTTAACATGTCGGCTTACGTACACAAAAGTGTACTTGCCTACAATGTTTTACATGAATGTGAACTTTGTGCTGGGATTAGTTAGATATGGTTTGTGTGGTCCCAATTTGGCGGGCAAAGAGACCGACGCGGAAGGAAAAGCGAATCACACGCATCTTATGAGCTTAACATCTCTTTTAAGCTTCATACAATGAGTTCTTTATGTAAAACGAAAGTTATATTGTGCACGGTCATAGATCATTCTGTTCGTCTGCCCATAGAAATATATAGATAAATTGAAATGTATAATAACGCCATCATGCCAAAGTTGCACATTGCACCTATCTGCACACCACCTATGTAGGTTTAAATCCCACTAGAGGCGATTAATAAACATAAGACTTATGGAACATTTTAGTTTTCAAAAATTATAAAACGATAAGCATAAAATCGTATGCTAATGTGATAAGAGGTCAATATAATCATATTTATTATTTCAACTTATTCAATAAGGCTTATAGCATTCCACTGTCCAGTTCTGTCAGCGCGCTTATCTGCTTACAGCTTATTCACGGTATTTCAACGACTGATGAAAACATAAATGGAAATGACAGTTTGAGAAATTTCAAAACACAGATACTTGGGCAATATTTGATAGAAATAGAATAAACTACTACTGTATAGTAATTAAAGTCGAATAGTAGAAGTAAATAATAATGTCAGATTTTCCTGGCAGTGGCACAGATAGCTTCAATTAATAGTATATTACATATTTAACGCTTATAAAACAACACGCCAGCACTAGACGTGTAATACAATAATTATATTGTTGTTTATTATAAGAGGCTTATATAACGAATCTAATTAATCAGATTATTTTTATTTGCTTATTATATGTTGTAGTGTTCTTTTCGACAGGGAGAACCTGATAGTCTAGAGTCATGACACTCCGATTCCATCAGGACACTTTTACCCTCCTTTGCGATGGAGGTATCGAGTGTACAACTCAGTGGCGGAAGTCGGAACCTCGCTTTTAGTAGTTACCATAGATTTGCTCGAGTGGGAATCAAACCTGACAGCTGCGTTTAGAGTCACATTGCACCACGATACTATATTCACTTCTTACATATTCGTTTATACAAACTGACATGGGAGATATTTTATTCTTTTGCAAAACACAAAAGTGCAAACATAAAATATACATAAGGCGTAAAAAGAATAATAAATCACTCCACTCCCGATAACTAAATAACGGCAATTTGTTACGCTGAAAACATAAAAAGTGCGCATCTGTTCGTCGAGATAATAATTATGACATGTAAAAGTCGGAGCGATAAATTCACTATTACCAAAAATAAGGCCACGGCGTCGGGTTTTCGCCGACCTCATTCCGAACCGGTCGAGGGACGTTAAAAACCTATAAATTGAAAGAAATTATTAATATTGAAATATGGCCGCCCAAATCTCGACCAGTTATTCACCCACGTAGCAATAAACCATATCGATGTAAACGAACACCGTGAATAAAATTAAAATCGATATCAGATCCTAAACGACATAAATCGATATCCCGTCGTTTTTGACAATTTAATAGATTTTTTGTTCGAAATGCTCGAGCGTGATTGCGACACATCGATTACAAGAATAGTGTGGGCTGTATATAAATTGTATAATAAAGAAAAAAAACAACAAAAAAATAGGGTAACAGAGTCTTTAATAAAGCTGATTTGTATCTTAACACAATATTGATATATTAGATTATATATTTTTTCTATTGAGGATAGATATGCTGTAGTATAAATATTGTTTAAAGTTTAAATATATGAAAAATGTTCAAATGGCGTATGCGTTTTTGAATATAACTGTGTCGGAGAAAGCGGTTGAAAACAACCTTATTTTTTTTTGAGTAGACGAAGAAAAGACTACCTGTCAAAAAGGAATGACATGAACATGATGACTTGTTGTTAATTACCCAAAACGAATCAAAATTTCATGTTGGACTGTATCTGACATTTACATATTGTATATTTTTTAGTACAACAAAAAATATTTAAATACAAGACATAAAGCTAGATGATTAGCTTTGATATCTTTTGTGTTTCGGCTTTCATAATTCTAAAAAAATATTATAAAAATGAGAGGTTGCTAGTGAATACTTTGAATATCAGCCAAGCTCTTAGTTTAATATAAAACAATAGGAAAACAAATGAACTTAACAATATAACAGAATTGTAGGCGCGAATAGAAAGTTTTGGTGCAGTTAAAATCCATGTAACTCGGTAACTAAGGAGTACTTAATATAAATTGTACGCTGGAAAGCCTTACGTTTCTGCTCGGAAGTGAGATAATATGAGATTTAGTATAATGGAAGCGACGCTTTATTTTATTTAAAAGCTTTAAAATGGAATACGCACAAAAGTTATTATGCAAGTGCATTATAATTTCTTACTGAAAAGTACTATTATAGTTCTTTACAATGTCGTCGTACTGTTGATGGCCATCTAGCGTTGCGACAAAGTGGGTTATGTACTAGAGATTGTATTTTAATATTCAAAATCAAATAGTTATCAAACACGTTAATATTGTTATGAAGATAAGCGCGGCGTTGAATTCCGCCAATCGATGCCTACTGTCTTAAGAATTCAGCGGCAAATAAACGGAGAAACGGGGTATTTTGACACTATTTTTCCGAGTGTTTCCAAGTTCCCACTGCCTACCTTGCTATGTGCAGGTTACAGCGTGAAGTTAAAAAAATATGTTGTTTTTAACACACGACCACCGCGTGGGTACATTTCAGTTATCTCAACACTACAACGGAAATCGGTATCTCTATATCTAAATATAAGCTAGTCACAACACTATATTAAAGGTAACGATCGTATAAAATTGTCTGTAATTTATTAAAAATTATAAACTGAGAGAGAGAGACAGAGAGAGATAATTTATTTAAAAGAGCTCTCGTCAAAATTAAAAACTTACAATACTAGCCTTACACAGATGCAACGAGTTGAAATGTCTTTGAAAGTACACCTAAGATGACAATACAGCTTTCAACCCTTAGCACATACTTTGTTCCTCAGGTGTTTATTGTTCTCGAGGAAAAAGGACCAACTTTTTTGTTAAGTTAGAAGGCGAAAATGCGTAAAAGTGTTTCCCTTGTAAGAAACAAAAAAATAGAAAAACAGAATGCGGACTAATTTTGTAGTAAGCGGAGAGGTTGTTATGGATAATTAACTACAATCATCTGCGAATAGCTGTTTTAATAAATATTGCTATTATGCGCTTTGGTTAATGTTGAAGGCGTGTGCTGTTTTACGGAACTCAACGCCACGGTTCATAATCTGAATCGAACACAAAATCACCGCATTTAGAGCAACCGTGCCACGGTGGATTTACTACAAATAACATAGGTATTAAAAGCAAACAAAAGAGCTTTCCAGACCATATCTTCGAAATGACAATACAAAACAAGATAAATACAAAGTCAATATAAACACACAAAAAAAGTTAACCAGATTCATCACGAGCTGTCGGCACCCAACAAACCGTGTTACAAATCACTTTTGACAGAAAACTTCGACCCCTAGACAAATCCCGTGATAAGACCACGGAACAAAAATCACAAAAAAGGTGGTTATCAAACTTATTTATTGTATATGCCCGGTGTCGTAAAGAGCTGGTCGTGCTATCGATTATTATCAGTTTAGGCATTCTTAACGCTAGGTTGATGCCTAGTTGATATTCGTGGGGAAGGGGCACAAGCGTATGAATGTAAGCCGACAGGTTGTTGGTTCGATTCTCACTTGGGGAAATGAAATATTTTATATTTTTATTTCCTTGCTTTGGTAACGAGACGAATCGCGCCGTGGAGTCCCGCCGCTTAATACAGAAATACAGTTTTCAGAAAATGTTATTCAAAATTCTATATATTTATTTAAACTTAATAAATAGTACAAAATAAGGTTGCGTATTGGTCCTAATATAATATGCAAATATGTGAATCATAAATTGCAATTAAAATATAAATTTACCATACATATTTATCATAAATTTATAATAAATATTATTTTTTAACCTACTGTAGTTTTAACAATGCGTTTAGCGTTGCCTATCAATATCGGAACTCAACACCGCCTATTGTCTTGTTATTAGACCGAGCAAAAATAATTTATTTCTCCGACTGGAAATCGAACCCACGACTATAGCGTTTACAGACAACAACAACTGTAATCATTCAAATTCATTATTAAATAAAAAATGAAAATTTAAACGTACTTAACGTCTGCCACTTCCAACACACCAAAATATTCTATGTAAACAACCGGACAGACATACAAAAAAGGGGCCACGACTCCTAAATTACAAGGGGAAACATGTAAAACGAATAAAAGAAGTGAAAAGACAATGGGTTTCTTGCTGTTATCGGCTATTAGAGGGTAAATAAAGAATCCCGCCTACGAGACACACGACGTTGTTAGCTCGAACACGCACACCCTTTTTCATTTATTTACTTGCGTATAGATCACGATGTATTATAACGTGTTTATAAATTTAAAAATCTATAGAAACTATTTATTATTTTTTTTTAATTTCCCAAATAACGTCTAAGAAAAATAAAAGTAAATACAATTTATTAAAAACAATTTAATAAGTACCTACTGGGTCGCTTCGGGGGTAGCCTTTACCTGTAGTACCTTTTACTGTATTGGACTTAGCGTTAGCATATTATATGGGAAAGGCGTAACACCAAAGTGCATAAAAATTATAATACATTAAAAGTATTGTTTTAAAGCCGCCTCTAATGTAAGGTGGGTATCTTGATGGACACATAAAATGACAGATAGAATCTTAAACGTAAACTTCGCCAGTAGGTTCTTAATAAAAAGATAATGTACGTGGTCCATATTTAGTTATTAGAGAAAATTTCCCGAAATTGTTACAACAGGTAAAATCGGAATTTTTTAGTAGTCGGCGCAAACCAAGTTCAGGGCTACAACACACTACAACAACAACAGCAACAACTTATAAAATATAATAATCCTGTAAAATATAATTAAATTGTTGTTTGTATATACATATGTTTACAAGGAAGAGTCTAACAAATTATTTATTTCTGTCTCGTTATCACAACAGGACAAATAATGAAAATAATGATTTATTAGGAAGGACAAACATTTTGTTTTTATCCTGTAACATGTGTTTATTGACGCATGGCTAAAGGCTAGAATACTCCTTATTATTAACTAATATTAAATTAAATATTAATAATAATAAAATACATAAAAATGATAAATTAAAACGTCTATCTATTTGTTATCAAAACTCCGCCCGTTTAGTAGTCTAAAACATTAATATGAAATAAGACATTTGCTTAAAAAAAACGCTACAAAAACAAATTAAATACTTGTACAGAACATACGTTAATAGCAACCAGTAGCCACACTGTCTGATCAACAATAAAGGGGAAAACAAATAAACAATTAAAATTCAACATACACCGTAACCTACGCCTAATACACCCATATAAGCACAAGGGCGGACAAGCAGACAAAGCGACGCATTTCTTTCCATTGCATCATCTGTTCCTCGTAATTTCGAACGCTCTTTGCATAAAAACACCGATGGAAGATTACATGGTTTTATTGGACACCTGTGCACGTAAGTAAGACTTCGCGGTGGAATGTCGGATTCTTCGAGCGGTAATCTGATTACTGTTCATGTTTTGTTATGGTGTTGTGTACTATATAATTAGAATTTTATTTCTCTCTCTCTCTCCATAGCGCGGTAGGCAGAAACACGGTAATATTAAGATATTCCGTTCGCCGCTTTTCGCCAGAATTAGAGACATTGGGTGTCACAGCGCCGAGCTCAATGGCGCAATTTGTCTTACCTACACATGAAAATTATTCATTCCTTGAGTGGGGATAGAACCCAGAACTATAGTTCATAGTTGGACGGAGTTCCACTACTACATATTAGCTTTGTGGTTTTTTAAATGTTTGCTTAGAGCATCCATAACCATAAGCATTAAGCATCCTGCTCGTTCTTATAACCTATAAGATGGAAAACAGTTGTGAGAAAAAAAATCTGATATAATTTTATAGCGTAAGCTTGTTTATAAAGATTTTTTAAAATTTAAGTTTTGCCACCAGAAACCAGTGCAAAATGTGACTGACACAACTATTGACACAGATTCAAATCTCATACATCTTACACAAGCAATGGAATCTGTTTACGCACTATGCTGCATATAGCAACGTAGGTAGAGAAACTCAGTGTCAAGACCCTCCGTTCTCCACTTGCAGCTAGCAATAACAATTTTATATAAAAAAAATCTGCGTTCTCTAAGTCTTTTTTATTTAATTTCATCGACTTAATATTAGATAATAGGTACCTTACACAAAATTCACCAACAGTTATTTAACCACCCCTTTCCCACTATGCGTTCTCATACAATATTTAATTTAGCGTTCACCCAGTTAATTCAATTTATGCGAATGAATGAGAAATACATCATACAGAACGAAGGCAGTATTGTGTGGCCGGCCACCCGCCGGGCCGCGTGGAACTGACCCCGTCTTAGACTGCCCTGTTTTATGTTTAAAGGAGTAAAATACGATTACGTACTATTAAATTGTATATATTATATATTTAATAATTACATAATATATTAAATTTAAATGTTTTTTGCTATTATTATTACGGATAAAACAATAAATGCAATGAGAGACTAATGTTAAGGCACTCCCTTATTATCCAGTAATTTTTTTTTGTTGTTTTTGTCATGTACACGACCTTAATAATAGTCATTCGTGAGAGAAACTTTATATCGATGCGTTAAATTTTTAAAAGTAATATTCTAAATGAATTCCCATGTTCTTATTTAGCCGTAGGATATCACGCTACCAGTGTATTTCCATCTTTGAAGTGTTAAAGTGTATACAATAAAAATAAAAAACAACAAAATGCATACAGAACAATTGACGAGTCGTGGTCATCCTGAAATTAGGCTGCGCACACTTGAGTTTAGGTTTTTTCTTACTTTTGATAATTTTATGCCCCGGTCAAAAGTTCAGAAAGCCTACCTAACTCCAGGGCGGCCACAACTATCCGACTGTATTGTAGACTCATCTTCTTTCAACATTTAGTTGTGTAATACAAGGCATCGTATCAATAAAAGCTCAACTAAAACAACTTTTTGCTTAAAAGCTAACATTTGTTCGCAACAAACTTGTTGGTTCGTCATACAAAACCGGGTACAAATACAAATCCACCTATTAAAAAAATGCGCGCAATTAAAAAAATCGTCCGTGATGCATAAATAATTCTGATTGATTACGACCGGTAATGCTTTTATGAGTACATTCTTTTTAAGTAAAGATCGTAGGTTCAATAGGTATAGAGGTTAGCTAATAAACTTAAATGTTCCACCACTCAGTGCAAATACTTACTGAAAGTAATAATTAAAATAAAAATCCTGTTTTTTATATAGCTTCACGCTTAACCCGCACATAGCACGGTAGGCTAGGTAGGTAACCTGAAAACCTAGAGTTAAAACACTCAGTTCTCATTAAGATATTTTGCATCTTTCCGCCGAATTCTGGTGGCATTGTGTTGAGCGGCGGAACTTGCGAGCCGCGCCCATTACCCCATTACCACAGCGAGGAAAAGAAAATATTAAATATTTCACACCTTTCAAGTGGTAATCGAATCCACAACCCGCGTCAACTGTCGCATGGTTGTGCCAAGGTTTATCTTTCCGGAACAGGGTACCAGTACCCTGTTCCGGAAAGATAAGCCGCGGCGTACGAACGCGGAGAACGGAGACAAAAGACGAAAAGAAATTTCATTTATCTAAAAAGATTTTCTAGCAAAGATGCCCCAAAAGCATTGCTTTTAGTCCAGCCACATTCGAATATATAGCGTCTGGCCGTTTCGGTGAAAATCAAATGAATCTTTATCATCTTCCATACAACCATCGATTACGGGTGAAATTTGTAAATTAGCGCCTAGCGTGAGTCAGAGCCGTTCATCTATTTTTTATAACCATACATACAGTACAGTCAACGACTCGTGGCCCTAAAGTAAGTTTCCGAACTTTAGCGCAATATTCTTTCGGTAAGAAACTAATCAAGAGAAAGAAAAAGTCAAAAAAACAAATCTGCGCAGTCAATTTTATGGCAGCCACGACTCGACGGCCGTACTGTACAGTGTACATCGATTTAAGTGTATTCTAAGAAAACATTTTTTTATTTCACTTGTAAGACCAGTTTATAACAATGTTGCAGTGATATGATCTCCTGGATCTACGTCTCTAGCTGTCACCCTCTCATCTACGTCTGCGTACATCAGATAAAATTGTTATTTTAGAAGTCGCTTCGCAATTCTAGTTGGTTTCGTTTCTTTTGTCATAGTTGTATTAAATATATTAAGATTTAATAAGATTCTTAAATTGAACTATTATTAAGGATTAATCACTTATGCGCGATGGTGTAGGTTCAATCCCATTTAAGGGACAAGATTATTTTTATATCCTCGATCTGATAAGATGTACTGCGGCGTTGATTTTCGAAACGAACTTGGCGAACAGTGTCTTTCTTTCTGCCTACTCTACTAAAAGCAAGATGAGGTGTGAACCCAAACTTCCAAATATATGTTTTCAGCAGCAAGTAAACAATACTATTGAGATACGATAAAACTCAATTTGTTCGAGTTCAGCCCACTTTTAAACTGGCTTATTGCCAAAATCGACAATTTGTAGGTCGTAACATTTTCCACAATGGCTTTACTCTAGTTACATGCAAAAACAGCTGTGGTGTTTTACATTCATACATTTTTTACAATTTTTTTGCGCTTCACCCAAATTTATTTCAATTGGTGCGTTAGCTAGTCGTACTCGTATTCTGTTCGGATTTATAGGCGCTAACGGAACTAGGACAGTAGTCTTTAAGCATAAATCGGTTCTCTCTACTAAATTGCATTTAGAGATTTTGTTTAATATTAGTGATTAAATTGCGGAGATTAGTGTCCGTACCCGAAACATCAAGACATAAGCTGATTACTTTGCTGTATCCATATTACAAAAACTCTTACAGAAATGTCATCATCAAATGAAGATTTATTTTTGTTAAATTTTGACCTCAAACAAGTAAGAACTACAATGGTCAATGACACTGATCGGACAGGCACGATTTGCGTGTTCCGCTGTAGTTAGTTCCCACACTTCTCTTCCAAATCGAAAAACGTAGTGTGAGATGAGATTTAAACATTTATAATAAAAGTGATTAAAATAATAAATGCTGGCCCTCCACAGCATATCTCTAGCTACCATTTAGGTAGGTTTTATTTAAGAATGTGTCTAAACACTGTGATATGAGAAGAAAAATTGTATCTAATTTTGTAAAAACTAACGTAATTCCTTTAAAAATCTTAGCAGAAACTTCCAATTTTTATATTTATTTTTACAATTGATCATCTGCATCGTGGTTGCATATATCGATTTAATGAGATTAATTATTTTTACCTTTCAAATCTTGTCCTAAAATCTCAGAAAACTAAAAAAACTACGCAAATTAGCATGTAACTATGCAAACTGTAAGAGCACAGATAAAGTCAGGAACCGTTTAAAACTAATAAACATAGCCATTATTTAGATACGAGATGGCTCGTCGTTGCAATGACTGTATGAGATACACTCAATAAACAACAAGACATTAAAATGCGATACACGTATTAAAAATAATAACTAATTTATTATGCACAATCTTTTCCTTATTACCAATATCACGTAATATGGTAATCATCCAGGATATCGTATAGCAAAGAAATGGGCAGTTAGTGGTAGGGTCCAGCTCAGTTGAATTCCGTTGCTCTTACTCATGTGAAACAAAGAAAGACGCTTGGTGCTTACTCAGACAGTGCCACCAGGTGTCCCGTATTCGTGGGGATTGTCCTCTTTTTGCAAGCAATGTTTGGATAATGAAATCATGCATCATTTTCAAGTTAAAAACAGTCATAGGCTCATAGCGCAAGTTAAATTAACAAAAGATTTCTCGGTAATTTTAAGATAGTTTAAGTATACTATTCATGTTTTCCTGCCTTTTTTGGAGATGAATTTCCTTGGTTTTAATTGGTCGGTCGATACGTAACACCTCTAAGATATCGGAGCATAAAATAAAGAACTATTATCATATATAGCCCAAATAACTACCTATAACACCAAATAACAGCCATTCTTCTGTCAAACATTAGACTGCAAGGAATGTTCTTAGAAAGAGCACTTAAGTTCTCAAGAAAATTATAAGATTATTGAGCAAAAAGATTTGATTAACATTATAATGTATAAGTTTATAAAAAAAATCTACAATAAACGTCATAATATTAATAAAGAATTAGAAAAAATGTCAATTTATTTTAAACTAAAATTTCTGGTAGACGTATAGGTACTAATATAGTAGCTAAGCTAGAACGAGGTATCGTGACCACAGGTTTATTTGCCATTATAAAAATGCAGTCAGAGACGGTCGCCCACAATTAGTCACACGGGTCACTGTTGAACAGTGTTTGAACAAGTCAAAGCGTGATCATACCGTTTTACGTAGCGGTACTCGTAAATTTACTTCTATTGATTTTTTTCTTAAATATTTTCATCTTTCATAACATATTTCATTTATTTGGAACGTTTTTTTCTAATGGAACTTTTCAGAAATACGCTTTGTAACTGGTGGTAAGTAAAATTTTAATCAACTTTTTATAAGTGTTTCGGGCAAATAATCAAATTCCAAGTAACGCATGGAATTTTTATTTTGTGTTTTTTTAAACTATATTGAAGTTGTACAAATACTTTTAGTAATTTAAAATTAGAATTATTTTGGAGGAAACCGTAACAACTAACAGCATAAATGTGATAGGTACTTAATAGTGTAAAATAATAAATAAGAGGAAAGAAGATGATAATTTAACTTGTAAGCTGACTGGTAACAATTGATGCATTTGACTGTCACTGACGTTACGACACGGCTATTACTGTGTGTATCATATACAGAACAAGAAATATTGAGAAATGCCATAGACGTCGTTGATGGCACTGTCAATCGTATACTATAATATCAATTAATAATACTTTCATCTATAGTTTTAGTGTTATGACATGATGTAAAATAAAGTTAATAGAGGAATAAAGTTAATATAAAGTAGAGTTAATAAAGTAAAGTTAATAGAATTAATCAACATTTTACCGTCTTAATTACCATCAAGAACTAATATAAAGTAAATTGATTTTTTACGTACTATTTCAGTCGTATTTTAAACGTCACACTAGATTCAACTATCGGTTCCAAGAGCTTATCTCGTTTACCTATTCACGTTTGACATGCAGCTAAAGTACAAGTCTTACGAAAAGAATCCTATAACTTAAGCAAACAAGAACAAAATATTAAATATATACATGTCAAAATTAATATAATCAAAATTGATATCATTTCTAATCTATCCAGCGTTAGATAATAAATATTATGCATGCCCAATGAACGGCAGTCACACCGGAAGAGGTCCGTTAGACGGCGCGCCATCGATCACGGGATGAACTGTGTTTATCCTATGGTGTACTGACCTTAATGAAGTGTGACACGCTATCATTATGGTTAAAGAGTCGCTACTTTTTGTGTACGTAAGAACCTTAACGATTTTTTTAAACAACTTTTAATTTATTTCTTATCGCATTTGAGTATATGTTTTGTTATTTTTTTTTAACGATTTTGACGGCTATGCTATGCTATTGATTTTTCTCGTGCCGTTTATAGCATATGTGAAGGTAGGCAAAGAGAACCTGGTCAAATCACTCTGTTTTTGCTAAAACGATCAACACATATCGAATAACAAAACGGGTACTACAAAAAGTAGTCACCTCATTGCGGAACATTCAATATGCAAAAAAGAGAAAAAAAATAAGAATGGAAGGTTTATCATACAATACACTATAATATTGTTTTAATTATGATTCCATTTTGTATAAGGTAACTCTTGATAGTAATACTAATTTTATTAAAAAAATGTTAGAAATACATACATACATTATGGAACATGTACTATAGGTATATTATTTAATCTATATTAGTGCCGCATCCAGTTACAAGTGGCTATATATCACGTCGATGACGATTCGAGTGGCGATATCTTATCACTCCATCAGAGGCAGGACGCGGGCACGTGGGCTTTACCAGGATAACGCGTAAAATATGCATATTGCTGTATTATATTCAATCTATTAATTAATGTATACTATGATATAATCATATAATTGAATATATTTTATATTAATTTTTGTTCCCAATATCTTAAAGTACATTTTGTTAACATGAAAAGAACATTGTATATTTCAAGTAAAGTTTTCTTAAACATTCATTATTAATAAGCAAAATACAAGAATTATTGAAATAAACGCATCTTGGCATTACGGTAGTAAAATAAATAAAAAAATTGAATAAATTGAAAAATATAACTTACTATACTGTAAGTATTCTCTAGCAAATGAGACGACAAGATTAAAGTGCGTGGGCACAACCATTGTTATGTCCTGTCCAAGTTTCTACTTAGAAAGTTAGTTTTTACTTGTTTTAAAGTTATACACAGAATAGTTCATATATGATAAAGTATTTTTTGTCAAGTTTTACGTTATATCCCGCACATGGGCGGGTAGGCAAAGGCAACCTAGTGTTAAGACACTCCATTGCCATTACGACACTACTGCTCCTTTTCAACAAATTTCGAAGGCAGTATGCATTGAGTGGCGGGACTCAACGCCGCGTTTTGCCTCGTTAAACATAAAAACAAATAACTTATATTTATGATTATAAAAAAAAGAATCGATATATTTGCGAATGATATCACCGAGTTATCTATCCAACAATATATTTATCTATTATCTTTTTATTTGTTTACAGATAACGTGACCTTGATGATCGATGCGCCGGGAAGTACTGGCGCATGGCTAACAGTACGTGGCGCGAGATTAGACCACCTAGGTGATTCATGGAAGTATAATCATTACTATTATACCGTCAACAATGGCTGTCGCTGTGACTTAGTACTTTTGTTGGACTTAGTCTATATAAAAGACATATTTACATATTTTGTTAAATACAAATAAAATCATAGTAGCGTAATACATAAACATATATAAAAAATGGAATATAGAACAACTCATTTATTTGAGTAAATTCTTAATTCAATATACATGTGGACAATGTATTTAAAAAAAAATGTGATTGTCTCATTATATGAGTCAAATATTTATTATTAAACTTATCCAAAATCAAAGTAAAAATAACAAAAAAGAAAAACAATATGTTACTCTTCAATTGCGAAAACCAAAGAATATTTAGGTAGCCTATATACAAAAACATACTGTTGAAATCAAAAAGCCGTAGAAAATCACTTATGTCCAAACGAATCAGAGTATGCCAATACAATGAATATAGATCATCAGTAAATAAACGGGCAAACGAACGATGACAGCCTGAACGACGACTGACTGTCGACTGAGGTGTATTCACGGCAATGGGGTCAGTGGGCGCAACTAGTTCTCTATGGCAAAATATTTGCACGAGATAAATTTATGGTGATTTAAAAGGGTATTTTACGTTTGCCCTAGAATTTTATTGTAAACAGTATATCTGTATATATTAGTAATATACAGATACAGAATTTAAAATATATTTTTTAAACTTTTTAGTATAGTATGTAAGTACATAATTAATGGAGTGTCTTATTACTGATTTCGCGCCACTTAACCCGGTATATGCAGGATACAGCGTGAATCTAAAAAAGTAATTATCTACAACGTAACCTTTTTTGATGTTGGTTTAGAAGAATCCTGTTGGCATGATCTTGAGTTATTCGCCCATTTGTCGCGCATATACTTAATGCAAATTTGATACTTATGAAAGGATACAGCGTGAACCTAAAAAAGTAACTATCTAAAACCAATAAACATATACTGTTGTGCATATATGTATATATAAAACGGCTAAAGTAAACGAATAAATTCTTTTCGTACTTAATGACATTGATATCAATGTATATTTTTTAAACAGATTACAGCGTGTTAAGTAACACGTCGCTTCGTGACAATGAAGATTGCGGGGACTGTCATATACTTTGGAAAGAGTTTCCCTTTTAATTGCAAATTAAAATAAATAATATTATGTTGTATAAGACTAACAGTAATTTAATAAAAAATTAAATCATATTATTAAAAAAATATATGTTATCCCAATCATTTGACGTAAAAGTGGAAATTCAACGTATTATTGAAATGTCACATATTATTATAAATATTTCTATTACAGAAAATAGAATACCACCACGCTTTGATTTGTTACCAGATCGAAAATATGAAAATAATAAATTCCTCTGAGCAGTAATCGATCCTACACCCGTCGCGTTTAGAGTCAGACGCGACTCGTCTGACTCTAAACGGTTAATCTACATCACCACGGTTCTATATAAAAAAATAGATTCTCTACACCACACAAATACCTACTATAAATTCTGCGAAAGCGTCGTAAAAATGTGACTCCGGTCAATAGGCGATGTCCTTCGCCATTATTAAGTTTTTGGGTCACAAAAACATTTCTCGCGGTGACACTCGAACAGATAACAAGAAACACGAACGCAATTTGCATCAGATTAACCGTTGACTTATTGCCAAATTACTTTGAACAGTAACGTACGGAAGAGGGAATATTTATGAGATGTGTCGACAAATACTCACGCGGGTGAAGAAAGATGGGTTTCGTAATGGTGGTGCGACGTATACATTATGGTGTAGAGTTCGTGCAGAAAAGATATTATTATAAAATATAAGATTTTTAAAATATTAAAATGGTTTTACAAATTTACTAAATTAAAATTACATTACATTATAAGTTATCCGTGAGCCGTGGCGCAGAGTTTGATTGAAGGATGTAAGTTGTATACACACTTTGGGACATTGAATTATTTTCACCTTTTTGCTTTGGCAGACAAGGGCAGCGTTGAATTCCGCCAATAAAAACGTAAAACCTCGAATTCGAAAACGAATCGGAGAGTTGAGAACAGCATAAAGCTATAATTAGCCACATTAAGTTAGGTGAAAAAAATAACAGTTATTAACAGTCAGTGAATCGATCCTTAGAACGAGACACCTACACATACATCTAAAGATAGTTAAAAAATACGGCATCCAATATAAGATTCATTAAAATTTCAAAGTTAACTTTATCGCTCATTAGTTTTATATCTATAGGCCAATTAATTAATTCTAATCTATACTTCTAATAACGTGAGCTTTTGAATAGGAAGTCGGATCTCATTAATATCATTTACATAATGAGTAGGTATAGTGTAGTCATTTTTCACACGGCGAAAGCGATTAATCGGATAGGTTAATTAATTGAAAACGAGAGCGTAACCCACGCTTTATTATCAGCAACAAAACTTCATTTATTTTTATGCAAGGCGAGGCGTTACCGAGAACCAGGACGAGAAGCCTCACTTTCACCTTGATTGCTCACAAATTATTCTTACGAAATTTTGCACATCAATATTATCATTCAAAACAATAACTATTTTTTTAGGTTCACGCTGTATCATATGTACATAGGCAGAGGGAATCTAGAAATCTCGTTTTAAGATACTATGTTTCCCACTTTCTGCTAAATACTTGTGACATTAAGTGTTGAATTGCGGAACTCAATGCCGCTTAATCTCATTACCAGAGCGAGGAAATAAAAATATTTAAGTAGAAACTATCCATCGCGTTTACAGTCGCACGCTGTTCCACCACGGTTTCAAAAATAAGCTTTACTAACTTTTAGTCCGAACTCAAGACGATTGATGAATTAAAAATAAACCGGGTACGGGATCGAACCAACAATCAACGTGTTTACAGTAAATGTTGCATCTTAACACACTTAGTTCTAAACTTAGTTATAAAACCGCCTAGGAGCAAATACAATCTAAAAACCAAACGCATTATAAAATTTTCCACTCAACTATACGAAGCAAACAAACAAGAAGAACTGTAAAATCCTGATCTCTATGGCGCGCGGCGTTTAAAACATCACAAGATGTCACCGGTGGGCATTAAGCGCTGTGAAATATACAACTTTATTATACAAAGCCAATGAATAAATTACTAATTGCGGCAATTATGGATCCCGCGGAGCTTCGGCCGGGCGATAACCATCGAGATAAATATCTAGATACAGCTAAATATTTGCTCAGACCGAGCGAAATCGTAATAATTGGAAGAGATGCGCGTATTCTCATTTATATGCAATAATAACGTTGGGTTGTATTTGAAATCTTTTATGTAAAATATGTTTTTGTAATTTAAATAGTGAAATAGCCCAAGATCCACGGGCCTACATACATAATTTTATCAAATCTGAAATTTGGAGGACTGTTTAGTCTAATATGTTGGTATATGTTATGGTTCCAAAATTCGGCAAAAATTTTTGAACGTGGGGATCGAAAGTGTCTTACAATAAGATAGTGGTAGTTGGTAGTCTGCCTACCGATTACCTCTACTAGTCCTGGGTACAACCATGAAAATAAAAAAAAACCTAAAAGTTTAAATTAAAGGATATGGTCAAAAATAGCACATTATCACTACGTGATGCCGTTATTGACCTAAATGTACAATTGAAAAAGGTGAGGAAATTGTTGTCGCTGATTAATAATTACGAAACATTCACACGTTTTAGTGAGTTTTTATAGTAGGTACCTTTATGTTGTGAAGGTTGAAGCAGTGGGAGTGATTTTTTTTGACGATTAGGCTCTGTCGTCTTACCTGTAACAAAAAAATTACAATTAATTATATAAATGACATTAACATTCAGCTTCACGCTGTATCCCGCCTATAGCAAAGTAAGCATTGAGTGAGTGAAGAGTCAGTCACATTACAGCGGATGAGGCTAGGCGTGCTAAGTGGAGGATCTAAACGCCGCGCTTTGCCTGGCCGCTCTTGGAAACTGATCACGAATATATTTTTTTACAATTTAAACTTAAAACCTTATATTTTACATACGAAAATAAAAGATATTCAACAACAACAGATAATTGTAGTAGACCGAGTGGAAATCGAACTCACACCAAATGCATTCAATTTCAAATATCCTTCGACAGGATCAAATTTAACATTTCTAAGTGAAATACTTCACTGTTTGATTCCCGAGCTATTTTCATCTTAATTTATTGTTTAACCATAAAACACTTTAAAAGAAGCCTGCATATTCTACTAAAAAATAAAAAAATAAATTAGCTTCACGCTAAATCCCGCACACAATCAGGGTAGGCAGAGAGAAACTAGTGTTAAGACACTCCGTTCCCCACTTTCTGCCGAATTTTGGAGACATTGCGTGTTGAGATTCTACTAAATATATTAATATTACAAGCATGTTACGTTCTACACTACCACGGTTTACTTCAGCTAAACTACGTGTGGTCTCGTTTCGTGTTGATCAGAGTGGCGGTCTCAAATTTCTCACTGCCGATTTCCAGATTACAAATACAGAATAAAGGGCCCCGACAAAGGCGGCCTTGTTGTTGAATACGAAATGCGTTATTGTATGCAAAATCACCAAAGTGTTGCACCGAATGCGTTTGCGACACCAAATTAGGTAAGACTGAGAAATTATAGATAATTATAGCAATATATTTATTTTGGGAATTTATTTTCCGAAAACACAATTGTAATGAGATGTGGGATGATAATTTGTAAAAAAAAATAGGAAAAAAAAAATTAATGCAATGGAGTGGAGGACATCAATATAAATAATAGCGGTGAAGTTGATATGTGTTTTACTAAAAGCTATAAGTATTGTGCATTAGAATCACATTTGGCAAATATTAAAACAGAAAAATAGCGGTGAGTTGGGTTACGTTATTTAGAACGTAATGCTACTATTTGGGAAACGGCGTACTATCAAAGATAATATATAGGACTTTTTATCAACCCTGTTAAATTAGCGGTATATGTGAATAATTCTAAAAGAATTATAACGATAACTAAGCAAATACTTAAATTATTGGTTTAGTGAAGCAAAACAAAAATATATAAAAATAGCCAAGTTCAAGGTTCGTTACACTTTTGAAGGTGATGTCAGAACCAATTTGCGGTGGGAAATGTTTCCGCGTTCCCAAAACCAAAGCGAATCACTGAGCAGCAATCAATGACCCATTGAACGCCCATATTGAATTACAAAGGAGAGAACACCAGAATTTTGACAATATGCACGTATAAAGACAAACCTTGGCCAAAAGTCGAGGTTGATCTTGCAAACCATCTATGATAACGTCGTAAATTTTATATTTCTTTTAAGTTTATGCCCAAACGCCCACACTAATTTAGTTAAGTGCTCAAATTTAACGGTTAATAAATTGAGTTTGGGCAGGCAAAAAAGAAAAGTTTTATTACGATAAAAACTGATTCCAATTAGATTGATTTCCTGTGGTCCAAATATGGTACGACTTCAAAAGCATCACTAATGGGTTTAGCGCGATTCTGTGACCGTCAAACGTCAAGGTTGCTCTTAACAGTTGAAATCTTAACGATATACTTTTTTTTTTTCAATTTAAAAACAGGGGGAACTGATTTTACGATTCATCAGATTTGTAGAAGTTTAAATTTAATTTTTTGGTCACGAATCGATGTTAACAACAGATTGATAATAATATTTGTACAATTTAAGTGGACGACGATAGTTTGTTAGGGAACAACAACATTCCATAATAGGAGTTGTCATCCGATTTAATGGTTGATCAGATGTTATGTCAATCAATAAACCAACAAATCAAACGTATATTGGTTGTAAAACTTTTGGCCAGACGGATATTGATGATGGAGAAACAACGTCAAATTTCATTGTACTAACTATTAATAAAAGTTTAGAAACATGACTTTCCGAGTTGCATTCCATTTTAATATATATACGAGTACGTATATTATTGTGTAAGATTGCGGATAGCGCGCTATAACAAATAGTGCGTTAATGTTTTATTCAATAAAAATTCCAAGCGGTAAAAGGTCGTGCCTCGTCGGTGAACAGATACGGCACAAGTTACTAAGGACATGTTAGTAAACTGTGAGTCACTCCGTCACGTGGAGGCGATCGATATAGCAAGTAGTTGGACTTGCGGAGAAGTGCCGTTCATGTATTTTTTTTGCTTAGCTTAATGTTAACCAACGTCAAGCGTATTTATATCCGGGTAATAGAAAAACGAATGAAACAACAGCTATTTAATTAAATTATTTTTTTATCAGTTTCACGCTATATTCTGCACACAGTATGCAGAGGGAACTTGGTGTTAAGACACTCCGTTCCTAGTCTTCCGCCGAATTCTGGAGGCACTGCGTGTGGAGTGGAGTCGACAACAGAGCAAAGAAATGAAAATATAAATTTAATTTAATATTTCATTTCCTTGAGTGGTGATTGAAGCGACAACCAGTTGCGTTTAGCACACATCTGTGCCCCCGACGACCACGACTGGCCTCTATTTATTTAATTTTTCAATATAGTATTTATTTGTAGTTCCAGCAACGAATAAATAAATTATCAGAAACAATACAATTATTATGATTTATATTTTTAGCAAGATGCTCATTTAGCAAAACAGACAAAATTAATTCTAAATATTTGGAGACATTGAAAACATTTTTAAAATAAATTATTATTTCATTGCTGATTTATAAATAATACATTGATATTGGCATTAGTGCAGAAAATATCCGCGATAGTTATCTAGGGAGCGGCAGTAAGTCGGGCCGGGCCGGTCACGATTAGAAAGAACGCCTCGGGAGCAGAAAATCCAAGGTCTTCCGTGACGGGGATATTGGGCAAGGGTCGGGGTTCAAACGGAATCGGAACGGTGTAATTTAAGTACTAAAGTTGCTTTAAGAGTTTCTTTTAAGGTCATTTCAATTTTAGCGATCACTCTATGATTGTTGGGTTGTTAAATCCTTTTTTGGTTACTTTTACATTGTATATTTATGCAATTGCGGCATATTTTAGCGTTAGCCGAAATATCTAATATCAAGATTCATTAGATGTAGTGCATTATGCCCGCTCCGGTAAGACAATACGCAGCGTTAAGTTTCGCCACTCAACAAGTACTGTTTAGGAGTTCAGGCGAACAGTGGAGAGCGAAATGTTGTTATGCGAGGAAAAACGTAAAACTACTCGAGTATCATTAAGAGAAATCGCGCGCTAATTGGCGAATGTCACACCGCCACAATTCCAAAGGCTTAATTCACAACAAACAGCATTACTGCAAAAAAATTGTTAAGCAAGAGAACAGTGTTTAAATGATATAAAACTTTCTATTGGAATTTCATTGAAACTTACACAATTTCTATTTACATAGCCGTAAGGTAAATCCAGTCCGCGCGGTCAACCGTCGAGAGAACGTTGGGTCGCGTCGGATCAATTCGCGACGCTTGATGTTGCGTTTGTTATTATTAAATATCGATTATCGAGAAATAATATAACCTACTAACTATTTGTGTTGATATGTAAATTACTACGCTTGGAGGCGATAGTCATAAACAGATTCACTACACTATATATATATGCATTTAAGTTAAGTTTCGGCGTTAAGTTTCGCCACTCTACGCGCAACGCCTTCAGAATGAAAGTATCTTAAGGCTAGCGGAGTGATAAGACACAGTTTCCAGGTTCCCTCTACCTACCCTGCTGTGTGCGAAATTAAGCTTAAAAAGAAATATATATTTAAATTCACGCTTTATTTAAGCAAATATATGTGGATCTAAAAAAAATGGTAAATAGTTCTTTATTTTTTTAAAACTAAGTAGGCAGTTATGTTATCGCTATCGCATGGAAAGTACAGAGTACAGACACATTAAAGGGATAAGCAAAACCGTGTTACAGCATATCAGCGAGTTACCGGAAAGACCGTGACGTTGGTGGCGACCAATAGGGACCAATACCAATATTAATAACAATATATGTATAACAGAGCTTTGGAATACGTAGGTATATTACAATTTTACAAAATTTTATTTTAAAAATCAGCTTCACGCTGTATCCCGCACACAGCAGGGTTGAAAAAGAGGAGACTTAGTATAAAGACACTCCGTTCCTTATTTTCCGCCGAATTCTAAAATTTTATTTTACAGATATAATATCTTATTTAGATTGAGAGAGAGAGAGTTTAAAGCGCGATTTGAAAATAGGAGTGATTTTACACTAACACGTTTATCATACATACACTACATACATGATATACATTTACAGTTAAATATTTGTCTGTAATTAAGCTTAGCGTTACGAGGACATAAGCTGTTTCATTACACCGACGCTACGTTAAAGAGTACGGCTACTCTACTCATTTCCTTAATCCATGTTGTTCAACGTTAGTTATACAGCTTCATTCGCCGGCTTAAAAGCTTTTCTTACCAAAATTAATATTTGTAAATAATATAATACGACACCGGCTTTATGATAGTAGTCTGTTAGTTTTCATTGTCTTAGAACTTTCAAATAAGCTCTAGGAGAGATTCTACACAACATGTGGTATACCTACTACTACATACAAGTCTTATCTTATCGGCGAACTTTTCTGTATTTTTTTCTGAGTAGGTACCTATTACATAGATAAAAAAATTATAATCCGGCAAAGCAGCGACGGGCGGCTTAATTAAATTTATTCGTCCGTGTCGATCGTTCGATGCTATCGCAATATTGAGAGACTGAAACAGCTATGGTCGCTCAGACGTTCTATAAAAACAATGTTTTACTCTTGTACCCGTTATCACTTCTAAGAAGAAGTAGTCGTGATATAATTATAATTATTTTATAAATTTACTTATAATGTATATAAATGTCATAATCTTTATATATATAAATAATTTAGTATATCGGAATTGAATATTATAATGTTCTACGAAGTAAAAATACGGTACGTTTAATAACATCAATAAGGGTATGTAAGAAAACAATAACTCGAGTTTAATTTACAATATATTAAATTGAGTCGATTAACCACAAAGAAGTGGTAAAATGTTTAACATAAACAAAATACTTACCTATATAATAAATACATTTTATATGACAAACAATACAAGATAAATTATAAGATTTTTAATAAAAGATTTGTTCACCCAAAACATAGTATCATATTACATACATACAAATAACCATATATACCTCTAATACTTTATACGCATTGCGCGAGCGCACCCAATGTGGGGCGTGCGAACCCACTACGCAGCCATCTACGGCAACCTCTTACGGACCTTCTTAATTACTATTCTGCCGGCGCAATCACTTCAAAATGGAAAACCGGAGCGAGCCCTTAGCCTTAGGTCGGTCGACTTCGCTACGAATAAGGGATATGATATAAAAGTAAATCAAATAGGAGGAAATTAAGAGATAGCTTATATCAAAGTCGTATAGTAAATACAGAAAACGATTGTAAAACTCTGCTAGCTATTATATTAAACTCATGTTGAGTTTGAATGAATCGCATGCGTTATGAAACTTATAAAAGAAAAAAAGGATAATAAAGATTTAAAGTCTATTAAAATAGCTAAAATGAATCCTGAACATGTAATCTCATACGAAACTGCAAGCATATTCTATATTAAGTAAGCTTGTAAGTATATAAAAAACTTATATCTATCTATATCAACTATTTTTGTAATTTAATACCAGAACGAAGTTAGACACTAACGACTCGATCGCGAACAAGGAAGCGTTTAGACGGTATTAGCGTCGATTAAGAAGCTCCGCTGATTATGGCGTTATGGCATTCGCAAGGGCGAGTGCGCCAAATTTGACGCTAGCTTATCATTTATAGTAATAACATATTTAAGCCCATCAGCCTTGACAGGCACTCTAATAAAATTTAAACTAAATGATGTTTTTGTATGATTGTGATAGAATTGTAAAATGAAAACAATTTGATATTTCATAAATAAATAGAACAATAAAAATGAGAAATAAACAACAAAGTTGCAAGATCACCGTCCATAAAAACAATATAAAAAAATCGTATCAAACGCTCGCCATTCAACGGTAGAACAGATATGCAGTAAGCAAGTACACACGGCAAAAAAAGCAACAAAGATATGATGCAATACACTCCGTAATAGGAGAATGTTATCTGCGAGCGTTACGTTTACACCTGAGATGACATTTCGCGGTCGCGTTTCGTGACTAAGAAATGACAAGTCGTGGCATTCTCAGAGCATTTTTCACCTTTGCGAAAGGAGTCGTGATCGGCAACCGTTGTCATTCGTCGAGGATAAGGTACGTCAGCGAGCGTTGCACGAATGTAACTTACTGTCTGGAGCTATAGAAAAGAACCATATTGTGTGCACACAGCAGTGTAGACTTTCCGCCAAATTCTGGAGACATTGCGTGTTCAATGGCGGAACGTAACGCCGCGCGATGCTTCGACACCAGAGTGAAAAAAAATTAATATTAAATTAAATAAATATTTCATTTTCTCTAGTGGGGATCGAACCCACATCCAATCGCGTGTACAGTTACACTTGGTGCCCCTGCGCCTCGACCGACCATTAATCTTGAGGAATATGTAAGAAATTTCATATTTTGAATGTCAAGCAGCCCAGCCCCGATGATCCATCAGACGGAGTCCAGCTGTCAACTCCAATCCGGTTGTCGTCTTCATTAACATAGCCGACCGCGGCTTATTTTTAGCCCGTACCGGGCCCGGCTCGCCGCTACGAGGGTACTTTTTACGTTGCACTAGCGACATACCGCTACTATAATTTAATAGTTCCGGAGAAGCGGTAGAACGACGTCGTACGTAATGCTAATTGTCGGCGTTTAACGCAGAGCCGGCGCCGTCGCAACATATTTGCTAGAGTCGTGGAAGCGGGTAGGTAATCGCGCACGAGCTCACGTTTAGACGTTACGAGGTTAAGTAATTTATCCCGGTGAACGTAGCAATTTGCCACGAGCGCAAGACACAACAAAGGCGAGTGGCCAGGTTTCACCATACGTAAGTACGTACGTACCAGTTGTAACAATGTGTGGCGCCGGCGCAGTTTCCGATTTATCGCCATCGACCACTATTGTTGTGTTCGCTGTTGGCTTAGGGCTTATAGCGTAGTTGTTTAGAAGAGTATTAAACGTTTATAAAATTAATTAATGTAAGATAATCAGTTCAAAGTTCATCAGATCAAAGTTTACACATTTATGTAAATTGGTGCTATAATCATATATCCATGTACATACATCAATTGTGATTAAATATTTAATTGTATTATTCAAGCATACAAGATGGCTTTAACTCTTAAATAAATTCGACATACAAAGTAAAAATTGCAAAAGCAAACCGTTGAAAATGTTTATGTTTGTAATCTTTCGAGTACCAAGTGGAGAGTGCGAGGGGTTTTAAATGAGTCAGTCGCAGGTCACTTATATACTATTCCAGACACATAAACTAACGACGTACCCCTTCGTTTGGTTTCAAAATGAACCCCAAACCGTGCTTGTAAATAGTTGAAAAAGTACGCAGCGTTAATGCCCCAAAGGCCTCACATATTAAAAATATGTAAGATTAACAAAAAAACTGAATACAGTTCTGCATTTTTTGTAACGCGTTATTACATGTATAGAAACATACAGGATATTATACTCATAAACATTGCATTTTATCATTAAAACAAAGATGTGGTCGTCGAGACAAAACGAATTCCACTTAAAAATAAACGGCAATTTAAATTATCCACAGTAATGAATCCCTATAAACTAAGACGATATTAAAGGTCTTTCTGCACAATAGTCTCGCCGCTATCAAGCCACATGTCGTTTCATTGTAAACACGCAAGTCCGTAATAAACCTCCATTCAAAACCAACCTACAAGTAAATAACGTGAAACAAAAAAAAATAAAGGTGTGATTAAAAGGACGTGGGCGAAACAAATGGGTAATGAAAGCCTAATTGCGTATAAACGACGTATTCAGGCATACATACGGTGGTAGCAAAAACCATTAATACACTTAATAGTATCAAACTGTGAATGGGGGTGGGCAAAAAAGGCCAAGATCTCCAGAGATTGACGGTGGAGTGTAGCTGGGAGATTTATGATGACATTCTATATTAATATCGCATTTGCAGATACGATAATAAAGATTTTACTATGAGGAATTTCTTTTACATATCTTTCACATTTTATGGGGAGAGTAGAATAAGCCTAGTTACTTTCTAGCTTTTTCTGTCCATTTCGGAAACATTACGTTTTGGATCATAAAAAGTGATAAAGTAAGACGACATATAACCCACAACCGTCATATCCTGTCGTCCTAACATTTAAGCGTCAATATTACTACGATATGAATTAAAATTAAATATTTTGGTTTCTCAGATCTCATATATTCACAGATTATGTGATACAAACGGTGTATTTCGTACATTTCGACTTTATTGACAAAACCTAACATCGTGTTGCTTAACCACTTGTTTAATTAATTAATTTCGATGTTTCACTAAAAGTGACAACATAAAAACAAACTACATATCAGAACGATAGTCGTCTATTCTGAATTTTATATGTAATATAAACAATAACAATATCAGAGGTGGTAACGGAGCATTGACCGATAGGTCAACCACAGCTGCTGTGATACAACGTGTATGGGTACGGGTACCTACTTCTTGTACTCATTGATAAGCTATCACGGAATACAGGTTGGCGTTGTTTGTGCTACCTAAGTAGTCAGTACCTTCGTGATTGTTCACTGAGGTAAGTCTCAACTCTTACTTCTTTTTATTTATTAATTTTTAGAATAATGTTTGTAGCAATTTTGAATGTTTCTCATGTATTTTTTTTGTAACTATGAAATATTATTGCTTTACGCTATATTCTGCACATTGCAGAGAAGGCAAAACGATACCGGGAAGGTAATGTTAAAACACTCCGTTTCCATTAAGACATTGCTGTTTGCCGCTTTCCGCCAACTGTTTGGAGGCATTGCAAAATAAAAGAAAAATATATTGATATACTAAAACATATAGAATCAAAGAATCTTAAAAAGAATGAAACAATATTCATCGAATCAAAGATAAAGAATCGTATGAACGTAGTACGAACTAAGTATATCATAATCCGAAGCGCACATACAATCAACGTATGTATATTTCGAGGGGCTCAGTCGCACGGCACACTCAATCTCAACTTTAATCAGAGGGCTTTTAGACGTCAGGGTCTATGGGGCTTCACTTTATCTAGTCCCACACGAGCCCTGGGGAGTTGACGGAAGTACTGAGACGGAAATTATATAAAATTGCATCGCGCCGCAAATGCGATTATAATGAGAGAAAAATGCAATTTTCAGATGGAAATGTTATATTTTATATTAATAGACTTGAATAATTCATATATCTATAATCATATACCACTTTTAATAACGAAACTTTATCATATGCAATTTGTAATCTCGACACTTAAAAATATACTTACCTATATAAAGTAAGCAATTTAATTTTAAATACATACATACACGCATTCATTTTCTCGTCAACACATAATTGATGTTTACTTTTATAATAAGAAAAATTACAATTCTCCATGATTACGAACAAAGAGAGAGAGATTACTCATCTTAAATGATAATAAATTTAAATCCCAACATTTTCCGCCATCTCGATTAAACATTAAGATGCCTGCCTACAAATATAATACGCAGTAAATCATTCTACATTGACTCGAGCGTTATTTACTTTGCCATTTACTTTATATGGTGGTTTCGAAACAATAAAATCGGCAACGCGGCCGTTTAAAAACATTGTTGATCAAAAAAAAAAATACGAGGCGGGCTAATTAATGCCTTCCTCGGCAAGTACGTCTCGCCTGTTTGCGTCAATTATTCTTGTAAGTGAAGCCGTAGGATGTACGTCTGCTACGTCACAAAGAAGCGCCTGCACGGTGCTTGGAAAAAGACTGAATATGCTAATACTCATACGACACAGTATATGTAGCTAAAGTAAGTGTCGAACTAGATTACATTTTCATATACAACGCCAGCGTGAATAAAGCGAAGGTAGTTGTTGTGGAAGATAGAAGTATATTGTTCTAAGGGTTAATGCAAAAAAAATTAGCTCCATGCTTCGTTTCATGTGATTGGGAACCCTTGAATTAAAAAAAGGAACTTCATCTTCTCTTATTTAAGCTGTCTGTCTCAACTGTGCCCCAATGCAACGGTGTCAAATAGATTACAAATCTATATTAAAATGTCACAATAACACAGTAAAGTATACTAAACGTAGGTCACAGGATTTCCCCAACCTGGCCGCTCGATAGAAAAAAAAAATCAACGAACGGCATTAGTTACAAAACCATATCCAATTTGCATAGTCATCTAGTAAATAGATGCACTAATTTCATAAGCGCCCGGCGCCAACGGAACGTTACGCAACGGAATTTGTATTTTACATAAAACTACATGTATGTATAATAGTTGAATTGAATTTTTATTGTCGTGTCCCGTATTCGTGTCAACGGTAATGTGTGCGACGGTACAGTTAGGAATCTGATACGACTGTTAGAATGTTGAAAACATCTCCTACGCGTCGCCCTACTCGATCTGCGTCGGTTTGGGACGAGACCGGCATACTGGCGTTTATCTCTGAAGTAGATGTTTAAATGTGCGACGCCGATGTCCATTTTAATATGTTAAACAGAGTTAAGTTATTTTAGGGCCTAGAAAAGATACATTTCTGAGGTCAAATGAACGTTTTAAAATGTTTATGACTTTTCTAATTAATTTTGGTCAACAAATCTACATACAGCGTCGAGTTCCGCCTTAACCTTTCTGTATGTCCGTTGTTTCTTAACATTTCCTATTAGGTTTCCTGGTTCCTTCTGCCTACCCTGCTATATGCGGAATACAGCGTGAAGTGAAAAAAAATGATGTCTCCATTTACTAAGAGCGCCATAAGTGATAATTCCAAATTTACTTTTACTACACACTAATAACTATTAACAGTTTCCAAGTGCATATTAAAACGTTATTTTTATCAAGATAAATATGAGTGCAAACTTTTAATATAACTTCTACTATGTTCACACTAGACAATGACACACTGTCCACACCAAATTAGACGTCGATCGATTTATTGGCCACAGAGTTTGAATAACGATGAAACTGCACGGTGTCTGTGTTGCGAATGCAAATACGACATCGATAATTACCTAACTTGATTTATGTTATTTGGTTATAAATCAGCGCGCGCTGCTTCTCAGCGCTGTATCCCGCACACAGCAGGGTAGGCAGCGGGAATCTAGTGTCAAGACACTCCGATCCCCACTTTCCGCCGAGTTCTGGAGACATTGCGTATTGAGGGCGGAACTCAACGTCGCACTAAAACTCGACACTAGAGCGAAGAAATAAAAATATACCAGTCGAATTTACAGTTCTACTTTGTGCCCCTGCGCCACCGTAAAATTTTTGTAATTTCCAAAACGGAAGTTATGTAAAATCAAAAATGAGCAATAAAATAAATACTAAATATACATTTTTTACAAGTTAAAAAACGTAAATTCATTTCTTTTTCAGTATGTTGTTACTACACTTGTTGAAGTGGATTTACTCACTCGTCTAGAGGACGCCCTACAAGCAGCTTGCTCTCTGAGTTTTCTGAACATTTTCACTAGTGCAACTAATTTGTAACTTCCTCGGAAATTTTATAAATGAACTTTTATATAAATTAAATGCGAAATGTAAATACGAAAAATTAAAAGGTAATGTAAGACTGAGATTTGTATTATATGAATGTTGCTGAAAAAGAAAAGCTAAGTTACTCTTATTGTAAATTAATAGGATTTATAGAATTATGCAATAAAATTTATTTTAAAAATTCCCATGCTCATTCCCATTCGTAATATAATATAGTCCCACGTCGGGCGCCATTATGACATCAAATACTGTACAAAGTACGAAAAAGTTACGATTTCTCTTCTATTACTACTAAGTAAAAAGTAACAGAATGATTGTCTATTTTAAAATTTATTATAAATAATATATAAATTTAAAAATAAAAAAAATAAATTGATATCATTAACAGCTTCACGCTGTATCCCGCATACAGCAGGGTAGGCAGAGGGAACCTAGTGTTAAGACACTTCGTTCCCCAATTTCTGCCGAATTCTGAAGGCATTGCGTGTGAATTGGCATAACTCAACGCCGCGCTTTGCTTCGACAGCAGAGCGAAGAAATGGAAATATAAATTTAAGTAAATATTTAATCTCTTCGAGTGGCGATCAAACCTACAACCAGTCGGTTTTACAGTCACGCCTTGTGCCGCTGCGCTACAACTGGTTATCAGATTGCAACCTTAAATCTCAAAAACTTTAAGAAAAGAATCAGACAAAAGTATGTCATCCAGTCAATATTTCAAAACTACCACATCATAAATAGACGAACACGGTGCATCCATTAACTTACAAGCACCATCCCACAGGTCGCATTAGACACGATACGTCATATTTATAGTTCCCATATATAAAAACGCATTAGTACCACCGACGGATGGAATTTTATAAAATATAATGGAACTATAAAATTTTGTACTGCAAGGAAAAAATATATCTTAATAGGCCTTTAAGAAGAACTATTTTGCACTGGGACCCGTTGCGTTGGACGATACCGTCACACGTGGTCCATTAACGCCATACATGCATGCACGTTTAATGAAATGCAATTATAATACATATTTGAAATATGCATCATTGTCTGTACATTCCTGTGAATAATATAAATTGCTCGGGAGATAGCTTTCTTTAAAATTCGTTCGATTCGCACATTTCTTAGTCTAAAGTAGAAATAATATGAGTATTGTAGGTTATCTCATTAAAAAGCTCACTTAAAGCTGAAAAGTCTAAGTGACTCTTGTAATGTTGAAGGACAATCGCTATCAATCCAACTAGAACTATGAAAGTTCATTATTTAAACTAATAAACTATCAATGATAGTTTATATATATCATACATAGTTTACACCACTTTAGTTTTTAATACACCTTTTATTTTATTATTTACTGGATTAAAAGTTTTCGGCGATATCTTAATTCAAAAACTTAAAATAAAAAAAACTTATATTAAGTCTGTTTCAAAGAAGACACGACTTTTAAATTATATTCCACCACCAACCCGCAAATGTATATCTATTAAAATAACATATTAAAAAAAACCAATTCAACAACCAATTTATATTATTTTCACAAAAACGTCTAAATTGCTAACATTAGATATCTTCGGACGTTTCTAAACCACCGGCTAACCGACCATAAATCCAGTTTGGCGTCGTATCCAAGGGCGGGCTATATTTAGCTGTGAGTCGGGAACTCGGGACGAAGGCCAGCCGTTCCCGCCGCGCGAAGGACACCGGCCCTCACGTCAGCTTGCACATGTCGAAGTTTTCACTTTACTTGGATTCCATTGACCGTTGTTGGAGTGATATTTTTACTGTTAAAATGTATTGTAGCGAAAATGGTGCATGTAGTCGTGGTATGACATTGTTATGGCGGTCGAGGCTCAGCGGCACAGCGTTTGACTGTAAGCACGATAGTTGTGATTTTGATTCCGGCTCGGGGGGTGAATTATTTTAATTTGCCGAAAAAAGGCGTATACTTTGGTGTAGAATTTATTTACCTTTGCTACAAAGGATTTTATTAACTTCGCGCTTAACCTGGAAACCTTGTGTTAAGACACTCGATGCCACTACGCGATAATTTTGGCTACAATGTTAAACTAATTTTATTTTTAAAATATATACAACAAGAAGATCTAGCTCTTTTCTACACATTCTGCAATCGTAGAAATTAAACAATCAAAAAAATAAAATATATATGTTTAATTAATATCATGTAATAGATAAAATATTTTACATAGTGACGTACATGTGTTACCTGCGATAAGAATGTTCTACGAAATAACTAATACATACAATGTAAGTATATGTAGGTATTGTTAAATAATTGTACTGAAACAGATCGGATCATTCTTCATTATAAATAGTGATGTAATGAGGAAAAACAATGTAAATAAATAGAAGTTAGTAGAAAAGGAATCAGGTCAATGTCAATAAGCCTATGACGTTTTCCTAAAGGACATTAATTTACTTAGTAAATCTGACATATTACCTAATTTTGACGAAAGATAATTTGTATTTTGAAAGAATATGGGAGACACGACTACTTTTATTATTTCGTGAGTTTTAAATATTAATTAATAGATAAGATTTTTTTTTTACTTTCTTTAACTACACTACACGAAACTATTAAAATAAATTTTAAAATTATACATATATACAATTCTAATATTTATAAATAATCAAAATCGTCATGAATACGGAGACTACAGAAAATTTAGAAAGTACATACTATCAAACTTAGTAGCACGAATTAGAACCTACAACCTGTTTGGTTAGCAATAACAATCATACACCATTGCACCAACAGCAAAAACAATATATATATATATATAGGTAATTTAAACGTTTACCAAACGAGTAAACGCATTTACAACCAGACAACAGACATTTTATATTTATATATTCGATTTGTTAGTTTGTAATGCTAGATGTATACGATCGTAGAATCGTATTTCTAACCCGCGCCGATATTCGAACGGCAGAACAATGTGGCGTAGATGCGAGTCAAACAACGCTGGCGCGATAGTTCTATCTGCGTTATTTATTGAGGCGCCGCCCGAAGCCCGCCGCAGGAATTATATGATTCTGGGCAGTTTGTAGCTTTCTAACATTAACATTGCATTCCGGTATCGGTATTGTTGTAACACTGTAAATGTATTGTAAATACTTATTTAGAAAACATATCAAAATTTTAAGGTAGCGGGACTCGAACCCGCGCCTCCTGGAAACCGGCCAGGACCGACTTGGTTTTTATACGTATTTTTCTTTCCTAAGTGTGGGGTGATACTTTAAAAATGTTAAAAATAAAAGTATTGTAAATAATTGGACTACATTCTACATTATAACCATAAAGTTTAAGAATTGAGGTTAGTCGTGGTGCAGGGGCACAAGCGTGTGACTGTAAAAGCGATAGGTCGTGGGTTCGATATTAACTTGAATTAAGTATTTATTTATATTTTCATTTCCTCGCTCTGCTATCAGGCAAAAGACGCTCCATGAAGCGGTGGATTCTGCTACTTGAGGACGGCATACAGCGTGAAGCTGTAAAATATTAACAATTAATCCGAATAATAACTATACCTACTTAAGAATTTATTTCTCTATTATATCTGCACTCAATCATATTGTTTATTTGAAAGAAACGCTCATTATTCGCTCACCTGTAGGTATTGTGATTTCGCCATAGCTCGAGTCACGAACTGTCCTTATCGTATTGTATATTTCAAAACGGTGAAGGGATTGAGGCATAAAGAGCGCTGAGAAGTTCAGACCAACCATACATACCCATACATATATATACTATAGTTATATACTAAAATGTAAGAGATATTAAATAACGTTGCACACCTCCCGATTATCTATTCCGAGCCGGTGTCGATTCCACCCGGGTTGTACATCTAATAAAGATTCTAATTAGCATACATTTGCATACTTAAAATGTAAACTCAAGAAAGTCACGGCATCTGCATTCCTAGCGCACGACAATGTTACTTTACACCGCGTCTGGCATACGAGTGTTACCCTCGGTGGATTTATCTAGTAGCTAGGAAAAAACATGCGATACTAGCGATCAACAAGAGGACTCGCTCAGACTGGTTCCGAGGCTGGTAACAAAAAGCGGGGTGGTTACCGAACAGGGTCGGCGCCCTGGCTCGGCCTTCGCCCCCCGCGCCGGCGCCCCCGCCCCCGCCCGCAAGGACGTCGCCCGGGTTGCATAACCGCGCACGCAACGATACCGTTCCGAGACAAGATGCGCGGGCGCACGAACGAACACGACAGATATGACATTCATCATATATCACTAAATTAACAACCATAACCGATATTTATTGATCGACCTTTATTTGATATTTTGATTGCTTCCGCATTCCAACTTAGTATCATCAATAATTATTTATTAAATATTTTTGCATTTAGCAATATTAAAACAACTTATGAGAACGTACCTATCAAAAAACTGAAAATGTTAAGATCACCAAAAATATCTTTTATTTTTCACATAATAATTTCAAGATCAATGTACATTTAATTGTTCGACAATAAAAAATATCGTTTAATTGAACTTGGACGCGACGACGAGTGCGAGATCAGATATTCCGAATACTTTATCGACGGAAAGCAATAATCCAGCTCCGATCGCAACTCTGTAATTGTAGGAACTGGCTACGGCCAAACGGCGCCGGGGGTTAAAATGATAATAGCCACTCGATGTTGAACTAATAACGTCTATATATTCCTCTAGGAGATAATGTGTATCTGTCAAAACGGATCGAGCACGCCGCTTTATCATGTATTGTTAGACCAACAAGATCTACAATCGCGGCAAGGATTACAGATGATGATCTTTAGTAGGAAAATAAATGTCAAAATCGATGAATGCCACGGGATGCCTCTCGGAGTTGTTGGTCTGGCTATTTATTGTTATATTCGCGTCTAAATGATCGGTTGCGATTGTAGTGTTGCGCTGTGTTTATTTCATTGGGTGGTGATTACTGATGTTGCAGTTTCATATTAAGACATTAAAAATGTTATTGTTAATTTATACTCTGCAATAAATACAGCCCTAGCCTCCGTAGTTAATGGTTCTATAGTACATACATATCTAGTAAAGGTAGTAGGAAAGTACGCAATAAATGAGACATTAACATGTTAATTGATCGATACATATATGATATTTTCAATAACATTCTTAGAAAATTATTAGCAGTGCTCTCTTATGGAAATCATATTACAATTGCACATAATGACATCAATTACAGTCTAGAATGCCATAACTGTAGCATTATATAATTGCTAGTAAGTAAAAAAGTGGATAGAATAGGTGCTTGTTGAATTTTAATTATATTAGTTCTCGTACCTAAGACAAACAATACGGCGAATTCTTCATGGAAATCATAAATCATTGTGATCATACCTGAAACAATAAAAACGTTGCTATTAAAAAATATTAAAACTACAATTGAAGTTAAGTCTTTAAATTAGCTTTAAGTTAAATTTATTTGAAAATAAACTGTGTCAACCAATAAGGATACCAAAGAAATAATAAATATATGAGGCAATTTCTTAGAATTTTACATCACACCAAGGTCAGTGAATTCAGTATGCTGTCTGATAGAGCCGTTAAAGACAACTGTCCTCAATAAATACCATAAACAACGTCTAGAGGTTTCCTGATTTGTCGCCCGGACTTGCTTTGTGCAGTTAGGGTCAATTATATAGAAATAATGTTCATGTCAGCGCAGTGTAACAGTGTCTCATTGTAAACACGATAATTGTGGGTTCAATCTGCTTTCGGGGAACTTCCGAAAGACACAACAAACAATTTCCAGAAAATTATATGGGAAGTGGTTAGCAAAATGTCTTTCCACTCTATGTGCCTACTTCCCTATGCGAGACATTCATGAAACAGATATTTTTTTGTTTAGTAATGATGTCCATTTCGAAAGGTACTCTACCGATTGCTGTGCAGCATTGTCTGCAGTTAGAATCTTTACATTGTAACATTGAACAAGCAGCTATAAATCCATCACTGAATTTAAATGCTTATTGGCCGTCGAAACATTGGCTTGGACGTGTCGAGATTTACTGAGGGATGCATTATTTGGTTGGTTTCTTTGAAGTTGTAAAAAGAGTACAGCTACACGTTATATATTACGTTATTATTCTTACTAAATTTTCTTTTATGCATACAAACAACAATATGAGAAATAATTGGTAGAAATATTATTAATAATTGGTAAGAAGTAATAGGTGAAAATTGGAGAATAGAATAAATTTAACTTCAGATTGAAATTGTTAAGACCTTACTTTTCAATTGCAATTCTAAAATAAACGACTACCTATTAAGTATGCTTTCTTATCCACGAGTACTTTGTACCGGCGTCCGATATCGGATTCAGTCGATATATCAATGTTTCAATTCTGCGATATTCGCCGGCGAAACGTGAGATTTCTCGTGCAAATTTAGGCGGGCGCGTGATTGAATTTCGCTATTTTGTATTTCAAACACACAGTAAATGTCGAGTGGCGTAAGCATTACTGAATGACAAACTGACTGTATCGATTTATCAGACACAGCAACAAACGGTCTTCGTGAATATTCATTTCTATGTCTGATAATAAAGAAGAGAATTGGTATTATTCACAGAAATATTAGTTTAGGTTATTTATATACACCCTTTATGGTCTTAAAGGCCAGTCGTGGCTTTGAGGCCAGTCGTGGTGCAGGGGCTTCAAGTGTGACTGTAAAATCGACTGTGGGGTCGATCCCCACTCGACGAGATTAAATATTTATTAACATTTATATTTTTATTTCTTCGCACTGGTGTCGAGGCTAAGCTCGGCGTTGAGTTAACACGCAATGCCTCAAGTTTTCTTTTACCTGTCTACAGCGTGAAGCTGATTTGATTTCACTTGATATACATTTTATTAAAGCAAAATTTTACAAAAATTTATAAGTTCATTCCTACTCAAAGAAATGAAATATTTAATATTTTCATTTTCTTCACTCTGGTGTTGAAGCTAAGTGGTAAGTCTGGTGTTGAGGCTGCGGTAAGTTCCGCCACTGAAGATACAATGCCTCCAGAATTCCGCGGAAAGTGAGGAGCAGTGTCCTAGCACTAGGCTCCCTCTGCTTCCTATGTAAAGCTGCAAAAATTTTTAATAATAAGCAACAAAGAACCCATTATTTCCATAAACTAAGTACTTACTATGTATCAAATACGGTACGATATTTATACAAAACAATTTTGATAAATGATCCATGCTATTTCAATGCCAAATCCGTGCGAGATCGATGAGAGGCCAGACCTTCTATTTTCCCGTGAGAATAAACTCTTGTTATTTACTTGTTGGAATTAAGGATTTTTTGAATATCAAACGTGACTGTAGTTTCATAGCAGTTAAAATTTTAAGACTTTCCGTTTTAAATAATAATTATAATAGAAAGAAATAACAATAGAATGAACATGTACAATATATTATTAGAATATGATAGAAAATGATGGTCGTGGAAAATCGACGATGCTTTCAATAATGATTAGTCTCCAACGATAATTACCTCACATTTAAGACCGTGAAGGGAAAGACCTTCGTTGCCGTTCGACCCCGTTTATTTAGTTTCGATAGGTATAGAGGATTATGGCATTCTAATTTTATGTTTACAAAATCAATTTTTTTATGACTTCTATTACCGAAAATATATTACCACACCTATGGAAAGACTAAATGTTTTATCAGTGATGTAATAAAAAAGACGAGTAGCGTAGTTATGAACGTGATTTGTTTCAGAAACTGACGAGAAAGGACAAATGTCATAGACAATAGACAGCGCTTAGGTAACAGAGTAACAGAGATTATAAAAACAATATTTAAGTTAAAGCTCCAATGCTATACTCCAATATAAAGTTAAAACGACTGCGCCATTAACTAATATTTCAAAAGCTACATCCACATTTTACGTAAAAAATAAAAACATTAGCTAAAAGCTATTAAACTTAAAATCTTAATTCCAGTAATTTATTCAATAGTACAATAGTTGGGCATGTAATGAGCGCGAATCGGGTCAAGTATACCGGAAGGCTGGCCGCTGCGCACGCGCGCCCTATTCAATCTTTATCATAAGCAACACAATGGTTGCAGCACGATTCGGTCGTATCTATTACGTTTAACAATGAACCTTTTAATGACAATAAGTGGATTTTCACGGTGCGTCGACGACCGCTATAAACTTTCAAGATTTATATTTGTTTATACGTTTTCAATTAGATAAAGTGGAATGGACGGCTTCTATATGTTTTAATAATTTATTGACAGATTAAGTAACAAATGATAAAATAGGATTTATGAAAGGACTATAGAATATGATTATATCAATATCAAAGAAAGCTTATTACTTTGTGTTCTTCTATTTAATAAACAATCTAAAAATAAATTAACTTATATTAAAACTAAATAGAATAGTAGGGTTCTAGAAGATATATAGATACGTAAACTAAGAATTTATTAAAAGATATAAAACTGCAGCCGTCGTGCGTCGACATAACTTCATGTCGTAATCTTCCCATTTGATTTATGGCAAATTAATAGATCTATTATGGTAACTCAGAGTGGTCCGGGAAAATGTGAGACCTTTCCTTATAGTCAAGATAATTAAATGTACAGGACAACAACCTATGTGAATTACGTGGTACATAAAAAAAGTAACCAGTTCCTAGTTTCCAGAAATATCCAAAGATATCAATGACTTACACAAATATGTTATCTTAATTTATGGTAACAAATACATAATTTAACAAGAAACAGATTATAAATAAAAACTAACTATTACTAAGATGTGATACTCATCTACAGCAGTCTCTAGGAAGTATACAAAGTATGACGCCTGAGGGCCTACTGGTTACAACCGGAGATTTATGTTCTTGTAGTAGAATACCCTACATCCGGCAGCTACTTTCCCTGCAAACTCCTTTGAACTGTGCCGCATCTACGCGCAATTTAAAAAGATTCCATACAAACCGCCGTTGCGATGTTCCCATACAGTCACGTCGCCAGATCTCAGATATGATAATGGGGGAACAAGACGAAGATGGCCAAGTAATCTCAATTTATCTTTATAATTAATTTTAATTTATATTTATCTATACATGGAAATTTTTTGATAATGATCGAAATAATTTCGCGTTAAATATGTTTTTTGGAATTTAACCGTTGTCAAAGAATCTAGGTAGCAATTTAGTATTTAAGCGAACATAAGCGCGATAACTTAGCCACCGCCCTTGACGAATAAATATGGCACTTCAAAAGGCCTACTTACCTATACCCTTCACTGAACGGTAAGAAATACGAGCAAACCAGTCTGTCCACAACAAAATTTAAATATAATTTTATAATTACGCTGTCACAGTATGTTTTAATAGGTGATAGATTAATTGACATTATATTACTGATTAATATATAATTAACTTAAACCAATGAGCAATAAAACAAAATTTATGAATTGTCTGTACAATTACATCACAAATCCAAAACTGCAAGTTTAAGCCAAATAATAAATGGAACTCAATAATGTTAAAGCTGTAAGTAGAGCAGTTGCTTAATAAAAAATATCGTCAGCGGTGGTTAAATTTAAGATCGCAATCAAGTGTTGCTGGAACCGCAAACCATAAGGTTTCGCACGCTAAAAAAGGGAATAAGCATTACTTTCGTTTCGAAACAATGCTCGGGCGCAATTGACTTTATGAGTGAAATCGCTTCAAATAGGAAACGGTCGAACTGAACTAATTTGATTCGCCAATTGCGGAAATCTGAGAATACCGACATATATGGGAACATTGTGTGAAATTTAGAGCTAGTCGTGTAAGCTAGAGGTGTATCGTGTAACAAGAAACGTGGACTTGAAGATAACCATTACTTGCAATGAGTGGTATACCATTTTAAGGCCCTTAATTCTGAAGTATACTGTAGAGAATTTGTATATAATTGATATAAAAAATGTATGTTTAATCTCAATTTCGTTTCACTCCAGATAAGCAATTCACAAGAATAATAAAATCGAAGTAATGAATGTATTCAAAATAAAGTTTATAAAATAAAAAATAAGGTTTATTTATAACTTCCCATTAAAATGTGATACGTAGGGCCTTAACGGCAAGGACGTCCAACCGCTTATTAGCGCGCGTGCAAGACATGCTCGGGCGCAGATCGTCGATAGCTTAGGAAAAACATTACTGTAGGCGTACGCTATAAAAACTATCTGCTTTAGATACCAACTTAGTTTTAATTGCGAACACAGTCCTATATTAAATCATTACATTGCATTATATGCGAAGAATGTTTATATATTATGTTGTTTAACTTGTCACGAACAGTTTCTTTTTTTCAAGTTTATCCACCATTTTCTTAATATTAAAATAATTTAATTCGTTGTTGTAAGTGCTTTAAAATATCTGAGAGTGTTTAAATTTATCAATTAAATAAAATTAATAAGGTAACGAAATACATAAGTGGCAATTACTGATTCTCTGATAATAATAGTAATTTGCGTGAAACCTATAATTTACATAAGTACCTAGTAATGTCATTTTAAAATCATTCTTAAACTCGAACCATTTTACCTCTGTAGCTATAAGGTGTATCGGATAAATATTTTTAGCAACATTTTTATAATGCTTGCAGGACATTCGATTCGATGTTAGATAGTAGCAAGGCATCGATCAAATGTTTACATAATAGATTATTAGTTAACAAGTAGCAAGTGAACGAAGTACACAGATCAACTAGTTTATCAGAAGCGGACCTTGACTTTTACTTGTTCGTGCTATAAAAGATTTTATTACAATTGATATTATCATTTTAATTTTAAAAAAAATATTTTGATATATGAAATAATACATAGCTTTTTATAAACCAATAAACGTGAAAAGAAGTGATATTGCTGGAAAGCTTGCAGAGAATATAGCTGTACGTACATTTGACTATAAAAAATACCTTATCTTTGTTTTATTAACGAAAACGGCGTTTAATTTCGCAACCACGCCAGCAATATTTTGGTGGAAGAGGGAGTACGGATGCTCATGAGTAATACATGCTCATAACTAAATATTTTCCTATCTCGCAATGCACTACAATATATTCATGAAGATTTAAATTAAACACTTTTTAGGTTAGGACGGCTATTGTTTTTAGTGCTTTGCATTATTTTGAATTACGGCTGAAGCTTTCATTCTCATAGCGCTCCTAACAACCGTGTGCACTAGATTTTACTAAAAATGAAAAGCTTTTTGAAAAATTTTTAAAATACATTTTGTATTTTAGTCTTTATCTGTTTTTTTTAGTATTGTACATTCACATTTAAAATATGAAAAACAGAAAATCTAAGTCACTGAGCCATGTATAACGCATTACCTTAATAGTTGGACCGGTAGTATAAAAAAGTGTTAACGACGGCGACAAGTGCTTCCTAGAAGAAGAACAAGCTGCTGTGTACTCTGGACCTTAACCTAAACAGGTAGGTAATACAAAATGGATGCTCTCCTTCGAGAAATACATAGCCGAGATCAAAAACGCCGCAAACACTCAATTAGTGTTTTCCTAGACTCCGTGTATCCCTCGTTGAGAAAAAAGGTCCATAGATATGTCGGACGTCGTGTGACCCGGTCACGACACGGAACCGACACGGCTAGCGATTTGTACGACATACTGGTGAATTGCCCACTTATTAGTATTAGATACGGATGGAGACTAACAGGGTGCGCTGAATCGAGCCGTGATAGCGTGTAAGTTGAACATGTCGCCGTATCGAGTCTCTACATCTGAAATTTATAGCCGCATTTGCCTAGTTTGCCTGTCAATTAAAAAAACTAGTTTTTCTAACAAAAACGAGCTTTTTGGTCACTTCCTTAAGATTTATTGGGCTTAGAGTGTAAGTTGCTTCATTCTGAATATTAATTATTTAGCTTATTTAACTGAATTAGGACTAAACACTTTTTTCGAATACACGGTTAATTTTTCTCAACTTTCATGGACACTGGGCCTCTTATTAGGATTTTGTACTATTCAGGTTGGTCTCATTGTCCTTTATCTGGTTTCTAACTGGGTTAAGGTTAGATCAACCAAACCAATATCACTAAAGATGCAATTCCAGATCGAATGAAAGTACAAACTCAATAAAAATTATCATTATAACTTAATTAACAAGTGGATTTTCAATAATATTTGTATTCTAAATTGACTACTGAATCTTATAATAACCTTTGAAAAATACTTTTTCAAATAAATACATTCTTACATAGATACAAGTCGTATATCACAGTTAGATAACGTAATATAAATTACCAGCAAAAAATGAACAATAGTTGGAGCTGACATAACAGGACACTTCTGGTACAAGTTGAAGGTGACTCGACGTGACAGTGACAGTGGCAGTGACAGACAGATAGCTGTTACTGGTCGATTAAATGGATTGTCTGTGTTACTCACACAAGGCGGAGTAGAGTTGCGTGGGCGTTAATATAATAATAGACGTATTAGACAGTGTTGTAAACATTTAAATTTAACTTTTAATAATGCCTTATTAGCGAATTATGTTAAATTAGTGTTGAATATTTTCGTTTGGTTGCTAATGCTTCCTTGCTTCCTGATAAGCAAACTTTTATAAATTAGTTCCACGCTCTATTCCGTATTTAGAAGGGTAGGCAGAGGTGCCGCTCTTTTCCACACTTTTCGCAGATTTCTTCGAGAAAAAAGTGATAATTTTAATAAATAATATTTTTTTCCCTCGGGACGAGTCCGGATCGAAATTACAACCGTCGCGATACAGTCACATCCTCGTGCCCCTGCGCCTTAGATTCTTTTGTTGTACATTATTAATAGTACCTATGTCAATTACCATTTTTAGTAGGAAGAAACCATACCATACAAAAACAGAAAGATTATATCAATAATTTCATACGACACTGATTGCTCCATCCACCTACTCAAAAATATCACGATACTAACCACCCGCTCCAACAACACCGGTTTCGCGTCACGTTTAACGGCCAGTGAACGTAAGGTCAAGCAGTAGGTTATAAGTATAACATTGTAATACAAAAGTATACAATTAAATATTTATCATTTTAGTTTCTAGGATTATAACATTAATTAGTAAGACGCAAATACTACCATTACAGAGTAAAATTATCTAGCTGTTGCAGTTGAAGCGCGATGGTTGTCGGTTTGAACCCATTTGGTCATTAATTAAGTGTCGCCACTCGAAACGACAATGTATGAACATCGGGCAAAAACACAGAACAGAGTATTTTGACACTGATTTGTCTCTTTCTACTATACTTCAGGTAATTCCCCCATTTTACCTATGAGTGAGTCTAAGCTTTAGTTTTGTTCACGTAAAGGTTGTTTTTTAAATTTTACATTTTTTTTTCTCTAAATAGAAAGTTGTGAAGGTATAAGATAAAAAGTGACTAGTGACTCATATGTACTACCATTCTACGATTTTAAGTATTATAATTTTCAAATCTTCATTTCTTTAGAAAACAATCTGATTGTCCTATTGAAATGTTTAATACAATAATACGACATTAATTTTATAGATTAGAATCAGTGAGCGGGGCCATTTGTCTTTGTTTGATGACTCGTTCATAGTAAGCATTTAATTAAATTTTATGCAGTGCTTACAATGGTAGAGCTATTGTCAATTATGTCTTGGAAAGGTTATGAGACTGCATCACTTTTGGGAGAGAGTATTAAAGATTAAGAATAATAAATAGTCCCGTATTCAATAAGCGTTAGATACTTTACACTTTTATGTAAATAGCTCTGTTTTTTTAAATATATGTACATTTAAGACTTTTGGTTGTTGCGATACTACACATTTTAAATAACACTACTTAAACGGATTAGTTAGGTATATTTTGTTATAAAAGAGTCTTTTATAGGAGGACTCTACAAGTTATTTCGACGTGGGTACAACGAGAGAACGTGAGGAAACGAAAATATTACATTATCATTCCCTCGAACGGGAATCGAATCCACAACACCCTTACGCATGTGCTCCTGCGTCACGATGGCCTCACGATATGAATCTCGTATAATTACAATATGAATACGGTTATGAATGGATTACCCAATAAAAAATATATAAATTTAACAGAAGTCAAATTGAATGTACAAAAATATTACACAGCCATTAACCAAAATAAATCGGCAGTGGAGTTTAAAAGGGTCTTTAAAGGTGCGACTTCCTGGAAGTGGCGTGGTGTGACTGTGGACGGGCGAGGCGTCGAAATTCAATAGTTATTAAATGTTTACGTTTGTCGACACATTCCGACATTTAGTGTGGCCTCACAGCTATAAAGGGTCAACAGAATCAGAAGGATAATTCACGAATAATAAATACAGTAGCGGACTGACTGTATTTACATTGCTCACCAAGGCGAGTACGTACTTGTTGATATTATGACTTGTATTGTATGTATTTGTATATTTTTTTAATCAGCTTCACGCTGTATCCCGCATACAGCGGGGTAGGCAGAGGGAACCTGGTGTTAAGACACTCCGTTCCTCACTTGCTGCCGAATTCTGGAGGCATTGCGTGTTGACAGAATTCAACGCCGCGCCACCAGAGCGAAGAAATGGAAGTATAAATTTCAGTAAATATTTCATCTCCTCGAGTTTCAATCAAACCCACAACCAGTCCAGTCCAGTTTTACAGTCACACTTTGTGCCCCTGCGCCACGACTTATATTATAATATTTTTACAAATCAGCTGACTCTTCACACATTTTATTAATACAACGTATGCAGACTAAATATTACTCGCTGCTGCGCCCGCGTTGTCTTATGGAAATAATTAATATTGCATGAGAGATTCTAAGTGCTGGGGTAATCCTGACTGCGGGTACAATGAGTTGCATCGAAACCACTAATGGACGTTGAACTCGCAAGCGTCGCGTTTTCACTACCCAATTGCGTCTCCATGGCGTTAAATTTTCAATAAGATTAGAATTTCAGCATCAGTCCACAATATGTTGTAGGTCCACATCCATTGCACCACAGGGGACGCAGGAGCCGTTATAAGATGGCAAGCTCCTTTAAGAGATTTTAGACATCCGACACGAGATAACTTTAGCTAACTGTTTCAGAACAAAAAAATCATTACACAGCAATTATAAAATACAGTTACATTATTTTAGTCTCGAGTAGAAATTTGATCCAATAGTTTATTAGAACGTGGTAGTTGTCAATCACCCTACCGGATAGCATGTAAACATACACCATAGAGCGTTAATCGACTTCCTTTCTTTTTGTTTAGCCATATTTCTTTTCTCGGAAAGTAAAGGTGTTAGAAATAAATATAAATACATTCTGCTGACAAACATTATTGATTTTGAACTTTTATGATTATTACCACACATAACATACACAAGCATAACAGTTTAGTAACATATAAAATCATACAAAGAAACATTATGATTTATTTAAAAAGAAATTGCCAAAATCAGAGGACAAAATATATACATTTAAAATAATAAACATGTCAAAATTCACGCAAAACATTCATATGTTGACCAGTTAGTGTTCCACACGAGGTTGCCTCATCCCGCCCACTGAGAAAAACCATAAGAAGGCACCGTAAAACGCCCACTATCGCCGAACTGTGCCGGTTCGGTTTGCACAATTGTTATCGCGGTGATAAGCTGGAGAGCAAACGTTGTGAAACTGGGACGGAGGTAATGAAGTACGCAAGTTAATTGGCTGTGCATATGTTTAATAAGACATCAGTGCAAGCTCTTTGCTCGTACTGTTTGGTCGTCTTTCACAACTCTCGATAATTGTTTGGTTTACACTTAAAGAAATTGTTTCTTGCGACAATTTTTTAATGTCTGTCTAATAATCAACTTCACGATATATCTCTCATATAGAAGAATATGCAAAGAGAACTTATTGTTAGGAAGCTCAGTTCCACATTTTTTTTGCTTCATTTTTTAAGACATTGCGTGTTGAATGACCCAACGCCGTGCTTTGCCACACCGGTTTATGTATCAAAATTTAAAATATTGCCTTGTGGCATATTTAGAAATAAAAAATAGGCGAAATCTCTTAAAATAATATACCAAAATAAATACCATCAGAACATCTAACAAGTTTATTTTATAAGAAACTTTCCAGTCTTATAAAATCGTTAATAAAATGTGTTTTTGCGCAACGAGTAGGCGTTAGGAGCCACGGATCGTCGCTCTAGATGCGTCGAGACAATGCAGTTGCGCCAGCTGCCTTACGCAAGCTAAATGCGCTATTTGCGAATCATGGAAACCGATCTATGAACTGGGTTTGTCTGGCACGTTCCTAGCTGACTTATCGTGATTGTTGATATCGAGGATAGATCGATCCAGATATGAAGTTATAAATAGGATTTCCATTTGAAATGAAACAAAGACATTGGGTTCCGTCGATTATTTAAGTGTCTTAACACTCCTACCCTTTTAGTCCTAAGGACTGTTGCAGCCGTTATGTTTACATAGTAATTTATCTTGAGATTGCTGGAGATTGACACCGCCTAATTACAAGAAGGTCAACGGTCCACGGTATTAGAAAAAAGCAATAGCATTCCGCAACTTAAACAATCATTGTTAAAACTCAAACAATAGTCTCTTAGTGATCGCATCTGAATGTATACTCGCCAAAACACTTCATAAATCACTTTAGTCGATCACGGAATTATCCACTTTACCGTTAGGTGACAAAGTTGTTATTTGCATATATCCATTGTTAATTTTAGAGATACTGTATCGTGGGAAAGATAGCTGCAAATATGCGACAATGTGCTTTTATGTGCTCGTACATTTCTCAGTATTCATTGCAATGGTCCTGGTTGTAGCCCACATTTTTTGCACCAACATAACAGAGGACCATCAATCACGGTCCCGCACAACCTACTTTTGTTTCCTGCATTTAAATACCTGGCTCTTAAACCACTTACTGAGTAAAGCAAAATAATTAAATGTGCTCTATAAACCTAATTTTAGTTTGTGAGATGTATACTGTTTTTTTTTTTTTTTTTATTTGATCCTTCTTGAATAGACTGGTGATTATTTTATTACGTACAATAAAATTCGCCTCTCATGACACTGTCAAGTCTAGAAACTGCGAATTGTCTCTTTGTTGTGTGAGACATGCAAATGAATTGAAAACGATGCCAGTCTGAGTCAGTAGAGAGGTTCGTAATTAACGCCCGGAGTGCTAACTGGCGCCCGCAACGTCTGTGGCAGCTTCCTTTTTGTCTAGGTCACAACACTTATACTTCACATATAGAAAATCCTTACAGAGTCCTATATAATGGTTAAAGTGACGTACTACATATACGTATATAAAAAAAATTAAAAAGTTGGCTAGAAAATATGTTCGCTAAGCACAATGCAAGATGTTAAATGATGAAAATTTTGCTAGCATTCCAAACAGTTGTACATACAACGTTTTATTAGCAACAATTGTAATGCTTTTGAAAAGTATTTCCTCATAAATAGTTTTCAAACTTTTTACTTTGTGTTGCCAGACACAGAGGCGCTGTTCGAAAAAGTATAGGTGATTGAGCTTATGCCAAATGTGGAACGATACTCTTGGCGTGGTTTCCTTTCGGCGATTCGAACACATATATTCTACATTATATTAAAATGATATATTGAGTAAATATTTTTTTTAAAACAAATAACAGCAACATAAGAAATTTAAATCTAAGCAAATATCTATAACCAAACCTGTAGCATTCTCAACATTATAAAGTATGTAGCTTTCAACGGCCGCATTTGTGAAGGAAGTTTTTTGTGTCTCTAATATTTGTCACGAATACATAATAAATTAGGATGTCACATACAATAGCTAAAGTATTTTCAACATAAAACTAAGGAGATATGCAGTAAAATCGCTTAGAGTTGCTAATTCGAAGTCCAGTTTGGCAAGCAGCGACGCGCCCGGTGAGTCACAGACCGGCTGCGGATCTAATCGCCGAAACCGTTGGATGTAATAAAAATTCAAATGTTTTAACTGATGCCAGACAAACGGTCGCGCCTCGATTACTTTCAAACGTGTAATTGACAAATTTATATTTAGATTACAAGCCTTTCCAGCTATATTCGTATGACCATTGCACGGCTCACTTTAATCACTAAATAATTAATGAAATACGAGAATAAAAAAAATTTTCAAGCTTTTTTATTTTCTATATAGGCATATTGTTTTTCGCATTTCTCGATTTAGGTAAAGACTCTTTGGTTTCCTCGTCTGTTCTGTTTAGGCCTGGGAAAGTAATGTCAGAAATTTTATCAAACCAATAAAAATATATTGCATGCCATTATGGCATTGTTTCTAGCTAAATCACATATTAGTCTAAAATTATATATAATTGTATTACAGGCTTATAGATTCCTTCATAGAAATATGACATGATCCATAATACAGCCACGGAGAACCGGGAACTAGCTTACCTAAATCCGAAGTCACGAATAGATAAACACAACCGCAACGATTCTTCAAAAGCGAGCTTATTGCTCGTGACAATTATTGAATAAGATTTATTTCTTGAATGAGAATTGTATGGCGTGTAAAGAAAGTGAGATTGATGACTTTAAAATAAGACATTATTAACAACAGCACGCGGAAACATCAATTACGGCTTAAGTGACATTAAGTCAGTATATTTGGACCGATTTAACGTCAGTTAAAAGTTTTTACATATCTTATGACTGTTGTAAGAAGATGGGCGAGTTATTGCTACTATAGTAAGAAAAATTCTAACTACTTACTATTATTAAACTTACTATTGTCAATTACAACATATTGTGGCATTATCACATAATCAAATATATTTTTACTTCTCCCCTGCAGAGCCCTGCAAATTTATATTTAAAATACGACATTCTTAAATATTTTTTTTTATTACTTAATTTTTTAATGCTGCCTTATCACAACAAATTCATAAGAATTTTTTTTAAAAATTAATTTTCATGCAAAAAAATAAATCATTACACCTCTTCGAAAAAAGAAGAAAATTGTCAACAACCATAGCTAATTGATGCGCATACACAAAATAAACTATCATATAAAATAAATCACACTAAAGTCAATATCTAAAAACATCGCTTAATCGATGTTAGTGGAACGAATCGTGCCAGGCGGTTTTATTCGATTTTTACAATAAACACGCTATATTAACAACAGTATAAAGCACTATCAAGTGAATTATTACAAACAATATAAAAAATATTTAAAAAAGTACTAAATAAAAAATATTTTTCCCCGATCCCGTAGGAATCTTCTTCTCTCTTCGTGCTTTCCTATACTCCCCAAGGTCCAACTATGTGACAAAGTTCTATTTTTAACTTTTTTAAAGTGTTACTCCCCACATAGAGCTAATGAAAGAAAATTACTAAACAAGTATTCAACTTTCTATATTGTGAAATCTACCAATCACTAGTAACGGAAGAGATCAAATAAATAAATCGCTCGCACACAGTAGAGTAGGCAGAGGGAACCTAGTGTTAAGACACTGTGTCCCCCACTTTCCGCCAAGCTCTGGGTGCATAGCGTGTTGAGTGGTGGAATTCAACGTCGCGCTTTTTCTCGATTCAGAGCGAAGGAATGAAAATATAAATGTAAATAAATATTTCAATATTTATTTACATTTATAACCCCTCGAGTGGAGATCAAACCCACAACCGGTCGATTTTATAGCCACACATAATGTCTCTACGCCACGACTGGCCTTGAAAGAGATATATATTTATTTACACCGATATTTATACATTTTACGAATATAAATGTGTCAAAACCCATTCGGTTTCAAATGATGTTGACCGCACGTTTTGTTGTTGCGGCAAGAGGTGTGACTTGTTGATATTGAACTAATTATAAATCCATTTGTAGTGTGACAATTCTGTGTTCATTCATGTCTTTTACTTTTGTTTAATTATTTAGTTAAGTTTGTGAGAATATATAATTTTCTTTATGACACGATATGTACCTATATGTTAAGTATGACATTCTAAATCCAAATGTATTTATTATTTATTACTTTTTAGTTTATTATTGAAGCAAGAATGTGACGAAACTACTTAGCATTTCATGAATCTACTGTGTGTGTATATCCCGTTGAAAGGTATTGGATAGGTGACGAGCTCAGAGCAATGCTCGAACTTGCGACCAATCTAAGACCCAATGAAAAATTAAGGCCCTTGAAATGCGCAATAACGCTAATTCAAGAAAAAAAACAATTTCTTTTATAATAACAATAATTTACTGAAAAAATTATAATATAAAATGTATATATGATTATAATGATTTCAAACAAAATCTAAGTGGCAATATAAGACAATTAATACCGTGACATTGACCTCCCCAATTAGTGGTCACATTCATTTAAAGTTTGACGACACCTTATTAACCATAGAGTGCCGTAATGTGCGTTAGAAATAGATTCTACGATGTGAATCAAGCAATACAATACAATGGAACGAACTAAAATAAATAGTTAACTTATATTTTGAGGGAAATCACCTGATTGAGTTGAGAGAGAACAAAAAACATGTTTCTTTGTACATTTAATTTGCCAACGAGTTAACGCTCTCAGTTTAAGAGGCATGTCTTAGTGGATAAACCAACGAAACGACCAGAAAGAAAATATTACCCTGTGTCAGAGATGGAACCTAAGACCATCGTATCCTTAAGTCACACAATCCAACTGCGGAATGACAACCTCAAAATATAATTATAAAAGAAAATTTTATATCAATAAACATGTAATAATGTATGTTTGATATAATCATTTAATAATTCAATTTAATATAATAATTCAGACGAATCTAGAAGAACAAAACTACGCGTAGCTGCGCACACGCACGTCCATCGGTTGACATTGACACGCTTAATTACATGACGAGCACCGCTAAGAAATCAATTCATTCAAACGTCACTCGATCCTTAGAGTCGATGACTACTAACTACTAAATAAACAATATGAAATTAACCAAACGAACAATGTTAGTTCGTTAATCTAATGATGCAGACGGCAATGCTTATTGTTTATAGTACTTGACATTCATTATAGCAAGAAAATTAATTTAATTACTTAAATAAATGATAAATCAATATTTTAGATGGGAATAAGTCATGTGCCATTTATACTGGATCAAAATCCTGCAAGTCTTGCGAAGAGACAAAATAAATATGAAAAAAAAATAAGTTGAGTTTTTAAAATATAAAACCTAAATTAGTAGTTTTGTTAATTAAAACTGATATTTTTATTAATAACAGTTTCAAAAAGCAAATTATTAATTTACATGTTAAGACAAATACAAAAACCGGCGCTAAAGTGCGTATTTATATACCGACACATAATGGGCAAACATTTTATTTCTTTAAAACAAATTTATATTACACATTGGGCGTTGGATTTTAAACATCTTGTTTTTCTTCATAAAACAACCTAAGAAGTAACAACGTTTTTTATATTCTTCATTATGGAGCTGCTGTTATCTAACGAGATGTTACAATATCATTTTAATTACTTTCACTATAAAAAATAAAAATCGTTTCGCGCGAACTCGTTTGATTTCTTCTTAAGAGAGGTTTTTTTACTCATAATTATGCAACGCACCGAGAGGATTGCTGTGAAGTAATTTTATCTCAATCAGTGGTGGACGCATTATGTCGATATTATTAATATTGTCATCATATTTAGGTGTGTAGTTGGAATTAAAATTTAAAGGACAATTAAAAGTATATAAATACGTAAATATATTATTAAACTCGAGGAAATTAAATATTTGTTTAATTAAATATTTGTCTCCAGAATTCAGCGGAAAGTAGGGAACGGAGTGTCTTAATACTACATTCCCTCTGACTTGTTGTGGACCCCTGTTGTGTGCGGAACACAGCGTGAAGTTGACTTGACTTTTATGATTCCTAGTGACATTTAATCATAATCATCGCACGTTTTCCAACTTGTAATAACTATATAGAATTTACAATGTGTACCTATTTTGTATCGTCATATATTTTAATGGAAAATACAACTTTCGTACAGTATCAGTCTTACACAACGCGATACTTCTGATAATAACATAACATAATATACATAATAATGTTTGCGAGCAACGTAACTAATCAATTCGTTATCCACCAATTCCAATAGCAAATTGGATCATGGCCTTGTAATTGTATTCTAATGGTGAACGAAATATTCTATTGTGCGCCTGCGCACCTTCACTGCAGCGAGGACATGTTGGTGCGTTCGCGCTTGACATTTTACAGCTTTATCTAAACCGTTCTAATATTATCCTGTCAGCATAAATTACTGCATAGCCTATCCGAGTGTTGTTTCGATGCCCAAAGGCAGAATTGTAATTGGGTATTGTTATAATACTTATGTTAAAGGTTAAGTTAATGTCGAGGAAAATATTGACGTCATAAATAAGACTAGAGTGCCATAAGCCATTCGACGCATTGATGTAGTGGTTGCAGTAATATAAGGTCTTTATAGATAGAACTCAAATTTTCGCTACGCAGATGTGCGAACGTGCGCTCGTGCGGTTTAGATTGTTAATCCGCACAGCTGCATGACAAAGCATCATAAATTTAAAGCCTTTTGTGTAAATAGTTAGAAAAATTGTTACTAACCCATATAGAAGTCCTAAATAATAATAAAACTACAGATATTTTGTAGCGTTATTTAACAAAAAAAAAAGTATTTATTTTTAAAACGGTAAATAATTTTTAACATAATGTAATAAACAAGCTATTTTTCTTATTTATAGCGTGGGGACATCATTTCTTTCGCTTTTAAATATATTATGAATTCCAATCATATAGCGACAGATTAACAAACATTAAACGATCCACAAATAGATATTAGCTATCTAAATGGCTATCTTGTTAGAATTACAGCACGCACACTGAGTTAAGGCAAGTAAAAAGCGTTAGGCCGATGTGAACGGTGCGCGCGCCGGCGCCAGGATGCGGCTTATTAAGGCAATTAGAAGCTGATCTATTGCTGTGATGCGCTAAAAAAGAATTGTCCGTGGAATTCAAATGTAGAACTAGTAGACGTTATGCTAAAAATGTTAATTAAAATTTAATATAAATGAGCGAACCATAAATCATTGAATCAAAAACATATTATGTATAAACATAATGACTGAAATGAAAAATATTGTGTCTAGTTAGTGGTAATAAAAAGGTGGGCATGTGATATATTTCAAAGTGGAAGAAAGTTTAATTACACAGCCACCAGCAAACGATAAACGAAACACTAACTAATCCATCCCATAAATCTCTATGTGGAACAACCACTTAATGCTGGTCTAGCCTAATATAATAAATTGAAACGAATGTTGGGAGTTACTTCTACATAGCTCATGTGTTGCCTTATCAGGCTGTCTATCTCCTAAATGGAGATTCATTCATCAAGAAAGGCACTTAGTTGAATTGGGTCGCGTGCTCCGGCGCACCACCAGAACACGATAACATTTCACCTCAACGTGGAATTGGGTAGGTATATCACGTGAAGTATACTCCTAAATGACGCAAATATTATATTAGTTTAAATCCATAATAAAATTTAAAACGCCAGTACTATTCGAATTACTAACTAAAATACCAAATTGGTGACTGAAGCGACGCTGACACATTTTATTTTATGGCAAGCTCGTATTAATCCATTCATATGAATATTTTTTATTTACAAGATTAAGATTTAAATCGTGATTTATACAACAATTATTAAAAATTTTACTATTTAAAGTAAGATGACAAGATAATAATTGTTAAAAAGTGGGGAGGTATATTTTTTCTTAGTTTTAGTGTGAAATTAAACGGTACTCAATTATTCGATGCAATGAGCTATATACAACAATACTATACTTTAACAACAACAGATACACTTTAAAGTATATTTAAATAATTAATATTAAATTGTTAATGTAATTTTTACAAATTTCATAGAATTTTTTTCTTTGTAAAAATTTATAAAAAACTTTCTCAATATCTATAATCTGATGCAACCATGTTGATATTTACAATAACGTTATCTATATGAATATTAAGTTTTCAATTGCCTATGTTTCCACACCTCTATATTTATTTTAATGGATACAGTACCTGTGCAGCAACTCAATGCTCCAGCCGAAGGCCAGTTAAGTAAATGGTACATCACGTAGCCTGATCACTTATGTAAATCATAAGCAGATAGTTTATAGGTTTGTTGGAAAAGTTCTCGATAAATACCAGTGCAATTTTAAACATAACCGATGCTGTCGGGGTGGTCGGTGCTTTTAATGCAATGCAAAGGCGCTCGAGGCGCACCCGACTTGAAATATCACGGAATCTTGCAACAGACCAGATGAATATTGCATGTACATTCATCTGCCTCATTCCAGCTACCATTTCTATGATAAAACTATCCAGCCAGTCACAATAATGCTATGAGTCCGTCGTGAGTAATATTCATGTTTAAAAACGTGGAGTACAAACTAATTCTGCATAATAATACGATCCAGCATTGTATATTTGCTTACATCCAAAAATAGTAGTAGGCAAAATATTGCGATACCAAGGCACTTGACATCCGCCTATGTTTCTAAAAACAAGAGATACAATCGGGTTGATGGTCACCCACGGCTAGTACGTGTTTTGTTGCAAGATGCTTGTTTGCGTATCTATATAAGGAATCGCACCTAAATAGTAAAAGTTTGGAGGTCATTTCAATTTTTTTTAATTTAATTATTATAGCTAGAAACAATAGCCCGAAAAAATGCAACCCTGCATCAATATGCAACAGGTATTATGCGAACACCTCGGAAGTTGCATATGAACGTTTTGCAAGTCCGAAGGCGCGATAGCAATCTGCGGAAACTTAACACATTCGACTCTCGCTAGTCGCTTCTATTGTGGGAAGGCGGCGTAACGGCAACTGCCCTCTGAACCGCTATGCAACCAAATCACATCATACACAATAGAAACTAAACTTTAGACCTAATGGAGTCAGAATACACTAGGAAGCGTTCCGCTCTGCATTTCCATGCAGGAGAGAGTTGGATGACTATCGCGTTACAGTGTCCGTTTCAACGAGCAACCGCGGATGTGTAACTTGAACAGAGAAACATTACGTTTCACATTGGAACGGTGAAGGCGGCGCTATCCCGGCAAATCACTAGTCTTTGTTGACAGTTAATAAATTACTCTGTTGCGGCGTAATCGTCGTCCCCGTTGTAACTGTCGCATGCAATGGAAACGATATTCCAATTTAAGCCCTGCTTTCCGTACGTTTTTGAGTAACTCGGCTAAAACTAAACGCATTTTGCATTCCATGATAAATAGCCTCTCAGCACTCTCGGACTGTTGTAATAAAACTAAGTCAGTCTGCGGTGTCGCAATCGGCATCTCTATTGTTCTATAATGTAAAGGACTGTGTTTGTGCACAATGGCCAGCGATTGTCGTAAAAGATGGCAGGAACTAAATGGTTCGGTTGTTTGACCGATTGCCCGTAGCCTGCTGTCTGTGACCCTTTCAAGTCAACGTCGACGATTGAATGCAACGCCATGATGAATATCGCTTCACATTACGGTCTCTTATCCTCGTCGCTTCGCTATTTATTAACGTCTGCTTTACACGATAAGAAAAACAACATTCACTGATACATTTAGACTTGGTAAAGTTTGTTATCAATAAGTCAGTATCTTCGACAAAAGTAATAAAATATGTTATAGTGGACATGTATTACCGTACTCTTGTTTTCATTCGACACTGTTATTCATTAAGATGTATTGGCACTGACACCAGATGATTCAGTTCAATTATCGGACGCGTACTTTAAAGATTCCTACGGCAATATCACAAGTAGACAGACGAGTACAATAATTTTATGAGCGTTAGTCATAAAATCTGTCTATTCTCTATATCATTGTTTGAAATAAATGGAGATACTTGGAGTGGTTAAGGATCAGGTGGTGCAAAATAAAGTAGCGATACTATATGAGTGAAAAAGAGCTGCTTTTACGTTATCCAACCAATCTGCAAGACACAATTTAATCTTAAGAAAGTAACACTAAAATAAGATTTATTACAACACTCCACGTGTCGTTTACTGACAATAGGTTAACGTAAGTAGATTAACTTCTTGTAACACGCGTGCGACATCTAAATCGTGACGTCACGCTATGAGATACAAAGTAAACGATTGTGATTCACTCGTCAAAACGTCCGTGAGTTGCGCGGGCGCATATTGATGCCGCTCTAGCGCCTTCCAGCATACTTAACGAGCTATCGTGTCTTATCAAAGCATAGACATACCGCGTCATTGGAGTTTTTCAACAAATTTTGCGCCTTACCTGAAAAGAAAAAATTGCTATAAGTAACACATATCATTATTATCACTAAGAAATATCATCCAAATGAGGTTTTCCAATTGTAATTCTAACGCAAAAATCCATGTAACACTTGATTTCAAGACACACCGTTCATACAGAAGATGCGTTAAGTGGATACAATTAAGATAATATCTGTATGAAACCATACAAAGTTGTTACGTAACCTAATGTAAATACATTGAAATAAGAAAAGCGTGCGAGTAAGTGCAACAATTGCTTAATAGAACAAATAACGAACGTACACGATTCTCGCTCTATAATGGGGCGCAATATTTGCGCAAGAGCACTCGAAACTGTCGGCTATCTCGATAGTTCCATTGCGCTATGACATTTACATGTGTTTCTATAATTGAATTACCGGCACTAATCGGTAGCCGCACTCCATACCATTGAGGTGATTTGAATTTTTCAGTCTGTCATATTGTGCAACGTCGGTCGGTTGATGGGTTCAAGGTTTCTAACTAAATATAAAAGGAATAATAATTATTTTTTTAATCCAAATGTATAAATATTATTAGCATTAAAATGAAAGATATACAATACAGTAATAACATGAATTTTAATTGCTCTACACTTCATAACGAAATAATTTAATTAACACCTGTTGTATAAGTAATTTTAAAACAAATACAAATTTACAACACTTAATTTAATGCTATGACAAAAAAAAACTCAGGAACAGGGGAACAAAAATAATGATCATGAAACACACCAAAACATTGAAATTGAAATTACGTCAAGAAACGTGACAAAAGATATTGAGTAGTACTTCGTGACACCAATGACAAAAATAATGAGCCCGAAATGCTATAAACCAAAAATGATAGCGATCGGCGATGGACCAACACGCCAATGTAGCATAACTTAATGGCCTATATAAGAAAACAATAGTATACTACTATACATCGACAGCACCTAATATTGGAGTAGATGGAGCGTGTACACGACGAGGACCTTGCATAGGTTGGGAATAACCGATCACGACACAACCGTTTAAAATCAAAGGAATACATAATGAAATACTTCATAATAAACAGTTAAAATATATTCTTCATTATGATAAGAATGAGACATTAAAATTCCCGCTTTCAAGTTGATATAACCAATGTTTATTACATCAGTATTAACTATATTTAAGCAACACATAGAGACCGCAAAAGCACTTGAAAAGTAGTTGGTACATTAACTAAACAATGTAACTAAGCTAATCAGACAACCCTCAAGGAGGCTCCCCAGACAAACGCGACTGACAAACAATGGCGTCATTCATTACTACCCCTTTGCACATTGGGATTTTCAAAACCCTAGTCTAATGCACGAGGCGCCAACGCTCCACAAGTTTACAATAAAAGTGGGCATTTTGTGCAATAATGTGTATAATTTGAAAGCACAGACGTCTGATAAGATAATAGATGCCACCCTTTCGATCACTATCTCCTTTACCATAAATCATAATAGTGCTAGAGAAAGTGCAAAATATAACTCAATTAAATTTTCAATTTCGTTGTCTATGTTAATAAAAGTGAAAATCAACAGTTAATATGACGTCGACGCCATATCCGGTGCTTGGAGGTTTCCTATCACCGAGTGGGCCACTTCGCTTTCTAGGAAGAGCCCAGCGAAATGACGGACGGGCGACACGCGAACAGAATATTAAGAAGTAAATTATTGCACCGCTCAACGTAACATCCTTGGTTAATCATCACAATACCGTCTTGAGCACTCATATAGCAGACAAAGGCCATCAACAGAAACATCATTAGATTGCATGTTTATTTAAGAAAAGAACATTTAAAATAATAGATTCGACATCGATTAGAAGCTACAGGTTTTGGGTTCAATACCCACTAGAGGAAATTTAATATTTATTATTTGATATTTCCTCGTTCTCGTAACAAGGCTACATAGATGCTACTCAACACGCAATGTCTATAGTATTTGGTCGAAACTGGGGAACGGCACTTTTTCTTAGCACTAGATTTCCAAGTACCTACCCTCCAATGTCCAGATAGATACAGCGTAGAGTGAAAATAATAGAAAATAATTATTAGGCTTCCTGAGATTAATTGAAATGACGAAACACTCTGGAAAATTATTTATCAAGACACACACACGAAAAACACATAACGGTAGAATAAAATCACCAAAAAGAAAAAAGAAAAAAACCAAACGTAATCTAATATTTCGGCGTTGCGCACTGTTAAATGGTGAACGACCCCTTGCTATGGTATCGTTTACACCCGGCTAATAGAATTCATCTCACACCTCAGGCGAGTACCGTTACACTATGCTCCTCCGATTCAATATGCGGATTACGTTGCGTTTAGCTAGTGCAATTATAAAATTAAATTGTTACATCACTGTATTTTCAAAAATAATAATTGGAAAAAGTAGATGACGTTCTTTGCTTTTAAATTAAATTTTTACTTTTACAATATTTCAAATGAGTCTTATTTGATATAATTTTGGTACTTTTAGCTCCAATATTTTAATAGATAAAGGTAAATTAATCAAACAACAACCAAAAGTAACTCAAGAATACAAGACATCGGTTCTTTTTACAATGTTGCATCAACACTTACAAACGAAGGCTAAATGCGATAATACTTATAGCGTGTATAATTTTAACGTTACGATAATAATTTGAAGATTATGTTCTTATCTAGATAAGGTTCGAACTATGGGGATAATGTAAGATTGCAATAAACTCACAGCTGCGTTGTTTAAACTAACGATGGGAACACCAAACAAGTCGCTGTAATAGAGTATTATCTGGTCATAAATATATCCTGGTATGAAGCTTTCTTTTGTATCTTGGGAGATTATGTTAGTATATCTTAGATTTATGAATAAAAATAGCTTTAGAACGTCAAAACACAACAAATAACGAAACGAAAACAATCATAACAGTTATAAAAATAAACATAAATCATTCCTGCATTATAGTATAAATCGAGTATTTGTTCATTTCTATCTAAATCGATTTAATAAAAACAAGTATGGATATAAAACGGATATATTTAAACTTGGCAACCAGCATCTTAATTACGCTGCAATAGCTATATCCATAACAATAACCGTAACGAATGACTTAACGTTTATAATGAACTTTATCTAAACTCGTTGTGATCTTGACCCGAAAGTCTAACGTTCATTATATTTTAATTACATAAACTCAATTACGTTTTATTTTTTTTTAATGTATAATTAGTATAGGCCTTCGATTTCATGTGCTTTAAATAAAATTTTCGTTTTAGCTCGATACGTTTGTTCGTTAATTCGAATTAAACCTACCAGACCATACCAGCTCGCTATCTTGGTAAAAAATCACACCTCGCATTCCCGGGTCGGGGGCGCGCTCCTAACGGCGGTCTTTGCATATCGTTTGCATGAATCGCCAAGTGACGAACGAGCAGAAAACGCCCGGGACACTCGGCGGTTGGCCGTTGAACGACTGCCAAACAATCCACCGGCATCTCATATCTCTATATGGTTCTATCAAATATTTGTGAATCATATAGTAAGGCATTTTAAAAAAGGTCGCAGGTTAATCATGTGATAACGTAGAAACCACACGAGGAGGAAATATTGTTTTTGTTGATGACAACAGATTAGTTAAACAAGGATGAAAAATAGTATTCAAATTTGGATAAATAATAGCCAGTTTATGTCTGTTTATCATTTGTTATTGTTTAGGTTCTAATAGAAAAGACATTTTTGCTCGTTTGGATGGTCTTCTTCTTCGGATCTTAAATCAATTGAAACTTAATAAAGATTATATACACTATATTTAAATTTGATTTATATTATTATCAAACATCATTTATGAACAACAAGAGATTAAAAGAGGTGCAAATATTATGTTTTCATTTAATAATGACTGTAAGCAATAAAAATTCTATAGAACATTTGTTTTTTTATTCCCGCGTACGCGTATAAATTGTCAGAACGGAAACGTACTTCCCGGCGCTTCTTAGGCATTATTCTTTGTGTATTCAACATTTTTAATTAACATTTAATTCCTTTGCGTTACAAACCGACAGATGATGTCGGCATACGTATAAAAGGAACACCAATATCCAGTTATGATCGCATCAAAATTCTAGTGGACAGCAGTTAAAATTGTCTTCTACATAGCACAGAAACTATAGTCTTATTAACATTTCTGTTTTGAATGCAAGAATGCACTTCTCCCGTCAACGAAGCTATAAATATTTTCAGCTGAATTCTTTGAAGCGTAATTAGGGCATTTAACATTTTTGAGATGAACTTTTCGTATAAAGAAGGATAATTTATGTTCGGCCTCATCGGGTGAGCAACTCACCAGGCCACACACCCTCCCCACACCTAAGGTCGTTATGTGGGAAACGTTCTCACACTCTGTCTAGCGTAGCCCTTCGTTCTGCTCTGGTGGACTCTACGGCGCTTGAACTCTTTAATAGCTGTAGAGAATCATTGAACTTACAAGAAAAGAAAATGTCTCTGAGTTATTTAAAGACGTAATTTCGACTTACATTTAATTGAAAGATAAATTTAATATTATGTTTTAAATAAATATCAATAATATTATGTTGGACCAAGTTATCTAAGCTAACATTTAGTGTTTACCGTTGAATGGACAAAGATGTCGTAATATTAAAATAGCCTTACATAATTCCTGGTAGCGTAGCTTATTGCCAGGACGTTATACAAAGCTGAACACGACAGCAGAGTTTTCCGGCAACCTTTGACCCCCGGGCTGAAATAATGGCAGGTATGATAAATGTTTACCTAACATATATTACGTGACAGGTTATCGTGGCTTAGTAGGGCCACGTCTTGGGTGTAAACGTGATGGTAGTGGGTTAGATTCCCACTCTCCCACTCTTCATTTCCCTGTTTTGGTAGAAAAATCCAAAGATGCTGTGTGGCAAGATTCAAAGCAAGAAGATTCTCGAAAATTGGGAAACTCGGTGTCTTGACCACTGGGACCACTCAGCCTAACCAGCTGCACGGGTAAAGGCATGAATCTGCCTCTATTACGTAACAGGGAAATGAAAAAGGAAAGTGTGGCAGGTGGACTGAAGCTGCGTTGGTGGAATGCGTGCTATTATTAGATGTCGGCGCCGGCGCGCCACCAGGGAGCCACCGGAGAGCTGTTCAACTCATGACGGCTCCTCATTAATTTAACATCGGAACACTCAGGTGAACACTCGAGCAAATTCACAGTCCAGGTAGGTACCTACATATGTGATTACTTAAGCCACTTCTCTAAATGTAAATCGATTTCCCTCGGAATACATGTTCATAGCAAGTTGATCAGTTACTAGTTGTGCTTTTTACAAGTAAACAAGATTGTGATAATATCTTTTTAGACCTGTATTTGACAATTTTTGTTTAGTAACAATCACTTTCTTTTACAATAAATGACGTTGAAGTGATTTTTTCGCAGTGAAAGAATTTTGAAGAGAAACTAATACAATATATATTTAATTAATCTACATATCTATAAGAAAAAAGGAAACTGCTTTAGAAAACAGTTTACGAAAAAAAATACAAAAATTGAATTGCATTTTTATAATATTTTAGATTTTTTCAATTTATAAATCAAGTAAATATTTTTGCTATTTCTTCTATAATGCATAGGACGCAAAATCAAATAAGACTCCAAACCTATATCGTACTACAATTTGACTCTTATTGTTAATTTTTCGCTTCTTTAATCCAATGTTACTATTCATCAGAACCACCCCTCCCTTGCCTTCTTTAGGTAAAGTAGATAAGCGAAGTAATTTGAAACTCGAACAGGCTCCAACAGGAATGTCGAGTGGCAAGCACGTACGGTGTTATCGCTGGTTACGGGTATCTCAGGCGCGCCGGCGCCGCCTGCGCCATTGTTGCACCGGCACCGGCCCATGCAGTAGCCAGGCCGCGGAGTAACGTCCGATAGCCTTTCAAATCTATCTAGATTATCTTAAAACGTCCGATTCAATTAAAATAATCTAGAGATATACATATATTACAGGCTCCTCAGCATTTATATTTTGTATAAAAAAATCCATTTACGTCTTGAGTTGAGTAGTAAAATTTTGCATTTCTTCAGCACGAGCGAGCCTACAAGCTTCGATGGCACGACAGTATCAGTATCAACTATACATAGATCATGTCATTGGGATCTATAAATATAAAACGCCACTTCGCAAGCGAAATGTATTAAATATGCCAATGTACACATTTTTATTTGCGGCGGGATATGTTTAGGTTTCCCTTCTCGCCTTTTTTTTATATTAGGTCTTGTCAACATTTTGTTAAATATCTATAAGATTTGTAAAATTATAAATAATATACAAAAAAATAGCTAGAATTTGTAATTTTACTACACACCACAATTGAAAATTCTCAAATAAAAAAAATGCATAACGTGTGAACCAGAAAGCCAAAGGCTCATTAAAGGCATTTGCTCGTTCGCAGTTAATACGCATACAATATGCCGTTATAGTCGCCATAAGGTTCCATCGCCGTTCACAGAACATTGACTCCACAATAGTGAGCATTGCACTATAAGTATTTTTCATAGTACGTTCTAAATAAAGGTGTATTCAATATAGCGTTTCCTCGGATGCACATCTTATATGATATATATTTATCTTTTATGATCACCAACTTGGGAGGCTATATATAACGGAAGGTACCTATGTAGGTATTTCAAAGCTTTTACGTACGATTGTATTTCAGTTTTTATTGCAAGAAACAAGTTTTGTCGCTTTACGCTGTAAGTTTATCAAATAGATAATGATGACGCAACTGTAAAACGTTAATAAAAGAGCCTCCTATGAGGTTTTATTACCTATAAAGTTTGGTAGGCACTCCTGGAATTACTGTATATGGACATTGTAATAAAGGTCCATAAAAGGAATACTTTGGAATCCATTACATTGTTTTATTATTAAAAGTTTAATTTGGGGCTGTCATAGCACATTTGTTATTTACCTAAGTGATTACGATATATATGAGTTGAAGTCTCAAATCGAGTCAAAATGGAAGAATACCATAATAAGTTTTATTTAAAATGGAGGAATACCTTTATTTAAAAGTGTTAATTCCTAAGTTAGACAAACTGGTGTCTTTAACAGGTGAAAGTAGAACCCCGTCACTAGAATCTCTCTAGTTAGTTCCCAACACATAGAAAAGGCTAATGATTTATAAAAATAAATATTAACTCATTATTGTTTCTAAACTGAAATCGCCGTCATAAATAAAATAAGAAATGATTCACGAAATGAATGCATTAAATTATATGCATATTAAGTAAAGCACTACTCATTTCCTCGCTCTGGTAACGACACAAAGGGCGGCGTTGAATCCCGCCTCTCAACATGCAATGCCTTAAAATTCGGCGGAAAGTGGGCAGCGGAAGTGTCGTAATGGGTACGGAGTGTTTTCACACTAACTTCCTAGGTTCCCTCCGTATATCCTGCTATGTGCGGGGAACAGTGTGAAGCTAAAAAAAGGAATAAAACACTAGTCACTACCTTATGTTAGAATAAAAAACGTAGGCTAGTGAAAGGTCTGCTAAAGACGTCTAGTTCCCATTGTCAAGACGTTCTCGAAAGTGCGGTAGTTAGCGAGCCGGTGTCATGTCGACTTAAAAGCGACTCTAGGGTTGTGAGCTTTGGATATTTTAAATATTTATTTTTTGAACAAATATCTACAATTTCACCTCGGAAATTTATTTTTCCAATACATTTCACTTATATTAGGCCTGCTACCTAAAAAAAATCTTCAAACGAAAAAAAGATGTAACAATAAGCAAAAAATATTCAATGGTATCTTTTATGTTTTTGTAAAAATATTTTAATAAGATTCTCTTTGTCAAACTAAAGTTCATCCTACGGCTAGAGAAAATACACACCCCTGTAAAAATGTTGCGCCCGCGTCGTTCCGCGAAGCTGTTGAGTCAATACGTTTCCACTTCAGACAAGTTCGGTACTGAGGCCGGGATGATGTTGTTTAGAAGATTCTTGACGATTTTAAATATAAAATATTTAAAACTTATTTGTACTTTATAATATAAAATTTTATAATAGTTATTATTTCCTCAATATTTATAAATTACCATAATTTATTAATATAATTAAATGAATTTTTACTTTAAATTTGCAATTATCCAATACAAAACTCAATTACTGCCAACAAATGTTACTTAACTAAGGGAACAATACAATTTATGTAGCTTTTATAGTAATTCTCGTCTAGAGTCTAGACCGAATATTATTGCTTCCAGACAAATAAATTTTGCCAACATCCTGCAGAAAACGGAACAAGTAGGTAATATGGCGTCTTGCGAGAAATGAAAATATAAAATGTTGTTTTTATTATAATGGAGATGTCAAAAAATATACTGAATAAATGTATATTTAGCTTCACGATGCATCTCGCTCATAGCAAGGTAGGCAGAGGGAACGTGACATAGGTTCCAAGTCAAGACAAATGGAAGAAATATCAGCGGCCCATCCTCCGTTACCCACTTTTGCAGAATTTGGAACGCATTGCGTTGAGTGGCGGAACTCAATGCCGCGCTGTACTTTGCTTTTGCCTCGACATCAGAGGAAAGAAATGAAATTATTAAATATTTGAAATATTTGAAATGCACCGATTAAAAGTCATACGTTCTTATCTAGCTACGTTAAAAAATGTATACGCTTGTTACAACTAATTTGTGGTTAGCATGTATGTAGACAGATTTTTACAAATTTCCTCTACTATGAATCATCAATGGTCTTTTCAATAAAAAAAATCATTTATTCATTCATTCAATCTAAACAACGTATAACAGCATAAGGCAACTCAAATTAAGTCTTCAAAGAATTTTCATTGTAACAGCGATACCATCGGACCGAACCGTCTAATAAACGTACACGTTTCGGAATATAATGTTTTGTTCTCGCTATACATATCGGAATTACGCGGAATCCCATTGATTGTTTTCCAAGTATCCAAATTTATTTTCGTGATAGGAAATGTAACGTTATAAGCTAAGTTCTAAGAACGTTATGCTAGCTCTTGAATGCGGTATACCCGTTTATGCACCTATGTTACGTTTAGCAATGTACCAGGTAAGCTAAATTAAAAAAAACACCCTTAATTCTTTAACAAAAATCTTTAAAAAATACGCATATAATTATTTTCATAATTTTTCGACACGAAGAGTAACTTTATGGTTTAATAAAATTATAGTGAAAATTGGAATATAGAGAGTAAAATATATAAAAGATCAACTTCACACTGTACACAAAGCTGCATAGGTAGGGGGAACCTAGTGTTAAGACACCCCGTTCGAAGAAATGGAAATTTAAGTTTGGACAAACATTTCATTTCGTCGTGACATCAAACCCACAACCAGTCGCATTCACAGCCACACTTTGTGCCGCTGCGCTACGACCGGCCTCTCAGTAAAAATTATATTATGTATATATGTAAAATTTGTTGAATTAATATAAATATTAAAAATAATGAAGTTTTGTAAATTCTAAAATGAACTTAACTTAGACACTTCGCATTGTAACACGCTATATCGCTATTTTCATAATATGTTCAATATTTTAAATATTACAGGAGAACCAATTTATGTGCGTATTTACGTGTTATTTAAAAAATGCAATTACGTCATTATAGCATCAAAAGTGTAATGTACCAAATGGAATAAGTTTTTTGAGGCATATAAATAATAAATTTATGTCAGTTTTTATTTCAGTTGTAATATACAATATTTCACATAATCACGCTAAACGGTATCGCTAAGTTTACTGAACTATATCTAGTTGTAATAACAACAATAATAGATTGTAATACATAATAATTTATATATATAAAAAAATAATAAAAAAATTAGCTTCACGCTATATCCCGCACACAGCAGGGTAGGCAGAGGGAACCTAGTGCTAAGACACTCCGTTCCCCACTTTCTGCCGAATTTTGGAGGCATTGCGTGTTGAGTGGCAGAACTCAACGCCGCGCTTTGCCTCGACACCAGAGCGAAGAAATGAAAATATAAATTTAAGTAAATATTTCATCTCCTCGAGTGGGGATCGAACCCACGACCAGTCGGTTTTACAATCACACTTTGTACCACTGCGCCACGACTGGCCTCAATCAATTTATATATATAAATATTGTTAATTTATTAATATTTGATTTTTTTATTTTTTTTAACCAACTTCTTACATTTTTTACATTTCCAATACTACCATACATTCTTCATCATAGCTAGCATAAAAATCACTGTTGCAATACAAAAAATACATACAACAAAATACAACATCACCAACTCAACGACACACAGATTCTACCGGTTTTTTTAAAAGATCGCTATCTAATTTAATAAACCGGCAACTACAGGCGCGCAACAGTATAATCACTTTAAAGTTATATATAGGTAAATGTTAATTCAAGACCCAGCAAGCTTATATGCAAAAGTTACTATATAAGTGACTCATTTGTATATTAAATAGGAATTATATAACGTTCATAATGCGTCTTATTATTGTGCGATGTTGACTCTGATTAACGTTTATAAAAGAGTGATTTAGTCTGTGGTCATAATTTAAATATTAATAAATCAATCAATTAAGCTGTGCCTTTAGTTGTTGTAGTGTACTTTTAATATAATCCTCCTGAACTTGTAATATTTGAACCAACAACTAGATCGTACTAATTATCAACAGCACAGGGTCAAGTATTAAGAATTAAAAAGAAATTTCTTTTTAATTTAATTATAACTTCAAATTTAAGTAACAGAAATTTCTCAGTCTACCAACCAGAACGAGTAAAAGAAAAAAAACATCGTTCCCACAACTGGTGATCGAACTCAAAACCATGTCGATAAACAGATGCATCATAACCGCCTCTATTAATTAAATAAGTAAAACATTAAACATAATATTAAAACTCTAGAGTTTCCGCTCATTGTCTTTATCTCGAACAAACTTAGCACAGTTAAAACATAAAGAGAGAGAGAGTCCAGCCAATAAAACTGCTGCACGAAGTAACGACATACATAAACTTGTATGGTAGAAAGAAACCAATGACAAATGACGTGTAATTACTTTGGTGGCTACTTCACACATTCTAATCTTTTGAACGCTAACATGGAATTATCATACCTTTAGTGCTGCTAATGGCACTTTGGAGTTGGCAAATATATGGTCTTTTTCCTATAAGTTAATTTATTTTATTTTCTTATTATAATATTTATATGCAGAAATAACAACAGCTTCTTTGTTTAGTGATGATTATAAAGAAAAGATTAATTACTAAAACAGTTCAAATGATAAAACAATGTTTAGCACTATAGACACATATACTTATATAAATATTTCAAGACAGAGTGTAAGTGCGACGGTTTTGGGTTCGATTACCGCTGATCGCGGTAATGATTATATATACACCTAAATTCTATTAATTTCCGTGCTCTGGTGGTTAATGCGCGGCGTTGAACTTCATCACTCAATATGCAATTTCTCGAAAATTTATTACTATACAGGGTATTACCCTGTTATAAATAAAAAAAATTGAATATGATTCATAAAAGCTATTTAAGTACCTACTTAACACAACTAACTTAAAACCAAACAATTGTTTGGTTTTAAGTTCGTACAGTACAGGTAGGTTTCCCCACAACCACTATGGTTGTGGGGAAACCTACCTGTACGATATGACTTAAAAAAAAATAATAATACCTACATATGAAATAAAATAAATAATATGATATGCTTTATAAAAAATAAAATAATATGTAATAAAGAATACGTCAAAAATTGACGTTAATGTAAGTAAACGAGCGGTAGCCCCTTGTTAAGTAGATAGGTGGTGATCGATAAAAAAGCAACTTGACGGACAACGGTGAAGGGTATGCAAATTCGCAATGGGTGTCAAGGCGCACTTCGTCCAGAGCGACTGTTTCGTTGTTTATATTTGCAATTATAAATCCAGGAAAATGTATTTTATTAAATAATTTATGTTGACGTAGATACTTACTTATATATATATATATGCTTTGGTGAAAATAAATTTATGTTTAATAGTACATAGTACGGGTAAAGAAAGTGTAACCCAAAAAGAATATTGTAATATTTTTATAATATTCAAAAACTTAGATTACACAAAAATAGAGCGGAATTGGAAAATATATAGAGCACTCGGATTCATGCTGTATACCGCCTATTGCAGTGAACTTAGTGTTAAGATCCTCTGTTTCACACTTCCCACCGGATGATGCATTGTAAGTTTTGTGACAGAACTCAACACCGCGTTTTGCCTTTTTAGCAGAAGGATGAAATGCAAATGTTAATAAACAATTCATTCTCCCGAATGGTAATCAAACCTATATCCCTCCCATTTACAGTCACAACCCCCTGGAATACCCAGTCTCCGTAATTATGGTTCACCGAATAATGTATCCGAATAATATATGTATATATGTAGATAACTAACGCAGCTTTATCATAACAATATAATTAGCACAATAATCAAAACCAAACCACAAAACAACAACAAAAAAAGAAAAGAAAAAAAAATCAACAACAAATAAAAAGATACATATTTGTCACGCAATACCCAACAACAATCATCAACTAAAACAACCGTGTCAAATGTATGGGAAAAAGTGGTGAAGCTTACGCGACACGAACGAACACTATGAGAAACGCTGTGGAACACTTTCCATGTTGCGTAAGCGTGGTTTAACTATAATCGACTACTCGCAATAACTACTTTATATATAGGTGTAATCCGTTTAAAGATTTAAAACACAGCAATTGTTGTAGAAATGACATAGCGTACATCATTTTTGTCGCGTCTTCCTTTGAGAGATTTGCGTAATTTTAGATGTGGCAACGTTCGTTTAGATGTCGTTAAAATTTTAGCAAAGAAAAATATAATGACATTTTAAATTTACTCTCCGTTATCTGACTCATCTTTAGCATTGAAAAAGCGTTAAGCTTAACGTCATATTTAAACTTAAAATAAATCAGCTTCACGCTGTATCCCGCACACAGAAGGGTGGCAGAACCTAGTGTTAAGACACTCTCTTCCCCACTTTCTGCCGAATTCTGGAGGCATGGCGTGTTGAATGGCAGAATTCAACGCCGCAATAATATTTTATTTAAGTACAAGGGAAAACCTTTAAACAATAACATACAATTCAGATAATGATACTTGTTAGCTGCGCCACAACAGCATTTAATTGTGATGGTGATTAGCTAGATAACAAATCATTTATACAATTTCTTATATAAATGATTTGTTGATAAGAATTTAATCATTATTATTTATGACATAATAATCATTGTTATTTATGACAAAATTAAGAAACTTAAAAAAATATTAAAGAAATTCAACATCAAAATAATGTTTTCAAAATATTTCAGTCATCTGACAATATATATATACTTGTCTACATCGTTAGTGCACTACAAGCAAATATTAACATTACAATCAAATCAAAGCTTATATGAAGCTATGATATTTATAAATTGACGGTACTAAGTGCACGTGTATAAACACATGGGTTCTAATGTATCTGGAATTCACATATTTTTGTTAGAGGCAAGAGTCCGCAACAACGCGCCAGCAGTGCATGTAAAAGTAAAACAAGAAAGAACAATGGCCCGCTGAGTAATATCAAAAGATTACAATCTCGATCCATTTCTATGTATTTATTATTTTTATAATTATTCATTCAGTACATTGTTTGTAGTAGTGAAAATTATGAAGTGCTTTTTATATTTTACTAAGCTAAGAGTTGTATTTGCTATATACCACGTATCCGAAGTAACTCCCACAGTAGGTACAAAATGTTACTAATTTAAATCTAAAAAACTTAATTATAGCGATATAATAAAATCTGGGTATAGCCCTCCTGGATAATTGGACTGTCCAACACATTGTTTTTAGTAGTTCCTGAGATAAGCAGGCCCAACTAAACAAAATCTTAAGCTTTGTAATGTTAGTATAAATTTTATATTATTTTATCAAGAACGAGGAACGAAGTGATATGAAGTAAGGTTAAACCGAAATTTAATTTTAATAACTTATTAATTGTTGAGACAGATTGAACTCACAACACAGTAGCTCAATTCTGATTAAACCTTTAATATGGTATAACACTCTAATATAGACTGGACTTCCGTCTACTAAAACCCAAAATCATAATTTTATACGTGACGTACGTTCGTCTTCATAATACATATCAGTTAAGATTTTACCAACGAACATAATGGTTCTCAAAGTTGTTAATTTTAAATAAACTATATTTTATTACAATGTAAAATCTTTTTAACATAACCGAGAATGATCTTAGATAACTAATTATAATTTTATCATTTCCCAAGTTGCATATACATACTCATGCTCAAGTTTACTATTTCAATGCCAGTGAAAGTGGGCAAGCTCGGACGATGCGCCCGCGCAACTAATGCAAGCCATTAACGCTCTGATGACATAAAGTGTGTATTTATTTGTTTTTAATGCATCCATTCGCATTTAGATTATATGAAATACAATATTAAATTTAATATTGTTATTTTGTAATAATCACGTCCAATACGAGGTCTTAATGGGCCATTCCCGATTCACTGCTAAAGTGGCACTTAGAAGATATCTATAAATCAATAACTTAGTAGGTAAATCTAAACTAGATGTGAGTAGTAGCGCAGGAGCACAAGCGACTGTAAACGTGACAGATTTTGGGTTCTATTCTTCGAGGAATGAAATTATTTTATTTTAGTTGAGTTCCGTCACTCAACACGCAATACTTTCAGAATTTTTCGGAAAATGGGGAACAGAAGTGTCTTACTGGGACCAGAATGACACATAAGGTTCCCAAGTTCCCTCTGCCTACCCTACTAAGTGCAGGGTACATCGAGAAGCTAAAAAAAGTTTAAACTACAATAAAATTATAATCAATATTTATATGAAAATATATTGTAGAACACCATAGTAAAAAATCAATTTACGTACTCAGGTACCTACATCTTATTCGAGAGTACAGCACTTAATAGTAAACAGTAGCAGCAGATACTTAACGTTTATTTTATCTATTACACAAACAACATGGACGCTAATCTTGCAATTTCATCGGACAATTTCACAACAAAACACGAGGAGCCTTGACATTCACCTTTCAGCTGCATGGAGGTTCCGGTTGGCGAAAGTGGTGACGTCACCCACCAATTGACAGCCGATTTCGTTTAGCTATCTCGTGTTTAGACGTACCTACCTACTCATACATACCTCTAGTAATACATATACAGATAGATAGATGGCCGGCGAAAGCTGTTTTTGTGTTATAATATTTACACGAAGTCATTAGACGCAACGATAATGAAGATGTTGTAATATTAAGTTTACTATAAAAATTGATTGCCGAAATCGATCGGATGTTTGAATATATTAAATAATTTAAAAAATCGTTTGTTTTTATTTGCATAAAATGTCTTTTTATATAATAAAATAAGAAAAGACGCGACGGTTGTGGATTCGCTTGCTTTTCGAGAGAATTAATTATTTAATCGCTTTGGTAATAAACGTGGTGCAGTGTTCCGCACTTCAACTCCCAAAATCTTGAAAAAATCGGGGGAAAATAAGAAACAGAACAGCTGAGTACCATAGGTTCCCCCTCAAATAGTCTAAATATACACAGACGTACATACACTTGTATATTTACCCACATGTTCAACCACTCTTACAATTTGCCGTGTCAGCCTGCAGCGTGTAGTAACCAGTGGCCGGGCAAGTTCACGATCACAACTTTCGACAAAGAAAAAGCAACTAGCGAGTTCTACAGTGACTTATGACCCGAATCGCGTTAATGGACGCGTCTCGCGTGTCTCGTTATTTATTATTTTATGACTTTAAAGCCATATTTTGGTACTGATTTATTTGAAATATATGGTGTTTTATAGTTTAACGCTCTTTTCTCTGATTCGGTCCAATTTTTGAGACATTTGTCGATAAGAATTCAATGCCGTGCTTTGTCTCACCAGAGCGAGGTAATGAAAATATTTCATTCACACAAGTGTGAATCGAACACAATGCAACCGTCGCAATTACAGCCAGACAATGCACTGCTGCGCCACAACGGACTCCTAACATAAACATACTGCCAAAGCGTCTCACAGTTTGTTATTATGTTTATTTAAAGAGAAAAAAAATTAATAGAATCAATAAGTATTAAATTTCTAACAAAATAGTAACAATGGTAACTTATTTATATTAAAAATATACATATTTCACTATATAAAATACTGAAATATGTACAATTTTATCGTTTCATATCATAGATAGGCTAATACCACTCAGAAGTATGAAGAAATAATCAACGCCTCTGCATACACATATTTTCTCACAGAAGCAATTCAACATTTATAAGATCTTGATAAGATCGACACAGCTGTAATAAACATTATAGTTCTATTCGCATGTATAACTAAACTCTCATAGTAATAAAATTGAAGTTAGATTTTTCTCTTTATTATTTATTATACAGTTGTTCATAACTCATTGTAAAATACATTATTGAATACTATATAAAACATCACAATAGAAAATTTGTACGCATCTAATACATTAGCTAATATAGCAATGGAAGTTTAAGTTTAGACAACCATTATTATTAACCATTTACCATTAATACTATAACTTAATATTAAAAAAAAACAACGAGTTTGTTTGGTTGTTCGCGCTAATATCAGCAACTACTGGTTCAACTTGAAGAATACTTTGTGTTGTAAGAAGATTATAAACTATATTACATCACATTGACCTGATATTTTGGACGAAGCCGCAAAAAAAAATTAGAAGACAAATAAAAAAAATTACAATTTCAAATCAAAGAAACGACTAAAGGTCAATATCGTGAACATTCATATGACAAAACCATCAAGATCCTTGTATATTATAACACAGAACAGTTCACGGCATAGTAAATACTTAAATAGCCTACGCTGCAGCCTAGATAGGCCACATCTCAAGATAGCCATCTAACCTCTATTACCTAAGGTCAAACAGCAAGAACAGATGAAAATCTTAGTTTGCGTTAATTAATATATGAGGCCGACAAATGTAGTTTAGTGAACACAATGTATAACTGTAACACAATAATTACACTAGATACCTACTTCTTTGTGGTAATTCCTGCATTTTGTGAATCAGGTAGAAAAATCTAGTGACAAGGTACATCATATTTAAAAAAATGCTTGTGTTATAATTTTCCTTTTGTTTTCTGTACTAAATACGCAAATGAAGTAATGCTCCTTGTATGTTTATATAAAATATATTTAAAAATGATTCAAAAAAATTAAAAAAGTCCACCGAATTTTTAACTCTGGGCCCTGAATGTTAAAACGAAAAAATTAAAATATAATAATTCATTCCCTCGAATGGAATCGAATTCACAAACGTCGCGTTAGTCACACTCCTGTGCCCCTGCGCCACGACGGCCTCCACAATTTACAATGTCCTAATAAATAACTACATATTTAAATATTATAATGAGTTTACACTCAACTTGATTTGTAATAAAATGACATTGAAATCATGTCATTTACTAAATATTACATCCTATTTACCTGTATATTTCCGTATATTTACTGGTAAACGGCAACGATATTTTAATAGGATTTATAGCGGTGAACAATTTATATACCGCGTTAAATAACACTACGATAGTTTACGGTATTGCAAGGCGACTCAATCTTTTAAGTAAATTGAGTTTTAGTTAGAACTATTAAAGTCATTGAACATATAATTTTATGTTTACGCCTCCCAAACATTACTTGGGAAAGTATGTTGGTGATAAAGTCACTCCATTCTCCTTAAAGGCATTCCAGACCAGACTCCGCCTCTTAGGGTGCTTTTTACCTTCAAGCTGTATCGCCTATAGCAATATAGGCAGAGGTACCTGGGAACCTAGTGTTAAGACACTCTTTTCCCAGTAAGACACTTCTGCTCCTCACTTTCCGCCGAATTCTGAAGGTAATGTCTGTTTAGTGGCGGAACTCAACACTGCTTTTTTTCCCGTCACCAGAGCAAAGAGTAAATATTTTATTCCTCCGAGTATAATTACACCCTAGTGCCCCTGCGCCACGGACCCTCTATTAGAAATGCCTAATTAGGATGGAAAAAGATTTTTTTTTTTCAAATTTTAACCAAACCCACAATTATTGCAAGTTCCATTTGAAACCTCCTTGCACCAATATGGCGTTTATGAAATTAATTAAGATAAATTATATAGAATATTATACTTTATATTAATAATTATAGCAGAACTACTCAAAGTAAACAAATTAATTATATTTTTTAACCTTGACGATTTAAAATAGTCAATTTAAACTCCTCGGCTACGTCATTTACAAAATAGTTATTAGTCAAGTTTAAATACCTCGGTACAAAGCAACCATAGTTGTTAGCTCCCGGTCTCTAACACTCGTAAATCACCGCATGTGGGCTCAGTCGGCGCCGGCGCATACGCGTATAGTAGGAGGATAAATAATATATTCTGTGGTGTGATAAAATAAAAATTAACTGTATGAGTTATTACTGTAAATACTTTGACAATAAACTAGAAAGATGAAAGTAATCTCTTAAGTATGAAAAATGTTTAATATTTTATGTTAACAACATTAATAAGTTGTAACAAGCGTATAAGAATTTCGACGTAGCTCGATGAGAACGTATGGCTTACTGGTCAGAGCACTTGGACGGTTTCCAAGAGGCGCGGGTTCAAATCCCGCTACGTCCAAATTTTTATACATTTCCTTAATAAGTCCGTTTAATATAGTTTGCTTAATTTATTACTTTTAATACTTTATAGACATATTAATGTAATAAAACTAATCATATGTATAATAAAATGTGTCGATATGTCGTTTAGCTGTTGTATCTAACAATTCTAGATTAATAGCAAGATTTGTTTGTATATATAGTTAATTTTCATAATTTTGTAACACGCATTGCTTCTAGAATTGGAGTGGGAAGTGTAAAGTGAAAAGAGAAATAATTGTGACAAGCCAAGCCCAGCTATTGATACATATCTCTATTTGTAAGTATTTAGCTATCTATGCCATAAAATATTCGTTATCAAGCGTCATCATCATTTAAAAACCTTTATGGGTAAAATAAAATCTCTTATCGTCCACAAAATATAACCACCGTTTAACCGTTAATTGGTAGCGATAAGATTGTTAAACCATAAAACTATTTTGCAATTACTATTTTATGACTAAAATTCCAAACTACTACAATAATTATTAAAACACGCAATTTTGGAGATTGCCTGTTAAATTACGGAAATCAATGCTGCACTTTGTCTTGTTACCACAGTGGGGAGACGAACACAATTCCCGAGAGTGGGAATCAAACACGCAACCGTCGCGCTTACAGTCAAACGCCGTGCCGCTGCGCCACGACGGCTTCACATTTTTGATATTTGTATATTAAGTACGAAGTACGAAAGTGAAAAAGAGATCTTAAAAGCAACATTAAAAAAAAATCAGATTCACGCTGTATCCCTCACACAGCAGGGTAGGCAAAGGGGACCTAGTGTTAAGACACTCCGTTCCTCACTTTCTGCCGAATTCTGGCATTGCGTGTTGCTGCCACTCAACACCGCGCTTAGCCTCGACAGCAGAGCGAAGAAATGGAAATATAAATGTAAGTAAATATTTAATAAGTATATACGTTATATTTGCATCAATAAAATGGCTGGCTAAATACCTTTGTAGATAGCAAAAAAATATTTGCACGAGATAAGGAAATTTTTCTGCATTATAAGGCGAAGGTTATTGCAATCTGAATGAAGTATATTTTTTTTATTAGTATGGATTTCAATTTAAGTGAGGGCTATTTAAAATTTAACTTTTAAATGTAAATCTATACTTATAATAAAATCGTAACGGATCGGTGTCTGTGCTTGGAAGATATTTGAGAAAAAATAATTTTGGGGACCTTCATTAATCAATTTTTTTGTCTGTTTGTCTGTGCGTCTGTTATTGCTCAGAATCGGCTAAACCGATTTAAATTCTGTTTTCACCATTGGTTTTATTACAATCGGTTCATAAATAAAAAATTTAAAGTACCTAGTTCGACAAATTTGCTAATTTCTACAACAGCCACAAACATTTTGGCAATTCAATAAAACAGTTATATTATATACAACTGTTTTATTGGATTGGCAAATTTTTAGTTGTCAAAGTTTTGTTCTTTGATTTTGTTTGTAAATAACTATTTGTATGATGATAGAAACAACCAAGACCAGGTCTATATTGTATAGACCAAAATTTCAAGATTTAGGATTCTGCAATGTAAGTTGACACCCTCTCAAGCACCCACGCTTGTTGCTTTCAATTTCCCAATTTTAGATAGAGATTTGTGGAACATTATATAATCTATGTTTTAACCCAGAACTTTTTGCGGAATCGGAATTTATGTGGGAAAACTATGTATGTAGTGTGCGTGCAGTTACGATTTACCTAGAGAGATGTGAAATAACAATTTTTTTTTCTATTAAATAGCAAGCAAAATCAAATCAAAACACTTAAATTACGACTTATTTAATGCATAACAGTAAAATAGTGGCCGCCGTGGCGCAGGGGTCCGACTCACGCTTAGCCGGTTTTTTCTTAGATACACAGTCAAATAAACATCGAACGGGCATAGCTGCACGGGGGCCGCTAGTATTAAATATATATACTTTATATCTATAACTTGATACTTTACTAAATTAAAAAGTAACCATTTATAATATTCCATTAAAACGGTGTAAACAACGATATAAAACTGGAAGCATCTAATCAAGCAAAGATAATTTAAGCGAAAGTACGTACATATTTCTACGAACCAACACGTAACATTACGATTTACGATAATTTTTTTTCGAATACATCTGCATATTACTGAATAAACAGCAATCACGTGTTGTGCTACGCAATACGTAAAGTAAACAATGATACAAATATTGATTTAGTTAAAATATTTGTTGTGCACTATGAAAATTATTATATTAAGTACTTACTTCTAAATATTTAATCCATTTTTTCTATTTTTTTTTTGAGGAACGAACTATCACAACATGCAAAAATTGGAGACTGATGTATCCTAACACTATTCAATTAAATTAAAAAAAATACACGTCCATGTATTACTGTCGACATGACGGTTGTGGGTTCGACTATCAACTTGGTGAAATAAATTATTTTTATGATCACTCTGGTAATACTAATGAAGCGCGGTGATAAGTTCATCATTACGATGACTACATTCTCTTTACCTATCCTACTATATGCGGGATACAACGTGAAGCTAAATAAATACTACATTGTGTTCTACAGCAATATTGAAATAGTTATATCTATACATATAAGAACATGGCGTGTAACATGCGCAGGCGCACCGCAGATATCGGGTGTGAAACGGGGGCGCGTCGCACTCGCTTAATTGTCAGTCATTTATCACGGCGTGACGCGCATGCATTGCTACAGATTAGGGGGAAGTCAGGCTTAACGAGATAATATTGTGTATTTGATTATTAAATTTGAATGATATTTATATAGGTATTGATTTGTGAATAAAATAAAAGAAAGGGCTTTAAAACTTTATCCATACAAAATTTTCATGTCAAAGAGAAAAGTAATATAAAGTCAAATAAAGTATATTTTTCAACGACTCAATTTTTTTTATACTATATTTATTATTTATTTTATACAGTGTTTTAAAAAAGTACTACAATATAAAACTTACCAACAATAAGAAGAACTAATTAATATTTAATTTTGATGCGTTACCTGGAAACAAAAAACAAAACATTATAAATTAATCATCTTAAGACAATCGAATACTTCATCAAAGCGTAGTTCAATGGCAATTGTATCGACATAACATGTACGCAGTGACAATGTTGACCCACCGGCCAATCACGGCTAATAAAAACAAATTAACATTTGATCAAACAGACGAACAACTATCAAGCGTGACTTGTCCAACTGGGTCAGGTCAATCACTGAGTTAGTGTCTCTTTTCGTATCTAGTAATACAATAAAATTGTTTTCGTGTGTGGTGACTGGTTTTTTTTTGTCGAACAGACGGACAAAATACACGATATCGCCGTCTATCTCTGTCGAGTCATGTAATTTAATTATGATTTTGCAAAAGACCATTACGTATACCAATTGTCAAAATGTCAGTGTCAAACGTATAAATACGAAAATAAAATTAAATCGTCCAATCATTGGCATTGTGTATAAACGGTATCTTATTGTAGCCGATACGAGAATAATTCTATTTATTTTATTGTCTCGCCTTGAAATATCTATAAAGATACAATAGTAATAATAATTGATCATCGTTCGGCACATTTCGCAATATTTGATGTTGATCGACAAGGGCAGGCGAGTGGGCCGCCGAAGTAGTTTTGATTCAATTCAATAGAATAGAGAGAATATCGTGCTACTATTGCGGCAATGTAGGTTAATCGCTGTGAAGGACTTGTGGAAAATTTGTATAAAGAAATAAGTTATGTTGAAGTATTGTCAATGAACTTATCGTTTTATTGTTAAATAACGGTTTCCATTCAGCAGAGTATATTTTTTTGTATTGATCTTAGATGAATGAGGTAGTTAATAATAAAAGCTTTGAATATTTGATTTGACGTTTAGACGTTTACAAGGGTAAAAAATTAAAAGAGATTCTTTTTTAGTTCAAAATAATGCAGTAGACGTGTATGGGTGTTTTAATACGAGGCACACACATGCAAACCTAAAATATTAAGCGAAAATGTTTTATTTATAAGAAAACGCATTAAGGCAATGCATGTAAGGTGAATTAGATTGCAACTGAATAGAATAACATCGTGCTTCTCGACAGATAATGCACCAGATGATTGATGGAACCCCACGGTGTAAGAAAAGGAATACAATTCTATAAATTTAGAGTTTTTTTATAATAAAAATGCAGATTGACTCACTTAAGAGTACTGCCATGTCATTTCACATTCACTAGGTTTTGCTGATGATATGATAAATGCAGCGTATTGAAATGTACGAAGTAACAACTTGCAGATGCATATAAATAATTCTTAAACATCACGATATTTTCTTCTTATAACTGTCTTTGTAATATTAAATAAAATAAATAAGCAGGAAAATCTTAAAACATACATTTGTATTGAAAATGAAACATAAATTTTGACTAAAATTAGAGTGCTTGGATATGTTAACCAAGACGTCTCATATTCAACAACAGCTACTGACAGACATCATAACATAATATGATTTATTTTTAATTTGTTACATATAAAACATTGGTCACCTAACATAATGAAAAAGCTAAAAACAAAAATTCTATAATAATAACCATACACTTTCCACCGTTACAATTAACCTGTGCAATGAAGTCTTCAATACATAATTGAATATGCGTGTATTCATTATCCTCCGTAATAGTTATTAGGATTGTAGCGTACCTCAATGTCAATGCTACTATTGCCCATATATTATAAATGTTTTATCGATTACATTTATCTTCTATACGCAATGCCTCCGAGACCACAATATTTCGTCACAACGATCATATCAAATTAATTGGAACATGGTTCTTAATTATATGAATGAGCAATATTTATTTATTTATATTAAGGCTAGTTGATAATTGCATTTTAATCTAATGGAGCTTTTAGTGGAGACCTTGACACATTCTGGCGCGGTCTTATCAATGTTGGATCATTGTACACAAGCTATTGATTGTCGTGTAGAGGTTAGTTCACATATTATGAGGTTTTTAATAAGTCATTTAAAATTATTTTGCAGTGGTGTTTATAGAATTATTTAATATTTTTAAGAGCATACCATTACATAAAAAGAAATTAATCCAGTCATCATACAGTATTAGGATAACGGAACTCAACGCTACATTTTATCACGTTTTTTTATAAAATTAGAGCAAACTTTGCATAATATATTACAAATACAGTTTTTTAATTAATTTTAATTAGATCTATAGGTTACTTCTGATCCAAGGAGCCCAATAGAATTGAAAGGTATTCGTGACCACCGCGTCAAATGTCAGCGTGATGATCTCGTCCTTGCAACTCGCGCGAATACGTATCACGGTACAGTGTTGCAAGAGAAATAAAATCTAACAGCTCAATTATTAAATAAATACAGATTAAGCAATATAACATTAAAAATAAAGGTTATAAGCTGTATATCTATAGTCTTACACAGACTTCATTAATATTATATATAAATTATATATTATATATTGGTAATGATTATTTATAAAATTATTTAGAAGAAATGTCATATTTGAATCGTTACTTGCTGCATATAAAGCTGAATACAAAGATTTAATTATCTTAATCTCAGAATACGGACACTCATATTATAAGGATTCTCCAGATAGTTAAAAAAATCAGCAATAGGTCCTACAGTCTAATCTATTTTTCTTAGTTGTATATAGCAGATACGCAATCTGCCATACTTACATAAATTACAAGTAGAAGATCGATTTAAATCTTTTTTTTATAAATGTGATTCGACAAAGTAAGTTATTAATACATAAATACAACACTAATACAATAACCTTTTCACAAATAATATCAATTATAATGTAAGGGTAAACAACTATCTTGCCAAAACATATTGCTATCGCATACCATTAATCGCACTCGTATCTTACCGGTTATCTAACACAAGTTGTACTGACAAACGAATATAATAATAATTTAGTGACTAATAATGTCTAAACGCCCGCGCTTTGAATAGGTTCGAATGCACTCGACGCGCGCCGGCGCCGAACATTTCTTGCATAAACAATAATATAAGATTCGAGCTATTACCTATTTATTACTTTAACGAAAAAAAATAAAAAGAAATTAAAATTAATGGACGTTACCTATTTTACATTAAATTAAAGTAAAAAAAATAACAAGTGCTATGTACATAAACATAAACGCCAACCATTACAGGGGTATAAATTGAATCGGAATGCCTTCCTACACGAGATTCGTTAAATAAGCCATTTATTGTCAAGATCGAAATATACAGCAGAATGTCAGAGCTATCTGAACCGCCTTTTATGGGAGCCATATGAAAATAAATCCGCAATTATCACACTCAGCGACATATCAAAAAAGGCATCGGGCGAACAAACTCAAACAAAGACAATATAACACCCATAAAGAGACGCATTGTGAATGATGACGAAGATAACAATTTTAAAAGCTATGAACGAGGTAGTGTTGTTTCCTCAATTACGATGGCGCCAGGGTGCATCGCAGCAACACATATATCGTGCAAAGGTTAAGTAGCGACATTATGCACATTTTTACCTGTCAAACGGCACAAGCTCGATGGGAAACGCGCGGGGAAGTAACGGGCCAGAATCACAGTTACATCTTCTGGTGGCGTGATTAAACGTTTCCGTTTAGCGGATTGAATATATTAAGCTTGATGCGTGTAATTCTGTTTATAATATTTCGTTTAAGCATAAGAAATTAGATAAATTAATAGGTTAGTGTAATAATTTAGTTAATTGGCCTTCATTGATCGGAAAAAATTTAAAATCTTCCAAGAAGTTACCACAGATAAGATATCGATAAAAGATGCTTCATTACAGAATAAACACTTGATTAAATTAAAATACAAATGTACATAAACGTTGCAGTCGACAATCAAAATAAACATGCCCAGCAAGAGCCTACCTAGTACGGCTTCAAAACAGGGTCGACAGTGCTCAATAATTCGATACGTGCGTGATACAGGTGTATTTTATATCATCGATACAGAATAGACGGCGATACCGTAAGGGACCCGATTACGTCGCGAATAAATCGCGCGCGGACGTCTCGAGTTAACGGTAACTACCGAATTCGGTAAACACCTGTGTTAATTAAACAAGGACTAATTAATTTAAATATTTGGCTTTCTTTAAACATCTTCCGCATTTTATTTTATTTGGCAGAAAATATTTATGATGTTCTTTTTCTGTAAATTGATAAAGAATTAAGTGATTCCAGAACCTAAGTCCAGAAAAACAATGTAAGACGTTCAAAAACTATTTTTCTTTTCTAAGCATTTTTTAAATGTTATGTGTATGTTATTACACATAACATTTAAAAAATGTTTAAAAAACTAATAGACTTATTAGATATTAACTAATTATTATAGATATTTTTAATTGTTTGCAAAACTATGATCTTTTTTTTACAATTATAAAATATAAACAAAAAATGCTATAAAATTAAACTATGCGTGCATGCAATGTTTTTCACGAACGAATAGGTACAACTGAGAAAGTTGAGAAACATTCATATCATTATAATTCTTCTCATGTCTTCTTTTTACAAGCTTTCAATCTCATTTTTAATCAAGCTTAAGATAACAACAAGGAACAGAACTTCTCTAAATCAGTAAATAAACCTTTTTAAAAAATATCGCAATACAATTTATCTTTAAATAAATAAATCAGCTTCACGCGGTATCCCGCACACAGCAGGGTAGGCAGAGGGAACCTAGTGTTAAGACAGTAGTGTAATTCTGGAGGCATTGCGTGTTGAGTGGCAGAACTCAACGCCGCGCTTAGCCTTACCACCAGAGCGAAGAAATAGAAATATAAATTTAAGTAAATATTTCATCTCCTCGAGTGGGGATCGAACCCACAACGATTCGAACGAACGAGTCAGATTGGTACGAAGGAACGTATATTTGAAATAACATGATAATACTTTCCTTACACCTGTGACAAATTTTGTATGAAAATATTATAATGTAAATAACAATTTATAAAAGTTTTTCTATGAAAAAATTGTTTGCAGTCTGGTTTAGAACAAAGGATCTTTAAAACAATGTGTAATAAATACATTAACAATACCATATTATTTTTATTTACTTAAGCGAAAGTGTTATAAGGTCAATTGTGGCTTGCAATCTGATTTTAGCAATTAGGTGGTTGGGAGTTTAGATTTGCTTTAGTTCAGAATGTGATATATTTTCAAAAGGTACATATTTTCAAATATACTCCTTTGTCTGGGTATATTAAGAACAAATACTGCACATCGTTAAGTTTTTACTTAACAAACAATTTCTCTTAAATAAAGAAAATTGAAGAACCAATGTTTCACAAGGTTCTCCTCTGACAAGTCAACTATAGGCGAAACTCATAAGAATATAAAATATTACATATGAACATACTCAAACTTGGCTCTATATAGAAATTCCGTACAGCGAGCCTTATCGCAATTAGATATTGTTTACAATTTAATGACGAACCTGCCACATTAAGCCCGATACAAAAACAACATTTTCTGCATAAGGTACAAATTAATGACTAGTACAGGATGTTTCTAAGCTAACAGCTGTTGTCCTGTGTAAAAGAATTCTATAATAAATGTTCTACCCACCCAAAAGTAACCAACCATCTTTATCATACTAATATTATAAATGTGAATATAAATTTGTTTGTTACACACCACCCTACTTACTCAACCGAAACTATGAAACTTTGTACACACATTATTAGAAAGGACATAAGATACTTTTTTTATTAAATATTATCCTTTGTAGTATGAATATAAATAATAATTGACAATATTTTACCTATGGCAAAGCAATTTCAGTCAGACGATATTCGGTTTATATAAACAAAGATATAAGCAGATGGCGTTTCTAGGCAACGGTTGCGCTCCACGGAACATGAATCATTTTCGCTTCTTGATCGTGACGAAGTATTATAATTCCAATGAGACGAGTCAATATATCTCTTTGTGCAAAATAATTTTATTTTTATAGTAAAATATATTTTAATAACCGGTATTTTGAAACTGATGAGTAATAACATACTTTAGTGAAATGCAAATTGTCTGAACCGATGTAACAGCTCATTTTAGGCTATTTTATTGATAGCTACGTTATTAAAATTCAATTTTCCTTTCAAAAGAACATAAGCGTTCGAGATGGATGCGAGCTCTTCCGCTATTACATTTATGGATAAAAGATAATGGTTTGTTGTTAAATCTAAAAATAAACAAAGTTGAAGTAGTTTAAATATATAAACCTACTGTTAAAGCTGTTGTTGAATAAAGTGTTCAATACGGCATTATTAAAATGTATTATCGTAAATAGTTAAGGTCATTCGTTATATATTTACTTTAATCATAATTTATATTGCCCTTCAAGCTCAATACAAACTATACTTAATACGAGCGAACGGTTCACGTAACAGTGAATGTACACCAAGTTGTCTATCAAAACCAGACGCATCCTTCTGCACAACGCTGTCAACAACATACAAAGACATAATGAGAACTCGGCAGTAGGAGATTCGCAACGGAACATACTCATTTGCCCAACTATACCGAACCAAAATAGGAAAACCCTGCTCATCAATTCGAAATCGCCACCTGTAAATGACCCTGAGCATGCAACTAACGGGCACCCCACCAACCTCACATCCAGTCCAGGATGACACCTGAAGAATGGCATTAGAAACATCGTTTAGTAGAACACGTAGATCATTTAAAACTGGTGATGTGCAAACCCTAGCTCTTTGAATAAAGGTCGAGGGGTCGAGAGCACTACAGCGGCTAGTTTTCGCCGTCGATGCAGTAATAGTGACGTCCCAAGCAAGAAATGTATGCCGAGTAACTGTTTGAGCAAACATTGGCAATGATCGTCAAATTAAAGCCAGAACGCAAGTTCATTCTTCTTTATCTTAGATTTATGTACGCGGAGCAGGTCGTACGTTCGCATTGTACTGCATGTACGTAATTGGCTCCGTCCCAATTACGGGACGAAACCGACATGACGACTCGAGTAAATCCAAGTACCTTCTGCTATGGATTGTTTTGTAACAAACATTGCTGTGATTTTCAATTTTCAAGTTATTTAAAAATTAAAAGAGTATAAACGCTATAATACCGCAATCGGCAACAAGACTATATAAATATATAAATAAAAATACGAAATTAAGATAAGTATACCACTAAAGAAGCAATACAAATGTTGTACTAAAAAGTTGTTTTTTTTTTTTAAGTTACGTCTGCAATCGAGATAAAAAAATAATAACGTCTTAACAACTGCTTTTTTGGATTTAATTTTGTATCGTAGCCGTTATGTGATATATTTAGTTCAGAATAATAACTACAGGATGAATTTATAAGACGACGTGTTCCACCTGCTCGGGAGTGGAACCCAACACATGTTCTAGACAATATAATTGACACCACAAATCTAGCTAAAATTAGATTTCACACATTCATAGACACGTATATAAGTTTTCTAAATATTGTATAAAATATTTATTTAGTACGCCATGACTATTGCTGAATCAATATGTAGTTGAAAAGATAGAGAGAGAGAGAGAGATAGAGAAACTAGAAAACTGTGTTTTATTTTTGTTTTTATATGAAAAGAAAAAATCAGAATCCATCAGAGTAAATGATCTTACTCCTTTTCTGTTGATATTATAAAACTAGATAAAATTATTTTGTTACTTTTACAATTTTTTTTATAAGGGATCGTAATAAGCACAATTTAAGACGCAATTCTTTCTTATATCTGCATGTATTGCAGGGGGTGAAAATTTTATATAATAATAGCAAGTCTGCTGTAATATTCATTTCAATATAGTTTATGAATAAATTAATAAAATAAAAAAGGATAATAACAAGTTTATTCAACGTTTATGACGATCGAACATTAATTGGGACAAAGAGGCCTATAGATTAGGCCTATTCGGACTAAATAAAATCATATAGTGAACTGAACATATGATAGTGGTCGGGAGGTCACTTCTTTTCTCATAAATTCTGTGCCGAGCAGATATAACTCAACTGCTTCACGTAAAGTGTTTTAACAAAATTAATATGGACTTCCGTAGTGTTAATGGAATATATATTAAGTGTAATTAGTTGTATATTTAAGACAGATTTTTATCTATGTAATTGAATAATTACCTTAAAATTTTATACTTTATAATTGTAATGAAAATTAAAGCAATTTTAATATTTAAAAAATATTTCTTGTTTTGGTTATAATTACATACATTTAAATGCCAAAAAAAAACATTTTTTGATTGCTTGATAGGTAATATCAATTTTACTGAATTTAGTAAACATCATCGTTCAATATAATCCACCACTGCTATTTCATAATTAACTTTGACCCGCTACATCGACCTGTGTGTCAAATTGAATTCTTGGTCGCGTGCACAGCAACGATTAACAGTTTTAATCAAAAGATAACAAAGCATACATTCCTTTGACACTCCATAAATGGATAACGTTTCTACGACCTTCCGCGGAGATTACGAAAAACGGTGCCACCATGTCCCTAATCTTTGATTGTGCCCGTTAATGAAATACCACAAATACGGATGTTATAAATCAATATGGCTAATAAGATTAAATGGATTACTTATAAAGAAAAATTACACGAAACTGTAATACGAATTAATAACATTATTTATTTTCAACTTCAACGCAGGAGGTCTCAACGTCCAAATATAGTGTTTGTGAAGTGGTTGAAAAAAAAAGAGATCTAAGTACACAAGTTGCCACCCACGTGGTGTTAATATTCGACTTGTTCAAATTTGTTCGAAGTCGCGTGAGAATGGGTGGATGGATGCGGAAACGAGTAGCGTCAATTTATTTGACGTCCAGCATAAAACATTCGCATACTGATACTGATGAAAGCACACGGTATGTGTATGGTTGGACCTCCCACTGGTCCTTTGGTTACTTGATCGAGTAATGTCTTGTCAAAAACTGTATAGACATATAAAATATTATATTTCGCACGTATTAAATTTCAAAATACATTATGTTCGGTTTATAATGCCCTCATTAATAAGAAGTAATATTTTTTAATATTTATTAATTTATTGCTGTAGCGGCTATTACACTTACTACTTAAAGTTAAAGACGGGTTCTTAAGAAAGAAATCCTCACACATAACGTTTTGTTTTATAAAAACTAATTTAGTCTTATCCTATTTAGCAAGTATTATAATTAGTCAAAGTATTTCTCCGATATTTATCAATCTTTTGACAACGACGCCTTCGACTTCGACGCCTATAATTTGACATAGGCTTCCGCGAAGGATTAGCATTTAAGAAACAAACCATCACCTGTGGTAAATCACGTTTATCGTACCACGATACCATGATGGAAAGAAATGGCTAAGGTTTTAAGTTAAACAAATCTATATGCTCATAATGGTTAAATAATAAATATCCACTTATTTACAAACAGAATGACTGCTATTATTAGGGGAATTATCCGTAGCGTTATCTGAAAGTTACAAGTGTCACTTTATGCAAATCCCTGATGACTTGCGGATGTGGAAGTCCATATTCGGTAAAGCGCTTTAGGCTTAAAATTTTATTGATTTTATAATACCTTGTCATTTTCTTAATGTCGCATTGAAAAAAATATATATATACTTTTGTTAATAAAATGAACTTGAACCACGGACAGTTCCGCTTGATATTTTAAATGGAGGTAAATATTACAATTACATTTGTTCTCAATCCACTTGAATAATATATATTTTTGTTTTATTAATATAAGTGAATATACGTAATAGAATACATCGCGGACGTGAAAATGATGTGTGATTTATTGATCGTGAAGTATGTGGGCGCTTCCCACGTGCCTCCAATCCAATGTGCGACTGTTTACTTATTCCCTCGCTGTACATTAATTAAACGGCGGCTAACATCTGTACGGTATGATGTTAATAAATAACGCCCGGACAATAGTCTACTTGACAGATTAAATTGCACTTAACAAAATAAGATTTTAATTAGAACGAAGTATTATAATTAGCGTTCTCGATGTTTCTATAGAATGAATATCATTTAAAAAATAACGGAACTCGTAAATAGCGATATGTATTTTTTTAAACTGAAATCCAAAAAAATAATAAAAATCGGTGTTTCAAGTGCTATTCTCACTTTATTTCGTTAAAGCTTTTAAGCACTGATACACTTATCGTGTGCCCCTTTTGACAAAACCGTTAATGCTCATTAATTCAGTCACCCAATTACATGTATGCGTTTTATGTTAATTGATTCAAAATGTCAGCAAGCTGCAAGAAAGAATATGGCACAGTTTCTGTTTTATACACCAGATTGTATTGAACAAAATATTAAGTCATTTAGACTAACCATTATTACCGAAGCGATTATTATGTAATTAATTAATAACATATATGAAGGGACCTATATTACGGCATGACAACAGTATTGTTATATAATTACAACTTTAACTAAATAAACAATTAAAATATTCAGTAATAACCGCGACCTTGTGACAAAATAACACTTAAACAAAGAATGATCAGACAAATGACACGACACTCGAGCAGCGCCGCGCATATGCTGCGCAAACGCATTCCTGATTCGATGCACGCACACACGCGCAAATCCAACCACCCGTCGCGAAATAACACATCCACACCACCACAAATGAATATTCACGTGACGATGAAACAACGAAATAATATGAGGTGGACCTGTCGTTCGTATTCTCTACTGAGTACATTTGCTCGGGACAAATTCAATTACTAATATGGAACTGATGGCAGCGGAAGTTGTATTGTTTACATTCGAATAAGCAAATAACCCTACGATATAATACTAAAGGAAAGAGTCCCCGACTTGAATGACAGACTTTTTTATCTTCTCTTAGTTCATCACTGTAAATAAATGAAATGAAATCCCCAACTTTAAATAAAAATAAAATTTGACAAGTTGCGAACAGTTGATTGGTTTAAATTTCAAAACAAATGCCTCATACGTCCTTTTTTTTATACAGTCCATATTGTCGAAATGACACATGGTTCAATAAACTATCCGGTGCAGTTATTGTAGTCCAATCGCACCAATTAGCGAGAAAAATACCAAAAAGAGAAATCTTCAGAATTATCGACCGTTAACGGAATCCAAACAAAAAACCATTGTTACAGTGGCATTGAGTGATTTAGTTGAGGAGCACGATTTGTTCTTGGTTTGTCCGCATAATGGCCGTGACCTCTGCACAGGGAGATATCACCGAGTGACCAGGCGGTGCCCCACCAATCGCTTTCTTCTGACCCCCTTTTCATAAACAATACTTCGGCAACGCTCCGCTCGCTCGGATGCGAGAAAGTGTTCGATATGGAAACATTGATTTGAGCAAATAACCACGAAATTGAGCACATGTAAGTAAGTTAACCAATAAACATGATATGCAACATAATATGAAACTGATGCCAGACTCTGTTCTATGGAAAGAGTGCATAGGTATGTTTGTAAACTTAGTAAAGGTGATATATATTTGTTAGAGAAATAAAAATAACCTAGTCATATTAATTTAGTACAAGATAATCTTCCACAAACGGGGGTGACACAAAGCGAGTATATTGTAACGGGGATAGGCAGATGTCGCGACCCCTCGCAATAACGTTTGCGGTTGGCAACACATTAACGTATCGGATGCCGCAAACGAATAAAAATAATTATGGTAAAGTGATATAAGTCGTAAAATTCGTACGTGTTTTTATAAATTGGGAATAATAATAAAATAAGTATATTACATTAGCTATATTAATAAGAGCATATACAAACGTTAACAAAACAATGAAGGTCATAAATCACAGTTTCCTCTAAGTAATAAGAGTAACATCCTACAGAAACTTTGCGGCGGCAATCTTGCGCACTATCTAAATTGATGGCTTCCGGTGTACATTTGAGCAGAGAATCTATCGGGCAGCTGTCTAGGCGACACACTTCATTTGGTGCTGCGCGTGCGCCCCTAGAAAGTCGTGTTCTGTCGTCCGTTACACTTAACCGAAATCTAACTAATAGAACAATGGAGCGAGTAAAGGCAGACCATATTAATTATATTTAGGCTGATTTTTGACTTCTTATTTTTCATAAAAACAGGCATTGGTTTGATGATACCAATTAAGTTCGTTATATTTCGCTATGAACATTTACTATGGCATAATCAGGGCGAGTACGCGCTCGAATGCAATTTCCGGTTCCGTAATCATTTGAATACCGCTATATTGGGAACAAAATAAATACTCAGCTAATCAGGTATCCAGGAAATTGAAACCGACGATGGCGAATATAAACGACCTTTGCTATCCTGTGCTACGGTTATTTGCATAGAATGTTAATTGACAAGTAAATATTGCTTGTTGCGTATGAAACCATTTCTATATTGTTAGTAGAAAATACAAGTTCAATGTTGTTTTTTTTATCTTATATTTCATTGAACACTAGTTTTTGAACCGAATCAGCTTCACGTTGTATCCCGCACACAGCAGAGTAGGCAGAGCGAACGTAGTGCTAAGACACTCCGTTTCAACTTTCCGCCGAATTTTTCGAGGAAATGCGTTTTCAGTGGGGGGAACTCAACGCTAGGCATTTGCCTTGTAGCAAGAGCGAAGTCCCTCGAGTGAGGGATTGGACCCCCAACCGTAGTGTTACAGTCACACTTATTGTGCCCCTACGCCACGACGGCATCTACCTACTAGTTACTAAACTAGTTTTTGTATTTAAAATTTTTTACATGTTTTTCTTTGAGTTTATATGTTCGTAAACAATATATTTATACGGTTTGAATGGATAATTAAGTCCGCAGTATCGTGTTACGCTCGTTAATCAAAGTGAAGACCGTCGAGGAAGACGCCTCGTCGACAAAATCGTCACTGGAATGACGACACCCGGTTCACGACTTTGTAATGATTTTATTTCACTTCAACCTTTTCAGAGGCCGTAGTGGCGCAGAGGTTAAAGGTTATGACTGTAACGCGACGTTTGTGAGTTCGACCACCACTCGAGGGAATTAATTATATTTCTCAATACTTTCATTATTTCGCTCTGGCACCAGGTCCCGGCGTTGAGTTCCGCTAATTAAGCACGCAATGCCTCGAAAAATTCGGCGGAAAGTTGGGAACAGAGTGTTTTATCCCTAGACTTCCTCTGCATATCCTGCTGTAAGCGGGATACAGCGTGAAGCATATTTTTTTGATTTTAAGTATTTAACATTAAACAAATGTGTATGCATCTCTAATTATTATAAGGTCAACGAACTGAAACGTCTAAGATCTTCTTCTTTTGTATAGGCGTGGACACATGCAAATGCCGAGTTAGTCACTATGAAAACAATCAAATATTAAAAATTAAATTATTCAAATCAGCTTCTCACTGTATCCCGCACACAGCACAGGTAGGCAGAGGGAACTTAGTGTTAAGACACTCCGTTCCCCACTTGCCGCCGAATTCTGGAGGCATTGCGTGAAAATGAAAATATAAATTTAAATAAATATTTCATTTCCTCGAATGAGAATCGAATCCGCACCAGTCGCATTTACAGTCACACTTTGTGCCCCTGCGCCACGACTGGCCTCAAATATTATTTGTGTAAAAACATCGATCGTGAGTCAGCGGCAGCAGGATAATCGTTTAGATATGTTGTCGATTACATCAGACGTCGAAACGTATTTTTTGCTCGAAAATATATCGTAATCTGCCAGATTGAACAAAGTATGGGATAGGCTGATATATTGATTGATAGTCGTTTTATTGACAGTGAGCAGTTACAAAAAAATTTAACGCCAAGTACATAAGTTTATATTTTTCGCTTATTTTATATTGGTTTTTAATTTTTTCAGCTTCTTTCCGCACTTATCACGGTAATTAGGAGCTATTTAAAACACTTCCGTTTCTCACTCTCTGCCGAATTCTGGATGCATTGCGCGTTGAAAGGCGGAACTCAACCCTGCATTTTGCCATGTTACCAAAGCGAAAACCTTAAATATTTCATTTCACCGAGTGGAAATCGAACCCCCAACCTGTCACGTTTCGAGTCGCACGCCTGTGCCCCCCTGCCACGACTGGCCTCACTTTTGTTTGTTATTATAGTGGATTCAATAAATATGAGATGAATTTTGCTATCTACGAGTGCAGTCCAAGAACAATAGTCGAGAGAAAGGCCAAAATAAAGGTCATGGTTGTGGACGCCCATTAAATATTCATAGGCGCATCGCGTATTGTACAATAAAGACTCGTACTTTTATTACGTTTGGTACAATAAACAAACTCCATAGCATACATTTATATTTTTATCTGCTCTAATGTTTTAATCTAATCAGAAATTTATTACATTTATAAAGATTGTAAAGTGTTTATTCCTTCCTTATTTATTATTTTCACTTTTCTCATAAGTAACGATTTACATGAAATGCGTTGAGTATTTTTTTTAAATCATATAAAAATATAATTTTTGCACGTTTAAATATTGATTAGTACAAATTCTTTTACTTGAACCACGGAAAATATTGGGCGGGGCGCAATTGTGCATGGAATATGGTAATGTATTGTTGCTGCAGGTGACCACCCCCAGCACGGCCGACCATCTATAGAACATTGTGAATTCATTACTAAATTAAAAAATATATATTTTTTTATTACAACGTGGTAAGGAGAGTCGTTAACGTAATGGTGGGTATAATTCAACTTTGGATATCTTAAACGGTTATTATTGTCACTAGTGATGTGCGATACTTTATTGATGCAATTAAAATGATACTGCATTCTCGATTCTCGAGGGCGATATGTGTGGAGTGATGTGACGCACGCCGTTACGACGATAATTAATCATAAATTTTATTACAATACGCATGTAATACAAGTGAAAAGATAAAATTTAACACAAACATTTCGATAAACTGTCACGTAAATCAAACATTTCATTTTCAGCGAAATGTAAGTCCAATTTAATATAAACGCATGGTGCAGTCGTACATTATTGTAATCCTGGCATGTTGCAACTAGCCGTCGTAACTACTCCTTACTAAGGCGAACACTATCCGCATTGGGCCAGTAATCCCTTTTAATTATGACATATGGGCAACATGCGGAGTAAAAGCAACTGCACGCAGATTTCCCAAACCGTCATCTGTAGGCTGAATTGAACCATCCGGACTCCGAAGATTTACAGCGTCGATAGAGAGCGCCCTTCCGCCGGACTGATAAATAGCCTCTCTAATTATATTTACGCAGCGTCGGCTGACGTGCGATAAATCGTCCCCGCGGAATGCTAGAACAACGCGCGCGTTTACAACCAATATAAGACGCTCGTAAGATGCATCATCTTGGACGTGGACGCAGACGCAAGGAGATAAGGGGGAATAAAATTGTTCTTCCGTTCTGTCTAGTATCAGTGTAGATTATTTATATTTACATATGTCGATCAGCGGGGGTTGGCGATCAGTAGCGGCGCTTCGAAACGAGTTAAATATAGACCGATGTGTATACATTCAGGATGCGCGTGCCGTACGATGTCCTAGGTCCTGGCGAAGGATGAAAATACTCCGGAAGCGCACAATTATAGTACAACGCGATGGGTGCGAGCGGTGCGCGGCCCGTGTCAGTGAACCCTGCTCAAGGTTAGGAAAGGGAGTCAACATCAAACAAGGAGCGCCAGCGCCGGCTACAGCGGACCGCATCGAGCGTTTAAACAATGAAATTGAGACGCGTCAATATTGGCTTACCGAGAGGCCTCACTGCCCGATATTCTGGATGGGTTTATTGAATTTGCGATTCTAGATAACGCGGCAACGATAAAGATATACTTGTAGCGATAAACACATAGCTCATATGGAGGATCTATTTTTAATATAGTATCCTACGTCATTGATAGCTAATACGATAATAAGCAAAGTAACAAAAGTTATCTGAATATGTATATGGCACAAATAAAAAAAAGCAATTTAAAAGATTTCTTGCTCTAGAACTTGATCATTGTTACTTTTAAAAAATAGTTTCGAAGAAGTCTCCACCGCTTTTGATGTAAATGTCTAAAACCAGATGTTATATAAGAAAACCTTTAAAAGGATAAAACATATTCACTTCACCGATCGCTTATGGCTTATAAATTATTTAGTATCGCAATCAAGGATGTGGCCGAATTTTTCGACCTATAGAGGAGTCACCAGAATGCAATATTACATAAATTTATGTCACAATATGATTCATCCAGTTTACTTTACCTCGAGGTTCAGACGTTTTTCTAACTCCGGGTCACTAGCAACTTGCCTTACCATAAACCTACACAATGCCAACCACCTAGGATGTTGGATGCATTATATTTAAGTTACGAGGGCCAACTAGGTAAAATCTTATATAGTAGTGATTTAAAAAACTATATATAATTTGTATTACGACATAAATGAGTAAAAAAGGAAAAATATATTAAAAGTGGTGGAAGGTTAACAATCACTATAAATTTATCCGTATACAATTTTGGTAAATAAATAAAACTTTATTTTATAGTAAAAAAAAAAGATAAAACCCTGTAAACTTTACAAAATAACATATCATTTTTAAAATATTTTATTAAGTATTTAAAAATATCTAAAATAACACACTAGAAGTTTTGCTAAATATCATTTAGTAATTTCTTGTTCGTATCTAAACGAAGTCTTTCCCGAGAGCTGAGGTATCCATTACCGCCAATATCTAGGTGCTGAAGGTCGGCCAGACTTTCCAACCCTCGCCCACACGAGCTCGCGACGAATGCGCTATCATCATTATCATATAGACAATCAAGAATCAACACGGGAGCCACGTTGACATTGGCCCGGTGTAACAGTCGGTTTTGTAACAGTACCAGAAGCCCGCATTCCGATGTGAGACGAGAGGAACGATTGTTCTCGATCTATCGCCCACGAGTCTGTCGCGACAGTTGCACAACCCGCCCGCGGTATAGTGCAGGTGAACATTCGCCCATTGGGTAGCCTTGGACGCGAAGGGCACGGTGCTCTGTATCCATTCCAAACAACTCGTTAATACAACGACATAATACAACTACACATTAATACAACGACAAATTACATATTACATTTACATACTATTACTTTCATTTTAAAAAGAGATCTATTTTTATCGTCAATTTTAGAAGAATACTTATCGCAAAAGAAGTGCACGACTGCAACGACCTCGTGCGAGTTGCCACATACGTATCGGGTTTCATTCCGCAAAGTCGAGATAACTGCAGGCCGAGACCCACTGCATAGTTGCACACTGACTTTGAAACACGGCTAGCCTTATTGTGGCCCGTTTTAGCCGTCAACTTATTTAAATAGGAAACGCGAGGTCGGAAATAGAACTGAGCGTGCGTGGAGGTTTCCTCGTGCCGGCGCGATTAGTCATACGGTCGGGACTGTCGCGGGGCAGCGTTGGGCGCCGCTAAAAGCGGCGTTCTAATAATCGACGTTATCTAAAATAGCCGCGTGACAAACGAAACCGAAAGTGATGCGTGATGCAACGCACCCGAATTTAGCTGGTGCGGGCCGCGGTGCATCGACCAGCAGCCGGGGGTGCCAAACCGCTGACATTTCGCACTAATGACACAAATAAGATATTAGCGCGGATAGCTGCCATGGAATCTCGCTCTCTGCTCGCGTATTCGGGGCGCGTGTCCAATCGATGTTGCCCACTGCGAAGTTATGCGCGCGACGGCCGTCTGTGCGTAAACAATCTGGACACACTGGACGGACCGCGATTTAGCATAATTGTGCAACGACGTGTGAATATGTGACGCTGCTTATGTAATGTTGTAGTTGTTGACCGCTTATATTGTTATATTTGGCGTTTGTAGCTAAACTTTCATAATTGTCTCTTGAAATATTTCATGTTCAAATATACATATTTATATGTTAAGTTCATATTATTGTCCGCCGTGCGTTTAGGGACATCGAGTGGGGAGATGCGTAAAGGGCGTGAGTGACACGACAGACACGGGTCGGAGGTCCGGCCGCATTCCGCCGCCGCTTGAAAGTGAAACCGCTGCGAGTGACCAGCTGTAGAAAGTCAGCGATTGCATCTGACCAACGTCGAGCAAAAACTGTTATCTGCACCCGAGCGGCGAGCGACGAGCGGCGAGCGACGCGCGACGAGCGACGAGCGACGAGCGACGCGCCCTGGGCGTCGATGGCCAATCCCACCGTTTAGTTAATCTATCTCTAAATACAATTTCACCTCTCATGCCCTCAAGTTACACTTACTAAGGTAACGTTTATGATAGTAATCAATTAGTTTCGAACATTATACTTACGAGGTACAGGGCAAATATTTATTTATAGGTTAACTTTAAATAATTTAACGGGTTTTTTAAATTATATATATATATACATATCATTTTGTTAATATATATTCAATATAATTTAAAAAATGTCCACCGACACGAGCGACAAACATTAAAAGGCAATTACTAAGATAAGCTCAGGTCACCGTGTACATTAAGAAACAATTACGAACTTGACACAAAATGTGACTGCTTAATTACTTTGTCAGTAACGTCACAGTGCCGTCACACGGTACTTCCTGAGGTGTCATAATATTTACCTTTACGAGGTTAAGCCACGCTTTTTAAGTGTCTTGAGCAATTATGTGAAAAAGCGAACCTAATATTGGATGACTTTGTTTACGGTACACGCGGAAGTTTTGTGAATATTAAAAATGTAATGAGTCATGTGTTTTGGTGGAAACTCGACCAAATCGTACATTGAAAAAAAAAACCTAAGGTGATTTACGTCATTATTTAAAATATTTCCTAGTACTTAAAAAAATATTCTTAGTAAAATATTATAATTATAAAGTTATTTCATATAATATTACATACGAATAACTCATTAGAAAATTTAAGGAAAAATTAGTAACTTATTTTTAATTTAGAAAATTGTATCAAACTTTGAAGTATTTTTAACATTTTTAGTATTATTTAATAATTTTATAAAGAAAAATACTTATATAGGAAACGTATAAAAAAATTGAACGTAGCGGAACGTACGTTTGAGCATTTATGGCTTACTGGTCAGAGCGCCTGGTCGGTTTCCAGGAGGCGCGGGTTCGAGTCCCGCTTAACCTTTGAAGTTGTTGCGCGATGCGTAAGTACAACAAATTAAACAAATTCAAAGTGAACTACGAAATCTATATAACAATGTACACTTAAACGTTAAAACTAGGACAGGTCTAGTGCAATCACCTAATTTGATACGAGCTAATGATCTACAAACAGAATTATGTCAATTGCGTTCATTTGATTACATGCTCCTAATGCGCTTCTAACGACGCTATTGTTCTTCACGAAATACATATTATTGTACAACATACTGTATAAACGATCTTAAAGCATATTGAACTGTGCAATACATTTTTTTTATTATATATTTGGTAAAACTGATTCGTCATAAGCCATTCCATAATAATATACGTACATGTATTTATATATTGCAAATATTTTTTTACAATATTTTCTTAATAATTAATTAATATAAAAATTGCAAAAATTGCAAAGACTGTTACTTTTTAAAGCAAAACTGCTTGAGGCTGATTTTATTTATTTAAAAAAAAAACCCCGCTTCATTAGAGTAAATTGAACAATGATTACCACTTTATTTTCTGCATCACGAAAGTTCGAGTTGGTGTGAACTAAAACGTGTTCATCAAGTTTTACAAATATTCCCTACGTTTCCGCTAAGAACATCTTACCAATCCACAAGAAATCTTCGCACAGCAATAATAACCAGCTTCACATTTTCCACATAAACAAGGATAGGCAGAAGCAACCTGGTGTTAAGACGGTCCGATCCCCACTTTCAATCTAATTTTATAGAGATCACGCGCCGAGTGTCAAAATTCTTTACTCAACTGAGGGAAAAGTTGAAGTTAAGACAATAAATAAAATAAAAAATAATATATAATTAGAATATATAATTTGCCTAAATTAATCTAGCCTTCGACACGAATTGTCTCACGTTTCTATGTATATTAAATAAACTAAACTAAAAAAACTAAACTAACTTCACGCTTTATCCCTAGCGGGGTAGTCAGAGAGAACGGAGCGCCAAACGCTACGGTCTCTACATACCTCTTTCGCCTCGTCCACTGTCATCAACCTCTTCATACATGCCCTCCGGGGGGTCCTCATGCTTTTTACGTGACCTTCCTCCAGTATCTTTGATACTGTGTTTTCGAAGGTCAACCGAGGTCTCCCCCTATTAAATAAACTAGGCAATATAAAAAAAGCATTTCAGCTATAAAATATTTTTTATATTTTTTATTTGTAATAAAAATGATAATAACGCATTGCAACTATTCAAATTAATTAAACTATACAAAGACCACCCGACGCGAAATATTTAGGACAAAGTCCTGATTACATCGGAATCGGGTCGTTCGTAATTTATTATACAAACACATTCCTGGCTGGCTTAAATATTATCTAACAGAGGCAAATTCACGTTCTGCGAGTGGGGCGAGTTCCCAATTTATTATCGTTAACCGCAATCGTTAGGTACACGTCATGACTGATGCTACATGCAACGCTGCACACTATGTACATATTTTTTTTCGGTTTCACGCTGTATCCCGCATATATCACGTTAGGCAGAGGGAACGTAGTGTTAACTTTTCATTTTCAACGAATTTTCGAAGCATTGTGTGATAGTAGCGTAACTTAACGCTGCAATTTTGCCCTGGTACCAGAGCGAAACAATTTATGTATTTATACAAAATTATTTGTGTAAATATGAATAATATATGTATGGTTTTCATCCATAAATTGAATTCTATTTGCGCATGATACTAGGCATCGCTCTTGTGCCATTCCATTAGCTACATGTAAAAGTTTCTTGTACATAAGAGAAAGAGAAAGAAATATATGAGATCTTTAGTTACTTTGTTAAAATCTTTTTTTTTTTAAACAGAAACTATAAAATAACAGCTGAGCGATGTCACGTTTTTTTAATCAAATATACACATATATCCTATTTTGCTGTATAAAGCCTAAGCCACGTTTATAAATACAAAAATACTGCCTTTCCACATGGGCTTTGAATCTACAACTAATAGTAAGCAGTAGCCAACATTTAAGACATACGACCTACAACACCACGAAAACAAGCAATATATCTGTCTCATTAAAGCCGTGTTATCAAAGAGAGTTAGTGATTAATGTGATACTGGTGAGTTTGACCTTCGCGTACCGTGGAAAGAACCATCTAATCCATCATGTCACATCACACCGGCTCTCGAACCGGTTACAAAATACGATTTCGTTTATATCGTTCTCAATGTCGAATTTCGCAAAGAGATGCCGTTTTTTTTAGTGTAGGAATGTTGATTCAGTTTCTAGATTGAGTCTAGAATAAAATTAGGCTTAAGGCTTGCTTGCTTAAATGATCTAATGAAATATCAGAATCTGTTTTGAAATATGTTGATTGAGTAACAACGAGTAAGCCTGTTTAACATTGTGGAATTAATAATTTTAAGTCAATGTTTACTATTAGTAAAAAAAATATAATTTCATATCATAGCCTCGAATCGAAAATCGAGGAGGTATTAAAAAATATTTAAAATAATAATATAGCACATACTAATTTCAACTTATTTGAATTTACATTAATATAATTTAATAATAATTAATATTGCTTTGAAAATAAGTTACTTCTAACAAATAATAATTACATTACAAGGTAATTTAAATAACTTTCCTTTCAACCCTTCCAAGTGGAACCATAATAAACAGTTTTATTTCAGAGTAAAAGAAAGCAAATTCATAGATGCGGGCAAACAGTATTAGAAATTCGATATTGTTTTCGTATCGGCTAGATTTACAATCGATTATTCGATACAATCGACTTACAACTCTATTTCTTGATTTATCACTGCGTTTCACTTTCGTTTCATACAAAGCTGCAATAAATAAACATCTCGGTCTGCGTATTAATTAAGAAATACAAACTGGTCAATATTTAATATTATTTAAGAACAAAAATGAGAAATGTTTTTAATATCAATATTTTTTGGGAAAATTATTGATTAAACGCCATTAAGTAAATAAATTTATGTATAAAAATAATCACGATGTTTAAATTATTTTAATTTCTTCAACTCATAGGCAAAGTAAAGCCTAACGTCACATAGCCTGATGTATCAACATAAAAAAAAAGCAAAATAAAATAAGAAATAATATTGCTTCAATAATAAATATACTAAAAACACATACAAATTACAAACACCGCATACATTTGTAAACTTTTCAAAGCACGCTAACTATTAGTTATTACACAATAACATTGCCGTTTGACCTCTGCTTGCATGTCACATAAGATCATTGTCTCGCCCATTAGGGGCAATCAAGGAGGCTGATTAATCATGTAAAATAGATAATTAACTCCGCTGTAATTATAGAACGCGTAACTTTCGTAACTCAACGTGGTATTTACGCAGCGTTTAGGTGAATACTTCGTAACAATAATTAACCTTGAATAATAAATTTTGTTGTAAGATTATTCGTTTGTGTTGGTGCCGAAAGAATATCGAATGTATTTTACGTTCAAGTATACATATTTATATTGATTATAATTTTACAACTATAGTTAATTAAATAAAACAATTTTAAAATGTATATATTTTTTTTCTTTTAAAATGTGATATACTCGCTTTACTACGTATAATTTTGAAAAAGAATATTAGACCTTCTTTTCTTCAAAACTTCATGTTTATAAAACGCTCTCAAGTCTAACATCGATCTTGAAATGTCGTTTTCAGTCACAGATATTATACAATTTATAAATGAAAACAGCATCATAAGATCGAATTCAAGACTTGAGCGATTTATACAAATACGGATCTATAAGAAAATAAGGGAATCAATTCTGATATCCTTTTGGAAAATAGACTTGTTAAAAACACCTATAAAATATGGCGAAAATCGATAAATCAAGAGCTTTGTTCTAAAACGCATTTAAGAGTTCTTAACCCTAGCGGAATCGTGCTTCCTCCAGTAAACAAAATACGTAGACCTCGATCCTGATGGATTGATGTGACAAGGGTCTAAATTATGTGCATATTATTACTTCAGTCTACGTCGGATGGCAACGAGGGGAAAAGTAGTAGAACATGTCCACGCGTCGACTTAGCGACCGCGCTGTGCCATGCCGGCACACTTTCGCGGGGAATGCATATTTATACTTAATAATTATATTTTAAAAAAATAAATTAAATTAGCTTCACGCTATATCCCGCACACAGCAGGGTAGGCAGAGGGAACCTAGTGTTAAGACACTTCGTTCCCCACCTTCTGCCGAATTTTGGTGGCATTGCGTGTTGAGTGGCAGAACTCAACGCCGCGCTTTGCCTCGACACCAGAGCGAAGAAATGGAAATATAAATTTAAGTAAATATTTCATCTCCTCGAGTGGGGATCGAACCCACAACCAGTCGATTTAACAGTCACACTTTGTACCACTGCGCCACGACTAGCCTCTATATAATTATATTTTAATATAATATTTCGTAAGATAACACTGATTGTGGTTGATTATTGGTGTTATAATACATTTTGTATATTGACCTCGAGATTTGACATTGTAATAGAATTATAAAAAAGCTAGTAAAATTAAATAAATTTATAAAATAACTAAAAGAACACACTTTTTACATCAGGCTATGGAATGAGCTAGGTGCTATAAAATATGTAAGCCTAAACTCAAGTGGTTTACTGGTAACCTCGGAAGACTTCCATTGTGCAGGTCCCAGCTCCATCATGAGACTAAGTTGATAATATATTATAGCTTTGTCACCTAAGCTACATATATCTTCCAAATTTCATAAAGATACAATTATTAGAACTGGGTCAAATTTTGTTTCTTAAATTTAATAATATTGTTGCAAGTTCTCTTAAGAAAACCATGTATTTTTTTCTAAAAAAAGAAACATTTTATAAAAACTATTGAAAATGTTTAAATATTACAAAATATATATATATATATATATATATATATATATATATATATATATATATATATATATATATATATATGCTTTCAATACAAATTTGAATAATATTTTATTACTGAAAACAATTTGAAACAGATTTATTTTCAATTATAATGTTTATAAGTAATATGATTTTATTGCCACTTTCAATGTTACTGAGATCACAGATGTTGATTAACTTTGATGACTTAATTAATTATAATTATATTATTTAATTGAGTGATGCAATTATTAAATCTACTTACTGCAGTATAAAATGACCGCCAAGTAAAGATAAAAAGTTCTACAATATCTTTTATTTCTTTATATTTAAATACATAACTTTATTCAATACATGCTGTTAAAAAATATATATAGTGTAGAAGTTATTATGAAATGTTCAAACAATAGATGATCTAGATATTTTACAGTGGCAGTGTTGAAGACCCAGGCATAAATAACAGCATTATCTCAAATTATCAAGGCACTCATCACTCATGTTTATCAGGAATGCCGAGATAAACAATATGGCTAGGTATTTCAAAACCACAGTGTATGATTATATTATATATTTTATACATATATATGCCTATGTGTGACATACTCTAAAGTATGGACACATGCACACACAATGACAGTTAACAGATATGTTCTATCAGCGATGGCCATGAATTATTTCATAGTCTATTGAAGTAATTATTATTTACAATTCACATACTTGTGTTATCTTTGAAGAATTATACAAGATTTTATTGTTATTTATTTTATAAAATTATATATGTTTATTAAGTTATCAAAAAGTTTTTAGTTTAACAAGGTAATGTCATATGTGTTTGTAATTCAATTAAAAGAAATAAAAGTAGTAAAAACATCTTTAAAGTTACACGAACATTCTAAAAATAAAAAGTTTGTAAAACTTTTAAAAACTACACGTGATAAAAAACTTTGTTGACTACTAACCTTGCGAAGGGTGTTTGTTCGACGTGATAGACGTCGGTGATGGGCTCCGAGCGCATGATGCTGCGAAGCCGCTCCTCAGAGAGCTCCAAAAGTCCATCACTCGCTGTTTTGAAGTCAGATTTGCTCAACGCACTCAAAACACTCATTTTCAATGTGTTGCGACGAACGACTCTTAATAACGTATTTATACTTCAAAGCGTCACCAAACGAAACACAATAGTACTTATTTCAACGTAAAACACTATACAAAATAGCTTCAATTAAACCATAAGAAACATTTTAAATGCCTCCGATTTCTTAAAAGGCAACTGAATGCTCTCCGTTGTCATTGCGAGAAGTGGTTACGGTATCGGAGGCTTCGACTGCACTCGATTTGTCACGATTTTTAAACAAACAATAGTTTTGCTTACTACTTTCCGTTACGAAAAGTATCCATAGCAACAAGTAATAAGACGGATTGTTTATTTACACCCGCGTTCTTTGTAAAAGTTAAAACTGACAAACGCGGTAGGACAGCTGCGCTTCGACAAGTCGACCGCACTTCGCCGTACACGTTTCCGTTGGTAGTGGCTGCTAGTGCCCGTCGCGCCGCGACCGATACTATTCAAACCTGGCGAATGTCACTGCTCGTTCGAAAGTTGCACGCCGTCCCATACGTCACCGTGGCATTGCTCGATGTGTTGCCATATTTAAATATTGTTAAGTTATTTCTTCTAATTATTAAGTTATTTTGATATTTTTTTAAATGTAAATGAATACTCATTAGATTTATTTAAATTTTATTTCTGAAGCAAATAAAAATATATTTTTTTAATTAAATACTTTAACTTGAAAATGTAATAATAGTGGCATCTAGTAATTGTATCAATACTTTTGCCGTTGGCTCACAGATGGCAGCCTCATCTTATGATTTTAGTTTTTTGATTTTAATTTTTTTAACGATTTTTTCACAATTTACTGGGTAAGTTGGTATTCATCAACCTTGTCCAAATAAAATAACCAATTTGCAAGTACAGCATATACTAAAATATAATAAAAAAAAAATAATGTCAGAGATACAAAATAAGGGTTTTATCGTTTAATATTCACATCCGTGTTTTACAGGAGTAACATGAAAAAAAAAACGTTGATCTTAACATAATTAATTGTAATAATGTAGGACCTTTTATTTTGTTTCCTTTAGTAGTATTTACTGTACAGCACTCATAGAAATTACACTCTGGCCATTTAATACAATAGCATAATATATATATATATATATATATATAGTTATATAATATAGTTCTACACTATATCGACATTTGTAATATCGATAATTTTACATTTTGCTGATTGCAAATTGAATTCCCATTTAACGCAACATTTTTAAAATGGAATTAAAGTGGAGTTATTTATTTTACTTATTTAGAGTTCTTTATTTCCTAAGTGTGGAATTACACTTTAAAAATGTTAAAAATTGTTAATTTTTGTTTCTTTTTACCTAGGTATCTTCTACTTGATGTAGGACAGGCATGATAATTATAAATAAATAAAATATATATGTATATATTTTATTGTAAAATACGTTTATTATATAATCCATTAAAATATTGTAGAATATTTTATTAAGTTAATACATAGAATATATTACAAAATGAATTCAAATTAATGGATTAAATTATAAAATGTTAGTAGTTAAATTATTATCTCCATATATAATAAAAGGATAGAAAAGTCAATTCTGTACATGAAAGATATAAAAAAAATAAAAATTAGGTCGGTTAATATGTCGATTATAGAACCTAAAAAACCACTCAGCAGAATTCTTGTCTGTTTGTCTGTCTGTCTGTCTGTCTGTCTGTCTGTCTGTCTGTCTGTCTGTCTGTCGGTTTGTTTGTGCGTCAATCACGCAAAAACTACCTGACAGAAATTGATGAATTTTTGCATGGTGTTAGCCTAGGGCCTCAAGGTACATTTTTTTTCGGTTTCATTCCGAATTTCATGATAGTTTTCTTTAAAAAAAAACAAAAAAAGAAAAATATAAATCACCTAAAATACCGATAACTACTGTATGAAATTAAATTAATTTTGGCATGGTAATAGTTCAAAGCCTAATGTCACTTATAGGATAGTTTTTATAAAGAATTTTTTGTAGAAAAAATTACATAATTATATTTTTTAATAAAAAAAATCGACTTCTTCAATTTCAACTGGATTTCACACTCTGAACTTAACTAAACTTTCACCAAACTACCCTTTATATGTACCCTTTCTAATAAAAAAAGAATCATTAAAATCGGTTGAATTGATATTGACTTATACGTTCATTTGTCGCGCATATACTTAATGCAAATTTGAGATTTATATGATTTTCTCATAGATACCATTGTTGAATATAAACTAAATTAAAATAAGACTACACGGGACGCATTACCTTTCAAATAAAAAAAGAATAATTAAAATCGGTTCATACAATCAAAAATTCTAAGGTAACAAGGATAAAAATACAGTCCAATTGATGACCTCTTTTAAGAAGTCGGTTAATAGTAATCCGACATAATTAAATTACGACTATTTCATTTAACCACATTTTAAAAGAAGAAAGTAAATTGAGGCCGTTCGTTGCACAGGAGCACAAAGTGTAACTGTTGTGGGTTCGATGACCACGCAAGGAAACGAAATATTTATTTAAATTTATATTTCCATTTCATCGCTCTGGTGTCGAGGTAAAGTGCGGCGTTGAGTTTCATTACTCAGCACGCAATGCCTACAGAATTCCGAGGAAAGTAGGGAACAGAGTGTCTTAACACTAGGTGTCCTATGCCTACCCTGCTGTGTGCGGGTATACAACGTGAAGCTAAAAAAAGACGTATAATCAATATTTGTTCAGTCTACCAGAACTATTATTTTAAACGTCAACGTTGGTGATATTAACAAAAATAATAAAGTAAGTATATTTTTTGGGATTAGCTCATATGGCGATATGTAGAATAAAAAGTATTTGGAAAGTAAATTCTGTTTGTGAGTTCATTGTTTATAAAAATTTATATTGTGTTTAGATGGATCACGTGGTGATGTCAATACGTTTTAATGTCATCTTATGTTATCTGTTAAAATAGCGTGAAGCTGATTAAACTTAGTGTTATATTCAAAAGAAATTAATTCTATGTAATACATAATATGTAATTTATTAATACGTTTCAAGTATGAAAAAAAGAAAAAATGCAATATAATTGCATTTGTGTTTCCTTCCTATATTTTGTATTTCTATTATTTATATCGATATATCAGGAACGTAAATGCGGGAACAGAGTTGCATGCCATTTTAGTACAGAGTAACCTCTAAAAAATGTATTTACTAAACTGAATAAAAAGAATGTGTGATTCCTTTATACAATATATTATTCTATATTATACATAAAACAGGTTAAAACAGTGCATATGAAGATATCCTCCTGTAGTATATCTATTTTTAATTACTATCAACACTACATTGTCGATACTAATGTGGTATTACAATACATTTTGAATATTTTTCCGCCATTAGGATGACATAGACAATTTTTTTAATTTGAAAAAATAATATATTAACTTAAGAACGTTGGTAGTTTTTCAAAAGGTATAAGAATAAAAAATTGCCTAAACTATGCTTCTTCGCAAGTGGTTGTAATAACTATTGGTATCTTTTCACCAAAAAATCACTATAAATATTAAATATGCTCAATTATACAGAGTTTTTTTGTTAGGACCACTTTAAATGAAACCACAGTTTAACTACTCTATAAAAGCCTATTACATATTAAATTAAAAACCCGAAAATAAAAAAGTTATTTTTTCAAACAAAATCTCCATATATAATAAAAGGATAGAAAAGTCAATTCTGTACATGAAAGATATAAAAAAAATAAAAATTAGGTCGGTTAATATGTCGATAAAAAATTAATATGTTTAAAGTTAATATGTCGACTAAAACTTGACGCTATGACGGTACAATTGAGAGAACTGAGATTTCTGGTTGTAGCACTAGTTGTATTTTAATTAGGTTAAATTCCCACTAAGTGGAAGAATATATTTATTTTTCTGCCCGTAAAAACAAACGAAGCGAAGCCTTGTGTTCCGCTATACTATCTAAAAAAATTGGAAAGTGCAAAATTAAGTAAGTGCACCACTATCTTATTTGAAATTCTTTCTTCTCTCCATTATAAATTTTCATAGGATTGAAATGTAATAGTGACGTCTTTGAACAATAGTATATGTTCATAACTGTTAAAGTTAATTATCGAACAAATGGTTTACAACTCTGATGATACAAAGACATTCTGCTTCAGCTGATAATTTAATTAAAATGTCTACCGGATGATCAATTAGCCTGCAGTTTACGTTTTAATTGTTATTATGTATGATGTTACGTAACGTTTCTTTACGTTTATTTATTTATATACATATTACATTTAATGAATTAAATATATTTTATAAAAGGTTCACATATGTGATAACATGTTCACACATGTGGTCCACATATGTGACCACATATTCACACATGTGGTCCACACACGTGACCACATATTCACACATGTGGTCCACATATGTGACCACATATTCACACATGTGGTCCACATATGTGACCACATGATCACACATGTAATCTTCATATGTGACTACATATCACACATGTGGTCTACATATGTGACAACATATCACACATGCGATCTGCACATGTGAATACTTACTCACACATGTGGTTCACATATATGACCACACGATGCCACATGTGGTCCACATATATGACCACATGTTCACATATGTGGTCCACATATGTGAGCACATATACACACATGTGGTCCACACACGTGACCACATATTCACAAATGTGGTCCACATATGTGACCACATGATCACCCATGTAATCTTCATATGTGACTACATATCACACATGTGGTCCACATATGTGACCACATTTTCCCACATGTGGTCCACATACGCGACCACATATTCACACATGTGGTCCACATATGTGACCACAAATTCTCACGTGTGGTCCACATGAAAGACCACATATTCACACATGTGGTCCACATATGTGACCACAGGATCACCCATGTAATCTTCATATGTGACTACATATCACACATGTGGTCCACATATGTGACCACATTTTCCCACATGTAATCCACATACGCGGCCACATATTCACACATGTGGTCCACATATGTGTCCAAAAATTCTCACATGTGGTCCACATGAAAGACCACATATTCACACATGTGGTCCACATATGGGACCATATATTTACACATGTGGTCCACATATGTGACCACAAATTCTCACATGTGGTCCACATATGTGACCACAAATTCTCACATGTGGTCCACATATGTGACCACATTTTCCCACATGTGGTCCACATACGCGACCACGTATTCACACATGTGGTCCACATATGTGACCACATGATCACCCATGTAATCTTCATATGTGACTACATATCACACATGTGGTCCACATATGTGACCACATTTTCCCACATGTGGTCCACATACGCGACCACATATTCACACATGTGGTCCACATATGTGACCACATATTCTCACGTGTGGTCCACATGAAAGACCACATATTCACACATGTGGTCCACATATGTGACCACAGGATCACCCATGTAATCTTCATATGTGACTACATATCACACATGTGGTCCACATATGTGACCACATTTTCCCACATGTAATCCACATACGCGACCACATATTCACACATGTGGTCCACATATGTGTCCAAAAATTCTCACATGTGGTCCACATGAAAGACCACATATTCACACATGTGGTCCACATATGAGACCATATATTTACACATGTGGTCCACATATGTGACCACAAATTCTCACATGTGGTCCACATATGTGACCACATTTTCCCACATGTGGTCCACATACGCGACCACATATTCACACATGTGGTCCACATATGTGACCACAAATTCTCACGTGTGGTCCACATGAAAGACCACATATTCACACATGTGGTCCACATATGTGACCACAGGATCACCCATGTAATCTTCATATGTGACTACATATCACACATGTGGTCCACATATGTGACCACATTTTCCCACATGTAATCCACATACGCGGCCACATATTCACACATGTGGTCCACATATGTGTCCAAAAATTCTCACATGTGGTCCACATGAAAGACCACATATTCACACATGTGGTCCACATATGGGACCATATATTTACACATGTGGTCCACATATGTGACCACAAATTCTCACATGTGGTCCACATATGTGACCACAAATTCTCACATGTGGTCCACATATGTGACCACAATTTCCCACATGTGGTCCACATACGCGACCACGTATTCACACATGTGGTCCACATATGTGACCACATGATCACCCATGTAATCTTCATATGTGACTACATATCACACATGTGGTCCACATATGTGACCACATTTTCCCACATGTGGTCCACATACGCGACCACATATTCACACATGTGGTCCACATATGTGACCACAAATTCTCACGTGTGGTCCACATGAAAGACCACATATTCACACATGTGGTCCACATATGTGGCCACATTTTCCCACATGTAATCCACATACGCGACCACGTATTCACACATGTGGTCCACATATGTGACCACACATTCTCACATGTGGTCCACATATGTGACTACATATTCACACATGTGATCTATATATGTGACTACACATTCACATAAAAAATTTTTTACTACACGAATAAACTTCAATAAAATTTTATAATTTAAAAAAGTTTATTTTTTATGTAGGCTGTCTCCTATCTGAAGTGTAGTTAAATGGAAAAACTAGGAGGACCAGTGTGTGTGTCAGTGATGACCTATTGCGTTGAGAGACAAGGTCCTTCATCCTTAGCCTCATTCGCAGGCTCCAAGTCAGCTATGGAGACAGCTATTTCTCTAAGCTACTGAATTAGAAACGATGGATATGTAATTTATTAATACGTTTCAAGTATGAAAAAAAGAAAAAATGCAATATAATTGCATTTGTGTTTCCTTCCTATATTTTGTATTTCTATTATTTATATCGATATATCAGAAACGTAAATGCGGGAACAGAGTTGCATGCCATTTTAGTACAGAGTAACCTCTAAAAAATGTATTTACTAAACTGAATAAAAAGAATGTGTGATTCCTCTATACAATATATTATTCTATATTATACATAAAACAGGTTAAAACAGTGCATATGAAGATATCCTCCTGTAGTATATCTATTTTTAATTACTATCAACACTACATTGTCGATACTAATGTGGTATTACAATACATTTTGAATATTTTTCCGCCATTAGGATGACATAGACAATTTTTTTAATTTGAAAAAATAATATATTAACTTAAGAACGTTGGTAGTTTTTCAAAAGGTATAAGAATAAAAAATTGCCTAAACTATGCTTCTTCGCAAGTGGTTGTAATAACTATTGGTATCTTTTCACCAAAAAATCACTATAAATATTAAATATGCTCAATTATACAGAGTTTTTTTGTTAGGACCACTTTAAATGAAACCACAGTTTAACTACTCTATAAAAGCCTATTACATATTAAATTAAAAACTCGAAAATAAAAAAGTTATTTTTTCAAACAAAATAAATAATAAAATTATCGTTGTAAAATAAAATACAATTTGTCAAGAACGACGCACGCACACATAAACCTATCAAAGGGAAACCGCCGCTTACGCTTCATTGCGAAATCGAGTCGTAGGTTTTGGCGGCAAAGTTTAAAGTTCTAAACATTTTAGTACTATTTTTGTAGTAGTATGTGTTTACATTATTGGTACCTATGCGTAACCGCGTCATACGAAATATAGATATGAATAAACATTGTGAAATGAGAAAAAAACCTACGTCTTCACTGTTGATGTATCTTGCTTAAATTCTTTAGGTACGGGTTTAAACTATTTTACCCTATATGCCCAATTGTAACTGTAACGCGACGTTGTGGGTCCGATCCACACATGCAGGATTGAATTATAATTTAATAATATTTTCATTTCGCACATCAGTCACACATTATACCCAATATCTTACACTAAGTTGCCCTACTAAGGGCGGGATAAAGCGTGGATCTGGTTTTAACTTTATGTGAACCGATTAAAATAAAGTCCAATCCAGTTGAGGCCAGTCGTGGCGCAGCGGCACAAAGTGTGACTGTAAAACCGACTGGTTCTCTGAGTTCGATCCCCACACGAGGAGATGAAATATTTACTTAAATTTATATTTCCATTTCTTCGCTCTGGGGTCGAGGTTAAGCACGGCGTTGCGTTCTGCTACTCAACACGCAATGCGTCCCGAATTCGGTAGAAAGTGGGGAACGGAGTGTCTTAATACTAGGTTCCTCCCTCTGACTAGCATGAAGCTGCTTAAAATAAAACTAATACTTAATATTTAAGGGCAGTTTGCCAGAATACAAACAAAAAAAGTATTTAAATCGGTTAAGCCGTTTCTGAGATTATCGCACATATAGTAAGTATCGATAAGTTGTGTTTTTATTTCAAACATTCAATTGAAGATTCTTATGGGAGGTACGAAAATGCGACCTAAAGTTTTAACAACTTTCTCATAAAAAACTTCATTACATTGCAAACATACATTATAAGTATATCAAAACACGAACATAATTCAGTGTGTTAAATAAATAATTCTGTGGTTTAAGCGGGCGAAGCCGCGAGCGGGTCGCTAGTTAAGAAATAAATTGGAAATAGTTTTATTGTTTATTTTTCTCCCATAAGGTGTTCATTAACTTTCCAAAGAATTCAAATCCCTCGCTGACACTTTGAAAGCATCTTTCTTTATTCAGCAGATCAAGCCACTCAACACTCCTTGGGAACCTGATTAAAATAAAGTAACTTAAAATTATGTATTTACTAAATGTTTAAATTTAATACGCATGTATGTTTAAGTACGCATGTATTGTAACTTCGTGCTGTATCTCATACATACCAGTTTACACAAAGGAAACTTAGTGTTCAGACACTCCTTGTGTAGTTAAACTACGCGCTTGCCTTGTTACCAGAGCGAGAATATGAAAATGTTAAATATTTTATCTGCCGAATGGGAATCGAAGCCACAACCGTCGCGTTTACAATCGCACGCTTGTGTAAATATTTAGATGAATCAATGATATAGATTTTTGTATATATAATAATGTCTCTCTCATTGTATATGCGATGGTTGTGGAACACTATATTTAAATTATTTATATTTATCCAGTTTTGGAACTAACACAGAAAATCTTTGAAAATTGATAAAAGCGGTAAGTAGAAACTAGGAGAATTTAACTTACTTATTAACATCAAACTTGTGTATAGCATTTAAAGAAGCCGCCGTAGAGCCAAGTGATATATCCGCTATAGTAAAATTATTGGCGGCTATATATTTGTTATTTTGTAGATAAGCCTCTAGAACGGAATACGCCTCGTCCAAATCTGCTAAGTTTTGTGGTGTGGGACCTTGTGACCCTTGAAATAATGTTGGTACCTGAAAGACAAATATGTATAATTTGTTAATAATCAGTTTTTTTAACCACGATAGCTGCTCAGTTAAGTTTACTCAATATAATTTCGCCTACTTTGCTAGAATAGTGTGATTGATTTAGAATGGAGTGACTTATGACATTAGGCTTGGGCATAATTTGGTTATCACAGATGTAGTTACATTAAAAAATTAAGTGCAATAATGCAATGTTTCTTAAAAATCACATAAAAATCTAATCAGATCAGCTTCATACTGTATCCTGCACACAACAGAGTAGGCAGGGGTAACCTAGTGTTAAGACACTCCGTTCCTCACTTTCTGCCGAGTTCTGGAGGCGTGACGTGAGTGGTGGAACTCAACGCCGCGCTTTGCCTCGACACCAGAACACCAGACACCAGAGAAAAAAAAGAAAATATAAATGTAAATAAATAATTCATTTTCTCGAGTGGGAATCGAACCCATGACCAGTAGAGTTAACAGTCACACTTTGTGCCCCTGTACCACGACTGGCCTCGTATGTATTTCAAAAGAAAAAAACATAATATATATAAGATTAATAAGGATAAAATCCTTATAGGAACACTCCACTCTATGGTCCGTCTGTCAAAACTATTTATCCAAGATCCGTGAAGGTGTCGAGCTGAAATTAATATCAACGATCGAGGCTTACAGTACATTAAGAGGGAAAATCTATACAATAGGTACTTCCCGTGGTAATTAACGTTTATATAAAATAAATAAACAAAATGATTCTTACCGCAATAGCTTTAAGCCTAACAAACAGCACACTGGCTTCGAAGAACAGACACTGGTCGATTATAGCTCGAGTGCGAATGTCGCTTGGATATAACTTCTCTTGTTGCTCGCCGCCATATTTACTGAGTAAATACTTAATGATTGCATGACTGAAATTAAATAATAATATTTCTATGTAAACTTACAATTAATAAATGCATTACTTAATTATAACCCTACTTAGATGTTGGGTTAAGTTTTTTAAGCCTAAGCGAGACAGTAAACTAAATAATGTTGTATTTTTTTTAATTTCTTCTTAAAATATAGGTCACTATGATACTAGGTGTTTTATAACTATTTTTTTCTCTATTACTTAATCCGAATTTTTAGTCGAAAGACGTAACAAGGAAAAGGATAAATAAAAAAATCTGTTTAAAAAATCCTAAAAATAGAAAACAAAAGTGTTCATTGCCTAACTATAAATGTGTAACTAGATAAGACTACTTTATATATTATCAGCGTAAATATGAATCTAAAAAGATTTAAATACAAAAGATTTTAGGCAAGTTAAAATCTAGATATAATCGTGGTACGGTTCTGGCTTGTCTGCTTATCAGTCTTATCATCATTTTTCCTGATTTACAAAATTTTTATTAATATTTGAAAGCAGTTTCACATTTCAGAATATTTTTTTTGCACATACGTATCTAAGCATTTTTAAAGTGTTATTTTACACTACAAGAAAAATACTTTTTTTAGAAAAACCGTCGAACGTGGACGATTTAGGAAACAGTTAGGAGTCCTTTGAACTAATCTCCTTGATCAGCATGAGGATCCTACACGGGATTATTAAAAAAAAATTGTCGCTCGCCATGTTTATTTTAGCTATTTTCATAGTTTTATGTCTTATGGCATTATAATAATGGCTAACAAATACTATTATAAAAAAAGTAATAAAACAATAATAAAGAACTAACTACAGAACAAAATATGACATGAATTTTGCAAACATAATTTAGTAGATAGAAGACCTTAAAAACGGTAATGTACCTTTGTGATATAAAGAAGTCATCATCTTGAAGTACCGGAATTGTCCCAATAGGGTTTATCTAAAAAATATTATCTTTATTACAATTCAAATACACAAAAACAAGAAAAATATTGCACCTATAATAATTAAAATAACACACCTTCTTGAATTCTACAGATTTATGTTCAAATTTCAGTAAATCGGGTTCCTTATAGTCCAACTTTAAGTCCAAAATGTCAGCAAGAATCCTAACTGCGGAAGAGGGTGGACTGGCGTCGTGTTTGTACAGCAACAATTTTGATCCTGAAATTGCAATAATACATGAAAATTGTAGGTACTTAACGTTCACGTGCACAGAGTAGGCTAACGATAACTTAGTGCTAAGAATTCCTTCCTACTTTCTTTCAAATTTTCGTTTTATGGCGTGTGGTGAACCATAACACCGTGCTCTGTCCAACTTAACGGCTAAACGATAATAATTTAAATATAATCATTCTCCCAAATGGGAACCGAGCCCAATACCATCGCGATTACGGTCAGATGCTTTTCCAGTGCACTGCGCCTAGACGGCCCATATAACAATCCAATTAGAGAATATATTTTTTATACAATATAACCAAACAAATAGTTTAAAACTTAGAACTAAATAATACTACAGCTTTCAAAATCTATAGTGGGTTCCAATCTACAATTAAGTCTTGAAGAAGCAGGACTTCAAATATTACAGTTTTTTGGTCTAAGACAACAATAAATTTGTTGTCATTCAACATGTAATGCCGAATTTCCGAGGCATTACGTGTTGAATGGCTATTGCCTCGTTACTACATACGTATGATATACTAAATATTTCATTCCCTCGAGTGGGAGTCGAACCCACCGTCGCATTTGGAGTCACACGCCACTACACACTACGCCACGATGGCTTCAGATTTATATTAGTATTCATATAGAAGAATAGATATAATAAATACCTTGTTTAGCCATTGTTGGTGCTAGGTTGGAATACCTTCTGACAATTGACAGGAAAAACGGTGAAAGGAAAAAGGGTGAACGGTGAAAAGAAAAAAAGAAAGAAAATTAGTTAAAAATAAGTAAAAGCGTATAACAGTAAGTAACTAATGAAACTTTTTTATTTTAACTATTTTTTTAACGAAGTTATTCTTATAATATATTACTTACTTTCATTATATAAAGCTTACTGCTTAATTAACAATTTTTTAAAGTAATAAGCTGATCAGTTTCACACTGTATCCCACACACAGCAATGTAGAGGGAACCTAGAGTTAAAACACTCTGTTCCCCACTTTCCGCCGAAATCTGGAGGCATTGTGTGTTCAGTAGCGGTACTCAACGCCGCGCTTTGCCTCGAGACCGGAGCGAAGAAATGTAAATATGTAAATAAATATTTCATTTCCTCGAGTGGGGATCGAACCCACAACCAGTCGCGTTTATACCTTATGCCCCTGGGCTACGACTGGCCACAAAGATTAATTAAATCAAAATCTTAATAAATAAAATCATTGTCTCTTTAATAATTATTTGATAATAAGCAGAACTCACCGTAGTATTACAATACAATTATTAAAATAAAACCGAGAATAAAAATTATATAACTAAGTCAACTATCAGTATTTTATCTAATATTAATCTATAACTGTAGATAAATGGACAGTAAGATAATATTATGCTGTCATAAAATTATTTTTGATAACTTGTTTAATTTTTAACCGACTGTAAAAGAAGGAGGTTAGCAATTCTAAGACTGTATTTTTTTCTTTTTTGTTTTGTCTTGGTATACTGATTTTTTGGAATAATTTTTTTATTTGAAAGCTAATGCTTTCCATGTGGTCTTATTTTATTTTGGCCCATTTCTCCCAATATTATCCATGAGAAAATCACACAAATCTTAAATTTGCATTAAGTGGTTTGAAGAAAGTTTGGTAAGGTTCTGATTATGGGATCCGCTTAAAATTGAAGAAATTGTTTTTTTTTATTATAATGCCTTAAATATAGGGCTTATAGTAGTCACGGTTGAGTTTCATTCCCATCAAACATAATTATTTGAAAAAAGACTGACAGTGGCGTGACTTTTAGATTTTTACTTGACTTGATGTAAAAAAGACATGATTAAGTAAATAAATAAAAGAAAAACTATTATTTTATAATATTTAATTGTTATTTTTTTTTATACTTATACAATATTTTCATTGATCTCTATTATACATATTCAGATTTAAAAACATAAAATCATAAAAGAAAAAGTTTTATTGTTTATTTTTCTCCCAGAAAATATTCAGTAGCTTCCCAAATAGAGCAAACCCATCACTGACGTTTTGGAAGCAACTCTCTTTATTGAGTAGAGCTAGCCACTCTACACTCTTTGGAAACCTAATAATAAGTTAAATAAATTAAAATTATGTTTCAAATAAGGTACAATTAAAAGGTATAGTTTATGTAGGTATACTCCAAGTACGTATGTTTTCAAAGTTAACATAATTTAATTTTCTATTTGAAATTAAAATACTAATACTTTTTAGAGAACAGTAAATTTAAACATAGCATAGTATTTTTCTTTCTTAAGTGGAATAACACTTTAAAAACGTATAAAATATAAATATATGTTATGTGGATAAATATATGTTTTTTGCTGTGGTATCAAGACAAAGCACGGCGTTTAGTTGCGTCACCCAACACGGAAAGAGGGGAACAAGATGTCTTGACACTAAGTTCCGATTATCTATCTACCTTGCTACATATGGTTACAGCGCAAAGTTATAATTTATTATTTATTTATTTCAAACATTTACCAAAGTTATACAAGAAACAATTAGTACGATAATAACCGCATTAGTGAAACACTGTGTCGCGGCTATTAACGCCCACCTCATCACCTCCCTCCTCACCAAATAATATATAAGTATATATATATACTTTTTTCTTACTTATCGGCATCCAACTTGTGTATCGCTTGCATAGCAGCCGCCGTAGAGCCAAGTGATATATCCGCTATAGTGAAGTTGTTGGCGGCTATATATTTGTTATTCTGTAGATACGCCTCTAGAACGGAATACGCTTCATCTATATCGGCTATGTTTTGTGGTGTGGGGCCTGGTAGACCTCGTAATAACGTTGGTAGCTAAAAAAATATAAAATAAGCGAATTATAAACAAAACAACAAACTCGACTGCAATAACTAACTTTCTTTAATTTTAATTAATTTTAATGAGGCCAGTCGTGGCGCAGTGGCACGAAGTGTGACTGTAAAACTGACTGGTTGTGGGTTCGATCCCCACTCGAGGAGATGAAATATTTACTTAAATTTATATTTCCATTTCTTCGCTCTGGTGTCGAGGCTAAGCGCGGCGTTGAGTTCTGCCACTCAACACGCAATGCCTCCAGAATTCGGCAGAAAGTGGGGAATGGAGTGTCTTAACACTAGGTTCCCTCTGCCTACCCTGCTGTGTGCGGGATACAGCGTGAAGCTGATTTATTTATTTATTTAATTTTAATTATATACCAGTAACACTCGCACCATCAAGACAACTCTAACGTATTATTTATCAAAATCGGTTTACTACTTTAACTGTTACAAGGGAACAAAAGAAGACATATACGCGTTTAAACCATAATCCTCATTTTAGACTTTACCGCAGTCTGATATTAGGGTGCACAAACGCACAGACAAAAATAAATAAAAATCAGCGTCACACACAGCCTCGTAGGCAGAGGGAACCTAGTGTTAAGACACTCCGTTCCCCACTTTCTGCCGAATTCTGGAGGCATTGCGTGTTGAGTGGCAGAACTCAACGCCGCCATTTGCTTCGACACCAGAGCGAAGAAATGGTAATATAAATTTAAGGAAATATTTCATCTCCTCGAGTGAGGAACGCACAGACAATCAAATAAAAATTTTAAATATAATAAATATATAATTATATTATTAAATGTCCCCAATACCAGTTTCTCTCATATGTCTTCCATGAACAGACTAGATATAAAACTTTTCTTACCGCAACATTTTTAAGACTAATAAACAGCACACTGGCGTCAAAGAACAGACACTGGTCGATTACTGCGCGAGTGCGAATATCAGTTGGATATAGCTTCTCTTGTTGCTCGCCGCCATATTTGCTGAGGAGATACTTTATTATCGAGTGACTGAAACAAAAAAAAAATACCGGTCAAGTTCGAGTGGGACTCGCCCTCCGATGATTTTGTACCAGTTTCAGGATTGTAGGTTAACGAGAAGTACGACATATAAAAGTTACTTATAAATATTACTTACAAAAGTTTGCTTAAAATTAATTAAGGTCATACATATTTTTTTTATTAAAACGACAAAGGAAATAGTACCTTTGTGATACAACGAAGTCATCATCTTGAAGTACTGGGATCGTCCCAATTGGGTTTATCTGAAAAATATTACGTATAATATAAATATAAGTTAAATAATGTAATATTAATGGGGCCGTCGTGGCGCAGGAGCACTAGACACAAGCGTGCGGCGGCAAGCACGACAGTTGTGGTTTCTACTCCCACTCGGAGAAATTAAATATTTAATATTTTTTCCTTGCTTTCGCAACGTGGCATAGCGCGGAGTTGAGTTCCGCCATTCAACACGCAATGCCTACAGAATACGGCGGAAAGTGGAGAATTGTCTTAACGGGAACGAAGTCTTTTAACACTAAGTTCCCAGGTTACCTCTGCCTACCTAGCTATGTGCGAGTTACAGCGTAAAACTAAAATGTGTAATGAATTGAATATATTATATATATTTTTGAAAAACATTACATATTAAAATAACAATTTTAATTGAATATGTTATTGAAAGAGCTCAAAGTTCAAGTTGATAAAAAAAAACAATATCTTATATCAAAACTACATACATACACAATCTACATGCGCAATCTCAAACAAAAACTAAAAAAAATATACAAGAATGTTATTTTTGGTCGCTTTTTTTTTATTTAATTATTTTTTTTAATAATTCTTGTACTTACTTTCTTAAATTCATCGGATTTATGCTCTAATTTTAATAAATCAGGTTCCTTGTAGTCCAACTTTAACCCCAAAATATCAGCTATCATCATAACTGCACAAGATGGGGGACTGGCATCGCGTTTGTACAGCAATAATTTTGATACTGAAATTGCAATAATAATTAAAAACTATAGCAGCTGTAGCATTGTCCCGCATAGCAGATTAGCGATAGGGAACCTAGTGTTCGCACTCGTATAGACAATCCGTTCGTCATGCACAACCAAAAATATATACTAAGCCATTCAAACGAAGCGAAAACCATCCAATTATACACGACAACGGCCGCCAGACAACAATAATTAAATATTTTCAAATTTTTGTATAATCAGCATCATGGCGTAATATCACAATATATACTCATAATATATTAAGTATATAATTTGAGTGAATTTATGACAGTGTTGGTTCGATTCCCACTCAATGGAAATGTATTATTTAATATTTTCATTTCAGTCTCGGTCTTAAAAAATAAAGTAATTCTTTCTAATTAATTTAAAATTAACAAATTACATAACTGATATAAGATATACCTTGTTTAGCCATTGCAGGTGCTTGCCTTGAATGCCTTCTAACTACTGACAGGAAGAACTGAAAAATATAATATTAGCATATAAAAAAATTATAAGTTTTAAAATATATTTATATTTTACATATATATGTCATATATAATTCTACAGTATAGATCTTTCTAATTTTGTCCATAGAATTCTACAAATATATATATTTTATAAAGTTAACTAAAAAAAATGTTCAATAACTAGTTTTATCACAATTCTTAAAACTGAACTTACTCTAAATATAACTGGACTGCGAAACAATTATTTATAATAAAACTTAAATAATATTATGAAAGATACTTAAATATTATAATGTAAATCGACTATCAATATTTTATCTAATAATAATCGTATAGTAAGATAATATTCTATGATTACGTATTAGATTTATTGATAATAGACCCGGTAATATTAATGATTTTGTTGTAGGTATATGTTTTAGCTTTGCGCACGTAGTAGGGTAGAGGGAACCTGGGAACAGAACTACTACCCATTAACATATTTCCGTTCCCCATAATCGGAATACAAAACAGCGCTTTGCCTCGTTTCCAGAGCGAGGAAATATGAACATAAAATTTTAAGAATTGCACCTACATGTTTAGACTGAGAGGTGGCAACTGCTATTTTTGCAATTTCTTTTGCGAATTTCTTCCAAACAATGTTGGATTCCATAAAAAAACACGTGAGTGAAATTTTTACACAAAAAAGAATTACGAGGGGCGTTAAATGTATCCTCGGTATCGATATGATTTACTTAGCACGTTCGTAATTAGACAAATTGTATCGTTAATGACACTATCTGACGGTATAAATATAAAATTTCATACATTTCTAATTGTTAGTTTGCTAGTAATCCCTTTTTAAAGACAAGTAAAAGGACTGATTCGATTTTTTGAAGAAAATTGAGTATTGCGCTGTGTTTAAATTCCTTACTAAATAGAGAAAAAGTAAAAAAAAACATTAATAAACTGAAGCTGGCTCCTTGTTAAGAATCTGCACCTCCATTATCTAATGTTTTAAATTGATCAAATTACATATAATAGGGCAGAGAGCATTGAAGACCCCACTCGGGCGGTTACGGCTTCTTTGGATGAAAATATCAAAAAGTTAAAAAAATTCTACTTGAAGATGTTATCTCCGTTATCATTTCAAACTTTATTTGGGATAAAGGTTAAAATTATAACGGGAACAAGTAATCTTTCCATTGGTACTATACACACTATTCTTTATGCCTGGCTTAGCCTCTTAAAGGTCAGTGTGAGTTTGGTTCCTCGTGCTTACAGCGCCACGGAAATAAATGCGTTGCGAAGGGTGCAGACCATCCAAAGGAAAAGACATGGCCAGCATGGTGTTTTGGGACTCAATTAGATACGAAGGAAGGAATTTTATGGTTAAAACATAAAAATAAAAGTGGGGTGAGGTAAGCGAACCGCACGGTGCGTGTTTCCAAGGCTACTCTCGATCTTAGTTACTCTCGATTGTGGCTTTATAAATATTATCCCGCTGGCAGATTAGGCACCTCATTATTATTACTTGTTAAATAAACAAGTAATAATAACGAGGTATTCTAAATAAGAAAACGCAGAAAAATTCGAACGTAGCGGGACTCGAACCCCCACCTCCTGGAATCCAACCAGGCGGTCTGACCATTAAGCCATACGTTCTCATCAAGCTACGTTGAAATTTTACGACGAAGGCCAATTTATACATTTGATCTTTAAATATTTTTTTTTGTCTTACGCTACCATGGTGCATTGATGCAAGGCATATATTACTTATATTATAAGTATGTGAAAAATAATACGAAAAATAGAAGAAAAATATATATTTTAATATTAAATTTACCTAAAATTAAAGTATTTGTTTAGTTAAACTAAGGGTTGGCAGGAAAGTGTTCATTGACAATGTCAATTATTTTGCTAACATCGTCTTCGGATAATCTTTCTTCACTCTCTTGGACAATCTGAAAAAAATATTTACAAAAATTTATACTAAACATATTATTATGGTAGTACATAGAAGCAAAGAAACTTTTAAATTCTTCTTCTTCTTCTTCCTGGCATTAATCCCGGCTATTTGCCAGGGTCTGCCTTCCCACTCAACCTACTCCACTTTGCACGGTCTTTAGCGTCCTCGGTGGTTAGACCATTGGCTCTCATGTCCTGCTTCACGACATCCAACCAGCGCTTCCTTGGGCGTCCGAGAGGTCTCACTCCAGGGACTGACATAGCAAGGCACTTGCATCCGACATAGTTCTTAGGCCGGCGCGTAACGTGACCAAACCATCTCAGGCGACGCTCTTGGAGCTTATCCGCTACGTCACGGACTCCAAGACTACCCCGAATGAATGTGTTCCGTATGCGGTCAGACCGCGTTACGTCGCACATCCACCGCAGCATCTTCATTTCCGTGACGTGAAGCTCCTGAGTGTGCCGAGATAGTGCTGGCCAACATTCGCTGCCGTATAAAAGAACCGGTCGGATGATGCTCTTGTATATCAGACCCTTGAGTTTGGGCGGTATCCTGCGATCGCAGACCACACCAGTGACCTCCCGCCATTTGGCCCAAGCAGCGCTTACCCGGCTATAGACATCGTGATCGATGCCTCCAGACTCGTGCATAACGGATCCAAGGTACCTGAACTTTTCCGACTTAACGGCTGGTTCAGGACCTATAAGGATAGTGCTCGAGTCCGGGCTCCCACAGGCCATGTACTCGGTCTTCGACACATTTAGTTTAAGACCGCCGTTCTCAAGCGTACCCTTCCACAGGTTCACTTTACGCTCCAGCATCAGTCGGTTCTCATCAATGAGTGCTATATCATCGGCATACATCATCAGCCATGGAGGCTGGTCTTGGATGTGAGCCGAGACAGTGTCGAGCACCACATTGAATAAGAACGGACTAAGAGCCGAGCCTTGGTGAACCCCTACTGTAATCTGGAAGGGTTTAGTGTCGCCAACAGCAGTCCTAACCATGGAAGCGGAATCGCGGTACATGTCTCTGATAATCTCAATATAGGCCTCAGGGATCCCTTTGGATCGCAATGCCCACCAGATACACTGACGAGGCACACAGTCAAAGGCCTTCTGCAGATCTAAAAAGGCCACATGCAGAGCTCTCCTTTTTTCCCTGTATGCCTCCATCAATGTTCTGAGGGCGAAAACGGCGTCCATAGTGCCCGATCCTGGCTGAAATCCATATTGAGACTCAGAGACAGTACACTCGCGGCGGAGCCTGAGGTCGATCATGCGCTCGAAGAGCTTCATGGTATGACTCATAAGCTTAATGCCCCTATAACTACCACAATCTTGAACACTGCCCCTTCCCTTGTAAATAGGGGTAATGAAGCTAAGCCGCCACTGGTGTGGCATCTTTCCAGTGTTCAAGATATGATTAAAAAGGACAGTAAGTATGAGCACACCAAGAGAGCCCAACGATTTCCACGCTTCGATCGGAATGTCGTCAGGTCCCACCGCTTTTCCATTCTTCATGCGTCGAAGGCAATTACGAGTTTCGTCAAGGGTTATTGGGGCAATAAGTCCGAGGTTAGGCGCTGGGTCGTGATGAAGACTGCATGGGTGCTGAGTATTCAGCAGCTCCTGAAAGTAGCTTCTCCACCTCTCCTTCACAGAGGCATGACTACAGAGCAGCGTGCCCTGGGAATCTCTGACGCAAAGACATTTTGCGATATCTTGCGTCGCTTTATCCCGGGAACGTGCCAGCTTGTAAATGAACTTCTGCCCCTCCACAGTTTCAAGTTTATCATACAGTGGTGACAAACTCTCACTGCGGGCTCTGGCTACAGCTCTTTTACTGGCATGTTTAGCTACTATGTACTCCAGTCTGTCTTCAGGGGAGTTGGATTGCTGCCACTTCTTAAAGGCATCCTTCTTTTCACGAGTCACCTCCTGCACCTTGTCATTCCACCACCATGTCTCCCTGTCGATGACACGTCCTCCCTTAGAAAGGCCAAGAACTCGCCTGCCTGCCGCAATGATTGCCGACTGAGCTCGATCCCAAGCATCCTGAGCAGTCTCGGTGTTAGTCGAAAGATTATGACTTTTCACCTCTGCCAGGAACAAAGAAACTTTTAAATTATTACCAAAGAATATAATTTCAAATCAAGGTGGAAAGAAAACCAGACCCATTATGGCCTAAATCAAATATATAAAATAATATTTCCAAAATCATTATTTCTTTCTTCTTTTTACAGCTTCACAAATTTTTACCCATTCCATTGCAGAGTGTGGAGTTCAGAGCATTAGTTAATGGTAAGTTTTTAGGTAAATTTTTCTTCTAAAAATTTCTTTATATGTAAAATACACATAAAATGGCCAAATCAAGTACATGTTTTGTGTAGGTCATATTGAGTCCACACATACAAAAAAATTACTGACTTCAATGTTCTATATATGAATAATTTGAGGTTTCTCAAATCTTTTTGTACATAAAGCTTGTGTGAAAGAAAACAAATAGGTAATTCTTTATTTGCGTAGGTAAAGAGAGCAAAGAGCAAAAATTGCGTAGGTAAAGAGAGAGGTAAGAGAGCAAGACCTGAATTTCTTTTCAAACGCATCCCTTAACCTACAATCGGATTGCAAGACCCAGACAGTGTAGTTTGTTGCTGGCTCTTCTCAGCAGAACTATCTTCTGGTAGCTTTTTTTGTATGTTCATTGGACAATAAAATAAAAATGCTTACAATAGTCTATTTGGATAAAAGATATTTTAAATTAGATTTAAAATTTATTGACTAATGGCTTTGTTTTTTATTTGTGTAGTGTTTGAGGCCAATCGTGGTGCAGTGGTACAAAGTGTGACTCAACACGCAATGCCTCCAAAATTTGGCAGAAAGTGGGGAACAGAGTGTCTTAAGACTAGGTCCCCTTTGCCTACCCTGCTGTGTGCGGGATATAGCGTGAAGCTAATTTTAATATTTTTTTTAGTGTTTATATAATTGAAAAAAAAAAATGTACTGGAACCAGAGTTTTATTGATTATTATCAAATTGTTACAATAGAGTGTGTTGGTAATTTTACTTGTAATTCGGCATTATAAATGCAATATTCACTGTTTTGCTGCAAGACTCTAGTATAGTTTTTTATATTTTAATTTCGACATGTCAACTCACCAATTGAATTTCTAGTTCTGTTCTTGGCGGAGTATTAACCATCATGAGTTTTTCACATTTTGTCAATTTAAAATTTTTCATGGCTACTAAAAACTTCTGAATACATTCTGCACTTTGGTTTTTACATTCCGTATCCTGTAAATAGTGCACTGTCTGAAAATTAAGACATATTTCAACACACAATACTTTGATTTCGTTTTAGTTTAAGTTTTGTTACATTAATATGAAACATAGATACTAAATTTGGTTTACAATAACAAATATTGAAGAAACATGCTTACTTCATAAGTAACTGTGGCTAGTGAGCTTTCCCGTTTGTGTTTTTTTTGTGTGGCATCTTTCAATTGTTGTAAGATCTGCATAACTTCATAGTTAGACAGAAAAGCGGCATTAGCTTTAATACTGGAAAATAGGATATTATCTTATTGACAAACTATAGAAATATATATTATATGCAAAAAATAAATAAGCAGAGTAATTTAGTACTTACATATTGACCTATATTAGATGTATTCACTGCTAATGTGGCTAATTAATTTATCAATAGATCCATATTTTAGAATAAAAAAAATACGAAAATTTTACATAAAGTATATGAACGATGACTTTTATGATGGTCATATACTAATATTTAAAGTAAGTTGACCCAGGTCGTGTAATGTGAGAGGTTAGTTTACAAATTACGCTACAACTTTAGTTTACATATTTTAAAATGTACTTTTTTAATATAGTACAGTACAGTACTTACGTTTCCATTCTTCATTATGTTTGTCATTACTTGAAAAAAATTGAGTTGCTGGAAACTATTGTTCTGCTTCTATTATTATTTTATTAAGGCACTTAGGCGTGCCAGACGAGCACAGAAATGAAAAATATTTACAGAACAATACATAATAAATATGACGTAAATGAAGTGACATTGATAGATAAATAAGAAGAACCGAAACTGAAATTAATAAATAATCTGTAACTGTCTATGCCTTCACAATGGTGTCATATTTCAAGGTGGAAAAAAAACCAAAGGAAAGCTCTTTTACTTTTAAGAAACTTTTTTTTCTTTTTTAGCTTTAAAGAATATATTTATTTTCATATATAAATATATTCATTAATTTTATTTGAAACAATATTTAATATTTTATGGCCAATAGCAAAGTTAACTTTATTGTAAATATACTACTTCTACCCACTCGATTCGTTAAGCCTTATAGATTTGTATATGATGAAATGTAAATAATTTATTTTTGTTAATTGCCGTTATAATTTCTGTCTATGATGTTTTTCACAAATTTTTTTCTTTATAATAAAATTATACGAAAATCTCTTTCCTTGTTAAAATTACAAGTGCGTAGCATATCTCAAGAGAATTTTACCTCGGGAGTGGCAAATATTAGAACACCAATAAATTCTTATTACAACCATTATATTAATCTACCTTTACCGACAAATAAATTTTTCGCTACATATATATGGATTGATGGAAGTGGCATTAATTTGCGTTCGAAGGATAGAATTTTAAACGTAGAACCTTGCAATTTATCTATGCTCCCGAAATGGGCATTTGATGGAAGCTCCACTGGCCAGGCAAAAACAGAAAACTCCGATACAGTTTTAATACCCTGTGGAATTTATAGAGATCCATTCAGGAAAAGTCCACATATCCTTGTATTATGTGAAACATTTCACGGAGATGGAACGCCGACAAAGACAAATTATAGAGCTCATTGTGCAAACGTTTTAAATAAAATATCAGATCAAGAACCTTGGTTTGGTATAGAGCAAGAGTATACAATATTTGACTCGGATTTATGGCCGTTAGGATGGCCAAAGATTCGTGGTTTCCCAGTGAGCAAATTCAAATTTTCTTATTGTGGAAACGGTGAACATGTAGCTGGCAGAGAAATAGTTGAATGTCACGCACGAGCATGTATTTATTCTGGAATGGATTACGGTGGTTCAAATGCAGAGGTCATGAAAGGATCTTGGGAATTCCAAATTGGAACCACTTTAGGAATTAAAGCTGCCGATGACTTATGGGTTAGTCGATATTTACTAACCAGAATAGCTGAACATTTTGAAGCAATTATTAGTTATCACCCGAAACCTATGGGTAAAGATCAACCAGGAATTGGATGCCATCACAATTTTAGTGTTAAAAAAATGAGAAATGATGGAGGTCTTACGGAGATTGAAAGAGTTTGTAAAATGTTATGTGATCAACATTCAAAATATATAAAACATTACGGACTGTTGGATGGAGATGAAAATAAAAAGAGGTTAACGGGAAAATTTGAAACTGCATCATTTGACAAATGTAAATGGGCTGTCGCGGATAGAGGAGCGTCTGTGAGAATTCAAAGGAGTGTTGCGACAAAGGGAAAAGGTTTTCTTGAGGATAGACGACCAGCTGGTGATTGTGATCCTTATAGAGTGTGTGCACTTTTGGCAGAAACATGTCTTTAATAGATTTAGAATATGTTAAATAAATTTTAAAATTGTAACAGAACTTTTATGATGGGCTGGCTGAAATTACTGGCTGAAAATAGATTCTTCTCTGAATTACTATGTATATTTTGCTATCTTTCAATTTTAAAAAAAGTGTTCAACATTTATAATTTTGTATTGTATATCATTTTAGTTATGAATATTTGTGATTTTAAAAATATTTAGTTTTGGTTTGTAAATTTTTGTTAGTATATTAGAATATAAAATGGAAAATATTTTAAAATGTTTTTCATTACTTCGGAAGCAAAAAAATCTCTTCACAATGCCCAAAAGGTATATGTTGAAAGAGTCAATTAATCATATAATGAGTAAAAAGGTTATGGATAGATATATTAGACTACCTGTGCCTTGTAATAAGGTACTAGCAACGTATTGTTGGATTGATGGATCTGCAATAAATATGCGATGTAAAGACAGGATTTTGAACTGCACTCCTTATGCCGCTGATGCTGCTCCAGGATGGGCGTTTGATGGCAGTTCCACTGGTCAGGCAACTACAGATAATTCTGATACTTCGTTAAAACCAGCTGCTGTTTATAAAGATCCTTTCCGGATGGAACCTCATGTGTTAGTCCTTGCTGAAGTTTATATGGGTGATGGTTCGCCTGCTGCTACTAATCATAGAAAATTTTGCAATGATTTATGTGAATTTCATAAAGCAGAGGAACCATGGTTTGGACTAGAACAAGAATATACTATGCTGGATATGGATGGATGGGGCTTGGGTTGGCCTAAGGGCGGTGGTTTCCCAGCAGTTAATTATGAATTTTCGTACTGTGGCGTTGGAGCTAAATATATAGCAGGAAGAGATATTGCTGAAGCTCATACTAAAAGTTGTCTGTATGCAGGGTGCGATTTTGAGGGCACAAACGCTGAAGTCATGTACGCTTGCTGGGAATGGCAAATAGGTACCACTATAGGTATAAAAGCTCCAGATGATATGTGGATGTCAAGATATATAATGTCAAGAGTATCAGAAGATTATGGTGTAGTTATTACCTACCATCCAAAACCAATGGGACCTAAGCATCCAGGAGTGGGTATGCATCATAATTTTAGTACAAAAAAGATGCGTAACGAAGGTGGCTACCAATTTATTTTAGATTGCATTAAAAGGCTGGAAAAAAATCATATGAAGCATATGGTAAATTATGGCAATGATGAACAAACTAATCGTATGCGTTTGTCTGGGAAATTTGAAACTGCTCCTTTTGAAAAATTTTCATGGGGTATAGCTAATAGAAAGTCATCAATTCGATTGCAAAGAAATATTGAAAAGAAAGGGAAAGGTTTCATGGAGGATCGACGACCAGCTGGCGACTGTGACCCCTATCTCGTTTGTGGATTACTCATGGATACCTGTTTGGGCCCAGCTAGTGGTGGTAATAAGTGCAAGTAAAATGCGCTGCGTTGGATTTAATTGGAAAATTATATTTTATCTAATTAAACCAATCGTCTTTATGCAATTTTATACAAAATTTTTAAGATAAAGATATCCAAATATTTATTTTTGGCTTAAAATTGTTTGTTTTGTTATGCTTTCTAAAGTACGTCTTTTACATGTTGTTTGTAATTAGCCTTTATATGTTATTTGTAATTAGCCTTTATTTTTATATAATTTATTTGAACATTAACGTGGTTTGAGTAAATATATTGTACAGTAGCGAAAGGTACATTGTGAGCAATTTTTTTAAACAAAATAAACCATCAATAAATATAAAGTATTTTTATTAGTCAATTTTGTTTAATTAAATATAAGAAATGAATCAAAATGCTATGAAAGTGACACAGATATTTCTACTGCTTGCCGCATTATGGATTTAAAAATTAAGTTATCTATGAATACAACCATAGACATTACAAAGATAGAGTTCGGCCATTTTCATTCTTTTCTCTATTCTTGCCGTCATATGGCGTAGTAGTGTGTTCGTTTGGCCGCCATATTAAATGAAATCAATAAAATAAGACAAAATGTCGCCTTACTAAGTGTGTGATAGTAATCCATTAACATCTAGTTTTTGTGTCAGTAAAACATCAAGAGGGTCATAATGGAGAATTCCTACGGTGTGGGAATTGATAATAGGTACGCTCTTTTCTTGGACGACGAGTCCGATCCTCTTGATGCGATAAAAGCTCGAGAGCAGGCGAAGGAGCTCAAAAAAAAGACCAAAGAGGCCGAAAAAGAAAATAAAGGCAAGCCTGAAGCCAAACCGAAAGGCGGCAGCGTCGTCACGAGGAAGGGCATCAAGGAAACTCAAAATGTGAAGTCGCAAGAAAACAAACCGGGTGAACAACAAAAGATCAAGGGGCCACCCCGGACAAACGACCGCAATGCTGAGAGGCCGACGCCGCGCCGCCGCGAGGAGCGCCCGCAGAACGGCGCCGTCGAGGGCAAGGAGGGCGCTCGGCCTCCGCGCCGCGAGTTCGGCGACCGCAGGCCCAACTATGAGCGCCGCAACTTCGGCGACAACCCGCCGGCTGAGGGTGGCGAGCGGCGCGGGCCTCGGCCCCCACGTGAGCCCCGTGACGGCCCGCGCGGGCCCCGGCCCGGCTACGATGGCCGCGGTAAGCGCGAGTTTGACCGTCGCTCCGGCTCCGACAAGACCGGCGTGAAGCCCGTCGACAAGCGCGAGGGCGCCGGCCCTCACAACTGGGGCACCATCAAGGACGATTTGGACGAGCTCAACAAGACGGGCTCCGAGGGTGATGCGGCCGAGGAGAAGCCTGTGGATGCTGCTGCGGCTGGAGTCGGAGCCGGGGCCGGTGATGCAGCGCCACCCGACGCCGAGCGCGCGCCCCCCGCCGAGGACGAGCCACGCGAGCTCACGCTGGACGAGTACAAGGCGCTCCGCAATGCGCAGCGCACCGCGCCGCAGTACAACCTGCGCAAGGCGGGTGAGGGCGAGGACCTCAGCCAGTGGAAGAACCTCGTTATGCTGGAGAAGAAGAAGGAGGGTGAGCACGACGACGACAGCGACGAGGAGTACGACCTGGCCGACTACCCGCAGCGCGTGGGCCGCCAGAAGCGCGTGCTGGGCATCGAGTTCACGTTCAGCGACACGGCGAGGCGCGGGGGCGCCGGAGGTCGCGGTCGCGGCCGGGGACGCGGGCGCGGAGGCCGCGTGGCGCGCGAGGAGCCGGCGCCCGAGGAGCCGCGGCCGCCCGCGCGCCCGCACGCCTCGCCGCCCAAGGTGGACGACAACAAGGACTTCCCCTCTCTCAGTTAGACGGGCCGCGAGGCCGACCCTCTCCCCTTTCGAACTACGATAGAGATACAGATTGAAAATTGTATGTACCGTTATTTTTGAAGTAAATATACAAAATATTTACAGAGGTGTGTATTATATTACATTGAGTTTTAGTCATTTTTGACAGTTTATATTAGCGCTGGCCCGCGGGGACCTGCGGGTCTCTAATTTGTCTTGATAGGAGGTTCTCTGTCGAGTTCCAGGTGACTCGGTGTAAGGGAGGGGAGGACGATTGTTTTACTTTTGCAAACAGATAGCCGATGGTAACGCATATATGAATCTATACGGTAACAGTAGCTTGTATTGTAATCACATCTGCTTACGACTTAACTCCCACAAGTAATTATATCTGATAAGTTTAAACCGGCAGACTGGGACAACACCGTAACATAACTCTGTCACAACTTAGTTTAGATATTTGTGAAGAAAATAACCCTTTGCATTTTGTATCATGAGTTTGTGTTGACAGATGCAGACTTTAAACTGTAAATAGTTATAAATGTTTAAAAGATAAGGTCTTTAATAACAAGGTTGATTTTTGTTGTTACACAAACTTCTTGAAAAATAAACATTTTGTATGTGTGAATTTTGCTTCATTGTTATTATTTTACTATTAATTTGCAGATTTACTTTCCTTCTTATTGCTTTTAAATTTCTTTCATATTTCTATACTCCCTCTCCCTTGCAGATTATTTTTTTTTTAACTTAAATTCCATCTTGAGTAGGTTAACATAATAAATAATGTAGACTATTAATAGAAACAGTACAAATAATTGTTTAATTGATAAGGGTTTAAAACTTTAAAAAATAAAAATTTGTCAAATAGTTCCACCGCACTGACCACATCCTAAAGGATAAAAAAAAGAATCAAACCACAATGTTATGTAAGTAATATTGTATATTGACACATCAGATCACTTTCACACAAAACAAGTTGCTTAGAATTTACTAATAATAAACAATAATCAATAGTAGTTAACGTAATATAGCTATTACTTACAAAAATAAACAAACTTACACTGTGAGTGTATTTACGAGAACACAATAAATAATCTATTTACATTACATCTGGAGTTCCCATTTCCTTTCACATTCATCATTGGGTATTTGACATTTTTAATTACAAAATTAATTTAAACTTATACATTAAGAGAAATACATGTAAATTGAATGATATTAACTTAAAATTATAACATCGTCAAGTGATAAATAATTTAATATTTTTGTTACTTTTATATTTATTAATAGATGACAATTTTTCAATACATTTATTTGGTCTCGGTCAAATACCCTTTCAGTCACACAACTCGAGCATCTAACTCTATTTCCATACGAGCTACATAAATAAGGAACATCAATATTAGCAAATAAACAACGACATCCATCTGTCAATTATTACGTTATATTAATTACATAAATAGGTAAGTAACTATGGAGATGAAGAAGCCATGACCGTTCGGTTTACTATAAGCATATACTTATTATATTAGCTGACTAGGAAGTGCTGTTCTTTCGTATTAGCATCTGTTATATATATATAGCAAAAATAAAAAAAAATGCCTTAGAGATATCGCTTCTTTCATCTATCCCTTATAAATTATGTTAGTTAGAACCGAAATTAAATTTTCAACCCAGCCAATTAGGTCAACAAAAAATAGTCTCAAATGACATCATTATTTTCCGGAAGTTATATAAATTAGTGACGAGCGTAAAACTAAATATGGGACTTGAGCCCCTTTCACAGCCACAATATACTTGTTTATATTTAAAAAAAAAGCGTTTAAAAGTACGCACGTTGGTGGCCATTCTCTAGCAACTAGCATCTATACATCGATTGACTAATATTTACAAAGAAATGTACAGCTGATGGGTCTAAGTAATGTTGAATGGTGTTAAAGTACAAAATAAATCTTAAACTAACATTTCGTTTTGGAAAAATGAATATATTATGACAATGCAAGTTTGTATAAATTAAAATGGAAAATCCTGGACTTTAATAGAAAATTGTAATAAATTTATGAATAATTTGTAAATGTTATTACATTGCGATTAATTGAAATCACCATCAAAATAAACATTAAAAATATAATTAATAAATACATTAAAAATTGTAATGAAATGATTAAAGGAATATATGTATAATTTAAACTTTAAATATCAACCACAATGTGTACAACACAAAAAGCTGACGAAATTACACATAAACTTGCACTGCCAATCCAAACAAAGAAGCTTATTCAATTCCAAATGTATTAGTTTCTTCAACGGCCAGCAACAGTTTCTCATGTAGAACTTGCAGCGTCGGGTACGGCGGGAGGTCCAACCGGTTGAAACACGTGTGGGCGCGGGGTAGTGACTCCACTCTCCCCCAGCGCTCTATGCAGAACCGGCGCGGCCCCGTCGAGCCACGGAGAGCGGAGAAACCCTCGTACGGTATTGAAGATGTACCAGTCACGAACTGGACTAGACGTAGACGTTGCTCATTTGTAAATCTAGAAGCAAATACATATAATATAAGTTTTGTAGCAGATAGTGTGGGTTCGAATTTTTAAATGTCAGTAACAGTCAGTCAGTAACAAATATCAGATGAGATTGATAAAGATCTTAAGATCATACTGAATTTTCATAAATGAATATCACCGTTCAGACGATTTTTTTAAAGATTTTACAATTGTAATACAAAGTTTAAAAAACTGGTGAGTCCAGTTCGGTCTAACCTGACCACAAACTGGACGCACAATTTCCTCATAATATGTGATAATTCAATATTTTGCATATTGAAATTTAATTACAAATGAGAATCAAATCCAGGACCATCGTGTATAGTGAGAAACATTGTCTCGATAACCTCAATACTCCTATAGCCATTTTAATTGTAATATAATATAAAGTTTAAGCGTGCTGTGATACATTGTACACGAAGGATATTTTTTTTGTGTGGCAACAGGCAAATGTAAAAGGGCAAAGGTTATCGCGCCATGATAACGGATAACGAGGTGATACGAGAGCTCGGAAATAACTGACCAATAACGACGTCACGAAGTTAACGAGCAATTAATTAAAACATATTATAAGAAAATACGTTACATATGTATATTACTCTATATAGGTTTTAATTATACATTTTACTTATTTACTCGGGAGGGTAGTAGGTTGAAATACAAGGTTTAGGCGTTTTGGTAGCCAAAATTTAAATATACTTTGTTTTCATTGTTTGCTAGTTTCCCTCCGCCTGCCCTACATGCGTTTAGGTACGTAAGGAGTGCCTGACCTGTCGATGGCGTGCCAGAAGCTGAGGATGACGGGGTGGTGGTCGTGGTAGCCGCCGCGGTACTCGGTGTTGGCGCGCCAGTCCGCCACGTCCAGCTCGGGCGCGCCCGCGATCACCAGCTCCAGCTCGCGCGCGTCGAACGCCGCCACCAGCCGCGGGTCCACCACCTGCCAATTCGTCTTCATTTGTAAAATAACTGACTGCATTTATGGTCAAATTACCTCGGGTACTATCAATGGGTCATACAATCCTATAATTATATTAAATATTATTAGGCGCCTAGCATAAAAAAAGAGACAGGAAGAGCTGTAAATATTTTGTCAATGGGGTCAGTTCTTTATATAAAAAAAAAATTAAGTATAGAAATCCAGTTTTGTAATAAGAGTAAATAACTTAAATATTATCATTTCGTGTAGCCAAATTTTAATTTAATTCAAAGAAAGAAAAATATATTTTATAATTTGTAAACATGACCAATACAATAACTGTTATTATGAAACACTAATAATTTCTCATAACGATAATAAAACTAGTACTTAGTAGATTACATTTCATAAATAGCGCTTCCTTATACAATCAAAAATCTGAATCTATACGAGGCGACATAGAGATAAGATTAATACACAAAAATCGAGTAGAAAATATCGCAACCGGAACCTCAGAATGACAAGGATATTTAAAAAAATCAGTAACGTAAGGTTAGTCTCATAAAAAGCTTACACGTACCTAAAGGTGAGATAATGTGTCTTTTAGCGTTTTCACTATTCCACAAGGAAAGGAAAAGGAGTTTTTTGGTAACTTTAATACTTTTGGTACGAAATTGAGAACACGAAGAGTTCTTTATGTATTTTTTTTGTTTATTATTTGTATTTTTATAATTTTCTCTACCAAATAAATATAATATATTAAGAAAATTATGATTTTTATCAGTTTATGGTCTTGCACACTTTAAATTTCGTTTTTATTTTTGCAAATGTCCTTTAACATTAAATGTTTGTTTTATTTCATTAGGGTTATATTATTAACTTCCCACGCAGACGAAGTGGGAAGCATAGCTGGAATATTAATACAATTAAAAAACCAAAAACCCAAACCCACCTCATGAAATCCTCTAACAAGCCATTCACTCTGTTCCGCGACACCTCTCTCCACTCTCCACCTCACCAATTTCTCTAAATATTCCTTCTTATTTCGTTCCGTGACCGCGACGTCGCGGCCGCCGGGCTTCAGTTCCCGCTCCAGCACGCGCCCGTCCGCGAGGCGCTCCGACACCGCGAATGTTAGTTCTAGAGAGGAAACGCTTCGTGCTGCCTGGAATAAGGAAAGAATTGGATGTTGATTATATTATATTTCATATATCCCAGTTTCACGCATAAACCTAACAAAATAACGGAAAAAAAAGCGAATGCAAACAAAATGACATTGTTAAAATGTCATATACTACTTTCTGCCCAATTTCGAGTCCTAAATAGTATTGTATCAATTATTAAATGGCAAACCATGTCATATTCTTACTTAATGAGCTGTTTTCGAGCAAATAACGCCAAAATGAGAACGGAACTAAAAATAAAAATTCTCACCTGCAACCATCTCAAAGAAGCAGCAAACTGCGCGTCCAAAGCGTCGACGTCTTCCAATGCTGGGGGCAGACGTAGCAATGCGCGGTACAGAGCACGGGTGAACCACGCCTCTAGGAGGTACCCGTGGACTAGAGCCAGGCCTAGGACTCGACCGGAAAATCTGAACCTGATTAAGATAAAATGTTGTTTTTGAAACAAAATTAAATTTTTGATTATTACATAAAGTACGGTCGACGAGTCGTGGCCGCCTTTAGTAAGTTAGCTGTAGATGGATGAGAAGATTGCATTTTAGGATTTTTTTTTGTATATTTTCTTTCTGGAAGCATTTTAGTTAAGATAAATATATCCATACCTACTTAAGTAGTAAAAATATGATAATTAAAATTTGTATAAATCTGTTGTGTCATGTTTAATAAAGACACCATCTTTTCCTGTCAATTACCAACCTTAGGATTAATTTTTTTTATTCAATCCAAGTCATAATAAACACAAAAAAAAAACAAAATTATAGGAAAACTCCTCAAAATCCAAGTAATCGTATTGAATTACATACAACTCCCGAGCGTGACAGTCGCTGACGAAAACACTCCCGTGAATATCACTTAGAGCTTAGTTACACAGTAACTAGATACAGTAGGTGTAACGTGACACTTTGGAGACTACAAAAACAGACACGGTACCATGCTTCGTTGTTGAAGAATAGGATTTACAAGGTCGTTCGAAAAAAAATGTGAATTTGTTTACCTTGTTCCGAGAAATCTACAGAAGCGACGGATTTTAGTTTGGGTATTGTTAAATTTTGAAATAGTCGTGCTGTGATTTGCTTAATTGCGTTTTATTTACAGTAATACTAAAACAATTAGCAAATAAGTTATATTATCTATGGTATATAAATATATTATATTTATTCTATTTCTTTGGTTTTTAATTGACAACCAAGCATATATATATTTTGATACGTCCTCAATGCTCTACATTATTGTCGCCATAACAGGATATTTAAAAAAAACTAAATTGATAAGAACAACTATCACAGTCCAAAGATAAATGTGTAAAGTGCACTTTGCTGACTACAAACTTACTTGATAACATTGAACAAAGAAATTTCTACAGAAACGAAAAAAAGGATTTGGGCTTTTAGTCAAAATCTGCAAAATAAATAAGTATTTCATAAATATTTTTAGCGTAAAATTTATTTTTGAAGAATTTTACTAATGTTTATTATGAGGATGTGTTAACCTTAAATAATTTTAAAAATGTAGTATTGTATAATATGAATATATACATATATTACAATAATTAAAATAGTAAAATTATAAAGCTTTTTGCGAGACACCTTGAAACATCATGTCACATTTTATGAGTACGAAATCGTTTTTAGATTTACGCTGTATTCCGGGAACCCAGTGTTTAGACACTCCGTTCCGATTAAAACACTTCCTTTCTCCACATTCCGCCGAATTCAGGAGGAATTACGTGTTGAGTGGCGGAACTCAAAGCCGCGTTTTACCTCATAAGACGGAAGTTTTTGTGAAAGAGAAGATTGACTATAAAAGAGTAGGAGGATGTAGGAGCAATAAATATTATATTATTTCTTTAGATTATTTGTCTGGGTGGCAAAATAAAAAAAATATACCATTCTGTTCTGTCACATTGAATTGATACGGCTCGACTACCAATAAATTAAACAAAATTCTGTGACAAGAATAACAAAGTTTAAATTAAATTTAAAATATATAATAATAAAACAATGAACGGAAGTCCATACTTCTATAGTGTTGTAACAATTAAATGCACCATCACTGATTAAACGATTAACGGCGCATTGACCCTTTGACGAAGGAAGCGTTATCGGATGTATGACACGTTGTCACTAGCTTTTCTTTGTAATAAACGTCATATTAATAATAACATATTATAAAATTTAAATACAAAATATGTTATATATTCCATAATATATTTAGATATTTTTTCCCTAGTAGAGACCTAATAATGTATATTTTTTTATTTTTATAGATAATTTTTTTTATTTTTATAGCAAATTCTCTACTGTTTAAATCGCATTAAAGTACATACACACGTTTTGTCCTTAATGTGTAATCTAATTCTTTACATAACGATATAACGTAGAGTCATAAAATAATGTGTTATCACACTATATCACATAGAGTGATAAGCACTAACATGGGTGTGACGATAATCTCACGAGTCCTTGACTGATTGACTTACATATAAAAAATTCCATCGCAAATGTCATTTTTATTTTAAATGAAATCAACTATAAATATTAGCATATTAGCATCGTAAAAAAGACAATATATAGAATTTAAAATGGTAATAAGGATCTTCCAATTAATATGTTTGTATAGTTAAAGAAATGAACTCTATTTCTACAATAGGTAAAGAGATTTAAATAAAATAAAATTGCTAAAAGTGATCAAAGTGTTAAAGTAGGTTATTGCTATAATTTCTTTATGACGCGACTGTTCTGGGTTCGATTCCCATTCGGAGAAATGGAATGTTTAATATTTCCGTTTTCCTCGCTCTCGTAAAGACGCGCGCAACTTAACACGCAATACCTCGATAATTCGGCGGAAAGTGGGAACCGAAAAAAGATTAGGTTCCCACTTAGCAGTGTTATGAAAAAAACATCCTTACATAATCATTGCGTGATATCAACTTGATCTACTATTGTTATAATAATTCATTTTTTTTCTATACCTGGCGCCATTCGAGTGATTGTCTACACATTCGTGCTCAAAGGTTATTATAATCAAATACAATGAATTTTTCTTTCCCTATTATTTGCTACAACTAACCAATGCCATCTGATCATTTTAAATTATTGTTTATTATAATTTATAATATAATGTAATTAAAGTACAATTACGTTATAATATTAAATATCACTTGTTTTTCTTAACGCCTGCGAGGTTATTACTTTTACTTTATTGTGAAATAACTATTATAATTCATAAGGAGAGTTTGTTATTTTATATTTTTAGGGATACAATAAGATATGCTAACATTACCGCTTATTATTGCTCTAATTCTCTTTCATAATTGAGTATTGAGAACTTGAATTTTATATACCGCGGCCAAATTTTGTATTACATTGAAATGAGATAAGTATGACTATATATATGCAAACTAAACTGCAAATAAAACTCTGCATACAACTTAAAATACGCAAATTTAGCAAGTTTAAACAAAACAATAAAAGAAAAGAGTCCCCCCTTCTGATTGTTAAAGATAAAGTACCTATTCATATATACAAAAGAAAACATAAAAGATTAAATCGTACCATTCGTGATGATTGTCCACGAACGCCGACATAGGTGACACGTGCACCGTATACGTGTCGTTAGCTGAATACTCGAATAACCCATAGTATGGGTTGAACAGTTCCCTAGACAGTAGGAAGAAGAACTCTCTGCTGGGCCCCCCATAGTCCAGGCCCTCTTCACCGTCCCAAAGTACACAAAGTTTTCCCTTTTGTAACTCCTTTTTGGTACAGGACATTATGCGTCTGAACGCGTCTTCTAATAGATGGTCGCGACGGATGTGTAATCTGGAAATAGGCATTTAAAAATAAAAGGTACGAAAAGTTACTCATTTCCTTTCTAAATTATTATTACCAACCTAATATGAAACAAAGAGAAAGGAATGAATAATATTTTCGCTATTTTGGGAACACTGCCTTTTAGGGGATGTCAGTAATAATTTTAGTTACCACAGAAGTATGTTATGACTAATAAAACTGTAATAAATTATCAAATAATTTATAGTTTTTTAAGTGCAAAGATTGTATTTTCCTTAAAAAAAATAAATTAATCATTGGAAATCTCTGATATACAAATTTAATTTGCCCAAATCTCCAGCTATTTCCGCTATCGTCTAGTATAATCATTTTTTCTTGTTCTTTTATTTCTACCCATATTTTCTATTTATCGGGAAAAGTGGAAGTAGTAGACAGTACATTTACAATTTTTTCGGCTCTTAAATACCTCCATATTTTGCTATAATACTACAACATACTTACTTTAACTTCCCAGGACCTTGTCCATATCCCTTGCTTTCCAATTTCCTATAGAAAGCTCGCAGCTTAGCTTCAAAGTCGCGTCGCTGCGGCGCTGGCTGCCTGGTGGAGCGCGCGGCGGGCGACGCCACGGACGAGGGCTCCGCGGTCGCGCAACCTGACGCCGGCACGTAGCTCATGATCTCCTGTTCGAAGAGGCTGGAAATAAAGAAAATTTATAAGATATGTGTTTTACATTACTTATATACTACGAAATAGAAATAGATATTGATATACAAAAAAAATCACGCGCTAAAGTTGTTTTATTTTTTATTTGTTATCCTGGTCATCATGCCAAAAGATAAGGCATGTTAATTTTTAAGTAAATCAGAGGACAATATTGATAGATAGATACATAAATAAAGGTAAAGACAATAAAAGATTGTTTAATTATTTATTATACACACAATAAATCTTCCAAATAAATAATAAAAAAAAAATGTTCTATGAAGATAAATTCCAAATACATTTCATGAAAACAATTAACTTTCAGTTCACTCCAGTGATAGTTGCATTGCAGATGAAATTGAATTCACTTTCGTCGGACACTCATAAAAAACGAAGTCTTATTGTTTCACTTTTTAATTTCGCACATCACCTCTCTCACAACCTTAACCAAAATGGGTATGGAGCGTAAAATTACACGCAATTTTGATCCTTAACACATGGGAATAGAGAGTGTGATATATACAAAGAGGTACGGACGTCTGTTTATTGTTGGCTTAGTAGAGCGTAGTGAATTAATATTTTAATCAGTGAACGTTAGTTTTTATTTACGGCTTTCCGTTTTTCTTATCTCCTATATCTTTTAGAAAATGCACGCGTTTTTTTAATACTATTATTTTATTTATTGAACAAATATAATAATAAAGTATGGTATATTGTAATATTTATTACCTAAGGTAGACTATTGATTTCTCAGTAGGTAAAAATATTAAATAAAAAAAAATCAGCTTCACGCTGTATCCCGCACACAGCAGGGTAGGCAGAGGGAACCTAGTCTTAAGACACTCCGTTCTCCACTTTCAGCCGAATTCTGGAGGCATTGCGTGTTGAGTGGCAGAACTCAACGCCGTTCTTAACCTCGACACCAGAGCGAAGAAATGGAAATATAAATTTAAGTAAATATTTCATCTCCTCGAGTGGGGATCGAACCCCATAAAAATATTAGATACATAAAATTTCAATTAAATTTAAAAAATAGGTGTACTGTACGAGAAAAATCCATATATAAAAATATTCTAATTTATACATTCATTCATTCGTTCGATCCTAATTTATTATAATACGATACAGCGTTATAACTTATGCCGAGATCATTGTGGGGGCTCACCAAATTCAGAGAAACAATGCTTTATATAAATAACACACCAAATAGAGGCGCAGCACGCAATAGGTTCCACCACGTACGTTATTGTGGGTTAATTAAGTATACTGGTTGGTTAAAGTACTTCCTAGACTGATATCTCGTGTTTATTAATATTGAAATGAAATAACTTGTATTATATACAAAATAATGTATTTCGTCTTATTAAGAACATTATATATAAAATATCCAATTGAATCGTTTATTCCAAACGTAAATAATAACTTAACTGTAGTAAAGAAAAATTTACAACCAATATAAATTTGTATAGAATTAAAGTAAAATTAAATATTTTAATTTTGTGACAATTTTGAAGAAATAGGCCGCGGGCCTAATGTCCACAAAGTACAATGAACCTCGCTGGCTCCCAAAAGAGAAGGGCCATTAGACAGAGACAGGTAAACCCAAATTCGATTTGGGATTCATTTGCCCCTCGCTCCGTCCATCCATCCATGAAATCACGACGTGTGTTAAAATTAAGGTATTATTATTGTATTTAGATTATTATATTGCTAAGAATTTATTTATGACATCATCAAAAAAATCAATTTTATTTTCATCCAAATTAAGAGAACTTATCGATAATATTCCCTAAAGTACTATACCATTCATATTATACAACTTTGGCAGCATAAAAATCTGTGTATCATTAAAATTCCATGACACCCACTCAACACGTAATTCCTATAGAAATCGGAAAGTGTGGAGCGGAGTGTCTTAGCACTAGGCTCCCACTGCCTACCCTGCTACATGCGGGACACCGCGCGAAGTTAAGAAAAAAAATAGGTACTTTTAGTTAACTCTAACAATTTTCTGAGAATTGACTCACGGTTCACTTTATGCTTGTCAATATCAAATATTGCATTTAGTAATTGGTTTTTCAAATGTACGTAGATCGTTTGCATATTATGTGGTAATATAACATTTCGGACAAGACTTGGCGCGTACCCAACAGCTGTGCACCACGCTTCATAAACACAGCAAGAATTATTTCGCAGGTTTTTTTTTAAATACGCCAAATGGTATTTCCGTTATTTAAACTGTACAAAGGAACATATTTTCTTTGATTTACAGATAACAAAAAGGCTGTTTTTAATACAGCATATTAAAAAAACATTGTAGATATCATTTATGGAGTGTCTTCAAACTAGGTTCTCAAGTTTCCCCCTCTGCCTACTCTAGGCTAGCTTGAAGGTAAAAAGTAAATAAAATATAATCTAGTAACATTCTAATTTTAATTAAAATTTCAAAATTATAAGCGTTAAGTTACCCAGTAACAAAGGCAGCCAAAACAAAACCAATTCGGATAATAAATAGTTCAGCAGTTCGACGAATTAAAATCGTATGATTTATTATTACCATACCCTTTATGGTATTAGATTTCGCCAAAACACTAGAGCACGTTGCCAGGTATTATTAATTAACCAGTGTAAAAGTTCTACTATCCTCAGAGACGTAGCTTAATCTATATTGGGATTTAAGCCTAAAAATATGAATTTCATCTTGTCTTCATAAATGTCTTTGAAAGGCCAAATTTTTCACGTCCATAAGTATTCCTTGTTTGATCATAAATTAATTAATTTTAAAGTTATAACGTCAATAAAAACAAAGCGTTTATTGAATGGACAAAAAAAAACTTATGTTAGAAAAATAAAACGCTTTAGCCCCAATGATCATGCGGCGCGCATCGCAAGGCATCCCGGTGGATGGGAATGACCTAAAATTGCCTCAGAATTACTCGTCACTCGTTAGACTGTGTTTGTTACAAGTTGAGAAAATACGCGCTCGTGTATGAGTACCATCATATCTTTACTTTGAAATAAGACTGATTTTGCGTTAGAGCAGTTCGCTATTTTCAAATTATTTCGAACAGGAAATACTAATGAAATTTCAAGATATTTCAGACCATCGTAACGTATCGCTTGCATTTAAGAAGTATGATTTATTGAATATATTATTGAAGTGAATAGATTTACTCGATACGGTATAACAGCTGTATAGTTGCGTACCAAATATTTATAAGCTTGAGTAAAAATATTAAAAAAAAACAGGCTACAAAAACTCAAATTTCGAAATAAATGCTTTGTCAACCATACTCTTCAGAAAACTTAAAGATTTCAATGTAAGACGAATCCAAATTAGACGGAGTACAAGTAAAATGTGAAACATTTCGTATTCATAATAACAGCTCCACCACCACCAGCCCAGTCATTACATAAGCATCCGGCACATCCCGAGCATATATCATTGTGATGCCACCAATCTCCAAAAGTTAATGACTATCGGAGGCATTTCCCTGTGGCCGAGAGCACGCGCGCGTCCGTGCCTAAAGCAAAGGCTGTAGAACCGATTTATACAGAAAAAATAAACATATTTTTATCTAAATTAGGTTCAAAATTGTTTAGCCCAAATTTCAAAGGGTAACAGGTGTCCGAACGAGCATAGGTTGATCTCAGATAGCGTTTCGCCGGTGAGAGAAGCTGACATCTTGATTCTTAGAATGATCGACAATGACGAACAGTTTTGTGCTATTGTGATAGTAATTTAATTAAGCGCATCGGTTCAGATGATCAGAGAAGATATATTTGGCGGCGTTTAAAGCTGAATCTCACTACATATTTTATTTCGATATTATAAGAATATCTATTAAGCGTATGTTTCTTGAACGGATTCTTTAATTTTTTTGAGGTGAAGTTTGAGGTTGAACATAAATGTTAAGAAAAAAATATGTTTTTAAATTGGACACGTAAAAACGGTTAACCGCAAAATTGTTAACTGAGCGGAAGTAACAGTCTGATATACAAAGAATATCAAACACCTGCGTAACGGAAATCAGACTTAAATAGGTACATGTATACATCGTGGATAGAAGGGAAAGGTGTAGGAAGTGTATTAAGGATTATTTTCAAAAAAATAAAGATTTGGCACTACTGAATGGTATTTACAATATATATGAGTTTTTATTATTAAATTCAATTAAGTCATATTAACTTTATACAATTTTAAATGCAATTTGTTGCTATACTATAATTATATTGAAATAGTTGCTTTTATGGGATTAGAGTATGCTACCATGGCTTGCATCAAATCCGAAATGAACCACTATTTTGTTCTATTAAATACAAAATTATTCAAATTAGATATTTGATATTTTTTTCCAGATAAGTTTTTGTATAATATTATCTTGGACAGAATGAAGTAACAATTAGGGATGGCCCAATATTACCGGTAATAATGCCGGCTGCCCGCGGCCCTCGACGCCTAGTAAAGTTTCATCGATAGCTTTAGACGTTATTTACTACGCACATGCCTGTGGGCATATTATAATTACTATATCATAAATTTTGGGCCCTACAGAAGAGATGTGGATGAAAATTATCTACATTTATTGGAATTTTTTAAAATTATAATCAGTATCTGTTGTTATTTAAATTATACTAATTTGTTATTCAATACAGTAATAACATTATATTAATATAATCTATAAGCATTTTAATAAAAAAATAAATAAATAGATACATTATACAACTAAATAAAAATAATTTGAATCTGTTCGTTCAAATGTTCAAATAAGAGTATATAACAAAAATCCAATTTCCTATGAAATATAATACATTATTTTAACATTAATTTAACAAATACAAAAATTGAAGCGTTGACATTGCAACGACCTCACACGAAATACTTACCAATACGTGTCTAATATTCAGCTAAATTACTTCCTCCGGCCATTGCTAACGTGAAAACAAAAGGGGTATTGTTGGTAAGAAACAAATTCGAACCGGGCCTTGAAACCGCCAGTCAATTATACTGAAAGTTTTCAATGGCGAACGTTAAATTTTTGCTAATTTTTAGAGCATCTAGAATGTTCTAGCGGAACGTGAGTCTTTTTTTTTATGTATAAAATTATGCAATAATATAATTTTAGTTGTTTTATATATATATCTATACAAATAAAGTCAACAAACAAGATTAAAAGTAAAACTCAAATCTTTTTTTTTCGTTATTTTTACATATATATTGTATTTTATAAAGTGAGCAAAGGTAACCTTTACTCTCCTTATTCTTTATTTTCTACCGATTCAAATAATGAAAGCTTTATCGGTTTTTTTGCAGCTTCACATTATTTAACCCCTAGCAAAGTAGGCGGACAGAATATAAAGTAAATACACTCTGTTCCCCACATCCTAACTAATTTGAAGACATTGCGTGTTGAATGGCAAAACTCAACACCGCGCGTTATCTATCAAAACAGATAAATGAAAATATTTGAAATACAATCATTTCCCTGATAGGGAATTGAATTTACAACTATCGCGTTTACAACCAGACACTATTCCATTGCGCCACCACAGCCAAAATTTGATATTGACTTAACTATTTGTTTTCAAACGAGAATCGTATACGTAGTTTTAAATTATACGCATAATTGGTGCCACTGAACCAATTGTTCTGTACGTCCGTGTATTATAAAGACTACGCTTTGAAAAGATGGTTATTTTGTCACTTTTCCATTTACATTAACTTGAACTTCAAGGGCAAGTCAAATGGAAACAGATAAATAACATTGTGTTTTGTAATTACCAACTCATTGAATACTCGTTTAAATATAGACCATTATGTAATATTAGATTATTTGTTATAAAACTTTAAATTATTTAATATTGTTGTATGAAATGAGTTTAACGCGCAGTCTCGTAACAGTAACAAGTGATCTAATTTACAATGTTTAGTTAGAGTTTTTAAAATTGCTGCTTGGAAAATGTATTTAATAGTAGGTAGTATACAGGAAAATGTTATTTTTCCTGTATACTACTATTAAATACTAATCAAGATTTGAAAATAGTACTTTAAAGCAGAAAACTGAGTTTCTTAAGATTAGGTGTCCTCTGCTTACGTTCAAAATAACCATTGTCAAGACATTGGGTTTTTTTTCATATAATTTATAAATATAATTTATAAAAGTTATATAAATATAATTTTATGTGTTTACTGACTTAATATTATATCTAAGTAAAAACGTGATATAAAAAAAATGTTTTAACTTCATACCTTAACCCTAGCGGGGTAGCCAAAGAGAACGAAGTACATATGTGTATATATCAAAAAACAGCATTTCACGAGTTAAATAAAAAAAAAAAATAAATTAGCTTCACGCTGTATCCCTAACACAGCATGGTAGGCAGAGGAAACCTAGTGTTAAGAAATGAAGCGAAGAAATGGAAATATAAATTTAAGTAAATATTTCATCTCCTCGAGTGGGGATCGAACCCACAACCAGTCGATTTTATAGTCACACTTCGTGCCGCTGCGCCACGACTGGCCTCTAACAAACCAAGCAATATAAAGAAACTAAAAGTTAAGCTAAATAAAGTCATAATTAAGCTGTAAACGCATGGGGGTCAGGGTTGAGCGGTCGTTCCGCCATTGTGTGCACTTCCGCTGACAGTATGACGCATAAGTACTTACTAAGTACACGTTATAATAAAATACTTTCTGATTTCAGTTAAAATTGGCTACATCGAAATTTATGATAACTACGCCGTTTTGGTTCAGTTAAAATGTAAATGACTGTACGCGATGATGGCTGGTTCAAATCTGTTGCATGTGTCTGTATATGTACATACATATCCAGTAGACGGGTTTTCTTAAGCATTTAAAATAGATGGAGCTTGGCCTGTATAGGTTTTGTTTAGGTTATAAAAATAAAAAAATAATTAAGACTTGGCACAAAATTTAAATAAAAATCAAAACAATAATATATTTACTAATCTACAAAACTCAAATAACATTAAAAAGGGCAAAGATAACACACGATAATACAGCAAATTATTTAAATTAAAGTATATTAAAAAACCATTACTACATACACATGCTTATTACATTAGTCAATAACATTGGTATAGTTAAAAGCAAAATAATATAATTATACCACTCAATACAGTTATCCTTCAAATTTTGCCTCTAAATTATCTAATCTTGATATAAACGAGACTTTATATAATATAAAAAGCCTGATTAGAATTACTAAAAGTAAATACTAAAAAAATAGTTGCGGATATGTAACTGGTAAAGACGGCTTTACGTTACTATGACGCCATCGTTGATGCTAAACCATTAGCGTTCGGCATCAGATTGTTAACAGTTATGGGTTCGATTCACACTCAGGGGAATTTGTTAGTTTCATTACTTCGTTGTGGCAACAAGAAAGGGTGCGGTGTTAATCTCCTCCGTCCAAAATACAATGTCTCGAATTCCGCCGAAAAGCGGAGAACGAAATATCCTGACACTACATCCTCTCTACCTAGCCTAGATGCAGCAACTGTAAAGCTAAAAACTATATAATAATAACAATCCAAAGTACTAACCTCATTTTTATGAACAAAGGTAGACAGATTATTTATCAGCACACTGTATAAGTAAGCACAAAAATGTTTAGCCACGCGACCATTGTTGTGTAAATGAAGTGCATATATACATATTTAATCGTGTTGTCCGTCCGTCCGTTGCCGTAGAGACGGACGGACATTCAAAATGAAACAAAACTGAGTCAAATTACATTAAATTAAACTAGTTCATGTGCCACCACTAACTGGTATTCTAACCGCCGAATGTAATTCTGTTATTACATTTGCAGTCGATAATTCGCTAGAGCCTTGGCTCTGACATTGTTTACTAGGACGTGTTTGAAATGTCTTACATAACATACAAATAAATATATATATATACAGAAAGTTTAAAGTTTTATGCTTCTACATATAATTGGAAGGATGTCAACATTTAATATTTATTTATTTCATTTGTAGAGTTCTTTAATAGTGGCGTTTTGTGTGAGCCTAGTGTCAAGACAATACATATTAGGCTTTCGGCCGGCGAAATCGTACAATGCAACTGCATCAAGTGGCGTAAATGATCAATGGCGTGCTGTAATTTTAATAAAAACAATTCACTCCCCTATGCTTACTATTAACTAATCCTATGTTAACTATTATAAAATGGTATCAAATTATTCAAACTGAATAAAATATAAATCGACATAAAGAACGCACGATACCTATAGACAAAAAAAAAGCGAAAACCACACAAAAATCGCGATCTAACAACTTAATGTAAGAAATTCAATAATTCATTCACTTCTGAACCTATCATTATTTCATATAAAGGATCCACCTTCAACTTTTCAATTTACGAAATTCGGCCAAAGATAATTAGTGGGATAAAAAGATTGATGACGAGCAAAAACTGTTTGACGATGACGCCTCATCGGAATAGCCTTTGATATCAGACAGCGCGACTGAGGTATCGATTTTTCTTATATATATATTTTTTGTATTTATCAATGATTTAGGCAAACGTACTCGTATGCGATGTTTAAGGCATATTACTTTTTATTTGTGTGATTTTAATAAGTTAAAAGAAATCAAATCTGACAATGTAAATTTTACTCTGCTATAACTCGGTATATTTTTTATGTTTTTTTTTATTATCTATACTTTGAATAGATTTAACGTCATTGAAAGGCAAAATATGTCAATTTATATTTGAATGCGGCTGTTTTTACTTATTTACTGTCGACATCTTGAATTCTGTGGCAATTCGTAATTTTTTTATATTCTTTTCAGCTTTACGATGTATTTTGCACACAGCAGGCAGAGGAAAACTAGTGTAAAGACACTCCGATCTCCACTTCCTGCCGAAGTCTGGAGGTGGCATTGCGTGTTGAGTGGCGGAACTATACGCCACGCCTTATTCCGACAGCAGAGCGATGAATGAAAATATAGAGTGAGGATCGAACCAACAACCATTCGATTTTACAATCGAACTTTATGCCCCTGCGCCACATATATTAACCTATAATATTTAAAATATTACTAAAGTAATAAATTTAACTATTTAAAACACATTTCAAATTTGTTTAAAATATTTTTAAATCAATTATAGATACCGACCTTGTATAATTAGAATTAAATTAGTAATTATTATTAATTAGAATTAAGTTATATCTTCACATATCACTATCGTCAACTATTTATATATGCATTTTCAAAATATTTTAACTGAATAGTAATGTCACTACATAATGTTAAATTGACTGATATCGATAAGACAAATCTTTTTAAATTAAGTTCGACAACCGATTAGCAAGCCACTCCTGGCTCAGCTTACTTTGACTCATAGTCTCGTACAAACCTCTACTAGGTGTTAAAATAACAACATACATTCAGTTCATTTGCCTTTGCATTCGTTTCAAATGAATTTGAACCAAAACCTTGAATTGTAATTTAGGTTAATAATAATCAAATTAAACGTTTTATGATTTAATATTTGCAACACTTTATAGCTCGTTTTTTTAAAAACATACGTAATGTTTAAAATTTATTTTTAATATTTATTTAAATTTATGCATGAAGAAGCAAGAAGGACATGTATGAAGAGGTTGACGACAGTGGACGAGGCGAAAGAGGTATGTAGAGATCGTAGCATTTGGCGCTCCGTTCTCTCTGACTACCCCGCTAGGGATAAAGCGTGAAGTTAGTTTAGTTTTAGTTTAGTTTATTTAAATTTATAATTCTATTTTTTCGAGTTTCGAGTGTCGAGGCAAAGAGCGGCGTTGAGTTTCGCCACTCAACACGCAATGCCTCCAAAATTCGGCGAAAAATGCGGAACGGAGTGTTTACTTGGTTTACTCTGCCTACCCTGCTGTGCGGGATACAGTGTGAAATTGATTTATTTATTTCTTATATATTTTTGCAAGTTCTTTGCTTGTCTGTCATTGGAGAGTAAAATAAAAACTAAGTCAAATTGTTCTTATCTTTAATTTTTAAGATTTTTCAATTAACACAAAACAAAAAAAAATATATAAAAAAATCCAAACAAGATTAACTAAAACGACAAAAACTATATTCTCTATAAAATTTAAATAAGGCTCAATTCAAACACTTAAAGTTTCTAACTGTAAAAATGAAGTTAACGACAAGTTGCACCACGCAAAGCGTGTTTTGAACCCGCAACTAATGACTGAACGAGAGTGGATTGAATATCAAGCTGTACGAGTACGTACAATGCAGTCAGCCTTGGCGCATCTAGACAAGACGGGCGCGGTGACGTTGAACCTTGTTGTTAGATGCGTTAATTTTGAATAAAAAAATTGTCTTAAGAATATGTTATTTAATTTTTAAAAAGAAATCACTTAATAAAATCAATTATAAGAACATCAGTATTTATAACTTATTATTTTAAATAAAAATATTGAGGATAGAATGAGGTGTATTCCGCCTAACAGGGAGAACCCAGCCTTAAAAAACACTAATCTAGTTTTGGATAAATTTTCAGATATTGCGTGTTGAATGGAGGAGCTCAACGTGTACCTTAACCCGTTACCATAACGACGTAATGAAAATAATTAATTCCTACAAGAATTGAATCAACAACCGCTTACAATCGGACGTTGTGCCTCTGCGCTACAGCGCCGTCAAAGTAGAATTTGCAAACACAAAAAAAAAAGCCTTTGAAGTCTAGATAGCGTCAAGAGAACCAGCATGTAACGTCGTAATTAAACCATTAGCATATCCGTGATTAAAATCGTTTCCACAGAAAGAGGAAAGGAAACACAAAAAAAAGTATACAGCGTGAAAAGCTCCACCATTAAACACGACGAGCATGGAACAGCGATTCACCACACACGGTTCTATCCGTAACAGTGTGTTTGTCCAAAGACAAATATCTATAAAACTTCAAAATTATTTTACATCACATTCTATCTTATATATTGGGGGTATTGGGTTCAAAATCATATGGAAATGGAGAAGACAGCTTGTTTATCGATATCTGATCGATCAGATAGACAATGGTCGTTCCCATATCGAATGATTACACTTTACGAGGTTTTGATTGGAGCGCAACTAACTATATGTGGGCACGAAAGGCTCGATTTACTATCGTTATAAAAGTACGATCGTATAGTATTGGCCGTTTAGAGCTGGTTGTAAATCACTTGGTTTGTTTAGCTAATGGATACATTTAGGATGTAATTAACGTTTCTGATAACGGGAATGATAAGAGCATCAAATGATATAACCTATGCAGGCATATATTATGGGATAAAAATTATAGTGTATTTTTTGTTATTTACTTATTTTAATGAAGGTGTAATTTTTATTACAAATAAACATTCGTAATTGTAAATAATTTACTTACTATTTGTCTGTTTTTATAACAGGTTTGAGTTAAATTGATTGAGTTTTATCAGGGTGTTTACCCTGTCAACGCGGAAATTTGTAGGTTCGATTCCAACTCGAAGTACTGAAATATTTTCATTTCCCCGCTCTGGTAACGATTTAAAGCGCGGCGTTGACTTCCACCATTCAACAAACAGGCAATGCTCACACGGATTTAAAAAAAAATCTCAGCACTTAGCTCTCTTTGCTTACCCTGATACATGCGGGATAAAGCGTGAACCAAAAAAAACCACAGTTACCATTAGAATACAATTAATATACGTTCGTTAAAAATGATTGATACACCATTATCATAAGGATTTTATGAATGAACAAGTGCATACTTCCCTTTGTTTAGATAATCCTTATCAATTCCAAACATATTTGGGAACAGCCGATAATGTGACCTTTCTCTACCTTTGCGATAACTCTATTGTTGTATGTAATGTTAATATTTGAAAGAATTTAAAGATTACGTGTTTAATATTTGGAATATATTGTAGTTAATTATATTTCTGTGGAAATGAAATTGCTGAAATAGCAATACAACTATTAAAAATTTTAAAAACGGTTCAAAAAGGGGGAAATTTAGTTTTTTTTTTAATTTGGAAATCGCATTAAAATAGAAAAAAGGGATATCAAAATCGGTTTATTTGTTTGCAAGCTGCAGTGATACAGACACTTCCTTTCTCTTATTACTTTTTCTATTTGGTATACAAAAAAAAAGCGGTTTTTTCGATGACAGATCAAACATTTCAAAACAATAATTTTACTTATAGTAGAGACCTCAACACCAATTCTATAGACGAAGAACGCTGGTAGAAAGGTAAAATATACAATGGTCACCCTAATCCCTAGCTATTTGTTACTACTAAATCGTTCTTTGACAACTACCGCCTTACTTGAAAAATACAGTTAATTGTAATTACTATACGACTCTTTCACTTTCTTTACGATAGCGCGGCCACTTTTAAGAGTGCGTTAGAAAGTGACTTGATATAAATAAAAAAGTTAAAAAAATCTTTAAAAGATACATAATAAAAGAATATTTAAAGAACTCTGTCGATAACTCTGATTTAGGTAGTTATTTAATTTTTTTTTTTTTACAGTGAAGATTTTTAGACAGCTTTGGGATACATCGGTATGTTTCTAGTAATAACTTCTTAGTTTGGAACTTTAAAGCTGTATATTAACTTAATATAGTAAATAAGTTAAAAAAAATGACTATTATAAACGATTATATCAAGCAGCAAGGTATCGAAGATAGTAAAAACCAAATAATTATAAATTATTATCTTTTATTATTTATTTCTATCAAGTATTATTATTAATTCTCATAAATAATAAAATTATATATTGTTAATTAACATTAACAGGAAAATAAATGTATTTTTATATAAAATTTAAAACAAGATCCATAGATTTTTTTGCACCAACGACCTGCACTCAGCTGGAGTCGCATTCGAAATAGACAAGTTTTTATAAGAAATGCTGCACGACAAAAATTTTAGGTGTGACCTAAAATTTTTTCTGATATAAATACTTAATTTTTTTTTAATATATTTTACCTAAATAAGTTGAAAAAATAACCACAAAAACATTTTTATAAGACAACATCTCTACATTGTTCAATAGAATTTCTCATTTTCTAAAATCACACTCAATTATAGCGCAGACTTATAACGGATGTGTATAATGATATATAATAAGGGTCGTTATACAGACCATCTTATAATTACAGGAGTACATTGAAATACTATTTTTTTTAAAGCTAGCACGCTGTATCTCGCACACAGTAGGTAGACAGATGGAATCTAGTGTTAAGACACTCCGTGTAGCACTTTCCGCTGAACAAATGAAAATATAAATTTAAATAAATATTTCATTTCAACGAGTGGGGATCGAATCCATAACCAGTCGCGTTTACAGTCACACTATGTACACCTGCGCCACGACTGGCCTCTAATATAATAAATTTATTTATAATATAATAAAGAAAAATATACGTACATGTAAATTATTTTAATCATTTTATTATGAACATGTTGCCCAAGGTAGCTATTAATTTAATATTGACACACATACAATGTGATTTTTAAATAAATTCTTAAAAACCGTTTAGTAATATTTGGAACAAAACTAAAACACGCCAACAAAAATGTTTTGATGAATTATGGAGAAACTGCATTATGTATTCGTATTCTTCAAGGTACATACAAACTCGCACATATATTCGACGTAACCTAGTTCCGTCAGTAGAAACTGTGCGAATTTACCATTAATTAAGACAAACAATGCGTCGACCCGCAGTCGTACCATTTATGTCGCAAGTTTTGCATAATCGCACCAAGACGTTTATATATATATAAATTCTTTATTGCACTTAAAAAACATATAAGAAACACAAAAAATTAAAGGTTAGTTAGCAAAGGTAGAAGAAATCTCTTCCAGCCAACCAATGGAAGTGGATGACTGTCAAACAGCGTTAAGAGAGGACAGTGAAGTTATTAATAAAGAAAAAAATAACTAAGAAATTAAAAATAATAATAACAATGAGAGATAAAACAAATTAATTTTATATTATAGATCATAATTTTATAATAATATGATCATTTATTTTTTACTTTAAGTAATAGGTATACCTATAGTTCAGAAAAACTGAAACCATCATTTTCTACACCAAATGCTATATCGAATGTGCTCGGAGCTAAAAATTGTATGAGACTAAACTAAAATGATTTACTAGTGACCACTGAGAAGTTCTACTAAAGGTCCTAGTTCCATCATCACACCAGCTCATTGGTACCGTAATATTGTATTGTCACTTCAGCTATGTATAACTGCCAAGTTTCATAAGGGTACAATTGATAAAAGTATTTCAAATTAAGATTCTAAGATTTTATTACATTAATTTTAATAGCTCAACTGAATAAAATCGCGTTAAAAAAATACTTCCATTTAAAAACTATAAAAAAAAATAAACTATATGTACAAGGGGAACCTACAGTGCGTAACAAGCCTTAAATCCAAGATAAATCGTAGGGCCATTGGGCTAGTGGAGCGAAAGCATCTACGTGCGAACGCTTGCGCAATCTAATAGGCTTTTATTACGCGTCGTTGTACTGCACCGGGCTGGCCGATAAATTACCGCGATATCTTGTGTTTATAGAGCGCGCTGGAGAATTATAAATTAGATACTGTGGAAAAATGAACGTATTTTTAATTTAAAAAAAATTGTCTTCATTAATAAAGTCGCTTATAAAGTGCATTTTAATATTAATAAATGCTGAAAACTTGATCACTTATATGTTTATATATAAATTAAAAAGTCTACACTGCTATAAAATAATTAAAACGCTTTTTTTTTTCAATGAAAAAGAAATAATACTTACAGACTGAAAACGACACCGAACGTTTTAGATATGACCCCCATTGTTTTCTTCCAACCCTTGATGAACTGACGGCGGCGCGCCCCATGGGACGACGCACGCGCACCTAGTTCCGCGTAAGAGCTAATTTTGACGACTTTACACCATCAAACAGAATATTCCATACGTTTCAGTCACAAATCACATAAACAAAACACCAAATATGTATTCCATATTACGTGTAAATATTTAAATTTCAATTGTATACTTTCATGAGAGAATAAATAGATTATTTATAAGTAACGTGGGTTTTAAATTGAAGCTATCGTGTATAGCAATGACGTAGGGTGGAGCAAATGCAAGGGGCAGTCAGCAGACGTGCGTTCACCACTGCGGTTGGGACGATACTGACGTAGGCTCTACGCTACGCTCGCTACGGGGGTGGGTAAAGCTCGTCGTCGTCATTGACAATATGGCGTTGAAATGGCAACTTTTAATTCATTTGCGTTATTTGAAAGGCTGGTTTCATTATGTCGAGGAAGTTGTGTTATATATAGAACAATCAGCATTATTATAGATATTTATGTTTTTATATTGATATACATATACTTTTTACATTTTCTTTTGTTTTTACCTTCAAGCCATATTCCACACATAGCAGGGTAGACAGAGGGAACCTAAACTAGTATTAAGACACTCCGTTCCTATTAAGATACTTCGGTTCCTCACTTTTCGACTCATTACATGTTGAGTGGCGGAACTCAATGCCGAATTTACTTTGAAAGTATAAATACATTATATACAATAATTTTTAACAACAATTTCCTTATATTAATTACAAATAAAAATCATTTTATCGTTATATAAATTAAATTATTTACATAAAATATAAAGTAATCAAAATCTTGAATTCAATTGAATATAAATTTAGCAACAATGGGATTCCCATGGTTAATATTCTCCTGTATATTAAAAGTGTATAAAATGAAAAACAACGTACTATTAGTGCGTAATAATTTGCTGTTATTAATTCTTATATTGTTATACAATATATGTTTACCTACTTTATATTAGTGTAATTGACATATGAAAGATTTTTTTTTATATTTTTTATATTTACCGTATTAAGGGTTTAAAATATATGTACGCAAACTCATTACAATATTGTAGTTGGGTATTCGGTTTCATCAAACATATTTTGTTAAAGAATATAATAATTATGAAATAGGAAAAACACACCGATATGGTTATATGAGTCTAAAAAGTAAAGTACCGGTTGACTTCTACCACCCAACACACAATGTTTCTAAACGTTGAAATATCTATATAAAAATATATTGTGTTAGAGAGTAACAGACAATGGACAACTGAAACTGCGCGGCGTAGAACGCTGAAATGTCGCGTATAGTCCATTCGGGAGTATACGTGAGCATTAAAAAGGAATAACTTAAGCAGGACTAAAAGACATGCCTGTAATTCCTACGTAAACGTAAAACTACGTCAAATACGAGTTTTACGTTTTACAGTTCACACAAACAAAGATTTAGAGAAACAAAGATTTTCAATGAGGCCAGTCGTGGCGCAGTGGTACAAAGTGGTACAAAGTGGTTCGATCCCCACTCGAGGAGATGAAATATTTACTTAAAATTTATATTTTCATTTCTTCGCTCTGGTGTCGAGGCAAAGCGCGGCGTTGAGTTCTGCCAATCAACACACAATGCCTCCAAAATTTAGCAGAAAGGGGGGAACGGAATGTCTTAACACTAGGTCCCCTCTGCCTACCCTGCTGTGTGCGGGATATAGCGTGAAGCCAATTTAATTTAATTTTAAAGATTTTCAAATGTAAATAAGCCTCATAATAAGTAAATACACCTATACTAAATAACAAAGCGACAATATAAGCTTTTGCTATTATACCACTATAAAGTCAACTACATGCAAGCGTCGAGTCCAAAAATAACTTTTTAGCTTCGTATGACGTTATAATTTATATGTATTTACATTTATTCTCATAATATAATAATATTGTATTGAAATTTACAATTTTTCGCGTTGCGCAAGGTGTGGTCACATCACCGTGAGATCATAGGTTGAGTCAGATGCACAGACGTTGCACTGACTACAGTGCAATGTTGTTGCATTACAGATACAATCGTACGTTAGGAATAATGGCGGTGATTAAAGTTTCAAACCCAAATAAATTGAGCATTCTAAGATATATTATTATAGATATGTTTTTATTTTATATTTTTTACAATTAAAATTAAGTTTTTATATTTTTTATTGTTTTTATTTTTACGTAAACGAAAAACAATTGAACTATTTCTAATATTTTTTTAATTAAGTCACCTTGTGTTTAAAATTAATATGATAATATCTATACATATAATAATGTATGTACATATGTATGTATATAATTAATTGATAGCTATTGACAGAGCTTTTTCGCAAATTTATGTAAAATAATTTATTATCATGTCGACCTTTGGCAACGAGGCATAGCACGACATTGAGTACCGCCAATCAACACGCAACGCCTCCAGGATTTGGCGGAAAGGGGGAACGGACATGTCTTAATGGAAACAGAATGTCTTAACACTAAGTTCACAGGTTTGCTCCGCTTACCGTGCTATGTGCGGGATACAGCATGCAACTAAATTATAGATTATAAGCACTCATCTTTTGACTCAAAATAAAGAACTACACGCCACATAAAATGAGTCTCATTAATCCACGCAGGAGGTATCTCCTGCGTCTACAAACACGCGAAGCTGTCGATATTTGACATGTCAGATTCATCGCGCCGTGTTTTTCAGTGTTCGTTATCCTTTTTGCCATGTCTAAATCAAAAATGTGCCCAACCAGGAATCCAAGGAATCGTATTCACACTACTAACAATATAAAAAAACATAATAACATATGAGGCCAGTCGTGGCACAGAAGCACAAAGTGTGACTGTAAAATCAACTGGTAGTGGGTTCGATTCCCACTCGAGAAAATTAAATATTTATTTACATTTATTTTCATTTCTTCGCTCTGGTGTCGAAACAAAGCGCGGCGTTGAGTTCCGCCACTCAACACGCAATGCCACCAGGATACGGCGGAAAGTGCTAAATGGCGCGTCTTAATATTACATTCGCTCTGCCTACCATGCTGCGTGCGCGATACAGCGTGAAGCTGATTTTGTTTTTTTTTTTTTATAATAACATTTTATTTAATATGTCTTCTTTATATAATATGGCGAGTACGTGTCCGGTAATTGATATAATTATGGTTTGCGTGTCGATTATTAATTGCCACTTGTTTGGATTCACCGTGCTCCGAGTAATTCTATGTTTATAGTAAATATTGTAGGATATATTTTATTTTAATCACTATTATGTTTTATTCGCTTTACGCTGTAAAATAAACGGGGTAGCGGATTATTATATATCCAGTGTAATAGCATAAGCAGTGTAATAACCGTGAAGGCGATGGTCGCGAGTTCAATTCTCGAACTTTACTTTTGATAAAAATTGCGGTATAACGTGAAGCTAAATGTTTGTTTTGTTATTTTCAAGTGATTTGATCTTGATTATTTTATATGTATATTTTGTTCTTTTCTTCATATTACCGAATATAGATATTAAATAACATAAACATCAACAAGAGACATAAAACTAAGAGTTTATTTATATCAAATACAATAATAAAAACCGCCGTTATAACAGTACTTCATCAGCTTCTCTAATATGAGGCCTATGTTTACACAAATCTCGACATAAATGGTTCAAATATATACAAACTTGTCTTCCTATTATAAATTGCAGCCGCACTGTTACGTAACACATGACCCAGTTTTCAACGTAGGTACCTACTTACGGGCGACGAGTACCTAAGGGACCCCTATGGGATGTTCTGCGACCCATTTACGTCGCTTTGTGCAATTCTCGTGATGTCGAAATTGTATACGATGTAGGTAATTTTATATTGAAAGAATTATATACTGAGAATTGATGTGATACTGGTTTGATGTTTGTTTAATATATTTAAACATCCATTTTTTTATTTTTTTTTATTTTCGCAGCATCATGCATACAGTAGGGTAGGTAAAGGGAACCTAGTGTTAAAACACTTCGTTTTAATTAATATTCTTCCGTTCCCCATATTCCGTCGAACTGAGTGTATAGTACATAATAAATTTAATGATATAAAAGGAGTTAATATTCGGTTTGAAATCCTGGCTGTCAGTTTATTATTCTATTAATGGAACAGTTAAATAATTTTCATTTCTGCTTCAGGTATTAACAGTAACATCGATAGTAATAAAAACATTGAAACATTGTAAAATCGCAATTTATTATATTTTGCTTCAAATATACTTTAAATTATTTATAATTTTAAGGAAATCTCAAAAAATATATATTTAAACGTATATAAGCATTCGGTCTCTCGTTAGAATTCGTAGCATGTCAGTCCTTGAATAGTTCTGATTCTGTGCTATAACTAACTACCTACATATATATATATATATAGAACGTATTTATTGGATCATAATATAAACAGATCGTTACAATGAATCATACAGCTACAGTGTCACGCACGCTACGTTACGACTTACGACTGAGTGTTGGACTTGTGATTTTTTTATCAGCTTTACGCGCATCAAATGGAAATATAAATTTAAATGCACATTTCATTTCCTCGTGTGAGGAAATTAAATATATTATAAATAAAAAAAATTAGCTTCACGCTGTATCCCACACACAGCAGGGTAGGCAGAGGGAACCTAGTGTTAAGACACTCCGTTCCCCACTTTCTGCCGAATTTCGGAGGCATTGCGTGTTGAGTGGCAGAACTCAACGCCGCGCTTTGCCTCGACACCAGAGCGAAGAAATGGAAATATAAATTTAAGTAAATAGAGTGAATAGAGTGAAATATATTATAATATTTAATTATTTATTTTTATTTTTTTTTTTATATTAGGAAACCTATAGAGTAGTCAGTTGAAACGTTAGTAACACCCCAATTACCTACAGGACCATCTAATGGTTGTTAATACGATTTCTAATCGGGGAAAATATTTACAAAAAAAAAAACCACAAAAATATATTCAACAACCTTGTTCCTATAGAAGCACGCTTAAATACCAGCCTATCCCTCATTTCAGCACAAAGTTTCTTTATTACGGAAAAGTGTTGAACAAAATGATTCATAATCGACAAAGAAGTCAAGGAAAACGCCTGAAGGTTAATTAATTATAATTAACATATGTAAGAATATCATAGAAAATATTTTGTTATAATTCATAGTATTTTCCACAATTCTAGCTAAACTTCTACATAAACGGTTTAACACTTAATAGGAATTTATGCAAAATGTTGCAAGTGAGCCGTATATGGGCTTCTAATCTTTAATCCACCCGACAACGCTACATTAAGTAAACTATAATACTACAACAATGCTAAGTTTACGATCTTATGTATAATAGGGTGGCTTATCTGTTAAATCCAAAGTAAAGATCAATTTAATGGTATAAAATGTATGTAAAGCTATAGAAATATTACAATGAAGTAATATGATGCCAGTTGTGGCGCAGGGGCACAAAGTGTGACTGTAAACGCGATGGTTGTAGGTTTGATTTCCATTCGGGGGATTGATTGAATGTTTAAATTTTTTCATTTCATAGTTCTCATAAGGGGGCCAAGCAAAACGTTGAATTTAAACACTCATCATGCAATGCCTGGAAAATTCAGCAAATTGCGGAAAGTGGATAACGGAAGTGTCCTAATGGGAACAGAGTGTCATAATATATACCAGGTTATCTCTGGCAACCCTGCTATGGGCGGTACGCAACGCAGAAACTATAAAAATAAAATATAATGATAGAAGAAGGCAACATAATTACAAATATTAAAACATATGTTACATATCTATAAAATAAGTTAAATTAATTGTTTGCGATTATAAAATTTTGATAAAGAATACCTACTACTGCAGTCGTTTCCGCGTTCATACAAAGTTTGGCCGTTACCAAAATTCTTTAATAACAGTTAAAAATAAAATTGACACCTGCCCTTTATCTGTTTGTTCGAGTAAACCTTTAATACTGCTGATCCTATTTTAACGGGATTTTGGATAGAAACTTTAGAGAATAAGATTTTAAGCAAGTTTATTTTGTAACAGAACACAAAAGTCGTGCGTTTCAGAAATTAACTGAATCGCCTAAAGTAATTATTGTTTTTAAAAAAAATAAATTAAATTAGCTTCACGCTATATCCCGCACACAGCAGGGTAGGCAGAGGGAACCTAGTGTAAGACACTCCGTTCCCCACTTTCTGTTTTTATAACGATAATTTATTAAATATTCTCAAATATACACAACAAAAAAAAATATTATAAGTAATGTGAAATTAATAAATAATAATTATTATATTAAATAAAAATAATAAATGCAATTACATTTATTGTATTAAGCAATCGCTCCTGACCTACTGCGTTGAATAAACCGAGTGATATCGGGTAATTTTTGCAGGTGTTCGTGTCGTAAGGTGATTTAGTTCGAATTTAACTTTACCTGTTTAAATAATATAATTATATGTAAATGGATAGTAATAACAATATTTACTGTGATGTTTTTTGTATACTTAACATTATCACTTGAAATACATTTTAATCATTTCAATTTTTCAAAGCGGCCAGTCGTGGTGCAAGAGCACAATTGCGACTGTATACGCGACATCTTGTCGGTTTGATTCCAACTCGAGGAAATGGATTATTTATATTTAATATTTTCATTTCATCGCTCTGGCCGCATCGGCGTTGCGGCCACTCAGTACATAATGTCTTCAGATTATGAAACGGACGACGAGAAACAAAAATATTTTATCGCGAACGGAGTGTCTTAACATATACAGCGTGAACATATTTTCATAGGAAAATAAAAAAAAATACATGAATCAAAATTTACATCAGCATAAATTGTTATAGATTTGACTACAATTAAACGTTGAACGACGTCTCTAGGAGCGGCCACGATATAATAAAATACAATAATATAGTAGCTTTAAATATTTTACACCCAACACTCGTCACGTAATATAAGAGCGCAAGATTATTAATTACCATAATATACATAACGTGCCCGCAATCGACGCATCCTTATTAACGGTGGTTTAGTCACTTTGTCAATTGAGTTCATCTATTGTTGCTATTTTAACTGTTGTTTAGTTAACGTTATAAATGTATATAGTAGTAGTAATCCTATAGAACTACTTGACTTTGGCAGTGGTTAAACAAAAAAAACAGATATTTGGATATGGAAATATGAAGTTTTTAAAATTGATTATCAAATTTAAGAAAAAATATCACTACATGTACAGCAAAAACAATTTAAACGCTTAAAAAGAGAATTTAAAATAATTTATTTTAACAAATTCATCGTAAAAAAAATTATATTTTATGATTGTCTTTATTAAGTTAATGTAGCATGTCGGCACATCAAAATACAAAAACTGATCAATAAAAACTAAAGCAATGCAAGCAAAGCGGTCGGCCACTGGTTATAAATATTTGCTTGCGTTTGATACCTTTTTTTTATTTTCCAAGAGCATCCTGTAGGTTGCGCACGCGTATCTCATATGTCGCTGTCACTCTTGCGCATAGAATGGTTCATCAAACGATGGGAATCGAGGCAGACGTTAAACATAGTTTTTTTATTAAAGCAAATTAACGTTTCAAGTTTATTTCATTAAAAATAATCTAATTTATAAGTGTTAATAGGACGAGTAGATAAATAAAAGTTTTTTTTATAACAAACTTTTTAATATTTTTAATTTTATTTTTTACCTAATCTTTAGGCAGCGTGTTGCTAGAACTTATATTCAAATAATAAATATTATTTAAATATAATAGTCATAGCAACACGCTGCCGTTTCGATCCTAAACCTACCCGCGGAGAACAATAACAACAAACGGTTCCTTTATTTTGTTGGACAAATTGAGAATTCCACTCCAGCCTTTCTTCTTTTAACGATTTGTAACAAAACTTTTACTTTCGCAATATTTTAGTATAATGAGAACTTCTGTCATATATAAGAACATAGAAGTACATTGTTAAATAACAATTCATTATTTTGTCATCTCGTTATGACAGTCATATACAAAAGAAGTGGTAATTAAGCATTTTATTTAAGAATACCGTTACAACTATTGGTTTCTGAGATATAATATAAAATTCTGCATATTTCATCAGTAATTGCTGATGTCCATTTGAAATTAGTTAAGAAATTAGTATTGGAACATTTACACAGTGCTTATAACCTATTTAATGCAAAATCGTTCAGCCATTGTAGTTTAAAATCAAAAATATTATATTGACATGCACAATAGGTATTAATCTCTATCATTTCTCTCTTAGAAACTAAACATATTCATACAATAATATAAAATATATATTTTAAACAGCATGCAATATCGTAGTAACCCTATCAGCGGGTGCGCAGGCGCATCTACCTGAGCATAATCGACCGTACCGTCAAGTGTACCGTTATTAAGAAAAAAATCAATACACCTTGATGGAAATAGGACACGGGTTCTGTACGTTCTATTCATATTTAACTTTTCGTATTATGAACTACTAGTGTTCAGCACTTAATTATGGTTATTTGTGATCATTTTGGTAAATATGAGCAAAAAAATATATTTTTAAAAATATGTATATTTACTAAATTGTTTTTTATTATCTTTTTCTATTAGTGAAAACTTCATTTAAATTGGTTTCATTGTCTTAAAGATTAAAATAGTAAAACGGAAGATAGTGACAAGACTTATTTTGTAATAAAGAAATGAAGAAAGATCAGCAATGCGTAAAGATGAATGGTGTGGTGAATAAGAAGGTATATTTTTTACATAAAATAATACTAGCGGCTAAGTAGCTTAATATATTATAAATAGAAAAAAATAAAAAAAATAAATCCTAACTTTTTTTATGATAAAAAAATGACGTAACGTCCAATTCTTTATAGTTGTCGTAAAACGTACAGAGCGAAGACGTATAATAAATATATCTTCCGATTGCCGCCCAAAAATCGAAATGCTCAATAGGTGAAGACAAAAAAAACGTCAACTTTATTTATGTACGTACTATTAATTTCTTGTCAAACAATATAGCTATTAAATCTCGTGTAATATTCCGTTGGACCCCGATTTTGAGTATAATCGATGGTACCATCTGTTAAGGTTTATGACGTGTTATTCTATTAAAGTAATTTTATTTGACTCTTGTGACCTTGTAATAAAACAACCTCAAATCGAAATAGAGTGAAGCCCAGTGACCTACTACTGAGACAGAAATGGAATATAAATCATTGTACATTTTAAAACGTTGGGGCTGATGCAAACTTTTTAACATTTTTACTTTATCTACAATTATATGCAAAAATTTTAAGTATTAAATTTGTCCTATTTTCAAAACATTGTGTGTAGAGTGAACGAAACTTAACGCAGCGCTTTGACTTCTTAACAAAGGGAGAAATTAAAACCACCGTCGCGTTTACAGTCAGAAGGCTGTACCGCTGTGCCACAACGGCTTCATGAACGAATTATTGCTCTCCGTTTTAAATCTGACAAAAACCTAGAGTTGCTGTAAAAAATGAAACATACTACGTCATATATATATTTTATTGTCATAATATTCATATAGATCAAAAAAAGTCTCTTTTGCAAAGATACATTCTTTTAACATTTAATAATACAATTGTTAAGAGTAAATTCCAGATACACTTTTATATTGTAATACCTACCTACTTATTTAGAGATACTTAAGAATTATTTTACTACAAAATAAAAAAAAAAGGTTAATAATGCACATGTCTATACTGTACTCTTATTACACCTGCGCAGGAGTTTCTTCTCAATAAATAAGCGGTTTGTGGGGAATCTTTTGTGCATGTAAGTGTGGGAAATGTATGCGAATACAATTTTTTGCTTTGTAACGGGTTCCTCACTTGTGACATAATGACTGATGTCGTCCTGAGACGTTCTAATATGCCTCTTTTAATTGGTTAGTCAGAATTGAACGCTACTTGAAAATCAAATTTTGAAATTTTTTTAGCTTTACACTGTATCGCATAGGAGGAGCCTGTGTTAGGACAATCCGTTCCGAATTTTACTTATGGAGGCATTAATTTGCCTCGTTACTAAAACGAACAAAATGAAAATTTATATTTTATTTCTTCGAGTGGGAGTGAAACCCAGAATCAATCCCGTTTTAAGTATAACGTCACTTTAAATATACTATTACACTGTAAATACAGCGCAATATACAGATTATATAAATATTACAACAATAAAAAGGAAAGACGTCGAAACGGAGTGCCTTAACACTCCTTCTGCCTACTCTGCCAAACGCGGGATAAAACATATTGCACCACTCTTTTAGTTTATACAATAAAATAAAACGTTGTAAAAAGTAAGTTCAATAACGCCTAATCTCAATTCCAATGTTTACCAAAGAGGAAAGAGGGATCGCTGTACGCGATGAAAATAGTCGACGCGGGTGCGCGAAAATAGCTGCCAACACGACGCCGCACTCTTTGTGGTAATCCCGGCACTCCCGGTTCGGAGTAACACGTTGTTTACGCACAGTGCACGCTTACTCATTATGTGGTGGATTTAAACAAAGATGTCTGTCCGTCGATTGAACGAAAATGTTTCGTTGATATGTAAATTATTATTAGTAACTGATGGCGGGCACTTCATTTCAAGTGCTTTATTTATGGATAAATTAGTATTAAACTCAGACAATTCATAAACAAGTAATATTGTAGAATTTTCGTTTCAGGTTCAAGCTGTGTTTCGCATATGGCAGGGTAAGCTGAAGGTTAAAAAGTAGAAAGTATTGTTAAAACACTCCGTTCCTTGCCTTCCGCTGAACTCTCAAGAGCGAAGGAATAAAAATATTAATAAACAATAATTAATTTCCCTGAATGGGAATCGGTCCCACAGTCATCGCCACGACGTTTTTATTTTTTGTAATTTTTAAACTAATTCCAATAATAACAACGATTTAAATACACTTAAAAAGATAGACAAAGATGCTTTGGGAACGAAACATAAAACTTTAGTGCGTACATAATTTTCCAGTAATTTACGATTGGCAAATGGACCGTTGAATAGAATCGGCATTTCAGTAGATTCTACAACTAAGTAACTCATGCGTACTCATGACTTCTCAGAGACAAATAGAAGACAATCAAATCTCCACTTGTTTACGAGTAAAAATAATATAAGTGAGAAGATCGTCGTGAGTCAGGAGCATAAGCGTGTAACTGTAACGCGACGATTGCAGGTTCAATTTCCATTCGAGTTGATATTATTATTTGGTAAAATTTTCATTTCTTCGCTCTGGTACCAAGGAGGAAGCGCGGCGTTGAGTTCAGCCAAAAGGCAGTGCCTCGAAAATTAGCGAAAAATGAGTCGGAAAGAGGGGAACGGAGTGTTTTAAGAGTAGGTTCCCTCTGCTTACCTTGCTTTATGTGGGATACAACGTAAAGCCGGAATAAGATATACATAATAATTTTGGTGGTAAATTAGTGCCATTATTTGTATTTCGGCTTATTTTCAGAATAATCCCACGTCAGTCTCACAATTTATAGTATTATTATATGATACATATTAAAATACGAGAACAGCACATGTTTATTTTAAATGTATTTTATACAAATTCGGTATATGCATAGTGTAATAGATAAAATGAAAATAGCTATATACATTTATTTATATAATGTAGGTATATACATTTAAAATCCGATACAAATATTATAATGTCCAAGAACTAATGTAGTTTCTTATAATATAAACAGTTACGTGAATAATAGCAGTTTAAAAGTTATTTTATTTCATAGTTCAAGCAATAAATATTATTGCATACTAACACTTCACGTTCATTCGCATTCGAGTGTTTCAAGAGCGAGTGATAGATCACTTCCTTGAAAAGCGAGATAATAATAATAAACATCCCCTATCAGAAACAAATTTGTATAAATTGTTTATTACAAATGTAAAATATTTCTTATAATTGCAACAGTATATGTGTTTATAAAATAAACTATGATAGAAGTAACCATTTAAAAATTTAAATGAAATTTATATTTTTCCATCTGGTTAAGATGCAAACAATATCCGATACGCTCCAGATTTTGGAAAATGGAGAACGAACGGAAATGTCATTACACTAAGTACTTAAGTTCCCTCTGCTATGTGCGGGATATAGCGTGAAGCAAAAAAAAAAAGATTTATACTGCACACCTATTAGAACAGGATAAGCAGGGAGAACACAGTGTCTCAGTAAAACAGAACGATATCTTTAAATTAAATATTTACTTTTAAAGAAATATAAATAATAAAAAGAAATGTATACGATCGATCGGAATAATAACAATAACAAAATAAATAAATTGTATCAAATTAATAAGGAAGAGCTGAACTTTAAAAACGACTTCCGTTTCGATCCAATTTTTACTCGTACACTCGTATAAATTCAAACAAGTGGGTTAAAAGGAAGACCAAGTGGTTGCTATGGTTACGTCAGCGCCCGCATGGGAGCCCATACAACGCCCTACCATGTTGATTGAGAAACACTTGACTCATCAATTAATTGCCTAGTATATACAAAATATACCTAATATTATGCGTTAGCATTCTTTGTTTAGCGCGCTTTGTTTAGTGGCGGAACTCAACGCCGCGCTTTACCTCGTAACCAGAGCGAAGAAATAGAAATTATTAAACATTTCATTTTATTAGAATGGGAATTAAAACTATAGCGTGTCGCGCTTTTAGTCATATGCCCCTGCACCACAGCTAGCGTCAATAATTTATCAAATTTTCTATATCGAAAGTATGAATATTTTTTTTAAAGATTCCATTTCAAAAAGAGATGCGTAGAAATGTATGACTCACGATATACAGAACGCAATATAATGTACAGATAAACAAATGACGCACTCGACTAAAAGCCCTATGCCTAAAATAAAACACCTCTACAATACATTTGTCTCAGAAACTAAAATATATAAAATTAAAAAATCTGTTAAAATGTTATTATATCAGGTACGACAAAAGTCCAGCATTCAGTTCCGCCACTCTATACGCAATGGGAAAATAAATGGGAAAACGGATTATCTTAACAATAAGTTAGTTTTCAATATAGCATGGCTTTATAAAAAAAATTGAGAAGAATTAACATAAAATACTTTTACCATAACAAAAGTATTTACTATTGAAACGTTGTGGGTTCGATTCCCACTCGGAGAAATGGAATTATTATTTATAAATAACAAGACAAAGCGGGGCGTTAAGTTCCGCCAATAAACACACAATGCCTCGAAAATCCGGCGGAAATAGAGAGCACTGCTGTATGCGGGATACATCGTGAAGCTAAAAACAAAAAACAAGTATATATGTACAAAATTGTATGAATTAACAAAAATCGATCGGTATATCGACCGCACAAGTGATCCGTAACACAATTACTGAAATTTTAAGTGGAACTCAATGACGTGCGGAAAACAACGCGGTTTGTTTGTCGATGTTATTATTTATAACTTTGTTGCGCTCATCCGCGCTGAAACTCTTCAGATTCCCCTTGATCATTGAAAGCGTGGTGTGAAAATTTTATTACTCTCGTATATTACTGACGCCAATTGCACTGAGGTGTGCGGTAGTTAGAACTAACGATGTACGTAGGTTCCAAATTAATTTTGAAATAACGTATTTAGATATGTTTTTGGATGCTATTATAATAGTACTTTTTTTAACTTCATTAAATATTCATGATCAGTCAGATTCAGACTTCCATTAAAATAAAACTTACTCGCTTAGTGTTGACATACATAAACTATACAAATAACTAATAACCGAACAGAAAAAAAAATCTAAAAAAAAAAAGGTTTATACATTAAAAAAATGATATTTTCATTTCTCCGTTCTGGTGTCGCGACAGGGCGCGGCGTTGAGTTCCGCCACTCAGCACGCAATGCCTCCAGAATTCGATGGAAAGTGGGGAGCGGAGTGTCTTTACACTAGGTTCCCTCTGCCTACCCTGCTGTGTGCGGGATACAGCCCGAAGCTGATTTATACAAAAAAAAAGAATATCTGCATACGCTACATACATTAATGTCACTCTCGCAGCCGAGAATCGCGTGGGCGAGCGCCAGCACGCGACCATTGTTTACCCGCAGTAGGTAAACGAGCACGAACGCGGCGGGGTCAGCCGGCACGCTCGGTGAAGCACTAAATTACAGATTTAGCTGGCACTAGGTACTTGAAATTACATTTTTTTACTTTGAATCTTTACTTATTTTATCATCATTCAGTTAAATCGAGGTATGCTTAAATACTAATCAAATTCATCAAATTCACTGTTGATTTAGACGAGCTGAATTAGATTATGAATTTGAACCAGTGACAAATCACGTTATAGTAGGCTAAAATCACTGCGTTTGTAAATAAAATTAAAACATAATTATAATAATTTTTAAAATAACGTTAAGTTATTTATGTAGAAAAAGGCAATCAAATTATCAGGATTCTCTTTAGGAATAAAAAATTTGCAGATTATATCCTGTTCTTATCCTAGTTTAAGTAACGGTTAAAAATAAAAAATACGTACATAAGAATAATATCAATAATTACAAAAAGTTGAAAAATGACACAGCCCTCGTGTATGTAGTGATTAAAATAATAGTAATACAAAAAAAAAACATCTTAGTCACATGCACAATAAAAATAAATAATAAATGGGATATTTTTTGTGTATATTTTGTAATTATTATATCAAAAGGAAATCCGTTTATAACGTAGTAAATTGTGTCCCATAAAAACAAATAAACAAGACATTTTGTATTATTAGCATATCGTATTTTATTTTTTCATATAAAAAAATGTGTAATAATTTTAACCAATAGTACATAAGTTACAGAGAGTAACAATCAACTAAAAAGCATTAGAAATACGAGTATATAATAAGAAACACAAATAAATATAGTTTGTGGTGTACACGTTTTTGTTAAGAATGTAATTACTTTATAAAATTGTTGTTGTTTTAATATAATCATGTATAAGGTAATTGAGCTAGTTCGAAATTGAATATAAGCAGCCGTCGCAATGTGTTTCAAAGCTTTACATTTTTTCCGCATAGTAGGGTGAAGTAGGCAGAGGGAACCTAACCTCTACCAGTAATAATCCTCAATCAATATCGAACCCACAAACCATCGCTTTTACAGTCAGTCTGTCCAACTGCGCCGATCAATTCGAGTTTTCAAAGTCGTTTTTTTTCCATTAAACAAATAACATTCGACAGAAATTAAAGAACGACGTACATAACTTACATCCTGTGTAAATTTAACAGAAACGTAACTTAAAAAAAAACAGCTTAAAATACAATTTTTCCATTACAATTGAGAGTTCAATCACCGATGTAAGTAAAGCCTAGCAATCTCATCCCAAATTAACTTAGAAGGTCCGTGAAATGAGTAAGGCGAATGCCTTCAAATAATAATTTTCCTACTGATTCGTCATCTAATTGCAGTACGATATCGTAATAAGATGACGTACGGACAGAACAATATATATGTAATTGAGACGTATACGTAGCCACGTGTAGAATGTCATTTTATGGTAAACCTTGGGATTTTTCTATGATAGCTCAAATTAAGACTTCTCGTATGTCATTTTATTTGAGCACATGCGTGCCACTGTAAGCTCGATAGATTGTAGGTTTGATTCTTACACGAAGGAACATTTAATAAGTTCTTTTCTTCGCTCTAGGAACGAGGCAAAGCGTGACGTTGAATTTCGCCACTCAACACGCAATGCCCCCAGAATTCAGCGGCAAATGGGGTACAATGGGGGGCAAGTGTCTTAACACTATATCCCGAAGTTTTCCCTTTCTTATCCTGCTATGTGCGGGATATATAGTGAAGCGGATCAAAAACATATGTCATTTATCTAAAAAAAAAAAAGATTTAAATAAATTGTTAAAAGTATATATGTACGTTCATTGAAAATCTAATTTCATAAGACAATATATTGAAACAACTTTCTAAGGAAAAATAAACAATATTATAACCTCTTTAATCCAATACAATAGAAAAGTTTTCCTATCGTTATACTTCGAGGCAGTAGAAGTTCCTTGACCTATGTAGGTATATCATTAAAAGTATATTAGAAAATCGATATAACATCGCGTTTGGTATACATTACTTACAATTTAAAGTCACTCATATATAAACACAGTCATATTAACTTATTTAAAGGACACTCAGTCACGCATCAATGGAAACTCACCCGCGAAATCGTCCCTGCAAAGCTCTTATATGGCTTCTTGGCTTCTTCCGCAAAGATTTCCTTTCGTATATATATGGCTTGGACGGACAAATAATTATCTAAACAACTTTCATATTATTGTAATTTATGAACATTTTTATTATCATTTCATATATGTATTTGTAGAGCAATTTATATTAAAAAATTGAGTAATAAACTAGCAACCCGCTAGCGGCTTCGCCCGCATGTACAACACATTTTTTATTTTTCCTATTTGAATTAAATAAATATATTTTAAAGATAATGCCCATAGATTAATGCTAAAGTGTAAGCTAATTTAATAAGACACTTCTTTTGTATCAATATTGTTGTATGTCATTTTTTTATATTGAAATATTTCCCAGTGAAATAAAACAAACACTAAATATAAAGGGAAGTTTTCCAAAACACAATTGTGAAGACTGCGTTTACACCAGTTAAGCTGTTTCAGAGATTAGAGTGCAAAAACGCACGGACAAAAAACAACAAAAGTATAAAAAAAATATTGTTATAGGTTTTATTTTTTATTACAACAGCAGCGATACAGACAGCGACCAGTTACAATTTTATTATATGTATTACAAGGCAGGTCATATGTTAACAGGAGAAGAGAAAATTATTAAAACTTTATTTTACTGTCTGAGTGAGCCGTACAGTAGTATATGTCGCATTTGTCAGACCGTTTGTCAGATCGTACGTTTGTAACTTGTCTTAATTAGATTTGAATTAACAATCATTGAATACACACTAAAACTTACTACATCACCATTGTACCATATATAAAAAAAGTTATTTCAAGTAAAATTAAAATGAACGTGTCGATCGAGTGAGTCTTTAGGTTTCCAAGAACTGGAGATAAGCAAAGCAGTTCAAAGGAACTCGTAAAGTATTTTTGTTATAAGATTTTCTTAAACCTGTCAAAGAGTCCATTAATAATGACTTTGAACGAACTTAGAAAACCATGATATGTTAGTTGACTTGACTGTCATAATAAAAGTCGATTTACAGCTTTTTATCCAGTTCCTTTTGTAAAATATAACACTCCGAAATGATGATTAGTTAATGTAATTTATGATTTCTTTGTAAAATATTACTTTTTATTTTAATTTAACTTCTTTATATGTTTTATATTTAACCAGGTTAAGGTTAAGGCTTAGCTGTAATGCTCTGTTATATTTAACTAATAGGCTTCTGCTTCAATACCATTCTTTTGAATTGTGTAAAATGAAACAGTCCCCGAGGTAAAACTGGTGCAGTGACATTGGATCCTCTCCGATGAATAGATTACAAATACCCAACACAATAAGAATATTTCAATTCAAAACAGTAGTTCCTAAGTTTAGCGCGTTTAACCAAATAAACACTTATTCGATAAACTTTATTATATTAATACCGATGAGTCACAGCCACTGCGCCACTGGAGTTGATTCCTTTAAGTAATTAATCTCTCTTACTTTATCAGACAGGTGATATATTAAAGCATTCAGTACATCGGTCATCATCAGTATTACGTTGTTATGGTGAAGGATTTTCCTTATAAAATAAATCTAGTAGGAATATCATAGAGATTCCTACTAGATTTATTTTATAAAGAAAATCCTTCACCACCTTCATCTACCCTACTTGATATATCTTGAAGTTAGCAGTATTGACAAAATTATACAGATTATCGTTGCCGTTGGATAGAGACTACTTGTCTAAGAATTAGGCCGCGTCCTTACGCGGACTATTTTACTTTCACATAATTTCGAAATAAAGAATAACAAAGTCAAACGTCACCCGCAGCTATGATAATATTTTCATCTCCCAAAACGATTTCTTTAAAAAATTGGGTATAACTTAAACTTTACGTCCTCATTGTGATTCATTGAGATGTACTAATTCTAGCATTATCTCGGTGACCGATAAGCAAAACGCTTATTTGGATACTTCTGTTCAAACACATCGGCCTTTTTCACTTTATCCCATACAAACAAAACGATTAAATAAATGTTTGTGAACAACTTTTAGTTCTATAACACCAATGTATTACCAATGTATTGTAAATAACAATTAGTGAAAATATTTATTCAGCTATTCTGTTCTACGAAAGATATCAATAACAGACTACCATGCAAATGCTTAATTATTTTTAATCTACATAAATTATTGTAAAATATACATCGATTATAACTTCGAGGAGGTAAAATATTAACTTTCTTCGCTCTGGTATCGAGGCAAAGCGCGGCGTTGAGTTCCACCACTCAACACGCTATGCCTACAGAACTCGGCGGAAAGTGTGTGAAAACGGTGTGACTTAATCCTAGGTTCCCTCTGCCTACCCTGCTGTGTGCGGGATACAGCGTGAAGCTGATTTTGATTTAATTTTGATTATAACTTGTGTATTTATCATTATTATATTGAAATAAGTGTTGTTTCAAATGTGTATAATAACATACACAACTTAAACTAAGAAATATATTGTTAATATCGCTTAAAAAAGAATACAACTAGTGTTAAGACACTCCGTCGCCCACTTTCAGCCGAATCCTGGAGGCATTGCATGTGGAGTGGCAGAACTCAACGCCGCGCTTAACCTTGACACCAGAGCGAAGAAATAGAAATATAAATTTCAGTAAATATTTTATCTCCTCGAGTGGGGATCGAACCCAGAACCAGTTGAATTTACAGTTACACTTCGTGCCGCAGCACCGCGACTGGCCTCAAAATAATATATATAAATTAAACTTTTTTTATTATGATCAATAATATATATAAATAAACAAAAACATATATGTAAACACATAAATAAAACTTATTTCCGTATATTACTATTAGGTACTTTGGTAAAATGAAAAATTAGATGTACGACACAAATGGGTCAGGCCGGACCAAGTGTTTACGCTTTGTAAATGAGAGATGGTATGACTGACCCCATTATAAAATTAGATTATTCAAACGAAATCTTGCAAGAACGCACTTCCAAATAAGTTACCAAAACTTTCCGCATTTCACCGCATAGCTAAGCGGAGGAACTTAGTGTTAGAACACTCCGTTCTTCATTTTTAGGCCAATCTACGAAATATAGCGTGTCGAGTGACGGAACTCAACGCTGCGGTTTGTCTATATATGAAATACGCTAGCAATATTTAGATAAATAATTTGCATCGCATGCAAAGAGTCGCGTGTTCATTACAATTTACAACCATATAAAAAGTGTATAAGCAAGGTAATGTTTAATCCAATTTGATTTTATGTAACCAGAAGTTTATATTTTATTGTAGGTACCTACTTAACGGTTAGAAATAAGTTTCTTCAAGTCCAGCACATGCATGTGTTCATGTCGGTTTTAAACAAAAAGAAAACTAATAAAAAAGCTTCACGCATTTTCCCGCATAGCAGGATAGGGACAGGGAACCTAGTGTGAAGACAGGTTCTCCACGCCGATTTTTTAGGCATTGTGTGTTGAGTGGCGGGGCTTAACACCGCGCTCGACCTCACAATAAAAATAAAACGCAAATATTTTCACAATATTTAAACAACGAGTGAAAATGAGGCTTAAATTATTTTGCTAAACACGACCGCCATAACCCACTGCTTATTATACAGGAAAATACAAGCACCAGTTCTGAATAATAACACAATCAAGATGGCCCAAATTCCCGAGATCTTGTCGTTTTCTCCGTTATCATAGGTATAACAAGAGAATGCTTAAATGAAAAGCCCTTATGGTTGCTTCAAATAAATTCGTAAATTAACAACTTATGCTAAAATTTTATTAAAATTTACATAACTGTCGGATAGAGGCCGTGATGGCGCAGGTGCAAAAATGCTATTGTAAAGCAGCGTTTGTGGATTCGATTCCCTTTCATAATTTCGTTTCTTCGCTCTGGTAATCAAGTCAAAACTCAATACGCAATGCCTCGAAAATGCCTTTGTCAGGGAGTGGGGAACGGAGTATCTTAACACTAGGTTCCCTCTGCCTACCCTGCTACATGAAGGATACAGCGTGAAGCTCGAAAAACATTATATCTGTTTTTCACTTGCATTGTCGTCAAATATATATAATTTCAATCACTAAGTTGAGCAGCTTTAACTGCAATTTTAAATTGTAATTAGCATTAAAGCGAAAAAATGTGTTTAGGTATATAACAAATATAAAAATATATTTCCGTACTCGACGTTGATCAATAGCAGTAGTATATATAGTATTGAATTAATGAAGTCACGATCGTAAATATGTCACAAATGACTACGTACGCGTCATGTGAATGCCTATTCGAATCCGTTAGAAACAAAATTACAGAGTAACTATCGTTGGTTATCGAAATCAATAACGTCTAGGTAATTTGTACTTATGAATATAATACTTAGATAAAATTAGATTTTAATTGAAAAAAATAATAAATATTTTAAATAACGTCGTGTTGTGACACATGCGTTTATGGATATTTTTATCCATAGCTGAGAAATGGTGAATTATTAATTCCATTTGGTCATATGCTTCAAGTTAACATCATTTATAGACGCAATAAATTACTAAAATCGAACTATAATTTACTTTTAAAAAAATACTGAAGAATTGTATTTAATATATAATGTAAATATAATGATTTGATCATATATATTATGAAATATCTAATATTACTTTCGATTTAAAAAGGCAACGGTTCTCATATCGTTTATCAAAGTAAGTATTTTTTACAACACACCCCACATAAGTGATAGGAAAACATCTACTCCTCGTCAGTAGCATTCATTAGATATATAATTATCTGTTGCTTCCGTAGTATTAACGGTTATTATAATAATTGTAACACTTTATTAATAATAATAATAAAACAAACACAGCATTGCTTAATAAGAGTAATAATGTTATGTCATATCTCACTTAAGCATCTCGCTTCGGCGTTGAATTCCGTAACTCAACACGCAATGCCTCCAGAATTGGTCGGGAAGTGAGGAACGGAATTATCTTAATGGGAACGGAGTGTTTTAATATTTAGTCTCTAGGTTCTCTTTGCCTACCCTGTTTTGTTCGGGATACAGCGTGTCGCTAAAAAAAATATATGTAAATATTCCCACGAGTGGGGACGAAGAGCTACAACAATCACGTCTAATATTGCTTGATTGGACCCAGGGTACTGACTTCTTAGTACTTTAATTAATAAAAGATCCTGAGCACATAAAGATGCAATTTTCACATTCACAATAAACAGGATGCGGCATATTGTTTTTATGTCATTAGAAGCACTTATTATGTATAATCATTGCAATAACTAGTTTTGTTTTTTTTTTCTTTGTACACAAAAACGCTAATGTTGCCAGTACGAAGATCTTAGAACAATTGAGACCTGAAACCGGATCAAGCGGTTTACTGCATATTTCTATAGTGGGAACATTCTTCAGTTTCACTTTTATGTATATATCTACAATTAAGATTTCTTGTTTTCTCATTGCTCTATCACTCAAATGTTAAAGATTTAAAAAAAAAAAAAAAATTAAAAAATAAAAAATTTAAAAAAAAAAATTAAAAAAAAAAAATTAAAAAAAAAAACAATATTATAAAGATTTTTATTAATAACTTTGTTGTTTTCATATTAAATTTAAAATAAAAATTAAGTATTAGATTTAAATTAAAAATATCTCTATTAGTTTACGAGCAAATTCGACTTCCACGACATCGTTTACAACTTCAAGGAAACGTCAGTTTTAGGATGTTTGATTTGCAAAATAAGCGTTTCAGTGGTATTTAAGGTGCAAATGTTACAGATCACATCTGAGAACCAACATTTGATTGGGCAAAATTTTTAAATAATTTCACTTCCTTAGACACCGTCGCGACGGCTGTGGGTTAACTCGGGGAAGTGATTTATATATAAATACTTATATGTAATTATTATTTATTGTTTATAAATATTTTAATTTCTTCACTCTTGTAACACAAAGCAAAGTATAGGTTTCAGTATTACGGGGTAATTTTTTTTTTCCCTTTCTGGTAAAATAAAAAGCGGCACCGAGTTCCGTCACAATTTAGTGTCATAATCTCGTGTTCTCATTAATTACCCCGCTATATGCGGGATTATTAATATAATAAAATAGAAACATATCACTTATCACGTAGTTTGTATCTTTTTTGCCTTTTTGTGGGGAAAGTGAAAAATTTTCTTCATTTTATTACTTTCTCAAAACATCACGTTTTATGTAGGTAGCAACCACTATGCTGTCTAACCGGATCGCGGGAAATATTTTTAATTACAAAATAATCATAGTATCCACTACAATGGTTTACCACAGAGCTCTGTAAAAATACGTTGAAAATGACATATACCACAAGACGTAAGCGGAAAATCGTCCCATGATTCATATTTAATAAACTATTTACCTAGATAATTTATTTAATAATAAAGTAACTGAGTAGATGAGGTTTTTCAAGCGATTTTATTCGCATGACACATACTCGTAGATGCAGTTTGATGTACAAATATTTACTACACTCTGTCATAATTTGGAACATAACAAAATTTCTTTTTATTTAGTTTCAAGCAGACAAATAGAACCTAGTATTTTGACACTGACACTGACGTTCGATATATTTCGCGCAATAAAGTTATTAAGATCCTGCCTGTTCTAAATGTAATTACTAGTCCAAAAGAGGATTTAAGGCCACCCAAGGCCAGAGATAAAGGTGAAGGTATATTTCATTTTTTCGCTGTAGTAAACAGGCAATGCGCGGCGTTGAATACAGCGGCCACTCAATACGCAATGGCTCTCGAATTCGGCGGATAGTGGAAAACGGAAGTTTCTGTGGGAACGAAAATTAACACTAGGTTCCAAGGTTCCTTCAGCCTAACCTGCTAGGTGCTAGATAAGGCGTGAACTCAAAAAAAAGATATTTTCAACCACAAACATACAGTCAGCAGCCAATTGCGCCACGGTAATGCAATGTTTGTAGTTAATAATAATATATTTTCATTTTAAGATTAAATGTAAACTAAAAATCGACCTTATTTACTGCGCATTTTAGTAGAGTTTAAAATAAAAAAGAAAAACAAAATTAAGTTGCAATTTTGTATACTAATAGACGAAAAGTCATTGAAAATTTAATGATTTAGACATACAACATGTATTTATGTACATACATACATCCATACATCCATACATACATACATACATCCATACAACGCTTAAAGTACAAAGGAAACAATCAAATGAATTAGAACGTGTGAATCAATTCTTTATGTAATCGGTCACTAGTACAAATATTTTGTGTACCAACGTATCGGTTAATTTTAACTGTATCGTTATAATTTGATAATTAGTTCGAATAGCGTATGTTTTCATACAATTGACTAAATCAATGCTGTTTCCGTTGAACTATTTTTTTTGTGCTTTTTTTCTAATATTGGATATCATTTTTAAATAAGTTTTTCATAGATATTCGACTTGATTAAATAAAATTATATTGCTTTGGCTTATACTTGACTGAACCTGATAGTTGTCAGTTTAATTTCCTGTTTAGCAAGAGATTTCATTAATTATTGATGTAAATTTGGCAAAAGAGTGACAACACTCGGTGTTTCTCAATAACCGTCATATGAAGAACGGAAAGACTTAACTCCAAGAAGTATTTGTCTGTCCATATGGACGAAAGAAATAAATACTATAAATAATAACATACCAATCGAAATAGCAGTATAACGTTCATAATTTGTCACACATTCAGAAAATTAAGATTTCATAGCTGTCAAAACAGCTTTTCTCTCAATTTCCATATACAAGTTTCTCATATCTAGTTACTTATAAAAATAGCTCGGTAATATTCTCGTCTATTTTTATCGTGTCTCTACGCTATATGGGTTAAGGACCGTGCATTGATGCAGCTAGCGTCAGTAAGTGACGTATAGCGCCATCTATCCACAGTTGGATGAAACAAAATCAATTTTGTGTCTTTTAAAATTAAGGTTTTATTATTTTTTTATACCTTAGATGTAAATATAATATATATTTTTTTATGGAATAGGCAACATAGAAGTCGATAAGCGTTTCTTTGTTTTTCTTTGCTTAACCTGGCAATGGTAGCCTCTTAATGAGTTTACATACGCACATTAATTATAATTGTTATAGACAACACAATGACTAGGTTCATATATTAGGTAAACAACCTTTTCTTTATTATTTACTCGATGGTTTATCTAGGAGAAATAATAGATAATTGCCAAACTTTATGTAACTAGAAACAGCCATAAGTTATGTCATCAAATGTCCCCTTTTGTAACTAGCCACAATCTATTATAAATATTACTTATTTTTGTTGACCAAAAGACGTCGTCAGGCATAAATATTAGTAAAACATAAGTACTGTCAAATCTACAATAACCTTACAAACTTACCTTAGTTAAGTTGCTCTTTCTATCTAACCTGAAAACGGTTTGCTTAAAAATCCAAAACAAAAATGTAAATAAACACGTATGTAGAAGGTTCTTTTACTGCAAACTGCTTCTATATCTTCTATGTCCATTCGAGGGATTAAGCTCAAGACACAGTGCAGCGTTGATTTCCGCCATTAACACTCCGCCACTATTTAGAATTCGAACGATTAGCGGAAAACGAAATGTAACACTAAATTCACTACACCTAACCTGCTATTTGCGGGATAAGGCATGAAACTGAAAAAGAAAAATAAAACTTACCTAAGTAAACACGTAAGTTGAACGTCATTCTGGTATCTGGCGAGTGCTGGTGCTCCTTCCACTCTAATCGCATTCACTTTATCTCGTAGAGACGTACCGCAACCTCCACAACGTTCTTTTAATATAGATAGTATGTTTGGCTGACGTAGGAATGCTATTACCTGGATGAAGGAATAAATATTGTTATACAATAAGTTTGTGTTTTAGTGTAAATATATTTAAACTAAAATACATATAACTAGCGCCACCTAGAGGATAAAGTTCGGCCTAGTTGTCGTGTGTCTTTTAATATATTTATATAGAATACTTAAATATTTTTAAAATATTCTCAATTTAATTATTATATTACACATTAAATAATTTTACGAAATTTCCCTTCCAAGTCCTTTTAGTAAATCATTAAAATGTGCGGAATGTGGAGCTTCGTTCGCCTTCCTTTCTATCTACTAACTTGAATTATGACAGGAGACAGGTGATCAAAGGAATAACTTAATAAATAAATTTGTGAACCTACACAATTACAAATAAAGTTAATTTATACAAATAAATATAAAAAAAATAATGTTTTAAATTACCTTGTCATTGTACGCAATAGGTATCTCTTGTTGCATATGATGAGGATAGAAGTCTGAGTTCGTAACCGGGGGCCTGGGAGGAGGAGTCGGCGCCTGTATCACATATCAAAATATGTTATTTTCTTAAGGTACGATGAAATATGTACAATAAAACATCTCAATTCACCACGACAATCTCAATTTTTATTTATTATGTTTTTACTTATTTTTATAGCTGAGCTCTTAAGATTTTCCTTTAATATATTTTTTTTTTATTATTATTAGCTTCACGCTGTATCCCGCACACAGCAGGGTAGGCAGAGGGAACCTAGTGTTAAGACACTCCGTTCCCCACTTTCTGCCGAATTGTTAGAGGCATTGCGTGTTGAGTGGCAGAACTCAACGCCGCGCTTAGCCTCGACACCAGAGCGAAGAAATGGAAATATAAATTTAAGTAAATATTTCATCTCCTCGAGTGGGGATCGAACCCACAACCAGTCGGTTTTACAGTCACACTTTGTGCCACTGCGCCACGACTGGCCTCATAAATTTTTAATAAATTTTTAAAACCGAAAATTAAAATGTTCGTATTAAGAAATATCGTTTAACTTTTCTAATAAAATCATATGATCTATGTGTTTTCTAGGTAAAAAAAGTTTTATTTAAATAAAAAAAAATACACCTACAGATAACAAATAAAACAATCAAATGCAGATAATATAGAGACACACAACTAATATATCAAGATGCATACATCAACTCAAACAATACTAAAAAAAAGGAACAAACCAATCCTTAAGCGAGCGCTAAAAACATAAAATAATGAATCCTTGTAACCGTGCAAAATAAAAAAAAAGAAAAATAATTATATCATACAAACCATACAGCGTGCAAGAGCGAAACTAAAACATGCTACAGAGACAACCAATCTATCAAAAACAACAGTACAAATAGGTTTTACGCTGTCTTAGATTTTTAAAAGGCTAGACTTGTGTGGTTATTAATAAGATGTACAAGATAATGTAAGATTATAACTTCAAATGTTTATGTTTGAAATTGAAATTAAAGTTCAATTTTAATTATTACAATACTACCGGCCGTTGTGGGGCACGAGCACAAGTAGCAACTGTAACGCGACAGTTGTGGGTTTGATCCCTCTTCGGGGAAAGATTTCGTATTTATTAATATTTTCATTTCTTCACTTTTTCACCAAGGCCCGAAAAGCCCAGCATTGAGTTCCACCACTCAACACGCAATGCCTCGAAAAGTTCGGCGGAAAGTCTTAACGCTCGAAAAGTTCGGCGGTAAGTCTTAACACTAAGTTCCCTGTCCTTACCCTGCTAAATGGGGAAAACAGAGAGAAGCTGATTCGATTTAATATAAACGATATTAGTTAAAATTATAAATAAATAAATTGTACTTTGCTCTTTTTTTAAAAAAAATAAGTCTAAGCATCATTTAGGAAGTTAAACTCAAACTCACTAGGAACAAATGAAAGAAAAAAATCTAATGACTCAAATATAAATAATAAAAAATATAACCTCAAAAAAACCCCACAGAAAGCATAAAACCTCTATAAAATGAACCCTAACAACCTGGTCGGGCATAAGGGGCCGTCGCCGCGGCGGCAACAGCGGCGAGAAGGGCCCCGCCTGCGGCGCGCGCGGCAGCCGCGGGTCTATGAACGAGGTGCGCCGCATCACGTGGTCCACGAAGAAGCGCTGCGCCCACACCGGACGACCGGTCACATTTTACAGATTATTAATTAATAGAGACCAGCTCTATTTCATTTCTGTATGCCTCTTTAATTATCTTATCATATGACCAGATTCACATGTTAATATTTGTGTCGATTAATTTCTGGATCACATTTGAACGTGCAATCAATTATTGGGTAATTTCGATTTATTTATTATAAGCTCCTCCTTCGTGTGTTTTCCATACAACGTCAAATTAGCGATGGCGAATTTTACGTTGTTACATTAGGTAGAACACACGAGTGTTACAACACAAGAGATTAGTACTAAACTGGCATATCTAAGAAATTATGTTAGTTTTCAAACGTAATTGTTTTCAAATTATTAGACATTAAAACAGATAAGATACATTTTACATAATTTCTATATACGTTATTCTGATGTTTTTACTATTTGTCGCTAAAGATATACTTATACAGAGAAGAACTTAAACTAAAAACTTATATATACCTTTCCATTTCTATCCAACTTCGAATCCCATCCCAGTGGTAGGTCTCTATCCGTTTCACTGAACATGTTGACAAGAGCGACTAAATCTCTGTTGTGCTGATATCGCTCAAACGACGACGTGTCTCGTCGAATTTTTGATATCATATGTTTTAGGGTTGAATTGCAGTTGTAGAGTGATGATGCTTCCTGGAGATAGCGAAAAAGATATTATTGCCAAATATATTTCACATATCAAATTAATTTAAAACTAATCCAATTTATTAGACTTTCTCTCACGGTCACGAACTGTTTAATTTTATGACAATACTAATGTACATACCAATAACTACTCAAGTTAGTTATGAACTTAAAGCAATTCATAATTATTTAAATAATATATACCGAATATATATTAATACAATTTCACTGATTTATAACATTTAAAATTCGATAATAATAATCATTTATTCAAAATCAGCAGCTGAGTGGCGCTTACTCCGTTGAGTATTAGCGTTCCAGTGCACCAGCCGCGAGCGAAAGAGACGAACTAGCCCATCTCTCCTCATTTTATATTACCACATTTGTTTAAATACTTACCAAATTCATATGCAATATAGAATAAAAGTCCGGTCTCGCTAGGAACTCAGCGGCTGGGTGGGGAGCGTGGGGTATTTGCGTCTCCATTGGCCTGGACGTGCTGGCTGCAGGAGGAGGTGAGGAGCTGGCCCCACGCTCCTCTTCCCCCAGTTGCGTGCGTGTCATTGTACGACGTATTGATTGATATCTAAAAAAATATAGAGAATATAAATATATAATTTACATGCGTACAATGTAAAATATAAAATATCTTATGTCTATCTTTTTTTTTTAATTACGTTTCATCATATATCATATTCACTTTTAATTTTTAGACCAAAGTGCTAGTTGTAGTATAAGTAATTGCGTAGTTTTAACTACATCATTGATACACTAAATTATTATTTTAAAACAGTTATTTACACTCACAATAATCATCACAGTCTCCACTGTACCATGATGGTATAAAAATGAGAAAAGATTATAATATATCTGTACGCAATAAAATCATCTAACTAGCAAAATAACAGGCAATGCCACCTTCTATCCAGTTGCCGCCTCTGCACTTCAGGCGCGGGCGACCGCGGCGCGCTACCATTAGCGGCAGGCCTCTGCCACGTTGTTGTCCTGTTGATGTGGTCGATGTAGAACACGCGCCCGTGACTGTCCATACGGGCTTCCCAGCCTGGAATGTGTGAATATAATGTAATATATTATAATATTAGGTGTCAATAATATGCCCCAAAGTTTCAATTTATATAGAGATGTGTTCTAGAAAAGATTTAAAGTAATTTCCATTACACTTACAAATTTCAGATTTACAAAAACAAATTATGCTCACCAGGAGGCAAGGGCTCTTCACATTCAATGATACCCCCAATCATATTAGCTGGGAAGTCCCCAGTCAACGCCATCTGTCTCGATGCCCTCTCTGGTATCGACGGCAGTCTGATCCCAGCCATATGTCTCAACGGCGTGGGCGACGCTACGGCGTTATCGTTATCATCATTATCGTCTACGGGCGGCCGACGTAGTACCACATCCTCTGGAGGTCCAGCGTGTACTATTGTAAAGTGATTACTGTTCACGAATTCAAGATTCGGAGATCTAATCTCCGATGTTCTCAATTCATTTGTAAATTCCACCATTTCAAAGTTTTCTAATGGAGTATCGTTTTGTATGGGTGGAGGGTGTAGGTCAGGCGGTGGCAGAGGCCGTGGCCTCCTTGCGTGATGAGTAGGTGTTGGCGGACACTGAGGTACGCCCGTCCCAGCTAAGGCAGCTACTCGTGTTAGCACCCTTGGATGAGGCCTCATAGGGCTGTCTGGGACATCTTTAGATGTGTTTGCCTTATGCGGTGAATGTTTAGGAGTTCCCTCACATCCAAGATTCTTTAATAAATGACGAGGTAAGCTCGAATGCCTCGGAGTGGAACTGTCACATGAATATTTTCGATTCATTATCATAGTTCCAACACTTGGGATCTTACAAGACTCTTCTATTGGTGAAGTTGAATGTGACGAATTACATGAACTTGGGGCTTCAGGACTGGTATTTACATCGCATCTTTCTTGACTAGGTCCATCTATATGCGAGGAATTTAAAAATGCAGTCATCATTGTAGGTGTAGCACGACCAGAACTTTGCCTTGTTAGGGGCTTGTGACCCTTCAAAACTGTTATTTCCTTCTCTTCAATTTGATTTCTGTTATCATCTTCAAAATCTTGATGATTGCTTATATCATTTAAAAAAGTATGCTGAGCTTTTTCTTCAGATTTGGCATGATTTGGAGTTGAATGGAAGCTGTCAGCAGTTTTATCTTTCCTAGCGAATGTAGTTGTAATATAATTATCTGGACCTATGTCCTTTATAAACATTATACTATTCATACTCGCGCTTGGCGCACTATCAGGTACATCACTCGTTTTCTTATCATCAACTAACCTAGATACTTTCATAGAAACTGTTGATTCACATAAGCTGCCATCAGTTTCGGGTGTCGCCAATGGAGCGACATTTTGACATTCCTTCAAAAAACTCGCAGTTGAAGATATGGGTACTTGAGCACCATTGTAAAATTCACCAGGTTTAAAATCATTAATGTTTCCTTGTAAAGCTGCAGAATTGGCAATATTATTGTCCGTAAAGAATTGTTCATCTGTATCGATGAGTTCAAATGTGAAGGCATCTTCAGGTTTAGTTAATTTTTTTGGTTTTCTATGCCTTTGAACGATTGGAGGCAAAGCGTGCATCCTTTCTAAAGGTTTATGGGATTGTCTAGGCGGTAGAGGCGGCACTGGAGATTTTTGAGCATCATTTGGCACGTTAGCACCTTCGACGTCATACACAAACTTCATAATTTTGCATGGATTTTGTGGTGACCATATCTTATAGTATTCAGTATCAGGTGACGTAGGAGATTCGAATCCGATATTCGAGTTTGTTTTTTTCTTGACACCATTTAATGCCTGTGCACCTACTGTGTCCACAGGAGGAGGACACTTTTTTTTCACGCCTGACGATGTCGGCTTGCAGTTCAGAGCACTTCGAGATTCACTATTTACAATTTGAGATTCACTAATATTATTAACTAGAGCTTTACTAGGATCACATTTAATTTGTTCGAGATTCGAAGACCCACTACTATCTAATGTGCTAATTGAGCATTTGTTAACGTTGTCGCTGAGATGCTTGATGTCTTGACTCGTACTCACAAGTTCCATGCGGGGCATATTTTCCGAATTCATTTCAAAACTCTCATTATTATAAGAGAAGTGTGAGACCTGTTCGCCACTTCTCTTTCTCGACATGCCTTCTTTAAGCCGCAATGGCAACTTTTTGAGGTCAACTTTAAATCGTGGCGGGAGAGATGACGACTCCGCCACGCATTCATCTTCTTCACCATTGTAGTAGCGAAAGCACAGGAGCTGTTCACAGTCTGTAAAAAAATATTTTTTTATATTATGTTTACGTCGACTCTTATAAAAGATGTGGTCGCCAAAGGTAGCTTTAAAAACTCAGTCTAACCTACAAGAAAAAATATATTTTTACATAATTCGTATTCAGTGGCAGAACTCAACGCCGCACTTTTTGGTACCAACCTTGGTACCAGAGCAAAGAAATTAAAATATGAAATAAATCAGCTTTACTCTGTATCTCGCATACAGCTAGGTAGGCAGAGAGACTACTACTAACACATTACGTTCTTCACTTTTACCACATCTATTATATATTTAGTAAAACTAACTTACAAAAATAATAATACATCTATAAATAATTACCTTCATAAGGCTGATTGGGCTCATCAAGCAGCCACATTATATGGCCAGTGTCGCATCCGGTCGCCGGCACGAGCCTGGCGATACCGGCGATACTCGCGGTCTCTGTAAACGGACATAATAAAAAATTATTACTTTGCCATTTACTAACAATCACTTTTATGTTAATATATCTATACTATATACATATATAAGTTTTTAATATTTTGTAGATTGAAAAAACATGATATAGTAATGCATAATAAAAATAAATATAATTTATTAATAGCTTAAGACGTATAAAAAGATCTAATATTCTGCACAGACAAAACGAAAAAAAGTGCAGGCGCAAAGAACTGCGAGGTACCTTAAATAAATAAATAAAACTAAAAAACAAAAAACGACTAAGAAACTTCGAACGCCTCGCGTCGGACGAACCCTTCCCTTTTTTATCTAACAAAAATCAACGCGTAGGATGCGCAGTTCGGCGCTGCGCTGGCGCATCACAAATTATGCGCCGGGCGTAATCGCCGGATGCGGGAGTCGCCCGCACATTTAATGCGAAACAATCGAAGCCACCGAATTGCCAGTTAATTGGAAATACACGGCCATAAATAGTGCGGACGCAAATTGATTCAGCAGAAGCCACCGCACCGCCGAACGCAGGCCATTACCATATTTTGATTGGGATTGAAATATGAGCGGAAAGTTAACATCTTCCTGCCGCTGATTAAGTGTTCGACACGCTCGTAAATATTGACCGTAGTCGAGAAATGTTTACATCAAACGTTCGGCTTTAATTTGAAACGGAGCCGGGTAACGCAATGTACGAAATATTCTAACAATATCTTGTACAGAAACGAAGGAGAGATTATATCCAAGTGAGGAATTATCCCGGGTCTGTTTCCGGTCGGAAATAATTACTTCCACTGCCAAATCAACTGACTGACGTGATCAATGACCCCATTATTCTTTTTTGTTTCACGCATTAGTAACGAGCTCTCATTTCTAGATAAACACACAGTATGTGCGAACTGAAAATTGTTTAACGATCGTCATTTCCTCAGTCGTTAAGTCGGCCTAGTTTTAATGTTAGCTAATGATAGTATTTTTAAAGTTTGTACTTATGTACAATGCATACATGAGGGATTTGATCTACATAAATTATGGTGTTTTGTGTTTTGATCTAAATAGATAATTCATCGTTAGCATTCCTTTATTTTTTAGGTGTGGAGTTTATTATAAAGACAGTGAAATATTCACAATATTTTAAATTCGATTTTTAATATAATTCAAAAATCAGCTCGACTTTTTTTAAAATCAATCTGAAAAATTAATATTGGAGAAAATCGATTATAAACAATTTCGCAATCGACTTTCCTAATAGAAAGAGGACACAAGTATAGAGACAAGTGTAAAAATTTATGAAGAAGGATGGATGTTTATTTCATTTTCACACAAAAAACTACCAATTGGATTTATATGAAAATTTAAGAGTAAAGCTTATACATTGGGATAATATATAGACCAAATTTAAGCTTAAAAAATGTCAGTATTGAGGTTTTCAATGAAGTTATAGACAGACAGATAAAGCGCAAATGCCGCAACAACCGGGGCACAATGACGCGTCGGTGACGACACGCGGGAGACAGGACTATGTATATCCGGCGGTGACGCAACATCCGCGCTTCCGCAGGATACCAGATACAAACTACAGTACTACACTGGACGAGATCAACTCGTGCACTTCCGCGAGATTTTGCGATGCTGCCCACCATTATGTTGATAACAATAAGGAGGACTGTTACACAGATAATACATTTCTGTGTTTAGTACTTAATTTTTTAGATTCTTAATTTAATTTGTTACAATTAAAAAAAAAATTTTAATTTAAAGTTTTTTTTACAAAAATCAAATATAAGCCAAAAGAATATGTGTATCATTTATTAAGGAAAAAACATTATTAATCTCTTCCGTCTATTTTTTAAGAAGAATGAAGGGGCACTTCACAAAAGCTTAGGCGTCTGACAAATTTTAAAGGAAACATGTGTTAATCATACTACTTCCCCGAATCATAGTTTAATAATGTATTTTTAGTTTTTTTTAATCTAGTTGGATTTTTTATGCTACCGTTTTGTAGTAGTAGTCTTATATTTTTTCGTAAGAGGGGTAGGAAGAGACCTCGATTTATCTTAGAACACAATATTGATGATACTGGAAGGGAAGGTCTCGGAGGGAATGTATGAAGAGGTCGATGACAGTGGACGAAGTGAAAATTGTTGCAAAGACCAAAGGAATGGCGACATCTGTGTTTTAATTACTCCATAAGAGATTAAGCGTTGAGCTAAAAAATAATAAAAATTCTGAACATACATATATACTTAGTGGCAATATAAAGATCTATAGATTAAAGCATTCGTGCCTATTTTTAAATAGAAACATAATTATGAACGCACTGCAACAAACGGACAATGCGACTGTGACGCGCCTGTCATTTGGCGGAAGTTCGTAGTTAACTAAACTACGGTCATCTCGAGCGCTGTCCATTGATTCCGACGCCTACGACACTACTGTTTTAGCTGTTTTTGCGCTTAATATATTTATAAGTGGACCTCTAACGTGGTAATTTTGTCTTTGATTATCTTTTTTTGCCATGAAATGTAAAAAGATTTAAGCATAGCATATGAACTAATTTTTAAATAATAAGCCATATGGAAAATCCTTCAGAATTTAATGTTTTTTACATTATAAAAAAAATCATAATAATAAAAAGGGAATAAGTAGAGAGAAATCTTTATAAAAAAAAAAAAATATCTTTAACTTTCAGTTACTCCGTACAAGTTTTTTTTTGTTATACCTAATGAATATTACGCCTATATTTTATTTGTAAGCAATTTTTTTTTACATTCCTTGTTGTATCAGGGAACTGATTGTTTTAGCTTCACCTTATCGCTTATTCCGCACACAGCAAAATAGGCAGTGGGAGCCAAGTGTTAAGACACTTCCGTTGCAAATTCTGGACGCATTGCGTGTTGAGTGGCGAAACTAAACGCCGCGCTTTGCCTAGACACAAGAGCGAAGAAATAAAAATATATTAAATATTTAATTTCCTTGAGTAGGAATCGAATACTACCTGACGCAATTACAGTTACATGTTTGTGCCTCTGCGCGAATTCAACTAAGGGAAATAAATAATCTTAAGCCTATAAGAAATACTATATGAAAAAAATCTGTACTATGACAAAAAAAATCAGTCACCCTACATATAAACTAACTCGAGAATCTTTCAACGCTGCCATAGAGATACCTATACATTGTTAAATTTCCAACAAACATCTGTTACAATGAGACATCGCCACAAACCACAGCATAAGCACTTCAGTATATCCGTCTCAAAATACCATTAGGGAGACAGGAAACGAAAGTTTAAAGGGGTCGAGCCGATGACGGACCCCCATTAGCGAAGTGACGATATGACAGCTTCACGAGGTTGTTAGATGTTGACGTGTGACTTAATATTGTTAGCGACTTTCACACGATTGGAGTTGGTGATGATAGGAGCTTAAAGAAGGCTTAAACGAAATACTTAATATTAAAGGTTTTAAAAATATTCAATTGCATGGCGCTCTGCTTTATTTATTTTAAGATGGGAAGATCTTTTCGTTATCTGACGTCGTTCATTTCTAAAATATTAAAAAGTTAACGGTTACACTTGTGTGAGATTCATGAAATAAATATAATAATGATCATTTTAATTAACCTTGAGGCCGTCGTGGCGCATTGGCACAAGAGTGTGACGGTTCTATATTAGTTCTGCCACTCAACACGCAATGCATCCAGAATTTGACAGAAAGTGGGGAACGGAGTGTCTTAACACTAGGTTCCCTCTGCCTACATTCCTGTGTGCGGGATACAGCGTGAAGTTAATTTTATTAGCATTTTAAACACTGAACTTGTTAGGATTTAAGAATAAACGAAGAGAGCACGTTTCAAAAATCGGTGACAATATGTCTATAAAATCAAATAATATATTCCAAGTTTAACGCATTCATTTACACGTTCGTCACTTTTATTACCGAACCGTTGGACCGAGAGCGTTTTAAAATGCCTCCCCATTCACTCCCGTCCATTAAGGACCGGTTAATTTTACGACTGTGGACCGCTTAAAATTCCACGGTGCGAACACAAATCGCACCGGAAATTAAAAGTCAAAAATGATACAATGTGCATATTGCAACCCATCATTAAAATGTATTGTAAATAAAAAAGACAGAAATAAGAGATAAGATCTACTGTTTATGTTTATCTGTTACCATTTGAAAAAATATGATTATTTAGCTTAGGAGGTGCGAAAATAATTGTGATTAATAAATAAATAAACGATTACATAGTTCAAGCATGCGAAGGCACGAGCGGGTCGCTAGTACCAAAATTTAAGTACTGAACTCTAACAGTAATTTTGTTACTTCTCTAATTTAAATTAAAATTGAAAGTAATTTATACAAAAATATAAATCATCAAATAATTCCAAAAGTATGAAAACATATAATATATAATATATGTATGTAATACGTAGTTTAAAGATTTCTATCGATCAGCATGCAACGCGACTGACGTCATACATTTCAATGAAGTCACAGCCAGCAAGTAGAAACGAAACAATATAATTCAAACGTAATTAATAATTACGTTAATTTAATAAAAGTTAGTAAGTTAATTAATTACTAATTATGTATTTATCTCCTTTTCATCATATATTTCTCGTAACTAGGTACATTTCCTGAAAATGAAGCCCGCCTCCATGACGTGCTTCCCATACTTTAACTATAATATATTGCTCAAAAAAACTATTATAATCATTATTCTGTATAAGACTGTTGTCTTTAGCTGTCGTGTTCAGAGTGACAACTGATATACAAATAAGATATCCCTTTTTTTTGACTAGGGTTGGTAAGAAGTAGTGTTGCGTTTAATTAAAAAAAATGGGCTACAGTTTTTCGCTACTTCCGTAGTACCTTTTAAGCTTAATTTAGTTACAGTTAGTGTAAAATTAAGATCAAATTGACTAATAACTAGTAATGCTAAAGACGTGTAAATATAAAAAGTTAAAGAAATATTTCGTTAGATTTAATTAGGAAAGCTCTTATATAACCTCATTGTGTCCATGTCAACCATATCAGAAAGACTGGTTTCATAATAAAGCCGTCGAAGGAGCCGCCCGTTATCACCTTGTTTGGCTCAAACTGATATGGCATGCCAATGGCACAGTCTATTATATACTTGAGAAACCACCAATGATTTCATTTGCCTGCAACTGTATTGCCTTTACCTAAGTAGGTGAAAAGGATGTAGATAATCCTCAGATTTATAACGATGAGGTGTGTAAATAATTTAAATATAAGGTTTCTCAAAAACCTCAATTTGTTTAAGGTAAAAATAATTCTTGAAATTATATAAATCATATGAATTATCTTATAAAAAAAAATGTGAAAATTGTTCACATTTAATCTCATTCGAATAAAGATTAAGAAATTTAAACACATTGTACGTGAAGTTTTATCGTGGACTTTAGTGATACTTAAATAAATTATTGGTGAAAATAATGTAATTAAACAATCTAGTATATAATAATACTATGCCCACATACACATATATAAATTCAATACAACAAATTATATGTATATAATTTAGACTGTTATACATTGTATTTTTACTAAAAAGAAGTTCAAATGACCTTATTTTCGAGGCGAGGCGAGGGCGAAACGTTGCAGTATTTGAATTAACATAATATCAACCACGTGCGATCCATTGATGGCGGACCATAGTGGGGGTCCATTCACGTTGCGCACGCGCACCGACGGCGGCGACCTCGGCCGAAGGCATACGCCACCGCAACCGCATGTTTCAGATTACTTGTGTGACGTGTCATAATCATAAATTACACAATCTTGTCATCTAAATGTCGTTGAACTTCGAATTATTACAATGAATTGTTATATTTAAAGTATTTTCTAAATGTATATTATTCAATATTATATAATACCTAATATTTATATATATAAAAGGACATGTACCTGACTGATTGAGGTAAAACGCACGCACAGCCGTAACCGCTGTGCGTAGAAACGTAAAATTTGAATAGACGTTTATTTTCATGATCTGAACATCCACTAAGTAGGGATTTTGAAAAATTTTTACCCTAAAGGAATGAAATAAGGGTTGAAAGTTTGTATGAGAAAAAAATTAAATCGGCACCGATTTTTATAAAATTTGAAATTTAGACTCTTAAAAATATTTCATTGAACACGTGTTTCATAGTTTTTTAGAATTCACCCTCTAAGGGTTCAAATAAGGAGGTTGTAAAATTTATATAGAAAAATCTTTAAATCGCCACACATAAATATATAAAAATATATAAAAAAATTAATTCAGACTGTTAAAAATATATTATGGAACACGTGTTCCATGTTTTTTTTACAATTCATTTCTAAGGGTGCAAATAAGCAGGCGAAGCTGCGCGCACCCACTAGTGTAGTATATTTCGGCAACGATACACACAGCGTGCTGAGCTGCTAAGATCAATAAAATATAGTGAAACATATGACAAGAACAGAACTAAATTAAACAGAGGGAGAGTGAGTTAGGTAATAAAGTAAACAAACATACTAGCAATGAATTAGGCAAGTGCTAATATTTGCGGACACCCACATCCGCCAACCTGTCGCATGCCGGCCGTTCATGCTTCTACTTTACAAGTCAATATGCTCCCACGGACAGGTAAACAAAATAATAAAAACTACGCCAAACCAAATATATCTTGGTCGATTCGATATTCCATCAGCGTTTACGATTTAGGATGTATATATAACGCCATCAATCACGGAATTTTTAAAGTGCAATAAAAAAAAAAGAAACTATTTTAACAACTTCATCTCGGCCGTCTAAATAAATCTAAAATAAACGATTTCTTTACCGTCATATTTAAATATGATATTATATTGTTTTTGTGTGAATAAGGAAATAAATTTCCAATAACATTTAAAGATAGATATTATTATTATATTTATAATGTAGAAGAGAGCAGTTCCGCTTTATACATCAGTCAGAGAATGCAATTATGCACATTAACATAAGCCATCGTCTCTAATGGATTACGTGCAGCATAAAGGTCAAGGATTTACTAGTGCCGAGTTGAAAGTACGGAAATAGCTTACTTAGTAATTGATGTTCTAAGACTATTAAACAATTATAATAATTCTGTAGACAATATAGTTTCTTGGTAATCTGGAAAATTCACCAAATTTTACTAATCCTAGCGTAGAACTGAAATACGCAATATCATGTGCGTATATCAAAAAAACAGTTATTTTTGTAAGATTTGTACTCACAGGTCACAACTATGGCATCCATAAGTTTTTGTTTGACTCCTTTCGCTTTTTTTTCTCTTCTGGTACCTACACAAATATAACAATTGTTTACAAATTTGCATTTTCGTAACCATACAACTATCATACATCGGTATTATCATACTATATTCCGTCTTATATTTTCAATATCAGATTGCGTTTGCGTTTTGCGTTTGCGTTTTTTTAGATGAGATACGCTGCCAGAGGTTAGTTGTAATTTGACAATAAACACGTGTAAGCAATCTAGAAGATTGCTAAAGAAAATATGTTCTATACATATAATATATTTAAAATTAATAAAGATGAAAACATTGCCCAGACGAATCCACGTCACAAATCATATGAATATTGTATATAGGACATCGTTACGACAGTTGTGTGGTTCATTATGACTATGACCGACTTACTACTACTTAGGACATATCATCGCGGAAATACACCATGCGATCGATGATCGTGAGTTCTTTTTCTAGGAATTAAGAATCATATATACCTACATATGTTTAAATAGACATAAAATGTTTATGTATAAGAAGAGATGAGAGAGATTCTCTCTCGAGAGGAGAACCGAAAAAAAAATAAGATAATTTTCGCTATCCATTTTAGGACTTAAAGTTATTAATATAAAACACTTAAGATCCAACACATGATATTCCCACATTACATTCCCACAGCGTACTACCATCGATGTGCTAATACCAGCGCGCAACCAGAATGAGAATACCATCAGCGGCATGCAAAAGCGTAACCATGATCAGACAAGAGCCGGGACGAACGACCTCCACCACCGCCCGGTGAATACAAAATATGTTAAACGGTTGATCGACTTATGTGACCGTATACATGTTACCCAGTTCCGAGAAAATATACGATCTGAGTGGAAAATATGAATGAAACAAACGTTTTAACATGTATCAGAGGATCAGTTTGCTTAAATATATTTAGTAACGTATTTTTTTTTCCTTTATAGTTTCTTTTTTTGTGATCTTCACATCAGGCATTGCATGTTGACTGGCGGGACTTAACGCCGCACTTTTGCCTTAGTACCAGAGCGAAGAAATGAAAATATGAATAAATTATTATACGTATAGATAATCATTTAATCCCCTGAGAGGGAATTGAACTCGTTACAGTTACACGATTGTGCCCCTGCGCCACGCCAGCCCCATCTTCCATTTTTCTTTTTTGTTATTATAAAAAAATTATAAACGATTCGTAAAATTCAAGTCGTTTCTTAAAATGATCTATTTAAAAGTTATTTTTATATGACCACGCCCTATGTACGAGAAATTGACAACTTTACTGCAATGGTTAGACAGCACGCAAATTTAATTAATACTTTATAAAATTTCACAAAAAGCTTATGAAATTTCAAACCATAAGACTCGAGTGATGTTCCTTAAGTTACCCACGCGAAGTACGCTTCGGTGGCCTCAACAAAAGAAAGCAAACATTCATGGTAGGAAGTGACGAATGAAAGTTTCACTCCTTCTAAGTAAGAGTCGCTGAAATTCTTTTGTTCTTTTCCACTATTAGCCAATCGAGAATATGATTAATTTAAGACACGTTATGAAACATTTATATAAAACTATAGGAAATATCAAATTTGTTAAGTATCAGAAAGAGCCTGTCGGTCTGAACAGTCGAAAAGTTTAACTTTAATTACGATGGTTACGGGTTCGATTACTAATAAAGAGAATGTCTCTATTTTATTAAAACTTTGAACGAGTGCATTGCATTTTAAAAATGTTGACATATAATATTTATGAAAATCATTTATCTTACTGTAGCGCGTTTAATTCAAACGCACAATTACTCTAATTTAAGTAATGTTTTGGAACAGTTGTTGTAATATCAATAAAAATTACCCTCCTTCGACACTCATTATTAATTGTCACAGAAATCAATTAAGGCGAGTTCAAAACTTTCGAGCGTCCATTATCGAATCAGTGACGTCCAAAATACCACTTGGTCATGACAAATCAAATTCTCGCACGCACTTCCTGTACTAAATTGAAACAGAACATTGACAGTTTATTGATTGTACTGGTAGTCAGGTTGAGCCAAATATTTTTTTTTTATTTTTTTAAGCTTCACGCTGTATCCCGCAAATAGCTAGATATAAGGTGAAGACATTAGTGTTAAGAAACCTCCGTTCTCCGTTCTTCACTTTATTCCCCCGAATTCTGGAGGCATTCAGTTGCAGAAATCAACGTCGTATTTTGCCTCAATTATTTAATTATTAACTAAAATTTCAGAAATTAGTAACGTAACTCTCAACTCAACTCAACTTCTAGACAGAAGACATAGCACTTTTCTATTCGTACATTATAATATATAGGGAGAAAAATAAATATTCCTCTAAGTGGGAATTCAATCCACAAACATCATGTTTACAGGCAGAAGCCGCGCCGCTGCGCCAAGACCACCTCTAACGTGAGTGTTAAAAGATTTGTTCACACTGATCAAATTTGACGAAATTTAAATACATACATTTTATTATTATTTATATTCGTTTTTGAGAAAAACAATCATAGCCGTTACTACGTTCCACAATAAATGTCAAAGGTTATCTCTAAGGATCTAAGTCACGTGAATATTGCGTTATTAATTTTATCGTAGTATGGGACAATGAGTTTCTTATTTCACACGTCTTCTATCTAGATTCTAGGTGATTAGGTACAGTTATTTTGGAATTGTTATAAAGTTTACGACGTGAGAACACATTACATGTCGCCAAACAATGGTGTGGTAAAGAAGTAGATAGCGCCGTGACCTCTCCTATTTCCCATCATACTGTTGGAAGTTGGAACAATAACCTTTCGTAATGAAGTAGATTTTTTTCTTGAATTAGTGAAAAATATTCGTGAATGTATCACAATAAAACATAGTTAGCGTCTTCGCGACGAATTTACAACGGCACGTCAACGTGACATCGTAATTGAGTAACCTTAATAGAAATTCTTAGTGCAAAAATCAAATAAGGGACTTTTTATTATAACCTATGGATAAAATGTGATTAGATCTTTGCACATTCATAGATAAGCCTGTAAGCTAAATGTTTAACATTCATTTGATCGTATCTCTTGAGAAGGCGTATAAATCTGATGTTTTGTTATATGTGATAGGCTGTTTTTATCGGACACTGTAAGTGGCATATAAATCATGGTTTCACATTTAAAGGCAAAACGTTGATTTATGTGTAATTTTTAAATCACTGCAAACTTGAAACCTTTTTTTTTCACAAAAACATTATTTAAAAAAAACAAATTGTTTTTTTTCCGATACATCTACGCACGTCTTCTACAATAAAACCAATCAGGGTATTTCAAAATGTATTAACACTCAAATCTAAACTACCCTCAATTGTCTCAAGTTAAGGTCTATTCCAATTTCAAACCCAACTACAATAAGAAAAGCTCGTCTCACACCTCACAAGCAAAGGTAAGGGGCGCAAATTAGTTTATCAGTTTCATGTTCCAAGCGGCTCGGGTAACGGAGTAAACTGCATCAGTAAGTGGAGCGTTGCATTCTCACATGATAAGTACCGCTGCGTTGTCTACGCGGGGAACTGATTTATCTTTTTGCAATTCACTTCCGCAGCCACTGTGGATCGTGTGAAAAACAAGCATCGTTATCAGCGGTCGCGCTAATTGGAGATGGTTACCAACATTCACTTGTTTTAGCACGTTGAAGCTCTAATTTCGTATACTTTTTAGGTTTTCTATGAAAATTAGATGAAACAACGTTTATGGATAGAACTTGCAGTTGAATCATCTTATATCGAAGTTGAAATTTAGATTTCACTAAATATGTTCCTATTATTTTTTTAATGTCAAATATATTTTTTTTTATCTTAGAAAAAAATACTAAACATAAATAGTATTTTGTAATAATATTAAGAATAAACCCAGATGCAATGTCTTGAAAATTGTGAGATATCTGGAGGACGGAGTGTTTTGAGCTTTAAATAAGGTTTCAATGATTTTAAAGGCTGGCAACGCACCTGTAGCTCCTCTGGTGTTGCACGGGGCCGTGGGCGGCGGCAATCACTTACCATCAGGTGACCCGAACGCTCGTTTGCCTTGTCCTTTTCCATAAAAAAAAAAAAAAAAAAAAAAAAAAAAAAAAAAAAAAAAAAAAAAAAAAAAAAAAAAAAAAAAAAAAAATGAATAATAATGTAACGATAAAAAAAATAATCGCTACGATGAAGTCAAGGTTATACTATTATATAAACGAGTACAAGCTATTACCGCATACATTGTAATTTAGCATTTTTTGTCAGTAGGTACTTTATCATAAAAACTAAAGGTATTCTCTTCATTCAGTTCAAATCACCGGAAACCTTTATATAAGTCGACAATTAAATAAACAGAAGGAAAACTGTTTTTGTTTGTAAAAACAATCAAAGATTATTAAATATCAGAGTAAATAATAAATTATTGAGGCCAGTCGTGGCGCAGTGGCACAAAGTGTGACTGTAAAACCGACTGGTTGTGGGTTCGATCCCCACTCGAAGAGATTGGAATATTTACTTAAATTTATATTTCCATTTCTTCGCTCTGGTGTCGAGGCAAAAGCGCGGCGTTGAGCTCTGCCACTCAACACGCAATGCCTCCAAAATTCGGCAGAAAGTGGGGAACGGAGTGTCTTACACTAGGTTCCTTCTGCCTACCCTGCTGTGTGCGGGATATAGCGTGAAGCTAATTTATTTTTTTAATAAATTATTCTTATGACTATTTATGGAATATCTTAACACTCGATTTAATTTTTTTTTTCATTTCATACTCTGTATTATACGGGGATATAAAGTACCTATAGCTAAGAAAGGCACTAGCTATTATATACTAAATATATTTTTCATTTACTAGCCATAAATGAGGCCGTTATGGCAAAGGCGTGCGGCTGTAAGCGCGACGGGTGTCGGTTCGATCCCCACTCGGGTCAATAACATATTTAGCATTTCCATTTCTATGTGCAGCACACTGTGTGAAGATATAAAAAAAAACGAATGCAGTAATTTAAAAGTTTCTTAATAATAAAACAAAAATGTCTACTGTATTTCGTACACAACCAGATGTTAAGGACGTTTTATTTGAAAAATCTGAGCGCAATTTGGTGCTGTAACACGATGAGTGGTGGAGCACGCAACTTCGTGTAGCGGTCGCAAGGACTCGGGTTACCGACGACTTGAGCTTCTCCGATGTCTTGGAGGAAGCGAGTCATATGGCTAATATGTATAAGTGCCAAAACTCAATTTCTTATCTAATCTTATTACATATATAATAGATATATTATAATTATAATGAACTAGTTTTTGACTGCGGATTCCGCCGCGTGTTTGTTACAGCTTTGTTAAATTGAGACAGCTATAAATTTAACACATTAATTTTATGTTCCCAAAGTAACTTTGACCACAGGTACAATTGAATACATCGAAACGGTCAACGTGATGTAATATAGCCTAAGCTTTACTTCAAAAATAAATTAACACAAAAAAATATTCAATTCGGACCATCAGTACCGTAGTTATCGTAGCTTTGGCGCTCCTTTCTCTCTGACTACCCCGCTAGGGATAAAGCGTGACGCTATGTATGTATTTATGTATGAAATATTTTTATGATTACCATAAACATGTCCCATAGCTTTCTCTACAAAAAAAAAAGATAAAACAAAATAACATATTGTAAGGGTGAACGCACTGAAAGTTATGTTGGATATTATGGCGTGTTATAATGTCTTTATCGCCTCAAAGACATGAAAATAAAACAAGCTATAAAAGTCATGAACACCACTAACGTTTAGCCACAGATAAATTATGTCGCGACAACTAATTCGTTTATAGTTTATAATTCATGTAATTACATAAATTAATTGTACAACCATAGAGTATGCAGAAACTGCTGGTTTATATTACCATATTGATGATGCAGTTAAAATGTATAATTTGTGACATCTACTAGGTATGATATGTAAATTTTCTTTTAATGTCAGAAATTATGAAATTCATTTAACAAATTAACCTTGTAATATATAATATGATCATCGAATCAAATCATCGAATGGTTAGTTTTTCATAGTTATATTATTTTTATTACCCTTTTTAGTCATATAATATAATTATACGATATAATTTTAATCAGAACTTAATACAGAATAATGATCATGATTTAAATTTACCGATTTCATCGACGATGAAATGATGCTTATAATTATATTATAAAATAAAGCACAGATATTTCGGACATTTTACATTAACATGTGATGTTTTGTCATCGGTCAGGTTATATCCACTGTTAATAAGACAGTAAGTACTGTTGTGATTCAGTTGTAAATTTTGTTGTTTTTATTAAGATTCTTGTTTTGTCAAGTGTAAAGTTGTTTTCTGATTATATTGTTATATAGATTTTTCATATTTTTAAACATGAGTAAACTTGAAACTAAATAGAAATTAAAGAGTTGCATAAAAGCTAAAATGAATACAGTAAATATAGATTTTCTATTTTATTCAGTTAACAAAAAGACTTAAGAACCGAGAAGTTTGTTCAACATATTGACTACAAATAAAGAACATATTTTGTCATATAAAAATTAACTAGGCTGTGGTGCAGGGGCACAGGCATGCGACCGTAAACGCGACGTTGTGGGCTTGATTCCCATTCGGGATGATGAAATATTTAATTTTGTCATTTCCTTGCTCTGGTAACGAGGCAAACCGCTGGGTTGAGTTCTGCGACTGACAGTGTTAATTGAAAAAAATAAAGCAAAAAGATCTAAGATTCCATAATATATATATAATTTTTTTTGTAAAAAAAATACGCAAATAAAACGTATTTTATAAATATTATATTAGATATTTATTTTAGCAGATATGCAGGCATGTTATCGCTCGAGGCGAGCGCTATGCGGGCACAATTAATCAATCACTGACAAAACTTTTGAAACATACGAGAAATAGTATGAAATTGGAAATTAACTTTAAAATTATCTTCATTTATCTTAAAAGCACTGTACATTTTAATATATTTTCGCTGATTTTAACATTTTTGATATGTATGTATGTATCAAGCCCGCAATATCTGTTAAAAACTGTTTAACCATCATCAGCATCATCGATCACGTCATCATAAATTCCATACAGAAGCTTAAACTATATCTTATTCGTTACCAATTTAAGGTACTTTTAGTATAAGAAAACAAATACATAACAGTAGGAGAATAGAGACAAAGAGAAGGGAAGTTCGTATAGTACACAAATTATGGTAATTTATTCACTCGCAAATACATATTAACGTTTTTTAACGTTAGTAGTAAGCCAAGGGGAACTATACAAATATTAATTTATAACTTTTAAAGCATATTGTAATTTGTAATATCGCCTTTATACCTAGAACAATAACAGCTACAAGTCTACGTGCGACCGTGAGTACCAACGTGACTCAATTTCAAGGACGCCATTGCCTTAGCGTACTCCATCGAGGCTTTCATTACCATAGCCTGCGACCGGAAGACGAGCACCGGTACGTCCATATAGACACGCGTCTCGATTGAACGTTTGTAGATCGGCCTTGCCTGGACCATCCATGGTTTGAATGGCCACCGTAACAGGGCACAATAGTAAATTACTATTCAATGTCTATCGGGACATCTCAGTTATGTTCTTAATATTTCAACAGAAGCACCGTTCTAAATATTAATTTGTTTCGTCTTGTTTATTCCGACGACCGGTACATGTTTAGGTAACTACAATGACTTGTTTATCGTTAGCACATTTATTTTTATTTTAAATTTCTTTCAAGCAAAAGATAATATACAAGTGTATTTTAGTTTTTATTTTTATGAATGGTTATTTTATAATTCATTTAGAAACACTGCCTAAATATTTAAAATTTAGAACATTAATTTCGCGAGTCTCGAGCTAGCCCAGACATCTAGGCGCACAGTTCGAAACGTCGTCACATCCGGCCCGATGACCGGTTGCGCAAGAATATGGGCATTGTATGCAAAGTGTCCATGTTCCGCCGAACTGACTCAGCCGAACTAACGGTAAGTAGTTGGACAAATATGCTAGCAGGAACTGCTCAGAAAGCACAAAATACTTTAAGCGTTTCCTGGATAAACCTGATGGATGCAAGTTTAAAATCCCTTCCACTAAGTTTCCATGTTATGTTATTGTCTAAAATAGTTCTGCTTTTAGCCGATTAGTTAGCTGTGTCCGGATGCAAACGACATAATGCGATTAAGCGGACGTGGATCAAATAGTATGGTGAAAGGAAAGAATCGGCTAACAAATGTTGTTTATATAAGAACCTGCAAACACGGTAGCCCTTTGAAATGCGTATATGCCGCAGCTTAATACCCAAAGGACCGGAAGAAATTTTTGTCATTCATTTAACTTTATCAACCCAGAAATTTTAAAAATATAGTTATTTGTTTATAGGCTAAAATTATTTGTTATAATAGTCTTTAGATATAGATGAGCATTTTTTTTCGAATGGTGCCACTTTTCATTTTATTAATTACACAGAATTGATTAACAAAATTGATATCTCGATTTGACATTGCATTTTTTTTTAAAAATATTAATAATTTAAAACATCTACATTTGATGTAAGCTCCAGGAGCCGCCTCGTGTGAAATAAATCCTGACCGGCACCGGACATCCGTCTTTGTCGATATTCCCGTACTACATCAAAGGGATATACTGAATTTAAACAATTTTCAACCTTAACGGGGACATAAAGAATCTATGTTAGTATTGAAATGTTGCCAATCATCGAATTGCTCTAACACATATTGCAACTAAAGTACTACTATTTATATTCCATTAAGCCTAGAGAGTTGACAATTGCAGTTTAATAATTATGTTCATATATAATATATACATACACACGTAAAAAATAGAGAGGAATAGCGTCTAAATTTAAAAAACTTGTAAACTTCAAACTTAATAATTTGATTTACCTAAAACAAAAAAAAATGCATACTGTCAAAAACATACAATAACTATGGAATATAATAATTTGGTTACGTGGAACATTTTAGAGTGGACACTAACACGGCTCGTAGGCGTCGCCCACGTCCACCCAGTTTCCGCTAAGGCTTGCGAAGAGAACCTCTTCCCATGAAACTCATGCCGGCTTACCGGCTTCATATATCCGGTTCTTTAAAGCGCTAGCTATACTCGTATATACAATTGGATTTATAATCCGACATGATGCAGTCGATTAGGTATAAGAAGCATTGACCTTGGCCAAGGTCTCGTAGAACGGAAGTCGCCGGTCGTAAAATAAAAACGGTTCTCAGACGCAGAGACTAACAGACAGACAACCATAAATATGGCGAGACGTTCACACGATTGACGGCCGATAGAGTCCACCGTCAGAACGTCGGCATCCGGCATTCAAGGTGACACGGCCCATCCTTGCAGATCCGACCCACAAAGGTAAAATTATCAGTTAGACAAAAGGCAAATGCTTAAAGGAACCTAAGTACGAGTGGGAAGTTAAATTGTAAGCTTCTTTTACAATGTAAAATTAGACTTTGTATAATTTATATTTCTTTCATGACTATACATAAATAGTGTCCGGCATTAAAACCTCTCTTACACAACATTTTGCAGCATTTTATAGGTGAAAACAATCGAAAGTCGATCGTTAAATCAAGTTGTTGCCGCAGTACTGACAATATGAAACGATAACCTTAAAATAGAACTACAGTTAAACACCCGGGGGGTATCCGTAGGATATAACAAATATCTAAAATCCAGTTTGTAGAATATAATAAATATCTCTTTAGATATACCGTGACAGTGAAACGAATTACTATCGACAGAGCAGATTGTCGTTAAATAAGAATAATCAAATTAGAGCACACCACCAGCAATCAGCGCCCTCGCAGTTCGTCGACCGGTCGCCCACCGCTCACTTCACTTATTGATCTCAGTCAATCGATCCTTCTTGACATCACTATTTCGTGGGAGTACCAGAGGACAATACGTAACGAGAGCATCTACAAAATTTCATCGTTGAAGTGTAACCTATTAAGGCCTACGCCTGTCTAATATATTGTACATTTACAGCCACTTCTAACTAGGTTTTTCTTTGCGTAGGGTAAAATGAGTCTGTGGGTTGAAGATTTGTAACATAGGTGGGTGAGGACGTCGCCCTCATGGTTATTTTTAATAACAGATGCTTTACAGTGTAAATTAGTACCAAAACTTTTATTATAAATTTTTTATATCATATTTATAATTGAATTCGCCGATCATATTATAAGGTGGGAAACGGAGTATTTAAGCACTAAGTTAGCTCTGCTTACCCTGTTGTGTGCGGGATACAGCATGAAGCTGATTAATAATAATATTTGAATAATTTCATAAATATTTGTAAGCAATAAGGCGTTAACTATTTCAAAGCAATATCACTTTCACAAGATTATGACTAAACGGGAAGTAAATACAACACTGGTGTATGCGGAAGGTTTACGTAAACTGTATATTACAATATACATCGAAACATATTTCAATTTATAAATTTTGTAATTTTAGCAAAAAATGGTTATCTTGTTAACTTACATTTAAGATACGCTGAACAATGAAAATTTATTTGGTCAATATCTTAGGGGACTATATCATTCCTTGAATAGATTATTAAACGCAAAAACAAAAAAAAACATTTTGTGTCTAATAGTCTATTAATCAAAGAAGGTTATATTGTATCAGGTTAACATTGACGTAGCCCATTCTGCCTGCGGTCGGAGAGACCTCGGTTACGTAGAATGTACCACATGCTACACATAACTCTAAGTTATTGCCGTTTGATTGGGAAGGCGATGCTGCAGGTAAAAGCTAGTAATAAAGACGATAGCGTACAGCATATCACTGAAATGTAATTTAATTACAATGTACATATACTCATTATGTTTCTCCGAATCCATAATAAACATCGTTCAAATATTAGAATATAAAATGTATTTAAGGAGTTGGTTGTAATGCAAATATTTTTGAAGTTTTAACACGACAAAGTAAACTAGTTCATAATAACAAAGCAACTTACTTACAGATTTTTTTATAAGAAAGGAAACATGATATAAATCTTGCCAAAATTTTCAATTACCATACCTCGGACGCCGCCGTGTAAAAAAAAATACAATTCAGTAAAATAAGGCATCATTTTCAACTTTTCTCACCGAACTACCGCCACAGCATCCAATCATACATATATATAAAAGAATATAAATACACAACTCGACGCTAAGCGCAGTTAAAAAGTAAAACTAACAAGTTACTGGACCCAAACAGGCACAAGGCAAACGGAAACGCTGACACCGACGCAGCCGCCTTCGTACCTCGGAGACAGTTTCTACCATACTATAGCCGTTTATCTTTTAAACTCTAATTTCTTCGTACACATTGTGTTTACTATGCTGTTATTAGTAACTATTGCATGTTAATTTGTAAATGATGTAGGAAGTCCATTTTCGCCCACTTCTCATTGTCGTATTGTTTGATAATGTTGTTAATATGTTTTACATTAATTTATCTCTGAAAGCAATAGGGTGTAAGTTCAAATACTACGAGAATAAACATTAATAAATAGAAACGTTTAATTTACTACCATAATAAATTAACTGCCGAAATATAAAAAAAATATAGATACTGTTTCAGATACTCACCATCCTTTCACACGAAATCATAAGAAATTAAAGTTTATTAAAAACATTACATCTTTTATGCCATGTGAAACTATTTAGATCGTGGGATATTGCAAAAAAAAAACTATGGATATCTAATATCAATTTAATTTAATCTTCCACAGACTGCTCCGCCTTTGAACAAATTTTAATTTACGAGAGCTGCAATCAAATAAAAACTCACAAAACTGGTTCGAAAACATGAAGATTCTACTAATAAAGATCATATTTGCCTATATAGCTGTGAGAAATTTAAATCAAATATTTCATTAAAATAACTATTCTATCATTGTGAAATTATTAAAATTATTTATTTTTTAATTTTTACGAAAATTGTTGTTCTATAATCATAGATTCCGGTTAATGCTGATACTGTGGACATTTTAAGACCTATTTTCCTATTCCATATGCAAATTAAAAAAAATACTTTTACTACATTTAAAATGTTATTTAGTACTACATTTTTTATTCATCCAACTTAACAACACATCATTGTTAATTTCTTTATATTATGTGTCTATACGTTCAGATTCACAAATCATCATCAGAGCTAAACACAGAGGTCAGCAATTAAATCAGCAATCATCGAAAAATTCGCCATCAAAAGTGCTGTATGGACATAAGTAAGTACGTATGGTTTTGGCTTGCTGAAAGTATGTTTATAGCATCCGCTTTCCTGCCGTATACCGACGAAAATACCGTTACGCCCGCACAACTAAACTTCACTCCATTGATTTACATACGCAAATCATGACGAATTGCCCACAATGCACGTCCTAAATGTTACGCTGACTCTCTTATGAAACTTATATATGGATTGGTTTCATGAATTACATAAATTAATATTAGCTATAGATACATATAAACATGTTTACACTTATTTTCTCTCTGGTTTCCTCTCAAAGTCGAATTGCTAAATAAAAAAGTAAAACATTTCAAAGCAAAAAGAAGATAATGGTACATGGTGAGACTTAAAAAGTTTTAAACTCGTTAGTTCATCCGGTGAATTACGATTGCGTTCGGCCTTTTTATTCCGAGTTTGATTGTAAAAAAGAAACAAATCGAAAGTATAGCATAGGACACAGAAACTAAGAGTATCCTGTCGCCACGGGCGAGGGAAGGAGGCAGACATCCATGAATGGCTTTAACGAACTCGCTGGCCTTGGTAGGACGCGACGGTCCGGCGGCCCGACGGCTCGCGTTGTTCCCGAGCCACATGTATAATACATATGTACATATCCATATATGAATTATTACCTAACCGTTTATTTCTTGGAAAAATTATATCTTTAACAATTTTAAATTTAAAATACGCTTCACAAAGAAATAAACTTGTCACATAAATTATAGAGGCCAGAGGAGTCAATTCCACAGGAATGCAAACAATTTTGATGAACGTCAATCAACCACGAGGCGGTGTGTGCTGTGCAGCAACAACAGGAAACGTGGAACTCTTGCATTATACATAATATGACTAAAACTCATACGCAGTAAACATCTCATTCACAATCCTTTGATTGAGTCTGAATGAGTGACGTGCTCTGTTTATACAATCCGCCGCGTAACAGGAAGTCAAACGAGTCCACCTATATCAAGGACGTTAATATTGAAACTAAATGTATGCATCTAATCGTATCGAGAATGTAAAATAAGCATTTCTCTAGAGCAGTATGAATTTCGAAAGTAATATTTCCACGTTTTAGATAAACATAACTTATATCCCATTTTACTTAAGAAATAGCTTGTAAAATATCCACTTCCATTACGAAGGTAGGTTGGAAAAAGTTTTATGATCCTCAGCATCAAGAAAATGGCTCGAGTGTGAAATTGATGGCAAGCCATATTGTCTGCCCACTCTCGAGAACAACGCTAAGATGAACAACAAAACGATTTAAAAGTAAACACAAGTGAGTATCACAGAGTCAGCATATATTTATCAGCTAAGCTTTTAAAAACGGCCATTCGACCTTGTATGTGTATAGGCACGCTAACCCAATTTAAGACGTGCCTGCGCGTGTCTCTGAGAGATTAAGAATTGTATGGTTTTTAGTTTTACTCATATGGTTTTAATAGTTTGTTATCCTTTTAAATGTGACATCCTAATAGCACTTGGTTTTTTTTTCGGAAACGTTTTATATAATAAATTGTTATAGCATCACATTCATATACATATTTTAGAACAAGTTATCAGTAGAGTGTTTATTTATCATACATATATTTTGGTTGTATATAGTAATTTTATGTTATACAAAATAGTTAATAAGATAGATTCTTCCTTTATTTTTTTATAAAAAATGCTATATACAAGAAAAGTGATTTAAACCTACAATGTAAAGTTGAAATAAAAACATTTCAAGCCGCGATCGTAATAATTGCATTCTTATGTAAATTATTTAAATGACGACTTTGTAATGGTTTTTCTTTTATTTGTGTAAAATACTCTGCAAGATAGTTTCCTATTTTCGCATGCAAATACAACTTCCTGCTGAGAACTGGAAAGAGCACGCCTTTATAAAAGGAGTAAACATTCCGTGTCTCTCTTAGCTCTCGAGTCGCGCTCTATTACATCTTTAACCAGCATCAATATTTATTATCAACAATTTTTTTTTAAGTTGTTTCCACCGCATAGCATGATACCTCAAATATTTATTATATCAAAAAATATACTACAAAAAGTAGTATAATCACTTATGACAGGAACCGTTGTCGTCGGCGTCGTGGCACAGCGGCACACATCGTTTGTCTACGCGGTTGTGGGTTCGATCCCCACTCAAGGGATGGTTATGTAATATATTAAATAATAATTTTCCCGAGAAGAGATTATTATTAACCCTCGACGTTGTCTCGAAAATTGAGCGGAAAGTAGAGAACGGAATGTCTTAACACTAACTTTCCTTAGCCTATGTCTTAGTGGAAAATAGGTGAAGCTACTTGTTTTTAGCATAAATAAATAATAAATACTATGTTAAATGCTAATATTAGAAAGCTTTACTATACCTACGTTACAAAGAAATCAAAACTAGTGGGAATAACAACATACATTTTTTTAATAGAGTAGTGCATTTATCGGTTTTCATCGATGAAACAGAATATGAGCGAGGGTTTCGTGGGTTTTTGGTCGCAAAGTGATTCCGCTCTCAAGCAGAAGCCGGAACACAAGGAAGTTGCAGGGTGTCTCATGTGGTTGCAACTTACACACACTGTGGGATTTATTTTTGACATTTATAAAAAATATTCCTCATTTATATATATGATTTATAGATAAATAAAATGTAATAAAGTTGAAACAAGTTTATTCGACGTAGCTCAATGAGATGTACAGTGGTCAGAGGGCTTTCCATGAGGAGTGGGTTCATATTTCGCTAGATTACTTTTTAGGTTTTCTTAAAAAGTATGTGACATTTAATATGACATAGCTTGATATAGCTTTTTCGGTTACATGTGATATGTTTGTTTGTTATTACTTTTTTTATCAACGAGACAGTCACAGCGCAGGGGCGTAAAACTGTAGACTGTAGACTGTAAACGCGACTGGTTGTGGCTGCAATCCCTACTTGAGGATAAGATATATTTATTAACGAAATAAGTGAAAAAATGACCCGTCGTACAATACATTTTATTTAAAAAAAGCAGGTAATTAACGTGCTTTTTAGACCAAGCTCTTAACGCCCAGATGGCAACGAAGGGTTAACTCGTGATTTATGCTCATCAAACTCTATAAGCACGAAATCAAAATTTTACCGCGACAGACTTGAACATTCGTATCAGTTCAATTACCACCAGAGATCCGTGAAGGGACAATGACCTGGATTTGAGATATCAACCGTATCAAGCATTTTTTTTTTTCAGTTTAACGCTATATCCCGCCCACAGCAGGCAGAGATAACCTAGTGTCAAGACACTCTGTTCTCCACTTTCCGTCAGATTCTGGAGGCAATGCGTGTAGAGCGGTGCAACTCAATGCTGCGCGTCACCTCTACACCAGAGCGAAGGGCGAAGAAATGAAAACATTAAATATTTAATTTCCTGGGTGGGAATCGAACCTCTGCGCTCCGACCGGCCTCTAACCAACAAACATTTTAAAATTTAACAATCACAAAGTAAATACCCTGAAACAGGCGACATGGAGACTCGAAGACTTGCCGACCAAACAATGGCTCGTTACACCGCTATGATACCAACAACTACAACTGAACTGAGGAAGTCGATATCTATTCGCATGGCACAATAGTTGATCGACGTCCGAACCTCATTACTGGCGTTCATTTCCGTTGGTGATTTACACGCGAGGCACTATCGAGTGTAGCGTGCTTATTATGTAATGGATCACTCCAATAGATTGATTGACGCTTAAAATATAATGCGATATTACGAGCGACGCATCTTGCCAAGTCGAGATAGATTAATATTCTGCCACTCAATACGCAATGTATTCAGAATTCAGGGGAAAGTGGGGAACGGAAGTGTCTTAATTGTAACGGAGTATCTAGACGTTAAGTTCCCAGGTTCCTTCTACCTGTTCTGCTCTGCTAAACTACTACAAAAAAAAATACTTTACCCAATCGAAAGTAAACGCAATAGATATTGATATGCAATAAATGTACATAAACTCGTCAAGTAAACATAACTGACCTTCACAGGCAAATGTTTACGGATATAAAACGATTTCGCAAATGGACTTTATCTTGAAAATAACTAAACACATTTTATTATAGTAACGAATACATCAATAATAATAATAAATTATATGAAAAAAATCATATACTACTGTTTGTAAGGATTTTTTATTGTTTAAAAAAATTACTTATTAGGTATGGTTTGTTTTTTCCTGTTTTTGTTTTGAGTTATAAGCTGTATCACGCACATAGTAGGGTAGGCAGACGGCACCTGGGAACCTAATTACGACTCCGTTTCCCATTAAAATACTTCCATTCCCCACTTTCTACTGAATTCTGGAGGCTTTGCATATGAAGTGGTGATGGAACTCAACGCGGCGCGTTCACCAAATCGACAAAATGAAAATAAAAAATATTTCATTCTCAAATGGTAATCCGATTGCGCCACTACTGGCCTCATAACATAAAGAAATTCATATACATACTATTTTATTAAGGATTTTTATATCTTCAATAAAGAAGCAGTCTCTAAATATATTTTATTCTAAATGATGGTCATTGTATATGAATCTTTATATTAAACAATCAAAGGACAATTACATCACAATATCTGGGGCGCACTACGCTCGATCGCTATTACTGTTGCAACGGCGCATGTGTCGCAGGTCAAGACCTAAATAAGTCCATCTACATCAAGCATTCTATATATAGAGACAAAGGGAATATATTATATGTTTACAAATACATATTTGTTTGAGGCCAGTTGTGGCGCAGGGACACAAGTGTGCGACTGTGAACGGGACACATTGTGGGTTCCTATTCGGGCAAATGAAATATTTTATATTTTCACTCCCTCGCTGATGTAACAAGGAAAAATAGTGGCTCAACGCCACCATCACTCAACAAGCAATGCCTCGAGAATTCAACAGAAAGTGCAGTTCAGTGAAAGTATAAATTGTGGAGGAGTGTGGAGTAGGAGTATCTTAACGTTAGGTTCCTAGGTTCCCTCTGACGTGAAGCTAAAAGAATACATGACTCAATACAATAAGTTAAATCAAAATTCTATTATAGATATAAAAAGATGCCAGAAAACTTATAATGGAAACGGATGCCACACCAGACCAAGAGTGTGTTGGTTACATAAGTAAACCATAGTAAAATCAAACAGATATCCTATAGAAAAAACAAATAGTACGTGAGGATTCGTAGAGTGAGCCGTGCGGGCAATATGCGAGACATAAAGAGAGCAAACACTATATTTAACTAGGCGGTTCAAGCTTTATCTGAGCCCCGTAGACCGCACGTAGTGGCACAAGAGACGGGCGTGTTCAGTGCCGCAAATATTTACCATGTCAATATTTGTCACGAGCCCCCGCGATTGCAAGAGACCGTCCCGAGGCGTTTCCATGCTTACCTACGCTTTATTACAATCTCAATAACTTATCCACCAAAATACTAAAAATAAAACACTAGCTGTGTTTAACCTATTAAATATTAATACCCTTAGAAATGTGTCGGACGTGATTATTCGATTCACTTCGCATAAAAAGATGTAAAATAATTTAAATCGTCACGGCAAAGAAACCTGTGAAGAGAATACACAAAGAAATGTTTCCAGATCAGTAACCTTAAAAATCCCCTAAATAATGTGCTCAAATTCTAATGTTAAAAAGAATCCGACAGAGTAAGCTCGCGGTCGCTGATTTAATGAATATATTTTTACAGGGCAGTACAGTGTACGGCGGAAAACGCATAATGACTTCCGTTGGCCAGACGACGAAAAACATCAAAAATAAACCAAACGGACCAAACTAAGATTGCCTCGATAGTCCACCGATCAGATATAAGAATGTAACTTGAATTTATTATGTTTTCGTATACAACATGGCCAACGATTTACTTTCTAACAATAAAAACGAAATTAAAATGTTATATTTGTGTAACTGTACATGTAAATGTTTTTAAATGTACATAAAATATATCTATATAGTAACTAAATATAACCGTTATTATAGTATATAAACAAAAAACTAAATAATCAATTGTTTTTCTCACACGCCAAAAGAATCACAACGAGCTCCTTCAATAGAGTTCACAGTTATATTTATTTACAAAAAATAAGACAACAATACGGACTTAATAGTTGTAAGAAGCTTATGAGAATACTTCCGTCTTGAATATAAATATTTCTATTCAAACGTTAACGAACAAATCAATGTTTATCGTTTCTATAATATGATATATCATCGCGTATCCAAACAGCTCGAGTCTCGCCGAACCAGTCGCTTAAACATTAATCACAAACGATCGTTCTAGTCATGAATTAAAAACGTTGTAACACCATCTGATCCCATATAATTACAGTATTTCACATCAGATGTAAATTGCTATGCCCTTATACTAATTATAGACGCACGTGTCTTGTCGTTAATCGATTCGCATCATATTTCACGCCTTCTATCACCTGTGGCGTGTGGGGAATACACCATATATGTATATGCTCCTATATTGAACTACAGACGATACTTCATTTGGTTGATTGTTTCTTTTTGTTGTTTGAGGCCAGTCGTGGTGCAGGGGCTCAAGGTGTGACTGTAAAACTGTCTGATTGTGGGTTCGATCCCCACTCGAGGAGATGAAATAATTACTTAAATTTATATGTCCATTTCTGCGCTCTGGTGTCGAGGACAAGCGTTGAGTTCTTTCACTCAACTGCGTGTTGCCTCCAGATTCGACAGTAAGTGGGGAACGGGGTGTCTTAACACTAAGTTCACTCTGCCTTCCCTGCCGTGTGCGGAATACAGCGTGAAGCTGATTGTTTCTGTCGAGTACATGCTCAACTATGCATCAACTATGTAAGATACCACTTAAATAAAGTAAGTCAAAACACTTCCACGAAGTAGCATTGCAAGTTGTTTACAATTGCAAAATTGAGGAAAATGACCAAAGTAAATATCAAGATAGAACGCCTTGCTAGATGTATTACGCATTATGGTGGAATTCTTCTTTTGATTTATGTGAATGTATGCGAATTTGTAATTTCAAAGAAGCTTTGATGACGACGACGTAATGCGTAGTTAGCGAAGACATGGTACGTCGATCGTAAGTATGAATAAGTATAAATGATGATCATAGTCACAGTCTGCAGGTTCGTCATGGGAACGTGAAGTTCAGATTACGAATCACAGAGGAGAGTAACAAACAGGGGCCACGGCAAGTGATTTTATTCATAAACCTAAATCAAAGAATCGTGGGAAGATGGATAATTACAAGGGGAAAAAAACGAAAGCACTCATGTCCTTCAAATAAATAAAATTTTGTGTCAAATATTATTCTTTGTCGGAATATGTAAAGTATAAAAACTATAAGAGCCATCAGTTTTGCTATTTTTATATAATTAATAATAAATAATGTGTACCTTACACATTAAATTTCAACTTTAATACAAAATAATAAAGATATTATATTAATATCAGGACAATCGATAAGAAACGCATAAACAAGTTTAAATTAAGTATGTTGATATAAATTATTAGCAAGAAGAACAAATAACCGTGTACCGACTAGGCATAATCGTGACTATAGATCAAAGACGTGGCGCAGCGGGCGGCGGTATCGCTGTATTTAATTGGATATCAGACCTTTTAAGGAGTATTTTGTCCAAAGTGTCCGCGCGTCGTGATCCCGACCTGTCGCCGTTGTCACCAGAAAGGAAGTCGGACAGGGGCGAGGGCGACGGGGCGGCTACACGATATCCCTTTTACGCAGACCAATTAACGGACACCGATGGACCGGATATGTGTACACACACGCATTAGCACCTAACCTTTATCCTTCTTTAATCTTTTTGTACGAGTCCCCGAATGGTAACCGAAATTGTCTGGGAAACTTACCATTTCGAACAATATTGTTAATTTTTTTTTCAGTTTCTCACTGTATCCCGCATGTAGCAGGGTAGACAGAGGAAACCACTCACCGATTTCCACTAAATTCTGGAGCTATTGCTTGTTGTTCATTCACTCTAGCTTTAATCGAACCCATAACCTGTCGCGTTTACAGACGCACGCTTGTTCCCCTGAGGCACGAGCAGCATATTGTTAAGATATTAAATTGATGTATGCGTGATCTTTACGCTTTATAATATTCCCGATGTTAGTTCCTATTTTTAGATATAAATTTCCTGTTGTAAAACATTTCACAAATATAATATGTACAAGTTTATACAAGAAGATATTCAGTGAACGTTGCCAGAGCCAAAGCGTTTTACGAGGTTGTACCGATTTTAGACACGGCAATATTTCAATACGAATAACAATTTGTTACACAACACTATGCCCTTGGCTCTGTTGATCTAGCCACGGTTCAGGACACGGCTCATTGAGGATAACGAATATTAGTTACTTACGGTACTCCCTGTTGGGTCTTGCGAACGACCACGACACTGTCACCATGAGATCAGGTGTTATGATTTGTCTAGTATTTTGTAAAAGTTGTAAAAACGAATGGTCCATAGTTAGTGACAGTTCTTCGTCAAATACTATTTTTAAACGTAAAATATACTTCAATTCCGTTCAATAAGTAGCTCTATAAATACAAAGATTCTATTATTAGTGGCACTTCAAACCGGAAACACAAGCCCGTGCCAGCAATTACTGAACGGTATGGCGAACGTATGCTACTTCCGTTTTCGCGTGAATGAGTCCCGCCCCGGTTTAGGGGCTGATCCGGAAGGGACAAAATTTAATAAGCTTAAAAAGTCAACTACGCCTTTGTTCCGATTTTGACTTCCGCTTATTTGTCCCGTTCGAAAAAATTGAATGAAACGTCGGCGTAATGTAAATAGTGTCGGTAATAAAAGGTGTTTACTGAAGTAAGTTTTTATGCAAGTTCTAGTGTAAGGTTCCCACGAGCTGTGTTCTTAGCCTTATATTCTTAAAGCTAAATTTGTTGAATGAAAAAACAGTAGTGGTCGACCTAATATTAAATATAAACAACCTTAAAGAGGGTGCGTAAGATGGTGTGCGGACGCAGATCGTGCGATCTTATAAACTAAGGAGATTATTTATCGCTTCCTCTCAGTGTTTTTCTTTGAACAATACAACGTAATTTAACATATTCAAATTTGTTTTACTATGAAAATTGCCAAAACAGTATCATATTTGAAGTAGCCTCATACGCATTACAGTTATACTACTGTTTTAGATATTGCGAAAATTGTGTTTCCACATACATCGTAATCCTTAAATGAAGAAGAAGAATTATATTTTACTTCCATAGATTTAGAAAATCAATGACTAGAAAGACAATGACACAATCTAAACTGTCAATATAATTAAAAGTCAAATTTGTGGATGACATCTTTTTGGTCATATTACTTTACCTAAACGTAAACTAACGTTTACGTCCAACGTCCAACATAAAGTTTATTTTGTATAAGAAATTATAAAAAAAAATTGAAGTCCAGAGAAAGGCATTTATTGAAATTAAAACAAAGCGTACCAGCAAAAAGCAACTGAAAAGACAAAATAAATATTTTTGCCAAGTCAACGACGAAGTCAATCGAAACAGCGGGACCCCGCCATGTTTCTTGGTATAACGCCGTGGGAAGTGTTGCTATCATTTCTTTCACATTACGCGATGCAGCCTTAATTAAGAAAACTGCACGTTAACGAATCGCCATTAAATGTAAATTAGACTATAAAAGTATCTCGTGTATGCAAAAACTTTACAGGAACTTTTAGCTCCAGCCTAAATTCGTTATGTTAAACAATTATAAGAGAGTTATATTACATCCAATTGTATCGTCGATGTCAATATACCTTATTTATCTTTTAATATTTTAGATCTGCAACAAAACAAGTGCCAAAATTTGCTTCCAAATAAAAAAAAAATCGAATGAAACAGCAACGAAACCAAACATAACTAACTACAGATACTATATCTTGAACATTTCCGACAGCCCAGACATCTGCAGTCGAAAAAAAATGAGAAGCCAATGCAACAAAACGTTGCGCAACCCCGCAAAGTAACAGTTTCGCCGTTTAATTGTCAACGTGACGAATGTTTTAATACACACATACATACATACATACATATATATATATATATTGCATGATAATAACTCCAATCATACATACAACCTGCATGGTGTGATAGATGTTACACAACCGCAAGTGTCGAAATATGAGGGTGTCACTTTCACACTAAGGGTCTCCATGATTAATATTTAATTAAATAATAATAATTAAGCCAGATAAAGCCAGGCGTGGCGCAGCGGCACGAAGTGTGACTGTAAAACCGACTGGTTGTGGATTCGATCACCACTCGAGGAGATGAAATATTTACTTAAATTTATATTTCCATTTCTTCACTCTGGTGTCAAAGCTAAGCGCGGCGTTGAGTTCTGTCACTCAACACACAATGCCTCCAGAATTCGGCATATTAGGCATTCGGCATTATAGCTTAAAGTTCTGCAGTATCTGTCAAGTCTAGTGAAAAAAAATATGGTATTAATTTTCGCCACAAAAACAAAATGTCTTGCAAATCTACATTATCGTTTGGCTACTTAATATTGGTATCGTGTAACTAGTTACTAGACCAAGATTGTTTTATATTTGTATTAAAACATACAAACCTATTAATTTGAATTTTCAACTGTTAAAATAGTGTCAAAAAGAACTTTAAAAAGCCAACCATTTATCTTAATTCTACAGTATTTACTCAATATTACATATATTAAAAAAACTAATAAACAACAACTATAACTATAACTAAAAAAAAAGCAACATCATTACGCTTATGAATCTAATTAGGAAATACAAAAAAAAAATAATGAAATAAACGCAACGGGAGCGCACAACAGTGGACGCGGTGTCGGCAAGAAATGAGGGCGTGTCCATTTAATTTCCGTCGGACGACGCCGTTCGACTGTTGATAGTCAGCGTACTGTGCAAGCTGTACTATATAATATAAGAGTAGTTTATCATAAGAGATAAAAAAAGCAACTTAATTAAATTGAGTTTTATTTTGTAAATTACGATGTTTAGTTCTGCCATACAACACGCAATGCCTCCAGAATTCGGCAGAAAGTGGGGAACGGAGTGTCTTAACACTAGGTTCCCTCTGCCTACCCTGCTGTGTGCGGGATACAGCGTGAAGCTGATACAATACATTTTGTAAATTATTTGTATGTTATCCTTGCAAACTTTTACTCCTACTTTCTCGGGTACCTTCCTTACTTTTCTGTTTTATTTTACTCTTGCGTCCAATAGGTAAATATAAAAAAAAGAAATTATTAACAAATATATTTTATATCATAAGTTTTTGCTATAGATACCTGGTGAGCACTTTCTTCAGAATTCAACTCGTGTAAGAAACCTGTAATCGCGCCACCCGTGAGGTACGGGTCGCAATTATGGTAATTTAAATACGACAATATTTAATCGTGTCGGCCTATCGTTGTGGACGCGGACATAAATTATGATTTATACCTAATTTTATGTGAAAAGACATATAAATCTTTATATGGACCACACCGACTCTGAGCAAAAAGTGATTGCTTCTTATATTACTGATTACATATTGCCAAATTAAACAGTAGACTAGACGATTCTTGTATCATTTAACTTATAAAAAAAAACTACATAAAAAAAATATTTAAATTCAATACAACTCACGGTTTGGAGGTAAAATCAAGTTGTCTTTTGCTCTTAACTATTACATTAATGCATTTGTGTCAAATTAATGTAGTGTTCGACTGTTCAATGGATGCACATTGCACGTCACTGATGGCTTTGCATCGTCCTATTTACCTCAAGGTCAAAGATCAACAGACTTCACACCTTCCCGCAGAATATCCAAAAGAATATTTCCAATAAAAGCAACAGTTGCTTAGACTACGACAGTTTGATTAATTTTATTACAATAATGGACAAAAGAGTCGTAATTCCAAATTTATTAGTCATAACTATTTTATTATTCGTCTTATAATACCTATTATACAAATATTTAACTTTTATTCATGAAGGATCGTCAGCAAATAAAAACCTTCCTCCATTAATAGTAAAGACGTCATAGTTTTTTTTTTATAAATTATTCTCTCCACGGATACGAGTAAATAGGAACTAATAGAGATGAGATTTTATTTTCCAATAAAGTTTTTGCGCTTGATATAAATCGAGTGGTACGGTAAAGTGGTTAGTGTAATACAGTGATACCATCATAATGAAATGAGATGGAGTGTTGGAGTTAGGCGTGTCAATTTAATATCCGCCGGTGGCCCGCCATGATGGATGGCAGTTTTATTAACCCTACGGCCGGACGTGCGTCGACTTTACGATTTATCATGAGGTAGCCAGTCTATATACTAAGAAAGTTTAGACGACTTTTGTTACAATGGCTCTAAAGCAACATTATGTGCTTCCTTCATTAATTACAAAGTTTAATATCACGTTTGATGTAACATATAACATTTTTAAGTGGACCACACAAGTATGTTTCAGATATTGTTTTTTTTTTTTACAAAAAAGACACTCAAGTTTCACCTTGACAATAAGAAGGCACAGGACTTAGGCTATATACTACTATTACGCTAAAGTAAAGCACGCGGTTTTAATCTACTGATCTTAAATAAGTGAAGCTATCGACTTGCACAAAATAATTTCACACAAAATTTCACGAAACCCAAAAGTAAATAGATGCCTCCAGATAAACCATACACTTAACGGAGTGTCACAAGGTGATCGATACGCTCCACCAACAATAGCATATCATTAATATATATATTGTCGAAGAGATCGCTTTACGTGAAAAACTTGCGAATTGTTCTCAGGTAGTCTCTTAGCGCCTTATAAATGGCCCATTGTGTCGGCGCCTAGACCGTTTTTAGTTTTTACATTAAAACGAAAACCATCTGTCTTGTAGTATTGTGCGGGGAGCAACAAGTTTCTCATAGTTTAAATGTTTGTTTTATATGCCACAGAAATTGTGGGAGTTTCTCTCACAGTATCTTACAGCGCGATACCGTTGTACTTTCAAAGTACTTTTCTAAAAAAAAGTTGTTTAACATACATATTTTTCATTAGTTTTTACGTACAATTTCGCATCTACAGTCATACGGAAATAACCAAAAGATGTGTATATCACATGACACATCTAAGAAACCGGTAATTCTGACCGGTGAGGCGTACTGGGTTACATAGAAACGATTAAAGTGATGTAATATAGAATAGAGACTTCATCAATAAATGTTCTGTCCATACAATTCTTCAATTCCAACGAGTTCCTGAGATTTGCTTCAAACAAATTCTTTAGTTTTTTATATGCACGCTCGTAATCTTCATCCCGCGTGTAACAGGGTAGGCAGATGGGACCTAATGTTAAGACACTCCGTTCCCCCGTTCTCCGTTCCACCGAATTCTGAAGGCATTGCGGGTTACGTGGCGGAACTCGAATAGAACCAGAGCGAAAAAATGGAAATATAAATTTAAATAAATATTTCATTTACTCGAGAGGAGTTTAAGCCCACAACCAGTTGCGTTTACAGTCACACTTTGTGCCACTGCGTCACGACAACTTTTTAATGTATTTTATTATTATTCATCCATTCTTGATTTTGTATTTTACAAAACATGTATTTTGCATAAAACAAATATAAATTTATAATCAGCAATTTCGTATTTTATATGTAAATTGTAATTAGATTATGCACAATAACTAACAGTCGTTATCATTTACTTGAAAATCATTATAAATGTCAATTTAATTAAAAGGTACAATTAAAAGTATAAATATATAGACATGTAGTGTTAGCAACTGTAATATTTAAATTTAAATTAGTTTTACTTTTTTTTAGCATCCGATTAAAGCAGATTATAATTGTTTTTATGAATTAATCAGAGAGTTTTATATAATACATAAAACTTTTTAAATTCCATATTTGTGCAAAATTATTTTTATAATAATTTATAAGGAAAATTCCATAGACTTCACAAAAAACTTACGCATTTTCTATATTAAAAATATGAATTTTGAAAAAAATATTTTAAGTCTTAATTAATTGATTGCCAAGTAAACCCAACGAAACTCAAAGCTTACACACATAAAAAATCAGCTTAGAAAATTAAGTAATAGTTAATAACTTGTGAAAGTATTACACCGACACCTACAGCGATCACCCAAATAAAACGCGCTCGATATCGAAGAAGACATGACCGCGTACTACACGTACCACGTACCTACATATACGACACAACGTGGGCACCACCCACAGCCAAAACCCACAGTATTTTGTCAATGAATCTAGCCTACGTGTCACCTAGGTAGCTAGCTCAACATAAAACACCTTCACGGCGATAGGCAGAAAATTCGCTTTTAATTACTTACCTAATACGTAATATCCGTAACAAGTGGCAATTCAATCCACTCGATCAGTTTCTTACAACAAATCGATATTAGCAATATATTTGCTGCTTGCTATATATTTCCTTGGTTTTAAATGAATAACTTATAGCACAAAATACTCGCGTTGATAAATATCGATACGTCAAAATAGTAGTTTAAGAGAGCATGCGCTCGCGTAGCGGCGCGGGTCTGGTTGCGACTGAGCGTGAGCGCGAGGCACGCGCCGCTGGGGACTTCATTCACAACCGAGGGGGTGCGGGGCGCGGGGGGAGGGGGGCTTGCTCATTCATGCGGCCACCGAGGCGTGGTGACCACACGATCGAATATACTATTTTATAGTTTATTCTCTTTAGTTTAGATTCTATTAATTAATTTTTATAACGCCTACTCCAAGTTAATCAGCGTTAACGGTTTACGATACACATAAAATTGGTTTACGTTTTTAAGTATTGTGACTCACATTTACTATAAATTTAAATATGTTGATAAAGTCACAGTAAAAAACATGGTTATTTAAATTTTTAACGATTAAATTGTAAAAAATGGATGACTAAATAATGTTGTATAATGATAAACATATTAGCTTAATCTTAAGTTATTGGCCCATAAAAACGTTTTTTAGTATCATAAGAATGAAACGAAGTCAATTAAATGAAAGTATTGATTAATTTATAAGAAATGTAAATAAAAAAACAAAGTTCACACCGGTCAGGACAAGATTCTCCAAATATCAACGACAGAAATTACAATAGCGCACTTTTGACGATGCAGTCGTGACACGAATGCGAATGCAGAATCCGCGAAAGTCGGGTGAAATTGGAGAGTTGTATTGTAAATATAACGGAAGTGGGTACCTACATAAATGACAATGCAGCAAAAGTGCAATCGAAAACAGTTAATAAAACATGGAATTACATTCCCACCTCGACACTAAGCTAAGTTCGGGTAAAACTGTATTTTTTAAAAACTTTTAAAAGTACAAATTTACGCAAACTTACCGTCTCTTAGTTACGAGTAGGCAAAATTGTCTCTATCTACTGTATAAGTAGTGTATTCCGTCGTAAAGTCTCCGTCCATCATCCATCACTCCGTTTTTAGCTTTATGCTCATCACATTATCATATTCTGCTCTGGACGCCATAAGCAACTTCCATACTTTAAGCTAAAAAGCGTGCAAAATATTTCAAGTATCTTTTTGAGTCTAATAGTGACGTGATGTTAATTATGACATCGATAAATTTCAGCGCACATATTAGTTAAATGGTAGACGGTAATCTTCTAAAACCTAAGAAAATACTAAACAAGAAGATTGCGGTTGCGGTGAAAGGGTTTTACAAGTACATATTATGCAACGATCGCGTGCCCGACGTCGCTCTCCTTGCCTTTGTTTGAAAAAGACATTGCAAATATAGCTGATGACCTCACTGACGTGATGAATAGAGCCGCTGAAATACATATACGTGCATATTGAAACATGACTCCATTAACTTTTATGAAATCATATTAAAAATATTATAATGTTGTTTGATATCACATAAAAACTAAGCATGACGCATTTTCATTTCAATAATTAATTGAAGTTAAAGTCCAAATTAGGTTTGCCGAGAGGAAATTATACATTATCGTTAATATCTATATAGGATAAAGGCCCCAACCCTGAGTCACCCTCATTTTACTGGTAATAAAACGGTGTGTTAAGTAATAAAAGCGGTTATCAATTTGCAGGGTATCGACGCGGGAGCCTGCGCGGGCGCACAATTAAACGCGTGGGCGCAGATTGCACTTTCTTGAACTTTAGGAAATCATTGACTCCATTAAAAATACATGCAAAAAAAGAACGAGGCTACTTAATTTGGATTTATCAAGAAAAAATAATTATAATTGACATTATCATACAATGAATGGTTGCCACTGTTGAAATGACGATAATTTAGTCGATGGTGTTGAAATAAAATATTATTAAAGATACATTTTAAGACGTTACGAGTGTCTATAAAATATTTTATATATTAACTAGTGGGCACGCGCAGCTTCGCCCGCGTGTTTGCACTCCTAGGGGTGACTTCTAAAAAAACCACGAAACACGTGTTCAATACAATATTTTTAACAATATGAATTTAATTTTTAATAAAAGTCGGTAGCGATTTAAAGATTTTTCCGTATAAACTTTCAACCCCTTATTTGAACCTTTAGGGTTTGAATTCCAAAAAAACCATAAAATACGTATTTAATTAAATGTTTTTAAGAGTCTAAATTTCAAATTTTATAAAAATCGGTGCCGAAATTTCTTTCCATACAAACTTTCAACCCCAATTTCATCCCTTTAGCGTTAAAATTTTTCAAAATCCCTTCTTAGTGGATGTCCAGATTATGAAAATGAACGTCTGTCCAAATTTCACGTTTCTACCATCAGCGGTTACGACTGAGCGTGCGTCTTACCTCACTCAGTCAGTACATGTCCTTTTATATATATAGATAAACGTAAAAGACGGACGAACGACGCTAGACATTGGAAAGATAAGTAAAGATTTAAATACTTCATAAAAAAATTAATTTCACATAGCAATTTAATTTAAAATATAGTCGGTACATTCCCACAGTGTCAATACACTAGTATATAAATAATTTATTAGATGTTGATCAAACAAACCGTTCTTCTAAATATTCTCCAAACATAACGATCACAACATTCAAATCAAACAACCGATAACAATACATTATATTAAACACAAGATATTTGAAGCAAGTGCATTGATGTTATCAAGAGGGCGGAGTGTATTTCCTGTTTTCAATTATTGCAGCTCGCGTCGCCCGGTAGGTACTTACATACAGTACAGTTACGACCAGCTCGCGTCCAGTCCCGCTGCACTGGTTCAAGAAACGTTATATTCTGCAAAAAGTGAAGGCACTGTGTCGTTTTTTTTTTTACGAAAATACTTTAACCTATTTGATTTCTATGGAAAAAACAGGCTCGGTTTGCTGAATAGACATTGTATGCGACACTTGTGCTTTCAACTGCTACGCCGGTGTAATGTAATACAGACTAAAATAATTCGAATCAAATATATTTCCCTTATTCGCATAGGCTCTTACGAATTATTTTTAAATATAAAAATAGCATTATTATAGCTCTTAGAGAAAACTACTACAGGCTCAAAATGAAATACTGCTGAATATAGTTTTTTCTAAAATTTAAAATAAGTTCTCCATACCACAAAGAAGGGAACTTTTTAAATAAAAACAATAAATCAACTTCACGCGGTATCCCCACATAGCAGAATAGGCAGAGGGAACTTAGTGTTAAGACACTCCGTTCCCCTATTATTTAGAGTTAAGTATTCAGTAAAAGCACTACATACAACGAACTAACTGCGTCAACATCTTTTTATATAATTCCCCATCATATTCTTGGGAAGTCATATTTCTGATGTTTATTACGACGATGTAGTATAGAAAATCGACACAAATTTGATTAACGGTTATTTTGAGTTGTTAAATTTTAACTATTGCATTTGTAATTTTACAAGTTGAGGCCCCTCGTGGCGCATGAACACAGTGAATGTGTATGTGTGTGTGTGTTAATTACATGTATATTCTCATTTTTTGTCGAGATAAAACGCGGCGTTGAATTCCGCTACTAAACACGCAATGCCTCCAAATTTTGGCTGAAAGTTGGGAACGGTGTCTTTACACTAGGTTCCCTCTGCCTACCCGGTATGCGGGTCACAGCGCGGAGCTAATCTATTTTATTTAATTTGTAAATAAAATTTCACGTTTTTTCGCATAACAAGGTACTTTTATCAAGAAGGAAAAACTAAAATAACATAAATCCCTCGAGGGACCAAGTCGAACCCACAATCATCATACCCTGTCCCACTACGCTACCATGCCTACTGGAAACAGTAATGAGTCAATATAAGTAAGGAACACGTTCGGATGCCGTTTCATTTGAGCAATGGCTCGTTTGCTAAAGGAGGAATGCTCCAATTCTTTTTCCGCTCTTTGTTCGCTGATATAACGGCGTCTTGTGACTGTGAGAAATATTATGAGAACGCAGCCATATACTGGTAGGTTCGTAAAATAAAGCTTTGTTTCGAAAATGTACCATTTTACAATTTTATGAAACTTGTATTCGGCGGAAAATGACGAACGGCAGTGTCTTATCAGTAGGTTCCCAGGTTACCTCTTCCTACTGTGCTATTACTTAAGTGTGTATATTCGCTTATGTGCGGGATGCAGCGTGAAGCTATGGAACTTTTATATTTAAATATATTGTTGTATGTCAGATAAAGATTTTCTAATATTTAAAAGTATATATTTATTATAGGAGAGTTAAGACAGTTAGGGTTCAAAGATCGACGATACGATCTCTACATACCTCTTTCGCCTCGCCCACTGTCATCAACCTCTTCATACATGCCCTCCAGGCGGTCCTCGTGCTTTTTACGTGTTGTGACCTTCCTCCAGTATCTTTGATAATGTGTCAACCGAAGGGGAGACCCCTACCTCTCTTACCACTTTTCCATCATAAATCTTTTTTGCCATTCATTCATCACTCAATCGTTCGACGTGCCCAAACCAGCTGGGCACGTTCTACTTCATTCTCACCGTGACATCCTCGCTAGTACCTACCTACCTTTCTAAAAATCTTCGTATATATTAAAATACAGAATGCAATAAATCCATGTGAGTTTCTAATGAAATCCAAAACTTTAAAAACATCAAAATCATCTAATAAGTTGTAGGACATAACAATAAAAAACACCCAATTAGAATAAACCGTAGTTTAACTCAAAATATAATTTCTGTGATAAACGTGAAACATTACACAAAACGATCCCACGCCATTTTAATAGCCTTTTGTTACATCTGAAACAAAAGCTTCTTGCGAATTTTACTTGCTTATTAGATGATTAAAGCTCGAAGATACGGTAAATTTACAGCATTTATGATTTAAAAGATGACTAACAAATAAGTGCCAAGTCTTTATAATTACAAAAAGTTCGTACCGTCGAACGCTGACTTTTCCATTTACGTACAAAACGAGACTCGACTTTGCTTAAGAACATCATATATTTTCATATACAACTAACTATACCACAGATAATATCCATTAATTTATAAATTTATTTTTAACATATTGATAGTATTTTTGGTAACATTTACAGAGATGAGGCCATTCAGAATGTTATGCGCATTTACTAAATTTTAGTTGTAACTTTGTATTTCTATTTGTGGTTTACAATAAAGCGTATTTAAATAAGTTAATAACAGAGGTACAATCTTCCGACTAACAGCGACAGGTTTTGAATTCGCTTCCCACTCGAGGAAATGAAAGATTTTATGATTTTAATGTCTTTCTTTTCGCTCTGGTATTGATTGAGACAAATCGCGGCGATCAGTAGTGATACTCAACATGCGATGCCTCCAGAATTCGGCGGAAAACACGGAGCGGAAGTGTCTTAACACTAGGACCCTCCCTACCTACCTACCTACCTACCTGCCTACCTGCCTACTATGCTACATGCGAGATAAAGCGTAAAGCGAGAAGAAATAGAGATTTTATTAAAAGACTGCACTAATTTCCACTCGCCTAGAGCCAGTCGGCCTAGGACAGCCATCGCAGCTTATGTGTTATCGTTATCGAAGTGTTCAAGGAACCCGTACAAATATTCCACCCGTATGGCAATTTATATTTATATCCAAAAGTACTTAACCATATTTAGTTTTTTCTCTATCCGTCAATAGACTTGTGTGAATGTATTTATAATAATATTCCAGCCCTAGGTTAAATTTTAAACATTTCGCTAATTAATAATTAATTTAGTTTAATTAAAACACTTTTAATTGTTTTCCAAATAAGGAATAGATATCAAATTAAATAACAGCGAGAGAACGGCTCGAGTTTAGAGTTCGTGAAATTTAAATTGTTTTAGTTGAGGCAAATGCAGGACTGTTGCTTAGTAGTAACTTATTAATATTTTTGGTTCGAAAAGAATATGTAGGTGCTATCAAATCTAATTCATGAAAGTGTACCAAAGCTAAAATAGAAACAATCGTCGTTGACTAGGTAAAACGGTGAAATAGAAAATAATATCGCCATCCTTCGCGACGATATAATATAAATGGTATAGTTATAACAATAATAATATTACGAAAATAACTGTTTTAAAAGAAAAAACAAATGTAATTCAAATATGTTACACTAACCTGTGTAGCATAACGCCACATAGTCCCTCTTAGTAGCAGTACCTTCCAGCAAGTTCCACGACACCCGCAGCTGTGACCCTTCTTCCGTCCATAGGATTGAACCTTTTCTATTAACTCCATATAAATCTTTCTTCTCATCGACGCCACTACTCAAACTTTCTTTATTCTCCGTATTCACAACTCCATCATTATTGGCACTGTCATTAGGCACTGCTGAGGAACATTCTCCAGTTTCAGTCACATCGTTGCCACCCTCAGCCGTTCCGCCACACTCCTTGTCCTGTATTTGTTCACTATCCACACACCCCGCGTCATGATCTGACATGACGTATTCGATTACACTAACATTGTCAACTGAAAATAAAATGTATGTAGCCTTTTTCGTATGGTTTTGAAAGAAAGAAACGTTGTATTGCAAGACAGTGAAACAAGTGGGATCGCGAGAGGTATGGGGTAGGGGCGCGACGTCGCGACGCCAGCCCGGCCGGCGCCGGCAAACTACTGCCATCTAATGCGGTCTATTCATTTCGTTGCTGGCCAAGTGCATTCTACATTATGATTCTCTTATTAACATAACTAGATTTTTAATGAGAAAAACTTTGGTGGATTTTTATATGTTGAAGTGGTTCCACTTCTTGAACAATGGATGGTAAAATGTCATTAATTAATTAATGAACATGGTAGTGGAGGAATTACATATTCTGTTAGATGAAGTAAAATTTGAGTATCAATTTTTGCATAACAACAACTAGTTGAAAAATTAATTTATTATATTCTCAAGATTCATTCAAAATCTTAAAATAAGATTGAATCATACAAATGTTCTTGACTACTGACGAACACAGTTTTTTATTGTGATGTTCAGCGTGCTCATATAGAATGCTCATATAAAAGAAAATGTCATGACAAGAAATTATAGAAATGGAGTAGAAAGTACTATTTTTTAAAATATGGTGAAATAAGTAATATATCTGATAATATGAATATTGTCAGAATTCATTTACTGCTAAAAATATATTATTTCTTTCATTAGTTCTTTGTGTGTTATAACATGGAATTGGACGGAATGTGTGGAACTTTTAAAAGATATTCACTGTTTAATGGAAATTTAATAATATTTAATATATTATTAATATATTATAGTTATATCAATGGGGTCAGATAGTCTAAATTATAATATAAAATACTATAAATATCATAATATACTTCAACAAATTGTAAATAAAAAAAATGTTATGGAAGTAAATTTTAAGCAAAGTTTTAATAAATAAATATGATTTATTATACTACAAATTAAAACAGAAACTACTCTATCAAACATATTTTCAATTCTCAATTAATTTACAATAAACTAAGAGAATAAAAAATACATATCTTGTTTTTATTGAAATATTACTTAAATAAATTATGTAAAAAAAGCATTTCATTATATACTTAATGTCAGAAAACGCGATATATAAGCGGATGTAAGCTTAAATAAATAAAAAGACTAGTCATGACACACTAAGAAAACAAGATCGTTTCTACAAAAATATAATGTAAATTGCAATTTATGTTCAATTTTTAGGTTGTATAATTCAGCTTATTACACATGAATATATCATTAAATTATAAAATCAATATTTTTGTCAATAACCGATTAAAAACAACGTCTAGTTAAGATGGAAATATGGTAAATTGTTGTGAGAAAATTAAATATTATTAGCACCACACAAATTCTCGAAAAAGCCACATACACTTGTCTTCTAATTACAGTATATATTGCACAAAACCACAATATTATTTCATTTCTACGAAATTATTTTAAATATCTTCATTTCTGTATTTGCTACTGCAGTCCTTGTTCCCATTGACGTCGCACAAACAGGATACGAATGGGTGACCAATCAGCTAACAAGAAAAACCTGCAAAAAGATCCGGATTGGCTATAAATTCTCACGGGGCCACTATTTACTGCAGATGACAGTCGATTTTATTGAACTTGACATTAAAATATTCTTACGTCAATGTCATGTAAGCCGTTTTGAAATAAGATGTAGTAAGTAATTATAAATAAAACAATTTTAAATGTTCAAAAGAAATATTTATAATATAATCGAGGTAAAAAATCTATATTTCCTTTTTGTGTGTTTGATCAATTGAAATAGTAAAAAGTATAAAGCATAAGACTATATTATTTCCGAACGTTACTTCAAATAAACAAACTGCATTCCTAATTTCTTAAGTTCTCCGCGACTTAAATTGACGTTATTAATATCATTTAAATTTGTATTTCTTAAGCTTATATTACACATCTACTCCATCATCTATTATTTTATTGATATATTAAATATTCCATTTGTATGCAAAATGACTTCAATGATATCTGACTCGGAATCAAACGTTAGTGGATTTATAAGATATAGTGATAAAAATTTTAAGCATCTTTACACATCTATGATAAAGGTAAATCAACTATATATTTTTAAATAATTAATAATATTTTTAGAAATAATCATTTATTAAAGTAGGGATTCTTTATTGCCTTTGTCTAAATATTGGTTTTTCATTTTTAGAATATGGAAATAATAAATCAAGATCTACTTGAAATTGAAAACAATATGAAGAATATTGTGACACATTCAGGTCCACTTGAAAGCCAATTGTCTGCACTTTTACATGTACTTCCTAAACCAAAATTAAATTTGCCCATGGAGACTGATTAGATATAAATCTACAAATTATATATTTTACTGAAGACACTAACATAAATGTCGTGGACAGTAGTAAAAAGATTGTTTTTAGAATAATATTTTATTGTAATATATATAACTACATTTACTTGTTTTTATTTATAAATTATTTAGTTTAGCTTATAAGAATTTTGCTTTGTTACACACAATGTTATTATACAGGAATAATAAAAAAATTTTGAACAGTTTTAAATTTGTTTTATTTGTACATATAAAAGTATAAAACAAATACATAACTTAGAATATTAGATTAATTTATAGCGAACATGATTTAATTTTATTTAATACAAAATATTGATGACATAATGGTGTATATATTGGGAATAAATTCATATTCATTAATTTTACCTAGATAAAATCAAGATTCAATAAATTGCTCTATTAAATGCCTATACAAATTTTGTTCTACATAAAAATGGCTTTGGAAACAATAATAAAACCTTACGATTGTCATAATCATAGACAATAAATTATCAAATATTAAATCATGTCAATCAAACATATTGTATACAACTATATGCACAATTTTTTATAATTTTAAAATCACTTAATAGATCTTTACAAAATTATGACAACAATTAGTACAAGACCAAAGTCTCCAACCCGAGCTGAGGCAATAGCTAAGGCTTTAAGGCCTGGGCCAATCTTTTGCACAGGGGTATTATTAGGTAAATATATCTACATCTAATGAAAGTTATAGTAAATGGTAGCCTGTTGTTGATTTGTCAATTTGATATTACTTTTCTAATTCTTTACTCTATATCTTTGATTAGCGCGTATGTATGTACCTATACATTAGTATAGTGTATACTGTATTATGTATAGACTTATAGTCTAGAAATTTAGTCAAAGCTGTTATGTTTACCACATCAATGATCACCCAGATCCCATATATAATATACCAAAAATTGATAAGATTTAAAAATGGTCAAATCAAATCAAGAAGCTAAAAACGTTTTTATCGTCGACTGAAGTATCATGCTTTAGAAAACTCACTTATTAACCGCTATTTTCTTAGTAAGAAAATAATCTCCTTTTCCTATTCCTTAAAAGGAAACATTAAGATTAAGAGTCAGAAGCTGTCTTAAAAGCAAACGAAATTCTTAATAAAATGTAAATTTTATAAGAAAGGTCTTTAAAAAATTTTCAAGGTAATTGGGTAGAGGATAGAATTGAGTGTCCAAAAAGAGGAACTTTTTATTTTCCTCCTAAGCAAGACATCGATTACGAAAAACTAGAACCCGAGTCGAGACAGCCAGATTTTAGATTGAATAAATTAAACAGTTTACAGGTAAGTAAGGTAGCTTACAATATAATATTATGCTAAATATAGCATAATATATATGTATACGTGATTACAGAATGAAGCTAAAACGTAAAATAAAATCTTACTTCAGTGTTAATTAAAGAGGCCAGTCGTGGCGCAGTGGCACGAAGTGTGACTGTAAAACCGACTGGTTGTGGGTTCGATCCCCGCTCGAGGAGATTAAATATTTACTTAACTTTATATTTTCATTTCTTCGCTCTGGTGTCGAGGCTAAGCGCGGCGTTGAGTTCTGCCACTCAACACGCAATGCCTCCAGAATTCGGCAGAAAGTGGGGAACGGAGTGTCTTAACACTAGGTTCCCTCTGCCTACCCTGCTGTGTGCGGGATACAGCGTGAAGCTGAATTTGAATTCAGTGTTAATCTCACACACGAATCGAAGATTTTATCGTGGAAAGGTTTGAGAGGCGGAACAGAACGTCGCACTTTGCCTTGATATCAGATTGACATCAGAACGGTGAAATGAATCGAATTAAATTCGAACTCACAACTTGTCGCGTTTACAGTCACGCGCTTGTGCCCTGCGCCACGACTGACTTCAACAGGGATCATTTTATTTATTTTTAATATATTATATATACTTAACTATGAGTTTGCTTTAAACTTTATTTAGACACAATTCATTTAATAGACACATTACATTACGTTACATAAAGGTACGGCACATTAAGGAGGCAATCTCTAGTAATAATTAAAAAATTTCACAGGGCAACGTGCATTCTGTAATGAGGCACGACAGTCACGATAGCTGTGGTAATTTCGCGACGACGACTGATCTCGTATACAAACACCTGCCGAAACCACTGTGTGGACCGAACATGCGATATTATAAACGAAGCGCTCATCAGTTTTACCCTCAACCGGATCTTATGAAGTGTTTTGTATGTATCGCGCTTAAAACTTAACTAATAATTATATCGTTTTATATATTTATAAAACGAAATATTTTCAAAACAGTATCTCTATTTTTTTATAATACCGGCATAATTTAAATTTTTTCTTAGCCTCAATCTTATCCCGCATATAAGTACTTATGTAGTAGGTAAGTCTACCAGACACGAGACAAGAAATCCGGGATTATCTTGGAATCTTGTCCCGTGTCGGCCCGTGTCCAGTAATTACTTACTTTAAAACTACTATTTTTATTCAATTATAGGTTAATATTTAAACCTTAAAGTGAGACTCTAAAATTTTGAATTACCTAGGTTTTTTATGTAAAAAAGTTAAGATAAATAAAAAGATTTACACAAAAAAAAATCAACCACCAGTTCTAGGTAGTTTAATCTCGAATCAAATACCAAAATTCAGATTCTATTCGTGGTCTCAGAAATGTCCCGGAAAAAATAATAAACCTGGATCCAATAACCCTAATTGTAGGGTTGGCTTTCCATCCGGTTTCAGGACATTGTATATCAAATTTTTCAGTGATGATAAATGAAAATGATAAATAATAATAAAAAAAAATATCAATTAAATACAAATGTTAAACTAAAAAAAATAAACTAGATTCACGCTTCATCAGTTGTATTTTTAAATAATAAATATTGGTTAACACTATCGTGGGGTAGTAGTTGAGATATTTCTTACTGTACACGAAATAATTATTGATTCAAACCCTACTCTCGGGCATTTTTATGTATATTGTATTTAACTTTTTGTGGCCTGTTTGGTTTGATTAAACAATGTTGGATTGGTTAAACAATGGCGTTGGGGGCCCCATCGCCGTTCGCTGCGCTGTTCAATACGAATTTGTCTTAACACCAGGTCTTCTCATTCTTCCTTATCAAAAAGTTTGTAAATACATCAAGGACAGAGGCGATTGTTCGTGTTGTTTTAAATATTTGGTAATTAGATTAAAATATTTCTTCTAAAATGCAGGGTAATGTAACCGAATGGGGCTTAAAAAATGTCTTGCAAAGTGAATGGGCGTGCGCCGACACCCCTGATTATTCTTCCACTCTGTATGAAGATACATATTTACCTCCGATGCCGTGCCAATATTTACAGAGGTCAGAGAGGAAAGCTAGGAATTCGTGAGTTTTTTCGCATTGCTTTCATACGAAAAATTAGTTTTTTTTAGCTCGCGTATCCCGCACACAGCAGGGTAGGCGGAAGGATTTGTTAAGAGTAAGACATTCTGTTCCATATTTTTCATTTAATTTGAGAGCATTGCGTGTTTCATGACAGAAGTCAACGCCGCGCTTTGCCTGGACATCAGAGCGAAGAAATGAAAATCGACCTACAACCATCGCGCTTACAATCAAGCAGTTGCACGTTGATGTTGCAAAAATATTTGTATATATTTATTTTGTTTTATTTCAAAGGTACTTTTATCTATAATAACTTGGGTATATTATCGGAAAAGGATATATGAGATATGTAAAATAATTAAAAAACAAATGTATGTTTATATATTTTATTATTTCAGGAGTTTCACAAAAAGTTTTCACTATAAGATGACAAAATCAAAACAATGATAACATCAAGAATCATTTTTTTTTCTCACTTTTTGCAAAAATTACTAGTCTTTAAATATCACATTTTGTTGTATAAGATAAGGACAGTGACGTCCATATAAAAATCGTAACAATTCAATAATTCTTAATGCTTTCATATCGCCGTCACCGGGCACCAGCGCGAGATCAAATCTTACAGCTAAGTTCATCTTAACAGCTAATAACCGCTTAAAACTAACGCATTATAACTTAACAAATATATCTTAATATAATGGCAGTTTATGGATTTTTCTTAATAAAAGACAAAAATAAAACGTTCAAAGAATAAAAAAGATGCAAAATAATATGTTAGTCAAAAGGTATTAGTGACTAGCGGTTGAGCATTAGTGAGGTGTGAAGTTTTCCTGAGGCAGTTTGATCAGTCGGGACCCTCCAGGGGCCTTGAATATACTATTTGGGGCGTACTGTTGGAAAACATTCTGGGATACAAAAGTCTGGGCCATCCTCGGCTGAGGGATCTGAACATGGCTGTTGTACTGCATTTGAGGGAACACTGGAGTACTTATAGGAGTAAAAGCTGGGGCATTGATGTTCTGACACTTATCTAATAGCCTATCTTGCTCACCACAAACAGACTCTTCACGAGATGGTGGCTGAGAAAATATGTTCCTCTGGGTCATACTGGATGCCTGGGATTCGAACCCCGAACTTTGGCTAGAAGACCGGCTGACGTTAACATTGAAAATGTGCCTTTCTCCTTCTGTGCCCCAATATCCTCCAGCCACCCACGAAGTTGTATGACCCAATTTACTTGGAGAAATCAATGGGCGTGCCTTATTCAAAGGTATGGGGGCTACAAAATTGGGGGAGGCAGTGAATTTGCGTAAGGCAAACACAGGATTCATTTTAGAACTATTCTTTTTTGGACTACTTATACATAAAGAACTTATGCTTTCATCTAAATCGGAATCTGAGTCCTGTGCCAACTTTTGATACTTATTAAAGGAAGGTTTTACAAACACTGAATTCGATAAAGGATTAGGGCTAGTCGTTGTCACCGTGTTAACACTAAAAGTGGAATTTAATTTAGGTTTTCCCCAAATACTGTCACTTCTAGGCGTAAAAGATCTACCATTCATCAAGCTTTTATTAAAAGGACTGAGAGTGTCATTCGAAGAATCTGTAAAATTGTGCACACCAAATTTACTAAGTGATACATCATCATCTGTGTCCAAGGAAATACTATCGTCTTCTTCAATTATTTTTTTCGGGGAACCGTTTGCCAAATTCTTCAGCTTCTTTGGTGTAATGTTTTTTCTTTTAATAAATTTAACAGTCTTATTAATACTTCTGTATACAAGCAATACTGCCAGAGCACTTGTTAACTGGAAATAAAATTGTATATTAAATGTTTAAGTGTCACAGAAAAGTTAAATAAACATTGGTGTTCAGCCATTAAGTTTTTATTGTAATGTTTTGTAAACTCACCTTAATTAAGCTCATTATTAATGGATCCATTTTCACATATCTTTGTCCTATACAAGTCATTTCAAATATAATCCACAATGTGTCAATAATCATACTATAATTTGATTTACTTTTGTTAGTAAAAAGTCCAACAGTTTGTATTAAACATACAAAGCCACCTAATACTAGTTGCGTCAAATCATTTAGTCCAGAGTTAAAGCTCGTAAATATGTCTATATCTACAATATTGTTTATGTCAATAAAATTTTCTAATGATGGGAATGTTAGTAATGTCTTCATTTTCACAATTGAAATTATTCTTACTACAAGATTGTACAAAATTTGTTTTATATTATATATTGTGTTAGATAAATTCTTGTGTAACGCTTTGTGCTTCATAGCATTTGTATAGCATTCAACTGCCACTAATATAAAGATTATCATTCCTAGTTTATTGGATACATTGTTTATAATATTTCTGCTTATTTCCTTTTGTTTCTCTTTTTTAATAACAAGTTTATCTGTAGTCCTTGTTTCTAGAAGCTTTGAACCCAATAACGTTTCTTTTTCTTTATGCAACTTAACTTGCAAAATATTTTTACATGGACTGCATAGTTTATAGGCTTTTTCTAGCCGATTCCTGGAAAAATAATAATGAACTTAAGCATAGTATTTAAAAATTGCTTTAAAATTTTACTAATTTGCAATTAATACTTGAGGTTTTTGTATTTACAGTACAAAGATGATAAACTGTTTAAATAAGATAACGCAAGTGAAGCCAAATATTAAGCTAATGGTTCTAGAGAAGTAAAAATAATTACATAATTTTTGGCAGTTACCTGTAAGATTCAATTTCTTCATCATAATTATTTTCATTCATAGGAACAAAATTTGCAAGTTGTGTCACCTTGAGCTGTTGGTTTATATTACACATTTTGCAGAGGCCATTTTTGGGTGGGCTTCTTTGGAATAATTTAGGACTTTTAGAAATTTGCTCTGTACCTGTATTTAATACTTTGTTGTAGTCTCCATCCTAAAACCAAATAATTATTATTAATATACACATATAACAGCTAGTAATATAGAAAATTAAGTTTTATTTTGTAAAAAATACCTTAGTGAATCCGTTGTACTGTTCGCATTTTGGACAAGTCCAGGAATTTCGCTCGATATATTTCACCCAAAAGTTACGGTTGCAGAACCAGCAATTTACTCGCCAAATCAGCATCGACCTGATAAAAAGATTTTTTGTATTATAGATACATCTTATCAGGCGGGAAAGTGTTATAACCTTATGTTACTTACCGCAAATTATATATTAGTTTTAACAGTAATAATGCGCAAAGAACTGCAGATAAAACTAGTATTGATTCCATCTTATAATGATATTTCATTTTTGGTCAAATGTTGTTATATATTTCATAAAATCATATTTTTATTCCTTAACCTAAAAATACACGACACCCACCCACCATCACTACAGATTCTTTAGATCGCATAGAAAACAGATTATTAATTGCACAGATTATATTGTTGCGTAAAAAATTGGTTGAGAATATTCCTTTGGTATGTCAATATAATTAATATCACCACCTTATATATTGCGATATTGGATTTAACCTCGTAGTGTAGATGGATCGCTGTGGTATCCAAAACCTGACGACAAAATTTGCAGTGAACATTTCATAGGACTTAAAAAATCGGATGCACAAGCCTCCAAAATCCGAGCCTGATATATGTTCCCACGATATGTCCTAAAATATATGGAGATATTTCCTAAAATATAGCGAAAATAGTAGATCATGAGATTGATGATTAATGATTTATGTTCTAGATCTGGGGTTCCCCTACTTTTCTTGGTCAAGGACCACTTTTATATCATTCTTGGTAGCAGGGACCATATGCATGTATGTATAATAAAAAATACCTGTGATAATCAAACAAAAACTTCGCCTCACCATCCCCAGTCAAAAAATTAAAATCTTCCGCGGAACATATTTAGGCTTTTGCGGACCACTTGTGGTCCGCGGACCGCTGGTTGGGAACCAGTATTCTAGATTGATATGCCAAAGTGTTTCACCCCAGATTACATCAACACAAAGTAATTATTGACTGCACTGAATTCAGGATACAAGGTACTTCTATCCGCAGTACCTTGTATCTTTTACCACCATAATTTTATGAACCGTAATTAAACATAAAATATTGATATAAATGCTGTTATCGTCAATTGTCATTGTCAATAAAGTTTAGATGTCAAAGTCAATCACACATGTTTTGCCATTAGAGGTTACTTATAACTTGTTTTTTAGACTTATAGTTTTGGTTGCTTTATTTTATACCAAATTTATATTCTGAACATTTTGCATTTGTGATATATAGTGCTTGAAATAATTTAAAAATATGGGTATAGATGAAGATTCTATGTTGTATTTATGTAATTTTGATTGTCAATTAAGTGACACAGGTATTTTTAGTAATTATTACATATTTACTATACCATTTGAGATAAATTTTGGTGAATTATTAATATTCAAACGTGTATATTGTTTCAGATTCAGAAATTATAAAAAAGCTATGGTCAGGACAATGGGAAATATTTGAAAAAGATTTATGTAAAGATATCTTGAATAGTGATATGGAAAATGAGGAACTTGATAACAAAATAAAGAGTCATTGTCATAATAATGTCAGTGAAATGAAAATTCTACAGACCGCCATTAATTTGTTTTTGCTATTTTGTGAAAAAAATTGGAGTCCACATCCCAAGGAAATTGTGTTAGAAGAACTTTTTGGGGTGGAATGGCCAAAATCGATTGATGTTCTAAATAAATTGCAGAGAGATTCAGAACCTTTGTACACCAATATATTATATCCAGAATTGTTATATTTTTCTTCACAATTATTCAATGCACTTTATTCTGCCAACCAAAATTTGGTAAGTTATTACTTTATAGTTTAAATGAAACTTTTTAACTGAATTAATTGTATTTGTGTATATTTCGTTTCGTAAATTTATTTATTTATTTAAACTTTATTTTAACAATACAAATTTTATATTTCAAACAATGCAGTAGTGGTAGTAGGACTACTATATATTGTGTTTGAAATGTCAAGTTTTCAAGAAAATATTATACTAAATAATAGTGATTAAGCCACTTAATATTTCATTTAAAATATGTAATAATTAGGAAAATTTAAAATCCTTTTATATGTAGACCATTTATAATTTTTAAGTTCTTTGCTTGGTTTTTATATAATTTTTAAAAGTATTCAATTATAACATGCTATTAAAGTTTTTTTTCTTATTTACATATTATAGCTATATCTCTGGTGGTGTTTTCGATGTAAAGTCACTCATCAAAGAGCTTTAGAAGATACAAGTGCAACTTTATATAATGAATTAGAACTTTTAATAGCAAAGCTGTACAATGAATCACAAGTGTTAGAAAATCCAAGACTTAAGATATTATTGTATTTGGAAATCGCTCAAGCTTATTTAATATATGGAAGGATACAAAAAGTTGAACAATATTTGTTAAAGGCAAGAGAATTGGCTGGTTTAAAATTAGAATTAACAGGTAAATTTGATTTTGCATTACCTAAAAAAAATATGTAATTTAATAAATAAGTTTATGTATTAAATAGATATTTTTAAGGTTTTAGGCAAAGGGCATCTATTGTTAAGTTCCACACTGTATTCCCACTTTGTAACCCATTTTCCAGACATTGGCCGATCAGTGCCAGAAGTCTGTGTGTTGTCTACTAGGGTTAAACCCATAGTCATCTGAGACATATTTAGGTCAACACATATTTTAAATATGGGTATGATAATAAAAGCTTAATGAACAATGAAGATAAAATTTTATGTCTCCATATTTAGTTTATGTCTATATCCATTTTTCAGGAGTACTTGGAAAGCGTACTAAGTTTCAACAAAATACATTACCCCAGCTTGCTTTATCCAGTCAACTTGATGACAATTTGGATCGACCATCTGCAGAAGAGAGCCATGGAAATTCAGATCTTCCCACAGATATAGAACTACAAGATGATGTAAGACTTAATAAAATTTCATTCAATGAAAAGATTAGTCAAGCAGAGTTGCCAAGCTTGGAACAAACACTTTGCTTGTTGAATGTGTAAGTTTAATAATTTTTTTTTAAATTCACAAAAGAAGAAAGCTTTGTGCTTTTTTCCTGCATAACAAAATAGGCAAAGGGAACCAAGTCTTAAGACACTCCCTTTCCAATTTTTTTTAAGGTATTGCATCTTGAGTGGAAGATCCCAACACTACTCTTTAGTATTGAGTAGGCCTTAGCCTACCAGAACGAATAATCACTGCCATGGGTTGAAATCGAACAGACAACCATCCCGTTTTTACACCCAGATATTACTCTATATGCTATAATAGTGTATATAAATTTTACAATCATTTTATCATTATTTTACAATATTTTTTTCGGTTTTAAGAGTATGAGTACTGTGGAGAACTGTGAAGAAATATATTTTCAACAATGTTATTCCTTCCTTCCTATTTATCATAATAAAAAATATTTTAGAAAAATAAATTTGTAGAAATATTCTTAGAAAACATATCAAAATAAAAAAAAGCAATGGTCTTCCCAGTGCCCCAGGTTCAAGTCTTGCTGAGCCCAAATTTTTATATATTTTCTTATAATTAGCGCCATAGTGGTGCAGAGGATCAAGCGCCTGTAAAGCCGACAGATCGTGGATTTGATTCTCACTCAGAGCAATGAAATATTTGACAGTTTGTTTTCCTTATGAATTCGGTCGAGAGTGGGGAGTGTCTTAATAGGAATGAATAGTTTTAACATAAGGTTCCCTCTGCCCACCGTATGCAGAATACAGCTTGAAAACGAAAAAAATCATATTAATATATTTTGCAGGCAATACATACAAAAATCCCAGCCAAAAGATGATTTAATGGTAGAAGAGCTACAGCCATATACAGAAGCTATATTATCTCAAAGTAAAGGTCCGTGGGCGACTCGGGTAGCCATTTTGTTAATAAGATGCAAGTTGGAAGCAAGTCATAAGAGAACAGTGGAAAGAGCAATGTTGCAATGTGAAACAATTGTTAATGATAAATCTGGTGTTGCCAGTACAAGCAGGTACTTGTTTTTTTGAGATATTTATAGATTCTTTGTTTTTTTCTTCACGCTGTATCCTTCATACAGCTACCCTGTTGTAGAGGGAACAGAGTAGTGCGTAGTGTTAAAACACGCTGTTTCTCACTTTCCGCCGAATTTTTCGAGGCATTGCGTGATGTGTGGCGAAAGTCAATGCTATACTTGGCTTATTACCAGAGCGAAGAAATTAAAATATTAAATAATGCATTCCCCCAAGTGGAAACCGAACCCACAACCGTAGCGTTTCCAGTCACATTGCGCCATGATGGCCTCAGTAGTTTTTATAATTAATATATATATCTTATCTTTTAATACAACTAATACATTTGTATGTATGAGTATAAATTACTTAGAGTCGCACTTCACATTTTTTAAAAATAAAATTGAGTTTTAGTGTGAACAGTAGTATCACTTTTTCGACTTCTGTATTAGTTGAAAAGTGAATCTACGACCATCACGCTCACAGTCAACTGTTACCACCTTTGTATTTTTCTTTATTTACTTATTATTGACAATAATAGATTTTCATAAAATTATATGAGGTTTTCGTAAACCGGCGATACAAGAGTGTGACTGTAAAAGTGACGGTCGTTCGGTTCCCACTTGGTGGACATATTTAACATTTTCATTTCCTCGCTCTGGTAACGAGGCACAGTGCGGTTGAGTTCTGCCATCCAACACGCAATGCCTCAATAATTTGACGGAAAGTTTGGAATAGAAGTGTTTTAGTGGGAACTCGGACAAAGAGTATTATCAGGTACCCTCTCCCTACCTTGTGCAGGATGCAGCATAGTGTTAAAAAAGTAGACCAGTATCTGAATCTAAACAATTAATTAATAAAGATTTTCTCCACTCTATGAAATGACAATTTAAATTATTTCAATCTTTTCTCCTTCTGTTATATGAGTGGAGATAAAATTAAAGTAAAATAATTTTATTCCAATAAAAAAAAAGACACTATAGTTACCACCTCAGTCAGATCTGAGTAGAACCAATATGAGAAACTTAGCTGGACTTATTTTTAAATAAAAATAAATGCAACTTACAGACTTTCCTACTTATGGGCAACAGGACTGCCCCCAGCATGGAACTGGCGTCAGCAGTTGGCAGATTTATATCTGAGCCTAGGTTTGGTTAAGGCAGCTTTAGAAGAATACCTAAAGTTACAATTGTGGGAAGATGTTATTGTGTGCTATACTATGTTGCAATTGAGGCATAAGGTAACGGAAAAAGGAATGATCTTAAATTTTTCCATTACTCTAGAAATCAGAAATGTATAATAGTAATAGAATTTGCAGTTCCATGGGTACCATATAAGAACCATTAAATAAAATAAATCAGCTTCTCGCTGTATACCGCTGCAGGTTGGGTAAAGGTAACCTAGTGTTAACACACTCCATTCCCCACGTTTCGCCGAAAATATATTAATATTTTCATTAAATAAATATTTCATGTCCTTGAGTGGGGATGGAACTCACAACCAGTAAATTTTGCAGTCACACTTTGTGCCTTTGCGCCACAACTAGACTCAAGCCTTAGAAACATTATTTTATGGATTATCAATTTTCTTCTCATTTTGCTATTATTAGTTCATTTCTATTTTTTTAGGTATGTACAAATACATTTTATGCTTTATTTTCTATCTACAAATTCTCTCTTTAATCTTTTAAAAATCTTTTTATTATTTTTAAATTTTGGTTGTTCAATATGTTTTTTATTAAATATTATGTATAAGTATTGATCTGAGGCCACACAGGTCAGACAGTATTATTAATCTAAAAGCCATCAGCAAAGCTAAATAAAGAAATAAATAATTATTTTAAAGGTGGCTTTGGTAGCTTAATTTAAAATTTAAAATTATTGTTGTTGTATATTAAAGGCGGCAGAAATAATTCAGCAACAGATAGACATTGAACCAACTGTCAAGCTGTACTGTCTACTTGGTGATGCTACAGGTGATATTTTTTTTATTATTTTAATTGCATACTTAATATTAGTTTTTACTTGATGCTTTTTTTAATATACCATTCTTAAATATTCCCCATATTCAAGAATGGTGTACAACACATTCTAAGTGCCCAAGGTAACATTAAGATAATTTATATGGACTTTCTCGATACCTGGACTGTAGTTCCGAAGATGAAAGCGGGTTCAAAATATTATATATATTCTTTATTGCACCAACTACAAAATTTGAACAAATATTTTTGTAACAATCTCATTTTTTATTTCATCAAATTGTGTATTCAAACTTTCTTTTAAAATTCGAATTTTACATACCATTTTGTTATTAAGATAACTAAATTTCATTTAAAAAATAAATAAATATTTCATTGGGAAACATCAAATTAAGAACTTTCAAAACTTATTTCACAATTTCTTTCAATCTTACGCGCATTTCTAGATTTCTAGCAGGGTAGCCGGCGAGAACGGAGCGCTACGTCTCTCTCTTCGTATCTTTGTAACATTTTTTTTGGTGTTGATATAATAAATATTTAATATTTACCTTAATTTTTTAGACGACATAAAATGGTATGAAAAGGCGTGGGAATTTTCCAACTACAAAAGTAGTAGAGCTCAACGTCACTGGGGTAACTTTCTCTACGATCACAAGAAGTATGAAGAGTGTATTTCACATTATGAGAAGTCGGTTGAAATCAATTCTATACAAGAGAGCGTTTGGTTGAGATTGGGGTAAGAAATATTTATTTTAAATTTAAATTAAAGTGGTGTCTCTTAATATAAATATGATATATGTATATACAGCGTTAGGTTCCGCCATTCAATCGTGAATGGAAAGTAAATATTAAAAAATATAAAATTAATCAACCTAATTGAAAATTTGCTTTTTCGAAGGATTGAACATGCTTATATTAAACATAATTTTTTTTCTATATTATGATTTGACAACTTTAGATTACCTTAACTCATTTGTTTAGTTTTTATTTACTTTCTTTAGCTTTACGCTGCATCCCGCAGATAGGTAACTACCTAATTTCGAGTCATTGCGTGTTGAGTGGCAAAACTCAACGCCGTAATTTATGTATCAAAAATTGAGATCAATATTTAAATACAATTTTTCAGCTATGCAGCTCTAACAACAGAAAATTGGGAATTATCAGCGAAAGCCTATAGAAGATATACATATTTACAACCGAATACATTCGAGGCGTGGAATAACTTGGCGAAAGTGTATGTGAAACAAGGGGATAAGAACAGGGCCTACAGGGCTCTGATGGAAGCTTTGAGGTTTAATTATGATAATTGGAAAGTAAGTTTGTGCCTTTATATATATTATTTGCTGTTTGAATAATTTAAAAATGTATTATTTTGCCTTTATACATATCGTCAGCTTACCCACTTTTCGCCAAATTTTCAAGCCGTTTCGTGTTGAGTGGTGTGTTATATTAGTTATTAGTTACCAGAGCAAGAGAGTGAAAATAAAAAATGTTTTAATTTCCCCGAATGGGAGTTGAACCCTCAGCCCTCACATTTACAATCGCATACCGTGCCACGACAGCCTCGGTATAAAAATAGCGTAAATAATAAAAAAAATCTAATTAATACTATCTACTACAATCCATCCTATTATATTTTCAGTTATGGGAAAACATAATACTAGTAAGTATAGACACGGGCCATTTCGAAGATGTCCTCCGTGGATGTCACAGGATACTCGATTTACAGCAAAAATACGAGGACATTGATTTATTGTCCCTTTTAGTGAAAGCCATTGTACAGGATATGCAAGATGCGGATGGCAATAGTGCTGCTAGGTAATGATTTTTTATTTTTGAGTTAATCTTATTACCATATTAGAGCTAAATTATACAAAATATTTAAATAAATAGTAGCATATGTGTTCTTCTGATATATAAGCTATATTACTGTAAGTTTCATCCAAATCCGTTCTGTAGTATTTGCGTACGGGTGGAAGGATTAGTTTGATTATTAAACAAATATTTTAGAAAACATATTATAACTAGGGGAAATGGAATATTTATTTAAATTTATATTTTCATTTCTTCGTTCTGGTGTTGAGGCAAAGCGCGGCGTTTAGTTCCGTCACTAAAAACACAATACCTCCAGATACAGCACGTGAATGAGTGAGTGAGTGAGTCTTAACTTTAGCGTCCCTCTTAGCTTCCTGTTTTGTTCGGGATAAAGTGTGAAGCTGATTAATTGTTTTATATAAGTATGTTATAAAAACTAGAATGTAGTAAGGTTCGTACCTGTTCTTCTGCTCGGGTCCCAAAGGGAAACTTAAACAATTTTGAAACAATTGTTTTTAGTTTATATTCTATAAACATTTTTAAAGTCAATATTTTTTTTTATTTAATAATAATGTTAGAAATAAATTCTAATTTCTTACCATACTATGAATTTTGAATTTATTCAACATCATAATATATAATATTTACATATTTCCCCATACAGATTAAGAAAACGCGCTTTGGAGTTATTTGGTAGAATATCGTCCATTCATCAAAATAAACCTGAAATATGGCGATTGTATTCAGATTTAAGCCCGACATATTTGTTGAAAGCACAACGTTTACTTAAAGCTTATAAGGGATTTACGCAGGTAAGGAAAATATCACTCAGTATTTAGGACTATGCGAAATAAATAAAAAAAAAACAAAATAACTTTTAATGTTATATATGAAATTATGAGGTTCTTGACTAATACTTTAGTTGTTGGTTAAAATCTCAATCGAGGAAATGTTTATACTTCCTCGAAACTAGCGATAAGACAGTCCATTTAGATATCTAAGCTGTGTGTTGAATGGCGGAACTTAACGTCACGCATTACTTTGCCTAGCAGGGCGGAGAAATTAAAATAATTTAAATATAAGTAATCTTTGAGGGAATATCAAACCCACAAATGTGTACAAACAGACACTGCGCCTTGATAGCGTACCCTGAAAGATTTTTTTATTATTTCCGCTAATAAAAGTGACTTAATTAATACTTTATAAAAATACAAGTATATTTATATATTTTAATAACCAAACCTAATTAATTTTGAATCTATTGTAGTTTATAATAAAGAAAAAATTATGACCGTTTTGAAGTTTGATGTAGATGGCTGCATAGATTAAATTTTAGGATTTTTTTTTACTTTTGATTACTTATTTCACGAGTGTATAATGCGCTAAAGTTAAGAAAATTGAACTCCAGGACGGCCACGACTCGGCGACCATACTATATATTATTGTAATATTTCATTACAGAGTGGTAATTGGTCAAACAATCCCGACACGTGTAAAGAGGTAATAGAGTTAGCGGAACATTTACTAGATTATAGTGTCAAAGCAAGACAAGAAGCCGAATCAAAAGACCACATACAAGCAAATCAACAGCTTTCCTCGGCCCGTTTAACTGGACAAGCTGTTATAAAGGCAGTTGAAAAACAAAATTGGCCACAAACTGAAAATATGTTGAAGGAGTTAAAAGAATTGTTCAATAATGTCACTGAATACATGAAATCTGTTATGTAAATTTGTGTTTCATTTTTTTTTCCTTTAAATTCCTAAATTTGTGACGTTTCTACAGAAACTATTAATTAAGAGAATTAATTCTTCTATATTTATCGTCTGTGATTGATTTCATAAAGCTAATTAATAAATTCATAAAAAAAGTTATGATGACCTAAACACTTGTTTTGAATCTTAAGAATAAATTTGGAAAAAAAAATTAAATAAATTCTTTTAGAGGAAATCTTTGCATTTCAAAAAATGTATATCTATAGTTCCACTCAGGTTTAAACATTATCAATTCTTAATATTGCAGAACCCAATTATCGTTTGATTGGGTTCTGCAATGTCAAGAAAAATAAATAAATGGACGTAAATTCGAGTGGAAATAAATAATAGAATAGTAGTAATTAGAAAAATATTTTTTTTGCTGATGGACTTAATGCTGTTGACCTGGAATGGTCTTGACAGCGTCACCGGGCTGGCTGAAATAATAAAATATGTAATTGTAAATCACAAAGTAGATTTTGAAATTCAATATTTTATTATTAAATAAGTTTAGGTATATGTCTAATGTGGGACAGCGTCTAACTATTAATAAGAAAGTTATGAGTTCGATCCCAGTTCGGGGAAATGGACTAGTTCATATTCTTCTCCGCCTTTGTAAGACAGCGTAGCTTTCAGTTTAGCCAATTAACATTCAATGTCTTGAATTCGGGTGGAAAATATAGTTTGTCGACACAAACATTACTTTGCCTACTCAGTTGTAGGAAATAAAGCGTAAAGATGAAAAAAAAAACTATTTATAGCAGCCAATTCATAGTGAAATAATAAAAATTATGCAAATAAAAAAAAATGAAACAAGTTAACAACAGTCTTCCTGCGTTTCGTTATTGCAACATTTTATATATACTTATACTTTAAACTTCAAGTTGCAATAATAAAACGCACTATGACGTTTCAACTAAGTAATGAATAATTGAATAGTGGCAGTGGGTGTATGAATGAAAATTGGTCTAAACAAATTAAATTATAATGGAAAATTTAATTTACTGTGAGACTGTGACTAGTTAATGTGAAACTATGGCAGCTGCTAGTGAAGATGAAATTTTAGAGGGATTTTTATGCCCTATTTGTAAGGCCGACCTAAAATCAGCCAGTCAACTCACAACTCATTTCGAAAGTTTGCACCAAGAAGAACAAGATATCCTCAAATCTTTGAAAGAAATATTTGGTAAAGCCCGTAAGATAATCTTAAATAATGATGAATCAGACCTGAAGGAGACGTTTGATCGTGCTCTTAAGTTTAATTCTCAAGAATACAATTATCCCATTGAAGAACAGACAATAGGCGTATCTAGAAGTTCATCAGATTATTTTAAAGCAGTGCGATCTGCGAGATTGGAGAGATATGCTACGGAGACTAATAAATTATTAATCAGACTAGATAAGTTAGTGTGTAATATGCCAAGTGAGGCCAACCATAGAAAACAACATGAGCAGGAAGTGAGTTTTTTTTTAAATCCTTTTAATATCTACTAAAATGATTAGTGCATAAAAAGTAAAAATGCAATTTTCAGTATATACATATACGAGGTTTTCTTGTTACTATAATAAAATATACTTGATATTTTCAGGTTGTGCCATGGCTTGATGGTTCATCAGTAAAACTCTGCCCTAATTGTGCTAAAGCATTTAGTTTAACTAGAAGAAAACACCATTGTAGGCTGTGTGGATCTATTCTCTGTCATGATTGCTCTATATTCTTAGACTTAAATATTGCCAGTAAGTGTGGTATTGATATTTTTTTTTATTGTGAATAATGATAATAGAATAACCATTCTGTTTCCATTTTTGACCAAGTTCCTTGATCTGTATTATCTAGATTAGTATAACAACGCTCATTCTTTTTGGATTTTATAGTCCATTTTTGGGAAAGGATTTATTGCATCTCATTAAGTGTTTTATTGAAAATCACTGTGTCTGCAGTCAGAGTTACCTCCAGCACTTTTCCATGGGTGTGTGTTTCATATTCTTGAAAAGATTTCATGTCCTTGAGTATATTGCCTTATTTTCAGAAACAATAGTAGATCCATCCATGCCTCAGACATCACAAGCTGAAGAAGTCAATGAGAAAAATGGCCTTCGACTCTGTGAACATTGCTATAATCTTATTGAATTAAGGAAGCAGGTTCAAGAGAATAGAAATGCTAAAACTGTTCTTATGACTGCATATGAACAGATGAGAAGTTTAATAGACCAAGCTCGACCAGCAGTTGCTATGTATGAAAAGGTATTTTGAAAATATTTTTTTTTTCAAGCTCCCATAGTCATTATATACATCTTCATCATAGACATAATGATGATAGACAAGAGCTCTAGGGTTCTTTTCTGTTCCTTGCTGTCTGTCTGAATTCAAGACATTGCATATGGCTTGGTGGAACTCAATTCTGCACTTTGTCTCACTGAAGAAAATAATAAGAATACCTTAATGCCTCCAATGGTGAGCGAAGTGACAACACTATGTATATGGTTTTGTTCCTACCAAAGCAGAGAAATGAAAATAAACTAAATATAATCATTCTGAGGGACAATCACCAAAAATATATCCATTACAGATGTGTCAAAGTCTTTTTGATGGTGAAACAACATACAATTTACAAGATGTAAATGCAATGCGTGGTCGTATTGGCAAACTGGCTGAGGGCATTGACCTCTTAAGCAAACAGATTATTGCACTCCCAGCTGAACCCAACACCAGACAGGCTAAACTACAGAATGCTATACGACAAGCAGCCGCCCAATATATAAAGGTAAATAGGGTTAATTTTATTTTATTTTGCACAGATATATAGGCATATAGGCCTAGCACAGATAAGTAGGCAGAGGGAAGCTGGAATTAAGAATTCTAGACACCTGCCCAATTTTCGACACATTACATGTTGAATGACAGACGTTGAGTCATCGCCAGAGTGAGGAAATAAAAATATTTTTTCACTCAAGGGAATGATTTGGGAATTATATTTTTCCGATACAATAATATAATATTCAATGTTAAGTTGTCAACTCACTCAACACGCAATTTGGGCTGAAAGCAGAGAACAGAGTATTTTGATATTAGATTGTCTATCGTGTTATATTGTGACATTGTACACCCTAAGAAAATATAAACAATCCAATTCATTAATATGTCACCATATTTTGAACATCATTATTAAAAGTTTTAAAAACGAATTTAAGGATGAACTATTATCACTTCGTAAACTACCAACCGAGGCTCAAATAGAGGAAGTACGGAAGGAAAGATATGAGCGAGCACAAAAACAAATACAAATAGAAAGGGAGAAAACTGAGAAGGATAGAGTTTGGAGGGATCAAGCGGGACAGGACAGGCGGGATGACGGGGACAGAGTGGAACACGACGAGGATAATCCTATACTTGAGCAAATGAATATTATTAGGGGGTATATAAAGGATGCGAGGAAGGAGTTAAGGTTTGAAGAGGTAGGTTGCGTATTTGTAATTGAAATTTTTTTTTAATTTTTTATATTTATTATTTTTCAGTACAATTAAGTAATGGTTTAAGATTAAAGTTATTAAAAGGTATATTACTATAATATATATTTTTTTTATAATAAAAAAAATATTTATCAAAATTTTACAGTTTGCAAGTTCTAGGCAATATTTTATATTCTCGAGTCGATCTCGTTTTGTTGGACGAACCAACACCTAGTCGCGTTTTCAGTTTGTATTGTGCGTTTAGTTGCGTTTTCTCCACGCACCACGCACTTCACTGCACCACGACTGGCCTTAACTTTATCTTTCACTTTTAATACATCCAACACAAAATATAAAATACTAGGTGTTGGCCGGTTGTCAAAATGCAGTATAAATCAGTTTAAGCCACGCAAAAGATACGCCGCGCTTGAATGTCTACGTCATATCTACACTATATACAAACACACACAAATGCAAAGCTCAGCTTAAGCCTTGTAAAGTGTAGAGTACACTATATTTTATGAATTAAAACACAAATTTATTTAAAACAATGAAATTATTCAGTTTTGGTCAATTTAAAATAAACTTAATTGTTATCATTATATGAAAGCTTATTAATTAATAGAAATCTATTATTATTTAAGAGTTACCATTGTTAAAGAAAATAATAACTGCTACTACCTTTGCAGCGCTGGATCGCAGTGTCTGAATTGCAAAGTTTTACTTCTGTGGGTAACTTACCACGACTTACAGTCAAAACATGTAATACATTTATATGATATATATTATATAAGATTATTTTTATACATTTTCATTTGTACCTACCTACCTTTTGGGTAGAACTTAGTTATGTGACATGCTAAGTAATGATCTTCAATATTTATAAAATCATATATTTTATATATATTTTAAATTAGTAATTTGTAGAATTGCAGTTGGACTAAAATAACCTTTTAAAATGTTAATTTCAACTCACACCTCGATAGGTTTAAATGCTAAAGCTGCTCTATAGAAAGAACTAGTATTTTGTAATGAATAGTTAAACTCCTTACAATTAACAATAGCAAATAATCATTTAGTTTTATAAGCTACATCATATCAAAATTTTAATTTCATAATACTAGACCTCAATGTATATGGCTAGAGTATGTGATATTTCATAGTTTAGAAATTAGGTTTTTTGTGTGAAATTTCGACTTGATCGTTAATTTTCCATTTATATTGAAATTATTCTTACTCTGTTTGATTTTTAAAATTTTTAATCTATAATTATTTATTTAGTTTGAGATATAAAAAATAAATCTTTTTTTCAGGTGGCGATTCTAGAAACCAATCTCAAGGAGCTAAAGAAGGAGTATCAGCTTCAAATGCTTTCAAAACCCTAGTCATGTCTATAAGAAATAAGCTTAATTTATATTTATAATTATAGTTTAAGCACTTTTTGTATTTAATTTAAATATAATTATATTTAATTCTTACATTCTCACGTTGATGTCAGAATAAAGAGTCGAAGATTAACCAGTCTTTTTTATTTACACATCTACATTACATTTAAGTAATGCATTATTTTAAAAATATAAAATATAATATTTATTGGGAGTAAAAAATTCTAACTATAATATTATTAAAACATGATTATTCACTTGTTATAAGCACATATTTAAAATTCGTGCACTCCTTATTTAAAAATACTTAATTTGTGAGAGTTAGTCACCAAATTTTTCTCTAAATTTTTCTAATTTTTCCAATTGCCTCAATAACTGTGGTCGAGTGCATATTGCTCTTTTTATCGTCTCGTCCAACAATTTCTTTTGGTAAAATGGTGGTATAGGTGTATCTTCCAAATGGAAAGTGTGGACGCGTCCTTGGGTGTCGCCAACAAACACATTATCCCCTGATGGCGTGAACTTTATATATGTTAACACCACATTTGCAGGAAAGGAATATTCCGCACAAGGCATGTGAGTTTTCCGTCGGAGGTCCCAAATCGATAGGACGTTACCACTTGCTGATATAAGAATTGTCGAATTTATTGGACAAAATGCTATATCGTATACGGCAGAGGGACCATTCATTGTGAGGATTACATCGTCAATACCCTCCATCCATAGTCGTATCGCGTTATCTGCACCACAAGTTGCCAGCAAATGAGGCATGAAAGGTGAAAATTGCAGACTGTAAACTGGACCTGTGTGGGCCCTGAATACATCCATATGTTGATTTAAATAATGCGTCGAACATTTATGTACACAGCCCTCGTCTGTCCCGACTAAATAAACATGTTCTATCCTTGGATGCCATTTCATACATAAAGCTGCTGGATATCTCGTTATTGGAACGTCTTCTTTCATACATAACTTTGGTGCTTCTAGTCCCTTCATTTTGCCCTCGACGGTAGAGATTCGCATTAGTGGGGTACAAATAAAATCGTGGGTTTTTGTACTCATGAATTTATTTATTCTTCCATCTTGGCAAGTCGTGATGACATATTGGTTGTCCTTGTCTATAGACCGCCAGTTTGTCGTCCAAATTGGTTCGAAGCAGGGATTTGTATCGCGCTTACTTTTTGCGACTATTTTGACCTCATACGAGGTAATGTCCAAGATCAATACGTCACCGTTTGCAAAACCACACGCGAGCCAATTCGGGTTTTTATCAGAGAATGCGACTGATGTTAGGGGATCTTCAAAATTATATATTCTCTCCGGCTTGCATGGATTTTTGCTGCACCACACGCACACTAGACCTGTATGGTATTCGGCGTATGTAAATTTGCCGTGAGCGACAGCTAGTATGTTTTCATTTTTGGGATTAAAACTTATACTTGCTATAGGTCTACCTTCTGTCTCTTCACACTCCAGTGTCCAAAGAGGTTTCATAGAATATATGTAAATTAAATCTAATGAAAGTGGATCTAATCTGATCAAACCACGAAACTTTTTCTGTGCATTTGAATATTCCAATGTTGCTAAAACTCGTTCCGTTAAAAGAACAGCATCCAAAAATTCCTGAGATTTTGAAATTTCTTCAAACATCTTTCCCCTTCTCTCTATTGAGGGGTCGTACGTATCTTTTTTCTTACGTAGCAAACTGGGCGCAGCTGCCTGGTACATAACCATTTCATCAGGTGTTTCTTCTTCCTTTACCCTGGCGAGACGCGCATAAGTATCATGCATATCCCACATCGACGCAAATGCAATAGCATTTCTCTTTTGAGGTCTCACAGCGAGTGTGTGCCTCGTTTGAGTAACATACTCCTTAGTTTGCGTTTCCTCTGATACCATTTTACGATTTTTACCTTTCCCTACAGTTATGTACTGGTAAAATTCATTTTCCTCTTCGACGGCAATGGCCTCTGGCGTTCCTTTGTCATATGAAAAACTAGGAAAGTTCAAAAGGAAGCGAGTACTAGTTTCTTTTAAAACAACAAATATTTCTGACGGATACCACATAATGGGATTTCTTTTCGGCAAGTAGAAAGCTGAAGGTGCTAATTCCAAGTCGACCGCGTCAGATGTAAATCCCTCTTCTGTGTTCGCCGTGTGATCGATATAAATGTCGTCAAGCGAGATCGTTGTAGCGTACACCCTCATTCCGACGTCGGCGGCAGATTTGGACTTGCTTTTTCCTGTTTTCAAATTTATTTCACTGCGACCTTGGTGCTTATTTACTAGTGACGCGTGTGAAAATGTATCGTCTATAGTAATAAAATGAGGATCGACTATATTATTTGGAGTTACGTCAACATCATCAACAATTATTCGATACAATAATCTTGTTTCCATAAAATTAATTGTGACCTTGCTGAGTTTAGATGAGGACTCCAAGATACTACTTTTCGATGGTTCTACCATCATATTTCCGCTTGAATTTATTACAGATTTATGTGAATGCATATTTGTTCTTTTGAAAGAATTTTTAATAATATTTTTGCAATGAAAATGAAAATATATTTATATGATGAGGATACAACTATCACTCACTATAAGTATAACAATCCAATGTCAATATTTTTTGGCATCTCGACTTCATTAATTAATGTTTATAAAGAGGTTAAGTGTAATGTTGTAAAGATAATATAAAATATATTAAAATTGGTGTCGTGTGATTATAAACGTGACGGCCGGGGATTCTACTTGGGGAAATTAAATTAATTGTCATCATTTTCTCAACCATTCTCTCATTTTAACACTAAGTTGCCTCTGACTATCCTGCTATTTACACACACATATATATATTTGGATACAGCGTGAAGTTAATAATAAGTCAACTTAAACAACTTAAATATTTACTTAATTTAAATAAGAACAATTGTGGCTTTAATTATTCTATAAACTAACCATTCTCATACACAATATATGTATCTACATATTATATGTATGAAATTATACATTGAGTCCAGTCGTTGCGCAGATGCGCAATCGTGCCAATGTAAACGCGACGGGTCGTGTGTTCGATTCCCACTCGAGCAAATGAAATATTTTATATTTGTATTTCCTTGCTCTGGTAACAAGGCGAAGTGTAGTGTCACTTAACACAAAATGCCTCCAGAATTCGGCGGAAAGTGATGTACGAAAGTATCTTAACACTAAGTTCCTACCTTACCTACCTCTGCCTACCCTGCTATTTGCGGGATAGAGCGTGAAGCTAAAATAAATACATAAACATATAACATGTATTCAAAATGGCGTAAGATAATGTTTCATGGTTAGCGTCCTACCATATCGCACACGGTGTCGTCGCGCTTTGTGAAGCATGTTTCCGCTTGCAAGCTCAATGGTTTCTTTTCTTTTCTTATGTGGTTAATCGGACTAAACTAAGCTTAGTTGTTGGAAACAAAAATTAAACAAAAAAAAACATATTCAAATTTTGAACGACTCATTAACTTTATTTATGAAGTTATTTAAATCGGAGGTGTGGAGGTAGGACGCAACTGAACGCGATGTTTGTATTTTCGATATATCTATATTCTTTTATATGTTTTAATAAACAAAGTTTGGCGTTGAGTTACGCCACTCTACACGCAGTGTCTCAGGTGGATAACGACGAGTCATACAGATACTGTAAAAATATATATAATGGCGATAAGAAAAATAAAATTATAGTCCCAATTTTATCTTAAATCTTCATGCTAGACTGTATTTAATCATATGTATGTAATCATACTCAAATATATATATAACAACATTAATCATGCGATCAATAAAAAAACTTAGTTTACGCAACGTTACTGAACGATACGAATACCTAGTAGATTAAATATAAGAGCTAAGGTTAGTATATAAACATGTTTAAATAAATATATTTATTTTAATTGTGACTGTAAAACCGACTGGTTGTGGATTCGATCCCCACTCGAGGCGATGAAATATTTACTTAAATTAATATTTCCATTTCTTCGCTCTGGTGTGGAGGTAAAGTGCGGCGTTGAGTTCTGCCATTCAACACGCAATGCCTCTAGAATTCGGCAGAAAGTGGAGAACGGATGTTCGTAGTAGAGGAAACCTACGTTCGTACGAACGTAGGTTCCCTCTGCCTACCCTACTATGTGCGGGTTACGGCGTAAAGCTGATGTTAATTGTATATAGTCAAAAATGCAACACGTATATATCTAGACACTGGCCGTCGTACATCACAAAGGTTACGGGATGGAATTCCATTCGAATTCGGATTCGCTTCACGCTGTCTCTACTATCTCGTATTATAGCAGCAGAGTTGGTAGTGGGAATATCTGGTCCGTTTGCTTGTAAATTGAGTGATGGAGACATTGTAAATTGAGTGAAGGAGACATTGTAAATTGAGTGATGGAGACATTGTAAATTGAGTGGTGGTACTCTGAGCTGCGCTTTGTCTTGTTGCCAGAGCGATAAAAATGGAAATAATTGATTTCTCCGAGTGGAAATCTCACAGCAGTCGCGCTTACAGTTAGACACTGGGTCGCTGCTCCACGACAGTGTCCAAAATGATTATTTTACTTACACTTATATACTCACATAAAAACTCAAAAGTTAGTTTAAAGTAAACATAAACAAACCTACACCTACGCAAAAATCCGTTTTAGATGCAAAAAATCAAATGAATCACAAACACGCGATGAGCAATATACCCTTCGTCAAGTTGAACCACCCCGTATAGTGTATTGTAGCGCGGGAATCGAACCGTGACGGATTCGTTTCTGCATTTGAGGCGTGCGCGTGCGCAAGTGACACCGTGCCACTGCGTTACTCTGCTCTATAAACAGTAAAAAATAATTATGAAGAAGATTATACGAAAGTTTAAGAATAGTAAGTATATATTTGTTTTGTTTAATTAAATAGTGATAATTAAATAAATATTTTTTAAATATTTTCATTTACTGTGTGTTTTTTGTTGATATTTCGGTATTTAGCTTTATTTAAAACAAAAAGCCTTAAGTTAATTTTTATTTGTATCTTTTGATCTTTATCATATTTGACGACGTTTATAATATACTGTATGGCATTAAAAAATTATTAACAATTATTTTCGATAAACTCACATGAACACTATAAGTCAGTATAAGCTTAATGTTATTTAAACATCAAATATTATCTCTGAGTGCGTCTGTAACTTAAAATATTAGTTTCGTAGGTGACTTTAAGAGTTTTGTTTTGTTCAATGTTACCACGTGGTATGTCACCTTTCAAATAATTCGAGTCCCCCCTCTGTGTTGATGTGTGTTCAAGGATTCTTTTTTTACTAAGAAATAATGGTCACTTTGACCACCTGGTCTTAAACCCTTCATAAAGTTAACTGCATACGTAACAGTATTATTCTTTATTATTTTTATATACACAGTGTATATGCTCATTTGGTCCAACAATAATATATTTGCACTATTTGAATATACTATTAATACAAGAGACGCAAGAAAATTTTGTAAATAATTTTTCCGCATACATTTACATATGTACGTTGTTTCTTTTTAAGTACAATTAATATATTAATGTTATATTACATTTGAAGCTTTTGGTAAGTTTTTTATGGTAAAAATCTATAACATTTTTTATTATTTTAAATTTCCTATTAAAATTTTGCTAAATTTCCATATACATAAGTGGAAATTATAAACACATTTACATAGCATGAATGTAAAATTCTCACGAGCAAAATTATTGAGAAAGGAGAAAGTCATGATAAGTATATATTTATATTTTACAGAAGAGGTTGATTATATCGTATTTAAATTTGACTTATATTATATTTATATTGACTATAGAGGCCAGTCGTTGCGCAGGGGCACAAAATGTGACTGTAAACGCGACTGGTTGTAGGTTGGGTCTCCATTCAGTTCCCTCTAGGTTCCCTCTGCTTACCCTGCTGTGTGTGGGATATAGCGAGAAGCTAAACAAATATATAAATTATCTGTGGCTATCGTAGTGCAGTAAAATTGTGTCTGACTGTATACTCGATGGTTGTTGGTTCAACGCCTATTTGAGGAGTAATTACTTTTAATTCCCGCTCTGGTAAGATAAAATTTCACGTTGAGTTTCGCCACATAAAGTTTCGAAATCGGGAAAAAAGTAGAGAACAGAAGTTGAAAAATTATTATTTCTTTATTTGTTTTTTCAGTTTCACGCTGTATCCCGCAAGGTATCCCTAGGGAGCCTGGGAAGCGTAGTCTAGTGCCAAGACACTCGGTTTCTCATTAAGACACTTCCTTCCTCCACTTTCCGCCGAATTAATGAGGCATTACGTGTAGTGTTCCGCGACTCAACGCCGCGCTTAACCTCGTTACCAGAACGAGAAAATGAAGATAAGAAATATTTCTTTACCCCGAGTGGGAATCGAACATACGACCGCAGTTTACAGTTGCAGATTTACATATGCCCCTGCGCCACGACGGCGTTCTTTATTTTGTTTAGTTGTTAAAGTGTAATAATAAAAAGTTGGTTCAATTGTTGTTTCATTAGCGTTTTCGCACACCTGACGCTGTCTGTCCGCTGTCAGTGTAATTAGCAATTAACGAATTTAAAATATGACAGGAAAATTAAATACAAAATGAATAAATTATAATAGAAGTTATTCGTTATATATCTGTATTCTATGGGATTGTAAAGTATTGTTTATTTTTATTTTTATTTAAAACACTAAGCAATTTATTTTAACGTGTAAATTTCCAGCCAGGTCCTGGCTCCATCACCAGAATAGCTCGATGGTACCATATCATTGAGTCTAGGTCACGTATTGTTGGCAAGTGTAATGATGGTACAATTATATGAATTAGAGGTCAGTCATGGCGCGGGGGCACAAAGTGTGGCTGTAAACGCGACTGGTTGGGGGTTTGATTTGTGTGAAATATAAGTTTATATATAGATTTATATTTCCAATATTTCCATATCTTCACTCCGGTGTCGAGGCAAAGTGTGGCGTTGAATTCAGCCACTGAGCTCGCAGTGCTTCCAGAATTCTTAACACCAAGTTCCTTCTGCCTACTCTGCTGTGTGCGGGATTGGAATAATCCTGATGTAGTAGTACTAAGTGATTTAATTTGAATTGACTCAATTATTAGAAATGGGCCCAATTCAGTATGTTTGATTATATTACATACTTACATTAGTTGGTTACAGTTCGACTTCGTACGCTTAAAATTCGATTATATTTATAAGAGCCCATATGTCACAGTAATTTGAATGAATGGGTCGTTGTAAGAGTTGAATGTCTGATCGTATCGACGACAATCCTCGTTTAGCTCACGTGCGAGCTTTACCCATGTATCGTAATCACCATCTCGCCTCTTCTAGAAGTATATATTAGCAATTTTTATAATTTTTACTATACCGTTAAGATTATTGTGTTATATTTGCGTTACTAAGACCTATTTGAGTAACCATACTAAGGAATAACCGAGTGTGATTAATTATATATTGAAAAAGTTTGTTTTTGATGCTTTTTTTGTGATAAATTAGATGTCTGATCTGCATTTTATTCTTGTTCTTCTTTTTGTTTTTGCATTTGCTACCTCGGAAAAAAGGTTAACTTGATTTTTAAAGTAAAGTTTTAAATAAGCAAAATGCTTATTCTTTTATTTTAATTTATTCGAACACTACTCACGTATTGTTTTAAATAAGTAGGTAAATGAAGATTCGTACTATAGTGTCGGCCACTGTACCTTCTCGATCTATTAAAAATATTGTTATATGAGAAAAAAATGAGACCAATACTACATTCTACTACTATCCGATCAAGTTCCGGTCCAATCACGAACATAAGAATATATCGTGATAATAAGCCGTGACCAGCACTATAGTGCAAATCCTCTCTAATAGATGTTAGTACCCAAATAAGTATATTTTAAAGTAAGTTAAGTTTTTACTTTACAAATTCATGTGAGACAAAATTTTAATAACACTATCGTATCGAGCACAAGGATGTCGCTGTAACTGTAGAGATTGTGGGTTCGACTCCCATATTATTATATATAATTAATATTTATTCCCTCAATATCACTTTCGCTCTGGCACCAAGGCAAGAACTCGGCCTTGAGTTTCGCCAATCAACATGCAATGCCTCAAAATTCGGCGAAATGTGAGGAACAGAGTGTCTTAACACTAGGTTCCCTCTGTCTAACCTGCTGTGTGCAGAATACAGCGTGAAGCTGATAATTTGATTTAATTTCATTTATTCAAATTTTTATGTGACGTTCAGTTCCATGATTTAGAATTGAAAATCTAATATCACGAGTCATAACTATCTATAAAACATACTGTCCAAATTTTATTCTTTAAATTAAATTAAGTAGCTTCACGCTATATCCCGCTCACATCAGCAGGGTAGGCAGAGGGAACCTAGTGTTAAGACACTTCGTTCCCCACTTTCTGCCGAAATTTGGAGGCATTGCGTGTTGAGTGGCAGAACTCAACGTCGCGCTTTGCCTCGACACCAGAGCGAAGAAATGAAAATATAAATTTAAGTAAATATTTCATCTCCTCGAGTGGGAATCGAACCCACAACCAGTCGGTTTTACAGTCACACTTTGTACCACTGCGCCAAGACTGGCCTCGGCGAAATTTTTTTTTAGATAAAAAAAAAAATTTGCTCGTTATATATAAAATTAAGAAAAATAACTTTGTTTTAAGTAATTAATAATAACGGTACCCACCTCAGTGAGTAGGTGAAATCGTGATCGGTTGAAATTTTCTTTTAAGTAAAAAGTTATGCTGTGGACTGTGGAGTGTGACAGCGCGGGCAGGCTGGACCGCGGCGGCCGGACGGGGGTCAGGGGTCACGCCGCCCCCCTAATTGCCGCGCCCCACGCAAATTTAATTTTGGGGGCTTGTTATACAATATATGGAACGTTCGTTGAAAATTGTAAACGTTGGAAAGTTTTAGTTTATACTTACATAAAGAATAAAAAAATATAACGTAACGAAACGATACGAAATTAGTACAGATATTTTTATTATTTCGTAATGTATCGTTTTAAAAGAAAATTAATTTATTTTACGCCTATTTACAATAAATAGAAGGAAGTAAAATAATGAACCTATCATAGTAAATACAATGAAGTAAAATAATCAAACTATCATAGTAACAAAGACGTCTTATTTGATATTTTCAACACCTAAGAAAGATTTTCTCTACCTATTTGACTCGAGTTCAAATCCTGCTATATATATATATATATATATACAAAGACTACAAAGATTTCTAAAAAAGTACCTCTAACTTATAATATAATATTCAAAATATAATTTGTAGTACAGAACCTATCCACATTTCACGCGCGCACGTGACCGGTTTGTTATCCTCCTGCCCAAGTATCCGCGAGATCACGCGTCTGGCTGACCTTAAATCATTTCGCTTCAAGAGTAGACTTCTTTTTCTTAAAATCCAAAGGAATTCCACGATGATTCTGCCTCCACGATACCATCGCTACGGTGAATTGTTAATGATAGCCGAACACTGTGGAGACGTAATAATTATGTTCAATATAAGTATGTAAGTATGTCATAACGTTGAAATCTCTTAAACACGTTAAATTAATATTTAGGGGTATTGCACTCTGGTTGTTTGTGTGATATATAGATTTTTTTATGTTTTCTTAATTTTTATTTGGTTTTTTCTACTACGGCTGTTTCTACGTTTTAAGAGTGTTAGTCCACACTTAGGAACGAAAAATATTTATTTATTTAGTAAAATAATAAAATTTGATGTTAGTGGGATTCGAACCCGCGAGGCGCGAATTCCTAGAGGCGTGGGCTCTAAAAAATTTTATACGGTTCCTTAATAAAAACTTATGTCTTTTCTGTGTTATATTTAAACATAGAAAAGAGTATCAAGATGTCATGTATAAGTTTAGTATATTAAACTAATTGAGTTAATATTATTTGTATATTTATTTTATCCTGTACTCATTTACCGCAATATTTGAAGTAGAGAAGGTCTCTTGCAAAATTATAGATATAAATATTTTCATAATATTTAGCACCAATGTTGCTCCTGTTTGACTGTGGATATAGATCGCAGTGGCACAAAGTGTGACTGTAAAACCGACCGGTTGTGGGTTCGATCCCCACTCGAAGAGATGGAATATTTACTTAAATTTATATTTCCATTTCTTCGCTCTGGTGTCGAGGCAAAGCGCGGCGTTGAGCTCTGCCACTCAACACGCAATGCCTCCAAAATTCGGCAGAAAGTGGGGAACGGAGTGTCTTACACTAGGTTTCCTCTGCCTACCCTGCTGTGTGCAGGATATAGCGTGAAGATAATTTAATTTAATTTTTTTAAATTTAAGGAAAAGTTCATACACACACATATGTGTAACTAAAAGCATCCACGCCATAAAAGCCCCCGTTATGGGTTCGATTCCACCTTGGAAGAATGATATATTTCCATCTATTCAATCTAGTTTGCAGAAGCGTGGCGTTGAGTATCACCTTTTACCACACAAAAAAATCTTATGATTAACCAGAACTTCTATAATATCTAACTCTCTTACATCTTTAATCCTAAAAACGTTTAAAAATGATCTCAACAGACATAAGTTGTGTGTTTCTGTTGTGTGTGTTGTGTGCGCTCGCGAGTGCATTCTTACCAAATTGCATTCCACTGAGACGCTGTAATAACTATGCTAGATTACATAATATACTAGATACGATTCCGCGATGACCGCTCGCTTATGGCGGATCTCTACGATATTATGTAGATATATTTTATTTGTATGTATGTTTTATATTTGAACAAAATAGGAAACATGTAATTAAGGCCAGTCGTGGGCGCTAAGTGTGAGTTTAGGCGAGACAGGTTGTCGGCTCGATTCCCACTCGAGGAAATGAAATATATAATATTTTCGTTTTCTCCGCTCTGGTGTCGAGGCAAAGTGAGGCGTTGAGTTCCGACACTGAACAAGCAATGCCTCCAGAATTCAACGGAAAACGGGGAACGGAATGTTTTAATACTAGGCTATAGCACTCTACGTACCTTGCTAGTAGCGTGACGCAAAAAATAGAAATATAAATAGTTATTTTAATTAAAATAAATAAAATTCAAAAATAGAGAAAAAAGATAAGTAAACTTTTATTTATTTTAATTAAAACACTTGACTATTTTTTCTACAACTGCGTGAAGCAAATGAGGGGAATGTGTGGTGGAGTATTCCTCTAAAATTCTGAACTTGTTTCTTATCTTTTATTTTTAGTTTATTTTAATTTAAATATTTTTTAGCAGTCGATCGGATATTTCAATTTTTATAATATTATTTTTTTAAGTTTAGTTAATTTTTTTTAAGCTAAAATTGCTAAATCGCGCTCATGCAGTCGTTTTTAAAGTTACGAAAAATAAAAGTTTTATATATATAAAAACTTAGTAAAGCTCTTCTTTTTCCATTTACTACGTAATGGAATTAATTATATTAGTGTCTCATTCAAGGAGAATGTTTCTTATACTATACAAACATTTACGTATCTTGATAATTAAAATTTAGGTCATTTTGACGCAGTCGGTCAGCGTTAGACGGTAAAGTATGAACACAATAGTTGTTTTTCGAATCACTTTCAGACAGATTAATTATTTTCATTTTTACTATCCGGTAAGAAGATTAAGAGAGGCGTTGCGTTTTATATATTTTCTCGGAATGTAGGTAAAAAGTGAGGGATCTTAATATTTTAACACAGTTCAGGGGGAACCTGTGTTAAATCATTCCGTTTTCCATGCTTCATGGATAGGTACAACTAAAAAATATAATATTGTTAACAACGTCTACTGCCTACATAGATTGTGAGGACGTCGTGTTGCAGGGGCACAAGTGTGTGACTGTATAAAGCGAGTGGTTTTGAGTTCGATACCCACTCGGAGGAATGAAATATTTAATATTTTTATTTCTTCGCCTCGGTATCGAGGCAAAGCGTGGCGTTAATTTCCGCCACTCAATACGCAATGCCACAAAAATTCAGCATGTCTTGACGGCAACGAAGTATCTTAACACTGGGTTCCCAGGTTCCTTCAACCCCACACTGCTGTGCGGGATGCGGTGTAAAGCTAAAAACAATCTAGTAAGCTAAGCATAAATAGTGAACATATTTCAAAAGCATAAATCTAAGAATGCCATTAGAATTACAACAGTTGTCAGTCGTCAGTCGTCAGTCAGTCCCGCGTCGAATGATAGCATTAGTGATTCGTCACAGGCGTGCTGGCAGTGTTCGCGGGTTGCGCGTGCTCCACTGACCTCACCGCCACCTTCGCTTTCTATTGATATTATGTTTTATGTTATTTCGTCATAATTTAGAAAAAATACGTAATATAATATTAAATACGGAAATTAAAATTATAGATATAGGTAGTTATTGATGCAATGCAAATTTAATTTACGGCGGACGAGGGCGGTTTAATAAGTATCCGTGTTAGAAATGAAGACACCAATTTTTTAATTTTTTTTTAAATTTTTCAACATAGTTTCCTTTTATAAACATACACTTCTCCCAACGTTTGGCAACGTATCTCGTATTTCCTTAGAGGCGCATCATGACACACGAGCACAAACCTGCGACCATAAACACGACAGTTGTAGGTTCAAATTCTACTCGGGGGAAAATATTTAACATTTTAATTTTCTCGTTCTTATAACGAGGCAGAGCGCGACGTTGGGTTCCGCTACTCAACAAACAAAAGCCTCAAGAGTTCAGCGTGCGATACTATGTTGTAAGTAATACGCATATAAATAAAAAAAATGAGTAAATAATATTTGGAAAATTTAGCTTTATATGATTCGCAAACTTACTTTCACTGTAAACAATAAACATAAGTTAAGTATGAGTATAACAATATCTGGTCGTCGTAGTTCGTGCGCGTGTTGGAAGCGCGAACATTCTTCTCACGGGGCAATTATAGGGATACAAGTACCCCTAATTTCATACTACCAGACTACCTTTAAATATAAGAGAGTCAAAAACGTCAAACAATTTGTGGTGGGCAGAGAGAACCTTGTATTAAGACACCGTTCCCGTTAAGGCTTTTTCGTTCTCCACTTTCCGCCGAATTCTGGATGGATTGCGTATAGAGTGGCAGAATTCAAGGCCGTGCTTTGTGTTCGAGCTTCAAGTGGATCGAACCCACAACCCGTCGCGTTTACAGTCGCACCTTTGTGCACCCGCGCCACGATTGACCCAACATTAATATTTAAACAAAAATAAATTTAAAATATGTCGGCACACATTTTTTTATCTTATTTAACATTTTTTTATCTTATTAACAAAATAATAAAATTTTATTGATTGTTGCCAACACATACTCGTAGTATAGGTAATTACGATTAAAACACCATATATTATTAATTTATCGATATATAGAATCTAAGAAATCGCGTAATTATTACGTTCTCGTCTAACTCTTGGGGGCGTTCCGGACAAATAGTCGATGGGCATAACTTTTTAATTTTTTGATAGTGATCGGTACAGCGTGAGGCGGCGTGGGTCGGCGACCACACTAGGTACCTCATGTGAAATACTGTTGAACTTTCATATAATTTAATAATTTAATATCAGTTTATATTGACCACCGTATGAAAATTTGATTTGTTCTTATTAAATTACACGTTTATAGAATGAATCTATAAATGTAAGCAGATGTTTATTTTAATTGTAATTTGCTCATTGATTTTTATAATAAATTAATATAATATTCTCATAATAATAAAGGGAGTTTTAGGACGCTTCATCGTAATTAGTAAATAAGTAAAAAATATTGAAAATTTTAATTGAGAAATTCGATTCGATACATTGAGGCATAATAAAAAAATACCTTGTTAACACGTTTATACAACTAAATATGTATATAATTTATATGAAGTATAATGTATAATATTTTAAATAAACATAAAACATGCACAATTTTTTGTGCTAAGTATTTCAACAGCGCCGTGCTTTAATCTAGATCGATTTAATCTAGATCCAAAAATTTATATAAAAATCCCAACTACAATGTAGTATAATAATAATAACAAAATAAAATTATATAAAAAACGTGTAGTGAAGCCATTGTAATTCATACATCTAGTAAAGCCTATACGATCTATCCCACAATAATATACCTATCCCCGGTACCAAAGCCCCATACTTGATAAGGCGTGAAAGCGCGACGGCCTCACGAGCGTGTCACTATGCCAGGAATCTCCCGAAACACGCTGGAATGTGGAATATTCACGATTATCAAAAACGTGTACCGCCGTGCACCGTGACACTCGTGTGCACGCGCCTTTTGTTGTTAATAGTGATGATAACGAGGTTTGACATTTTTTACTAACCTGTTAGGTTTATATTTGACATTTTTTTTTTTATATTTTTTCTTTAATAAATAAACGAAGAAGAGAGAAAAAACATCTTTAAAAGCTAGATATGACGTAGTGTCGTGATACTCTGTTTCTCAAATTTCGTTCAATTATAATGACATTACGTGGTGAATAGCGGAACTTAACATCGCGCTTTCCGTATTGTTTCTTCGCGTTTACCGTCAGACGATGTCCATTGTTGCCACTACGGCTTTAATGAAGGGATAATTATCAATTATGTTATTTTTGTGTGTTTATTGAAGTATCCACTTATTTTTTTTTAGTACTGCTGTAATGCTCTTATTGACAGTTACTGCTTAAGCTTTAACTCTTAATAGATTTATGGTTAAAATAAAGTCTACATAGAGTACCTACATAGTTATATTGTAACCTATTACGATAAAACTTTATAAAAACGTTTTTAAAATTTCGCACTGTTTCCCTCTTTTAACAAGGTAGGTAGGGGGACCTGGAAACCTAGTATTGAGATACTCAGTTCTCAGAGAACAAGAAGATAAGAAATTTTCTGCTAAATTCTCGAGGCGCATTGAGTGAGGGAACTCAATGCCGCGATATTTGCCTCGTTGCCAAAGCGAGGAAATGGACATTACAAATATTTTATTCCTCCGAGTGAGAACCAAACCCACAACCGCGACGTTTACAGTCGCACTCATGGAATGACCTTATCTTTTATACTTCGTTAAATTTGTAGATTTGCTGCATTTTATAATTTCTTGTTATAAGTAATTATATAGATAGAGTGCTAACTGTATAATAATGCCTGCCTCTCACGTCTCAACTCTTTGATAAAAATCACAAACGAGTTCACATTGTAACTCTATTATATAGTAATTATCGATAAAAATCATAATACTATCTCGATTCTGTTTACATTAATGTTTATTTGTTTAAACAAGCTATGCACTTCTTCCGGCGAATAACATCTACGTACCTACTGGGTGTTTTTGTGGAAGTTGTGACTGGTGGAGGCAGATCTTGCATCTCTGGTGCTAACCAATCCCATCAGATACGGGGGAGTGAGAAAATCTTTATATATTAAAAACATAAAACGCATGAACGAAGCCAGTCAAATGCATTTAAAATTCTGCGGATAACCGACAGTCTCAGTTTCCACTTCCTAAGAACGATATCGGTATTACCTTAATATCTTCTTTTGATATACTTTACTTTTAATTTAGCTGGGAACGGAAGTGACTTAATGGGAACAGAACATCTTAAAACTAGGTTCCCAGATGACTTATACATACTTTGCTATGTGCGAAATAGAGCGTGAAACTAAAAAAATATTATTACATATCTCTATTATTATTTTTTTGAGTTCTTCCAATCAACACGCAATGCCTCCAAAATTCGGCAGTCTTTTTCAAATTCAAAGTGGGAAACGAAGTGTCTTAACATTCATAGTGCCGAGGTTCCCTCTGCCTACCCTGCTGTGTGCGGGATATAGCGTGAAGCTAATTTAATTTAATTTTTAATTCTATTATTTTTTACTTTATAACAGATATATTTCGGTGCACTACAAAAAGAAGCCGCATCATTAAGACACATCCATTACTTTGCCTAGAGGTTCAAACCGAAGTGTCGAATACCACAGTAGACTAATTTTGTCTAAAGTGTTAAACGTACTAACGAAGCAAAACAAAACATTGTACATCTAATTTCTACGTTTGTAAGAGAACTGCGTGTTGCTGTTAATTATGTTAATACTATTTTTAAATCTTTCAATATAGATGTTTATTGTAGATATCTCTTGATTTTTGGGTACTTACAGATTTCTATTTAGTAAATATACTCCGTATAGTTAGTTCGTTAGGTCATATTTAGTACAAGAAGAACACTATATTATTAGACTAAAAAAATGAATTGGTTGAACGCGTTAATCTCAGGACCTCCAATTTGAATTGACAAAAATTAAGTCAAATGAGAGTCAGATTTGCATACCGAGGGTTCCGTACCAATTTCAAGTCGAGGAACGGGATGTAAAATTTAATTTATTAAATTTGACAAACTTAAATTTGCCCATAATGACACATTTTGTACGAAATGAACTACAAATATAAGTCTGTAATATATATATATATATATATGTTTCTATCTATTATCGTCATTACATTAAGAAAGTCTAGTTAAATTAAGTAATTTAAAGAAAACCCAACGATATTTTCATAACCAAAGCTGAACAATCCATTCTCACGGGCCCACCAGAGCAGGCATGCGAACGCGCTGCCCGAGGATACCACCTTAAGCCCTCGGTCACGAACATTCATTATAGCACTCTTAATTTAGACGTACGACCATATCGCCGCCGTTATTTATCTACTCATTACTCGAACTCATTTAGTTCCAACAAAGCGTGCGATTTAATGTTTTAAATGGTGTAATAATAGTCATCCATCATAGAGGCTTGTCTTGTTTTGAGAGCCATATGATGAGTCGTCTAGTTGGTGGTGTACTTTTTTTATATGTATGTTATAATAAAAGTTTTTAGTTAGACTGTCATAGCGCAGGGATATATGTAAACGTGCGTACTGCGTCTGTAAAAGCGACGGTTGTGAGTTCTTTTGCAACTCAAGGTAATGATATGGTCAATATTTTCATTTTCTCGCTCTAGAAAGGAAGTGCCCACCCTAGAATAGTCTGTAATGAGGCATTGTGTTGAGCGGCGATCAATGCAGCGTTTTGCCTCGACACCAGAGCGATGAAATTAAATTTGCCCGGGCGCCAATACTGGCCCCTATCTAATATTAACAATATGTTTAAAACTTTACACTTTATATTACATTAGCTCGAAATGCGGCTCAAGGAATAAATTGTGCTGTATTAAAAACAAACAGCATTAACTAACGCCGTAATATTATGTGAATTAAAACTCAAAACTTATAAAATTAAAAAATAAGAAAACTTACCATTATTTTCTCTATTTATCCACAAAACAGCTAAAAAAAAGAGCAAAATAAAAAAAAAAACGAATAAATACATTTAGAAATCGCCATCGCAAATTACGCTACGGTATCTCCATTAAACTTTTACTTTCTTACCTCTACGTGCCGTAGCTTACGCGGTTACGGGAAGGCTATAGCCAGTCAGTCTATGACGCGAACTGACCAGAGACGGTCATTATAGCACTGTGCACGTGAGACGGGACAATTATAGATAGTTACAGGTTCTATAGTACTTTCCGGTGCGTCACGTTTTGGTTTTAATTGACTGATAAAACGATAGATATAAATTGAAATGCTCATATAAGAACTGTGTTAGAGCCCAAGGAAAAAATATTTATATTTTTTTATATGTTTTTTTTTATATTGGTTAAATAAGCGAAATTATTGCGAAATAAAGTTGTTTGTGTCGTTTTGCAGAAATAACATTCAAAGAATTGCCGTCACCATATCGGGAAAATGAGGAGGAAGCAGATTATCGTGGGAATCACGAGCCACAAATCGCGGTATGATTTAATAAATAAAGAAAACTTAAAATTTAAATATAATTGCTGTTTTAATATTAAACTTTTAGTGATGTCTATAGATATATCTTATAAAAATAAATAGAAAAAAAAATCTTTCTAAAGCAGCAGTATATAAGTAGAGTAGTAAGAATGTAAAACAAATGTGAATTCATCACATCACTCTGGTTATAAAATAACGAAAAAAGCTCTAGGCAGAGGGAACCTAGTATTAAGTCACTTAGTACCGCGCGTACCCACGAATTTTAAAGATATTGTGTGTTGACCGGAACGTCGCGCTTTGTCTTGTAAACAGAGCGGGGAGGTAAAAATATTCTCTCACTCCGTGTAAAAATCGAACTCAAAACTATCGCGTTTTCAGTCAGACGCTGCGCCGCTGCATCACGTCAACCTTACTTGGTTGAACTTAGCATTATATATAGACATATTTCAAAGTAATGCTTGCATAATTTACAGAATCCACCGTCATGCGAAGCTCTAGATTTGCTCGCAAATTGCAACATAACGAGTGAACCTTGTGAACAATCTGAAGTCGAATACGCGGAGATTAAAGAGATGGGCATCTGGCACTCCACGCCATTAGCCCACAGACACAAATCTAAAATATCCCTCACATGGGTTTTAAAGGAGAACCTTGGAAAAAGTGATAAGAAAAGTATAAATGGATTGAAAAATTTCACAAATGAGAAACAGAAATGTGTAAAAGACCTAAATTACAAAGTAGGACGGAACGAATATTATGATTTAAGATTTAAAAGTGCCTGTGATGAGTTTAACGGTGTAGAGTCATTGTCTGACACTAGTGTTGGGACAGAGGAGTATGTGCGGCGAAAACATCGACACAAGCACAGACGAAGGAAGCGAAATAACAAGTTCGGATACGATATCCGTGATTTGGATTCATTTTTAAGTGAGGTAATTGATACTATATATTTCGTTTTTTTTTTTGCTTCACGCTGTATGAGCGTGGCAGGCAGAGGGAATCTTGAAAGAGTTAAAACACTCCATTCTCATTAAGAGACTTCCGTTGTCCACTTACCGCCGAAATCTGCAGGCAATGTATGTTGAGTGGCGGAACTCAACGCCGTGCTTTGCTTTAACTCGCAGTTAGTAAAACGTTACATCAAAAACCATGCTACGTATTTTTTTTAATCAAAATATAAATGTTTACACCAACATTTTACAAAAATCAATTCACCTAAGTAAGTACATAATTATATTCGCATTTATAACAAACAATACAAGACTTAAAAGAGGGTAATTAAGTGAATTCAAAAATGACGTATTTCAATTTACGACCAGTCGTCCATCATTCAGTGTTGAATTACGATCATTACCAAAACGCAGCATAAAGTTCAAAGCAATTTTTCATTTCTGTCATATTTATTTGTTTTTGTTACATATACACCTACACATTATCTGTGCAGATTATTTTTTAAATGCTTCATACAAAATGACTTAAACTTTTTAGTTTAAATATTTTTTAAACCTATATATTTGTGACTTTTTTTATTAAAAAGTGACATTATTTGTTATATTCTTAATAAATACACGAAAAGTCCCGCAATATTAAGAAATACGGTCATTAAACGAAATAAGTAATCATGAGAAACAAAAAAAAATGCATCAAAGGTCGTAAGTTTTTTAAGACCCTTAACCATATAATGTGCACGAACAAGAAATTTAAACCGCGAAATTGGCGCAAAATTGGAGAAGTTATAAATTGCACGTCATTTTCAAAAATCTTTTAAAACATGATGCTGTGATTTTGAAGCTTACCGGTTTAAGTTCTTTTGTAAGAAATAAAAGCTGCATTATGTATCGTTATTCAATAACGATTTGTAAAACCATTTTACATTATTAACTCGTTGGATATGGTTATTTATTAAGATATACATATATAATACTGCTATATTAGATGATTACTGTAATAAACCTAACAATGCCTAATAATAGAGGACCTAGTCTAGGTATTTTAGACGCCTAATGTCATATGTGTATTCAAAAGCTCTAATTAAAAGAAACTTTTAGCTAATATAGCGTAAAGTCTTTTTATCTGCTATACAAAAAGTTTCTATTACATTTTAATGTTGTTCTTATTCAAAAAAATATTATTTATAAAAAAATTGCGGCTTTTTAATAAATTAAAAAAAAACTGCTTAAAACGAAGAACGGAGTGTCTTAACCATTCTTAGGTTCCTTTGCCTATGGTACTGTGTGGAAAATGTAGCGTGAAGTTAAAAATACATTTATATAAATAAATAATAAATAACAATAACAAACAAGCAAATGGTCATGAAATCAAATCGATTTCTGTATTTATGGATCAAAAGCTCGTTCGTGATAATTCACGGCGAGATTACATTAGTGCTCTAGTTTCAACTATTGTAATAGAATGTATTCAACAGAAATTACAAATTGTTTATTATTGAGATTTCTGTGTGAAATTTATACCTATTTATTAGATTAGTAATTCCTTTTGGCTGGTTTTGCGCATATATACGAGTATTTACTTAAGTAGGTATGTTCTGATTTGTAAATATTGTATTTATAGTGATAACTGATAAAGTTCACTCGTCATATCTAGTGCTAGTATATGTAAAACTTCATAAGAAATCAAACACGTTGGAAGAGTACTTATTTAGAAAAAGTACTTATTTAGAAAACGTATAAAAATTTGAACGCAGCGGGACTCGAACCCGCGCCTCCTGGAAACCGACCAGCCGCTCTGACCACTAAGCCATGCGTTCTCGCCAATCTACGTCGAAATTTTTATACGCTTGTTACAACTTATTTATGTTGTTAGCTTCTCTGTAGGGAGATTTTTACAAATTTCCGCTACCCAAAGATAATTACTGTGAATTATCGTTTGACAAGAGAGAAACTATTTTTAAATATTTTTAAACATTTTTTAAAAGTGTTATTCCACACTTAGGAAAGAAAAATACTTATTATTAATACTAATTCTTAAGTGTGGAATAACACTTTAAAAAATGTTTAAAAAAACGTTGGAAGAGGTTTCATTTTAAAAAGTTACTTTCGTTGAAATTAATATTTATTCTTATAACAAAATTGTAACGGATAGTTGTCTGTACATGGAAGATATATGAGAAAAAATATTATTAACGACCATTATTAATGTAGTAGGTAGAACCCGAAACAATAATTTATAAATGTTTGTCTGTTTGTCTGTGCCTTTGTTATCGATAATCTCAGAGTTAACTGATTTAAATGCGGTTTTCACTATTGGATTCTACGAAGCTCTCGTTAACATATACGGTTTATTATATTACAATAGGTTCTTATGTACGTAAGTACTTAGTTCGACAAATTTGCTGATTGCTATAACAGTTATTTTATACAACTGTTTTACTGAATGCTGGTTGTATCTTTAGCTTTCAATATGTATGATAGTAAAAAAACTGAGGTTTCATGATTTAGGATCGGGATTGAAGTTTACGAGGGAAAACGGCTTGCCGTTCACGCGTACTTACCGTCTATATAAATACCGTTTAGCTAAACATTCTTCTTTAAATACAACAAAATTTGCGAGCAAAATTAAATTATCAAAAGAATTAATTATACCGTCGTGGCGCAACTTGTACCAACAAGTGTGTACCTTATACACGACAGTTGTGTGTTCAGTTCCTTCTCGGAGAAATGAATTATAATATATTAATATATTGAGGTCAGTCATGGCGCAGGTGCACGAAGCGCAAACGCCACTGGTAGTGGGTTCGATCCTACATTTCCATTTTCTTTTTCCGCTTTGGTGTCTAGAATACGTCGTCCTAGATATAGGATAAACCTGAAAAAAAATCAAAATACTATTTAACTATATCTATACATATAAATAAAATTGAATGTATATAAACTAAATTAAAGGGTTTGTCTTTGATATCAACATAGCTGTGTTTTTTCAAGGTCATATAGCGATTCTCCAATGTAAGTTGATCTTTATTAAGCAGCCATGTACCTAGTGCTTGAGACTTTTTAATGACAGATAGAGATTTGTACCTAAAAAAAAAAAAACCGAATCTCTATAGGTTCACATTATTGTCCGTTCAGTGTTGTCCGTGCCAAGACTATTTTACTTAAGACTGCGGTAAGGTATGAATCTGAAATTATTACAACGCAATCAAAAGACATGGGTATTTACGCATCGTTTTTGCTTCAACTTGTATGAAGTATGAAATTTTAGACGAATATTACAATACAAACGAAGGAAAAAATCGTAAACTAAAAATGTATTAATATTTCATACAAAAAAATCATTACTAGCTAATATTTGTATTTCATACTCAATAGGTGTAATGCCCTCAAAGTTAAGTTTCTTAACTATATTCGGTGCATTATTAAAACCTATAAGGTCCACACCAATCACAATCCTCAAATTGATGCAGAACCCCTTGTGGGCGGTTTTTTCTTCTTAAATAAACATATATATATCTCAAGCGAGCGTAGCCGCGCGAAGGCCGCTAGTAATAATAAAACACTTAATTTAATTTTACTTACAGGCTTCTATAGATCGACCGGGAAATATTCCAGTGGTAATCGCATTTCCAACTACTCTATATCAAACTCAGAAAGACCTCCAACGTGAACTAACTTTACCTTTAGGCACAGTGGTTAATGCAGTTTTCAAAAATCAGCAATGGCTATACGCTCAAACTCCGCACGGAGACGAAGGCTATGTCATGTACAGTGCATGTTTACCTTTGGGAATTTTGCCTAACAAGTAAGTAATTTGACCATGTTGAAATGCTTACAAATAACGATATTGTAATAATGGCGTCCTAAAATGTTCTTTTTTAGAAGATATATTAGCCGACAATTTAATATAAATTGTAAAACATAACAGAAACCTTCTTTTTAAATAACACGCACCAACGATTAGTCTACAATCGTGGCTAAATTGATTCCGCAGTTAGAGGATTAAAAGTGTTAGAGTATTCAGTATTTCCTCCAAATTTATTTCAAAGCGCTTGGAAACGTTAACCAAGAAGATCATTTTTAAATACTTCTGTAGCTCCTATCTTTTCTCCTATTCGAGATATTTTTTTGTATTCTTTCAACAATACACTTGTAATTTACATGTAACATTTCTCTTCAGGTCATCTCTCCACAAGAAGACGCCATGTTGGGAGAGCAGCACTGACATCTACCCGCGTCCGTGCGGAAATTTGACAGACAATGAAAAAGAACAACTGCGCGGCAGAACACGTTCGGAATCGCGGTACAAACCAAAAAAACGTGAAAAAACATTTTGTCCCGAAAAAGAATTTGACGATCTCTATTTAAAAACTAAATCCGTATCAACTATTAATAATTTAAAAGAAAAGGACTATAAAAATGCAAAAGATAAAGTTCATAGACAAACTTTAGTGTTCGTAAACAGTGATTATAATGGTAGTGCTCTAAATAGAACAGTTTCTGTGAGAAAAGGTGAAGTTGTTGTTCTTATACAAGGAGGCGAAGAGACTGATGTGGACTTAGAATGGTTTTATATAAGAAAAAGAGATGGAAGTCAGGGTTTCATCCCAGCAGCTATAGCTGGACATGGATATATTTAAAAATGTAATAAATATATTTAAAAATATAATAAATATCTTTAAAAATTTTATAACAAAAAAACTAATAGAAAGTTATAAATTTGCATTTACTACCTGTGTAAAAAGTTAATATATTAGTAAGATAAATGTTGTGTATTATTTTTTCTATTCCTACTTATCATATTATTTCAGTAAGTCATGAATAAAGTTTTGAATACTAGAATTAAGACTCAAATAAAAAAAGTAAATTCATACTATATCTATCAGCTTGATGAGAATGTATGCCATAGAATGCCTGGTCGGTTTCCAGGAGACACGGGTTTAAATCACGCTACATTAACATTTTTACACATTTTCTAAATAAATAGGAAATATAAATTGAATTGCAATAGTATTTGGTTGGCCAAATCATGATATTAAGATTTTCCCCGCAAAAAGTTTCTCCAAATAGAAAACAAGTGAAAATTTCTATATTAATTTAACATTGAAACAAAAATAAGTACAAAAAAATATTTATTCAGCCAAATCATCTAAAATGCAACACTTGATCTCTATAATTGAATGAAGTACACAAATCAATTTCAGGACTTGAACCAGCTATTGTCAATACCTTATTAGGACTCGTTTTTAACGCCACTGAGTACACTGTGGCTGCCGACACTGGTAATTCCACTTTTATATCACCAGAATAATTAAGTTGATATAAATGTTTGGCTGCCCCTCCAGCGAAAACGCAGTCGTCGTAGAAAAAAGAAACATGGATGCCATGGTCTGGAATATCAAAAACTGTCACTGCATCAAGTGAACGAAGATGCCATAGAGCAAGTCTTGGGCCTCCACCACATACCTGGAAATAGTTATAATAATAATATTAAAAATAATCATGTGAGGGATACATATAAGAAAAGAAAAAATAGTAGATACATTAAAGTGTGTGTGTGTTTGTAGATGCCTGTTCATATCTATATGTTTTGTATTGCATATATGTTTATATGTGTGACAATTTTATGTTTTATCATACTTACAATCCAATCATCTCCTAGAGCTGCAGATCCAACCCATTTCCCCAAGTCTGGCCTAGCTACTTTCCTATTGCTGTGTGGCCTGATTTTATTTTGAGCTTTCTTTGTCCTTATATCCCAGATTAAAACTTGTCCATCTTCACCAGCTGATATTAATTGTTGTCCGCTAAAATTTTAATTAATTGATATTAAAGCTTTCATTTCCATATATTTTTTAGCTTCATGCATATTGCATATAGGTTACACAAAGAGACCTGGGGACTTAGTGTTAAGACACTTCATTCTTAATGGGAATGACATTTCCATAATTTAGTTTCTGTTGAATTCTGGAAGTGTTAAGTGGTAGAAGTCACTGGTGCACGTTGCCTCATTGTCAGACCATTAACATCACAAAAATTCAATTTCTAGAGTGGGAATCAAACCCAAAACCTGTTGTGTTTACAGTTCCACGGGTGTGCTTGGACCATGACTAGCCTCAATAAACTTTATTAATTGTCACAAGTACAGATACAAAAATTTTACTTACTTTCCATGCACACTGTGGACATAGTCAGTATGTCCATCATAAGTAGCAATTAACCTTCCATCTTCTAAATCATAAGCATAAACTTTATTGTCCCCACAACCTACATAGAGCCGTTCTTCTTCAGTTGAATACCATAAACAATTGATATCACATTTTTCTACCACTGACTGTGACTGCACTCTTATAGTCCAAGAAGGTTTCCCTAATTTAGGATGTGTTACAACTTTCCAATCCCAACCATATATTTCATTCACTGTGCCAACTATTAAAAACTTAGATGTTGAAACTAAACTACATATTTGTTCCTCAGATTCAAGTAAGTGAGTGTATTTTGGTTTATTATAATCTGTAGTAAGTAATTCTACAACTGGATTAAATATGTTGTCTAAGCTGAAATAAACATTTTATATTAATTAGAAATTCATAATAAAAGTTAAATTAATCTACTTATTTATCAATATGCATATGAGTTTTAATAAAACAAATAATTAATCTAACTACCGATTGACCATATAAACATAAGTTACCAAGTTAATTATTGTATATTAGTAAACTATATCATAGATTGATATTGCAATAAATAAAAGCGATTTTATTTAGTGTAATTCTTGTCAATTGTTTACGCAAGACTATACATAGAATGCACTGAGCTGTAGAAGACTGTATGACATGTATATCAAATTAACGCCATACTTACTCAAAAACAGCTATATGCCCATAAATATTTCCTGCTACTAAATATTTACCGCAAGGTGAGAATGCTTGGCTAAGAACTGTGTTATATAATATTTTATCTAACATTTTGACATAGGGTGTTAATGATTTATTTATAAGAAGGAATTCAGCTTTTATAAACTAAATAATAAATAAACACAGTTCAAATACTCATAACCTGTTTTGTGTTTTGACAACTAATGATTGGTATTGGTCTAGTTTTTGACAGCTAAAAATATATGATCAGTATTGTGTTTATGAACTTTAACTAACAATATTTTTCGAGGATAAATTTTAGAATTCTGTTCTGTTTCTTTAAATAAATGATTTTCAGGTTTCTAAGTTATACGAATAAAAAAATCACAGACAAAATTGGCATTTTATTTTATAAACTGTTAAGCATGTTTTTTTAATCTTCGATGTTTCTATAATAGGAGTTATCTGTGGTATGGACGGACGCAAAAAATCAAAACCATTCGACCAAGATGGACGTATTTTTAATATACAGAATTAATTAATGAAATCCTTACATATAGGTGAGATATTTCAAGCTTGTTATACATTTTAATTCAATACATATTTACAACTATAATACTTTAAGTATAGTGTTTTTGTTGTTTAATTTTTGTCTATGTATCAAATTAAATTCGCGACGTAGATATGTGACAATATTTCAATAATGTGCATTCTTTTTAGATAATAACTGAAACATCATAATGTATAATGGTATTGGATTGACAACGCCGAGGGGCTCAGGAACAAATGGATACGTGCAAAGAAACTGGGCATCAGTACGTAAAACTAAAGATACTGTCAACTATAGGACTGAAGATGAAATAGCTAAGCTCGACTCAGCTTCGAATAAACAACCAAACCGAGAAATACTCGACCATGAGAGGAAACGAAAAATAGAAGTAAAATGTGCTGAATTGGAGGATACTTTAGAAGAGCAAGGGTCAGTTTTTTTTAAATATTAAGTACAAACACAGTTGTAACCTACAAATTTATCTTAGTTGGCGCCTGACACTATTCCCCTGAGTCCTCATCTAGTAATATAATAGACAAGAAACTTAGTGTCTTCCCACATTTTTTATAATTATTTTCAAATTACAAATATTCCTTTAGGAAAACCAATAATAAAAATACCCACTAATGAAAAGTTTATATTTTAATTATAATATTTTATTTTTTAAGTGCTACAGTTATTTTCTCTTAATTTTTTTTTTACATTTCTTGTAATTTGTATCAAAGAAGGAAAATGTTTATTAATAAGATTAGGATGTAATGATAATGCTAATTACAAAATAGGCAATATAATTAATAAAACATGACTATTTCATTTGAAACACTAGGATAATACTCTAAATGTCTGAAATGATAATTGCTTTCATATTTAAAATAGATTTACTTTATTGTAGCATATTAATTTTCAGACTATAGGAAAGATTATTGGGGATGTGGTCCCCACTCAGGATAATTGATATTTATAATTTATATTTCTAATAATTTTCTTTTCTATGATGTGGTAAGTGCAGTATCACATTCTCTGATGCAATGTGTTCAACTAAGCAAAAAATTAAGATAAAGTGTTTGAACAGTTGTATATTACTTGTGCCAGTGCTTATTATGTGGAAATCATGTGAAGTAATCAGTGTTAGTTAAAATGTGAAATGGGAAACTTCTATGTATCTTTTTAAGGCTGTTGTGGCACTGGGTTACAAGGGTGTTAATTAACATGATGGTTGTTGTATTGAACCAAGACCAATCATGTTAATTAACACCCTCCATTTGTTGTAATAATAATATTTTTTAATATTTTCATTTCTTTGCTCTGGCTGTAAGGCAAAAAGCCTGGCTTTGAGTACTGCTTCTTGCCAGGCAATACCTCTAAAAACCCGCAGAAAATGAGGAATGAAGTATCTTAACACTAGGTTCCCTCTGCCTACCCTAGTGTATGCATGATACAGTGTGTTGTTGAGTTATTTTATGTATATCTATCTATTTTATATATATTTACTTGTATATAATTGAAAATATAATTGACTAGTATTTCATAGCGATCTAAGGTTGCCAGAAGCCATAAAATGGCCTTATCACTACAACTTTACAGCTACAAATTAATTAGCAGATAACGCAAAGCTTACTATTGCAACAATCTTTTTTAATGAATATTTTGAAAAATAAAATGTTTTGTTTAATCAATCTATTCTAAACATTTACATTTTATACTGTATAAAAGCATAGGCAAAGAGAACCTTATACGAGACAGGGTGGGTGTTTATTGATATTTTCTAGAATTTTACACATTGTATGTTAAGTGACAGAACTTAACACCACACTAACTAACAAGGCTAGGAAATGAAGATAATCTATTCTTCCAGATGGAGATCATACCCACATCATTGATCATCACATTGAATCAATAATGTGTCATTATTGATTCAATTCATTTAAGTCACTTTTTTTAAATTCCTCCATGCATGAGCATGAGTTTGAGGCTGAGTCGAGGTGCAGGGGCACAAAGTGTGGCTTAAAATCTACTGGTTGTGGGCTCCCCTGAATGAAATATTTACTTACATTTATATTTTCATTTCATCACTGGTGTTGAAGCAAAGTGTGTTGCTGAGTTCTGCCACTCAACACCCAATGCCTCCCGAAGTCGGTGGAAAGTGGGAAACAGAGTATCTTAACACTAGGTTCCCCCTGCCTTTCCTGCTATGTGTGGGATACAGTGTAAAGCTAAAAAAATGAGCATGAAAAAGAAATCCCTTCTTTGATAAGCTAGATAGATTTATCTATATATCCACCATGTTGTATCTCTTTACCAGCAGTGCATTTTCCTACTATTCACCTATTTCAGCACCTTTGAGTTTTCGGTGCTAAATAGTTTCAAGTATGCTTTGGCTATAATTTACTTGGATCACTTATCTGGTAGAAGTAGTTTAAAATATTACTGTTGTGACCCGTGCACAGCTTCACACTCTTATATTTTATTTTTTAAATTATTTTCGTGATCTAATAACACTATCATTTTAAGAGAATATTCATACATTGAAAATTGAAAATTATACCCATTCAATAACACAGTTATGTGTAGCTAGCACAAACAAAATTTTATTCCACGCTTAGGAAAGAAAAATGCTTATAACATATAACAATCCCATCTATTTTAAAATTATTTACCTTAATGTAGTGGCATTTTTATATGTTCCACTCCCACAGCAAATCCAACTACATATTTTTTTTTATGTTTTCTTATACAATTTTCTTTCCTAAACTTGGAATAACATCTGATTTATGTTTGACAAATTAGCCACAAAAACTGTTTGTTTTATATTGTGAAACCTGTTATAAATATGAGCCAATTTTAATAAAACTAACATTGAATGTTGGGAGGTTTAAATGTAAAAGTGAAAACTGCATTTAATTATTTTTTAATAAAACAATTTTAACCGGATTAATCACATATATTTTATGTTATACATTTTTAGAAATCCAACATTTAGATCACTTTGCAGTAGGCCGTGGTCACGGGTAGACTCTACCCATACTCAGTCTACCATTTTCTTTATTCATTTAAAATGTGTAATGATCTTGAAAATTAAAGAACTTATTATGTATTTAATTAAATTGGTTAAACCATGCCTTCGATTAGTGTGCTAGCTGCTAGCACTAGCACACAGACACACTGACTAGCAGTCAATAAAAAGATTGTTTTATTGTATTGATGCCCCCAATTATAGATTTCCTTGCACATCTTCTATGTACAGACAGTGACAATTGAAATTTTATTATATGTATAAAGATAAAGATTATATAACATTATAATAAAATTGACCTTGCTATAAGCAGGACAGAGGGGGTAAAGCACAAAATTTGTTAAAGCTATAAGCTTTGGTTTTGTGTTGTAGCTTGTTAATTGAAATAAAGCATGGTGTTATGTTTCACCACTGAACATTTTATCTGTCGTATTAAGGTGGTTAGTAAATAAATAAATAAGAAAGATTTAGATTTATTAATATATTGACATTTTGGCGACATTTTTCTGTTAACAAAACATTTTTTTCAATACTATACAGTGGATTTTAAAATGTTATATTTTCCTTTATTCTATATAAAAATACAATATGATTCAGGGTTTGCGTAACGCTTGGTTTACAACCACAGCTGGCCTATGGGCGGTATGTCTACCGTGAAGAATTGAATCAGAGTAGGGTCGTATGGGTTTGATTCTGCTATATTTAATTGTACCTTATATGATTAACATAATTTGGCACGTTATTATCGATCGATTATAGGGTGGCCAACCCTTAAAATTCAAAAAGTGGGACTTGAAATTGGATAAGGTAAAACAATTGTAATTAAAAAATAGAACATTGTAATGTATTAGCAATAGTTTTTTTAATAGTTTTACGCTTTATCCTGGATATAGCAGGGAAGATAGTGGGAACATGAAAACCTAGTGCTAAGACACTGATGAGATGAGATGGCCATTAGTACACTTCCGTTCCTCACTTTCCGCACATTTCTTGAGATATATGCGCGGTACTCGACACCGCGCTTTGCCTCGTTACTACAGCGAGAAAATGAGAATATTACATATTTATAATATACAAATTAAACACTAAATGCTATAAAAAAACAGCAAGAGAAAATGTTATATAATGTATTCAAATAAAAAAAACAATGCACATCTAAAACGTAGTCTTATCAGGGTTCTCATTAGAAAATACACATCCAGCTTCAAAACCTGCCAACTAACTACCCCAGTATATAATAAAAACTAAAATAATATCCTAGAAAAATAGGACAATTGGCTATTATCTATAGACCATACCATTACGTACCATTACAGACCGTACCATTGTGTACATACAGTCCAGCCCCACCTACCCCTGCGCACGAGTGCGATCGATATCGAACCTGCTGCCTGTCACCCTAATAAAACTATTCAGTCCTACATACACAGCCGCACGCCGCACACGGATATCTTATCGATGTTTCTTTTTTATTGTTTTTTGAAAAGTAATTTAGTGATTGTAAAACCATATCATGCATTGGTAAGTTTAAGCGTTACACGGCTCGCAACTCGGTTATACGGTCGTAACCGTTTATTTTAAGATATCTCTCCACTTGTATAGACGTGGTCACCGTCGTTGTCGATGTTTTGAATGTTTAAATTATAGAATTATTTTTATATATTTTTTTTAGTTTTTTTTGTCATGGGTTTTTTTTATAAGTAAATAATGAGTGTTTCCCTGGTTTGGCTGCGCAGGTTGCCCAAGGAAGAGATAGCGGCTCGCGTGGCTGCGTTCAGGGCAAAACTGTCGGAAGCTGGCAACAATGAAAAAGATCTACCGCGAGATGAATTTGGACGTGTTGCGTGAGTATTATTTATTTTTACTTTATTTAAGTTTAAATCCTTTTTTTTAGCTTCTCGCTTTATCTGCTTAGCAGAATAGTCACGGGGAAGCTAGTGTCAGAAGGGTCCGTTCCATTTTAAGTCCAATTTTTGAGACATCGCGTGTTGAGTGATGGTTCAACGGCAACCGCAATTCAACTCCGCATTTTTTTTTGTTATAATAAGGAAATAAAAGCAGTATATTCTTTAGTGGCAATCGAACCCACAATCGTCGTGTTTACAGCCTGACCTGTCGCCGCTGCGCCACGACCTCTTAATTAGACTTAATAGGATATTATGAGATTCGTTTATCGAGTAGGTATTGTCGAAGGCCACCGCTAACGCAAGTTTGAACTGCCTTAATTAATTTTAAAGGTTTTATTTATTTCTCCAATGAACCGCTGTTGTTTACTTTAGTTGCGATATACAATGTACATGTGTGCGCAGTTCGATATGGTTGCGTTATTTGTGTTTTTAGTGAATTTATAGCTTCTGTTAAAATAAAGTGTAGTGATAATAAAGTATAATATTGAAATGTAAACATTTAATTTTATGAATTAAAATAGAACAACGCATAGCAATTTTATTTTTATTTATGTGTTTTAAAAGACAATTTCGACTTACGCTAATTGGTTTTTCCTAAGTGATGGTATTTTATTATGATTTTCATAACCAAAAAATAATTAAAATAACCAATTAAGATAAGCATATCAGAGTTGAGCAAAAAATCTATGTCTGTATTTATAAACAGCTCTCAGCTCTGAGATCGATCTTGAGGTGCCATATTTACATTTTATGAATCATAACGGCATCTCAAGATCGTTCTCAGAGTTTAGAGCTATTTCTAAGTAATAGTAACTGCGTTCCAGTTTGTTGCGGAAAATTGATTTTTCACATTAGAGAGATTATATATCGGAGTAATTAAAAAGTGACTATTAACGCTTGAGCTTTTTCGTTTTAGTTCGTCATAATTATACGCTCTAAGGAAGTGGGCTTCCATGCCTACTGCGGTAATACAAATTCATATGAAGTGATCTACTAATTTTGTATATTTTATAGCAAAAGAAATTACTTTGTTTAAGTAAACTTCACTTACAGACATAAAAAGAAAAATCCTGGTTTTTCCGCTCCTGTAGGAATTTCGAGAAGTTGAATTTCAAGAAATTCTCGCTGCACTGCCTACTACTTACTACTTCTTAAATGAAAAATTTATACTTTCCACAAATTTCGTGTCATTGTCCGTCAATCAATCAGTAATCGTTCTCGCTCGTTAATTGTCATATATTTAATGTATTGGTTTTCAAATGATATATTACACCTTTCTTCTCTTTGTGTCTACTTAAGGTGTTTATTATTAAGTATTGAACAGCGGAACTTAACGCCACACTTTATCCTACTAATATTTAAAATAAAATCTATTTTCCAAATATGATTTTTATGTACGGACATTAATTACAGCCGGAAATGTCATATCTAGATCACGATGGTACTCAAACTTAACATATACCCTCCAACGATTACCGCGTGCAGCCAGACACGTTCAGATTTCGACGACGTATAAAAATTTGCTCATTAAAATGGCAATTTCATAGGAACCCTCTAGAAGTGCACTTGAAACCCGTCGATGTCGCAGTTGCCAAGAAAGCCTCTCGCTATTGTTACGTATGCGTCAAACACTAGACTAGACCAGACTTCACAGGGTGTGCCCACGTAATATGCACGGAATCCTATTATATTTTGTTGTTCTTTATAGTAGGTATATGTATGTGCGTAGGTCGTTGGAACTAATAGTTACTTAACGTTATATGGTATTTTGTTACTCATTTAGTAGTTCTTGTTGTGTTTCTTTTTATGCTTTTATGTATTTTTTTTTGGCTGCTAGCCAGAATGTCTTTTTTTTTTCAATGTACAGTTGAAATTCATCACTCAATTTGTGACAGGTCGTCGCGCCGGCACAAACGTACGACTGTTAAGGCCGTAGGTTCGATTGCCATTCAAGGAAATGAAATATTCGATATTTTCATTTCTTCGCTCTGGTAAAATAGTAAAGCGCGGCTTTGGATTCCGCCACTTTACACGCAAGGTATCCAGAATTCAGCGGAAAGTGGAGAACGGAAATGTATTAACGGTAACAAAGTGTCTTGTCTCTGGATTCTCCGGTTCCAAATACCCAGGTCGACTTTTTATAAAGACTCTGGATTCTGCTGTTTTTCCATCTGTGAATCAAGCAAGTTCTCGTACTGGGTATCAAAACTTACTACTTAAACGCTATTAAAATCCAGGTTGATTACCAAATAAAAGCCTAGTAATGCACTTGCTTTATCCAATAAGAGAATCGATAACGTAACAGTATACAGAAACACAACAGGAGGCCCGTGCCTAAGGGTCAACGATTGTATCGCACGACGCAATCCAAAAGGGGTCCCGTATCGATCGCGGCCACCCCAACCCCATTGCGAACGGGATTTTAATATTAACGCAAACTTTATCTATCCGTTTATGTCGGTTGTCACAGTTTCCAATTTTATATAATATATGTATATGGAAAAGAGTTTTACATTAAGTTTTTTTTATATAGGTTTTTTTTATTAGGAGTAATTTTTTTTATAAAATAAATAGTTTTTTTTTTATATTTCCAGTCTTAAATATACAGCGTGTTGAACTTAAAGACAAGTGATAGAATTTTACATGACAAGTATAAATAATTTATACGTATAACACACGGTTTTCTGTAGGTAAAGAAGGCGCTACGGTAAAAATATTTGTATTTATCAATTTAAAACTAACAAAAAGCCGACCTAATGCGAGTAGGACATGCGCACGTACGGTTTCATACCATTATCTATAAAACCATCCACCCACTGAAATAATTTCTTTTATTAATTTTTTTTAGTATTTCTAACAACAAATACTAAAACAATTAATCTCTAACAAGAGCCTCAATTTTTATTTACATCATTTGTGAAAATTTGAACTGTCTAAATATGTATAAGGGTTCATGAGATACAGCGTGGTGACAGACGGATAGGCAGACACGCTTTATTCATTACGTTTATATTAATTGATTCGTTATTAAAAGAAAACCTTACAAAATTGTGAATTATTATTATTATTATTGTTGAGGTTTTCACCACCTGCATGCGCGTTTGATTTCAATAACAATATTTTAATGCAGTGTGTTCGTTATCGCAAGCTGAATTTTATTGCAAACGCTGTAAAACTACTAAATTATTTTATGCTTTGTTTTGTTTTACCTGAAAATATAAAATTTTACATTTAGCCTTGAAGAAGTAAATTGGTTTAAAGCATTATCTGAACGCTATTCTCAAATTAAAATATTATATTGATAAAGGTCTTTTGTAAACGTTTTTCTACAATTCTTATTTAAAAATCTTTTCGAGAGCCCTATTAAAGCAGTTGGTCATATAGCAATATTTTGGAGAGACTCGAGTACCAAGTAAAAAAAAGTAGTCAGTAGTAAAAAATGAACGATGACGCATAAAAGAAAAATATATTTTGAAAATAAAAAATATAAAAAAAATAAAAAAATAAAAAATATAATTTGAATGTTATTTTTTTTTGTAATTACACATTTTCGGCATAATACGGAGGGTAAGCACAGACTTCAAAGGCTTAAAGAAATATTAAACTTTTTGTCACTTTCGTTTATGTTTTAAGTATCTTCTTATGCGTATAAAAATATAATATCACTACATAAATATATATATATATTACAGTGTAGTAGAATCTGTGACTTCTTTAAAAATATATTTTAACGTGTATTGAATAAAATATAAAAGTATATATGTACGAGGAGGGTGTTTGTTGCTCAATCAAACGCAAAAGTCTAATCCGTTCAGCCAGAACGGATTTAGATGTAAGGCACTCGTATAGTTTATAATCTGGATTAAAGAGAATTTATTTTATTCCAGTAAATGAAATGACTTTATAAAAATGGCTTAGATAAAACTAAACCATTAACACACATATTGTGCGGAAAAATTAAAGAAAAGTTAGATACTTGACACTTCTCTCCTTTCTGCTGCTGCTGGCGAAAAATAAAGACTAGCTTCGCTTAATACTTTATCCAATTACAAAGAGAAAGTTGTGTCCATGCAATTTATTCCCCTATATTTATAATGTTTACAATCAGAAGCTGTCCCTTTACGTCAAAATCTTTAAGGGATTTTTTGGAACCAAATATTGACGTTCGTAACTCCTACTCGCTCATAGGTCTAAAAATATTAAGAAATTATTAAATTCAAAATATTATTAAAGTATTTATGTATTTCGTATATGTATTTCGTTCCAATTAAGCCATCTAACAATATGCTGGCGGTTTATTCACCCTGTGTAATTGCGGAGTTGCCCCGAGGTTTTTCCGTCTTTTCACTGCTGCCATCGCCTTTGTTTACTTCCCTTTATTCCTCTGTAATTATTCTTTCTTTCATTTTTAAATTAAAGGTCTTCCCTACTTTATAGCTTATAATTTTAAAACAGAAATAATAACGCTTGTCTTAATTTTAAGAAAATATTGCTATAGATATTGGTATGTATTTTTGTTTGTTCTATGGGATTTTATTTGTATATTAGTATGTCTTTAAGCAGTCTAATTGTTATTAAGTACGGACGATACATGTGCGCTAAAAAATATATATACTTATACATAGTATAGATTCTGTTTCTATATTCCATGCTTAATATTATAAATTGTTCCTTTGAATGAATGCGCCGATCTCAGGAACTACTGGTCCGAATTTAGAAAAACGTTTTGCATTAGATCAAAGGCTAAGATAATATAATTTAAGCTATAGACCAAATAGCTTATGACCGAACGGGCGCAGCCGCACGTAAATCAATTGATAATATACACTTGACATTTTGACTTTATTTGGCTCCAACACGATCTACCGTAGTTCGTTTAATTTTGACTCGTCGATATGTTGTGAATCTTCCGCTGCTTGGCACAATTTCGCATTTAATCTTAGTCTGATCACTATACGCTTCACTGCTCTAATTAATACGAAATATTAATAACACGTTTCAACGGTTGTAACGATGTCTTACATAACACTATTAATAATTAATTTTGCATACGTTATATTCGCGTATAATCATAAATCATTTAAATAATTTATGACGCATTTGACACGTAATGTAATGCGGGGCACGGAGTACTTGTAGGTTCTTGTCCCTCATAAAGGTTTTTTTTTGTGTTTTAGGGTTGGAGGGAACCTAGAAGTGTGAACACTCTGTTCCTATTAAAACGATTCCGTTCCCCAGTTTCTATCTAGTTCTTGAGGTATTGCTTGTTAGAGACTCAACGCCGCATTTTTCCTCGCACAGGGCGAGGAAATAAAAATATTAAATATTTTCTCATGAACTCAACACTTTTACAGCCATTTTCCTGTTCCTTTGTGAGGTCCTCACAAAGATAAAGATAATGAATAGAATTTGTCAAAACAAATATTGCGAGCTTGTGCATAATTAAATGTTATAACAATATTTCGTCTTCCATCTTCGGGGTCCACCATATAACAGTAAATATAGTTTATCAAAATAAGCTTCTAAAATTTAACCGCATTAATTAGTTACAGATCGACAGTTAAAAAAATATAGCAAACTAAAACGTATATACTCTTGTATATATTTTTCTCTTCACCTACGTTAGAGAGTTTTGAAACACCTCTTGGCCTAAAGGTCAAGTGTTTCTTAGGTAAAGAAAATAGAAACGACTCAATGTAGGTCCCACACTACCCTAGTTCTTGACATTTTTTTACATTGAATGCTCAAAGAGAAGCGTGCTTATAATACTAATGATGTGCTGTGACACTGATTAGGTGCGTCTTTTGTTTAAGAAAATAGTGAAGAATAAAAATCAGCTTCACGCTGTATCCCGCACACTGCAGGGTAGTCAGAGGGAACCTAGTGTTAAGACAATCCGTTCCCCACTTTCTGCCGAATTCTGGAGGCATTGCGTGTTGAGTGGCAGAACTCAACGCCGCGCTTGACCTCAACACCAGAGCGAAGAAATGGAAAATATACATTTAAGTAAATATTTCATCTCCTCGAGTGGGAATCGAACCCACAACCAGTCGGTTTTACAGTCACACTTTGTGCCACTGCGCCACGACTGGCCTCATTAATTATAAATTATTAATATTTGTTAACGTATGATCCTTGTAGCCTAGTCGTGGCGCAGGAGCACAAAGTGTGACTGTAAACTGCGACTGGTTGTGGGTTCGATCCCCACTTGATGAAATTAAATATTTATTTCAATTTATATTTCCATTTCTTCCGCCACGCAACACACTGGGGAACGGTGTGTCTTAACACTAGGTTCCCTCTGCCTACCCTGCCGTTTGCGCGATACAGTAGCTGTATAAAGCTGACCCTTGCGTGTTTTTCTATTGAATCGATTTACAGTTATAGTCGATTCTTTCTTAAACTGCAGCCACAGGTTATATTTTGGTTACTTATGTAAATAATAAATATCTTAATAAACTAATTAAGAGTCTATTCTCTATTGTAGATATTTAAATAGTAATGGTAAATAATTTATTACATACGTATCATCAATGCTGTTAAAATAAATTAGTCCCAACACGTGATATAATGCTCTATGACAGGTGAAATTTACACTCAAATTAACGGGTCGGAGCCACTGCCAAATGTTGAGCACTCTTAGCTAGATTAGGGTTGCCATAAAAACGCTTATTATTAAATTAATATTTAAATTATTATTTATTAATAGATATAAAAAAGTGTTCTTTTCTTGCATTTATATAAAAAAAGGCTTTTAAAATTATTACCAAAGAATTTTTCTAATGCAAAGAAAACTGTAAGCGTCTTGTAATTGTACCATGTGTCGCATAACGTATTTGACCTAGTTTTGTACGAGAATAAATGAAGCGGTCGTTATTTATGTTTTTATCTTTAAGTCATAAGAAATACAAACGGGTTATTATTTTTTTTAGTATTTTTTATGTATAATTTTGTTAAATGATTATCATACTACTAGGCGTCAGAGTCTTTAAGATTTCACTTTTTTCGCCCTTTAAGACGTATTATAGATGTTTGCAATTGTTCTGGTGTTTCTAACCCACAACCGTCGCATTACAGTGACACCCTTGTGTCCCTGCGCCGCGACGGCCTCTTTATTTTGTAACTTTTTAATAATTAAATATCCGATCTGCTAGTTCTTAACTATTTCAATAATAATTGTTGTACAATATGAATTCTGGTCTTGAAGTAACTCAAATATTCGTGAATATATAAATTTGAAACTTTATTTATGTAACTGTAGTTTCGTGATTGCTCATAAGCTATATTTCGATTGTGCAACATTCAATAATCAAAATTTACATTTATTGAGAAACCTTGGAACGCTGCTTGCAAAAGCTAAATTATGGAAACTGATGGAAATCATGACTTAAATTCCACGAAAATGACATGAGTCATTAAATTCTAATTTTGTACATACTATATTTATTTTAATAACAACATATATTGTTTAAATATTACTAAGAAGTGACGTTGATACTTGGTTAGGTAGAGAGAGAGATTCAGGCAGTACGAGAACTGTAAATATCCGTTTTAAAGGATTTCTTTAGTCTATACCTACTTGAATCGGAAGTCTCAGATATTTTTTCGAGCTGCTCTCCCTGCAACTCGATTTGCATCTGCATGGAATGCTTATAAATTTCACATTAGACCAGATCAGACATTTTTTCCTCACATATTTTTTTATCGTGCAAATGTTCTCGTCTCCATCATTTAAGTTGCTGATATTAATAATAACTTATTCACTATAAAACATAAGTAAGATAATAAGAATTTTAAGAACTTTATTATAAAAAATATTAAGTAGATTGCGTTAAATAGATAAAAAGTATCTATAATTAAAAAAAACATAAAAAGTATATATGAAATTTTAGCTTGGCAAATGTTGTCACAGGCTAAATTTAAAGAAGATACGACGATCCATTATCAATCTGTGTCGCCACTCCCTTTTTCTCTTCCAATGAAATCATTTTTGTCACGCACGTGTAGCGATGACCTATGAAAGTGAATCTTTTCTGCTGTTACCGTGTTGTATTTCCATATTTTTACCATATTATATATAAGCAAAATGTTACAAGTAAAATAATCATATAAGCTTGACGCTGTATCCCGCACACAACAGGATAAGCAGAAGGGACTAGTGTTAAGACACTCCGTTCCCCACTTTTTGCCGAATTTTGGAGGCATTGCGTGCTGAGTGGCTGAACTCAACGCTGAGCTTTACCTCAATACCGGGGCGAAAAAATGGAAATATAAATTTAAATAAATATTTCAATTCCTCGAGTGGAGATCGAACCCACAACCAGTCGCGTTTACAGTCACACTGTGTGTTCCTGCGCCACGACTGGCCTCAATGCTGCAAGTGTTTTGTAGATTTCCTTTTTCAAAATATACAGATACTTTAATATTTGGACGTCATTGTGACGGAGTAGGGGTGTGTCTGAGTACGGGACATTTTTTGGTTAAAATAATCGGACGGAGGACAGAGTTGTACATGTACTATATACTCGTATGTATATAATATATCTTTAAACTTCCCCACAAATGAATAAACACATGAATATAAAGATAATTTAGTATATAATGTGCTAATATTAAGAATCTATTTAGCAGTATTTTTAAATAGATTTCCACTTACTCGGAAATGGCACGTTCCGAGATACCGAAAATAGAATCAAAACATTATCCAGGGTAAAAAAAGTCGGACGAAACAGCTACGTACGATTACATCTAAAGATAGAGAAACGTAGACACTTACACGAAAGCGGCACATTAGCTTTTGGCAACTGTGCATATCAATGTTAGTTCCAAAATATACTCCTCAACCAGCCTGAGATGCTGTGTAAATTGAAACACTGGTGCTATCTCAAGTTATCGTATAATATATGAATCTAATACGATTTACGAGACAGAACAGTTATAATAGATTGTTAGTAGGAATAGAAGCTTTTTCAATAAATTTTATATATTATTGACTTTAGTATCAATATATCTACTATAAATTTGTACTATTAATCCCGGAACCATAAATAATATCCATGTAAAAAACCATTGACGTAAATCCATTTTCAAATAATACTATCCAATCCATTTTCAAATAATACGGAATAATAAAGCGTATATTTCTTTTGCATTGACGCGAGTTTTCGCTATTTTGTTTAAATATTTGTATATTTTTTTGTTTTCCATAAATTGACTCTAATATAAAATATATTTTTTTATAAAAGTGTTCCGATAATTGCTTCGGACAGCATACAATCAAATCAATCAAATATAGTTATTAGTTGCTTCGTAATCTTTCTTTCCAATTCCCATATTGTAAGGCAACTGTGCTATTTCGTGAGAACCTTTAAGAAGTCTATAAAGGTAAATGAGATTAAGCCCGGTAAGTTACTGTTCCTCATCACGCACAGCGCACGCCAGTTTCAATAATGTCCCTCTTATCTGGAATTAAAGCTGACATTTCCATGCCGATGTACATAATACATTTATTTTCGTGCAAGTATAAAGCCGACAATGTATAATATACATACATATATGGGCCAGCTCTGCCTTTGACTAATTGATTATTTACTGGTATTTTACGACAAATTACAAACTAATTCAGCATAAAATTGTATCACTTTCGTGAAATTTACGTTATAATGAACTGTGATTGTTATCAGTGGAGGGCATTAATAGACCCTTTGAGATCGCAAAACGGAGATGCGTTGTTTGCGCAGGGTGCGCGCGTCGCGTGCTTCCTGTAATTTCGTCAGTAGCGCCGCCGGGCCGCCGCCGGCCGGACTGCCATGTAACCTCACGCCCCACGCCTTCGCAAGTCTTCCAGCGGTCTCCGCTTAGTTTAGTCTTAGTTTTAAGAAACCAAGTCTTCCACTAGGGTAAGTTAGATGTTAAGATGCAACGTGGCAGAGCGTCGCGTCGCGATAACAATAGGGTAGTATTCGAGCGGCTGTGGCGGGGGACTTTCCAAGCGGTGGTGGCGGACCCACAGCGCAGGCTGCGCGCGTCCTCGCACGACCCCGCCGCGGAGCCGCCCGCGGCGCCCCTCGCGGGCCCCGCCATGCACGCCGCGCACGACCCGCTGGAGCCAGCCCTGCGGACTATACTCCAGGGGCTGAGGAGCTGTTGTTGTCGATGCAACTGCATGCAAATGCGCAACACCGCCAACAACAATTTGCAGGTCTGTCTCTCCAACGAGGAGGAGAGGAAGTCCATGCGATCTGTCATAAGGTGTGCACATTTCTATCGATTACTTCACACACGATACTACTATCGAACTAGGTCGATGTTGTGTACGTTGGTTGTGTTTAAGGAAACACTAATTGGATTTAAAACGTTACAAATACTTTTTGTTGCAAATATTGAATTGTAATCGCGTTACCATTCCGTAATATAATATCTTGGTTATAGTTGACTAGCTCGTCAGTTACGAACGCTGAATTAATTTGCTATTTCCCTATTTTTAGCGCACTTAGGTGCTATTCATCAGGTAAATATAAGTTAATCATGTTTGAAGCTTTATTAAGCTTAATTTTGTTTTGTTATAATATGAACTTTACATTTTTGTTTGTACATTACACTTGAAGAAGAGTCGAATATAAAGTAAAAATGCTTAAAATGACATATTAGTCGTAACAATAGTACATACTCCTATATACTTACTTGGATTGTGTAAACTGTATTCTAAAGGTACAAACAGAAGGGCGGCCATCTTGAAAATTTCATTCACATTTTAGTGTGCGCGAAACTCACGCCGTTGCTGAGGCGCAGCAAGAGAAAAATGCACGGCTCAGAGATGCGTTTGGCATATCACCTCGTTTTGTGGAGGGGACCAGTCTGGACCCGGAGAGGAGGGCGAGGGACGAGGCGCAGAGGTACCCCTTAGTGAGGACCCCGAGTCACGAGCGCGAGGAGCGAGACACTCATGTGTCCAAGAAAAAGAAAAAGAGGAGGTATTATGATTTATTTAGTTTTTGTTGTATTTTTCACTTATAGATGGTGTTTATATAAAGTAAAAAAAATATATTTTACAATATTTTATATTAAACATTGTTTAGATACCTACATTTTTATTCAACTTCAACAAATCAACATACTTGTAAATAAAGTAAAATAAAGGCTACATAATATTACTTTTTTATTTCCAGTGCTTCACCAGAAGTGAAAAAATCCAAGAAGAAAAAGTCAAAGAAGAATAAAAAAGAAAAGTAAGTGTTTTATTTTATATATTTTTTCTGCATTTCGAAAATTATTTGCAACATTAAAATTATATTTTTTTTATTTTTATTTAGCCAAGTGATACTACATTTGACTAGAAGGTAAGTATGAAATACGTTGGTACGTTTTAAAGTTTATTTTAACGAGTTCAAGATATTATTTTAATAATTTCAGTCAAAGAAAAATGTTGTGGAGTTACATTCGTAGGTATGATTTACATACATATTATATTGTAAGTGTAAATGGTGTTATATTACTACTTATTGAGTACATAAATATATAAATAATATATGAAAGATGCGTTTATATACAAAATAAGTTTGTCACGATTTTTTTAAAATCGATTTTTTAAAACTTTAGTTTGAAAATGTACTTTTCACGATTTTTCGTACACGACTCTTACTTTCTCGTTAAACTATATTACGTACTTGCGACCCGCTCGCGGCTTCGCCCGCTTAAACTACCTAATTATTAATTTACTAATCTGCAATTATTTCGTTTTATAATAATAATATAATTTTATAAAAAAAAAGTAATAAATTCCAGCATATCCAATAAGACAGTTATTAACGACAATTTTGTCGAACAACGTCTTTTAAAATGTTACAACTCTTTTATATATACCGATTGAAATAAAACAAACACTATATATTAAACTAAACTTACCAAAATACAATAATTAAAATTGCAATTAAATCGCTCATCAAATTGATCACATAAATTATTAAGTATAATTCAACAAACTATAGCCATTATATAAATATGCTTATTTAAACAGTTTATTGAACAATACATACATTACATGTATTCGGTCAATGCCGCCGTCGTCGTCCGTTGTATTTACAGCTGTATTGTTGTTATGTATGTATATATTAGTTGACTAATGTTTTAAAAATTATTATGATTACATATAAATATCAATATTAATAAATATAAAAATATTTATTAGTTGAGTGAAGGAACTCGATACCGTGATTAATTGCCTTACCGGAGCGAGAAAAAATTAAATATTTTATTTCTCCGAGTGAGAATCGAACCCACAACGGTTGCGTTTTCAGTCACACGCTTGTGCACCTACTCCACGACGGCCCCTACTTTTTGTGTTTGGTATAAAATATATAGAATATTAAAGACATCGTTGTATACAGTGTATATTCATTATAGAGACTGGTCGTTAAGTAGGGAATATAAAAAATATCTATTATTACACTAAATAAAATAATTATTTATCAATCAACAAATAAATATAGAATTTATGTTAAGTTTTTTACATTGTTTGAAAGTTTGTAACTAAATATATTAAGATAATGCATAGAGAATCTTACAATAGGCAATAAAGCGGCAAAACATAAAGTTTAGTTTTTCAAATACTGCAATTTAAATAATTTTCTAAGTTGTTACGCATTTTTGAAATGTTGTATACAGAGTGTATTATCGTATAGAAAATAAGTAGCACCAACCAAAGTGGAGTATTGTATATTAATATTTTTTACATCTACATAAAATTAAAAATATATCTTTTTAAACTTGAATATTAAACTAACTAATTCTTTCTCAGGCAAGATTCCAGTAAGAAGAAGAAGAAGCGTTCCAAGTCACCGGAAAGTTCCAGCGCTTCAGAAGACAGCGACGAAAGCTCCGAAGACGAACGTCCAAAGAAAAAAAAGGTAAATAATTATACTAATTCACTCGAAATGCCTAAATTTAGCCGTTTGATAGTAGGTCTGGAATATATTCAAAGATTGTGTTAGATTATAATTTATTTATACTCGAACAGTTTATCGATAGTAAATCTTGGTCGGATTTTTTTAAGACTGAGCCAATATAAATAAGCGAACTCAAAGCTTAATGTAGGCTGAAAGTCGTAAACGCTTTTGCCAATTTTAAATAATTTATGAGATTTCTTTTATTTTTGTGTTTTATTCTTTTGTTGGAGACATGATCTTTGAATAATCAGTACAAATCATAGTAATTACTGTCTTGTAATATTTTTCGGATAGCTACGGGCCTAGGGTTGTGTATGCCTGTTAAATATTGATAAAAATGTTTTAGTTTTTTTTCTACTGGGGACTTTTTTTTACACTACACTGACCTTTCACCTTACTCTGTCCCTAGAACTATCAAAAATGTTAATATAGCACACTGCTTAATTTTCTTTTTGAAATTGAAAAATAATTTTGCACATCCCTTTGCGTGCAAATAATATATTATGGGTTTTAAAAATATATAATAATATAATTTGAACACATCCCTATTTTTGTGCATTACTCCATTGAAGCTGTGATATTGTAGATTACACTATTTTATTTTGCCTTACTTATTCCCTATATCCCAAGCTTCAACTTTTATTGCTAAATGCCCACACATAATAATTAAAAAAAATGTAATTTAATGGGCCGACAATATTATATCGTGGGTTTCATTTATTTTTTTTATTTTGTTAACATTTTTTTTTGTAAATACAAGAAATAGACAGTAAAAATTATCTGTTTAACTGTGCATCATTTCATAGGATAGCCATCTTTATCTGAAGAAATAAAGTATACTGTAAGTATATCACAAAACAATAACACTCAGTAAGAACACTGTTAGGTGAAACCTAAAATAATACGTGTTAAATTTGGTATTGCATTTTAAAGTAAATTTGTGACTAACTTAACTATGTAAAAAGATGGGCGATTGTCAGGGTCTTGATGTGCACAGATTTTTGTTGATTGCATGGTTTTTTTTAATTCGTAGTACTTACTATAAATTAAAAACATGGTGGTATCGCTAAATATCGCGTTTATATACGTGTGTATTGGAAAAACGTGCTTCGTTCTATGTGATAACGGTAAATTTATTACCGTAAAGTGTATACGAGTAATATTTAATACGTGTCTTCTACATAACAAATATTATTTGGTCCTTCGAGCCAGATATAAGCACGTTTTTGTATAGCACATAGTTAATTATGTCGACATGATTGTTTATGATAATATAACTAATCCATAACATTCTCCCTCTTCTATCATTGACTCAAAACTAATTAAGGATGCTCCACATGTTTAAATGGTATACAATACCACCACCGTTTGTTATATAAGGTACGTCCTAATATGTTAATATTTTGATTTTTTTTGTGTACTACATGTATTTATATGTATATATTTAAAAACTAACTCCTATTATTCGAATTAGAAATATTGTGTAAAATGGATTTAACACACTAGTGCCAAATCCTTTGTTTTGTTTTATTTATATAATATTCTTTTGACAACTTGTCATCGTCGAGAGTGTTATGGATATATCTTAATATTGTAAATGTAATGCAACAGTGCAAAAAGAACTAACAATTCGTCCATTATAATAAATATTTTTATAAATACTTGCTTTCGTGAGTAGCTTTTTTTAAAAACAACTTTTAAGTTAAAGCCTTATGTTAATTTGATCTGATTCCATATAGACATGCATGTGTATAAATTATTTATTTACGGAAGCTCTTTACTTTGCGTTGATTGGATGTGATCTAAAGGGTTTCTCTTTGTTTTAGTAAATATTTTTTAGTTGCCATAACCACTAGTCTTCTTGTATTGGCACTGGTGTTATTGCCATTTTGTTTCACACAGATTTTCATGTGTATATGTTGATTTTTGAACAGAAAAAATCGAGCAGCCGACGAAGAGCTAGCACTGCGCCGTCAAGTCGTGAAAAGTAAGTTTTTTTTTTAATTATAAACATAATGAAAAACTTGTTGTATTTCAATAAATCCAACTTATACTCTTCATTTATAACTATTTTTATGTAGCATAATGGAATCTGAATTTTGCGATAGATGTTTTGTCACATTTATTTTATATTACAGTTCATTGTATAAAGTAAATTTTATTATAAAAATGTTTATTTTTAGCTCGCCAGTAAACTTGAAACGAGCGAAGGAAAAACAATATGAACGTCCAATTGAAAAGAATAGAGATCAAGAAGAGCGTAATAATAAACAAAATGATTCTTCAAGAAATTCAAGGCAAAATGATAACTCTAGAAGACGGCAAGCCAGTGACTCCCCTCCACCTGAAAAAAGACGGCGAAAAACTCCATCGCCCGCAAGAAAACGTGAAGAGACATATTATAATAGAGTCGAAAAATCTAGAGATGATACAAGACGAGACGATTCAAGACAGCATAAAGATAACAAAAAGTCTAGAAAAAGTGAATCTCCAGTCTACAGAGGTAGACGTCAAGAAGAGGTTAGAAGAACGGAAGAAGTCAGACGATCTGAAGATGAATATGATAAACGAAACAGAAGTGAACAAAATGAAAGATATTACAAAGAAAACCATGAATCAAGGCGAAAAAAGAGTGTGCCAAGAGACAGGCCCGAGACTTCCAGGGAATATAGAGATCGTTCTCCATCTTACAAATCTAAAAAAGACTCTAAAAAAGAACCAGAGAGATATTACAAGAGTTTCAGACCGGAACAATCGTCAGAATCTGAAAGTGAAACGCCAAGAAAACGTAAAGATAGTAAATCACCTAGTAAGAAATCGAGATACCATAAAGACCACGAATCCCCAGTTCAGGAAAAAAAGAGGCGAAGCGTTTCAAAACCTCGAGAGAGCCCAAAGGAATCTTCTAGAAACAAATCACCCGAACGAAGGCCTGTTGAGAAGAAAGAAGTTAGCAAATCCAATGCCAAACCTGTAGATAACAAGAGACAAGAAAGTAAATCGAAACGGAGATCACCTACGCCCGAAGATAAACAAAGACGCAAAAAATTAAGAAGCAGGTCAAAATCCTCGTCAATAGAGCGTAAGAGCTCTAAGAAAGACAAACAAAAGAGTAACACTCCCAGCATTAAATCAAAAAAGAGTTCGGAACGACGAACTCTATCGCCACGACCGGAACCAGCTAGACCGGAGAGAAATGAGAAAGAAAAGAATGATTTAGAAAAAAGTAAAGAGTCTCGAAACGATCATACTTCCCGTTCTAAAGAACGCAGTCGTAGTACCTCGAGTCTTAGCTATTCCCCGGCTCGTCGGAGCCCTGAAAGATACCTCGAAATAATAGAAAAGTTACCGGAGAAGGATAAGAGAAAATACATCAAATCACCATCGGATCTTCAACCTAAGAAAAAGAAAAATAAGGAAGATAAGTTCAAACCAAAAGCGGTGTGTATGAGGAGTTCGTCGAGTGAGAACGACGACTCTGAAGACGATTTTCTAAGAATACACGATCGAGCTCGCCAAGAGGATCTGGATATAAAAGAATTTAACAGATTAAAAGAAAATTTGGCACAAATGGCGCGCGCTACCATAGAGAGACGACGAAATGATAAAACTAACGGTCCGTCGACATCTCAAGCGTCACGCGAAGTTGTTACAGAGGAACCGGTACCAATAAGCGATAGTCCAATAATAATAGAAGTCCAACCTTCACCAAAAGTTAGCAAAAGTCCGAAAAAGGCCGAAACTCCTAAAAAAGATAGTCCAGTGAATGTGGAAAGTTCTCCGGAAGTTAAGAACAAGAAACGTGATCGTAGTGCGTCGAGGCGGTGGTCGCGGTCATCGTCGCGGTCGCGCTCACGTTCCAGGTCCAGATCCCGTTCTAGGTCTAGGTCTAGATCGTCGCGGTCTAGGTCTAGGAGCTATTCGTCTTCGAGGTATGTTGAGGGTTGTTATTTAATATTTATTTCAAACTGCTAAGTTCTGCCTGTTAAGTTAAATAAATATATTAGAATTTTCGAAATTAATGATCATTATGATATAATATTTTCATATTTTTTAGAGGCCAGTCGTGGTGCAGTGTGACTGTAAAACCGACTTGTTGTGGGTTCAATACCCACCCGGGGAGAATTTATATTTCCATTACTTCGAGGCTAAGCGTGGCGTTGAGTTCTGCCATTCAACACGCAATGCCTCCAGTAGCTCAAGCACGAAAAACTATCGAAAAAGTATTCGTATAGTTATCGAGAGCAATTTGTATAGCTCTCGATTGTGGGTTCCCTAGGTTCCCTCTGTCTACCCTGTTGTGTGCGGGATACAGCGTGAAGCTGATTTATTTTTATTTATTTTATATTCTTTACAATATGTGCTTGTCTGTTTTAAATATTATGTATTGCATTACGTACAGTTCTCTTGATTATATAACCAGAATAAGTTATTATTGTCATTAAAAATGTATTTTTATTAACTTTTTTACATATATACAACTAACAAAATTTATATTTTGTGTTTTAATAAATTATATATAAAAACATTATCTTTTCAGGCGGTCCCGGTCAAGTCGGTCAAGCTCATACAGTAGCCGCAGCTCGTCTAGGTCGTCGCGTAGCTCATCAAGGTCAACGCGCTCTTCTAGGTACGTAAATTGAATTTAATTCAATAATAAATTAAAATATGAACACGATTAATTATTACCTATCTATTACGTGGATACGAGTAACAATGAATATTGATTATAAAATAATTATAAATTAGTGTTCATATTTTTACACAATACAGTGCAAATTCTATATAACGACACGGAAAAGACCACAGCCATACTATAGTATGGCGGTATATGGCTGGCACGCAATCACCATCGTCGCATCGAAAATATAGCAATTTCGAAGCTTAACCGTTTTGCCGTTAAATCGAGTGTCGTTATTAACAATCTACACTGTATACAGTCTTACATTGTAAACGGTAACAATGCGACAAATAACAATAATTTGAATGATATTTTCCCTCTATAATAAACGACCGCGATGCATGCACACGTATAACGTGGTACGTAACAGAACAATGACGGGCGTGTACGCCGATTACCGTAGATCGAGCGAGTCGCGGTCGCGCTCGCCCTCCATCCCGCGCCGCGCCGGCTCGCCCAGCTTCCTCGACCGCCGCCGCATCACGAGGTACCCCGCCCGCTCGCCCGCCGACACATTTCACGCTGACGTTGACACTGACGTTTAAAAGATGACAGTTATATAGTGGCTTTTTGAAGTTATGATGTTAGTTTACTCTTTTCATTTGCACAAACTGACCTTTGAAACAAAAATAGCTTATTGGAATATAACTCGATATATATTATATATGATCTCAATATAATTAAAATATTAACATTCATAATAGTTATGTATATATAGCAGGCTTTTCTACCATTTGACAAGGTAATATCATTTTATTTGACATTCACAAAGTAAACTATAATATATCTAAAAGGCAAAAAGTGAAAATAGAACAGACTTTATTTTCAAGTCGCAAGAGACAAGTCTGTTTGCAATTGAGCTTCATACTAGATGGCCACTTCGTTTTGACATTGACATTGACGTTTATACGATGGCGGTTGTAGATGTTGATATGGCCGCTTGGCGTTTGTTTGTTGTTGATCTAACATTGGTTTTCTTTTTTCTTATAATTTTATTTTATTATTTTGGGTCGTTCTTTTTAATTTATTACCTTAGAAGGTTCTATCATTAATGTTTAGATTTTCTTTTATTTTAACATTGAAGTTAATATTTCTATATAAGATATATATATACACAGATACCAAAAGCACTTTTCACCAGGACATTATGCGTTGCTTATGAGTATGATATTTATAAGCAGTTTAGATTAATAATTTTTAACATTGTGTGATGCTTGTATATGATTATTAATAATGGGCTTTTTTTATTTTATTGACATAAAATTATGTGTTACTTGTGATACATTGATAAATCAGCTTCGCGCTATACCCCGCACACAGCACAGCAACGACGCGCTTTGTCTCACACCACCAGAGCGAATAAATGAAAATATAAATGTAAATAAATATATAATTTCCTGGAGTGGGGATCGAACCCACAACCAGTCGCATTTACATTCACACTTTGTGCCCTGCGCCGCAACCGGCCTAAGTAAATAAATGTTACTCTGGAGGAACACATAATTATATGTCAACTTAATATTTTTATTTGCTATTGTTACATGTTTTGTTTTTTTTCTTTTGTAGAAAAAAGTCACGAAAGTCTAGCACGAGTTCTGAAGACACAAGTAGTAGCTCGGATTAGAGACCCCTCTAGTTGTAGATTAAGTTGAATACATTGTTCCCATACAATTCATTTTTAATTATAATATATACATAAGATATAAAGAATTCTTCTTATTTTTTTTTTCTTAAATCATTATTTTCCTAACAACAATTTTATTTTATCAACTGGCAACATTTACGCAACAATATATAATATTTATACTTAATAATGATGCTTTTCATGTAATTATTAGATTGTGACAGTTATTGTGTACTACTAACCAGGGTATATTATTCATACTTTAGAAAATTAAAATCCTTTTTTTTTATTTTAGAAGTAAATTTGAATTCAAATAAATAGTTTTCTGATCTCAATAAAAGTTAGGTAAATAAAAGGAAGTAGAATTATTATTATAATTACGTAGTGAAGTAATTTCCTAGTAATTAAATGTTATTTTTCTTCCGTAGCGCACCCATAATAGATCTAACGTATACGTCAAAGAAATACAAGTATCGGAGAAGATGAATTCAAAGTATATATTATAAATATAGCAAAGTTTTATATGAAAGAGTGACGCCAGATGTAGAAGTGCTATGTATAAGGGCATTTAAGTGTGTTTTTGTTTTGATTTTTTTTGTCACATTAAAGTATATTTGTCAATTATTATTTTGTTTTCATTTCTTTTTTTTTTGCATGGTAGACCCTATTTCGCCAAATTCCACCGTAAATAGAGCATGTTTGAAGGTAAGCTTGTCATAATTGATATCGTAATTTTCTTTTCAGTCTGCATGAGCTTAAGATATAATTTAACTATAAAAACAAGTCTTTTTTTTATAAAACGTAATATTACTAAAAATAATAATAAAACTATAGTAATTTCAACTTACATATTTACATTTTAAATAGCATGTTCAATTACTAACTCCATTATATACATGCTAAAACACTAATACGGTAACTAACAAAATAACAGTGCTCGAAAACGTCCGATCCCCTACCGACGGCCGACACCTTCCACACCGTCGACAGGAAGTTACTACAGCAGTGCATCCTCACAAAGAAGCTGGACAAGATCCCCACACCCAGAACGTGAATAAACATAAAATTGACAAATAATATTAATGACGATAAGGCAGCCTATTCACGTGATGTTTCAGATTTATATAGTTTTTTTCTATATTTATTCGTAATTTAAATTTTCGTTATTTCAACATTCCTACAAAATTTTAAATAGCATTCCATTACTTAATTTCCTTATGGAATTCACCTTTTGTAATCTGTTAAACGTAGTAGGCTGTTCAATGTATTTATTGACTTCGCTTATTACACGGCTAATATTTATAAATTTGTAATATCTTTTGAACTTGAATTTAGAACAAAGATTTATTTTAAATACATCTACAAACGTTCAAAATAGTGTGTCTATAGGGAATTACTTATTTTTTTGTTCAATATTAAAAACAAGACGGCCCAGTGCATGAGATCTGATTTACAAAAAAGATGTATTGTTTACAAGTGTATTTATTTAGTTTTTAAGTAGGTAAATTTAACATTTAGATGTTCTCTAGTCATCTTTTAATGGATCTTTATACAAAGATTTGTGTAAATAGTTTCCCTAAGTACTATTTATTTTTAAAACATTTTAAATGGAAAACTAATAAGATGTTCTAGTCGAAAAGAAACATTACTAGTCTTTGTTTATTTATTTTTACTTTTGTTGATAATTTATTTTTATATTTATTAATAACCTGTATCTCAATATGCTATTCCCCTAATTAAACTTAACTTAAGTGCAATAATATATTTATTGTAACATAACTTATTTACACTAATTTATTTAGAAATACTTCTAGTCGTTTTGTTTTATTTATATATTAGTAGAGTGAAACAATGATTGATAATCTTAAAAATTGACATATGATATTATTTATTATGAAATTGTTGTACTCGTGAAAATCAATGAATGAAAACCTTTTATATTTTCTTTAATATGGATCAGCCAATATATATTATGAAAATATGTAGTAATTGTTTAATTTTAAACTTTGGTTTCAAAAATAACATTTTCAAGTCAGTCATAATATCCATTTATAACTGACGAGACATTCTGCAATATTGCATTTTAAATAGAATACTCATAAGTATCTTTAGTTTTAATTTAATATAAATAAGTTACTATAATTTAATATATCAAAGCAATAATTAGAAAAGAAAAACAATGATATTAGAATAAAAGTCATGATAAGAAAAATAATATTTATTATAAAAGTAAAAATTTAAAAAATAGACCAATTTATGTTTTACAAACAAATTTGACCTTTGGCCGTTAACTATACAAATATAAAGTTTCATAAGTTTTTGCTGTTGTCAAATAAAATATCTAACAATAACACTTTTTTTTTTCTCGTACTCCTTAATAATTATATATGAAATAGGAATGTAAAGGATCCAATATACTTACCCTTACACTTAATCAAGTTACAAAGACTTGTGAATAAAATATATTTAACAAGTTACTATAATACACTAAAGATAGATATTTTTTAGATATTTTTAAATATAGGGGACTGAGTCCAAACATGTTTATGTTTTCAAGATAATATGTAACTAAAATTTAAATACATTTCACTCATATATCAAAATGTATAAAAGCATTTTTTATAAATTTCATTCACTAAATATTATAAATAACAAACAAATTATATCAGAAAAGTAGTCCCACAAATATAATGTTGACTACCATTAATTAAATCATAAATTCTTATCCATCACCAGAACTCTGTAATATTTATTATATATTTTTCCTTTATTGTTTCTTTTGACTCTGTTGTCGTCTCTTAGAAGCAACAAATATGACCCATCCAAAACCAACAAGATTCATAAACAACACTCTGAGCTGAAATAAAAATTGTTTTTCAAATGTATATTAGTCATTGGATATGCCATTCAGAAAAACATGGAAATTTGTATGTTCACAAGTTACATAATAACTTATTATTTTCTTTTCAGCTTTTCACTGATTCTTCTTATAGCAAGAATAAACAGAACAAAACCTAGTATCAGGTTATTTCTTTCTCTGCCTTCCGTATAATTGTCAGACATTGTGTTTTGAGTGGTGAACAGAACTTGAAACCATGGCATTTACATTCAAACACTGATCTATTGCACCTCAATGGCCTTATATTTAGTATAATATACATGTTATACATATGTTTTTAATTATTAATATATACTGCCATATATGTATAGCTATAAGTATTTAATTGATAAGAAATAAGACACCATATATCAATGTCAGTTATAGTTATCAATAACTCTAATGAAAGCTTCTATTTATATAAATTATCATATAATACTCCCTAATAGTTTATTGACTTTTGAGTAAAAAGTTGAATGTAAATGTGTAAGAACTTACCATGGGAGGAATAAATGCCATATTTATAATTTGGAATAGTGTAAGCCATTTCCAATTGGCTTCTAGCACTGTTAAGTATAAAGCATTTAACTGTTTTAGAGCAGCTGTGTGGTTCTTGCCTTCAAATCTTGCCAGAGTATATAGAGAAAATGCTTGCATGAATGGTGCAAAAATCAGTCTTTCAAACAGAAGCTTCTTTGCTAATGGAAAAGCTGATGTTTTATGTGGAAATACTCTCTCCAGAAATTCATAGAAGTAATGAGGTATAGTTCCACCAAATATTAACCTGGTGAAAGATATTTATGTTGAATAACTTTATTACTATACAAAACATTTATAATACTTTGAGAATATTTGCAGGATAAAAATGTGCACAAATAATATTTAAATTTATTGCAGAAAAGCAAATACTGTAGAACAGAAACTTTGCCTTTAAATAGAGCCATTTTTGACTTGCCAGCATTTCTCAGCAGTAATGTCCTCGATGCCAGTCATAGAATTGCTTCTATGTAAATTCGACTTAATAAAATTAATATTGCTATGTAAAAAATCGTATCAAAGTACCTTACCCATATAAACCAAACGCTAAGACAGGATCGAGGCGGATCTTTTGACCGGCCACCAATTGTGATGCAACGCTACCTGCTGACCCCACGACACAGCTGAAGACACATTTTTATATTTGCATAAAGTTGCACTTTGTACTTTGTTGTTGAATATATTAAAACAACAAATGGATGTAAATAATCTACGTACCTTGTAACAGCTTTTGTTTTTATAGGATGCAGATATAAATTTTGTAAGTATGAAGCTACAAAATTCATTATAGGCTTAGATAATGCCATTTTCAAATTTACCTACTTTTATTATTACACTAAACTGTCCTTTTCTTATATTTATCTGTTGTGAAGAGAAACTAATGACGCTAATCTTTAATGTTTAACTTGATAACGTTATCACTTATCAAATTATGATTTATATGTATAGAACACTAACAATTTTTGTTTCTTATAAATTAGTAAGTATAAAGAACAGTCTTAAGCGAAATAATAATTAAAAAATATCTTATCAAAGTTGTCACTTATGTCAATGTCATTATGTTATAGCAAACTGCAGCTACCAACTGCAGAAACAGCAAAACAAACGACGTCAAATGCTACCAACTGTTGAATGGAAAACAATTGTGTGCGGTGGATCCCGTAATTGGGAAGTAGAACGCGCAAGACTTTTATGATAACAGTAAAAGTATGATAAGAAAAGCGCCTGTAAATTGTAATAGTTGACCCGACGTTTGAGCTATCGATGTAAAATCGGGGAATTCATTATTTTCATTATATAGTAGTCTAATAATAAGTTGGGTGCCGCCACTCCATGCCTTGTATTGAAAATTGCGTGTGGATGTGCGCGAGGAGCGAAATGTCTGTTCGGTGCCGCAACGGACAAGAGGGCTCCCCCGAAAATGAAATTAGTTTTGGCAATTTTTTCTCGTTTTGACCGACAATACTTGCGCAATTCAATATATTTATAGTTCTTATTTTAATCTGAACTCAACCATAGTTCCGTTCGATTAAGTTTCGGTCGATACTATCCATTCATATACTTATGTATCAGAAAATTCTATTACGGACAAAAATGCTATAATGAGACTTAACCGCCTTTCAGCAATTTTCCGTTCACATTATGCATTCAATATTTTCTTTTCTATAACTCTGTCAAACTTTTCTATAACTCTCCACCTTAAAGGCCGGCAACGCACCTGTAGCTCCTCTGGTGTTGCACGGGGCCATGGGCGGCGGCAATCACTTACCATCAGGTGACCCGAACGCTCGTTTGCCTTGTCCTTTTCCATAAAAAAAAAAAAAAAAACGCCGTCTCCAAGTGCACAGAAAAGATCTTTACTTATGGCCAAATTTTTTTCCATGTTCAATGGGGAGGAGAAAGATCTTATTCATGTACTTTCTTGCAGATCTAAAGCCTCTTTGTGCCTCCTACAACAAAACAACCTTTTCTCTTTTAATTTAGTGTCCAAGCTAATGAAATTGATAGCTCCATAGCGTAGTTTTTCAGTGTAAGTTGCATCTAAGTAAGTTTAAGATGCGTGGCGTATGCATGCGTGATTTGCTCTATTTAATCTTCTTTTCCATCAATTTTCTACATCCCATTAGTATTTGTAGCTTCGTTCTCGACTTCCGGCCGCTCTGGACATGAAGTGTTGGGTGGCGATCCTCTACGCTCATGCATTCCAATATTGTGCTCTCTTATGATGCTTATTGTGTCGTAGATGGGATGTTGCAGCCCTATATCAAGTATAGATAACTGTATTTATTTTGAAATTAATTCAGTAATTAAAATTAAATCAGTTTCACGCTGTATCCCGCACACAACAGGATAGGCAGAGGGATCCTACTGTTAAGACACCGTTTCACTCTTTCACACTTTTCGCAGAGTTCTGGAGGCACTGCGTGTTGAGTGGTAAAATTCAACGCTGCACTTAGCCTTGACGCCAGAGCGAAGAAATGAAAATATAAATGTAAGGAAATATTTTATCTCCTCAAGTGGGGATCGAATCCACAACCAATCTAATTACCAATATAACTAAAATTGAGCCACGACTGACGTCTACTTTGAAATCATTATGTTTTTTTATATCTTTTGTGTATGGAGAATAAACATTTTCAATTTAAAATTAACGAGCCCCCATAAAAAAGCTTATGATGACCATCTAGAGCGAGTCTTTAGTTTTGTCATGTCCTATCTGGCCCTCCAATGTCTCTAACAATACTGTTATAAATCTAAATAAAAAAATAAATAAGTCAAAATATTTTAATACATTAAAATTTTACAATTATTTACATATTATTTTAATATTATAATACAAACATTACAAGCAAAAGTTCTCACAACAAAAAACTGTGTAAGATCAGTTCAAAGTGAAATCAAGTTATATTAGTAAATTATGCTAGCCAGTAGCATTTTTGGTTTAAAAGTAAACATGTTAGTTAATATATTAGTAATATAGTTATAATATACTTCATCAATAAATATATTTTCTCATAATGCTCATGTCAACATATTCATATATTTATTACTTTATTTATTTATTATTATTTAAAATTTTACTAAAGTTCCTTGCAAACACGATATTTTGTATTTTAGTTGATGCAAGAATAATAGACCAGTGACTTTGGACTATTCAGAAAAATATTATCAATTTTTAACTTGCATTATAAAGTTTGTCAAGCTGCATTTGTAAATTATGTGATGTCGCTGTCGGAGTGTTCACAGCGTGATTATTACGATGTTTTACTAGGGGCGTGTTTAAAAAGTTCATTTTCTCTTTTATTTGCATATACATGGTGAGAGCTGTATCATTTTTTTCTGGTGTTCTCTTATCATTGGGCATATCTGGCATTGATTTGTGGAAAACTTTTTTTCTCCAACATAAGTTCTTTTTAGGTATTTTATACGATGGTGATTTATTTTGTATCACTGACGCTCTCAACACGGGACTCTTTGGTGGACTTATTTGTTTTGAAGTAAAAATAGTTTCTTTAACAGCAACTACTGTAGTATCATTTTCGGTCTCCGAAATCTTTTTCGCCCTCTTCTCATTGATTAATTTTTTGACATATTGTAATGATTTTACTTGGGCTTCCTTGATATTTTGTAATGTTCTGATGCCGTTTTCGATCATATTTATATTATTTTCTGTTTGTTTCTCGATATCTAGTAAGTCACTTAATTCTGTAGAATCACTTGAGTTGACTGTAGCTTTATTGAGAAGATCGCATAGAGAAACTATAACACTTTCGTCTCTCCTGTCTTTATGCTCGGTATCTTTATTAAAAGACATTATAGTATCATTATATAGTACAGAATTTTCATTACTATTATTGAAAAAATCTTTAACATTCCTGTATTCTTTGAAAGGAGTTGAAACTGGTGGAGAAATTTCAGCTATATTTTCCAAAATTGGTTTTTCTGCTAACACTTTAATTTTTTCTTCAACATCATTAATTTCTTTTTCTTTTTGTAAAAAACTTGCATCACTACTTGATTTGAACGACATGTTAGAAATAGGTGTGTCAGGTATCAAAGGATTTATCTTAAAATTGGGCTTAGGAGATGCCATTTTCTTTTTATTTATATTAGACAAATATGAACTATTCTCCTTGTTAAAATTATGCTGCATTGTAAATCTGTTTTTTATAAGTTTATTTGTTATAACAGGCGTTTCAGGTATGTTGCATACACCACTGATTCTTACATTTGTTTTGTCTGAAAAAAATATTTTTTACTAATATAAATAATAAAAATATTATTCTTTTACTTAATTAATTGAATTATTTAGAAAATAAATAAATAAATCAGCTTCACGCTGTATCCCGCACACAGCAGGGTAGGCAGAGGGAACCTAGTGATTAGACACTCCGTTCCCCACTTTCTACCGAATTCTCGACACCAGAGCGAAGAAATGGAAATATAAATTTAAGTAAATATTTCATCTCCTCGAGTGGGGATCGAACCCACAACCAGTCGGTTTTACAGTCACACTTCGTGCCGCTGCGCCACGGCTCGCCTCGTTTAGAAAATACTTATTTAGAAAACATATAAAAATTTGAATGTAGCGGGACTCGAACCTGTGAAAAGACTCCTGGAAAAAGACTGATCTGTTTCCAGGAGGCACAGATTCAAAAAAATATTTCATATAAGGATTGAACAAAAGAATAAAAATGTTTCTCTATAAAAACCAATCAGTCATAGTTTATTAACATATATAATATCTGAAATTAAAACATTTTACAACTATTAATAATAAAACAAAATGTATTTACTTACTTTGTATATGAAGAGACTTTTTAGCTCTAAATTCTGGTTTCGGAAATTTAGGTGTTTCTGTATTCATTATAGTAGTTGCTCTTGGGTTGGGAGTCTGTATAAAAATATTATATATAAATTATTTTATTTATATATATAAATGTTCTTCATATTTTTTTTATATTACATATTTTTTCCCACATTTAGCAGGATTTGCTGAGAAAACTTATAAAGATACACCCATTATCTGCTTTCAATTAATTGTATATAGAATGATAAAATTTAATTCCACTGAGGTGGGAAATTAAAATAATTGATATAACAAAGTAATAAACAATTGTGCTACAAAGACCTTATAAAAAAAGAAAAATGGGAAATTAATAGAGTGATACATATAGTTAGTTTGATAATGACTACTTGAGTTAAAAACTGTGTTATATAATTTTAATACAACAAAACACAAACCTTGGTTTTAGGCTGGAAATTAAGGACTTTTCTAACAGAATTATGCTTCATTTGTCCATCTGATGTATGACTTTTCGTTTTGTTAACAACTTTCACTGATGAGTTCCAGCCCTTTTTTTTCGTAGACATGTCTTGCTGCGATGGTCTTCTAGGTGATAAGGGCTTTAAAGCTGGAATTTTAAAGATGATATATAGATATTAAATAAAATGTAATCAACAATTTACATAAAGCTCTAAAAGAAAAATAATAATACCTAATAATTCACCCCGCATCTCTGCTAAAGTCAAAGGCTTCATCATTTTTTCTGCAGTACGTGGTAAAATAGTTTGTCGTGATTGTTTTCTAGCAGTGTTTGTAATAACTGTATCTACCGAAAGGATACCTAAGAAAGAGAATAGCACATGTATATATTCTTGTAGACTACTAATTTACATTAAAAATATATTTGTAAAGCTTAATGAAATATGCAAAAGTTTGACTATTTCAATGAAACATTCTTCGTCTAACATCTTTAAGTAAATAAAAACAAACCGCCAAGTCCAGGTAATAATTCTGCTAGAGTTTTGGGCTGCATTGCAGATTGTTTTTTAAAAGATGAATCCATTTTTAAATAATACTTTTAATAATATAAATATAACTCGATAAAAGAAAACATTGCAAAGCGCAAACAAAACTTTTTCAAATCGTAGATTGAAGTAACTGTCATGGTGACCGTTGACTTTTTCTTTCAACGCATGTTATTTAATTGAGAACATTTTACAAAATATACCAATATTATAATTTTGAGATATGTTACATTTTTGTCTTTTGTTGACTTATATACTAATAAAATTTTTCTTTCTCTTAAAAACTATTTATGTTGATGAATAATTTCTTAGGGTATATAACCATAGATCATTTTTAACAACAGCTAACTAATAAAATAAATAAGTTTATAGTTAATCTGCGTTTTTCTACATTTATCCCTAACAAAAATATAATTAGTATATTATATTTTTATTAACATATTGAATATCGTGCTTCATTGTACGGTATCTTAACGTTTGCCACATTTGAAACAATACATTTTTTCTATCTGTAACAATCTGTTTACACTGCAATTACACATGACCACAGAACACATATACCCAAAGGGCACATGACGTAGCGGCATTTGAAAAATGACAATTGACATTTCTTATTATCCAATTATGTTTAATTCAAGATAAAGGATATTTTTTATAATAGTAACTTATACTTTATTATTTCATTATATGAGTCAATCGCTTGCAAGTAAACGTAGATGATATAAAATACAGATATATAATCTGAAGACTATAAAATATATATTTAATCTAACTACGTGTAAAATGGTTAATCAAATAGAAATAAAAGGTTTTGATGATTTTGCAAATTTTACGGAGAATATTGACCCCAATGGTCCACCTGTCGTATTTTACTTTAGTGGCTCAAAATTACCGAATGGCAATAGCTGGTGTCCTGATTGTGTTGAAGGTAAGCGGTGATAGTATTTGATAATTTGATTAAGTTAGCTACTGATAACATTTACCAAATTTTAAACATTTACTAAATATAAATGAGTAAAAATTCATGTGATGCTTGAGTACTATAAAAGTAATATATATTTGTTATTTTTATTTAATGAATATTTATATTACTATGAAAAAGACACTTGACCTGTAAAGAACTTTGTGTTATTAATTTACATCTTAACTAAAATATACATGTTTAACTTATTTTATTCATAACTGTTAAAGAAAAAAAACTATGACATTTGTCATTATTAAATTAAAAAATATTTGTTTAGTTAACATATTATACTATTTTTATGAATACTTATGACAGTGAAATGCCTAAACCAAAAATTGAAATCCTTACATTAAACAATTATGAAGAATTCACAAATTATATTGAAAATGTTAAGACAAGAAGGAATATTTACTTATTTTTTACGGGTAGTAAAAAGGACAATGGCAGAAGTTGGTGTATATATTGTCAATTGGGTAGGAACATTCAAAATATAACATTGTAATACATTATTCAATTTGACAAGTTTTTTTACTTATGATGTTGAACTAAATGTTGCTCCTCTCTTTTGTTAGTAGAGTATAGAAATGATTTATTTATTTTTTAAGTGATGTGCATTCATCTTAAATTTATAAAGTTATAAACTTTTATACATATCTTTTTTATTTTAATAATTAAATGGCATTTAGTCTGAACTCTATATTTTTTAATTTTCAGTTGAACCAGCACTAAAAGCCTATTTAAGTGAGTTGCAGAAAAATGCTATATTTGTGTATGTTGATGTTGGTGATCGTGAGTAGTAAGTATATTTCTAATTTGTTTATAAAATATAGATATTATTTTGTTTCAATCCTTTATTTCATATATATGAGTTACTGTGCCTAATCATGCATTGTTCAGTGTTATCAAAGTGTTACCACATGTTTTATCAAAAATAGATATATGTATTACAATGTACAGTAATGATAAATTACTGTACATTGTAATACACGTACAGTATGTTCAGTATGTACATGTATTTGTATTTTATCTTAGCTTCAAATTTTGACTGCCCTAAAGTTAGGCTTTCTAATTTAATATCAAAATAATTAATAATTAAAAGAGGAAAAAATCTTAAAAGCAAAATTGCTGTGTAGCCGGGCTAACTTCAGGACAATTGTCAGTCATGACTTGTTAGCAGTATTGAAATAATGACTAGTGAAACTATTTTCATGCCTATCCTTCATACAGTGTTATGGTTTGCAAGAACACAATGTTTGGAATTTAATTCCGAACCTGAGCTGAGCTTTGGCTATGTGCCAAATAGACCACAACACTTCTATGTCATTGTTACTAACATTACTTTACTTAGTACATAGCAGAGTAGGCAGAGGGTACACAAGAATCTAGTATTAGGAATTAAGTTCCTCTGTTCTGGTTACGATACTGCTGTTGCCCACTTTCCGTCGAATTTTGGAGGCATTGCTTGTTGATGTGTGGAACTCAACTCTGTCTCGTTTCAACATTGTCTCGTTAACAGACCGAGGTAATGAAAATATTCACGGTTGTATTTCCCTCAGTGAACACACAAATCAGTTGCATTTACTGCAAATGTGTGCTTGTGCCCCTGCACCTCTGGTCTTCTCAAAGTAGTTTTCTCATGTATGCTTATTAACAAAATTACATTCATATTTCAGTTGGAAAGATAGAGCATGTCCATTCAGGACAGACAGTCGAACGAAACTAATGGTAATACCAACACTGATTAAATGGAAAGGTGTACAAAGGCTGGAAGGCAGTCAGTGTGGTCAACGAGACTTATTGCAAATGCTTTTTGAAGAAGATGATTAGCTATTTATTTCATGTTTTTATATTTCACATACATTTTTAAAGTGTGAATAAGCTGATAAGTTAAAGTCATTAAAATTAATATTTTGCCACAGATAATTTATTATTTATATTTTCCTATGTTCTAATGAAATAAAATCGTAAAATAAAAGTTAATGGTCGCATGTATTTATTTGTATATCATATCATGCATGATACATTCATCATCATGTAAAATATTTTTTTGTTTGCTCTTAGACTAAATATGGATACAGTACTAAACCTAAAATAGACTTAACAGAATATAATATTAGTTGTGTATACGTAAAACAAAACAAAAATAATGTACCAAACATAATGTCCATTGGTACGTAAACAAGTCGCCAATAGGAAAAATAATTATCAACTTTAAACATTTTTTAAAATGTTATTCCACACTTAGGAAAGAAAAATACTTATTTAGAAAACGCAGTTTTCTAAATAAGCAATTATCAACTTATTCACATAAAGTAAACCATGCTCTAGATTTTGTATTCTGTCTCACATACAAAATTGTGTGAGTTGTTTATTTTTATATAAGAAAATAATCCTTAAATAAATATTTTTTACAATTGAATTGGTTTTATTTACAAATCAATTATATGAACTAGATACCACATTGATTGTACGAGGAAAACAAATGGATTAATATTTTTTCCTCGTATAATCGAATATTTTTCCATTATCTATTGCATTTTTTATTTAACCATTATTTTGAATGAAATCAACTGAAAATTATTTGTAAGCATGTGTTGTCATAAAGTGAAGAAATTAAAACATTTTAGGTTCACATTACATGACGCGTTTAGCGGAATAAACAAAGAGATTTTCTCTTTGTCCAATTATCAAGATATTGCCTATCGAATTCAATCCCACCCTTTGTTCGAATCGAATACACAATCTTAATTTATAGTCAGGCCTCATGAGCCATACCTCTAAGAAAATAGATGTGTAAAGATATTTATAAAACTTTAATCATTTTCGCATATGAACACAACATTATACAATATATAAAAAAAAATAATTGCAATCATCATTACATTTAATAGTGTTTGAATTAGAAAAGGAGTTAAATATAAACAACCAGAAAATATTTTGAATTATTTATTATATAAACGTCCATAAATTCTTCAATTATTTCTTCATAACTACGTATTAAATATTTGTTAATTTAGAAAAACATATGAAAGTGTAATTCTATTTACTCGTCACAGAAACATTCTATAGAGATCTATCATAATTTACTTGTATATATTTTACAAAGTATTGTCAATTTTTGTAATGTAGGTCTGGGCCGCTCACGTACATTAATATTGTCAAAGTACGTATTGTTTATAATATTGTTTGTGTCCGGCCGGTGTTTCGATATTCATCGAGATCATTGTTGATTTCTAGAAATTCTGATTTTGATATTCATCCAATATTGGGGGAGGCAGGGTTATTGTCAATATTATTGACATGTGCGGGTGCGCGGCAATATATAGTTGAGAAAAAAACATATCAAAGGAAGCGGATGCTTCTGCTTTTTACTAAAGATGGACGAAGAAAGTGGTGTAAATAGTGAAAATAAGCATAATACGTATGTTATATTGGAGTAGTCATATCAACATTACTTTCAATGTTTACACTATTCGTCGCCCACCTTGATTAAAATGCATAAATGTCCGCCTCCTTTAGTCTTTTTTTTCAACTAAAATATTACCGCGTGACCCACGACACGACAATATTATTGACAATAACCCTGCCTCCCCGATGAGAAAAACAAAATTTCTAGAAATCTACAACAATATCGAAATACCGGACACACACACGCAATAATATTGTATGTGTGCGGGCAGACCAAGATATAATTAATTGAATACGTTTAAGAATTTCACATTTTCCTTTTTTTTATAAACAGAGACAAAAACATTTTTTTATTTGTACAAGAATAAACGTAGATATTTTTATTCTAAGATAATTGTTATTCTATAAAACTGTATTACTATTAAGTCATTGAAGAAAAGAAAAGCGTATAATTATTATAAAACAACTAGTATTAGTTGAATTTTGCACTTTAAAATTCACCCAAAAAAAGCATATGTAAATATACATTTTATTTTATAAAATTTCGTTTATCGTTATAATGCCCTACCGCCTTGGCCAATTTTTTATGAGGGGCAATTGCTTTTAAGCGGGAAAAGATTTTATTAGCAAGACAAATAAAAAAAGACAATAACCAAAAAATTATAATATTTGTTCCAATACTCTTACGTATCTGTTCGTCTTTACTCAGATTCATTACATTTCATCATTTTGTAGAATAAAAATAAATTATATAACACGCATTCTATATTAATCTATATAATTAACTTTACAACATATTATAATTGTACTAAATTAATTGTTCATGTAAATTCTTAAAACTAATAGAGAAAGACCCTTACCAGTTCATTTACAAAAAAAGCTGTACATCAATCAAAGTTTGCAAGAAGTTTACTCAATAAAGTGAAAATAAAAAATATCACTTACTAACATAAGTACGAAAAACATTAATAATGAAACGAAACACGTACAAAATACTTCAATATAATAATTATTAAAAATATATATCTATTTGCTTATTATTTAAAATAAAATGTACATGAACAAAATCAAGGAAATCCATAAAACCACACCATAATATATCACAGAGTATGCTTCGCCTTCTAACATAAATAAACTTATTTAAAAAAAAATACATAAACGGTTTATGGAGGATAATATTATTTTTACGCACATATTTAAACAAATTGATTATATTTTAAAGGGTATGTTAAACTTGTGTTATTTAAATTAAACGTCGTGTTTTTGATTTTTGTTATTTTAAAAATAGCTTAATTTGTTTTTATTAAAAATAATCTTGTCCTTCATAAAGTAAAACACTAAATGCGTAGTACTAAAAATAAAAAATCTTTATAAAACACCATTTTTTTTTTCAAAATATAAACTGCACCAAAGTTTATTATTTGACAGAGATCGCTATTATATGGTTTATTATAAAAGTAGATTTATTGCGCTGTATTTGTATTATATATAATATTTGTATTGATGAAAAATAGTCATATATGTATGTAAAATTATTGTCGAAAAACAAATCTAAACTTAATTACATGAAGTTTAATAGTCTTGAAATATTTTTTTTTGTTATTTTAAACGGTTACACGTTTCTTCATAGATTATGTAATAAGCAATTAAGAAACGATAAAATTTTAGCATAAATTTTTCTTAATTCTACTTACTAAAACATCAGGTTATGTCATATACATATATATATGAAAATTGCACTAAAATGATAATATATATTTTACATAATATATGAACAAAGATATAACAATTTTTTATCAGATTTTATTGTGTAGTATTTAGTTAATGTCATCATCAGGGCTGTCGTTAATGTTGAGATCTCGCTCAGGTACGGTCATTACGATGTTGTAATAAATCTTCTTGCTTCTTAAGAATGAATGTTTATTGTCGAAAATTACGGAATCTGTGAATAATAACAAAAATATATATTTAATAGCACTGCTCAATTTTCGACGTATTGTGCGATTAATGGCGGAAATCAACGTCGCGTTCTGTCTTCTTGTAAGAGCGATAAAATGAAAATAATTCATTCCTTCGAGTGGGAATTGATCCTACAACCTTCTCATTTACAGTCAAACGTACTTCATATATTTTTTAAACTTTAAGAAAGCAGATAATGGAGTGTCTTAACACTGAGTTCTTCCTATAAAAACCAATAAAAAACAACGTTCTTACAAGTGGCGGGTCCCGAGACGGGTAAAATGCCAACATCGACCGGTCCTCCTGGAACTTTCCGTGGGTCGTGGACTACAGTCTCGTTGCCGTCTTGATCCCTTTTCTTTATTGAGAACTTTATATCGTGGCTGTCGACTCCGAATTCCCACCTGAAAAGTATACTTAATTACTAACGTTTTTGAAGTGATTACTTTTTTTATAAGCACTTTCTTTTCAAACTTCAAACGCATTTTAATAGTAATAAATTATAGAGCACAGATATTGCTAATATTATAATACTTTAAAATGTGACGTTTTGTCATCGGCCGGGTTATATCAGCCAATTTTATAATAATTAAATATTTATTTCCTGTTATTCCGTTTAAGTATCTTTCTTGTTTTATTAAGCTTATTGATTATTTTGTTTTTATTATATTGACGTTATAGTGCATAAAACATGAGCGTAATACAAGTAAAAGCAGTCGCAGATCAGTGTATATAGGTAAGAAATTAGAACAAGTAAATGAAGTGGTATATTTGGGAAGTATGTTCGTTAGAGATGGATGTAGAAAGGCGTATTGCTGTAGTGACAAGGTTAAAGGAGCCTTAGGTGCATTGATGAGACGGTAAAACGTCAGTAAAAAAAAATAACACAATAGTACAATTACCATAGACAATATTTATTTTACAGATGTCGCTTAAAGTGTCATTAATTGAACGTAGAAAGCATTATTTACCAAAAATAAACTCACTTAAGAACACTATCGTTGTCAGCACACAGTAAATCGACGACATGCTTTTCCCCGGTTTTGACGGTAACCCGCGTATATTCTTTTTCGGTGTCGGCTAACATGTTTCTCGCGTAGAATTTCTTTGGCACTTTACCGCCGGGTTTTATCTGGAATGTGTATAAAGTGCTTTTTAGATATAAATACGTATGTAATATATGTATGTAAAATCGTAAATACTATTTTAAAAATAAAACTATTTAAAAAAAATCTCTACTTTATACTAAAGTGAACAACCGCGGCACAAGGACACAAGTGTGTGACTGTACACGCGACAAGGGTTCGACTCCTATTTGAGGAATGCAATGTTTAACTTTTTCATTGTTCTGGTGACGAGACAAAGCGCGGCGTGGTGTTGCGCCTCAACACGCCATGTATCCAGAATTTAGAGGAAAGTGGGGAACGGATGTGTTTGAATGGGAAAGGAGTGCCTTTAACAATTAGGTCTCGTCTGCCTAGTTTCGCGGGATATAGCGTGATGCTAAGCGCGATGATTGTGGGTTTGATTCCTACATTTGCAATGATTCCCACATATTCTTATTTCTTCGCTCTGTTAACAAGGCTTTCCTTTCATATGCCAGATGCTGTGTTAAAAAAAATATATAAAAACCTATTTTAAAAAAAACTTACAATCGAACTGCATCTAGGATCCCCATTCTCATCAACCATAGTGCCGCCGTAGTGCAATGGCAACTGTTCCTTATCGACAACGGCCAACACTTGTGCTTGCCATTTCTTAACATCGCTACCATATATACGTATTTTAGATATAGTATACTCGTGCATGAATTTCTTTATTACTGAGAACGCTAGCGAAAATACTTTTGGAGCTGGAATAAAAATTATATGTATATGACATTACTTTTTTCTTTAAGATCTATGTACAAAACATATTTAAAGATAATTTTTTTCCCAGAATAAAATTCCAATTAACATAAAACTGGAAGTTCGTTTAAGATTAAAATTAGAAGAAGTAATCCATATGCATTATTAACAAAAATTTTAACAAACATTGTTAAGATATAAAATTAGAATTATGATATAAAAAATTGAGGCCAATTGTGGCGTAAGGGCATAAAGTGTGTAAACGCGACTGGTTGTGGGTTCGAGTCACACTCGAAGAAGTTAAATATTATCATTTCATATTTATCATTATATATTTTCATTTCTTCGCTCTGTTGTCGAGGTAAAGCGTGGCGTTGAGTGCTGACATCCACCAGAATTCGGCGGAAAGTGGGGAAAGGAGTGTTTTAATACTAGGTTCCCTCTGTCTACCCAGCTGTGTGCGAGATACAGCGTGAAGCTGATAAAAAAAAATTATATGCATGAAGATAGTTAGTAAAAATCACTAAATTTATGTATTTAATTTATGAATATTAATAATATGGATAGATAGCGAATTGTTATCTATCCTTGTTAGATAAACGAAATGATTTTTTTTATTAACAGGTTACTCAGATTTTACGTCAAATGACGAATTCGGCGGACTGAAATAAAGATACTTAAAGTATCTTAATGGAGAACTGAGGGTCTTAACACTTGGTTTCCAATTCCTCCTTGCCTACTCTGCTATGTGCGGTAAATGCTGCTATATGTGGTAGTATACAGTATGAAGACAAAAATGTATTTTTTTAATATTTACAATGTAAGAAAACATAAATGGTAATGAATGGCTAAATATATTTATATGGAAAGAAAATATGTATTAACAATTTTTTATTATTATGGCAAGTCCATAAAATAGTAGCATAACTTAAAAGTAATAATAGATAGAATAGGTTGGAGTGTAATACAAAGTAGCACAATGTAAATTTAAACATAAAATAATAATTACCATTTACAATGAAGCACGTTTTTAATATTTCGGGGTAATTAGCTTCGTATATCTGTAGGAGAGTGAACACCATCTCGGCGGCGGGTTTCCAAGCGTACTGCCGCATGTTGAACCCTTCTAAATCAAATATGACCGATACCTGTAATGTAATATGTTATCTTCTGTATTTTAAAAATGTTAAAAAATCGTATATAAAGTTTACAAACAAATACTGTTAGTCATTCTTGTGAGTTGGAGGAGAGTACTTGGCCAGGGCGGGCCAGGGGGGGCCCGGGTGGATCGTGCTATTCCAGAAGAGTTGTACAACAAAAAATTTACTACCAAAAAAATGCTAAAGTTAAAGTTCCAGTCCCCACACAAAATATCTCTAGATACCTACGCCCAAGGTGCCTGAGGCTGTCAGTGGCGCCTTTACAATGCTTTGCCTTGACTGCTCGGATATAAGGTGTATTTCTACTACTATCTCATGTTATCAACTCCACGTTGTATCCCGCGCACAGCAGGGTAGACAAAGGGAACCTAATGTTAAGACACTCCAGACTCTATGTGGGCAACAGAGTGTCTTACTACTGCCATGAGCATTCAATTCATATTATAATCTACATACATTTAAGTTACACTCATCTTATTATACTATATACTCGGAAAAAAAAACAAAAAAAAAAAAAAGGAAAAATCCCAACATCATATCCATACAGCCATTTCCAGTTAACCTCAGAGCGGAACTCGTCGACCGAACTATTTATTACACCATATCTAACCCTAAGCATACCTTTAAAGCATTAGGCCCGTGGGTCTGCGCCTGTTTCCTGGCTAAAGTGAGGTAGTTTTCTAAATGGCGTATGACCATTCTTATGAGATCAGTTCTTGTGACGGCGTGCAACAGCCCCCATATGTCGAGACCGACGAATGGCACTATTATAACTGTAATAAGAAAATGTGTTATTGTGATTATTTCATTTTTATGTTCAAGACTTAGTAAGTTTAATTTTAAAAAGATCTATCGTTTTGCGGTGTAAAGAAAGAAAATTTAAGGAACCGTTCCGTTTACAATGTAAAACCAAACGTCAATCTTGTGTTTCAAACAAAGAAGAAAATATACATTGAAATACTTATATAAAAATATATAAGACTTTTAAATACACTTCATGAAAATTTTAAGAAGTATGCTCAATACATTATTAATTATTTTACCTATTTATAATAAAATTATTATAGCTGATAAATTAAGACTATTTTTAATAGTTTAAATTCTTGAAGTTAAAAGCTTTCTGCTCCACAAGCAGAAATAAAACATTGAAAAGTTTATTGTTTTTTCTTTTTTTTTTTTCAGGTTCAGGTTCAGGTTGTAGGGAGAAGGAGCCTAGACTAAGAATTCTGGAGCATTACGTGTAGAGTGGCAGAACTCAGCGCCTCGACACCAGAGCGAATAAATTATAATATTAAATGAATTTAACTTACTTTTGATTAAGTGTAATACTTATAGATTACCTGGTGATCCTTCTTTATCGAATCCAGTACTGCCGCTAGGGAAATGACTCTCAAGAACATCTGGTGCTTCCCATGTAGCTAATGTTGTGTCCACACCCCATTTCTCGCGCCATTTCATAGACTATATAGTAGAACAATAAAATGTTTATTTTTTTAGTAAATTGGTTGCACATTCAGTTAAACTTTGTATTATATTAATTATTAATAATAATATAGCTATGGATCGTTAGCGTAGATTATAAAATAATAAAAAAACTGATTTTTCGTTCCGATTGGAATTTTGATGATTCGTCTCTTAGCGTCACCTACACTGTCCAAGGAGTCGTGGAACCAGTTGTATCGGCTGTTCCTTGTCTGTTAGCTACTCAGTTAGAAAGAATTTTAGTATTAGTTTAAATCTATATTTCTTAAAATAAAATAAATGTATCAGCATCACGCTGTATCCCGCACACAGCAGGGTAGGCAGAATAAACCTAGTGTTAAAACACTCCGTATATTTATTGATTGTCCTAAATAAAATAGTGAGGCTTTTAGTGTTACACGATGGAAGTCAAAACTCGACGATAAATCAAAAATAATTTACTCCCCGAAAGGGATTCCTACGACTATCGCGCTTACAGTTATACAGTATCTTGCGCCACTATGGCATTGTCTAATAATTCACTTTCATAAATACATAATTCAATTAAAAAAGCGAAAATTGGATCGCTTTAGTAATCACACAAACACCGGGACAAACGAGCACGGGAAACACCTATTAGCAAAACGGATTTTAAAATGAAACGATTTCGAAAATGAAAAATATCATAAATTCGATTATGCTATTCTATACTAATGTTATAAAGTTAAAAAAAAATGTTTGCTTAAATGCCCTAAGTTCAGGAACTATTTGAATTGAAAAAAAAAATGTGTTAGATAAATATGTAAAATAACTAAATATGTAAAATAGATAAATATGTAAAAAATTGATTAATGGCGATTAATAACAAAGGAAATAAGATTTTATATTATTTTAATTGAATCGAATTATATTAAAATAATATAAAAGTCTTATATTATTGATGAATTAATTCGATTATTCAATAGGAGTATCAGAAGGCGTAGAGATCAGTGTAGCAACAATGAAAAATGTTGAAAAAAAAAGGGAAATTCTGAGCTCTTACGTTGAAAATGACGAATAACTCTTAGTTATTTTCATTCCAACACGCGGACAAAGTCGCAGGTGAAACAAGTATAATATATGAGATATTAACAACATGCAATGCCTCCAGAATTCGGCAAAGTGGGGAACGGAGTGTCTTAACACTAGGTTCCCTCTGCCTACCCTGGTGTGTGCGGGAAACAGTGTAAAGCTGATTTATTTATTTTATTTATTATACTAGCTAGTCTTTAAACAAGTTACATCAAATTTGTTTTCTTGCCACATTTTTAATAACGTTGAAATTCACGTTGACTTTAAAGTTCAATAATTCGTAATAAAGCAGTCGCAACTAGTTTTTTGTTTCTCATTGCCGAAGACGGCATTTATTATAGGTACTACTTACTCATTTGTATAAGCGACATTTATTTTTGCAAATTGATTTAGTTGATAATTTACGACATTTTGTGCTTTTGATATATTTATTTTATTATGATACATAATTATAAAGATGGTAAATTATTTTATTTATTATATAAAAAAAACAGTTTCATATTTTCCCGTTAAAACAGTTCCATATTTCCCCACTCAAGGGGATGAAATATTTATTTAAATTTATATTTCCATTTCTCCGCTCTGGTGTTGAGGCAAAGCGCTGCATTGAGTTCTGCCACTCAACACGCCTCCAGAATTCGGCAGAAAGTGGGGAACGGAGTGTCTTAATACTAGTGTCCCTATGCCTACTCTGTTGTGTGCGGGATACAGCGTGAAGCTGATTTTTTAATGTCAAATCTCATTTGATCATGATGGAACTTAACGCGGCAGTTTGTCTGTCCAGTACGGGAAAACTAAAATAACTTAAAGCTTCACCCCCTAATACCTATTACGCGATCGAACCCACAACTCTATTTCTATATATATATACAAATCATGATTTCAAGGAAAACAACACAACTACTCTAATTGCATCGAACTGATGTGAAATATATTATATGCAGGTAACCTTTGACTTAACTTTATGAGTAGAACCATAAAATCCTGGGTTATAATTACGACACAAACACTACAACAAAGTCAAGAATGTAATGACAATGGTACCTAGTATATGAAAAATGTGAAGTATTTTTCACATTGCGTTTGTTCTAAGAAAAAAACGTAAGATACCCTGGCAGTGTAGTGTCAGCGTATTTTATATCGTTGATTGTAACGAGTTCTAAGTCATTTTTCTTTTTTTGTTGTAACTTTTCCTTTTTTGTTTGTCTTTTTTATTTTGAAGTGAAGGCTAAGAGGTTCTAAGTGACCTAATTTCACTGAATTTTCCGCTTTCCGTTCATTTATATAATACTGTCGTGCCGCATGAGCAGAAGTGTGCGATTGTTAACGCGACGGTTGTGGATTTGACTACCATTAAAATATAATAATTTCTAAACCATTTGACAGTATTAGATTTAGTTATTTAGAAGTAAATTATAAACAAAAAAAACCAGACTGCATAAACTAAATAAATGTATAAAGTAACACTCACACTAACAAGACAAATCCAATGACGTATCATTTATGAAAATCAATTCAGTGGTTTGATAGTTACAAGGGAACAAGGGAACGGACATACATAAATACACAAACGCTAACAACATATTGGACTTCGCTGAAGACTGGAAAAAAACCACAACCTTTTTTATTTTATGGATTAAAATTATTTACTTACATCTCTGAGCATTTTTTCTGCGGCCTCTGGATTCCATTGTCTGGCTGCAACATAAAATATTTTTAATTTTTGAAACAACATATTTGACTAGTTTGCAAATTGCAATTCATTAGATGTCTGTTGCTATAAATACTGATATTACTATCTGAAATACTTCAGCTTTTCCCACATAGTAGGAACTATACCTGGATGAAACCTAGTGTTGAGTGAGATGGAGTGTCCATTTCTCATTTTGTATTCAATTTTCAAAACATTGCATGTTAAGTGGCGGAACTGAACGCTGCGCTTTGTCTTATCACTATAGCGAGGAAAAGCAAAATAAATGTGTCGTCCGAGTGGAAACAGAACTCACAATCGTCGAGTTACGTTAGTCAATCCCGGGGCCCGTGTCCACGAGCCACGTTGGCCTCTTTATAAAATATTTCAAACATAAATAAACTACTACTTGAATGTAAGTATAATATAGTTTCAAGATAAGTTTCGATCGAGAAATGTATTTCATTATGTTTTTCTTTGGCTGAAAACTACACAGTATTTCTTCGTGTTGACGATTGAAGGTTTACGGGGATTTACACAAATTTTCTATGAAATGAATTTATGTAATTATGTAATGGTTTTTTTTAACAATGTACCTAGATTTCTTGCCAAATTATCCATAATTCGAGGTCCACAGGTATCTTGTACATTTTCATTATTCTTCTAGGCGTCCCTAGTGTAATCTATTCTACTATCATGTATCATCATTAAATATAAGTTTCATTAAAAGAACAGATCCCTGCAAATTTAAGCAATTGGATCTTAGATCAATATATATAGAAATATTTTTTCTAGGAAAGGGGTAAAGAAAAACACTTGGAAATGATGATTGTGACTTCCCCCACGAGATGTACGCGGATAAACGCAAAATAATAGATAAATATTTATTAATATCTATATATTATAGATATAATTTTTGAGTATATTATTTTAGAATTTATTCTAATGTTAAATTATGTATTATAAACATAACTCTTCTGCTTGAATCAGTTTGTCTGTTACTGAAAATCGCATTGCATCGTATATATATACATTGATTGATCCACACATGTCATGTCTAACTCTGCTAAAGATATAATAAAAAAAAAATAGAAATATGCATTACCATCTTATGTTTTTTTCGACATATTGACAAAAGATCATTAATAAAGAGTTCTTTTACGTCTATTAAAGTTGTGTGGTCTCTCGTAATCATATAAATTATGTTTTTAATGAATCATGCCATAATAAAGACTGCATATTTATGACTAGTACATGTTCATTACAAAAAATAAGCGATTCGTTGCCGTAACGTTGCTCTACTAGTACCTTAACGCAAACAACAAAGTTAATAAAATTTATCAACATCGATTTTATCTTGTCTTCATATATCTTCCGCATTATAAAAAATAATTTTTTTTTTCGGAAAACAGATTTAAAAAATTGCGGCAGTCTCCTTTTAAGCCCTTTCAAAATAAAATGTACCTCCTAATGGAGGCACCATCCGGTAATTATTTTGAAGGTGAATGGAATCCATCCATAATCTTCAATGCCTGCTTAGTATTTATAAAAAAAAATTATCTGTGTATGTGTTTGTGGGTGTGTATATGCATGTATTTATGGCTTTGAGTAGATATAAGTACCTCAAAGTTAGCTGGAGATAACTCTAATTTCAAATTAGATTTTAGGATTTTTCTTTCTTTTGATTATTTTCTTGTCGAGTGAACAATGCTCAAAAGTTCAAAAAAATAAAGTTCAGAGCGGCCACGACTCGTCGACCGTACTATACTGAGACCGGCGTCAGGGCATATAAGTAAGTTATCTTTTTATAGGTTAACAGAACCTTGCTTTACAATCAATCTATGTTTTTACAATTAAATTTAAAAAAATATTTTTAAAATTAAATTAGAAAATATAGAACAGCAACAAAATAAAATAGCAATTTTGCTTTCCATGTTTATCTTCTCCCATATAACTCGCTTAGCCGGTTATCATAAATTAATGATTTGTATTTTATTAAAAACATATAATAGAACACCACACCCAATACTACGCTTAACACAAAGTAACTTTTACCGTTCTATGACCCAAAAACACCTGGTTATTAGTTAACATTTTTTATTACTGTATCTACTATACTTTTATTTGCTTGTTAGCGAAACCCTAACCGCAACCGAAAAACCCAAAGGGTATTACTAAAATTTCGCTATCTGTATGTCTGTCTGTCCGTCTGTCGCCAAGTTGAATCTTATGGTTCGTGATAGAGAGTTGAAATTTACTACTAAAAAACAGAATTAAATAAGATTCAAGGTTTCCATACAACTAGAGTGTTTTTAGCATTTTTAAAGTGTTATTCCACACTCAGGAAAGAAAAATACTTATTAAGAAAACGTATAAAAATTTTAACCGTAGCGGGACTCAAACCCGTGCCTCCTGGAAACTGACCAGGCGACTGGCCACCTATTTTAACGACATTAAACAAAATATACATGTATATTGGAAGAAAAAAAATTAAATTTCCATTTATAAAAATTGTGTTTTTAGAAAACAGCATATTTTAGTTCTTGTTTAAGTACATCTAAAAAAAGTAAATGTACCTACAGAATGATAATAAGCGCAAGTAACTACTTGACCTACTATCCATTTAATACTATTTTTTATTTGATATATATTTGCTAATAAATAACATTTTTAATATAAATTAATGCATAGCAAAAACAGATATTAAATTTTCTTGTCAATATATAGATATCGATTTTTTTTATATAAAAATGGCTTAGAGAGTCGAAAAATCACTTATTTTCTTTAGTTCTGACTTTCTCGATCCAACATTGGGCCTCGTAATTAACAGACCGAAACATAATTCTACACGCAAGTCATAATTCTACACGTATTCAAGGTCAGTTTAATAGGAAACAAATCCATAGAAATTCAACCTGTGACTATCTGACAGATGAAATATTTGTATTAAAACAGAATTATTTTCACACATTCCAATCTATATTTTCGAAACGAAAATTACTTTTGTTCATTTATTATTTTATTAATTATAACCACGCGGGTATTGAATTCGCAACTATCAGCGTGTACATCCCAATTACGTTAGGAGACTTAAATAAATATTTACATGAGATATTTTAAGTTTATTGCTCAAGAAACAAGCTCGGTGTTGAGTTCCACCACTAAACACGATTAGTCGATGAGGCGCAGTAGCACGAAGTGTGACTGTAAAACTGACTGGCTGTGAGTTCGATCCCCACTCGAGGAGATAAAATATTTACTTCAATTTATATCCATTTCTTCGCTCTAGTGTAGAGGCTAAGCGCAGCGTTCAGTTCTGCCACTCAACACGCAATGCCTTCAGAATTCGGCAGAAAGTGAGGAACGGAGTGTCTTAACACTAGGTTCCCTCTGCCTCCCCTGCTATGTGCGGGATACAGCGTGAAGCTGATAAAAATAAATTGTCGATGATTTAGAAACGTAGTTTCTTAACATTAGATGAGATTCATTCTGCCTACCTACTGCATACCGGATATAACGCGAAGGTGAAACAAATTAATTATAAAAATACCTCTTAACCATCTCAGCAAAAAGTGATCATTGTGTTCTGGCTTCAAAACGTCTCTCACACTCCTCCGAAACTGAAACAAAAACATATTATATAAATATCTCAGAAGTTTAAAGGTTTACTAATTATACATCTAAGACGGTGTATGACAATTACTAACAAAAAAAATTAGGTATGGTCATCTCAAATTTATTACCTCTTGTACCAGGTAATTACCTACCTAATAAACTAAAAAATATGTTTCTCTTAAAACGTAAGTGTTTCTAAGATAAGGTTTTATGCAAAAATAATTCACAAATTACATTTGGTATTATAGCACGGTCGAGGAGTCGAGTGTTTATAAAAGTTTACCTTAAAATTACCTTAATTTTAATTTCGCAAATATATACAAATAAAAAAATCCTAATGACCTTCACACTGTATACCTCAAACAGGAGGGAAAGCAGATGGAACCTAGTGTTAAGACACTCCGTTTCCCACTTTCCGCCAAATTCCGGTGGCATAGCGTGTTGAGTGGCGGAACTCAACGCCGAGCTTTGCTTCGAAACCGAGAGAAGAAAAACAAACATATATATATAATTAAATATTTAATTTCCTCGAGTGGGGATCGAACTCATAGCCAGTCTCGTTTACAGTCACACGTGCCAGTCGTGGCGCAGTTGTACACCTGCACCACGACGGCCTCAAATAGATAGAAATTGACATTAAAATTAAGGAGCAATTTTAAGGAATTATTTAATTAATTTTGTTTATTTTAAAAAAATACCTTTATAAAGACAAATTTTAACTAAAAATCTGTATTTACTTTGTGCAACCAAAAAAGATACATGGTTTTTATATAGCAGGATGTTGAAGATTAATTATAAATAAAATTTTCCTGTGTAATTATCTTATAGTATCGGTACTAGTATAGTGGGGTGATTTGATTGATCTTTTTAATGCTATTTATTGAAATAAATAACGTTCAATCCTTGTAGGCAATTAACTTTATCCATTAAATGTCAATGGTATTGGATTTTTCTGTAAAAATATGTATGCAAATATTTTAAATAGATTAAAACGCTTAAAGAAAAAATAAGTTGTGTTATTAAAGTTTTTTGTGAGACGCGTATTGTTTCTGGAACTGAAAAGGTAAGCGGAGAAAGGAGTGTCTACACAAAGTTCATCGCCGCATACCGACACATCGTTAAGATCTAAAAGAAGAATTTAATATAATTCATACTTCAAGTTTTATTTAGAGCTAAAATGATATAAACAAATTAAAAGTTTATAAAGCTGCGTTAACTTAATTTTTCTTAACTAAGACTAACCATTGCCTATTCACATGTAAAAATATTAACTTTAATTTTGCTATTAGTTTCTTGTATTACCTACTATATAATATGTCTCCTCTCTTGTAAAAATGCATATAAAATACTTATCTACAGATAGAAATATTTGTTTGTGAAGATACTTTTATATTGTGACTATATTTACACCCATTAAATTTATTTTTAAATGTTAACAATAATATTGAGGCCGTCGTGGCGCAGTGGCACAAGCGGGTAATAGCGAAGGTTGTGGGTCCGATCTTGGAATGGAATGAATTATTATTTATTTATGAATATAAAATACAATAATGAGGCCAGTCGTGGCGCAGCGGCACAAAGTGTGACTGTAAACCGACTGGTTGTGGGTTCGATCCCCACTCGAGGAGATGAAATATTTACTTAAATTTATATTTCCATTTCTTCGCTCTGGTGTCGAGGCTAAGGGCGGCGTTGAGTTCTGCCACTCAACTCGCAATGCCTCTACAATTCGGCAGAAAGTGGGGAACGGAGTGTCTAAAAACACTAGGTTCCCTCTGCCTACCCTGCTGTGTGCGGGATGCAGCGTGAAGCTGATTTTTATTTAAAATACATTTCAATATATTTAGATCGTATTTAACAATTGAGAATATTTTATATATACGACAAATTTTCGAATAATTTAATATTTTTTGCTAGGAAGAGTGCTGAAAGCGGATACTCTTCAGTTAAGCATCTTCATTCGGACGACCGTGACCTGACTTTGATATAATGTACAACAATTTCTATGAAGAAGAAATGTATTATTTGAAAATTCAAATAATTACAAGGCCAGTCATAGCGCAGCGGCACGAAGTGTGACTGTAAAACTGACTGGTTGTGGGTTCGATCCCCACTCGAGGAGATGAAATATTTACTTAAATTTATATTTTCATTTCTTCGCTCTGGTGTCGAGGCAAAAGTGCGGCGTTGAGTTCTGCCACTTAACACGCAATGCCTCCAAAATTCGGCAGAAAGTGGGGAACGGAGTGTCTTAACTTTAGGTTCCCTCTGCCTACCCTGCTGTGTGCGGGATATAGCGTGAAGCTAATTTAATTTTTTTTTATTTTTTTTATTTTACAAGGTAAAAGTGAGGTAATTAGACAACTGTATGTATGTCACTAGAATTTTTGCCAACACTAAAGAATTTAGAGAGATATTTATTATAGAGTAAGATACATTATGCAGAAATAGTGAAATATATTGAGTACAATATAAACCGACATTGAACTTAAAAGGCTGACAATTTTGCGATCAATGCATAACCGAAAGTCATAAAATGTTGTTTCTAGGCAACGGCATTGATGAAATAAGAAATTAGTATTTGACGTTTGTGTACTTTGTTTAACTCGCATTTTGAAATAAAAATAAACTATTTATTATTTATTATATAGAGAATTAGACATTTTAGTGTTGTTGCAATTTCATAGTATTAAATATGGCGGAAGGTGACAACATATCAGCATATAGCGTAGATGGTGGTCAAGATACAGTGGGGCTGCCTCGAATTGTGATGGTCACTGAAGGTTCTGATACTTCAGCTTCCTCTGCATCTTCCACTTCGTCGTCAGAAGACAACTGGGCAGACCTCATAAAGTCCTCCGAAATACCACCAGAGTATTGGCATATACAAAAATTGGTAAAATATATGAAGGCCGGCAATCAAACAGCCACCACGGTAGCTTTATCTTGTTTGAAAGATCATGATTTAACTGTGGAAGTTAATCAAAGAGCCATACAAGAAATTGGAGGCTTAGAGTTATTAGTGAATTTGTTAGAAACAAGAGACTTGTGTTGTACATTAGGAGGTTTAGCAGTTCTGAGGGACATAACACCTAATATAGAAATACGGAAGAAAGTGACGGATTTAGGTGCCATTCCTTTATTAGTGGGGCTATTATCTGATCCTGCTAGAGATGTACAAATATTAGCTGCTGAAACCATTGCTAATTTGGGAAGAATTCGTAAAAGCAGAAAATTTTGCAGAAAGTTCGGTGGAATACCAAAATTAATAGATCTATTGGATATTAAAGATAGGTAAAAAATATTTCTATATAAGTTTATACTTCAATATGACTTTTCAGAGTAATTATATTAACAACTTAATATAACATTTATATAAAATTACTAACTTTATTAATAATTATATAAATGCATATACTACACACAGATGTCTCACTACGGCAAAAGAAGATCTTAATCAAGACGAGTTGCAATTTCTCGACATAGCACGCGCCGGCGCCAAAGCTTTATGGTCAATGTCATCTTCGCAAAGAAACCGCGAGGCTATGAGAAAGTACGGCATGATCCCTCTCATAGCTCGTATTCTTAAGACCATTCACTTGGATGTTGCTGTGCCAGCAGTCGGTCTACTGCAAATGTGCGCTAATGAAACTTCCTTTCAGCTCGCTATACAGACCGAAAAGATGGTCGATGATTTGATAAAGCACTTGGCGAATGAGGACAAGGACTTAAAGGTAGTAAAGTTTTATTTGCAATTATCTAAAGCATATCTTTGATCTTAATCATCTTAATAACTATCCAAGTAAATTTCAGTGCTTTAAATAATTTAAGTAGGAATGTTTGTTTTGCAAGTCTTTATTTGGTTAATTAGTCTTCACACACAGCCATAATGCAATTTTAAAGACAATATTTCTCTATATAGACGTACTGCAGTCTGGCAATGTATAAATGTGCAAGTGATGCAATTACGAGAGATATGATCCGTGAAGCTGGAGGTCTCGAGTTACTGGTGGAAGCCGCCCAAGATTCTACAAACAGAGCGAATAAGCCGCTAATGGCCGCCGTGACTGGAGCTCTTTGGAAATGTGCGAATAGTGATGCAAGCGTAAAAAGATTAGACCACCTTGGTGCAGTGCCGATACTTGTGAGGTTGTTAGATGACGAAAATGATGGAGTTTTAACCAACGTTGCGGGGGCATTGGCTGAATGTGCCAAGTATGCACCCAATCGAGAGAAAATACGGAGTTCTGGCGGCATTCCAATGCTAAGTAGGTTATTTGCCTATTAAGTATGTAATCACCCAATTTTATTGGATTCATTTTAAAGCACTTTTATAATTGTTAACATTAACGATTGCAATTTTATATAGTCATTTGAGTCTACGATATGCACAATATACAAATAGTAATACATTTACATTTCACGATAATGAAATTAAATTAATTGAAAATTATAAAATGTTAGAAATAAATTTATAACGTTGCTAAGTTATAAATTTATTTTTGTTATTGATGTTGTCCCGACGAAGTTAGGGTATATTTGTGTATAATATGTAGTTTGCGTTCAAATCTACAACACTCAATATGCTTATTACCTTTTCCAACATCACTGTGATTTGTCTCTTTTATTATTTAAATAAAAGAGACAAATCTAAATCATCAATCAAATATAAAAATGCTCAAATCTTGTAAATGCAAAAATATAATATTTATTTTCAGTACATCATCTAAACAACACATATAAGCCGCTACTAGAGAATGTACCTCTAGTTTTATTGGAGTGTGCAAAAGAACCAAATTGTATGTCGGAGATTGACGATCTGGACGGAGTTAGACTTATCTGGTCACTGCTCAAGAACGACTCTAAGAAAGTGCAAACGAACGCAGCACTCGCATTGAGTCCTTGTGTCCAAAACGCCACAGATTCCGGCGAAATGGTCAGATCCTTTGTTGGAGCTCTAGAACTGACAGTGGATTTGTTAGATTCAGACGACCATAATGTTCTGTCAGCAGTTTGCGCCGCAATAGCGACAATAGCCCGCGACCACGAGAACTTAGCAGTGATCTCTGACCACGGTGTCGTGGCCAAACTTTCGAAACTTGGTAAGTATGAAACTGCTCATTGCTACTTTAGTACGCAACTGAAACATTATGAAATGTTGCTAGTTGATCTCGTTACATTACGGTTTTACTGGTCAGCAGTTAAATGTGGAATGTAAAATTTGTGTCTACTACGTGAAAATATCGTTATGTAATTTTGTTATTGTATACTGTCGATGTGCGCCTGATAGCCTGTGTCGACGGCCAAGTGTTGCGAGTTAAATTAAAATCCGTAGCATTAAAATCTTAAATTAAAATGATACATTAAATAATGTTCACATTGTGCATATTTTAAATTTAAATAAATTGTCGTGGTTGTAGGTTGTAACTTAAAGAAGAACGATATATTAACAGTTAGGTTCTTAGGTTCCCAGGTCCCATATGCCTACCAGGCTGTGTGCCTTAACTTTAAGACACTTTCAATACCTTAACTCACTTTCAATTTGTAAAAACAACTTTACTTAAAAAAATATATATTCAATGAAATCATCATATAAAAATATTTGCTTGAAAATACTCTCGTGTTATTTCTACGTACACTGAACAATATTCAATCTCCGCAATAAATTGGCCATGAGCTAAACAAATTTGCTTCATTATTTATTTGTTGAAGTCTAAAGATGATTTGCGACATGCACACTTAGCGTTACCTTTCATAAACATTTCAAGTAACGCGAAAAAGGAACGCTTAACGTGCATTATGAAAGACAGATTATTAATTTAGCAACTTAAATAACTTTTACTAAGTATGATTAAACAAAACAAAATAAAGATAAGTGACGAAATCCATAACTTAGGTACATACCTACATTTGATCTTAGATCCATCCTAGCGCGTATTAAAATGAATTTTGCTTATGTTACACACATAAATATTATTTTACAATTATGTTTTAATTTATTGTCAATATTAAACTTTTTCACATAGCAAAATAGCATTTTTGTCTGAAAAAAAATTATATATAATCGTACTCGTTCCCATTGTTTAAACAATCAGTCGTTGCCCCGATGCCAAGTTATATTAATATTAAAAAGTTTTATTAATACCTCAAATAATTTATTCCTAGTGAGCACAACCGACGACCACCTTCGAGCGAACTTAGGCGTAGCCATCGCGTATTGTTGCGATTGGGCCCAAAACAGACAGGAGTTCGGTAAACGGGGAGCCATCACGCCGCTGGTGAACTACATGACTTCAAGGGAACCTAATGTTCATCGAGCTACAGCTTTAGCGTTGTATCACCTGTCCTTCTATTCTATTAACTGTGTTACTATGCATGCGGTAAGAATTATAACTACTATAATACAGTATTCCCTATTTCTTGTTTTGAATTTTTACTTTTAATTATGGGAAGATATGGCGCAGTTGTAATTTATTTGGTTGAACGTAATATTGGCTTATTTAAAATACATGTATATTTAATTATTTATATAGTGTATAAATTTACTTGGTCCAGTCCTATAGGCAAGGACGATGGGTTCTGCAATTCAATTCGTTTTTAAAACATGGGCGGTCATATTTTGATGAAAGATCATGAAAGTTTTAGTTAAGTTTTATTTCAAGTGAATATTTTCTCTTTAACAATAGACGATTTCGTGTATAAGGTCATACATACATAAATACATCGTTTAAGGCTCGATTTGCTTTGCTCATAAGAATTAGTTAAAACTTATTTCATAATTTAAAAATACATTTCCTCTTAACCCTGAGTAATTACTTACGCATGTTTTTTTTTCACTGGAAAAATACTTTAAACTCAACCAGCTAGCATAACATAAAAAAGTAAAACGTCTTTTTAGTTATTTAAGCGGCCTTATGTTTTTTTTTTAGATTTGTTTATTACCTTGGATTAAAAGAGTAGTTGTATATGCAAGATGAATGTTGTATTTTTGTTGATAAGAATGATAAAAAAAAAATAACCGAAACTAAATGAGTAAAAATATTTTATTGACAAGTGGTTTCTACGCCGGTATATCACACTTAATATACGTACATACTTATTAAATATTTAAAACAAGAAGAGAAGACTCCGCTCCACACTTTCTGCCGAATTCTGGAGGCATTGTGTGTTGAGTGGCAGAACTCAAGGCCGCGCTTTGCCTCGGCACCAGAGCGAAGAAATGGAAATATACTCTACTCAACCATAACCAGTGCAAGAATACAAGAAAAAGTAAAAAAATCCACTACCTAATACGTAAATACAAATGTTATGTTTATACAATATACTTACATATCGTATCGAATATCGGAAGCGAGCCTACAAAATTATATATCTCGTATATATATAATTTTGTAGGCTATTATGGCAATGTGGGACAGCATTTGAATGTAATCGCGATGGTTGTGGGTTCGACTCCATTTGGGAGGGATTTTTTCTTTTCTTCACTTTAGCAAGATAAAGTGCGGCGTTGAACTCCACTACTGAATACGCAATTAATTTCTGTTCATTCAAATAGATATTTCGTTGTCATCTTTGTACATGGCCATTGTCACATGTAACGTCATAATTATTTGCACTCACTTCACTAAACGGTAACTTAGCCTTGCCTCAGTGAGGATTTTGCGCTTAATATGTACCTACCTATGTATGTTTTCGAGTTTGTATGGTTTATTTAATAAGAAATATTTAATAAAAAAGGGCATTTATTTTTAATGCACAATTTGAAAATAAAGTTCTACTGTTCTACTGTTTTCCACTTTACATTTGCATGTAGCAGGATAGGCAGAGGGAGGCTCCGATTCTCATTTTTTGCCGAATTCTGGAGGCATTGCGTGTTGACTGGCGGAACCAAACGCCGCGTTTTGACTTGACATCAGAACGGCAAAAATGAAAATATTAAATAGATATTGCAGCATTGTGATCCTGCACTGACCTCCACTTTTCATGACTCAACCACTTTCGATGATCCCTCTTTATTTGAAATTGAAAAATTGAAACTTTCTCTCTGTATAGAAAAATATATTATTACAATAGTATCAAAACATATTTTAATCGAAACAAATGTAATTTTTCTTATAGTAGATTACAAAATAACGTTTCGTGCTAATAATCTCGAATTTAGAGTCATTAGATTCGCTTAGGCCCATTTGATAAGAACCTTGGTTTTGCAATGTTTCTAAAATAAAGCCATTTACAAATTAAAATCCAAGTATTCAAGTAAGTACATCCGGTCGCTGTCAACAAAATGAGAATATTAAATTGATGCGAACAAAAGATTATTTGATATTTCGTTACACGTTTTGTAACTTTACTCTTGAGTGCTAATAAGAAGTTGCACCAACGGAGAACGAACGCAACGGGATTATAGAAAAAATAACAAATATGTTTTACCGCAAGGCCGCTTCTTATTCAACTCGGTAGCTGTAATGTTAATGGTGGTTTGCGATTGTCAAAAAGTTTACTTAAAATAATTATTGGTCAGCTTTAGTATATTTTTCTATGTAAAGATTATTTTTAGTATTAACGTAGGACATAAAAAATTGTAAAGGGAAAAACGTATAGACACATTATTGCATGATGTAAATTGCAATCAGTCAAAATAGTCAAAATTGAAACATTTAGAGCAATTAATTGAATAATTTAAAAAATAAATATATTATGTGCATTTTAATAGGTTTAAGTATTTTTGTTAAATGCCGTAATTTTGCGATTTTGCGATATGCGCAAAATAATTTCAGAGAGAAAAGAAATAAAATGAAGAAACAGTGACATGATTAGAATATTATAAGCTGGTAAATTATAAAACAGATGATATACTGGTTCAAACATTAAAACAACACAAAAAGTACATAAATAATCTATAATTTTGAAAAAATATGAAACAATTTTTTTTTATGTTAGATTAAGATATAAAAAGTTAAATGATGTGCGCCATATCTATGAAATAGTAACTAAAACGCGGAGACACATTTTTCATAACGTGATTCAAACCCACAACCATTTTGGTGGCAACACCTAGAGCGCAACGGTAAATCAAATTTAAATCAACATATACGAAGAGAGTGGAGAAAAAAAAATAACTATAACCTAGTCTGATAAGCACGTGTACATATAATTTGTCGCTACATAATTTCTTTTTTTTTGTCAGTGATTTATTTAATGTTTTTTTATTTACATAAATAAAACATTTATTTTGCATATATTAAATATTGCATGAATTTATGTTGTTGGGCCGTAAAATCATTTAATAGGGCTCTAAAATTCTCTTTTTATCTCGAATAATAATTTAATAATTAATACATGAGGAAGGAAATTTCCATATATATAAAACAAGTTATTTTATGCAATTTTGTGTTATTTAGGCGTAATTATTATTTATGAATATTTTTATTTCTACACTCTGTCGTTGAGTTCCGCCACTTATCACGCAATGCCTCACACAGATTCCCTCTGCCTAACAGCAAGGTAGGCCGGATGTAGGGTAAGCTGATTTTTTTTATTTTTATACTTCCAGGCCGGTGTCGTACAGTTCCTATTGGAAACTATAGGTTCCAAAGATCCCATTCTACAAGAAGCATCTGCTGGCTGTCTGTGCAATATACGCAAGCTGGCGCTCGCTACTGAGAAGATTAAATTGAAGCAGTGAATCATAAAAATGTTTTATAACAACATTAAAAGAATTCGTACAACTTTTATTGTATGTTTAATTGCTAAAAGGTGTAAAATATTTTTATATGTGATAGTCACAGGCCGTCGTGGTGCTGGGGCAAAAGTGTGCGAATGTAAACGCTACGCGATTGCGAATTTGATTCCTACTCGAGATTAATATTAATATTTATATCTTCGTTTCTTCTCTTTGGTAACGGGCTAAAAAACGCGTCGTTGAGTCGGCCACTCGACACGCAAAGCCTCAAAAAATCGGTCGAAAGTTGAGAACGAAATTTATTATCACTAGTTCCGCTTCCGCTTTCTCTCTACCTATCCTACCAGGAGAGGAATACAAAGTGAAGCTAAATAAAAAAATAAGGAATACACATTCATATATTTACGTATGCACTGGCCCGGGCCACATCAACTACCAGAGACTTCCTCCAAATGCGGTGGGGGAAGGCTTACCGTCGACGAAGAGAATCAGTTCTTTTCTTTCCTTATGTACCCTTATGATTCCTAATTATTATTCCTTATATAAATAAATATAAATACACATATATCGTGTATTTATCATAATCGATTTATCGTATAGAAAAAAAAGGAAAATACATTTACATTGTAATTTTATAGCAAACTATGATATTAATAGGAAACTTCCTTATCTACGATTTTTATTATTGACATTCTACACTGCAAATACGGGCGTTGACTTGCGCAAGCGCACCGTGTCCGTTACGCCTTGACCTTCGTCGGTTATTCTGCAATCCTCTAGTTCAACAATGTATGTAAACAAAACTAATACAAGTTAACGTGAATTATGTAAAAATATGTTATAATAATATTTAATAATATACGTAGTTATTGAAATGTTAATTAATATAGAATGCAAGAATTTATATAAATTTATTAAATACAAACTCGTTTTAAGTGTATTACGGGTAGTCAATAGCATCTATAGATAAAAACAATTGAAGATATTTTCATTCTCTGTTCTCCAAAATTCAGCGGTAAATGGTAACGGAGTTTCTTAACACTTGGTTCCCTCTCTCTACTCTGCTGCGGGATACAACGTGAAGCCGATGAAAAAAAAAAGGATAACTTTAAAACAGTTATAGCTTCGATACCCTTTTCATGGTTTAGGTTAAAATATTTTGATTTGCTTTGCCTTTTATGGGTGCCAAGAACAAATGAACTGGTGTCGTTACATCAACAATACGTACTGTAAGCGAGTTTTACTGATAAAAATGTCTTGAATTCTAGTTTAAAAATTGATATTATAAAACTAAATTAATTATTAAATCTTTGAAATGAAACTATATCGAAAACGATTGCTATATCAGCTTATATAATTTGATAAATCATAGTTTTTTTTTTCAATAATAGTAAGATTAATTAATTACGCACGTATTATATGATATCGACGTATACTCCTAAATTTTCCACTATTTGTGGACTGAGATAGTATATGTGATAAAACGTTATCGTTTAGGCCGGTTAGAGATCCACATGTGTATACATAAAGGAGGCCGTATTACTGTAAGCGTGTTGCGAGTTCGATTACCACACTAGGAAATTATTATATTTTATTTTTCCTCTCGCTTTAATATCCCACGATCGGATAAGACAAAACGCAGCGTTCAGATCCGCCATTAAAATTGGGGAACGGTGTGTCTTACTATCTCTAAGTATCATTTGTTTTTTCTGTTATTTGCGAAAACTGGTAGTAAAAACATAAGTGGGAATAGAACCCATGCTTATTGATTGCATACACATTTTACAACCTCCAATACAAATTGGGAATTCGACTGATAACCCACAGTATATTAAACGTAGGAAATAGTGAATGTTATACCTTACAAATAAACAACGCGCTGCGTTGAGTTCCGCCACTCAATACGCAATGCCCCAAAAACTCAGCGAAAAGTGGGGAACGGAGTGTCTTAACACTACGTTCCCTCTGCCTACCCTACTGTGTGCGGGATACAGAGTGAAGCTGATTTATTTTATACCTCACCATAGATAACTGATATGATTGTTAATTCAAATAATAGAACCACTGTTATTAGCCCAGTTAAGAAATTATATAGTAATAAATAAGAGACAGTTATGAAGAAACTGTTTGCGATAGTGCGAGTTTACCCGTTAAGCTCAAGTGAGGCAACCAAAATGCGTTTCTAATTAACATGTAAGCGTGAAAAACTCAACGCAGTAGGTTGCAATCACTCTTTTAAAGATTTTTTTTTAATTTGACATTTTAGTTGTATATTCTTCTCTTCGTCTACTAGTGTGCTTATGTTATGTACGTATAGAAAAACGTAAATAAATGTATTTTCTCTTGTTAACCTATACATAATGTAAAAATGTAAACTGTACTTAAATAGGTCTCTCAACTTTAATAAAAAAATAATAATAAACAGGCCAATTGTGGGGTAAAGGCACATAGTGCCACTATAAACGTGTAAGATCGATACCCACTCGAAAAAATGAAATTAATTCATTTAAATATTCATTTAAATGAATATTTTCATTTCTTTGCTTTGGTGCCGAGGCAAAGCGTGGCGTTGAGATCCGCACTCGTTATATCTCCAGAATTCGGCTCCTAGGACTAGGTTCCCTCTGCCTTCACTGCTGAGTGTGGAATACAGCATGAATCTGATTTAAAGTAAACAGACAGACAAAAAATGTTAAACTTATTTTTGTATATACTTATATAATTTCTTTAAATAAAAAAAAACAGTAATAATGTATATACACGGAATTCTCAGCGTTTTATGTGGTTTACAAACATTGCTGAACACCGGTGAGCCGTGACCGGTTCTGTGGCCTCGAACTGCTCGAACTTGGCCCAGTTCACAAATCTTATATGTATCGTTACTCACGATCTCTGATATAACTTTAAAAAATCTATTGTTAATTTATTTTCGTTTATATGCCGTATTTTTAGTAATGAAAAGTGAATTATTATGACGTATTATAAATTTAATCAGTCTACTTCGACAGCAGTTATATTTTTATGTATCCAGTTCGAAGAAATAAATTTTTACAACAATTCACATTTTGGAAAATATTTACACATAGGCCATTATGGCGTGGCGTGCCGGCCTGCCGGCCATGAAAAGAAGGTTGAAGGTTCGATTATGACTGAAGGAAATGAATTACTTTTATTTCCTATCTCTAATCAGAAGGTATCGTTTCGAAAATAGAACGGAAGGTGAATGGGAATGCCTTAACTGTTTATATATTAGGTTTCCTTGGCCACTTTTCACAAACACTTAGGAATTAAACACAAATGATTCAGATTTTCAGATTATTTCTTTTTTATAATTTTAGGTCAACCGGAGGTACCCTATTAATTTTGATTCCTTTATAGTAAAAAACGCTTATATCGTACGCGTGAGTATACGCGAGATAGTCTCGATATACGCGTTTTTTACTATTTAAATGAGATAAAAGGTCTTGACAGACACAAACAGAATATTTCAATTTACGGCTCTACCAATTAACATTGTAAACATAGGTTGTATGATGTGAATGCTTTTTTTTATTAAGACATTTAAATGAAAATTACCCAATCATAAAGTAAGTTTTAAAGAAGATTTTTTTTACAAAAAAAATTATAATATCAGCATAAAAAGTATGAAGGTTAACGAGAATGAGGTTTTAAAAGATTAATTTTATTAAAATATGCAATTATTTTTTTATTGCATGCAAGAATTGTTTAAATATTTTAATTGGATTTGGATAATATTTAATCGGAATGTCGACAAAAATATTCTATACGTCTTTCTCATTACTTCAATATACTATGCCGTATTCCGCTTATAATAGGTTAGGTACATGTCCTAGACAGTGTTAAGATATTCCGTGTTGAGTGGCGAAGCTTAACGCCGTAGCTCTTCCACCAAAGCGGAGAAATAAAATTAATTGATTAATCCAAATGAGAATCAAAACCACAACCACCACATTCACAATACTTCCTTTGTATACATTTAAAAATACATTTTATTTCCTTTTATAACATCAAAATAATCAATTGTTTAACCACATTTGTTATCATTTTATCAACAATGTTATCTATCACTCCATTTTAACAAAGTAATTATCGAAGCTAATATAAACTATAAGCTAGTGTTACTAAAATACCTAATATTTTAGTAACACTAGCTTATAGTTTATAGTTTAGATATATGTACGCTGTATCCCGCACACAGCAGGGAAGGCAGATGGAACCTAGCGTTAAAACACTCCGTTCCCCACTTTCCTCCGAGTCCTGGACGCGTTGCGTGTTGAGTTGCGCAACTCAACGCCGCGCTTTACCTCGACACCAGAGCGAAGACATAAAAATATAAAGTAAATAAATATTTCATTTCCTCGAGTGTAGATCGAACCTACAACCAGTCAGTTTTACAGTCACACTTTGTACCCCTGCGCCACGACTGGCCTCAAGGTACATATAAATATTATTGATAATTAAATCAAACATACAATTTATAATTAGGTTAACCTATAATTAAATTATTAGTAGAAATAATGTTCACCAAAGGCCATTGAACTAAAATCGAATATTTCCTACGCATTGAATAATATCAATATTACTGTTTTGATTGTGCACATTGAACGTAACGTATCGTGCGCTATATATACTTAGTTATATAATGTGTTCAACAACAGCTTCACACTGTATCCCGGACACAGCCGGGATACCATTATATATTATTTCGAATTGCCATGGACAATTGACGAAATTGGGTCAAATTGCGTTTTATTGTCTCGTATTCTGGATTTTTAAAAACTAGTTACTGATTTCGGTTAGAAATTTACATATTTTTATAAATAGGTACTTTAGTTATCTTTTAATAAGTCTATGGACTAGAAAGTTTTAAATAACAATATGGATGCTCAAACGAACAAGCAATTGTACCATCCTTAATTCTTTATTGTTTAACGTTTTTTCTGTTTTCGAATCATGATTTTCTAGGCTATCGTAGCTTCTCTGAGTGTCAATGAATTATTTGAGAGGAAATTGGAGAGCAGCTTGGCGCCAGTCTCCATTTAAAATAAATCAGCTTCACGCTGTATCCCGCACACAGCAGGGTAGGCAGAGGGAACCTAGTGTTAAGACACTCCGTTCCCCACTTTCTGCCGAATTCTGGAGGCATTGCGTGTTGAGTGGCAGAACTCAACGCCGCGCTTAGCCTCGACACCAGAGCGAAGAAATGGAAATATAAATTTAAGTAAATATTTCATCTCCTCGAGTGGGGATCGAACCCACAACCAGTCGGTTTTACAGTCACACTTCGTGCCACTGCGCCACGACTGGCCTCAGTCTCCATTTACTCTGTTATATGCATGACACAGCGTGCGGCGTATATTTATTATATGTATTAAATTCCCCATAAATACATTGTTTTTTATACAGTTTTTATATACCTAGTAAATAGTAATTCATGTCCATATAGCTAATTTAAATTCTAAATTAATTCTCTTATGAACGACAATCTTACACAAGTCATACATATTATATGTATCAAAGACTTACATATCCTTCTACATCTGACTGACTGACAAACTGACATACGCCGAGTCAAAAACATAAAAATAAAAAAATTGTCATGTGAGGATTCCTTGTAGACTGTGGGGGGGCTTTTAGATATGGTTTCTCGAAATTCCTACGGGAAAATACGACCGAACTAAAGTAGGTTTTTCCATTTGACGTCTTAGCCTATGGAAACAAAGCTGTGGGGAATGACTAGTATTATTTAAATATATATCTAAAGTACATTCTTTTAACAAGGTAGTAGTTACGCCACAGTACAGTACACTACAACAATTTTGCAACAACAACGCGAGTTGCATGTAAATATATAACTTTCTATAGCCTGACAACCTAAGTAAAATTGTATTACAAAATTCTATATTGTTCATTATTAAATTTGAAGGTTAGTTTTGTAATAAAAGAATATAGCATATCATTTGTCAGATGAATTACGATTAAGCTATATGGCCTTCCCAATCTATAAATGAGTGCAAATTTCGCCTTTTTTGTCGTGGCATAGATAAAATATATATACGTACATATAAGTACAGTCGTGGCGCAGTGGTACAAAGTGTGACTGTAAAACCGACTGGTTGTGGGTTCGATCCCCACTCGAGGAGATGAAATATTTACTTAAATTTATATTTTCATTTCTTCGCTCTGGTGTCGAGGCAAAGCGCGGCGTTGAGTTCTGCCACTCAACACGCAATGCCTCCAAAATTCGGCAGAAAGTGGGGAACGGAGTGTCTTAACACTAGGTTCCCTCTGCCTACCCTGCTGTGTGCGGGATATAGCGTGAAGCTAATTTAATTTTTTTTTTTAAAAAATTGTCTTCATTTAGGGTTAAGTCACACAGAATAGATTCCGTATATGGCCAGTAAGGGTTAATGTTTTGATAGTTAGGCATTTATAAACACTTATAAAACGTGACCTTATATATTTTGAAAAAACCAACGTTATCGATAAAAAAATATGACACGAAAATAAAAACCGTTGCTCTATAATTTGATTATTATTTACAATGGACTAACTAATTATATTGAGTAAATAAGTTATAAAGAAAAACATGCGAAAAGAGATTTATAAAATTATACAATTACTACTTAAACCTACTACAAAAAAATATTTTTCTCAAAAACATGTTTCTCTACAATTACTACTTACCTACTAAAAAAATATAAGAAGATATGCTTTTAAAGTATTCCATCGAAACGAGTAACGGAGCTTTTCATTTAGCCCATAAATTATCATAATTTAGTTGATATTTTTCAGGAACGCCGGCGTTAAGTTCCGCCACTCAACACGCGATATCTCAAAAAAAAAAATACTTCAAAGTGCACGATCGAACGATAATATTTATAAAATCTGGATACGACATATCATATCATTTAAAAATATTATCCGATTGTTCAATTGAGTACATGATACAATCCTCCCATACAAAATCAACAATAACAAAGCATCTAAAGAAAATTGCTTTCAAATAAAACCACAACGTCATATAAAGTCGGCTAATATAAAGAAAAATTGCACTTTTTGCAAGTATCATTAGAGGAAATATTGCAAGAAAATGGAAAGTTGTGTCTTTCTTGCGTATCCTTGTCTCCGATGGTTGTTGCTCAATATTAAACCACAGTATTTTAAAACCACACGATATTCAGTATTGAAGGTTAAGGTTTAATTAAAAATAAATAAAATTGTGTGTATGAATGCAATGTCGCAATTAACAATGTACAAATACTGGTTACTTTAGTTTCGAGAAATTTTAAGTCATTGTGGTAAAGAATCAAAGTGATATTTCGCAACACTTAATAATTGGAAGGATGTTTGTAAAATTTAATTTACGTTCACTTAAATCCCACGATGTACTTACACCAAATAAATTTATTGTTACATGTACTTAGTAAAATTTATTAAATATATATTTTTTTATTATTTTAATTAACTCAATAAAATTACAATCAAAATATTTAGTAAATATATTAAGTAATATTAATTGAAATATTACTTAGACGTTTTAAAGATATATTTTTCTAACAAAGATCATAAAATTCAAACAGTAAATTATAAGTTCATATTGTTATCATTATCATTTTATGTTGTAATTGAAACGAACATGATAATCGTTCGTGTGATAAAAAAATTGTCGATGACCTTGACACAATTTTTAAGCGTAATAATAAGAAGGTATATAATTAAATATGTAGATCTTAATTAGGTTTCAACATTGCGTCAATTTATTATTCTCAGTACAATATCTCGCATACTTAGTATTCTGAAGCATGCGATACATTGTCGACTACTCAAAGCGAACGCTTCCATAATAGGATACATTGCTATGACACATTAGAGCACACTTGTTTTGTTGCGTGTGCATAAATGTATTATTGTTTTATGTATAAATATTTTAAAGGAATATTTTTTTGTTTGAGGCCGTCATGGCGCGAGGGCACAAACGTGCGACTGTTAACGCGATGGTCGTGACTTCAATTGCCAGCGAGGTAACGAGGAACGGAGTAATTTATAATGGGGAAAAGAGTATCTTATTTTTAACACTAGGCCATATTCTCTCTGCCTACCAAACTATGGGCGGGATATAGCTAAAAAATCTATTGACAGTCCTACTAATCCTAAGTATGCGACGGATGCACTGAAAGTAAGAAAAAAAAAAATTCTTTTGATTACTAAGAGAGATGTAAAACTAAAACTAAAACATGAATCTTCCATCAAAAAATGAATGAACTACACGGCAACGCTGCAATTTGGCATGTTTGGTTCCATGGAAAGTACAGGGAAGTATTTACTAGCAGAAGAAAGAATTTCTCAAAATTTATACAAAAAAGAAAAAAAAACAAAAAGAGAAGAACGCTTACGACCACGTAAACAAAGGGGACTACGGCTCGTCTTCTATAAACGTAATGCAACGAAAGCATCAAGTACCAAGTACATAATAGTGTTGTAGTAGTGAAGAAAGATGCATTCTAAACGCATAACGAATTAAAGTGAACAGGAAACTTTCGTAATATAAAACATAATTATAAAGTCATTTATGTGCCATTAAATGTTGCACATCAAAAATATGTTTATAGAGGAATAAATTGTATTTTCTTTGTTCAAAATTAAATTTTATATTTTATTAAGTAATGACTGAAATATTTGTTATTTTAGGTTTACCATCTTAGTTTTTTTTGTAAAGTTTTTTGTTTTTGTTTGTGTTGTAACCACATTGTAACCTTCCTTAAGTTTGAAAAAAAAAACTTGGTATATTTTGTATTTGTAATACTTATATGGTAATATATCTACCTAAAAAAATTGCATATCATTGTTGTTTACTCATATGTTCTCATCGTTTTTAGAGACAAAACTCTACTCTTTATTTTCTCTCTACGTGTTTGAGACATGTGTATTGAACAGGGAATGGCTATAGTTTAAGTATATTTGTGTCATACACAAGTCTTAAGTCACTCTCTCAACCTGAGATCGATCTTAAGATGTTATTTTCATTCATAGATTATTAGAACGGCAACTCGAGTTTAATCTCAGAGTTGACCATAGTTTATACATACGAGTCTCAGTTACTTCTCTTTGGCCACGCGGGGGATGACGTGAGCAAAAGCTAGTTTTCTCGTACCTATCATCAGCAATTAGTCACGTCCCATTGACGTTATATTAGCTTCAAAGACAGCGTCACGCTATTTTTAACTTTTGCTTATATCCAAATTATAATATTATTTATTTTATTCCAAAATATTTTCTTTTACTTAAATCAAATCTCAATGCTCAATTAAACATAATTAAATTGCGTTGCCTCTAAAAATTTAATTTAATTTCCCCGAGTGGGAATCGAACCGTACCGTAGCGTTTAGTCGCAAACTCGTGCGACTACGCCGAGACGGTCTCAACAAATTATGACTATTAAATCTGTATTTATATGTAAATCAAACCTAAGCGAAACGTTTATTTAAATACTTAGTTTTTGACTTCCTATTACTTTTTTAAAGGTCAATTTAATGCTACATTTTACTTTTTTTTTAGTATAGGCATATATGTACATATACTATGCTATAAATAGTGTCATTAATTCAAAAGGAACTGGTTTAAGGCCGGTAGAATGATTAGTACTCGACCATTTATAGTTATTTAAAGATAGCAGCCCATACTGACTCTGTCCGTATTTTTATAAGCATATAAATGTATGTATGGTACGTATATGAATATACCAACGTCAGTTTGTTGATCTACAGCGTTGAAACGTAACCAGTTCTACGAGTCTTAAATGGAATATTTTTTAATCCCACACACCTCCCGTTTTTAATGGGGGAGGTAATGTTATGATTGAGGATAAAAAATTAAATTAAGTCTAAATGTTAGAGAATTTTTTTTTGAACTAATAACAGTTAATTATTAATTATTAATTATTAATAACAAAAGTTTTAAACTAGTAACAGTCGTAGACGAGTCTTATATGAATCCATATTTTTATTTGCACGAGAAATCATTTTTGGGCGTATTTCTTAGGTAAATATTAATAAGCTACCCGTCCAGGACCAGTATAGAAGATGCCAATTAAGTTGGCATTTTTACTGTAGTGTAAAGTAACTAAAAAGACTGGACAATTTTTTTCTTAAATTTCCTATTATTTGAAAAAATAATAATACATAAAAAATATATTATCGTATAAATGTATTATTAAGAATGTTATATTAATAATATGAGAAACGTAGATTGTCCTGTATCCTTTATTTACATTATTATTGCTTACGTAAGTTATGTAAATAATCCATTGTTTAGATACCGACTACTGTCAAGGCTGGGCATAACGACAATATCAGGAAGAGTACTATAAAATAAAAAATAATAAGATATCTATTGCGATCATCTCAAAATATAGAACCTATTACTTTATTTTACAGATAAATATATATCTATTAGATTCAGTCAATTACTGTTTAATTGCAATTAAATATAATTGGTGTTAATATTTATTTACAAATCTATGAATGTATTTGTTCCGTTTCCTGAATGATGTAATTAATATAATTTATTTAATTTTTCTTAGAATTGGGCGTCATTACAATATTGATTGTCAAGTGGCCTTGATTATTGGACAAGTTTCGATAAGTACTTATGTTTTTGTTTCCTAATGTTTTTTTTCGAACTTGAGGTTAATGCTTTTAACCCTTCTGGCTTTTACTGCCTTGGGGTGAATAGGAAAGAGGTGATCTGTTCCTGGACTTTGTCCTCTGGTACTCTGTTCCTGGAAAAATGAAAGCACTATGTGGCTGCCTGTGAGGAACTTCCTAATGTTCTATTAATATCTATTTAAATAAGATAACAGTGTAATCAAATTACGTTATTGTAACGAACTAATAAAATTAGATCACTAGTTGAATATAATTTTTATAACCGATATGGCACTGTTGGTACAACCTTGTTATCCCGCATGTACCAGGGTCGAGAACAGAAGTATCGTAGTGTTAAGACTTACTTACTTCCCCACTTACTCCCCAATTTTTAAGACATTGCTTGTTCAGTTGCAGAACTTAATGACGCGCTGTCCCGTTACCAAATAAAAAGATCTAATTTATGATCTAAGGTTAAAACCACACATTTATTAAAAGATTGGCAGAAGAGCTCGATATGATATTTTTTCTGTACTATGTCATAGTACAGAAAAAACAATAACGTCAGTAGTCCAAAAAAAAAATATCAGTATGATACTTTATGTTTATACAAAAAGTATACATTATTATTAACGTCAGTTCTCTTGTTTTTATGCCTCTTAGTATCTTTTGTGAGTCAGTCATATTTTTAATTGTTAAGATTTTGTTTGTATTTTTTTTATTATTTTGGTCAATCCTGAGATGTCGTTTTTATACCTAAATTATATATTTGTCTGTGAAAATGGCATTTCAAGAGATTTATAATACTGCCTTATAATTATTTTTCTTTACACCTCCCATTATTTGGTTTATACCATCCTGCATATAGCAGGGTACTGAGAAAAAATAACATAGAGTCAAGACACTCTGTGCCTTGCTTTCCACCTAATTCGAGACATCGCTAAATGCCGTGCCTTATTTTGTCAAAACGCGAAAATAAAACTTTACAACCCACAACCACGTTTACAGTCGGACGCTATCCCACTGAACCACGACGATCTCACTTTGATTTATATTATAATTGTTTAAAGTATTAAGTTTATGTATTATTTTTGGCTGAATACCGTGACTATGCCGGATTAGAGACTTTATCTCCTAAAACAATGCAATGACTAACCTCGTGAAACAAATTGTTTACGTCTATTCGTGTGAATACGTGAATAAACATAACAATAGACTTTTTTTGTGCACGAGAAAAAAAAAAGAAAATAGAAAATAATATCTGGAGGAAATAATGTATTACAATAGGTAATAATTCTACAAGAAAAATATATTGTCGACGGTCTTGACATAAAAAAAATGGCAAAAGCTCATTATCAACACAAGAGAACATTATAAATAATTTTGTAAAACAAAATAGTATGGCCAGTCGTGGCACAAGAGTGCGATTGTGAGCGCTACAGGTTGGAATTGCGGGTTCGATTCCCGATAAAATTAAATATTTAATAATATAATAATTTCTGGTAACAAGGAAAAGCGCCGAACTAGGGAACAAAGTGCTTGGTTCAATGCAATCTGAGTTGTCAATATTAGCAGTGGATATAATTTATCAAAATATAAATACCATATTATATTTTAAACGGAAAATTAAAAAAAAACTAAGAATCTAGTGGGTAACTTAGAGCTTTCTATAATTAATAAAAATAATAGAGACAATTTAATTTCAATTCTAAGCTTAATTTTGGATTCATAAATTTTTTAAATCATCAGTTTCACTCTATTTTCTAGGCTTAGGAACACATATATTTAATTTGCATTGGACCATAACAACTACCAATGGATAAATTGTACATTTTATTTAAATTTTGTTAATTAAATTTTGTTCTTTTATACAGCTTAGTTATTAGAATTTATCAATAAATTAAATAACTTTTTTTATCACTATTTAAATGATTTAAATAAACTCTACAGTTTGAGTAGCACCTAACAATTAAATTATTATTAAAATATAATGGCTTCATAAATTTAAAAACTAGATCAATATTTTTCATTCAAGTACACAGGTACAGGTACATCATTAAAAAAAAAATTCTGCATGCTGCATTATAGAATCTATTAAAAACGTCTAATAAATGCTAATACTAGTGACCCCGATATTAGTTCTAACATTTGTTTACACGTGTACTAAAAACTGAATGCACGCATATTTATGATAATATTCTGAGAGGAAATTATATATTTTTAAATAACTATAGACATACAAGGCTACAAGTATTACATATATATTAATTAATTTAACCAGCTGCCTTTGTTATCAATTTATTATAGTCATGAAACATTTTCATATTATTTTTTTATTTAACACTCATTCCATAAATTATTCCATATTTATTCCAAAAGTAAGTTCGTTATTTTTTTTGTCTAAAATAAGATCAAGTAACAATGAAATTTGTAATAAGAAACGCGACATTATACAAAATAAATAACGCAGATTCATCACAATTTAAAAATAATTCAAACAATTTGTTTTCACCCAGATTTTCGACAGTTAAAAATACATTTGAACCATTAATATAATTCATACCTTCATTAAAGCAAAGCGTTGATCATCATCAATTCCAACTACAGAATTAGTTACGGGGGCCATTTCACTCAATTAACAAGAAATATTTGCCACAAAACACTGCGATCGGCGTGTACACTACGCGCGCGTTGCACCGCTAATGTTTGACAGACGCTGAGTCGAGCCGACAATCGACTCAGGCAAATGCAAAGGCTTAGCGGTCAGCGAACGCTATTTAATAAAAATTGGTGGGAGTAATTTTTTATTTGATATTTTAGATAAAAAAAAATATTTTGCACAATTTTCTTTTTGTTTTATTTAAATAAAAATTAATTAAATGATTTTAGGCTGAACGAAGTCACATCAGAGTTTATTTTGTTATTAAGACGTATGTTTCATTCAATATTAGTTTTTACCAGAGAAGGCGCGTGCGCTTTATTGAAGTCGCTTTTAGGCATGCGCGCCAAATTTTCCATTGAAAGTAAATTTGTAGTGGTCAACAGTTTAGGAGTTTGAACTGCCCATTGTGAATGTTTGTGGATCATTTTTATATGTAAATACCTATTTTCCAATACTGTTAAATTAATAGTGGTTTAACTTAGAAAGTTAAAATTTGGAATATAATTTAGGGTTAGTTCGTAATTTAGGGTGTATTCTGGAATTATCTACATGCATTTTCCATTTTATATTTAAAGTCCATGCAAACATTTATGGGTGATGACTAATTATCTTATATTAGTGTAGCTATACTTGTAGTACACACTAGTTGGAAAAAGTTTTATCAATGAATTTTCTTAGGTTGATTAATATAATTAAATATGCTTTACTCAATTTTCCTTTAAAATATTTAATGAGAACAAGATAATTAAAACATTTCATATTTTTTCCTTAAGGGTTTATATAAAACATCATTTAATAACATAACTGATTTATTTGCAAACAGTAACAATTAATTAATTTAGTTTTTACTTTTTAAAAAATTGTTTTCACTTATAATCTGAGCAAATATTTATTTCATTACTGTATATTTATTTCATTACTGTAAACACAACACCACCTCTTTCAGGTTCCTCATCTAAGACTTCTTTATCACTACACTCTGGGTCGGATTCATCACTGTCATCACTGCCCGCTTTTCTATATGATCCAAATTTACGTGTGTCTTCAGGGAGATCTGCCATCTTTATTCCTGTTCTAGCTAATAATTTTTCGGCAGCATGTTGTGCTTCAACTTCCTTTAAATGCAGATTATAATCCTGTTGAAGTTTTAAAGATTCTTCTAAATTTAAAGTTTTAACTGGACCATGGACAATAGGTGGTGGTGTCGCTGCTGTTACTTCCCAATGCTTATTCCTTTTCCTCAGTATTTCTTTTTCAGGTTTATGAACATCAGATACCGTTGTTTTGTATGGCTTAAACTGACCTGTTGTCTTTGGTTTTACATTTACCTCTGTTTTTTCAACTAGTTTCTTGACATGAGGAATTTCACCTATATTTAATAAATCTTCAACAGTAATTAAAGGCTTTTCAGGTTGTAATACTTTTATTATTTTTTCTTGTGCAGTACTTTGACTCAATACATGTAAGATATCTTCTGGTTCACTATCATCATCTGAATCCAAATAAACATTTTCATTTTTTTTTATTTTACCTTCCCACTCAACATTTGCGACTGAATCTTTATCGACATTATTAATTTTCATATCACTAAATAAACGACATGTTTGATCTTCCTCTTCCTTAGATTTAATTTCATTTTCAATTTTATTGTATAAGGCACGAATTTTTTCCCCTTTGTCCGCAAGTTTAAATATAAAAGCTTTATTGTTTAAAAGTTTAAGTTGCCTATCCCGGAGATCTAGTAACTCGGGTAAAGATTTTGCTGATAGATTTTCGATTTTGCCATCAAATTCATTTTTAGGGGGTGGCGGCAATATACCTGGAATTCTCTTATTTATCTTATTCATGTTTTGAACCACGGTCATGTTAATAATTAACACCTAATAAGATCTATACCACTTTAATTAATGAATGTAAAACAAAAAAATATAATATATTTCATAATTTTTCATCTTATTGGAAAAGACATGACAAATGCACAAAACACAAACACAACCATTTCACATTGACAGCTTAGGCACAGACAATATTGTGTCTAGAGTGTACTGCATTTATAGTATACTATGAATACAATGTCCATTTTTTTTATTTGTATATAGTACGATATAAATTTTGTCGCTTTTAATAACATTGTTAATTTTTATTTCATCTACAAATAATAACTATGAAATATGATGTTTTGCATGCTTATAAAACCCGTTTCATTTTTAAGATTACAAGCGACGTCAATCAAAGTAGCAGTAACAACAACATAATTGTGCTAAGCTTTAAAATGTTCAAGTTATTTATAAAAATACCGTTTAGAAATAAAAATTGTTACAATTTTTTTTCTATGGCAACTGAAAACTGAATTTAATTAACTAATCATAATCCCACAGAGTACATTCTATATACTATAATCTGTATCTCTGTATTTGTGAATATGTGAATGTGAATATCAAATTGACATTTTCTATTTCTAGTCAAAAACGACGAATCGATGTGATATTTTCTTACAAATATTTGAAATTTTCAACAACAATTGATAAAATTTTAGCAAACACGGCCCACAAATCATTATTTAACAAGAAAAGTAAAGTCTTAGTTCTAATAAAAGTATTTTTGGTGTGTTTCGACTGTTTATTGTGATCGATAGCTTGTATAGATTTTTCTCGATTTCTCAAACACCTCTGTGCTTAAGTTTTATATATAAAACAAAAACAATGGAAGACGGCACGGTAAGATTATAAATATGTTTTTAATTGTGACTTTTTGCATTGTAGAGTTTGATTTATAGATATTACCTCTTTTTGTAATGTTATAGGTACCTTTGCATCTAGAACCTGTGCAGTCTAATGAGACGAATGATAGAAGACTTTGGATAGGAAACTTAGACCTTAGAGTTAATGAGTATGTTATTTTATAATTATATTACTTATTTATAACTTTTAAGTTTTACTCAATTATATAAGTGTAATGACTTAACTAAAGAGATATTTAATAGACAAATTCGATTTGTGTTTTTGTTAATGAAAACATTGTTTACATTGTACTTCCTATGCATTCATGTGCTATAGGCCAGCTGGGACATGCCCACCCTATAAATTAAAAATAAACTAAAAAAAATAGTAACACATGAATATTAATAGTAGTAGGTAGTAACACATTGATATTTTTAGCTGCATGCTTTATCGCGCACACAGCAGGGTAGGCAGAGGAAACATGTGAATCTTGTGTTAAGACACTGCTCTCATTGTCATCCAAAATTGGAGGAAAGTATGGAACTGAAGAGTGTAAGACACTTCAGTTCTATACTTTCCTCCAATTTTGGAGACATTGTATGTTGAGTAGCAGAACTCCTTGCTATGCATTGCCTAATTGCCAGAGTTACAAAATGAAAATATTAAATATTTCAATTCCACGAGTGGAAATCCAGTCCATGACTAGTTGTATTTACAGTTGTACTTTTGTGCCCTTGCACCTCAATTGGCCGCAACAACCAAACACTCGAAACATAAAGTAACTGTTATTATTTTTATAAATTTAATAACTACTAGAATAAGGATGCTGTTGTGTTGCACCTGTGGTATTTTATTTCCTTGCTCTGGTAGCAATACAAAGGATGACATTGACTCCCACACTCAACACGGAAGATCTCTAAATTGAGCAGTGTGTGGAAATTGTCATACCTATAGATTCCCTTAATTTACCTTGCTATATGTGAGATACAGCAGAAAAAAGGAAAATCTGATTAAACTATACCTTTCTTCATTACCGGTATCAACTATTGAAAATGGTCCGTGTGTATGGCAATATTGAGAAGTTGGATATGCTGTTCCACCGCAGTGGGCCCAATGCTGGCCAGCCAAGAGGTTTTGCCTTTGTCACCTACAGGTTGAGGCAAGATGCTATAAATGCAATGAATTCATTAAATGGACAACTTTTGGGATCTAAGAGGATTTCTGTGAAGTTTGCAAAAAATACTTCTGTAAGTATTACTCCTTTTATGTAATAAAATATAATGTTGCTAGAGGGTAATGAGGCAGCACTCGGCTTGAGTTCTGTCACTCAACATGCAATGTCTCAAGAATATGGTAAAAAGTGGGGAAAGGAGTGTGTTCATGGGTAAATGAGTGTCTTAAGACTAGGTTCCCTTGTCCTCTGTGCCTATCCTGCTATGTGTGGGATGATGATTTATGCTAAATTATTTCTCCATGTGGGGATTGAAAATAGTTAAACAGCTGTTGCATTACAAAACAACCTCTCAAAATTTTAATTTATTTATATTTTTATTTTAAGGAGGAGCAGGATAAACCAAAGCCTGAACTTGGTATAGCTGCTTTAACCGGAGTTAAAACAGAATTAAAATTAAGTAAAAAGACAGCCATCCAATCTATAGAAGCTAAGTTAAAAATGATGGAAAACATGAAAGCAGGTGATGACTTTGTTATTAATAAACTTGCTGCACACGAAACACCCATTATAGCCCAATATCAAACTAAACAGAATGTACCAAATAAAACAATAACTTCATTTAGAAGACGGCATCCCTATCATAAGAAAAGATAATTTTGTTTTCTTTTTTAGTTTTCTCTGTTAAATAATGTGGTTGTAAATTTTTATTAGGCTAGGTTTATCACTTGTTTATGTATAAAGGCTGAACTCATTTTTTGATATATTTTTTAAATAAATTTTCGTAATTTACTTTTATGTTAAGCAATTTGTTACATGTAAATTTATTTTAGGGCTATCATTGTGGCCATTTAATTATCTCCACTGATGTAAAACAAAATATTTCTTATATTTGAATGCAAAGCGAAAAATGTTTCTACAGTGGGAAGCTGAAAAAGAAACATGGCAAGATTTTTTTTAATGGCTACTGTTGCCGTGAGAAATAAAATTGGACGAATATTTCATTTTTAAACTAACTTTAATCGGATTAATCTCTCTATTTAATATTATAAATTTTTGGAAACCCAAAATTTCAAAAACTTTGCAGCGGTTAGACTAAGTCAATTGCCCAGGTAGAAAAATTGATTTTATTGCGTGTTACAGTCAACTTCAGCTCTATTTAAGTAAAGATTACAATAAATTTATATATTAACCACCATACTATTTAACAGAGATAATATATTTTTATATTAATAAGAAGTGCTTGTGAAGAATTCTCGAATATAACTTAAATTTAATATTAACAATTATGTGATGCAAATTTCAAATGCTTTATATTTAATGTGAGATTTCAATAATTAGAATGTAAGCTTTAATCTTGTAAATCATTTTGTAATAGACATCGGATTATTGTTATTGTATGAGTAGCTTCTATGGCATCCACTCTAATTTATACTAATTTTGTAAACCTGAAAAATTGTTTGGTTTAATGCTCTTATCTCCTGAACTATTGGTATTGGTTTGATTTGAAGATTTTTTTTTGTGTTGGATAGGAATTTATGAAAGAAGGCTATATTCCATCACCTGCAATAAAGTTACCTCACACACTTTGAATGATAATGTGTAGTTAATATTTGTAAAATAATTACTTAAAATAAGTACTTAATTTCATTTAAAATAGCTACTAAAAATCTATTTAATTTATTGTTTATTTTATTTTTCCTTATTCACAATTTCCAAAGCATTTTTGTATGTTAGCTATAAAAAGTTGTTAATTCCAATAATGATAATGTGCTAAATAATAAAATAAGTTATTTTGACTATACATTTTGTAACTACCAAGTATAATGTTTTAACGCTATATACCCAATATATTTTCTGATGTTCTTTATTTTATTATACAGGTGTTTGAATCTGATGTCTAAATGTAGTTTTTTTTAAATTAAATTTAAGTGTTTCTCACTAAAAATAAAATAATATTTTTAATATAATCGCTTATTCAAATAGTAAATTATTTATTTAAATAATTAAATATTGATAATATAAAAAAATAAACACAAGTTAATATTTAGAATGTTTTTAATAGGAAATATTGAAACGGTATGTCAATATAGCTTGTTCAAGTGAGATTTGTTAACAGTATTTTAATTATAAAGAAAAATGTGTTAATTATAATGTTTATTCATGCTTAGAATTTTACAATGCCCTTGGTGTTCATTAGATAAATTTTGGCATTAGCTCCTTGTATGAAGAAGTCAGTGAAATTTGTGTATTTTTTTTAAGGGTAGTGCCTATTATTTATCAGGAAGAACAAAAAGTAGTACTTGGGACTTATGACCTAGGGGTCCCCCCTTTGAAATTTTCAAAGTTTATTAAAGGCCATCCAAAAAATCATAAAACAATTTTTTTTGCCTCCACTCCTGTGCTTCCCCTATTTTCCTCTTTTTTTCGATTTTTATTTTATTTTTAACGTTGACAACATTTCACTGACTACTTTTTATGCCTGTTTCTCTTAGACCTAGGTAGTTGGGATTTTAAATGAAATCACAGTTTTTTTTTTAATAAATAAATTTATTTGAGAATTTAATCTCTTTTTACACTTTCCTTTGTCCTGTTCATAAGCTAACATGAATTTGTATGCAAGGCAAAAAATACGTATTTTAAATTTATTTTATGTCTAATAAGGCATATTTATTTCAGAAAAAAAATAAGCATCTAAAACTATACTTAAACTTGTATATGAATTATCTTACGTTTTTGTGGTATAAACATTGTTGGCCGAGAACCATCAAGGAAAATAATATAAAATGTAATCAATATAATTTTATTTTTCAATGAGTTCTAAACAAACATCTACTGTTTTTAAGAAGCAGATCATTTTTTAATGTTTCGTGCATAGTAAATAACAAAAAAAACATGTCTAAAATATAAGTAGACAAATTAGTATGAGAAAGTAAAAGGCGGACAAGAGAAAGCATTTGCATATTATACTAAATATCACAAGCTTATAATGGAGGTTTTTTATAAGTAATATACATATATATTTATATGCATAAGTATTAACTTATAGTTATTAAATATTTTGAACATTTAAAATATCAAAAGATAGCAACACTGGACTCTTATATAAATTGTATTGTATAACTGGTTTAAAACAAAAATGGTATGGCAAAATTATTTTAATGTATTTAAATATGAGAGAATAAGAAAAATATTCATATATAAAATGTGTTATATTGCTTCATTTATATTTTTTATTCATTTTAATATTATTCTTTCTTGTTACAAAACCATTATAAATATAACTATATAGTTATTTAGTATATATGTAGTGTATCTGAAAGAATAATGTTTCTCTAGTTTGTTTACATATTAAATAATTCATTAAATATTTTTTGTAAGAAACTTTCAAAATAATAAACTTCTCGTGCAACTAGATTTTCTTCTGAAATTTGAAATTGAATAAAAACTACAATCTCATATTGTCATATACATACATAGTTCTTAAATTATATAAAAGATCATATTGCTTCTGAACAGAAATGACATTTTATAACAGTACATATAAAAAAGTTTGCATTGTACAAATATTAAATATAATTGTAACAAAAGAGTAAGTACAGCAGAGACTCGATTATCCGGCCCTTAATTATACAGATTCAGTATTATCCAAACTACAAACTGAGTACATTCACATTTATGTTTAGGTAAAATTTGAAAAATAAGAGGAGTGTTTGTAATATTACAAAATATTTTAAAAAATATATATACTCATGTGTATATTGTGTTCCATGATGTAAATCTAGTACTTTTTCATATTTATTAGTCTGAATGCTTCAGAATAACAATTAATCCGGTAAATCGAATTTCTACCATACAATCAATACATTGCCTTTAAAAATCAAAACAACTGGTTCACAAAACTAATAACAAATCTATGAATATAAACAAAATAGATATTTGTCTCTTTCAAAATCGAATCAACTACCACTTCTTCACTAGAAATTCCACTGAGTCACACAGTATAATATACATTTTGTACTACATCATTAAAATACTTTCACTGGTCTTGAATCCTGGTGAAATACAATTAGATAATGAACTGGCCAACTTCTGTGAGGGGCTCGGCATTAAATAATCATCGTCTTCGGCTTCTAATTTGCGTTTTAGACTTGTATATTGGGTTTCATCGTCGCCATCCTTGAAAACATCCTTGTACTCCATGCAAAGAGGCCATATTATTTTACCAGATCTGTAACAGAAAAGTATATTTTTTTAATAATTATTTAACATTTCCTACATTTTTATTAATTTTATACTTGGAGCATAGTAATATAAGTAATATACATAATCACTCAGTGAAAATGGAATCTACAACCATCGCGTGAAGCAACAGACTTTATTCCACTGAATCATGTAAGTGTAAATTCATCAATTTTCTCAATAAAATATTTATGATTTATTTAATTTATCAACTTTTTTTAGGTTTATTTCATAAATACATAAAAAAGATCTTTACTTATTTATAAAAAAAAAATACTCACACAGGCAACCCGTAAGGGTCATAAGGGAACCAATCGTCAAACTTGTGCTGTGTATTCTGCAGAGTGAGCCTCGTGTTCTTCTCTATAATCGCCTGACAGTACACCACTTGGTGTGAACGGGTCACTGATGAGAACGCTCTGGACACTTGAGGCGGACATGTCCGCAGCGGGTTCAGGTTACATGTGACGAGACGTGGAAGGTTGAGTGATTCAACGAAGTTTAGACCTGGAATTGATTAATATTTATTTATTTATAGAAGGGCTATAGTGGCTCAAGATCTTTCGTTGAAACATAACGCAGAGAATATCAAAATATCGATGACACCTAAATATAATTAATTTTGCTATATTAAATTAAAAAAAAATAGATTTTCTTATAAATAAAATAAAAAAATTAATTTTCTTATAAATAAAATATTTATAATTTCTGGCCATCTAATAAACATGGCGTGGCCGACGCCGTGATATTTTTAGGCGTTTATTTTAGATCTGTGTGAAAAAAAAATCCAGCCCTAATTTTACTTTGTCCTATCACACAGCAACAAAATAGAGAAAAAAAATTAATATAAACAAAAAAATTCTACAAAGTCAAGTTTTACAAAAATAAAAACGGAAAGAGGTTTATTAAATTAATAATACATTTACTCACTCTCTTTGCTCATAAACAAATAATGATTCTTAAAGGCAACTAAATAGAATATAGCGTGGCATATGGCATGAAACGCTCCATGCACTTTCATATTATCGGCTACAGTAGACTCTTGTGTCGCTGTTATATAGGCGTGGCACCACTCCGCCATTGTTTTTAAATAATGTATCACTCTTGAATTCGGCACTCTCACGCATCTCGCTAAAAGACCTGTTAAACGCAAAAAAAAATACAGATTAAATAATAATTAAATATTACATATAAATAATACAAGCGTCATGGGCGCAGCGGCATATGTCTGAGATTGTAAACGCTACGGTTGTGTTGTTTCGATTCCCATTCGGTAAAATGAAATATTTAACTAAATATTTTTATTTGCTTGCTCTGGTAACGAGACAAAGCACGGTGTTGATTTCCACCGCTCAACGCGCAATAATTGAATAACGGATGTTCCCTTTGCCTAACCTGCTACATGTGTATATAGAATGAATCGAAATGAAGAAATAAAAATATATTTCCTTCCATCTATTTTAAAAAGTACAGTGCCAAACATGAGACCTAAGTAATTTGATATAATGCGGAACCTAACCCCGCAAACAAATAATTCATGTTACCTGCCAAATGTCCAGCAGCAGTCCGTCTAGTTGCCAATGCCCCAGGACCTAGGCCGTGTAAGCCTGCGGCTACTATCCACAGGTTTGTAAACACACGGTCCGCACACTGCTGGTTGATTGATATTGTGTATAACAAGAGAAATTGGATGTGCCTGAAAGGTTATCACCACATTTAATATATTATATTTCCCTATATATAATATTCCAGGTTATCGATGTATTATTCAAAAATTCTCAAAGCCATTATGGCATAACATTGACAATAAGCACAATGGTTATGGGTTTGGCCAACTGCGGCAAATGAAATATTTTATATTATTATTTCCTAGCTCTGTTTAGAGCACTGGCTACCAACCAGTGGTCCGCAGAAGCCTAAATAAGGTCCGCGAACGATGTTAATTTTATGACTGGGGATGGTGAGGTGGTTTTCATTTGATTATCACAGTTAGTTTTTATTATACCTACATTTCCTTTAGATAATTACAAATATGGTAACAAATACAAAATTATATAAAAAAAATAAATATACTACAAAAAAAAATAGTTCTTTTCCTTACTTTGTCCCATGTGTAGGTAATATAACTCTTTCAAAAACATTGCACATTATATTTAAAACGGGATCTCTTTCATCTTCAAGCCATTTTAGCATTTCTAACATACAATAGTCAAGAGTTTCACTTATTTCATCCTTTTCATCTATCTCCATGTCAAATATTGTTTCATGTTTATTTTTCTTACGATCTACCATATTCGTATCCATGTCTACCATTCTGAAATTCGAAAAGTGTTATATTTAAATTAAATTAAAGAAATGCAAAGGTTTAAGTAATTTTATATAAGTCAATTCTTGGTATCGGTTTTTCTATTGCATCAAAATAATAATAATAATATAATTATTTCCTTTTTTTTTTATAATTATTGAGGGTAGTAACTGGTTAATTAAACATTGTTCAAAACAAGTTCACATTGTCCTATGATTTGGTAATAAATTTCATATAAAGATATTACGCTATTTTGGCTGAATATCTAATAATACATACAACCAAACAAATATCTTTCTGCAACTGCATTATAAGTGGAGGTAAAACAATATTAAACTTTATATATTGAGGATATTTATATAAAAGCGTAAGCAATTTTTACAAGAATACTTTATTAACACTAAATTTGAGTATTAAAATATACAATGCAAAGATTATTCATCAGAATTATCACTTAGCAAAAGAATCCTATATATTCAAGATATTATCTCAAGCAATGTCAATATTTTTATAAAATTATGTTTTATACAGTGCTAACAAACAAAAAGTATATATGCGAGTATGTATATATAACATAAGAATTTTAATGAAAGTGAATCAAAAGGTATGAATCAATTGATAACAAGGACTAGGATGGTTTCCAAAAGACGGTTTGAGCGCCACTTTGTTCAAGGTTGAAGTTTCTGTAAATAAATGCTTCTTCTATCTACATAAAAAAGATATAGCATCATAAATAATAAAAAAACTACTAAATACTTACTTATTAACAATGGTAATCATAATTTGCTCCCTTAGAGACGGTATATATTTACTCATCCAGATTAAATTGTGAATATAGGCTCTGTTCGGAAAACACCCTGCCTTGTAGTAAGGAAACTGTTCAATTACAGTATGTATTAAGAGATCACTAGTCCTGAAAGAAAATATTTAGCAATTGGAAAATTTATAAAATGATAATTGGCCATTGTGGCTCAACAGGATAGTCACTGAAGGTGGAAAGTTGAGGGTTAATTCCTTGAGAATATTTTTTTCTCAGTTTTACTGTATCCTGCATGTAGCAGCAAAGAAAGCCAGTAAAGACACCCAGCTCATTTCTTAGCGCCGGACTTTAGCTGCATTACGTGATTCACACAGAATCATTTACAACTACGCGCTTGTGTTTCTGCGCCATAATTGGCCTCAAATTAATTATTTCAATTTTTTTTGCTGTGGTTAAATAAAGTGTGATATGAGTTCTGCCACTAATATGCGATTGCACAATCAATTTAAATAGAAAATAAAGAGCTTTGCTTGATAAAGTAAATTTTAAAAAAATATATAAAAAGTTCAAATATTACATAATAATAATAGTAGTACTAGTGTAGTACTACTGTTATTATTATGTAAGATACACAAAATAAAAACAATAAACATAATTTTATCAAATGTATTATGAAGTTGAATAATATGGTGAAATATGTTATGTGGTTTCTTTTATAGAGAAAATATTTTTTTTTTTTGAGAATCTACTGTTAAGACATTTTATTTCACATTAAGACACTTAAACTCAGCACTTTGCTTTGCCCTGATACCAAAGAGAGGAAATGAAAATACAAATATATTTTATTGTGGAAATGAAATCCACAACTATCACATTTATAAATGCAGCTGTTATAAAAAATATAGTACAAGTATTAAGACAAAATCTTACATAGGCATAACAGCCACTATTTGAGCTATCAGTGTGTGGATTTTTGACCATATTGATACCGTATCTTGTTTTGGGCTGTCTTCCCAGTTTTCACCATCCACTGAAAGCAATTCAAATATCATCAAAAATTATAAACTAAAATATTTTATGAGTGTTAGTTGCACAATATTGTAAAATTTATGAATGATTCATTTTAATAACAACTGATATAATTCAATGTTTATAATATGTTTAGAGGCTTTTTTTATCATCATGTCTCCTACATACCCTATATGGCAAGGTGAGAGGAAAGTTAGTGTTAAGACAATTTGTTACCCACTTTCTGCCCAAATTTTCGAGATTTAGCGATTATAGCATGTTGTTGTGTTACCTGAATGAAATCAAGATAATTTATTCCCCTGAGTGGGAATCAATCCCACAATCTTTGCATTTATATTCACTTCAGATCAAAAACAGCATTTATATCCTCTATATCAATAAATAATGTTATATAAAAATAAAGCTATAACATACCTTTAAACAATTTTACTAAAGAAGACATTATCCTTGGACAGTGGTATGTATGGGCTGTAACTAAACTCAAAATAAATGTACTATATATTTCTACTAATTCTTCATCTCTACTTGCCCACTCTAAAGAACACAAAGTATTTACAAATGGCTTTAATTCTCTGCCTAGCAGCACCACACAGGTCAGACAATCTTCTAATAAAATTCTAAAGTTATCATCATTTAACTGGCAATCCTTCAAGACTGCTAGCAATTCATTATATGATGCAGAATTACCATCTCTTACATAAGTTATCAAAATTTGCTCGATTTGTTTTCTTTTAAAGTTTATTTTCATTCGAGTAATAGCTGCTTGGCGATCAAGAGTTTTACGCATCAAAGATGCTACACTTTTATGAGCACTGACAGCCATTATTTCTGTTCTAGTGATATACTCTTCTTAATATCTGATGTCAGAGTTTTTAGAAATTCCACTATTTCGGGCTGCCGAAGTAACTCCGCTTTTTTGTGATTCAATACTTCTCTCAATACGTTGCTGTTGTCGTCAGTGATTGTTGAGTGAGGACTTTGCTCGAAACTCGTGCTTGGCTTACTGTAGCCAATATTAGACTCTGATAATTCTATACTTCTTTTATCTTTTAAATAGGATTGTAACTTTTCCAATACTACTTTATTGTCAATTTCTTTCTTTTCGGCACTATAACCCTCTTTAGACATTGCACAACTAATATCTTACATCTTTAAGTCTTGTATGTTTTACTTTATTGAAAACTTATATTCTATATGACTTATATTAGACCTAGAAATTAGTATATATCTTATATATTATATATTTTATATGGTTAAAAACAGAACACGTGCACTAATATGCGCGCAACTTGTTGACACGACGTGACAAAGGTTGTCATATGTTTTTGGCATTACCGCATTAGTTTCTCACTTATGAACTTATGATACATAGATTATAAATTATAATAAAGAACCTGCTTTTCTAAAAAGTCACGACGGAATGGTCGTGTATTTTCGTTGTGAAAAATCTTAAAATTTGTATAAGTTAACCCGTTTTACTATACATATTACATGTAATATCAAACTACTATATACAACTCATATTTTACCAACAGTAGTTAAACCATTGTTATAAAATATTGGTTTTTTACAATTTTTTTAATAATATATATAATTATTAATTTTGCAATAATTTTACAATATTTTTTTTTAATAAATATATATATATATTTTTAACGTAATTTTAATAAAAATATTCTGATGTTGCTTGTATTTTTTTCTTAAATGGTAGCACTTTTATTTAGTTCTGTATCTGTGGCCTTTTTCACTAATTCTCATTTTATTTTTTTCAATGAGTTTGGGAGGGGTAAATGCGTGTGTACGTCTTATTCCGGATATAAAGTTATTTTAATATTTTCATTTAATATTAAGTGTTCCAATCAAAATGAGTGTATCGTAAATGTTAAATATAGTGATTCCGTATGATTGTTTGGTATTAGCTTCTTATGTGAGTGTCGATAATCATGCAAAATGGCCAACGAACTGTGGTCATGTACCTGTTGTACCGAGGTTCTGACTTGCTGGTTGCGCCTCAAGCTCTCGCCAGAGGAAATAGAGCAGAGGTACAGGAGCAAGGAAATAGACAAAATACTTGAAAAAGATAAACAAACGCTACGGCGACAGGTTAAGCTATTGCTGCTCGGTGCGGGTGAAAGCGGAAAATCAACATTCCTGAAACAGATGAGGATAATACACAAAGTGAAGTTCGAACCGGAACTAGTGCGCGAGTATCAGCATGTGATATACCAGAACATTGTGAAGGGCATACAAGTGTTAGTGGACGCGAGGGACAAGCTCGTAATTCCTTGGGAAAACCCGAGGAATCTCGACATCGGCCAGCAGGCAATGCACTTCAACAGTACGGCTTCACTAGATAGCCGATTGTTCATGCATTATGCACCACATATCCATTCCTTGTGGTTAGACAGAGCCATAAAGAAGGCCTATGACAGGCGGAGAGAATTTCAATTGGTAAGTATTGTTTAGCTTTGTTTACAAGTTAGGGTTTGTTATAACACAATGATAAATTGTTACTTCATATTGACTCATGTAGTGAATATTATAATATTTGAATGAGTGAAAGAACCATTGTTTATCATGTAAACACACCTAGTAAAGTAATAGTTTTCTTTGTGTTTTCTGTGGTTATGCAGTGATTAAGGTAATATTCTGTTGATAAATATTTATTATTGATATTGCATTGAGTAAATTATTTTATAATTGTCCACAGCCTTATTTATATGAATAAATATAATTTTAATATTAAAAAAATTGTGTATGTGCATGAAAAATAACATACAAAGTCTGTCAATCTATAGTTTACTATTAAGATAAATTACCTTAATATGACAGGCTTAAGTTTTATTTAAATATTGTTAGTTAAACCTAAAAAAATATTTATAACTAAATGGGAAATCTATACTTACTTAAGTAAATAATTTATATTCCTTACAAATTTTGATTACATTTGTCATGTTTGACTTGATAATAGTAGTTGAAATTTTTAATACCAAAACCTTTTAAATAATTAAATAACTACTTATATAGAAGACTGGATTATTCATTACCCTTAATAATTGAAATTTGGTATTATCAAGACCATCGGACATTTGAAATGGGATACTTGATCCAATTATATATTTTGAAAAATATGAGAACTATTATTAACAAACACATTTTTTGTGACATTTTAATGACTTAAGCCCTGAATTTTAAGCATAATAATGAGTTCTTGTAATTGCATTCAATGTCACATAATAGGTGTCGCTTGGGGAACAGTGTCTTAAAACTAGATTCCCTCTGCCTACCATACTTTGTGGGGAAAGGTGGAAGGTGGGGGGAAGTGGAAAGTAAAGGCGACACTGCTTGCATAATTTACTGGTTAAATTTGACTTAAAGGGTAATTTGAGTAATTTTAAAGTCTAATACATATAGTTGCTTTGTTTAATCCTTTTATCTCAAAACATAGTGAAATTTTTGCATTTCAATTTTTGCAGCTTCATGCTGTATCCTGGACTATCCTGTAAACATAGTGAACCTAGTGTTAGGTAACCCAATTCTGGTTGCATTGTGTGTTGAGTGGCAAAATCAATGCTGCGCTTTACCTTATTATCAGGGCAAGGAAATTAAAATATTAAATATTTCCTTGAGTGGAAATCAAACCCACAATCTGTCGCTCTTACACAACTAGCTTCAATGTACAATTTTCACCAATACTATGTCATAATAATTTTATGGCACTCCTTTACTTGCTCTAAAGAATGCATCTCATATATAAGAAATAACTAGAATTTTTAAAGGCATCTTTTATAAATAGACCTGGCTTCGTAGAATTATTACCATATAGAAATAATGGCTACTATAAATCACAAAATCTTTTCTTTTTTATTGCCACACTAGAATATGTTTATAGCGTCATCTCATATAAATGAAGTAATTGTAATTGCGTTTCTTATCTAGTTTGATTAGTCACATGTTGCGTCATGCGTCACGGTTGCGAAGTTTCGGACACACGATGAGATCCCTACCTGACGTATAAAGATTATTTTACTTTAAGTAATGTCATATTATAGACATTTCTTTTTCGCGCTGGTGTCGAGGCAAAGCGCGGCGTTGAGTTCCACCACTCAGCACGCAATGCCTCTAGAATCCGAGGGAAAGTGTACCCTGCTGTGTGCGGGATACAGCGTGAAGCTGATTTATTTAATTTATTCTTTTAATTTTTAGTTTTCCGCAATTTCCACATATCGTAAGATACAGATCAAGTGTTTAAGTAATCGTTTCTTTGCTTTCCGAGCATTATAGAGATGTTAGATTTTGATTGATGTAACTCAACGCCGCCATCAAATTGCAAAGATAAAGATAAATTAATAAAATCCTTCTCCCAAATACAGATCGAACCCATAACCATAGTGTGTAAACACTTTTTAAAGTATTGAAGACATCATCATGTAGATATTGGCCTGTCTACATGACGATGTCTTCAATACTTTAAAAAATAAAGCCTTTTTTTATTAATTTAATAATTATGTCACTTTTAGTGCACATCCAATTAAAATGAATGCAACGATCTAATCAGACTTACGGGTCAATTAGTTTTGATTAGATTTGTTATACCCTTGCGAACCCTGTAATTAAAACTATGTGTCGGTGTCGATAAGGTCAATAATACGTACTTTTTCACGACATTAAAGATTTTATTATTTCACAAATTGTCCCCAATTGATGGGTTAAAGTTGTGTGGGTTGGTTAATAGCTTTTTTTTATCTTTTAATATCTTCTACATTTAACCTCTTTCGTGTGTTCTCCATACAACGTGCCAACGGCGAAGTGACTGGCACGCTAGAAACACCATAATAAAAAAAAATTATCCTACTTTTGGTCGTCGCCGCAGTCTGTTAAAAAGAGAACACAAAACAGAATATTTTGGATTCTATGAAATATACCTGCGTTTTAATATTTATAACATCTATTTTCAGGATACGTAATTGTACGCTCGCTTGTTTTTTTTAAACAGGTACTAACTATCGATTCGAGGGTAGCGCGGTTATAATCTTACCGGTTTCTAAGAAAATCATTAAGGAAAGATTTATGTTACATTTTAGTTGTAAGTAGCGGCTCCGTATATGCTACACATTCCTATCATTAATTATGTATCGCAAAATATCGAGATATTTCAAGGATAGCTTATTTACTATTTATTTTTAAAATATATAGACTGTTCTTGTCATTTAAACTGTGAAATTTGCTCGCCAGTTTCACATTAGTTTAAGTTTTTTATTCAGCCTTACGCTGTATGCCGAATCGAGCAGAGTAGGCAAAGGGACCCAAATCTTAAGACAACTCCGCTCCACATAATGAATTCAACTCGATGAATTCTGGAAGCATTGCGTGTTGAGTGGCGGAACACAATGACGCACTTGGTCTCGACACCACTGCGAAGAAATAAAAACATCGAACCCACAACCTGTCGCGTTTGTAGTCACACGCTTGTCCCCCTTGCCCCTTAGTTCTTTGCTCTTATAATTCTTAATTCCCGTTTTAAAATACAGACAATTAAGGAAGTTATAATATTTCCTTTTTTGTAGTGATGCGCCGAATATTCGTTTGGTATTCGGTATATATATATCATCGTTCTCTGCGAGTGAATGTGCTTGTTAAGTTGGGCACCGCTCCGCTCTAGCGAAGTAGATGGACATAGCATTAAGTGAGACTCATTTAATGTATAATAATAATTAAATAAAAATAATCGAACCGAATGTATTCGGCACCATAACCGAATAATTCGGCCGATTTCTATATTAGCCGAATACAGCACGACGATAATGCAAAAAATTACTTACATACACCGAATAAGAACCGAATATTCGGCGCATCTCTACTTTTTTGTTATAACTGTTGCAATACTATGACAGTAAAACTACGTACTAGACAGTCGGTATTTTCTTATTTTTAAAGTTCTACAGTTTATGTTCGATAGGTAGTTAGTATAATAAAAATTAAATTTACCCTTTTTACTAGATAAACAATATAACTTTCCCTCTAACCTTGTTATGGGCCTTTATTGCTGTTATTTGAAAACTTTTTTTCACAAGTTTTCGAATAGAGATATATTAATCAAACTTTTTGTGTATTCAAACAAATAGCGCACGTGCATGAATGTGAGTGTATAATCTGTGTCTGTTATAGGGTTGTTATACTTATCTTTTTTTTTATAAATCAATAAAAATCAGCTTCACGCAATATCCCGCATACAGCAGGGTAGACAGAGGGAACCTACTGTTAAGACACTATGTTCCTCGGTTTCCGCCGAATTCTGGAGGCATTGCGTGTTGAGTGGCGGAACTTTGCTTACACACCAAAGCGAAGAAATGGAAGTATAAATTTATATAAATATTTCATCTCCTCGAGTGGAGATCAAACCCATAACCAATCGATTTTACAGTCACACTGTGCCACTGCGCCACGACTGGCATCATTTATTATTTATTTTATATATATTTTTTTAATTATTCACTTCAGTGCTACGAAATGATACTAAAATAATTCTGATTTGAATAAAATTCTCTGGGGAATGTTAATTTTTTTATTCGCTTGCTCTGGTAACAAGAGCGAACGCAGCGTTGACTCCGTTACTCAACACGCAGTCTGGAAATTGGGCGGTGCGGAGCGGTTTTAACCTTAAGTTTATGCGGGGTACAGTGTGAAGTAAAAACAAGCTATTGTACTTATACTTATCGCTAAGTCAGTTTTAGAGTGTTGTTCGACCTTGTTCAAGTCCTGGCAACCCTACACCATATCCGCACTGCGCCATGCAGTTGAATTTGCATAAAAGTTAAATTGCTTTTTATCGGAAACATTGTCATCCGTCCCGGTAACTTATTTATTTATATACGTCATACGTAAATGGGTTTATTAAGGATTTTTTATTGGCGCTCGAAAAAGGGATGTTTTTTATATATATTATAATAGGCATATATATAAAAATATTTTTTCTTTCCTTTCATACATTTTTTTATTATATATAATCTTTATAATATAATAAAAGAAAAAAATATCCAATCAGCCCATTAATCTTTAAACAAGATTTAAAATAGTAAATGGTATATATATATAATAAAACATCGTAATCTATAATATAAAATAGACACAGATAACAAAAATCTATCTATATTTATTTTACGACTGATATTGATTAACGACTAATTTATGTCTCGAAATGGTTTCATTAGGAAATTGGACGACATTAATTACAACGGCCCTGTTCATAAGACATGACAAAATGTTCATTTATTAATGGTATTGGTGTCTATTTACAAATTATAATAGGTACTAACTAATATTCTATTTTTTTTTAATTTTTAAAGAATCAGACATTTTAGACTATAATTTTTTTAAATTTTAGTAAGACGTTATTGTGCACTCGTCTGCGGTGTCAAGAATTCAAATCCTACTCTTGAATATATTTTCGTTTTCTTGGCCTTGTTAGTAAAACAAGAATAAATGGGTGGTAAGTGGAGAATGTAGTGTTTTAACACTAGGTTTTTTTGACCTTTACATGGCTTTACGACAATGAGAACTAAGTATGACGACTCAAGTAACTGACCACAGGTACAGTTGAATATATCGAAACGATTAACTTGATGTATATTGCGTAGTGCTTTCCAATCAGTAATTACTGAGATGAGATGAGATGTGGTACACGGAACAAATTCTATAGCTTTATCATACTAGTGTCTATAAAAATAAATAAGAAAAGCGTATGGTTACGAAAAATAAATAAACAAAACGATAATTATTTAGATAGGGACATGAAACCGCGCCTCCTGGAAATCGACCAGGAGGCGCGGGTTAGAGTCTTACTATTATTACTATTTAGAAAACAAAATAAGTATTTTTCTCGCCTAAGTGTGGAATAACACTTTAAAAATGTTAAAAAATTGGGACCCACGTATTGGATGTAGTGGGCAGTTTTACTTAAACGTGAATATCGCCATTCCATGATATTCATACCAACAAATTCTGCATGATCAGACCGGTTAGAATGTACCCAACATTCTTGTATAGGAAATTCTTAGAAATTTAATGTAAATTTGTATAATATGGGGTCGAATAAACATAGGCTTTGTAATTGACGGCCGTTTCCCAGAAACGCGCTTCGGTTCGGTTTCCGCGGAAGACTTAAAAACGTACGAACTGTCTGCTTTACACATTTGAAGCATTTAAAACCTTCGTTTTAGTATATTATTATTATTGTTCTTTTAAAAAAATATTAGCATCAGTGTAGGCAGAGGGAGCCTAGTGTTAAAACACTCCGTTGCCCACTTTCTGAATTCTGGAGCGTTGCGTGTTCATTGGTAGAACACAACGCGCTTTGCCTCGACACCAAAACGGAGAAACGAAAATATAAATTTAAGTAAATATTTCATTGCCTCGCTTTGGGGTCGAACCCACAACCAGTCGCGTTTACAGTAAGACTGTGCCCTTGGGTTACGACTGGTCTCCACACACAAACAACCGATAGTTGATATATAATTAATAATTTACTTAAAACATAAATAAATAACTTACCTGAAACAATAATCTATGGACTTTTTACCTGATGCCATACAACGCTGGAAGCTATCAATTCACATATATATATTTAACATAACAGTGGTGTATCACGTTCATGCTATATTATTACTGGCGACATAATTTATGACTACAACAATAACCTATCTGTATGATTTCATAGTTACTATTTTTTTTTCTTGTCATTTTGTAACCATTATATGTACAATTATTTTTATTGTATTCACGCTATATCCCGCTCTTAGCAGGGTAGGCAGAGGGAAATTGGGAACCTAATGTCACTTCGTTCCCATTAAGATACTTGCGTTTGGCATTCTCCGCCAAATTTTCGAGAAATGTTTAGTGGCGGAACTTAACGTCGCAAACTAAATGATTAGTCTTATATAAATAGGCTTATGTTTATACAAATAGGTTTATGTTTTTTATTTTTTGCTTTATTTTCAAGTTATTCAGGTATTGTAAATACCCCTTTCGGTTATTATGTACTTCACGCTCGTTCGTCAAGAGGTCTCCAGACGTTAATTCCGAGCGGATGGTTTAGGAGTCGTTATTGTATAATACAGTTCTTTGCTTTCTCCGTTTTTATTTTTATTTTGGCGTATTTGCCTCCCGACGGAAAAAGCCTAGCGGTGAAAAAACATTTGTTACAGTAGTGGTTTGGATTTGAACTGAACAGAATAAAACAGCGCGGCGTTCAGTTTAAAAAAACATTAGAAGTTACAATGAATTGAACCATTTTTATATGTTACATAATATAAATTAGTATTTATTTTAGAAATTTGGAAATTATGATTCTAACTAAAAACTTTAATATTAATTGTATTTTTTTCTAAATATGTTTATTTACTCACATAGTACGTACACCGGATCCCCAGGTACCCTTACCTACCACCTGAACCCAGTGTTAAGACACTGCGTTTCTATCAACATCTTCGTTTCATATTTTCCGCCGAATTATCAACGATGCGCTTTGCTTTCTTATCAGAGCAAGGTAATGTTAAATATTTCATTTCCTCGTGGGGAATCGAATCCACGACCACGGCGTTGACAATCGAACTCTTGTGTGACACGACTAGCTGAAATATGATTTACAATACAAATATTTATTTTGTAGACATCATAACAGCTCGGAGCGTTGAAGCAACCCGTTTTGTGGATATCGATGGTAATAAATTACTTTGAAACCTGTTTTTCTAATTTACCTGAACCAAATGCATAATGAATGTATGATAAAGGCAAGTCATTAAACTCTTGGCAATTATTTATTTTTAAATTTTATGTGAATTGAAAATTGTTTTATCAAGGGTTTTGGATATAATAGATAAGTATATTTTGGATAAGCATAATTTGCTCTATTGAATTTGACGTATTGCATTACCGCATTATTTTCAAGATATTGCGATTGATTGAGCGGCCACCACGAGGAAATGAAAATAAATTTCCCAAACGAGAATCAAATCCCCGTATTCTGACATAATATACTTTTGATATTCTGGGTGATTCACAATTCGAAATTTGATTAGTCATAAATAGACTAAAACATGGAAATATAGACCAAATTAATAAAGTAATTCCAAGAATATTTTTTGCCCTGATTAGGGAAAGAAGCAACTGAGCTAACTATCATACAAAAATAAAGTAAAAAAAAAAAACATTTTTTAAAATTATACTTCGGAGGCCGTTGTGGCGTTCTGAATAGCAGAGAGACTAACGGTCAGGATTCGATATAAATTAAATATAATCACTTTCCCCTTGAAGAATTTCTATCGAAGGAAAGTGGGGAATGGAAGTGTCTCAATGGGAATGGAGTGCCTAAACACTAGGGTCTCACGTTACCTCTGCCTACCGTGCTATGTGTACAGCGTGAAGCTAAAAAAATATTTTTATTTATCCTCTGGTAGACGAATTGAGACGTTGAGGTCCTCCTCCAGGTTCCTCTGCCTACCCTGCTATATAGGAAAAAGCGTGGAGCTACTTAGACTTTAGTCTGCTATTTACAAAAAAAAAATAATAGTTTTTCGGTATGCTATATATATGTGAGTATGTATAAGGGATAAAAATCTAGAGTACCTAATCAATTCAAGACCCATTACTACATTGTGAACCAATATTAACCTAAAACTTTTTTACAGATCGAACACAGATCGTAACATCCGCATCGGTTACGCAAATCTTATTCCATTTCCTGCGTTATTATTTTATTTTTACTTACAGCAATATGGCCGGGTGATCTAAACTACTAAATAAAAGTTGTAAATGCTTTCTATTCACATTTGCATGGACAAAGCTGGCGGTTATACTCTTATATGAGAGTTATACATACGCTCGTTGGTCTATGTTTAACTACACTTGGTTGGGTTGGTTTGTCTGTCTAAGGTTAGATTTTACAAATATTATTTTGTAGGAGAGTTTTTTTTTTAACTTGAGCTTTTGTGTTGAAAGTTTGTTAGACGTTTTTGTTTAAATTGTTTATTGTATGTGTGGCTTCAGATACAAATATCGTAGAGAACAAATTTTTGTAAATATTTGTTTAAAATTATATTTTGTTGATCATTCAGGATAAAATGAAGAAATATTTTCTCCTCTTCCCGTTCTACTTTTGCTTCTCAGCTATTTGTCCATGACCAAAAGTTATGTCTGATGATTTTATTATTTCGAGTGGAAAAAATTAATCTTGTCGCCATTTTCTTTTAGCCAGTCGTGCAAAATGGAAAACATAACAAACATTCTACAATGTATCATATACTTACGGTATTGTAATATTTATTGTATCTCCCTTATTACAAAAACAACTCAAATGATATAAACAAGGTTATGTTATTATCCTTCATGATCTCATCACGCTCGTTCTTTAAGCTATTTATTCAATAATCCTGTTGTGTAGAGCTACACTACAATTGTAGACAACTTTGAATTTACGTTATTTATAAAATAAGCTTATATAAGAAGCAATGCATCTAGAATTCAGCGGAGAATGGAAAACGGAAGTAACTTAGGAAACGGAGTGTTTTAACACTATTTTCTTAAGCTTATTTTTCAAATTCCTAGGTAGAATATTTATTTCGGTAGAATATTTCCAGATATAAAATGTTGTTGTCCACGCAAACGGTTGCGGGCTACAACACGTCTAATTGACTAATCTTGTCAAGTATAATTTACAAATTTTATGTCTACAAAAACATAGCCTAATTTTAGAAAAAAAAAAATTATGAAAACATGTCGAATATAATACTTAGGCCGGTTTACATACTAATATGACGATACAATATAACTTCCTGCATTTTAATAGTCCAATTTAAGCCCAATGTAAATTAGGTGAGTAAGTAGGTTCAATTACGAAAGGAGGGACGTCGTGTATGTAGAACAAAGCGACGACCACACGCTTGAGCTTCTTGCAATTTTGTTTCATTGCCTACGATTTCCTTTATAATTGAGTTCTTTATATTTAGGGCTGTACCCTAATTTATAATTTAATTATCTATATTTATTAGCTTCACGCCGTATCCCGCATACAGCAGGGTAGACAGAGAGAATTAGTGTTAAGACACTCCGTTCCCCACTTTCTGCCGAATTTTTGGAGGCATTGCGTGTTGAGTGGCAGAACTCAACGCCGCGCTTTGCCTCGACACCAGAGCGAAGAAATGGAAATATAAATTTAAGTAAATATTTTATCTCCTCGAGTGGGGATCGAACCTACAACCAGTCAGTCGGTTTTACAGTCACACTTTGTGCCACTGCGCCATGACTGGCCTCTATATTTATGTATGTAATAATATTGGTTACCTAATAAACTTATTAACTTTATAATATTATAAAACTGCAAATCTGCTTGACAGGGCTTATCTCAAAAACTACTTCGAATTGAAGAGTTGAGAGTGTTGAATAATCCATTTATCGAAGAGGAATATAGCTTTTATTACGTCATATATGGATATGACGTAATAATATAAAATTGCAACTGATCACTGTCTGTACACGGAAGATATATGGGAAACTCTATCATTAGGGGCATTTATTTATGTAATAAAATAGAAAACAAATTTTAAAGTGTTTGTTTGTTTATCTGTACATTTATGTACGCTGATCTCAGAAACAGTGTTTTATTTTTAATCGGCTTGTAAATAAAAAAAGTTATATCAATATGAAGTATTTGGTTCGATAAAATTGCTATTAAATAATTGTTAATATAATTCGCTTTAATTTTATTTTCTAATGTATGGATATTGTCTTTATCCATGTATCATACACAACTTTTACTCGTTTCCATTTGACCACAGCCTCTCCCATGAAGTAGAGAACGTAGTGTCTAACTAAACACTATATTTTTTCTGCCTGCTAAGTTCAGTAACAAAAGTAAATTTATTTCTTTAAATAAATCGATAAATCGTATTCCGTGAGCATATCCAAATACCTCTAAGGTATCGAGTTCCGTTGTAACTTGCAACCAAGTTTATCGCCTTTGTTTCGAAATTAATGAATCATCACGTAAGTTTCATTTGCTAATACAATATATCTATAAACGGTTACAAATAGACGATAAGATCGTTATCGTTTGCAATATGGAGTATTTACTACCTGCCTGTAATATGTTTGTTTATGGATATGGCTAATTTATATGAAATTTGGGGAACGGAGTGTCTTAACACTAGGTTCCCTCTGCCTACCCTGCTGTGTGCGGGATTTAGCGTGAAGCTATTTTTTTTTTATTTTTTTTATATGAAATTTATTTATAATTTTCTCATTATATCAGAATATTAAAGGGGAATTAAACTTTCTGTATTATTTTAGGTTCATTATTTTGAAACTGTCGTGGCGTATCAGCGTTTGCGTGTATATGCGACGGTTACGGGTTTGATTCAAACACGAGGGAATTATTTATTTTCATTTACTAGCTTTTCAGTAGATATCTATCATATGAACATTTACTAAAAATTAATTTTCGTCTAAATTTGACAATAACTAGGAACTAAAAAGTAAAATATGTTAACTATTAAAGTGTGCGTGATGATGTTTGTTTTCTTTGTTTACAATAAAATATGATGATATCATATTAAACATTAATAACTGTAAAATATAATTATTAAAAATATTTTAAAAACTTATATATTAATATTTTGATATCAATTATTGCAAAAAAAATTGCTTACGTAATACTTGAATGGCCCCAAACGAGAAAAGTTGTTTTGAGATCCTTTATAGATATAACTAATCCAGTACAGTACTACGAAAATACGATATTTGCTCATTTTAATTAAGTCTAAGTATTTTAATGCACTTATTAGTGCATACAATTATTACAGTATAAATAAAGACAATTTCAATTAATTATAAAACAAAAATAAATCCATTTTGAACGGATTAAAATAAATCATATTTCAAATGATAGATGTGACAGCTGATTGAAATTGATACCTAGTCTAATGATTTTTTTGGGAACAAGATAATTTAGTTTCACTTGCGCCGTTGATGATGTCGCTAAATGTCTGAAATCGTAGAATTTTCATCTCTTTACATGCTGAACCCAAGAATATATACTAGCGTTTCAGTCTTCTTTAAAATGTTCAAAAGACCGACTAAAACGAACAACGTACAGACTTCCAACACATAGATGCAAATAGTTACATATTCAGGCCAATCGTGCCGCAGAGGCGCAAGGTGTGACTGTAAAACCGACTGGTTGTGGGTTCGATCCCCACTCGAGGAGATAAAATATTTACTTAAATATATATTTCCATTTCTTCGCTCTGGTGTCGAGGCTAAGTGCGGCGTTGAGTTCTGCCACTCAACACGCAATGCCTCCAGAACTCGGCAGAAAGTGGGGAACGGAGTGTCTAAACACTAGGTTCCCTCTGCCTACCCTGCTGTGTGCGGGATACAGCGTGAAGCTGATTTATTTATTTTGATTTTAGTTACATATTACAGTAGGTACACAGTTTCAGATCATTTACCAACATTTAGTCATTAGGGCTTCATTACGAACATTAGACGATACGAAGTACGATTCCGCAATGAATGCTCTGATTTCGATACGACATTGACTGCCAGTTAACCCTTCACGTAAGGTTAAATTAAATGAACGTTGTTATTGTTATATTTAACAATAAAAAATTGCGGTTTTGAGTACGTTCTACGCTATTAACGTGTGTATATATAATGGTGGATTATAGTTATATAGACGCATACGATTGGTTAATAATAATAGTCATCTGATGTTTGATTAGTGTACCTACATACCTACGGCAAAACGTAATACAAGGTAGGCTTATCTGGAATTTATTGTAATAGATTTACTATGTTTTTTTATTTGGATTTTTTAACCGAATTTTGTAAAAAGAGGAGGTTATTAATTTTACTGTATTTTTAAAGCTGTTACCTTAGAACTTTTGAGTGTGATAACCGATTTTGATGATTCTCTTTTATTTGAATATGGTAGGTTTCTAATGTGGCCACATTTTAATTTGGTCCATTTCTGACAATGTTATCCATTTCGATAATTTTTTTTTTTTTGGACACACATCAACGTACCTTGATGAGAGTTTGGTTAAATTCTGATTATATATTCCGGTTGAAGTAGCTTTTTCTTGTTGAAACTTATTGTTAAATGTTTTTTAGTGTTTTCAGGAGTGTGCCATTTTTAGGTTCACGCTCCATCCCGCATTTAGCAGAGTAGGCAAACACCTTCGTTTCCCGCTTTTTCTCTAAATTCAAGGCACTGCAATGCCTGGTGTGCTATTTTTACATTGTAAACTAACTTCAGTAATAAATAACGTTGCCGTATAATATATTTCTAAGTATAAAACACCTATAATATTTGACGTAGACATTGTAGTTTGATAATATGTAGGTTTTTATAATTGTTGCTTTTAAAATGGAACGAAGTGTCTTAACATTAAGTGGCCAAGTTCCCTTTGCCCTTTCTACTATGTGCGGGATTCAGCGTGAAGTAAAAAAAATATAAATTTCTTAACTCTTCATGATAGGAAAACACAAGAGAGTTTCATTCCCTGATAAGAACGTTTTAGTCCACCGCATTTTATCAGCGTTCGACTTAGCAATAAAGGCTTTTCTTTTGTCTTTAATCTATATCGTATCGCAATTCACAGTTAACTCTTTCAAAAAAATAACCCTTTGTCTAATTAAATTCATAATTTACACAATTCTACTTATTCAAATTAGTTAATCTGAATTGATAGGGATGTTTTTCACACGATTGATTTATCTAGTATCTACTACATACGTATTTCTAACTAAACTATCAGTATATGATGAGACCTATAATATATTTTTTTATTGTTTCTATAATCATTTTATATTGTTTGGTTTCAAAAATGTCAATTAAGGTGGCGAGACGAAGAGCGAGAGGCGCGGGTTTAAATCCCGTTACGTTCAAATGTTATACGTTTTCTTTCACGCGATCATTTCCATCCAGAATTGCAACTGCCAGTGTCGCTCTTTTATCAACCGCACTAGATTACCTACATATAAAATAGAATTTAAATTGTAAATAAACATTTTAATATAATATATGTGTCAAACGTGAGTAGCGTAATGACTAATAGGATGTTAACCAGTAGTTATAATTGGTACCATATTTATTAAAAATAAAGTGAATTCATTATTTAATAAATAAATATACAATGGTTTTAACCGACTTCTGTAAAAGGAGGTTAACAATTCGGCTGTATTTTTTATGTCTGTTACCTCTGAACCGCAAAACACTTTTAACATAACATGTATAACTATTTTTAATCGTAATAAAATATATATTATATTTAAATGCATAGTATTTTTTCTAGTGAAAATTACATAGTACGAAGGTATCTTTATTGTGAAATATTATACTTGAATTTATTTAAGAATTATATGTGGCGATCACAAACAACAATATTTTACATTGCTCTCGGTTGGAATGGAATCTATAATCATCGTGTCAGATGTGAGTTAATGAAACAGCGTTATTAAATATAGCATACAAAAACCATAGTGAAAGTCAAAACTCTATACAATATGTGCTGTACTATCTACAATTTTTTAACGGTTCCGTGTTTTACGTACTGTTTGTTTGTTACTACAGTGTGAACATTCGTTTTGTAGTGCGGTTAAGTTACGTGTCAACGTACCAGATGACTGGTCAGATTTTAATTTGTCAGTTCTTTTAACTATTTGGAGCTCCGCCCTCCACAGCATGTATGAAGAGGTTTATGACAGTGGACGAGGCGAAAGAGGTATGTAGAGACCGTAGCGTTTGGCGCTCCGTTCTCTCTAACTACCCTACTAAATGGAGATCGTACCCACAACCGTCACATTTAGTCAGAGACTGGCGCTTTTATTTAATATATTAGTTGATATAAATGAATTATTTCATCTTAATTTATCTACACGCTAATGCAGAATGGATGGATGTCATGACCTACGGACTGTCTTTCAATGTCACTCTGTTCACGCACGCTGGTTAGGGAATTGACGTTGTCTTAATTATTTTATTAGAATTTTAACCTATGTCTGTGAATAACTTTGAAAGTACAATTTTCTATCTTTTAATTTAAAAATAATATTTTTTATTATTGAGGCCGGTCGTGGCGCAGTGGCACGAAGTGTGACTGTAAAACCGACTGGTTGTGGGTTCGATCCCCATTTAAGGAGGTGAAATATTTAGTTAACTTTATATTTCCATTTCTTCGCTCTGGTGCCAAGGCTATGCGCGGCGTTGAGTTCTGCCACTCAACACGCAATGCCTCCAGAATTCGGCAGAAAGTGGGGAATGGAGTGTCTTAACACTAGGTTCCCTCTGCCTACCCTGCTGTGTGCGGGATACAGCGTGAAGCTGATTTATTCCATACTATGTTATTTTATTGTAGATTTGGAAATCATCTAGGTTTATTGTCATTGACAAGCTAGCATTCTTCTACATATTATACCAAAGGAAAATGAAGGTTTTACCGATTATATATTTTAATGGAATATAGGCTTCAATTAAACGAAAGGAGGAGAGTGAAATGTTACACCACTTTCCTAGTTAGTTATTCTTGCACAATATTATAGTAGTGTCGACATTAAGCATTTTGAGAATGTCAACGTTGAGAGCTGCGTTATTTTTTTTCAATTTTAATATATAAATATGCAATTTTGATAAGAAAATATCCTTACTTTCTCAAATTTACTATAGATCTACTAGAGATATGATACTAGAGATACTACTAGAGATTACTATAGATCTTTTTGTAAAGGTTTTTCTAATTTTCATCCTATATTTTTTTTGTAAAAATAATGGGGTGGGCATTAGACCAATCGAAAATAGGCACGGCTCACCCCAATCACCTCATTCCTACGCCCATGCACAATGTTCGTAAATATAAGTAGCTTTTTAAAATCAATTGTGCACGCGCAGAGGTAGCGTCAAACTTAATATACTGTATGTGATCTCATCAAGTTGACATCCTTTATTGCCTTAAATACGGTGCATTATTGTTCCTTATAACAGTTTGAATTGTTGCATTTCCTTTGTCTCTCGATGTTTACTTTGTTAGTGCATAAACTTATAAATCAAAATTAAATTAATTACACACTGTATCTCGCATACAGCGGAGTAGGCAGAGGGAACCCAGTGCTAAGACACTCCGTCCTACCGGCTAATTGCAATGCGGGTAAAAGCAAGCAGCAAAGCAAAGAAGGCAAATTTGCTTAAAGAAATTAATAAATAAAATAAATAAATATATATCCCGCACACAGCAGGGTAGGCAGAGGGAACCTAGTGTTAATACACTCCGTTCCCCACTTTCTGCCGAATTTTGGAGGCATTGCGTGTTGAGTGGCAGAACTCAACGCCGCGCTTTGCCTCGACACCAGAGCGAAGAAATGAAAATATAAATTTAAGTAAATATTTCATATCCTCGAGTGGGGATCGAACCCACAACCAGTCGGTTTACAGTCACACTTTGTACCACTGCGCCACGACTGCCCTCAAATTTCTTAATTAAAGAAATTAATACTAACAAATTTAAGTGTTTTTTATTTTCTACATTTCTTATTAGCGTGTCACTCGCGGCTTCGCCCGCTTACCACTTATATTTTTATTTATCAGATAATTTAATCAGTATAAATTGTATAATCGATATAATTTATACATTTAATTTTGAGAAAGTGCAAGCAATACATCTTCAAGAAGTATACGTTCAAATTACATGCTTTAAAAGCCAAAGCATTTTTTCATAAAATTTCCTTAATGATGGAATAACTTTAGCTCGAATGTTTCAATATATAAAATAAAAAAGCGGTGAAATATACCTTGAAATTTTCTATTATTTTTTGTCACACAATGCCTTAATGTGACTTATTTACAAGAAATAGATATACGGTATCGCAGACTTTTTTTTAAAAACTAATAAAATAGAACATTTCTTCCATACAATATGCGCGTGCGCTACAAAAATGGTAAAAAATATACTGACATATTTTTTACCATTTTTGTAGCGCACGCGCTTAAAGCAATTCGATGGTGTTATTTCGTTATTTTAGGCTCACTAAGACTATCACCATAATTTTATATAGCCTATAGCACTTCTGAAGAACGTAGCATATGTCAAAACCAAAAATGAGCAAATCGGACCAGTAGATCCAGACATCTTAGCTTTTAAACAAACAAACGAACTCTTCCGCTTTATTAAATTAGTATAGATGAGCAAGCGGAGGGAATTTAGTGTTTTGTATAAAGTGGCGGAGCTCAATGTCGCCGCCGCCAGAATTAAAGTATTAATACATAATAATTCATTTCCCCGAGTGGGTATCGAAGTCACCGCCTTCCCGTTTAAAGTCACACGCTTGTGGTACAGCGACACGACGACCTAAATTTTTCCACATGCATATTTATATACAAAAATAGAACTAGTTGCCAATATATAAATATTACATTTTCGCACACGGTCTCGTTCAGTAGGTGCCTACAGATAATCTCCGGTCAACAAAGTGGCATTAGAATTAGATAAATATGTTTGTATGTATGTCGTACGCGGAGATGCATCTGAATGGATTGAAGGCTGAACACGATGGTATTCAATGAAACGCGTTGTTAGCGTTAGCGGTTTTGAGTTCGTCCAATTTATTTTCGCTCATTCGGGCTAATAGTCTTGCACTAGAATTTTAACCGTAAGCTCTGTGTGTGTGACTTATTATATTTTGAGTGTGTGTGGATGTTGAAGATGGTTAGGTTTTGAGTACGCAAAGAGAATCTAGTATTAGGACACTTCGACAGACACATTTTTAATTGCATGATGAGGGCGAAACTTAACGCCTCATTTTTCAGAGCTTGGATAAAAAAATCCATATAGGTATATTTTTAATCTATCGAACCCACGAAATGTAAATATTGCTTATTCTTTTAATACAAAACTCAAATATCTGACCTGGATAGTAGTATAACGAGTTTTAAACTAATTTATTTTTATATATTACTTAAAAGTTACTTTCTACTATAATATGAATCAAGTTAAATAAAAAAATCGATCAAGTGCATGTAGAACTTCCCCACGGAACCAATTGGTTCCGTATCAATTTTAAGCGGGTCAATGAGAAAACTTAATACAATTTTGCAAAAACAAAGTGTGAAAGTTCGTATCTTTTGAATACCTTGGCAAGCCAAGTTTTTTTTTCTGCGTTCCTAGGGACTAGAACTGTATCCAGATCAATAAATTATATTACTTTCAACTCGTTACCTCCACGGGCTTGACAGACGTCCAACAAAGTGTTCCGTTGGTTCCGTTTTTTTTTAAATTTTGAAGTACGGATCTTTAAAACTAAAATAAATACTCCTACATAAATATTTTTATATTCACAACTGCAAATAAATATAATGTAGGTAATAATTTTCATTCGATTAAGGAAAAGTAAAGGGTTCATTAAACAAATATGTACTTTGAAGGTTTTTATTATGTGACAACCGGAAATGCATATCGCCTTTGAATAAAATGTTGAGAATACAGCTACAGAAGTTGAAATTGCTTTGTTTTTGTTAATTTATTTAAATATATTACTGTAGCTTTTAAGTTATTAAATTAAAATGTAACGTTTTTTTCGTGACGTGGGTGTTTTGGTAAATATTATAAAATCAATTAAGATTCAATTTCAAAGCGATTCTTTTTATTTTTTAGCGTTTTCCGTTTTACAGCATGGAGAATGGAAGGCAAAGGAAACTTAGTGATACTTCTTTTCCCACTTTCCGCACAATTTTCAGCACATTGCGTGGGAGAACCCTACGTCGCGTTTTTTCTTAATACCAGGAAATGAAAGCAATTCGTTTCCCCCGAGTGGAAATTGAACTTACAACTGTCGCACTTACAGTAAGACGTTCCTGCTCTACGACGGTCTCAGAATATGCGTTAATCAAAAAAAAAATAACAACTTTTAAGTAACCATTTCACGGGCTTCAATGTCTTTAAACAGTAGATGATGTTAATATTATCTATATTTTCCACAATATTTGATGCAACGGTGACGAACGTGTAGCAACACAACCACCAACCTTTAATTACGAAGTCATGACTCCGACGTGCACGTTATTTTAAATCATGGTATTTTGAAGTTTAAGGTGAATGCAATTCTGCAATTTGTTGAATGTCACAAATATAAATTCTTTTTGCGTGTAATGCCACTTGTTTCTTGTTTACCTACGTGTTTGACCGTGGATGTTGGGTGTTTAAGATTGATAAAATATTATATTTCATATATTTTTTGTTATTTTATTATTAATTATTCTTATGGTTGACATTTTAACAAATTAATAGTAGGGCATGTATTGAGGTTGTAAACGGGGAGGTGTTAGGTTCCATTTCTACTTCTTGTTGGTTATTATTACTTCCTCGCTCTGGTGACAACACGATGTGAGGCGGCGAGTTCCGCTACTCAAAACGTAATATTGTTAATAGAATGTGCAAAAATTAAGTTATTCGTCATTTTGAAATACTCAAGCGTGATATATATACATATATATATACATTATATATATAAAAATTAACTACTAGAATGTCGACATAACGTTTTTTTTACAGTTTTGTAGCCCTCCACCTTCGTAACGTCACTCTCAAATTGTGAGATTAGTGGAAAATCACTCTACCTTAGGTCTGACGCGCTCGAAAATTGCAGACAGTCATTTTTTTTATACTAATCTAATCATTTACTTTACTAGACGGCCATATATTATTCTGGCGTGCTTTAGTAAATTCCAAAATCGCTGTTTCGGCTCTCCTACCATTATAATATTATCATAGTTTAAAATTTAAAAGTATATCCTTGAGTTCGATTATAATTTGTATAAGATACTTTTAATTGAACAACTTCATTAGTGACGTTTGATTTGGTGTATTTGTACTTAAATGTTAGTTCGACTACTTAATAAATATACTTATTTAGAAAAATACTTATTCTTTTCTAAGTGTCGAATAACACTTTAAAAATGTTTAAAATACTTAATAAATAGTTTTTAACCACAATATATATCTTTATAAATTTAAGGCAATAGAGAAAATAGTCTACGACCTCCATAGACTATTTTGTATACTTTTCTTTTAATGTAGATGTAATGCAGACGAAAAATAAAAAGAAAATTTTAAAAGTAGTCGCGTTATTTTTGTAGCGATGAATAACTAGAAGTTGTGGAATTTATTGATTTTAGTGTACGTTACGTGCTCGGCCCGACGATTCAGGAAACCGTTTTATGGCTCTTGTATAAATCAACCCACTCGTTTGGTGCAATGCAACAAATATTAACCTATGAAAACGCGCTACGATCCTAAGATCGTGGTTTTGTTGACACATTTAAAATTATTTTTTACTTCTTTTATTGCTGGTTATTTTGATATATGTCTTTATTTTGTGGTTTTTTTGCTTTAAATCTTATTTTATATTTTGCTATGTATGTGATGGGTGACAATGTTTTTGCTGTCTTTTATAGTTTTTTTTTGTGTGTTTCACTTTTTATGATGATTGCGGATTTGCTACGTGTTGATGTTTTGATAGTTCTAGCTAAATTTCTAAAGTAACTGAGGGTGTACACTGGAGTTATTTTTATTTTTAAATAATGTTTTTTGGTATAACAAAATTCTCCTATGAATCACTACAATCATGTTATAACTACATTTTGTATTTTTTATTAGTGGTTATTTTAAATTAAATCTTTTTTATGTTGTCGTTGATCTTATATCATGTTTTGAATTTTTGACGGCCTGATGGGTTGACAATGTTTTTAATGTCTTTTACAGGTTTTTATTATTTTTATTATTTTTATTGCGGATTCACTAACACCATGTTGATGTGTTGAAGAATTTTGCCTTGACTTTCAATAGGAACTAGTAGAATGCATAGTGAAGTTATTACTTTTGCTAAATTCTTATTTTTTTTTTTAAACAAACCGGCCAAGTGTGAGTCGGACTTGCACAATACAGCATTATAATTATAAAATAGAGCCTTCTTTGATGTATTTTATTCTGTATTTCTTATTAAAAGCGGCAACAAATATATAATCTGTGAAAATATTAACTGTCTAACCATAACGGCTCATGAGATACAGCCTGTTGACAGACAGACAGACGCGCATACACCATACCATAGTTACTTTTAACGTTAAACAGAATACAATGAACCACAACTATTAGCGATCTTTAAGTTAATCAACAAATTTACAAATGTTCCAGAGCGACTCGGTGAGCTACTTCTTCGGCGAGCTCGAGCGTATAGCCAGGCCGGACTACGTGCCCTCGCACCAGGATATCCTGCACTGTCGGAAGGCCACGAAGGGCATAACGGAGTGCACCATCAATATCAACAACGTGCCTTTCGTGTTCGTCGACGTCGGAGGTCAGAGGACGCAGCGGCAGAAGTGGACGCAATGCTTCGATTCTGTCACGTCGATACTTTTTTTGGTGTCTTCTTCGGAGTTTGATCAGGTGCTGTCGGAGGATAGGTGAGGCATTATATATTTTTTTATTTTATTCTAAATACTTTACGAAACGTATACTGACTCAGTGCAGTGTTGCTTTGCTTCTTTCACTATATATATTAGTCAATCTGTAAATTGACTCAAACTGCCTTTTTTCACGCATCCTAATTTCCTCGTTTATCTCGCCGGACATGGTACGGCGTTGAGGTCCGCCAGCCAACATGTGGCGTTTCTAAAATTGAACGGAAAGTGGGGATGATGTGTTTTTTAAAACACTAGGTTCCCTATAAGTATCCTGATTTTACGTGACAAAGGGTCACCTTATTAAATATAAAATGGTCGCCTACAATATGTCGTTCTAATTTCATACATTCCGCTATGAAGACTAGTAAAATGAATTTTATCAATCACTATCTTATCTAACTACACAGTACAGTTCAATTATATTAACCTTTGATTTTTTTATAACATTTTGTCACTAATTTACTCACATATTACGTATTTTATCTAACAAATTCTATTTTTGGTAAGGCGATAACGGAAATCGTATACAAATTAATTCAATGAACGCGAACTTTAATTCGATTAATATTGGTCGTTTCGAATGGTCTTATAAATTTGGTGTATTAGTTGTAGTTAGTGAGATCTTTTGACTGTGTGTAATTAATTTGGAGTCAATGAATTATATCAATTTCTAAGCTTTGGTAATACAAAGTGCGGCGTTGTGTTGCGCCACACCAAAAAGGGAGATAAATACTTAAACGATGTGTAATTTGGTAACGGAGCAAAGCGCGGCGTTGATTTCAGCAACTTAACCCGCAATGCCTCCAGAAAAGAAGGAGCGAAAATTGGGTAACGATATAAAAATGAGTATCTTAACATTAGGTTCCCAAGTTTCCACTGCCTATCCTGCTACGTGCGGAATATAGTGTGAAGGTAAAAAAAAGTAAACGTAGTGACAAATCACTTCGTTTACTTCTTACAAATCAGTCTAATTGGTCATAGCCATGTGGTTAGTGAATATATTAATTACCATTAACAACGTGATACCGAGCCCATCTGTTTCTTCTTGTTAGTTTCACGTACTTTAAGTTGTATTTATATTTAAATAATGTATGTATGTATGAGTTAATTTACATTTTAAATAGCGTTAGTTGGTTTTTGTATTTTAAAATATATTTACATATTTCAGATGCGGTTAGTTAATAAGAATGAATTACATTGCTTAAGAACAGGTGTAATATAATAGCGGTTGTGTTTGATCCGTTTTATATGAAATTAGCTTTTACCAGCGGCCATGGGCGTATCTAGAGATTTCAGGGTGGGATTTTGGGGGGCTATGTCTGGACTTTATATTTGCACAAATTTATCAGGGTGAATTTTTGTTATTAACATTTCTGGGGGACTATTTTAAGGGTGGATATAGACACCCCCGCCACCCATTTCTTTTCCAACCCATGATTATATGGAAAAAATTAAGAGCAATTAGAAAAATTAATGCCCAAGTTGCTCTGACGTGATGGCCTAAAATGTAAAGCTTATAGTCTATAGGCCTCTTCATAAGACTGTATGGCTTAGCGATCGGAGCGCCTGGTCGGTTTCCAGGAGGCGCGGGTTCGACTCCAGCTACGTTCAAATTTTTATACATTTTCTAAATAACACGTCTATAGATCTATTTTTTAGTGTTTTATTTTATTATTTGTTCAAGATCTTTTAAAATATAACTTAGCTAATAAATTAAATTAAAAATTGATAATAAAAATGAAGGCATTGTCATAGCAAAGCGACACCCGAATGCACTTTATATGATCAATTGGGACATTTTTTAATTGTTCCACAGTTACTTACCATTTTTAGTAAAAAATCAATGTACACAAATTAAACATTAAATACATATTTCAAATTTGCTAAGTAAATTTTACATTTTTTCTTCCTTCTGTAATTATACATGAATAAATAAACATGCATATTTTAAACAAGATGTCTTATATTAGCTATGATTTAAGACATATGGGCAATTGGTATGGCCGCGATGTAGTTACATTCATTATAGTAAATGCACGATCGGCGCGGATGTGGATTAGCAAGTCTTGACGCCCCAACGCATACAACATTTTCTTTCTTTAGTTTCGCGCATTGTAGGGTAAGCAGACGGTATCAGGGAGCCTAGTATTAAGACATTCCGTTTCCATTAAGGCACCTCAGTTTACCTACTATCTCGAGTTCCGTATTCTGGAGACATTGCTTGTTGAATGGCGGAACTCAACGCCGCTCTTTGCGTCGTTACTAGATAGAAGAAATGAAAATATTAATTTTTTCTTTTCCTCGAATGGGAACCGACGCCTCAACCTGTGTGCTTGCATTTGCACGCTTGTGCCATTGCGCCACAGCTGGCATCATTATGCATCACACATACAAATATGATTAATTAAATATTATAAATAGAAAACTTATGGATAACGATGGAATATAAACACTAACAGTTTTATTTACTGACGCCATGGCGATGGCGGCGCAATACATACATTATAGGATTGTACGGAATACTCTGAAGGTGATTGTGGGTTCGGTTAGACAAAATGTGATATTAGGATACCACAAGATGGATTCCTTTTTCTTTTTAGCCTATTATTTTTACTAAACGCCACAAACACGTAGTTTGTATCTTTTTTCTAGTCGTATCGTATCTAATTTTTATTTTCAAAATATTAACCATTTTCTTGTCTACTACTTAAACTCGGCTCACCACCCAACACGTAATGTATTTAGACTGCACTGCTTTCTAATTGAAGCCATACACGTACAGTACGGTCAACAAGTCGTGGACGCTATGAAGTTTTTCCTGAACTTACCCGCTTAGTTCACTTGGAAAGAAAATATTCAAATGTAAGAAAAATCTTAAAATCAAATCTGCGCAGCCGTCTACAGCTAACTTTAGAGCGGCCACTGAACAAAAAAGAGCTTATTCGAAATGCTGTAATATATATTTTAATAGGCGTGAATCTCCATTGGTCGATTAATGAACAAATATATTCCATATATAATAATAATCAGCTTCACGCTGTATCCCGCACACAGCAGGGTAGGCAGAGGGAACCTAGTGTTAAGACACTCCGTTCCCCACTTTCTGCCGAATTCTGAAGGCATTGCATTGTGTTGCGTGGCAGAACTCAACGCCGCCCTTAACCTCGACACCAGAGCGAAGAAATGGAAATATAAATTTAAGTAAATATTTCATCTCCTCGAGTGGGGATCGAACCCACAACCAGTCGGTTTTAGTCACACCTCGTGCCGCTGCCCCACGACTGGCCTCATATTCCTTTAATAGTTCTTGATTATTTAGACTAAGTTTATTATATAAACTTCGAGGGTAAATAACCTGCATAAGAGCGATGCCATCACATTTATTTCATTCAATCATTTTCCTAACCGTGCTATTAGTATTTTATTGAAGCGTAAAAACTTTTTAGTTATAGCATCGTAAAATACTTTTGTTGATAAAAGTTCGTTCATCAAAGTGTTACTTCTTAAAGACATAGACAGTGTTGCCAGTTTAAAAAAATATGTGAAAATTAAATAAACAATTAGAATTTAGCATCCTTGTGATTTTTTATAGTAAATTTGAATACATAAATTCTTTTGTTGAATTACTTATAATGTGTGAAAATTTATAACCTCGTTTTTTAGATACGGTTTTTTTCGCCTTTGCAAAGTAATTCGTGGTAATATTTTTTATTGTAAAGGGAATTGAGACGTTTTCCATTTTATATTAAACTATAGCCAAGAAAAATTGTTATAGAAATTTTGTCTACGTCTTACGTACATTTATGACAATTCAATCACAAGACGTGTTACTATATAAGAAATATTTTTTTTTTACTTTGTCTCCAACATAGGGCAGTGTAAGCAAGGGAACTTAGTGTTAGCCCGTTTACCGGGCTGAACTCAACGCCGCGCTTCGTCTTGTGACCAGAGTAAGGACATCAAAATAAAAAATACCCGCGAGTGGATATCGAACCTACAACAGAGTTTACAGCCATAAGCGGTATGAATAATATTTAAAATTAAAATAAATGGAGACGAATTTAGACATGGTTAGGTATTCTCTATCAAAAACTACTTGTAAAATTGGGAATACATGCTAAGTTCATAGTTCAAGTTAATAAATAAAAAAAAAACAAAACTATTTTAATTACAAATTAATTAATCATAAGGCTAGCAACACTTAAATTCAAGCAATAAATTTTAAATATAGGCAGGTATTTAGACTATGCGATCAAATGTGGGCAAGTCGTTACTATTACGAAAGCCTAGCGGTGTCAGTCACGGCTTATCTGTGACTAATCGTGATGCATACATAATAATTTAAATATTGTATAATACGTCAAGAAACCTTGAATAATAAATAATAATATTATTTTTTGTTTGTATTAACAATGTGAATTGTTTTCTTATGTACACTTTCGACGCCATTTTGGGTTAATAGAACAATAAACAATATTTTTATTGAGTTTATTGTATGGAACTTTGTTTCTATATTATGCTCGTTGACTAAGTTGGGCAAATTTTAATTGCAATTAACAATTAAATATTAAAAGTTAATAATATATTTATGAGGGAAATCACAATTAACAATGATTTAATTATAAATTAATTTGTCTCCATATTGTAATTACATTACAATAACATTATCATTACAATATTTTTTTTTTCCAATTCTGCTTATAGTTATTTATATAATACCTAACTCGTCGATTTATGTTGAATGGGTTAAGTATAACATCTAATTTAAATGGCTCGCGGGTTCGGTTCCTCATAAAATTAGTACATTTCCAAACATTTTTATATTTCTTACACTTACTAAAAAAGTATTAGTTTTATATATTTTAATTTAAAAAATATTACGATACTACACTACATTATATCAGAGCAATTCAAAACGAAATATTCAAAACGAATAATTGCTCACGAAAAAAAATGTCGCATTCAATCTGTCCGTCACCGTATCAATGAATCAATCAATCAATGATTGATTAATTAATTGTAATTAAACTGGTAAATGGGGTTACGTGGGTACCGCCATGTGATCGATGACGCGCGTCTTAATCCGATGCAGTGTTATTAATATAACATACTTACTAGTATGTAGATATAAACAGGCGCACACTGGGAAAAAGTGAACATCCGGGAATTTGTATCAAGGTCGGTCTGTGTGTTTGGGTTTTGGGCTCGTTATATTCGTTAATACGCTGGTAGTTGAATAATATGACAAGTTTTTTGTTTCTCGAGTGATAATCATTCCGATAACTGGCAATGAGGCATGGCGCGGCGTTCAGTTCCGCCGCTCAACACGCAACGCCTCCGAAATTCGGCGGAAAGTAGGGAACGGAAGTGTGTTAATGGGAGTGCCTTAATAAGTTCCCCGGTTCCTTCTGCTTATTCTGCTATGTGCAGAATACAGCTTGAAGCAAAAAGAATATAGTAAAATTTTTAAAATGTTCTTCTTTGTATATAATTGATATGATATATGAATATGCAACAGTTAAAAATAATGTTAAGTAATTTTGATGAAGGAACCCAAGAAATGCATATTATTAAGGAAGTATGCAAATGTATGAAACAGCTTTCTATATTTTCAAAGAATGCAGTAAGGAAATAATTATGTTGTCGTAAGGTTGTTGTCATCTTAATACATTTTTGAAATAGTAGTAGAGATTTAATAGCTTCATGTAAAGGCATATATAATATTTCTCGTTGCTGAGTATTTTATGTTATTTTTAATGATTCGTTTATATCAAAACTGTTTTTGGAATGCTCTTTAAAGCCTGTAAAAGTAAAGGAGTAATTATAACGAGCAAACTACGCGTGACGTCTCACGTTTTTGCTACTTTTATATATTTTTCGTGATTATTTTATTTAACTGCACAAGAAATAATTTAATAAATACAAGGAAAATCATTGCAATATATGTATAGTGTACAAAATCTAATATATGTATAATATTCAACTCTTCATAAACATCATAATGATCCTTACTAAAATCTTAATTTTGACTGTTACAGGAAAACGAATCGTCTCGCCGAAGCCTTAAATATATTCGACACGATCGTCAACAACATAAACTTCAAAGGCATTTCCATAATACTTTTTCTCAACAAATCGGATTTGTTGGCGAAAAAGGTGGCAAGCCTAGAGACTGACATACGCAACTACTACAAGGAGTTCACGGGCGACTCCCACAATTTGAAGGACGTTCAAACTTTCCTGCTCAACATGTTCCGGAATGTTCGGAGAGAACCAAAGACAACGCTCTACCACCATTTCACGACGGCCATAGACACGCAAAACATAGAGGTCGTGTTCAATTCCGTCAAAGACACTATACTGAATCGTAATCTAGAATCTCTTATGTTACAGTGATTTTGTTTTTTTTTATGTTTGTCTGTGGTTTTGTGATATTGTGTAAATGTGTTTTATTTTTCGGGAGTATTTTTTTTTAAAAGACAGGAAATGTGATTTTTTTTTAGTATATGGATGTATGTATTTGTAAGGACGGTGGTCTAGTTCTGTTTAGCATGCCATAGGATGTACTTATTGAAATATTTGGGAATGTTATGCCAAAAGAGATCAACGCATAATTATATTTGTTGAGTTCTTAAAATAATTATTAAATGAAATAGTTCACTTTTGTATCCTGACCGCACTTTTAAATAGACTTTGTTTACTTTTGGTATTTTAATTTATTATAGATAACCTTTATTTTTATCTGAATAATGTTAGTTTAAAAAATATTGAAAATTATCTGCATTTACCACCTACCAAGACACAAATAAAACAGTTGCTTTTTATATGTATATATTTTAGGTGTATTGTACAATGTAACGACCAAATATTGCACGCAAATTTGTACCCATATTAGTATAACTCTCACAAATATACATATAATTTATAGAAAAAAAAGTATGCAAAAGTACCTTTACTTAAGCTCACGTCATATTTTTGTTTCTTTTTTTCCAAAAATCTCTTGAAAAAGAAAACAAAATTATGCACGAGATCAATTTTCGATATTTTTACACTTCTATGGAAGTACATTAATTTTTTCGTAATATATCAATTACATATATTAATCGAAATTAAATTCTAAATTAGATAATGCATTCTAGAAATTATTCAAACAATTTTTATATAAATAAAATATAGCCCCTAGTCTTGTGGTAAAACTAGTTTGGAACTGACATTCAGAATATCCCCTAGCTTTATAATTAAAAACAATTGTACTGCCAGAACAAAAAAATATAAAATAAACAATTTTGTATAATTACATTTGTCTACTGTTGTATATTGAAATAGAGTTGCTATTATAATAAAATTTAAATTCATAAAAAAAAATATACCGATAACTTTTATATTATTTAAAATTTGTATAAATGTTTTCTCTTTTTTAATTTTCTGTAATACACATCAGTTTTGTATAGCAACACTAATTTATTATATTTTAAATTTTGCTGTCCACACTAAGTAGACTAGTGGATCTCACGCGTGCTTGTATATAATTAAAAATGTGAAGAACAAAGTCATATATTAATATATTAATTAATTAATTTTTACGTTTATATTTTGTACTTATTTATGAACATTGAACAGTTTTACGTAACAATTACACAACATTTGCGTTTTATATAGCAATTACGTTTAGTATAAAGTATTTTTTTTAAAAATCTATACATTATGTTTTATTTATATTAAAAACGTAATTTCTATTATAAATAAATATTTATGGATAGTGTTTAAAATATGTATATATATTGTAATATTGTATTAAGTTAATTAAGAATATTAATATATGATTTTGATCCAATAATGTAATGTAGATACAATTTGGAAGACTTTGAATCCTTAGGGAGTAAAATGTACATAACATACGAGGTTATCCAAGTGAAGTGACATAACCCATGAAAGATTAAGAAAGATATATGCATTCAAAATAGATTAAACATTATGTTAGTTCGTAAAACATGTTGATGACACGACAGTGTTGGTTTTGTTTAACTTTATAACAGGAACTCACCAATGGATTTGTGAATTTTGTGTAAGACATTTCAGAGGATTGTTTCATTATTTTAATTCTACACAAATTATCTTTGTTTGGAATATGATGGAATTGTTATGTCTCTTAAATTATCAACATGGTTGTCCCAAATTATGACAAACGGATTTCATAAATTTGACCCCCCCCTTATCATATCATAGGTTTTGCAATTTTACACCTAGAAAGTGTTAAACTAAAACAGTAGTTCTAGAATTTTGTATGTATAATATGTTTTTTAAAGTGATATCACAAAATTCATCACCATACCACTTGTCACAATATTATCGTTTCTTAAAAAAAATGCAAATATGGGTTAGGTCACTTTCACAAAGAGCACCTGAACTGTGATTGAATATATAGGCTGTAAACAGCAACGAAGTGTTTTTATGCACGTATATAAATAATAATAAATAATGAAATGTATAATAATGTCTCAAATTGCCGCTCAATATACGTTAGAGCATGTTTGGATGATATTTTGCAATGTTTGTACTATATATATATATAAAATTATAGATTTACATTTTTATTCCACTTTTGTATAATCTACCTAGATCTTATTGAATTTTTGGCATGTTTGTCATTTGGATTTGACAGTTGGATTTTTTAATTTTTTTTTTATTCTTTCGTTAAATAGCAATTGTATCTATAATGAATGCATAATATTTAAATTAATGGATTTAGATTCGCAGTTTTAATGTGTATTAAAATACAATATTTTTTATTTCAATATAATAGCGATAATACATAGCAATGTAATAATGATTTATATTTTCCTTTTTAATATTATTTGTAATATTTAAATGTTTGTTTTTTTTTACATCTTTTTTGTAATTTTCTACATAATTTTGAATTTTTAAACTTTATTCCGTCCGTCGCACTTACAGCTAATGATATAGAATCATCACCATACTATATAAGGGCACAAATCGAAAGCAACCTTTTTTTATTTTTTTTTACAAACAAATTTTTAATTATATAAGGTCGGATTTGGCATTTTGATTCATACATACATTTTAATTTTGTATACCTGACTTTACAATAAAAATAATGTGGTGTGAAAAATAATACAAAAAATGGCTGCCGTACACAGTTTTAATATCATTGAATAAAATATTTTTTAAATTTTAAATAAGATTTTTTTAAATCTATCAAATTATAAAATTCTCAATACACATTATTTATTAATAATTGACAAATCGATCGACCTTATAAAATGAAATGAATTACAAAATTACATAATTTTTTCATAATAATTGTATTGGAAGTTTAGTAATAAAAAATAAAATAAAAAGCAAAAATATAGAACACTGCGACGATTTTATCATATTATTATAGAATTTAGTAGATTTTTATTCCGCATTAGGAGAATTATTACAAAACCAAAATAAACAAAGATTAATCATCCATTATTTAAGTTCATTTGTCTAGAAATGACACTTTAAAATAATTATACTCATTTAATGTTTAATATAGAATATTTATTTTTAAATTTGTTTATAAAAATGGTAGTATAAATGGTTTATTTATTCTGTGTTTACATTTTATTATTATTTTTTAATTGGAGGCTATATGTAAATACCTCTTTATATGACAAAGCAATGTAATAAGTTATTAATTAAGTTGAGCCTTTATAGCTTTAGGGTTATTTATATGAAGAGTAATGTGTTTATTGTATAATGGCGTCGGCTGTCTCCTTAGGTAGGTTGAGCAACCTAATGTTGGGGCAATCAGTTATACATTTTTCGGCAAATTTTTGAGTCATTGCTTGTTGAGTGGCGGAATTCAACGCAGCACTCTGTCTTCTTAACTAAGCGAAAAATGGAAAAATACCTTTCCCTATAGTGGCAATCGAACCTATTACCATTGCGTTTACAGTCAGGCTATGCTCCGCTGCGCCACAGCCGCCTAAGGGCATTATTTATGATTCCATTCTTCTTAATGTTACATATATTGTATAAAATGAAATTATTTCCAAAATTTTATTCCAGTATTCTTATAAATTGTTTTCTTTTTTTTCCGAAATATATATCTGCTGTCATATGATTTTTTTTCTTATTTCTTAATTTATATATCTCTAGTAATACACCAAATAAAACTTTTTAAAATCTTTTCTGATTTTTTTTATCTCTTCCGCTTGAGTGATTTTAAACTCTGTGAAACTTACAGTTATTAGTAACTTCTCTTCTATAAAATAACTAGAATATATACACCTGTTCTTTTTAAAATATATAAACAATTTATAATTGCATAATAATCTTATTTTCCTGTTAAAAGTACATACTAAATTATACAATTTGTTTGCCAAATTTGTTTAATATCGTGAACAGAAATAACTATTTCAGAAAATAATAACTATTTCAGAAAAACAACTATTTTTAAAGACTATTTCATCTTTAATGGTTTTACAAAATAAACAAATATAACTGATTAATTGATTTAAGAAATAGAAAAATATATGATGTTAGAACCATTTCCTTATAGTCAAAATGAAAATACATTAATTATTTGTATATATTTTTAAGTTATATATATTTAGCGTAAGGAATGAGTAAAAAGTCATATTAGTAACAAATTATAATATGATGGAAATTAAAGCAATACAAACGAAATTAATAATATTGGATATAAACAATTAAGTACACTTTACATGTGTTATTGTACATGTCTACATGATAGATTTAGCTTAGATCTGATTTTTTTATAAATAAGTGAATATTTGTGTTTTTATCTGTATAAATAATGTGTATGTTGATTATAATCTGTGACATCTGTTTTTTTTATTTTCATTATCAAACAGGCTTTATATGGTTAGAGCTTTATATAACGAGTTTTTTTATATTTATATAACGTCGTCTTAATAAAGAAAAAGTTTAATTTATTTATTATATTATTTTAATATAAGATTAAATGTTAGTTTTGAAACTTGATAAAAAAAAATAATATTAAGATGGCGATATATAAAATTTAAAACACTTAGTGTTGCCATGTATATCAAAATTCTATATATGGTATTTTTGTACAAAATATTATTAGAATATTGTAATGTAAACATTATATCAAAATAAAACATAGTTTGTAGAGGTAAAAGGTATATAGGAAAATGGGTCTCAAAGTAGGTAGAAGGCAATGTGATAGGCTGATTGATGTTAGTGTTGTGCAATGTTCACGGTATATTACAAAAAATATCTATATAATATTATATTGTTTAATTTATACAAATAGATTATTGTAATATTTAATATATTTTTGTGTTTTGAGGAAGAATGAAATAAAGCAGGAATTAAATAAAAAAATACACCTTTTAAATTAAAAACATAAATAATAAGTGAAGATATGAATTAATAATGAATATTTTAAAATATTTTATTAATAAATACTGGCTAGGGGTTTCATTCTGCCTTATAACATAAAAAGTACATTTAATTGTAGTCAAATAAATATTTTAATTTGTTTACATTTAGACCATTTTTATATGAAATACTATTAAATAAATAAAATTACGTCATTTCTTTTAAATACAGTGAATATTGCACTTTAGTTATAAACGCCGTGGGTGCCAATTCTTATAATGCTTGAAAATTTTTAGAAATTTTGTTTTCTATTTCATTGTTTTATAGAATATCACCGACAGGAGGCTGAATGATCATTAAAACTGGATTATGTAATGATATGAAAAAACATATAATAAATCATTTTAGCATTATTGTTAGGTAAAACTTGTTAAACATTTTTTGTTAAAAGTAGTTTCAAATTTTATTTGTGAAAAAATACTTTAGTAAATTCTGTTCAAGATCAATAAGTTAAGTAGAGGAAAGAAAAACTTAATCATAAAACAGTAAATTAACTTTTCTTATTATTTCATAACACAGTTTTTAATGAAAATCAACTAAAAATTATATTAAGCACACGTACACGATTGACGACAATATCTTTTGTAATTCCTCTATACATATTTTGTATACAGCCCGATATTTATTGTACAGTGTAATAAAATATTATGCATGTATACTGTTTTGTTTTATTGTACTCATTTTATTATTTGAAATCAGGGAGACGAGTATTAAGGTAAGTGTCCTCTGTTTCGGCACCTTAAGGCCCTTATAACTTTAAGCAATTTTAAATATATTAATAAACGTTATATGAACTTGCAAATTTTACTGTCATCAATGTGGCTACTATTATTTTATAGGATTTAACTATAAATATGTAGTTTTCAGATTTTTTCTTGAACTATTATTACATGTATGGCAGCTGCCTATATTCTTAATTATACGTCAACAGAAAAAACCCTATTTTGATTCAAATAAAAATCATGGGACCGTAGACCTGAGTAGGTATTCAGATTTAAATTCAAAGTTTTTTTAAACAGCACCCTAAAAATATATATTTTTATATTTTGTCTAAAGCAGCTAAATACAAAACTACTTAAAACAAAACATAAATCACGTAAATATAAACACGTTTAATAATGTTTTAAACAAAGCGTCGAGCGGAACGGAAAGATGAATTGTTTTTTTCAGCAAGATTGCGCCGAGGATAAGGACCGCATTATTTAGGAGGGATCTAACAAAAATGGCGGAGATAAGCTGAGTACAGCCTTTGTTGCGACATCAACGTGGGTCAAATTGAATCAAAACCACATCTAGACGGTCGATCACGTTTACCTACTTATCTATTATAGGTCTCTAATAATAATATTATTTAAAATAATGCATATGTCATTTTGTTAAAATTGTTAAAAAATATGTTTTTTTAGCTTCTCACTGTTTCCGGACATAGCAAGGTAGGAAAGAGGAACCTAGGAATGTAGTGTTATGGCACTTCCTTTCAATTAAGATATTTCCGCTTTCCACTCTCCGCCGAATGCCATATTTAATTTTTGATTTGGAGAGAACGTAGTGCCGTTTAAAAATACTATAGCTTAATATGTTATTGCTTGACTTATATATTCATATCTAAATATATGTACTGTTTTACAATGTAAATAATATAGATGTATTTAGTTATAGTTTACTGTAAAAATAGATAAAAATATAAATAAAATAAAAAACCTTTTATTTCTTGCTTCTTTAGTTATTAGTTACAAGTTTTACGGTTAGTGTTATTATTATCAGCATATTGTAGTTAGTAAATTTATTGTTTGTTTTTTTTTTGCGTTTATTTTACGTAATCGTATATTTATTTAAATAATAATAAAAATAGATATTAATAAGAAAATATATAGAGACAGCGTCTGACTGTAACCAAGACGGTTGTGAGCTCGATTTTCACTCGTGGCATGAATTATTGTCATTCTCTATAATTATGTGGCAAGCCAAAATGCTTTCATTTAGTTTCGCACCATAAGTACAACTCAGAAAGTAGATAACGGAGTGTCTTTGAATTAAGTTCTCCTTAATTTCCCTGCTATATGCGAAATACAAAGTGAGCCAAAACAAATAGGTCTTTTTAAAAAAATATAAAAAAATATTTTCAAACGATACTACAGTATTTCAAATCACTATACATAAATATCAATAGCAATTCATATCCATACGATATGGGTCAGCTTCTATTCAGGGTTGTATTAAAACAACATTTTAACATAACTTCTAGTTTGGATGATTTTTACTTTAGGCTCAGTCATATTTACGACTACCGCAGGGTTCATCGTTTGATTTTTTTGTGGCGATACTATGTGCCTATATGGATATTTTTTCAGATTAATATATCTAGGGATTACAAAAGGCTACGTAAGAAAAGAATAGCGTGAAGTAGTGACTTTGGGGAACCCGTTTTCTGATTTGCACAGAATTTTAAGAATTTGAGATTAAGGACCAGAGACTGGACTGGACTGGAAATTGGGAAAATGAAAATAATATTTACACTTCCTCACAGAAAATATCTATACTCACGACTATCATACGCTATCCCACTGTGTCGCAGCGGTTAAGCTTCAATGTTTGAGGCATTACGTGTTTAGTGCGGAACTCAACGCCGCGTTTTTCCTCGTTACCAGAGCGCGGAAATGAAAATATTATTAACATTACACTTAATAAATGCAAATATTTGGTACCCCGCACTCAACAAGGTTGGCAAAGGGAATTTAGTGTTAAGACACTTCGGTCTCTCATTTTCTACTATATCCAGGAGGCATTGCCTGTTGAGTGGCGGAACCTACTTGGAATCCATGTTCCATGTAGGTTAGTACTATATGCGGATGCGGATGCGGATTATTAGATGCGGGTTCCAAGTAGGTTAGTACTATATTATTAGATTAGTCTAATATATACTTTTTATAATAAAAAGATGTATAATACGTTTTTTATTAACAACAAGCATATTGGGAAGAGTGGTAGAAGAGTATCTTATATAAAGGTTCACCCAGTAGAGTAGTCAGAGGGAAGTTGATACATTTTGTGCATAAAATTTCGATACAGTGTGTTTAGGGGCAGAGCTTTATGTCGAGACCTGTCTTGTTACTACAGCAGATAAATGAAAATAATACATTCACCCTAGTGGGTATCAAACATAGAATCGGCACGTTCCGACAATACGACGTCGACAGCTGCGCAACAAGGGCCTTATAGTAATTAAATTATTATTTCATTTTCAATTTTTACTCATCCTCAATCTTAATCTAAGAGAATTTGCGAGTGGTGGTTTAATCTAATCACATTTTTTGAATGAACTCATGTAACTCAAAATAGATATATTTTTGATATAACCTTAAATGGGGATCGATTTCACATCCACTGCGTTTACAGTAAAACACTTTCCACTTTGCACCTATTTTTCATGCATCATACACAGTAATTTCCAACTCATACTGTCTGTCCCCACATTAGGGAAAAGACAAAGAAAGGGCAAACCCGCCAAAACCTTATTTTAGAAAATGTAATAAATATTTTTAAACATTTTTTAAAGTGTTATTCACACTTAGGAAAAAAAAGAAAGTTCAATTTTTTATACGTTTTCTAAATAATAACGAGGCCAGTCGTGGCGCAGCGGCACAAAGTGTGACTGTAAACCGACTGGTTGTGGGTTCGATCCCCACTCGAGGAGATGAAATATTATATAATATTATACTTACTACTACTATTATACGTACTAATAATATTATACTTAAATTTATATTTCCATTTCTTCGCTCTGGTGTCGAGGCTAAGCGCGGCGTTGAGTTCTGCAACTCAACACGCAATGCCTCCAGAAATCGGCAGAAAGTGGGGAACGCAGTGTGTAAAAACACTAGGTTCCCTCTGTCTACCCTGCTGTGTGCGGGATACAGCGTGAAGCTGATCTTCTGATCTTCTTGATCTAATGGAATCAACAGATTCTTTTTATTTTCGCACCCTCGCTAATAATGATGTCGAAAATTTTATTTCCTTTTCTCTTTTACTTATCAATTACCTTGATGGAATTTTACGGTTTCAAAATATTTGCTTTTGTGATAATATTTCTTCATGTTTTCGGCGTCATGGTTGAATATGCGGAGGAGTTTTTGTATAAAATATGTCGAGGTGAAGCGCGGCGTTGAGGTTAGCCACCTTACACGCAATGCCTCACGATTTTGCGCAAACTGTGCACTCGAAGTGACCTTATGGTAATGGAGTGTTTTAATCTTGGGTTCCCAGGTTCCTACTGCCTACTCTGCTATTTGCGAGATACAGATATGCACTTATATATATGTGATGGTTTTGGCTGCATAAATTTTACTAATAGGTTTCATCTTTTCAGGTTCACCTCCTTTACGTTTTCTCACATAAAAGTATTATATTTACCAAATTTCATGATAAAAATTAAATTTGAAATAATTTATCAAAATAACATTACAAAATTACAAAACAGTTATTGGTATATTCTACGAAGAATATTATAGCACCAATGCGTTCTGTCATTTTAAAGAAACAAATCATATCTTAGAAACTTCGTAGGAAATATATTTTTGTAGTTTATTTTAAGCGCTCAACTGATTTTCAGGATTATCTATGCTATATAGGACACCTGTATAATAGCAGTATATTTTTTTAAAATTTTATATATTAAACGTTTTTTATTACGTCAGTTACGGTAGTAAAATTAAATTCCTAAGTCTAAATAATAGATCATAAATCAATAATTTTTTTTATACATGAAAATCGGCATATACCAAAAATTTGTAAATTATGGAAAATCTCCATATAATCTCGACAGTTTGGAACGGGCTTATTATATTAAGCTTGAACGAACATAAACTAGGGATCACCCCATCGCGTTATAGAGAGAAGGAGCTCAAGTCTAGGTTTAGGGGCCCTCCCATTAAAACCTCCCATTTAATAGAAAAATATAATAATATAAAATACATCTTTAAATGGAACTATCATAAGAATACGTAGAATTGCTACAACGTACCTTCATTTAGTATGTAATCATAACATAATTTATTGTACAACAACAGGGGACGGTGTTATCAGTAAGAGAACGCACCTTAGACTTGGGATTATTTATAGAACTAGAGACGAACTATAAATATTATATAGAGTAAATGCCATTGCCTACTTTTATAATAAGTAATAAATGAATTATTACTTAGAGGCCAGTCGTGGCGCAGTGGTACAAAGTGTGACTGTAAACCGACTGGTTGTGGGTTCGATCCCCACTCGAGGAGATGAAATATTTACTTAAATTTATATTTTCATTTCTTCGCTCTGGTGTCGAGGCAAAGCGCGGCGTTGAGTTCTGCCACTCAACACGCAATGCCTCCAAAAATTCGGCAGAAAGTGGGGAACGGAGTGTCTTAACACTAGGTTCCCTTTGCCTACCCTGCTGTGTGCGGGATATAGCGTGAAGCTAATTTAATTTTTTTTTTTAATTTTTATAAAAGCTATATAACTTATAGCCTGCTTACTAACTTACTAACACTACAAAACGTAAAATCTCGTTTTCCGTTGGAATATTGGGAGATCCTCTCGTAGCTCGTAGCAAATGTTATGGCAAATGCGGCATAACAAAATAATTGTAGGTGGTGTATGCGGGCGAGTGGGTTGCTGGTTATTTCATTTTTTTTTCTCTAGTGACAAGATGAAGTCCGGCATTGAGTTCCGCTACTCGACACGCAATGCATGCAAGATTTGGAGAACGGAGCGTTATATCATAAGGTTCTGTCTGCCGACTCTACTGTGCGGTATATAACATGAAGTAAAAAAATGTTATTATGAAATTAGCTTTTTATTTATATTTATGTATAACTTTACTTGAAGAGACATTATTCTCATATATGACAAATAAAGTATGACAAAATGAAACCGTTGGATAACGTGTTTTTGAAGTACAAAGCTGCATACAAACAACAAAAATTACATGTGAAAAAAAACTCTTGTATTTTTAATTAGGGCAAAATGTATGGGAAAAAAATATTTGGTCGATATTTTCAAAGGTTATGTGGGAAAGTAAAAAGAAAGAAACCAGTTGTCAGGTCTCCTTTCACATTTTACGTTATTTTGTAAGATGTTTTGTGTTCGGTGGCGAAATATAATGCCACGATATGTGCGACCAGATGGGGTTTGAATCCATAATTATATTATTATGATAATTTTTATTAGCTTCACGCTATATCACGCGAATAGCAAGGTAGGAAGAAGGAACCTTGTGTTGATAGCTAAGTATTCAGCAGAATATGGGGAGAGGTGTGTCTTAAAACTAGGTTCCCTCTGCCTACCCTGGTGTGTAGGATATAACGTGAAGCTGATTTATTTACATATTTATTTTATACAAGGGTGAAGCTGAGAAAAAAGAAATATATAAAAAAAAAATATGCAACCACAGTTTATCATCATCTCATAGTAGTGGACGTGAACGCAAATCACGGCGTACACCACTCAGCGATAAACGCACCATTACCGAGATTAATAGCGAACGATACCAGTATTTGTTGAAAATATTCGATATATGTAACGATTTTTAGCATTTCATCCTCATTTTTCGGGTACGTCGACGTCGCGTTGTACTGATTGGATATATTTTATTCTCATAAAGAGATAATAATCCCGTAAGCGGGTTATTAAACTCGTATAGGTCACTTTGTTGTCGATCTGTCTATCTGTTAAGAGTATTACTATCTTAGTCGTACATGTATTTAATCGAAATTAATAACAAAAATTCAAACACAAATTAATAAGAAAAAATCTTTCTAAGTCTACGCAATCAAAAGATACGAGGGTTTATGCATCGATTTTGTTGTATTTTTTATGAAATTAACCGCGTAATCAAAATCTATAGGGCACTTCCCGTTTACCTATAGTAATGATTTTAGCACGAAGTCAAAACTTAAAATACAATTCATGAAAAAAGATTTATCAAGAAAAGAAGTGAAAATTTAAAATTAAAAAAAAAAAATCAGAAACTTATATTTGTACTTCATCATACGAAATGAATTAATATTTGTAATTGTTTTCTCCAATCATAAAATAGGTACGAAAGTCTCGGTGTTCTTGTGCGTGAAATTTCGTTAGCTTTGACAGATACGAAAGATATATTATATTAAAATTTTTACCACTGCACCACGAGATATAAAAATTAATTTCGTTAATAAGTTTTTTTAAGGTGTTCCGCCACTCAACACGGAATGCCACCAGAGTTCGATGAAAAATGTCTTAGTAGGAACGGAGTGTCTTAGCACTGGGTTTCTAGGTTCCCTCTGCCTACTCTGCTATATGGCGTATACTGCAAAAAGAAAAGTTTTGCAATAAGTATTGAGGCAACACTTTTGCCTCGGTTGCTTTACGATGTGCTATTTATTTCTGCACGTGCTTTTTGAAGGTGAGTAGTGAGTACGTGTTTGTTTGAAGGTCGCAGGTCTATAGCGGGAAGCTTTGTTTTACGATTCATCAGGAATTTTTCACGTTTTTCTTTGTAACTTGAATAAATGAAGTTTATTTTTAAATTACCTTGGACTTATATCCAACTTGAGCAATACTTTTTGAGTGGGTTCCTTCCCCACTCGGTTGTTAGGTATATTACCTAGGTACATTATGGAGTGTCTTAATGCTAGATTATCTTTGTTTACCCCTGCTATCGTTGGCGTATCTTATTTTCTCTATTTTCCATTATTTATGCATCTATATTTTCCAAAAGCGGCGTAGACTTTTTTAGTTATATGCAAGAGTTGAGTAGAAACTCAATTTGCGCTTTCCCTCGGTACCAAAGCAGGGAATTGAAAATATAAAATATTTTATTTCAGCAACCCACAATCGCCCGTTTACAGTCGCACGCTTGTGCTCCTGCGCCATGATGGACTTAAAACATTTTATTTATAAGAACGTAAATTTTGTATTACACTAATCTATTGATATACAAATAAATTATACAGCAAAGAGTACAAATTTCCTTCTAACTATCTATATAAAAATATCCAAAGATTATAAAATTAAATAATAAAAAATGGCATATTATCGTCGTCAAGTGTCACACAGTGTCCACGTCGGACGCGACGAAGCGGGAAATCACGTCTGCCATTTTATCAGCTTAGTGGACTTGAGACGCGGTTCATAGACGCTAACTTGCTCGTGGTGGTTATAAAATGTTGATATTTTCATTTTTCTTATACAGATTGAAGTGATTTTTGGAGAATATTTTTTTATATTAAAAAAAATTACAATTAAAATATATTCATGTAAAGATATTACATTTTCTGACTATTTTCTAAACAGGAGTTATTTTTTTAATATGATCGTTTTTTTAATTTTTTAATATGAACGTTCCACAGAATTTTTTTTTTCCATGCAATTATGAATCAAACCAAGTTGGATTATTTGAACATATTTTAATAAATTATATTTTAATTACATTATTAACAATATTTAGAATGATCGTATTATTTATAATATGGAAAAAATCTCAAATAATATAGCGTTTTGACCACTAAGCCATACGTTTTTATTAAGCGAGGGACGAAATTCTTATATGAGTGTTGCAGCTTATGTAAATTTGCATACGTTTCAAAAAATATTTTTCTTTCCTAAGTTTGGAATGATACTTTAAAAAATGTTAAAAATATATGTTATTTATTGTTAATCAAAGCAAATCATTATCTGTAACTAAGTATACCAAACATCAAATTTCGTCCAAAACTGTACCACTCGGTTATTAATAACGATATAAACAACCAAATACAAGCTGAATGTTACCAAATACAAGCACAACCATCCTCAACCACTCCACAACCAATCCTCTCCCAAAAGTAAACCTACCTAAATGTCTTTTTCCAACTACATACATTCGTCAAGTTTTATCGAGTCTCATAAACGCGTAATGTCCTTGTTCATTCCGAGTTAATTTATTTTTGCAAATGACTTAACTTCGGTGTACCCTTAATTATTATAGTAAACTATATTCTGTATAGTTTTTAATTAAAAACGTGATAAAATCCATCTTGTCGACGTCAATCGTGGGGCGCAAAGGTGCGGCTGTAAACAGGTTGAGGGTTCGATTCCCACCCGAAAAAATGAATTATTTATTATTTCCATTTCCTCGTTCTGGTAACGACGCTAAGCGCGGCATTGAGTTCCGTTACTCAACCAGTAGTTTCCAATGAATTTGGCGAAATGTGGGAAACTGAAATGGGAATGGAGTATCTTAACACTAGGTTCCCAAGTTCACTCTGCCTACCCTGCTATATGCGGGATACAGTGTGAACTTAAAAAAGAATTAAACGTCTACAAATCTTATTAAGAGAGTTATTACTAAAAGCTTACTTTAACTTTTCACACAAACACATACAAGTACTCAACTAAATTACCATCTTAGTTGTAGGTACCCACATTATAGGAACAGATAGTAATTAGCATAATAAACTTTTCTCCAATTAATTACTTTGGGAATTTTCGTTTTATATGAAGACATTACAAGACCGTAGAGTCTTACGAGGCGTGCGAGACCACACGTCCGCGGCGTGAAATTGAGTTACCCACAAACAAAATAAATGTGTTTGGGGTTGTGCTGACTATTTGCTTAAAGTAATAAGAAACATTATACTTTAACTTTAATAAGAAATAAATTAAAAATTTTAGTTCTGTTTTGTTTTGTTACCAGAGCGAAGAAATGAAAATATTCATTATTTGATTCCTCGAGTGGGAATTGAACCTACAATCTGACGTGTAAACATTTACAGGGCCTTAGGCCTGAAATGGTGTTAAATGTTAAAATGTATATTTTTACAAGGCTTCAACGTTAGACTCTACGACATAAAAAAACATATGATTTAAAATGTCGTAAAAAATCTCACTATGTCATATAATTGTCATATAATTTACATATGATACGACAACAAGTGACAACCATTTTGGATTTCGATTCTCAAAGTTCTGTCATTATCAGAAATAATGAACTAGTTTCATTTAGTAAGTATTTAGGGTTAAGTGTCTAGTATTTAGAGCATTATATATATATATGTATATATGACATATACAGATTAAAAATTTTACATATAAGGACGTAAGGGAGTTTAAGAGAACTTTAAGAGGAACTTTAAGGGGGAGAGATTTTTTATTAATCGAAAAGAGTTTTAGATTATATTTATCCATCAAGTAACGTAGCATTTCATTACTGTGCGGCTTCGTGGAAACTTTTTTCCACCCACTACGCTACTGTGAAATGGCCTGCAGCAGTGGTTCCAAAAGTGGTAGTTCCTCTGGTATTACAAGGGGTCGTGGGCGGCAGTGATCATGAGGTGATCCGTACGCTTGTTCGTTTTTTCCCATTAAAAAAGCAAAAATATGACATTTATTTTATTTATTTATTTGAGTTGTTATTATATACTAGCGACCCGCTCGCGGCTTCGCCCGCTTAAACCACAGAATTATTTACTTAACACACTGAATTATGTTCGTGTTTTGATATACTTATAAATGTATGTTTGCAATGTAATGAAGATTTTTTATGAGAAAGTTGTTAAAACTTAAAATCGCATTTTCGTACCTCCAATAAGAATCTTCAATTGAATGTTTGAAATAAAAACACAACTTATCGATACTTACTATATGTGCGTTTCTTCACGATAATCTCAGAAACGGCTTAACCGATTTAAATACTTTTTTTGTTTGTATTCTGGCAAACTGCCCTTAAATATTAAGCATTAGTTTTATTTTAAGCATCTTCATGCTAGTCAGAGGGAGGAACCTAGTATTAAGGCACTCCGTTCCCCACTTTCTACCGAATTCTGGAGGCATTGCGTGTTGAATGGCAGAACGCAACGCCGTGCTTAACCTCGACACCAGAGCGAAGAAATGGAAATATAAATTTAAGTAAATATTTCATCTCCTCGTGTAGGGATCGAACTCAGAGAACCAGTCGGTTTTACAGTCACACTTTGTGCCGCTGCGCCACGACTGGCCTCAACTGGACTGGACTTTATTTTAATCGGTTCACATAAAGTTAAAACCAGATCCACGCTTTATTTCGCCCTTAGTAGGGCAACTTAGTGTAAGATATTGGGTATAATGTGTGACTGATGTGCGAAATGAAAATATTATTAAATTATAATTCAATCCTGCATGTGTGGATCGAACCCACAACGTCGCGTTACAGTTACAATTGGGCATATAGGGTAAAATAGTTTAAACCCGTACCTAAAGAATTTAAGCAAGATACATCAACAGTAAAGACGTAGGTTTTTTTCTCATTTCACGATGTTTATTCATATCTATATTTCGTATGACGCGGTTACGCATAGTTACCAATAATGTAAACACATACAACTACAAAAATAGTACTAAAATGTTTAGAACTTTAAACTTTGCCGCCAATACCTACGACTCGATTTCGCAATGAGGCGTATGCGGCGGTTTCCCTTTGATAGGTTTATGTGTGCGTGCGTCGTTCTTGACAAATTGTATTTTATTTTACAACGATAATTTTATTATTTATTTTGTTGGAAAAAATAACTTCTTTATTTTCGGGTTTTTAATTTAATATGTAATAGGCTTTTATAGAGTAGTTAAACTGTGGTTTCATTTAAAGTGGTCCTAACAAAAAAACTCTGTATAATTGAGCATATTTAATATTTATAGTGATTTTTTGGAAAATAGATACCAATAGTTATTACAACCACTTGCGAAGAAGCATAGTTTAGGCAATTTTTTATTCTTATACCTTTTGAAAAACTACCAACGTTCTTATAGTTAAAATATTATTTTTTCAAATTAAAAAAATCGTCTATGTCATCATAATGGCGGAAAAATATTTAAAATGTATTATAATACCACATTAGTATCGACAATGTAGTGTTGATAGTAATTGAAAATAGTTATACTACAGGAGGATATCCTCATATGCACTGTTTTAACCTGTTTTATGTATAATATAGAATAATATATTCTATTGAGGAATCACACATTCTTTCTATTCAGTTTAGTAAATACTTTTTTTAGAGGTTACTCTGTACTAAAATGGCATGCAACTCTGTTCCCGCATTTACGTTCCTGATATATCGATTTAAATAATAGAAATACAAAATATAGGAAGGAAACACAAATGCAATTATATTGCATTTTTTCTTTTTTTCATACTTGAAACGTATTAATAAATTACATATTATGTATTACATACAATTAATTTCTTTTGAATATAACACTAAGTTTAATCAGCTTCACGCTATTTTAACAGATAACATAAGATGACATTAAAACGTATTGACATCACCACGTGATCCATCTAAACACAATATAAACTTTTATAAACTATGAACTCACAATCAGAATTTACTTTCCAAATTTTAAATACTTTTTATTCTACACGTCGCCATATGAGCTAATTCCGTAAAATATACCTACTTTATTATGTTTGTTAGTATCACCAACGTTGACACTTAAAATAATAATTATGGTAGACTGAACAAATATTTATTATACTTCTTTTTTAGCTTCACGCTGTATCCCGCACACAGCAGGGTAGGCATAGGACCTCTAGTGTTAACAACAACACTCTGTTCCCTACTTTTCTCGGAATTCTGTAGGCATTGCGTGCTGAGTAGTGAAACTCAACGCCGCACTTTACCTCGACACCAGAGCGATGAAATGGAAATATAAATTTAAATAAATATTTCGTTTCCTTGCGTGGTCATCGAACCCACAACAGTTACACTTTGTGCCCCTGTGCAACGAACGGCCTCAATTTACTTTCTTCTTTTAAAATGTGGTTAAATGAAATAGTCGTAATTTAATTATGTCAGATTACTATTAACCGACTTCTTAAAAGGGGTCATCAATTGGGCTGTATTTTTTAGCCTTGTTACCTTAGAACTTTTGATTGTATGAACCGATTTTAATGATTCTTTTTTTATTTGAAAGCTAATGCCTCCCGTGTAGTCTTATTTTGATTTAGTTTATATCCAACAATGGTATCTATGAGAAAATCATATAAATCTCAAATTTACATTAAGTATATGCGCGACAAATGAACGTATAAGTCAATATCAATACAACCGATTTTAATGATTCTTTTTTTATTAGAAAGGGTACATATAAGGGGTAGTTTGGTGAAAGTTTAGTTAAGTTCAGAGTGTGAAATCCGGTTGAAATTGAAGAAGTCGATTTTTTTTATTAAAAAATATAATTATGTAATTTTTTCTACAAAAAATTCTTAATACTCCATGATAAAAACTATCCTATAAATGACATTAGGCTTTGAACTATTACTATGCCAAAATTAATTTAATTTCATACAGTAGTTATCGCTATTTTAGGTAATTTATATTTTTCAGTTTTTATTTTTTTTAAAGAAAACTATCATGAAATTCGGAATGAAACCCAAAAAAAATGTACCTTGAGGCCCTAGGTTAACACCATGCAAAAATTCATCAATTTCTGTCAGGTAGTTTTTGCGTGATTGACGCACAAACAAACCGACAGACAGACAGACAGACAGACAGACAGACAGACAGACAGACAAGAATTCTGCTGAGTGGTTTTTTAGGTTCTATAATCGACATATTAACCGACCTAATTTTTATTTTTTTTATATCTTTCATGTACAGAATTGACTTTTCTATCCTTTTATTATATATGGAGATAATACGCAGACGTGACCTAATCTCCATCTGATTTGTTTTCCTGCGAAAAAAAAAATCTCTCTTTTCCATACAGTTTCCAACTGTCAGCGTCTTCCGGTCCTTATCACCGGAGTCAATCTCGAGAGCACGGATACACAATAAATGCGACGTTTTAGATATTTCCCATCTGAATTCGCGACGCCCGTACAGTACCTACAACTGGTTCTATTTTTATTTATTTGAAAATTACGAAATTACTTCTTAATTTTTACTTTTACAATAGAAATAGTGTATGTAGGTTTTTGATAGATAGGTAGATGTCAAAATGAAGTTCTAGCTATAACATGTTTTTATTAGGTCGACTTGTGTTAGAATATATGTAATATAAAATCTTAGAAGAAATGAATTTGGCTTTTTAATAATTGAAAATACTCATATTTCGACACTACAAAAGGTTCAATTAACCTACCCTTAAAAGATTACTATTAAAGCCGCCAATTTTTTTACAGAACCCTTGGTGGACGAGCCCGACTCCCGATTGTCCGATTTTTTAAATTATTAATACTAGGCCAGTCGTGGCGCAGTGGTACAAAGTGTGACTGTAAAACCGACTGGTTGTGGGTTCGATCCCCACTCAAGGAGATGAAATATTTACTTAAATTTATATTTCCATTTCTTCGCTCTGTTGTCGAGGTAGGCGTAGAGTTCTGCCACTCAACACGCAATACCTCCAAAATTCGGAAGAAAGTGGGGAATGGAGTGTCTTAACACTAGGTTCCCTCTGCCTACCATGTTGTTTGCGGGATATAGCGTGAAGCTAATACTAATAGTCAATTAAAATATTTTTTTTTTCTGCAAAAACCTTGAAAACTTAAACATTTTGAAGTCTGACACAAAAATAATATATTACACGTTGTCCAAGTTATAAGCAACTTGTTCACGCGAAGAAGTTACTGAAATGTCAAAATTATTGTATTCTCGTGCTTTTTAGATCCATACCCCGATAAGATACCGTCTTGTATATTGACAGTTGAGAAGAGACAGTGACTTCGTATTGTTAAATTGTAATATCATTAACTATAAAAATGTCTTATTTTGATGATGATGCAGCCCTCATGTCACAGTAGTACAGCGTGTGACTGATAATCACGACGCTTGTGAGTTCAATTCCCACTCGAATTGCTTCCATTACTTCGATCTGGTAGCTAGACAAAGCATTGTTGAATTTATTTTGACCACTAAGCGTTAACGTGAGGAAGTGACGACAAGTGGAGTGTTTTGACACTCCTCTTGTCGTCTCTCCACAGTTTTTTTTAAATGTGTCTAGTTGCTCTTTTTTAGCTTCACGACGATGACGAAACAATGTTTACTACGCGTTACATTACATAAATTACGAAACTATCAATAGTCATGACGAATCGTAGCGGTTTGGGATAGCATCTTCAACTCAATTAAGTAATGAACTGAATGTATATTAGTATAAAAATTGAAAAAGCACTATTTTTCGTGAATAGGAAAATTTAAATAAATATTTAAATTTACTGATTTTTTCCTACTTTGATTCAAATTCAAAACCACCGCGACTTCCCGGACTTACATCACATCCGTCAATATCAAAATCTATAGCTAATATAATACAATGTATGTACATACGACATTCCGAACACAGATAACGAGCGGCAGCGCGTTATTTATGGAATTGAAATATTATCGCGTGTGATTAACTGCGGAACTCCGGGGTGATACAATATACACAAATCATGAGATCAGTTTTATATGTAGCGGGGCGGTATCGGTGCCAAACGATAGTGGTGTTGAGGGATCGACAATTGTTGATTGTAATTTGAAGACATTTAGACATTAAAATAAAGATAATTAATAATAAAATTATATATATAGAACGACACACGCACACACAAATCTATTAAAGGGAAACCGCCGCATACGCCTTATTTCGAAATCGAGTCGTAGGTATTGGCGGCAAAGATTGATTAATTTCTTTAGGTATGAAATCTCTATAATATAGATTGTTTCTAGAGCTCCTTTTACTAGAGCAGCATATAGGGTAAAATACTTCAAACTTATACTTAATGTTTATTTTCACGATGTTTATCCATACTCTGCTTCTATACTTTTTTATATACATAAAAAAGTATACACATATCATACGAGAAGGTAAGAGAAGAGATTGACCTTTGAAAACGCAGTGTCAAAGGTACTGGAGGAAGGTCATGTAAAAAGCATGAGGACCCCTCAGAGGGCGAGTAAGAAGAAGTTGGTAACAGTGGACGATGTGACAGAGGTAAGCATGGACCATAGCGTTAGACAGTTCATCCTCTCTCTTTCTATCCTCCTAGGGTTACAGCGTGAAGCAAGTAAGTAAATAAGTTCATAAAATATAATAATACCATCTAATTTCATGAATACACTCCAAAATACAATTGAAAACAACAACATTTTATTCTTTAAAAAAATGTCATATTCAACATCAAAAACTGGGTTAATCCACCTTTATAAAGTTTTAATGAAATTTTATTGCTGTAAATAAGTTGTAAACGGTCATTATTTAGTGTAGTGGCGCACATTAGGGGCGGGGGATGATTTGAGGCCTATCGCAGTCACGCCTGGCTGGATGGACACGGGTGTGTTGGGCATGGCCAGCCCTTGCTATGGGTATGGGTTGACTATTCGAATGGAAAATATAATAAATGTCATGGCGCAGGAATACAAGCGAGTGATTGTGAACGCGACTGGTTGTGGGTTCCCATAAGTGGGATTGTGATTTATTGATATTCTCATTTCCGTGCTCTGGTAACAAGTTTTACCACTTAATACGCAACTGCGTATCCCGCTTTATGTGGGATTTTTTCAGCTTCATGCTGTTAGTGAAAATATAAAAATAAAAAATAAAACAACTTCAAGTGTTTTATGTGGCTTTAATCATATATAATAATTTAAATTTATATATTGCACTTAAATAAAACTGAACTGAATGATTTGTCTAACACCATTTTTTTAACATTTCTCAATAGTCAATATTATAAGCTAAATTACTAGATAACCAAAATAGATTTTGTAATCAAAAAATATCTTACTTGCTGAATAAACTAAAGTGTAAAAATCGAAATAATAAATAATCGAAAGTGATAGGAATAAAGATTAACTTAACTTCACGCTTTATCCCAAGCGGGGTAGTCAGAGAGAACGGAGCGCCAAACGCTACGGTCTCTACATACATCTTTCGCCTCGTCCACTGTCATCAACCTCATACATGCCCTCCAGTATCTTTTATACTGTGTTTTCGAAAGTCAACCAAGATCTCCTTCTACCAATCTTACCACTTACTTTACCTTTATAAAGAGAATAAAGATTAAAATTACTAGAAAACTAAATTAATTATGTTTTTTTTTAGCTTCACGCTTTATCCCGTATATGGTAGGCATTTCAAACCTGGGAACATAGTGTTAGGACACTCCATTTCCATTTAGCATCGCATCCTTTCCTCCGTTTCACCGAATTCAACAGGTATTGTGTGTTGAGTGGCGGAATGTAACCTTTTTCATTTCTTCTCAACCATGCCACGTCCTGGCCTCAACTTAACATTACTATAGATAACGCAATAGCTAAATCTACCCTACTTTCAGACATATGAGTAATTAAATTACAAAACACGAACAAAATAAACACAGAACAGAACTACTTAAAATTATAAAGAGCACAATAATTAATTAAATTTTCAACATTAAATGCAGTCTCGGTAATGCGAAGACAACTAAAGCAACCATTTACATATTTCCAAGACGACAGAAGTCCATTCACAAATTGTAATAAAATTATGTTTTGTTCTCGTTAAAACTTTTGGCTGGAACTTAAATCGCTGAGGTGCGCTTTAAAGTTGTATTTAATTCACGTTATAATTTGAAACGTTATTAAGTGAACGTTTTGAGGATGTTTCTTGTTTTGTAAAGTTAAGGGACGTTTGATATTTCATATAGAATTATAATTCAATCAATTTTCATTTTCCACTTTTTACCCGTTTACGAATAGGGTTGCATAAGCTACCGTGATTTCATTAATTAGAACTGGGAAAGGGTTATTATAGTATTTTAGATATATACTATATACATACAGGGGCCAGTCGTGGCGCAGGGGCACAATGTGTGCCTGTAAATCGACTAGTTGTGGGTTCGATCCCCACTCGAGGAGATGAAAAAATTATTTACATTTATAATTTTATTTCTTCTCGTAATACTTCAAGAAATTGGCGGAAAGTGGGGAAGGTGTCTTAACACTAAATTCTCTCTGTCTACCCTTCTGTGTTCTCCACTTTCCGCCAATTACAGGTAGCATTGCGTGTTAAGTGGCAGAACTCAACACCGCGCTTTGCCCTGACACCCGAGCGAAAAAATGGAAATATAAAATTTATCATCTGTGATTATTTTAGCTCAGTTGTAGTACTATGACCAGATGGAAAGAGTGATTAAAAGACTGACTTAGAATAGAGTGATTGTTAACGAAAGTAATAAGCTGTTTAAGTGTAAGTTTTCAAGAACTTTGAAAGAGAACGGTAAAAGAGAAATAACTTTCTCTCTACTTTTGTAATTGCACGCTTATTTACCTGCGCCGGGAAGGATTTATAGATTCTAGAATATTTTATAGCACTTGTAACATTTGATGTAAAAAAGAGTGGTTCTTAGATTTTTTTAACTATATATTGTATAGTATTGACTAATACTTTACAAAATCTAAGACTTGAAGAAATGAATATATTTTTAAAGTGTAGCTACGGTTACGGTTTTTCATAGATTGTCCAAGTTCTTTAAACTAACTTTGTATGAAAAAAAAGTATTATTTTTAATATTTCTAGTTTCGTTTTTTACGTCGAGAACACAGTATCGATAGTACAGGAGGACGGCCATGTAAGAAGCACGATAACGGATGGCATATATGAAAAAAACTGATGGCAATGTTCCTTTTTGAGCTCTTTTTTTACCTAGGGTAGGTAAGATGAAGTGAAAGTAAAAATATATTATTTTTAATATATAAGTAGTTTCTTAGTATATTGTGCTTGCATGGCATTTAAATTTAATTTTTATTTTATCAAATATATAATATAGTTATTTTATTATAACCCATATTATATGTATCAGGATTTAAAAGAAAAAAAAATCGAGTACAGACAAAACCCGGATTATCCATTAGTTCTTTATGGTTCACTAATAAAGAATAAAACTACTTTTGTAGCAACCATTTCGTTAGTCAAACGTGGCGCTATAGACACCGGACGAGGGTAGACGGCCCATTTACTGCTTCAAATGATGTCTATCGTAGTAACAAATAGTTGTTTAGGTGATGATCATGATATTGGTAGAAAGAAGGGAAGGGCTCTTTTACTATAGTTTGTTCGATCTCATTGTATGTAGAAATAATGTAAGATGGAAGAACTCGATAAAAGTGTGTACTATTTCATTGTAGGTTTGGTTTCTTTTCAAATATTTTTTTTCCCTGCAGCTATATATTTTGTATGTGTGATGCAATTTTAATTTTATGTTTATTAAATATTACTTTATAAATATGGTTTTTTTAGTTCCTTTTTGCGTTCCGTTCTATTTTACTACCCCAAGAGAGATACAGCGCGAAGCTAAGTTAAGTTTGCGTGTTGGGTGGTGGGACTCAACCTCGCGTTTTGTCTTGCAAAAGCGAACTCCTATATATATTCATAAAAGGTGAAATAATAGACGGAAAATAGGGTAGTAACGGCTAGTAAATAACTACCTAATCTGACTACCCTAAGATACAAAATAGAAATTTTATTAAGTTCAAAATTATTTTATTCTTATACGAGTACTTAACATAACTTAGGAATAAAATAACTTTGAATAAAAATATCATTTTGTTTTGTCGTTTATTCTTATCGTCTCGCTTAAAATATCGGCTTTTAGAAAGTTCTCGAGAAAACTTTCACACGTACAGGACTAGATTATAATCATCGAGTCCCAAAGATAGGTTAAATTGAATCAGGCCTACCCTGAGGCGAGATTGTTTGACGTAATGAAGGTGGGAGGAAACTTTATACGAGCATATGCTTGTAGAAACTTAATATACAACTTTTAGCTCTAGACTTCTAGACTTCAAAGTTTTTTGTTGTTGTAGGTTAGGCAGAGTGAATCTTAAGGCAGTGTTAAGAGACTCTGTTACCATTAAGACACTTCCGCTTGTCATTTTCCGCAAAATTTTCAGGGTGTGTTGAGTGGCGGATCTCAACGCCACGCTTTACCTCGTTACCAGAAAATATTAAATATGTCATTTCCTAGAGTAGGTATCGAATCCGCAACTGAACTAAACTGAACTGAACTGAACTGAGCAGTTTCATGCCTTTTCTTTACTTTTCCTTTATTTTTAATATGAAACTCTTTAACCGGATTAATTACGTATATTTATATTTTAAGAAACTCGATGTCTGATTTGGCATCCACCTATCAGTTGACATAATGCTTTTTAAATTATCTAGAGGGGTGAAGGGATGGTGGGCTTTTAAGAATAGATAGTAAAGGAGAAAAATAAACAAGAAAATAATCATGTTTTTTATATATCTTTCACTCCATACAAAAAAAAATATGTAAAACATATATACTAATAAGAAAAATTATAGATATATACTAATTTATTATTCGATAGATAAATAAGTTAAGTTGCCGCTAAGAGTTCGCGCCAGGCTGCTTGCCGACTACAGCTGGAGTGGTGCTCGGTGTGAATACAAATGAGATGTTTGTTAGCTTTCAGGTACATTGTATATCAGTTCTGGAATCATCGCAGGGGCAAAAAGTGTGACTATAAACGCGACTGGTTGTGGGTCCGGTCCCAACTCGAGTAAATGAAATATTAATATTTATTTATATTTTTATTTTTTCACTCTGGTGTAAAGCACGGCGTTAAGTTCCACCATTCAACACGCAATGTCTTCAGAAATCGGCGGAAAGTAGGTTCCCAGGTTGCCTCTGCCTACGCTGCTCTGTAAGGAATACAGTATGAAGATAAAAGCAAAAAAAAGCTATGAAATTTAATATTTACTTTATCATATTAAGAAGCCATTACTGAAAATTCAAATTATGACATCACGTATGTGATTAAGAGAGGGGATGAGGCGGCGACGTGATCTGTTTTATTGAGCATTTTACTCTTGGCCCCATTCTTAGATCGAAGAGGTATATATAACGTGTTTCTGAAATATTAAAGTAATACATAGTACATAGATTTTCCTTTAATGTACTGTATATTATAAATGTTTTATTACCCAGTTGAACGGGATCGGAGCAACGTCGCGTTTTGTCGTCTTATAAAGAGAGGAAATAAAAATAATTCATTTCTCTTAATGAAAATCGAACCCAGAACCGTCGCGATCATGATTAGATATCGTGCCGATGCACCACGACGGCTTAAAATTCTAATAAAATTGTTAATTGTTAATAATGTAATAAACAGACTAAGCCATTTCATCACCATACATTCATTTGATAGGTAAGTAGTGTTAATCCACTTATAAAGACACTCTCTTTCATGTAACTTATCTCTTTACTTTATTCTAAACGTACTTTATTAGATCAACATCTGGTCCCTCGTCACAATATTTGATTGGTTTGCTTTTTACTACAGCCGGAGACGTGAATGCATGCGATACACATTTTGTCCTTATTTTCTATTTAACGCAATAATTTTTTTAAATGTTTTTTTTTTTTTTATTGAAGAGATATTTGAAAATCTGTTTTAACAATCTTAAGTTATAAAGTGGGAGGCAAAAGGAACCTAGAGTCATTTCATCCTGCGGTGCGGGATACAAAAAATCTTCAAATGAGATTAAATCCATAACCATCATGCTTACAGTTAGACACTGTATCACTACTAACTGAAGACCATTTAAATTTTATTAATAATTCTGAATGATCTCATTTAGGTTTCCGTACCTCAAAAGGGAACAAAAACGGATGCCTTATAGGATGACTTAATTTTCAGATTTTCAGTGGCACAAAGTGAGAAGTTACAATACATATAAAGCAAAACGTTCTCCACTTTCCGATCACTCCTCGAGACATTGCATTATTGAGAAGCTGAAGTAAGCATCGCGCTTTGTCTTGTTATCAGGGCGAGGTAATGGAAATAATTCATTTTTTATGGGAATCGAACTTACTACAGTCACGGTTAAAGTCAGATAACAGGTGCATTGCCGCTGTGCCTCGACGGTCTTTCTAGTATACCTATATCCCCTATTAATATATTTAAATTTACTATATTGGAGCAATAACCAAAATGAGATTAGATCACGAAAGTAGTTAGCAATCTTTTTTTCAAAGCACATAATGCTGAAGGTGCTTAAAATGCAATAGGAGTTGGAATTTAGACACTCACAATACAACTTTAAGCATTATCCGTATAACATCTTAAACAGATTTGAGGACACCCTTGGGAATACCAATAGCTTGTTTTTCTTCGCGAAAAGAATTGTAAAGTTTTCTATATTCATCGCGTCCTTTCTTATTTTTTGTATATACATATATAATTGTTAGAAATATGAAGTAGGTTAACGTTTTAAAAATATATATATATATATATATATAAAGACACATATCGTCTATATGTTTATAAACTATTTGGAAAGATATACTGTGTAATTGCAATAAGTGATATAATCAGCTCCACGCTGTATCCCGCACACAACAGGGTAGGCAGAGGGAACCTAGTGTTAAGACACTCCATTCACCACTTTCTGCCGAATTCTGGACGCATTGCGTGTTGAGTAGCAGGACTTAACGCCTTTTTGCCTCGACACCAGAGTGAAGATAGCTGCTACAGCCATTACTCTAGAATGCTCAACCTAGAATAATCGCAGATCAAGTTAATGACTAGGTTTATCCACAGTGTGCTCACACACAGGTGACTTGGTATATGCCCATTCTTTATATGGGAGACGTGTTTCTTCAGCCTAACACCGATGCTTCTCTTTGTTTGAACAATGTATTATAAGCCATAGTCACAATCTAGTTTATATACACCTGCACACCGCAAACGTCTTCGAAACGTCGCGTTTCCAAAAATGTATAAAAATATAAAATATACGCGATTAATCCCGCTAAAAGAGTTTGATTTAAAATGTGTAATAATCGTGAAAATCAAAGAACTTATTAAGTTACATATATTTGCTCAAAGCACGGTTGCTTTTCAAAAAGCTACATAAACATTTATATTTTAAATCAAATATTACATTTCCTATCGGCAATAAAAAATGTATATCTAAAGAGCTTCTTATCAATCATAAATTCACGCTTATATCCCTTTTTGAAGGACATATATCATATTTCACTGACAAAATTCTCATTTTTGCTGCAATTTTACGGATTTTTATTAAGTTTTTGCTCAAACAGAATATTTTTTAATGAAAATAAGATATTCTTGTTGATGCGAAATGTGAATCTAAATGTTTTTGGGTGATGTCATGAATATTTTATTATACAGCCTTAACCTGTGGCTTTGCTCGCACAAAATTGTCTAAAAGTTGTGTATTACACATTATACATTCAAATTAATTGAGCTAAAAATATTTCAAAATTTAAATCTGGATAAAATGAACGGCATTTTTTTAATTACCATTCGGAATAATATCTAATATATATTTGAAAAGTAATAAATATATTTTCATATTTAGGATTGCACGTACACAAATCTATTAAACTAATAATAACAATAATCTGATATATATATGTATATAAATAATGTAAATTATAGTAAGAAGTCATCATTTATTATTTTCTATCGGGAAACACATTGAAAAATCTATTCAAAAAATAAAAAGCCCCGAAGGCGCATAAACTACATGAGGGCACGGGGCTGCTCGTGACATTTGACACGATAACGCAGTTTCTATCTACCGTATGCAGATATGGGGCGGATTGTGTGTATGCTTGTCACAAAAATACATACTGAACGTGGAAACATTTTAGTTTTTTAATTTTTTATTATCAGGTCATCGTGAATATGGGCTATTTATCTGCCTGACTATGGTTGTAGGTTCGATTTTTATATGTGAATGTTTGTAATTTAATAGATATTTTTCTATTCGAGTTGTCAAAATGCAGTTTTGAGGTGATAATCACGTAAACATCGCCGATCTAAATATGAATATATGTGCGTACTTGTATGTTGCATTTTCAGTGACTTCATTTCCTTGCTTTGGGAGTTCTACCAAAGCAAGGAAATGAAGTCACTGCGCTTTGTTCAAAGCGCAGTGTTGAATTCCGTCACTAGAAACTGAAGACGCACAGTCAGGAATTCTGAGGAAAAAATTTAGTACGGAATGTGTTGGCATTAGTTTCGGCGTAAGTCCTTCCATTTAACGTACAATGTCTCGAAAATCAATCGTAGGCGTAGGAAACGGCATGTCTTTGCCTACCTTGCTATATATGCGCTAAGACAGTTTTTAAATTTGACGATACGGCATTCTCTTCTTTCTACATCTCCATTCAGTTGTTTTTACAAAATGACATAAATCTAGGTATCAAATATCTGGTAGTGACTGTACATATCTCATTTATGTTAACGTTTATGTTTCCAATATTTCGTATTTGAAACGTAATGGCGGAAACGTGTGCTTCTCGTGTCTTGTTGATGAGAATAAAACTACAATGTAATGTGCGTTTGTTTACACTTAGACTTGACAGTTGAATGTCATCGGACTTACTACTCATTAATACTTTTTTTTGTCCTGCATATAGCATAATGTCGAGACACTAAGTTCTCTGCTTTCAGTCTAAGTGTCTCGAACACTGCGTGTTCAGCGGTGGAACTCAAAATCATAGTTTATGTACCATAGTGAGGGGGTAGGATCTGAATTATTATTAGTACAACCGCTACTACTATTTTGAATTACTTAAGAAATTATATTTCAGTAGGTATATGAAATATGATATGTTTAAAATAATACAGTTAGAGTTCCTAAATATACATATACACCATTGGTGTTTCGACAGACAGCTAGACCAGGAGCCAGGTGAGGTTGGACTGTCGGTATTTGGAATAATTGAGAGACTTCAGTCTGAGTACGGGAATAGCACTGTCGTTTCGCTTATAACAGATGCTTCTATGCAATTTAGTAAATGATCTTTTGTATCAATATTGCATTGAAAAGTTGCAATTGAAATATTTTATTTTGGTTATTTCATTCTTCAATTTTGTGAGTAATATTAACATTTAATTATAATGGGTATTCAAAGTCTTGATTATGGGAGTAGAACTATCTTAACATTTTTTTATGTTTTTAATATATTATATAATAAATCGTATGTCGATAGAGTCCTAAAAGGAAAGAAAAAAGTGTCGCAAAATTATATAAGTTTATATTATACATACAAGATTCATGAATAATAGAGCAATTAAAGTGTATTTTTTATTGTGACGTTGCGAAGATTTATTATAATAATTTTCTCTCCTTTCCTCTGGAAATTCTACCATCCAACACCCAAACGGTTGAAAATTGAGATGAAAGTGAGAGAACGGAATGGAGTGTCTTGACACTAGTATTTACTCTGTATACTCTGCTACACGCGGGTTAAGACCCTTTAAAAATAACTATTATTTTCATGAAATTTACTATCCACGTCATTTTGAGAATTATAACCAGCTATATCCAAATTTATCAGCAAAAGCGTCTAGCTACAAGTAGAAAATTAATATGTACATAATCAATATCTAGTTTTGAAGTTCATAATTACGAGCGGAGTTGATTTTTGCATAAGTAAAATATACTTTTTGAGACTTCCTCCAGCGTTTGTAGAAATAACAAAAATGTTGCCTTTATGAATCTATACTTACATAATAAAGCGGAAGTGTTTGTTTGTTTAAACGCTAAGATCTATGGATCTACTGGTCTGATTTCCTTTTTTTTGTTTTGTATGAAAGCTACATTTTCGGGGGTGCTATAGGCTATAAACATTGCAGTACAAGTTTTAGTTAATCTTATAAATATAACGAAATAATCAGCTTCACGCTGTATCCCGCACACAGCCGGGTAGGCAGAGGCGGCACAAAGTGTGACTGTAAACCGACTGGTTGTGGGTTCGATCCCCACTCGAGGAGATGAAATATTTACTTAAATTTATATTTCCATTTTCTTCGCTCTGGTGTCGATGCTAAGCGCGGCGTTGAGTTCTGCCACTCAACACGCAATGCCTCCAGAATTCGGCAGAAAGTGGGGAACGGAGTGTCTTAAAAACACTAGGTTCCTTCTGCCTACCCTGCTGTGTGCGGGATACAGCGTGAAGCAACGCTCTGCTTACGGCCGGAAGCCTAGGTTTAACTCGCGAAGGGGTCGTACTTGCCGCCATTGACGAATAACTTGTTATATGGGGTGGATGCATTGGGCTATAAAATAGATTTATTTCTACATGAAATTAAATCAAAAGTTCCTACGAGTCAAAATCTTGAAAATTGCGGTCCAATTACTTCAATTGATGTAAGAAGTATTTAGTAACTTATTTAAAATTGAGGCCAGTCGTGGCGCAGTGGCACGAAGTGTAAAACCGACTGGTTGTGGGTTCGATCCCCACTCGAGGAGATAAAATATTTACTTAAATTTATATTTCCATTTCTTCGCTCTGGTGTCGAGGCTAAGCGCGGCGTTGAGTTCTGCCACTCAACACGCAATGCCTCCAGAATTCGGCAGAAAGTGGGGACCGGAGTGTCTAAACACTAGGTTCCCTCTGCCTACCCTGCGGTGTGCGCGATACAGCGTGAAGCTGATTTATTTTATTTTTATTTAAAATTAAACGTCGGTCTTAGGATAATCTCACTAAAGCGACATCTTCATTCAGCCACCAAAGCCGTTTTGTATTAAAAAAAATTTGTATTGCAAACAAATGTAAATTAGTGTGAACCAATTTCTTCGGATGGAAGAATTCAATTACGGATTTTGGAAACCGTAATTGAAAATTGTCAATCGAAAACGTTTTTATAAAGAAAATTGTTAGTAGCAAGGTCCAATAAAAATATGTACGATTTGTTTTTATAAAATATTTTAAAACGAAGACTAAATATATAAATCTACGGACTATGGATATAGTTGAATGATATTTCATTAGATGATTAAATTTTTTATTGTTTTTTTAGCTCCACTCTGTATCCCACATTTAAAACTGGGTATTCAGAGGAAGCCGTTCAGACACTCCGTCCCCTATTCTCCGTTCTATTTTTAGTATATTGGCTAGGCAGAACTAAACGCCGCGCTTGTCTTGTCTAATTATAAACGTATTGGATAGCAAGTATGATAATACATTAAATAAGTAGAGAAAATCTATGCAAAAGCACCTTTGTATAGTAAGAATAACGAACGTAGTCCGCCTGAGCTTTTATATATCGAGTGGGAATCGAATACATAACCACCACATTTAACAGTCAGACCACGCTACACTGAATCTCGATGAACTTGATTTACTTTGATATATTTTTTTGTTCTATACATTTCAGTTCTTTGTTTATGGCAATTTCATTCTTGAATTGCTTAGTGAAGTAGCGATTTTGTATCAAGTATTATTCAAAAGGCTCAGTATATAATGATCATTAGTGCCATTAGAGTTGGTAGGTTTCCTGCTTCCTCTTTCGAGAAAGACGAAGAAGTAGGAGTAAAAAAACCAGACAAGCGCGAGTCGGGTTCGCTGACCAAGGGCTCCGTACAAGAATTGGAGATGTCAAGCTTTTTCTAAAATTCAAGTTTAATTTAGCCAGATCCCTTTCATCTGTCAGGGCTTAATACAAAATTTTGCCCAAGTACAAGTAGATTACTACCTGTAGATGCAATTGAATTTGAATTTGAGTTTGATTCCTTGTATAATGCCGAAATACGTTTTTTGCGATGTAAACGACTATATCTTTGTTTTAAGTAAAGATAACAAGATTTTTTCAAGAAATCAAGGTACCGTAAACCGTAGAGTATATGGTTTGAATTCCAACTCGATATCTTCAAGAGTTCCTGAGATAATGGCGCTTGATAGATATACAGAGAGAATGACAGACGGACGGACAACAAAGTTATCTAATAAGGGTCATTATTCGATTAGGTACTTATGATTAGGCACTTTGAAGTATTTTAATATTTTTACTAAACAAATATAATATTTATTTGTTAACTAAACAAATATAATTTTTATTAAAATAACTTACGTTAAAATAATTTGTATTTACATATTATTATTTTATTGTTTTTTAAGGTTCCGTTGTGTACGGTGGTTGTGTTCTACACGCACGGTTTTTTAGTCGACTGCAAAGGAAATGTTATTTAATTAATACTGTTTTTTATATTTTTATTAAAACAAAGTAAAATTTCTTACTTATATACTTAAAACGTTTATTTGTCACAACAGTAGATTACTTCGGGCCGGGACGTTCTAAAGTAGGTGATGTAAAAGAAATGGTCCCGATAAACATAAATAAAGGTCTTCGTCGTTTAGCGGGAGTGACCTTGTTCAGTCCGGTACAGGACTTACGTCTGATGTTAATAATATACTTTTTTGTGTCGTACGAGTATCTATAGCTATATTTTTAAAGTATTTTTTTAAATAATATAAACAAATATAATAATAAATTGTGGCATAAAGACACTGACACAGAGATGCGACAGTTGTAGTTTCGATTACCGTATAGAGAGATGAATTGTTTTTTTTTCTATCTGTTTTGTATAAGTAAATAAAGAGCACCGTTGGGTTCCGACCTCAACACGTTTGCATAATGTGGGTATTGAAAATAGGGAACAGAATACCTAGAACTTTCCTGTATAAGGGCATACAGGGTGATCCAAGAAATATAAAACGATACCATGTAGTGATACCTTATTTCGTACAACTATAAATATTATTGTTAAAAGTTCCATATCTTAAACATTAGTACTACTTAAACATTGGTATCAACGAACCCTTAAAGTAGAATACTGCAAAGTCCCACGAGCTTAAAACCTCTTACCAGATAGGATTCTGGCAATTCGCCAACAATCTTCGAAAGCTTCAAGTGCAATGTAGGTACCACTAAAGTGTTAACGTGCACTCGTGTTATTGTGTTATTGTTGAGAAATAATCTTGTGTTATTGTATATTTTAAATGCAGGCAGTGAGAATATTTTTTATTTTATTAAGTGTTGTTCTACACTAGATATATAATTAAATTATTATTTTGAAATCAAAACTTAATACGTTCAAATTATTATATATTTTGTAGAAAAAGTCTGAGTCAGCTTTTCCCATATTTTTCCCAACTTTCGAGCCATTGCGTGTTGAGAGCCGAAATTCAACATGCTTTTTGGCAATAAAGACACTTTACAAACAAAACATTATATACAAACAAACAACAAACATTTCACCGAGGGGAGTTTGAACTTACATCTATCGCATTTTCATGCAAAAGATGTAACGTTATCCGGCAAACGGTAACGGCTATAATATTACAGCTTATAATAAACATAATCTCCACACTAGAATAGAACCCCTTCCGCTTCGTCTAATATCGCCGATGATAAATCGTGAGCTGGTGTTAATAAATGGAGATCGTCCTCGCCTCCGGCACTCTCGGCAGTTTTTGCACTCCATATAAGTTACACTTGGTTAATAATTACCTTATCAGTTATATTGTTTAAAATTATAAGTACTGGAGCATTTAAACGTATAGGCTGTACGCCTAGAAATTAGTAAAAGTATTTTTTGTTTACTTTCACGCTATGTTCCGCAGTATATATCAGGAAAGGCAGAGGGAACCTGGTAACCTAGTTCAGACACTCTGTTCTGCATTTTTTGTCGAATTGTCGGAGACATTGCGTATTGAGTGGCAAATCCCGACTCTCTCTTTGCCAGTGTGAGGAAATGAATATATTAAATATTTAATTTTCTACAAATCAAGACGCCATTCATTCCCTATCATATAGTACACAATAGCATATAACAATCAACACAACAGCAACGATGCAAGTAACCTAGTTTGGGTATTACCTGGTTAGAACTGAGCTGTTTACATATTCACTAATATTCACATGCATTTAACACTCCTTTGTTTATGTCACAAGTGTTTCAGATCTTAAAACCATCCTTTTTTGTATACAAAGTTAGACTTGGGGTACATTCGAGACCATTGAGGAGCAGTGGAAAAGCCTCTGTACAATCTACTTTTACATATAAACCATAAAAAGTCCTCGAGTCTAGATGTCATCACCAGTTTAGTACAAATTAGTTTGTGAGCTGTCATATTTTATCCTATATATTTCGTTGTTTGAATAATAATGATATAAAATAATAATAATAATAATATTGTTATTAAAACCATTTAGAAATTACATCCTATTTTCGAGTATTTTTAGTCTATACATCATCGATTATATTCATTCTCCCCAATGGGAATCGAATCAATCGAATCCAAAACCATCGTGATTACAATCAGATGCTGATCCACTGCGCCTGAGTGGGGATCGAACCAAAAACCAGCCAGTTTTACAGTCTTACCTTGTGTCCCTGCGCCACGACTGGCCTCAAAAGAATATTAAATTTAGACAGAGAGGATTTTTTTCAGTCACATAAAAATTTAATCAAAACTTTAATAAAAACAAATTTACTGAGTGTTACATCGTTATTTAATTACATCGCGATCGACTCAAGTTTGTTAATTTTCCTAACCCAAGTTTGCCTCTTGAGGGGAAGAAATTTTTTAAAATATTACTTCCGAGTCCCGCAACAATTTGCTCTGAGGTATCAACATAAGGAATGTTGACATATAATTTTAATATATTACGTTGGATACAACGCTTTCACTCCTTTTATCAAAGTGGATTTGAAAGACTAAATTATTTACGAAATTGTCTTTTATATAAACGCATATTTGTCGTCTTAGCTCAGTGGAACAGTATCTGGTTTGAAATGCATGTTTTTTAAGACGATGCGTGCACTGTAGTGCAACTCAACGCCGTGCTTCGCCTATTAAAGTAGATGAATAGAAATAATATAACAATAACAAACTTTATTTACTAAAAAAATATTTTCACAAATATAGAGTATTCAAATATACAATTTTTTCTAATATTGCCATAAGAAATTGAAAATGAAGTACACACATAGAAAGACCAGGATTACCAAGAATAATACGTCGAAATAGTTGGAAATTATAAGAGACTCATATTGTAACGAAAAATGAGTCCCATTTCCTAACAATGAACGGCAATATAACTTAATAGTAGGGTCAGACAGTCTACTTAGGCGAAGCTAACGACTATATGAAACCTATAGAAACTATTAAACGCGGTCTTTAAATATAGAGCTGAGTGTTTGACATTATAGAAATTTATGATATGAATATGATTCACAAAAAATCTGGCTTTTTTAGCGCGTTCATATAAATATATAAAGTCGCTATAAAAAGATCAATTGCAGTTTGATGGAAAAACAACAAATAAGCCGCGGTATAAAACCAAGTTTCGAAACTCGAGCTCGATTTCTGTCACACCATGAATAAAAATAACTTTTTAATATTCAGTAATCGAAGCCGCAAATCTTTTTAAAAGTAGATATTTAAGCCATGGGTATTGTTGTGTGGCTATTTTTATATATATATTTTTTTATGTAATAACTATTCTCTATGCATCACGGTTGTGAGATCAATTCCGATTCGGGAAAGCAAAATAAATAAGATATCGCTGTGTCATTTCCGTGTAACTATTATAGTTTCCCCATCTCTACATTTACACGCTCATACTATACAAATTATTCAAAATCCATTAAAATAATAATTATATTGAATAGAACATTTCCGTTTCCGGTTTTCAATTATAAATTTAAATCGTATAATTAGGCAATTAAGCTTATATTTGTAATAATATGGTGGCTTATAATATAATGACAATATATTCATATTAAATTTATAATATTACATTTAAAAAAATCAACTTCACGCTACATCCCGCACATAGCAGGGTAGGCAGAGGGAACCTAGTGTTAAGACACTTCAATCTCCACTTTTCGCCAAATGGAGGCATTGCGTGTTGCGTGCGGAACTATTACATTGGGTTACATTAACGTGATGTCATATAGCTTACAATCTTCCTCTTTAAACGGATTATCTAACCACAATTTTATTTAATGCGTATTAGTAAAACTAGGGGCCAGTCGTGGCGCAGTGGCACAAAGTGTGACTGTAAAATCGACTGGTTGTGGGTTCGATCCCCAATTTATATTTCCATTTCTTCGCTCTGGTGTTGAGGCAAAGCGCGGCGTTGAGTTCTTCCACTCAACACGCAATGCCTCTGAAATTCGGCAGAAAATGGGGAACGGAGTGTCTTAACACTAGGTTCCCTCTGCCTACCCTGCTGTGTGCGGGATACAGCGTGAAGCTAATTTTTTTTTTTACTACTACGTACTAGTAGTTCCTGAGATTAATGCTCAAAAGTTTAGCTTTATAATATTAACATAAATACCAGCTACAACTGAAAATTATTTACGAAAAAAAAACCAAAAACTGAAAGAAAAAACAATAAAGGAACTAAATAACAATAGCCTTTTAAAAACAAAACATAAAAATTAATTCACCATTTCCAGCACAGTTTTCTACAGGATAATACTTTTGCTTATTAAATTTAATTGATCAATCGTGTAACAAAGGGACAACAATGTATATTGTTCCATCATTCTTTAAACGCTTCGAGTTTAAACAACCAAATTAATTGAGCTCTCGGAAATTGCTATTCACCCAGTGGTTTTTGGCAGAGTTGAAGATAAGGGGGTCACGGCCGCTGGTGGGGCGTAATGGCAGACAAGACAATGGTTTGTTGAAAGTTTTAATGTATTTGTAGCTCGCTGTAGGGATGAAACTGGTTGTGCGTTTGTTTTGGAGATAATTTGAGTATACAGTTATACACGCTTCTATCTATAATGTAAATGTACTAACTATGTATTAACAGTCGTGGCTCAATAAAACAAGCGCGCGACTGCAAATGCGATAGGTTGTGGGTTCGATTCCCACTCGAGGAATTGAAATATTTAATATTTTTATTTATTTGTTCTGGTAACGAGAAAAGCGCGGAGTTGAGTTCTGCTAAACAAAAAGCGTTTGTGTCGCAGAATTACACGTAGTGAAGTGGAGAACCAAAGTATCTTAATGGCAAGCTAGTGTCTTAACACTAGGTTTCCAGTTTCCTTCTGCCTACTCTGTTATATGGGGGATACAGCGTAAAGACAAAAAAAATAGTGTTGAATGTGCGAAACCCGCGTAATGAGAATAACGTCATATATTGTATACAATTTTTACTTTGGGTAAAATATACTGCGTCCTGGGTGTCAGGGTGCCTGGTTTTTATTTACGTTTTCCTAGTAATTAAATTCGTTCTTGATTAACGGCTACCGACTTTAATCAAGAACGAATTTAATTACCAAGAACTAAATTTTAACATATTTTCCAGAGACCGTCGTTTTTCCACTTTTGAACTCGAGAAAACTTTGTATAATCAGATATATCTCTATTTAGACAAATATATATATTTTTCCCACATACGCAAGGTAGATACAGGGAGCCTAATGGCAAAAAACTCCATCCCAAGCTTCCGTCCAATTGTGATGACATTGCGTGTTAAGTGGCGGTAAGCTCCGCCGCTTTGTCTTGTGACCATATGGAGGAAATAATAATTATTTTCTTTCTTCTCAGTACGAATCGAATCGAAGGTTGTACCTTGCGTTCGCCGTCACGCGCTATGCTGTTGAGCCACGACTATCTCTATCTCTTTCTCCTCTATAATGGTTTTAAATTTTAGCATAATATTACGATAAAAATTATAATTTTCTCAATGTAATAAAACCGAAACTACAAATTTCACAACACCAAGTGGTATCACTGATGCATCAATCACGCTAATACACTCGAATCAACGTTGATAGATCTGTGTAAGATCGGAAAATATTCCGGCTTCCCTAATGTAAGCGGTTGCATGAAATATGCGTTTTACTTCTGATTTCCTTGTTTTATTTGAAACGAGGTGATGGTAGTAATGTGTCAAGGGATATAACGGAAGTAAATACTTTGTTTAAATATTGTAAATATTTAAAAATTTGGCTTATGTATTCCGTAGGGTAGGTAGATTGAAGTTAGTGTTAAAATATTCCGTGTTCCTAACGCCTTACGTAATTTTGAGTGTCGGCTGGGGAACTCTTGGGATCTGTCTAAGCGCTCTAGCCAATTACATAATATAATAACATGTGGTTTTACGTTCTTACTTGTACTTAGAATACGCACTTTCGTTTTAATTACTTAATGTAAATAACACTTAATTTTTTTTGCCTCACCTATATCCCGCAATTCTGAGAATCTAGTGTTTAGACACTCCGTTCCCTATTAAAGCCTTGAGTTCCACCACTCAACACGCAAAACCTCCAGAATTCAGTGGAAAATCTCTGTTTCTAAGTTATCTTAATAAAATAAATAGTTCCTTTTTTAGCATAAGTGATTTGAATTTCGCCAATATCTTTTTTCCATATATAAAGCAAAAGGAGATAAATTATATTTATATGATGGTAGAGTAGGTAGAGCTCTATACGTAAAAATGTGATTATTCAGCTTAATTCAACAGAGACTAATGACAGATAAACGAATTACATTAATAAGAAAGATGATCAAGTATAAGAGATCAGTCAGATGGGTCTCGTATAATACTTCTATACATATAGTATTTTACGCCAGGACTGGACGTCTAATGTTATGTAGATTTTGGGGATGTGAGTCCACTTTTAGAATATTAATGCTTTCAAGCATTTTTTTTGGAGTGAAGAGAGAACCTGGTGCTCATATTTTATTTTTTATCATAGTTGGAGAGACATGGATGGGATGGATATTATAGTGATGAATTTCAGATGATAATACGCCAGGAAAACTATTATACATTATACATTTTCTTTGCTTTGCGGATGGAGTCGAACTCAACTATTATTTCACACGTTCATTTTAGTAAAAACTTATATTTAGACGACTGTATGAAATTTACAAGTAAAACAGTCAAGGCACTTAAGACCTTAGTGACTTAAAATTTTTGTTACGTATCTTCAAATATTTTGAACACTATAAAAAATCTAGTACAAATCGCAAATATTTATTATAAAAGTATACGAGAACAGAATCATATATCTTCACTTCTTTTACCTTGAACAAGATTTGGTTTAAAAAATATATATTTATTAAATTAATATTTCTTACTACTTACTTACTTTATTGGTTTGATCAAAAACCTTAACATTCACGTAAAATATACAGAAAAGACGAAATATCCTAAAAAGGTTTAAGAAAATGTTTTGCGGTAATGAGAAATTACATTGAACGGTATTGGAATAAACATCTTATTTTCTTTTACGAAGGCGTAAAGTATCAAAAGAGGCTTAATGAATAAGGCAAATATCTTTTCATGTAGAGTCAAACAGTACGATGGAAACGTTATATGTTATAGTTGTTCTGTTCGCTTTGAAAGTAAAAGAAAAATCTAAGCAAAGAAACATGTAATTAAGGTTTTAACTGAAAGAAAACTCATAAGTTTTCTATGGAAAGAAAACTAATCAATTGTTGAAATGGCGCTAGGAACACACAGGCTTATAGGTTCGATTCACACTCTCAGAAATATTTTTTTTTATATTTTGATTTTCTGGCTCTGGCAAGTCAAAACGCGACGTTGAGTTCCACCACTCAATAAGGAACAGGGTATCTTAACACTACTACGTTCCCAGGTACCCTTGCCTACCCAGGTATATGATCAATACAGCTTGAAATTAAGTTAAAAAAGACAACTATTGTGAAAATCATCATTTTTTTTACATATGTTACATACTTAATAATAACCTCAGACATCGACTAATTTCGACTCGATTCTCAATTTTGTGAAAAATTTATAGATTTATTTTTTTTATTCTCCAGTAAAACTTCAATTTTTTAGGGGAAAAAAACAATGTCGTGCTAAGAAACTTTTCCTCTGTAATATCGATTAAAATTAAGTAGGCTATTGTGAGAATATATAATGATGCAATTAAGTTTCCATCAATATACGAGATTATATCCTATAGATTTATCGAATTACAATATTTTGATAGACATACCGACTGATATAATGTCAAGTAATAAAATGAGATTAATCTCCATATATAATAAAAGGATAGAAAAGTCAATTCTGTACATGAAAGATATAAAAAAAATAAAAATTAGGTCGGTTAATATGTCGATTATAGAACCTAAAAAACCACTCAGCAGAATTCTTGTCTGTCTGTCTGTCTGTCTGTCTGTCTGTCTGTCGGTTTGTTTGTGCGTCAATCACGCAAAAACTACCTGACAGAAATTGATGAATTTTTGCATGGTGTTAGCCTAGGGCCTCAAGGTACATTTTTTTTGGGTTTCATTCCGAATTTCATGATAGTTTTCTTTAAAAAAAATAAAAACTGAAAAATATAAATTACCTAAAATACCGATAACTACTGTATGAAATTAAATTAATTTTGGCATGGCAATAGTTCAAAGCCTAATGCCACTTATAGGATAGTTTTTATCATGGAGTATAAAGAATTTTTTGTAGAAAAAATTACATAATTATATTTTTTAATAAAAAAATCGACTTCTTCAATTTCAACCGGATTTCACACTCTGAACTTAACTAAACTTTCACCAAACTACCCCTTATATGTACCCTTTCTAATAAAAAAAGAATCATTAAAATCGGTTGAATTGATATTGACTTATACAGTTCATTTGTCGCGCATATACTTAATGTAAATTTGAGATTTATATGATTTTCTCATAGATACCATTGTTGGACATAAACTAAATTAAAATAAGACTACACGGGAGGCATTAGCTTTCAAATAAAAAAAGAATCATTAAAATCGGTTCATACAATCAAAAGTTCTAAGGTAACAAGGATAAAAAATACAGTCCAATTGATGACCTCCTCTTTTAAGAAGTCGGTTAATAGTAATCTGACATAATTAAATTACGACTATTTCATTTAACCACATTTTAAAAGAAGAAAGTAAATTGAGGCCGTTCGTTGCACAAAGTGTAACTGTTGTGGGTTCGATTACCACACAAGGAAACGAAATATTTATTTAAATTTATATTTCCATTTCATCGCTCTGGTGTCGAGGTAAAGTGCGGCGTTGAGTTTCACTACTCAGCACGCAATGCCTACAGAATTCCGAGAAAAGTAGGGAACAGAGTGTCTTAACACTAGGTGTCCTATGCCTACCCTGCTGTGTGCGGGATACAGCGTGAAGCTAAAAAAAGAAGTATAATCAATATTTGTTCAGTCGACCATAATTATTATTTTAAACGTCAACGTTCTGTATTATGTTTGTTAATATCACCATATTAACAAACATAATACAGTAGGTATATTTTACGGGATTAGCTCATATGGCGATGTGTAGAATAAAAAATATATGTATTTGCAAAGTAAATTCTGATTGTGAGTTCATAGTTTATAAAAGTTTATATTGTGTTTAGATGGATCAGGTGGTGATGTCAATACGTTTTAATGTCATCTTATGTTATCTGTTAAAATAGCGTGAAGCTGATTAAACTTAGTGTTATATTCAAAAGAAATTAATTGTATGTAATACATAATATGTAATTTATTAATACGTTTCAAGTATGAAAAAAAGAAAAAAGGCAATATAATTGCATTTGTGTTTCCTTCCTATATTTTGTATTTCTATTATTTATATCGATATATCAGGAACGTAAATGCGGGAACAGAGTTGCATGCCATTTTAGTACAGAGTAACCTCTAAAAAATGTATTTACTAAACTGAGTAAAAAGAATGTGTGATTCCTCTATACAATATATTATTCTATATTATACATAAAACAGGTTAAAACAGTGCATATGAAGGTATCCTCCTGTAGTATAACTATTTTCAATTACTATCAACACTACATTGTCGATACTAATGTGGTATTACAATACATTTTGAATATTTTTCCGCCATTATGATGACATAGACAATTTTTTTAATTTGAAAAAATAATATATTAACTATAAGAACGTTGGTAGTTTTTCAAAAGGTATAAGAATAAAAAAATTGCCTAAACTATGCTTCTTCGCAAGTGGTTGTAATAACTATTGGTATCTTTTCACCAAAAAATCACTATAAATATTTAATATGCTCAATTATACAGAGTTTTTTTGTTAGGACCACTTTAAATGAAACCACAGTTTAACTACTCTATAAAAGCCTATTACATATTAAATTAAAAACCCGAAAATAAAAAAGTTATTTTTTCAAACAAAATAAATAATAAAATTATCGTTGTAAAATAAAATACAATTTGTCAAGAACGACGCACGCACACATAAACCTATCAAAGGGAAACCGCCGCATACGCCTCATTGCGAAATCGAGTCGTAGGTATTGGCGGCAAAGTTTAAAGTTCTAAATATTTTAGTACTATTTTTGTAGTAGTATGTGTTAACATTATTGGTACCTATGCGTAACCGCGTCATACGAAATATAGATATGAATAAACATTGTGAAATGAGAAAAAAACCTACGTCTTCACTGTTGATGTTGCTTGCTTAAATTCTTTAGGTACGGGTTTAAACTATTTTACCCTATATGCCCAATTGTAACTGTAACGCGACGTTGTGGGTCCGATCCACACATGCAGGATTGAATTATAATTTAATAATATTTTCATTTCGCACATCAGTCACACATTATACCCAATATCTTACACTAAGTTGCCCTACTAAGGGCGGGATAAAGCGTGGATCTGGTTTTAACTTTATGTGAACCGATTAAAATAAAGTCCAATCCAGTTGAGGCCAGTCGTGGCGCAGCGGCACAAAGTGTGACTGTAAAACCGACTGGTTCTCTGAGTTCGATCCCCACACGAGGAGATGAAATATTTACTTAAATTTATATTTCCATTTCTTCGCTCTGGGGTCGAGGTTAAGCACGGCGTTGCGTTCTGCCACTCAACACGCAATGCGTCCAGAATTCGGTAGAAAGTGGGGAACGGAGTGTCTTAATGCTAGGTTCCTCCCTCTGACTAGCATGAAGCTGCTTAAAATAAAACTAATACTTAATATTTAAGGGCAGTTTGCCAGAATACAAACAAAAAAAGTATTTAAATCGGTTAAGCCGTTTCTGAGATTATCGTGAAGAAACGCACATATAGTAAGTATCGATAAGTTGTGTTTTTATTTCAAACATTCAATTGAGGATTCTTATGGGAGGTTCGAAAATGCGACCTCAAGTTTTAACAACTTTCTCATAAAAAATCTTCATTACATTGCAAACATACATTATGGGTATATCAAAACACGAACATAATTCAGTGTGTTAAGTAAATAATTCTGTGGTTTAAGCGGGCGAAGCCGCGAGCGGGTCGCTAGTATATGAATATTACAGAGCATACAAGTATATGAAACCAATCGTGGCGCACGGGCACATGGTATGACTGTAAACGGAAAGGGATGTGAGTTCGAGCCCCATTTCAGGAAATGCAATATATTATTGATCTTGGTCGGTTTTCAAGAATCGCGGATTCGAGTCCCGCTACGTTCAAAATTTTTATACATTTTCTAAATAATATTTTTCTTTCGTAAGAGTGGAATAACACTTTAAAAATGAAAATGTTAAAAATGAAATATTTAATTATTTGCATTTCTTCGTTCTAGTATCGAGGCAAAGCGCGGCGTTCAGTACCGCTACTTAACACGCAATGCTTCCACTTTCCATTCGATGGAAACTACTGTAATATACCTTAAATCTTACTTAATTATATAGTAACATATTACTATTTATTTTAATTCATTTTCATTACCCCGCTCTGGTAGCGGAAGCGCGGCGTTGAGTTCCACCACGTTATATCTCGAAAATTTAGCCGAGAGTGTTTTCGTTATGTTAGGTTAAGTTATGCTATGAGGTAGAAGGTAAAATGAATTTATAAATTTTTAGTTCTTACGCTCTATTAATTCGTAAAACATAGATTCTATCTCAGTTAACGCGGCACGCAATAACGTGACGCAAAGTTAATGAAAATGTTTGAAATAATAAATAATTAGAAGGTGAAAATATATATTTTTAAACAAGTTCATTTTAAAATAGCTTTTAACCATCTTGGAAACATAAAGTTATGTGTGTTATATCCCACATACATCAGCAAGGTGGGCATTGGATACCTGGAAAACTAGTGTTACGATACTCCGTTCCCATTAAGACCCCACCTTCCTCTGAATTCTGATTGAGTGGCTTTGGTAACTGCCTCAATTATATATATATATATATATTTCTTTTCCAACTTTATCATAACACACAGAGTTCACACAATAATAGACAAACACATAATAAGGAAACAGCAAACTGCATATCTTCTCATCATCGTTACCGGAACTGCCTCGCTTAGCGAACTAGCATACAACGTAAACAGTCTAATCGCGCCGTTACAGCTGTGTAGCGCACTATTAAACGGAATGAAGTGATAGCATTTATAGTTATATATTTTAAAATGGTAATAAACTATGTAATTTATTATGTAGCTTATTGTACTATTCTAATTGTATGGATTGTCTTTTTTTAATAACGACTGTTTTTTGTTTTAATAATTATATCTTTTAACTTTTTTATATTATAATGTCCAACTGTACTTAATTGTAATTTTAATTATTTGTAATTGTAATTTAACTTATTATGACTGGTAATTAATCGGGATTATTTTGTGAATGCTGTACATATCTGTAATTGATATTTGTAACAGAACCAGATCGATATATGAATTTTCTTTTAATATTACAAGTTACATGTATTGTTGATGTGTCAATAAATAAATACAAAATTTAAAAAAATGTAGCTGCACTATTATATCCGTTTCCCAATTTCAGCCTAAAGTTGGGAACGGAAGTGTGGGAACGTAGTATCTTAACACCATGTTTCCAGGTTCCTTATGCCAATCCTGCTGTGTGGGATACATAGTTTATAGAGATATAGTTATCGTAACGCATAACAGCAATATTTAACTGTACGTGCGATGGCTGTGGGTTCGATATTTATTAGAGTAATTAATTAGTTTCGTATTCTTGTTCTCTTAAGGCGAAGAAACTGAGTAACACCATTAAGTATGTGATGTTTTAAATTCTGCTTTATCTGTGATATAGCTTAAATTTATAAAAAAAAAATAGTAATTGAGCTAATAGCGTGTAGCATATAGTAGCTCAAAGTTTTAAAGAGGTGCTGGTCATGTTGTGCTGTTTTCTTTAATTACATTTTAATGCGGTTTTTATCAGCTTTTTAACTATAATTTAGTCAGAAACATTTAAAAATATAATGATATTGTAAGTTCTCAGTTCCCTTCAGTAATCAACGAGAAAATGGGGCATACGGTATACATACATCTTTATATATTCTTATGTTCTTCGAAAGAAAGAATTGACTTTCAGTGACAGTTAACTTGTGAAAGAGTAAAAAGTAAAAAGCAATACATTACAGTGGTCTTAAATTTGAATCTAGTTTAACACATATACTTTTTATAAAATAAAATAAATTAAATTAGCTTCACGCTGTATCCCGCACACAGCAGGGTAGGCAGAGGGAACCTAGTGTTAAGACACTCCGTTCCCCACTTTCTGCCGAATTTCGGAGGCATTGCGTGTTGAGTGGCAGAACTCAACGCCGCGCTTTACTTCGAAACCAGAGCGAAGAAATGGAAATGTAAATTTAAGTAAATATTTCATCTCCTCGAGTGGGGATCGAACCCACAACCAGTCGAATTTACAGTCACACTTTGTGCCACTGCGCGACGACTGGCCTCAATTTAAACAATAAATTTACACGAATAATATGTTTAAATTAATTTTTCCAACCATTCATACTAGCTCTATATATATATGTATGTTAAATGGTAGATTCAGAATTCCTCAATGAATGGAGCGGTGAGTGGACAATGGAGGCATATCTCGCTAGGTGGTTGTCCTTTCATTTAGTTAAATTCCGCAAATTCAATCTAGAGAGTACGTTAAATAAAACATACGGACTGTTTAATCGTTTAATTTATAAATATAGGTTATTGTAATAATATTGTGTATGTACATACATACATATTATTTTCGAGGCCTCAATAGGTGGTATCAGACTGTAAATGCCACGGTTACAGGTTCGATTGCCACTCGAGGAAATTGGTGCATAAAGTTGACCCTGTCAACATACAATGTCGTGAAAAGTGGATGGGGAGTGCTTAGATTATAAATAAATAATATAAAAGATTTGATTTATGCTCCCGTAGACGAATCGGGCTGTTGAGTCTGCCTCTCTGTAACAATAAATTTGAAAGTAAATGAGAATGCAGTTTTTTAACACTAGCTACCCACTGACAACCCGGGAAAAAGCATGAACCCGGTAAAAATGGAACACAAAATCGGATCTCTATGCCTTCAATATTATTAAAGCGCAAGCACTTTATAAATCAAATTTTCAAATTAATAAATTTGTATTCAAACATTAATAAATTAAAAGCAAAAAAAAATGTATATATGAGAACGACATCAAAATAACTTCGAAACATTTCCCGTCAAAGCTTTTAAAAGTTTCATCGTTTACGGTATAGTTCAAGTGGCGGCGAGATCTAATGAAGTATACGTATGCCCAACGTATGTATGATATGTATGGAGTGAACTCTTATTACCTTGCTTGACGTGGTAATGATGTCGGTAGGCTTGTTTCAGGTTAACTTTTATATGTATTTCATATTTTTTTATTAATATTTAATGAGGTCAGTCGTGGCACAGTGGTATGAAATTGCGATAGTAGACGCGACAGGTTGTGGATTCGATGAAATTTAATATTTAATAGTTTTGTTGCTTTGCTATATTAACGAGCCACGGAGGGTTTCCCCTCTATACACCCAATTTTCGAGATGTTGTGTTGTCTTTACAATAAGGTCCCTCTGGTACTTTGCTATATGCAGAATATAATTTAAAGTTATTATTAATAAACCAATATGTTTAAACATCAACAACAACATACACATTATAATTAATGTTGTTGTTGATGTTTGAATGATGTTGCGAGACCTTTCGTAGTCTATGGACAAAATAATTTTTAAGAATAAATATAAGTTGTAACAAGCGTATAAAAATTTTGACGCAGCTTGGCGAGAACGTATGGTCAGAGCGCCTGGTCGGTTTCCAGGAGGCGCGGGTTCGAGTCCCGCTACGTTCAATTTTTTATGCGTTTTTTAAATAAGTATTTTTGTTTCCTAAGTGTGGATAAAACATAATTACAAAACACACACAAAAAGTGGATAAAACATATAAAACTTTAAAAATGTTCAAAAAAAATTTTTTTATTTAGATAGTTACAAAAAAATAACTATTTTTGCAGCATTGAATGAGGTTTAGGTATTTTTTTAAATGTTCTTTAAGCAAAAAAGTTGAAAGGTGCGCTAGTCAGAAAAGGCCCTTGCCTTGTTATTACTGACGTCTCAATTTACATCAACAAAGTTAATGTTAGTTAAGTTTTAAGTTAACTTAACGTTAAGTAAAGATTTATCTAGAGAAGAAAAAAAACTGGCCAGCTGACGCTTGTATGAAATAAAAATATGAAAATTTTTATTTTTTATTTTCTTTTAAATTTTATTAAAAAAAAATCAATTATAGTGGGCGTTACGTTAAGATGTGTTTCATACATTCATAACAAAGATATTCTCAGCCAAGCTATGAGGTTATTGTGACTCAGTAGCAGAGTATTATTTTCTTAACTTGATGGTTGTGGGCTCGTTTGCTAATCAGAAGCATTATTTTAATTTCTTTAGTCTGGGAAGACATTATGTGCCGTTGATGTGAAGTGAATGTTCCTTCCCGTAATTCTACATATAATATTCGACGAGAACAAGTTGTCTAGAGCTCTGTTGGAGAATGCAGTGTCTTAGAGTAAATACTGTATTTTCGATTGCGATGAGCTACATAATAATAAATGTGACAGTTGTAGGTTCGATTGCTACTTGGGGCAACGAGATATTTTCATTTCCTCATAACAAGACATAGTAAAGCGTTGAGTTTTACAACTCTGCACGCAATGTTTTGAAAATATATCCCAAAACAAGCAGAAACTTATAATTTTATGTGTATTATAGTCGTCCCCCATCTTTACATGGCTCCTGTAAAACAAATCAAATATATTTTTAATTTATTTCCCCCTAGTACCAAAAGTAAAAGAAATTTGACCAAAATAAATAATTCGTCCGTCCGTTTTTAACTCCGTCTGACTATTATTGTTATTCTCGAGTTTGGATAAAATTACTCACTTCATAAATTTGATGTTTACGTAATTTTCATAAAATAATTTCTTATTTGTATAAAATGTTACGTAAATACAAAAATTAAATTCGCCATCGTAATAGAAATCGTTAATAAAGCAATTGTTGCGGGTTCGATTCTTACTCGGCCGAAATGTTTCGCTTGTCAGGTTAAATTTTTCAGCTTTTTTTTAAAGTTAAATTCAGTCTTGGATTCCTTTACCACGCTGTGACTCTATAGCCATCCCAAACTATAGGTCGAAGTGACATAACACTGTAGAATGCTTCTGTAAAATTAATATTTTAATAAAGAATGTTATTCATCGATATTTTATATATCCACCACAATTTTACTTTGCTACTTACAACGTAATGCCTCAAGAATCCGGCTCCAGCAGCCATCTTAATGGAGAACGGATACGTTAATGGAGAACGAACGAGAAAAAGAACGGGGTGCTTCTTAACACTAGGATTTCAGGTTCCCCCTACCTACCCTGCTATGTGCGGGATACAGCGTGACACTGAAAAAAAAAAATTATAAAGCTATTAAATAAGCAAATATTTTTGTGGTACACCGTTATTATCGTTAAAATATAGGTAGAGTTACTTTTCTAGTTTATTTCCTACTTATTATTTTACATTATCTCGTTGCTCCTCGTTTGGAATAAATTCTTTCCTTATCAACGATTCTCTGTAATAGATTGCTTGGAGCAATAAGACCGTAGCTTATTTTTTATGTTTATTTTTCGAGTGGTATTTTACTCACAGAATTCAATAGGGAGTCTTCTATTTTATTAAATTCTTTTGTAAATTTTAATATTAGTTTTCCTATTTAACGAATCGTAGATCGAATAAGTGAACTGTAAAAAGTTAAATTCCACTTTGACTGGTTCTCCCATCCCATCCCATTCTTTTAGTCCCCTATATACTCCCCAAGAAATAGGTTCACAAATTTCCTCAACCTAGTCTGCTATAAACAGAATACAGCGTGATGCTAAAATAATAATTAATATATTGTTAGAAATCGAAAGCGGTTAACGTTAGAAAAAAAAACACTATATAAATACATATCGTGTATAGGTTTCTAAGCTATTATAGATAGATAGATATAGATAGATATTTGCAATTACATATCCTCTCTTTCCATTGTGAAATTCCTGGAAGTATTTCAAGTTGAGTGACATAACTCAACGCCACGTTTTTGCCTCGACACCAGAGCGAAGAAATGAAAATATTCTATTTTCTGAAAGTTCAAAAAAAAATTAAATAGTATAAAGTAACATTTTATTTTATTTTCTTTTTCTTATACCACGCTTAGGATCATCAGGATGGCTATAAAGGCCGTTGCAAAGCGTCTATGAAATTGTGCACTTTCGTAGTGACGTAACGACAAAACTTAGTTCCGAAGTCATATCGTTAATCACGATCTCGATCCCGAAAGTTGTTCCATGGTTGGTGCCGCCGGAGCCGCGCGGCCTCACTCATTATCGCTGTAAGTCTTTTGTTTACGCACAAACAATTTAAATTGGGTACAAGAATACGTTATAATCTCAATTTTTATGAAGTGTTAAAAACAATAAAAGTTTAAGCGTGATAAAGTTATCTGTTATATAAATAAATGAAACCCATAAATAACAGCATTCATTTCGTAAAAAAACAACATTACTAGATATTGCAATGAGTATAAAGAAATCAAAACTTTTGTGGAATACTCTACGTTGATACTGAAAAACAGTTAACTTACCCCATTCTTTACTACGTCGGATCTTATCAATGACGCTTGAAGCCCTATAAGCTCGATTGGGCCTCAATTTTAAAAGCAATCTGTTAACTTCGACCTAGATCTTTTTACCGGGATCACGTTCCAGGGGCAAGGTTTCGAATTATAATCATTTATCAATTTAACACAACGACCAATGATTCTGTAGCTTTGCTCGAGCTTTTTTTAGATTGCTCGAGAGTATCTTCTTATTGGGCGGAAAAAGGGGAACGGAGTGTCTTACCACTAAGTTTACTCTGCCAATCTGCGCGGGATACAGTATGAAACTGATAGATTTTTTTTAGTATCTTAATGCAAATACACTTATCTATAGAGGATAAACCAAGCCAAAATAGCTGTAACTTCTTCATAGCAAGGTAGGTAGAGAGAAGCTACTGTCAAAATACTCTGTCTTCACTTTTTTGTCGAATTTGAGGCTAAACTGTATAGAACAATGAATATAAACGAGACTCGGGACTCGTGACAGAGAGCCATTGCGCGTTGTATTGCTCAACTTAAGATCGTATTATTTACTAGATCAAAAAAAAAAAAAGATTTAAAAAGATTGAACTTACAACAATTGCATTTACAATTTACTAACGTCTCACTGCAAAATAGTGATGGCATTCAGACTATGAAAACAAAAAAACATCTGTCCAAATTTCACGTTTCTACTCACAGCGCTTACGGCTGTGCGTGCGTCTTACATCTGTCAGTCAGATACATGTCCTTTTATATATATAGAAGAAGAAGATAAATATTTATATTTAATATATAAATTGATTTAACAAATGTACTTAAGAAAACATAACTTATTGTAAATTACAACCATTTTTCTCATGTGCACATAATCTATGGCAATAATATTTGTATGTATTTTTTCCACAATTTTATCATAGCTCGGTTGGTTTCTTGACAGTGTCGTACAAAACCGATACATTCGTATCTCCGACACATCCTCCCGAGACCGATTTGCTTTACTCGTACAACTTTCATAACTCAAATGTGTTATTTTGTATCAGTTCTATATTTATCTCGGCTTTGCATTTCTAGTAATTTAAAAATAAGCTGATACAACCTTGTAGGTATTGATTGTATGGAATAATTTTAATATTTCTACAGATTCTCTATTACTTTGATTGGTTTGTTGAAGTATATCACAATTTAAAAAGATAATAAATATTTATGTGTGTATATGAAAGGGACCACGTGTTCGTGGTCCCGATACAGGGACATACTGTACATCCGTCGGCTGAGAGTTCGAATTCCACTCGGGGGAGTTAATTATTTTCGTTACCGCGCATTCCGCCTCATTTAGTTCCGCTGTATATGAGTATATAATAATAATAATAATAATCTTTATTTCAGACTTTTTAGATCCATATAATTTTGTTAGTATATATTTGCTTAACCTATGTTAGTACATAATTATTATATGTACATCATTCCAGTGCCTCCATAGGGGACTTTCCATTTTACAGGCCAATATGCTGAGGAGAGTGTTAGTGCTGCTCGTGAACCTAGCGACATATATATATATATATATATATATATGTCGCTTTATATGTACTTTATAAACACACAAATATATATATATATATATATATATATATATATATATATATATATATATATATATATATATATATATATATATATATATATATGTGTGTTTATAAAGTAAAGGAGAGTGTGGGACAGAACTTGACCCCTCCGAGGAACTAAGTTAAAGCAAGCCTAACTTCAAAAGCTACTTCCGTTTGCGTTTACTTATTCCGACTTCCGAAGTGACGATCCACCGCAACCAGCTATTTGTCTTGTTTATACAAGATTGGTATAAATTAATTTACTGAAACGTCTTCGTTTAGATAATGTTGTTGTTGGCTTTAAATGGTATGGTAATGGTTATGTATTTTATAATGTAATTAGATTTTTAACACGCTTTTGTTAGATGAAGAAAAAATATACATATTATAATATATGGAAATTACACGGATCTTAGGTACAATAATATAGCGTAATCAAGCAATTTTGAAGATAGAATCAAGACCTGAATAGTGGAAATCTTCAGAGGCTACCTGTACCACCTGTACCTGCAGATGTTAGAATCAGTCGTGACGCAGCGGCACAAAGGTGACTGTAAAACCGATTGGTTTTGGTTTCGATCCCCATTAGAGCAGATGAAATATTTATTCAAATTTTATATTTCCATTTCTTCGCTCTGGTGTCGAGGCAAAGCGCGGCGTTGAGTTCTGCCACTCAACACGCAATGCTTCCAGAATTCGGCAGAAAGTGGGGAACGGAGTGTCTTAACACTAGGTTCCCTTTGCCTACCCTGCTGTGTGCGGGATACGGCGTGAAGCTGATTTAATTTTTTTTAGTCAGTGTACATCTCGACATGACTATTCGATGTCTCTACCTTTTTATTATTTGTTTATATTTCTTTGTAAATTTTCTTTTTAGTTTTTTTGTTCAGCAGTAGAAAGTAATAAATATTTCATTTGTCTGAGTGGAAATCGAAGCCATAACCGTCTCGTTGTTACAGACACACGCTCGTGCCCACTCTTAAAAGGAGAATTGTTGTATATTGTAGATGAAAATTGAATTCGAAAATGTTAGGCACACATTTATTGTTTATTTTTAAGCTATTTTTTTATATTCTGCGTAAACCAGAGGAGGCAGGGAGGATATAATATGCTTGTCAAATTCGAAAGACACATGAGTGGTGGAACTCAACTCTGTGCTTTGTCTGTTTTTCATCTCGAATACAGTCAGAGCTTGTCCTAAACCACCACGATCGCCTCATATCATGTTTTTACTAATAGTAAGTAGTATTTCTTGTGATTTGATACGTTTTGATACGTAACCAATCCGTAATGTACATAATCGAAGTTAGGTCAATTACATCGCTTGCACGAGCTGTGTCCAAATGAACCGTTAACATTCGAAGCTCATATTGACCCACTAATTAGATGTGTCTACATCGATATCGGTGCTGTATGTGCCTTGTAAATTGTATGGGAAGTATTTAGATGATTTAGTCAATATAAATGGGTATGGAAATTATGATTTTAATATGATATTACTGAATGTATTGGATATGTATATGTATAGTTCGTGGCGTAATATGGGTTATATTACTATTAAGGTTATATTTGAATTGTTTATATCCTCTTCTTTATTGGCAGAGCGCGGCGTTTAGTTCCGCCTCTTTTTGAGGGAACGTGGGGAATGGTCAAATCTGTTTTAATAGGAAACAGAGTGCATTACTACTAGTTTTCGAGATTTCCTCTGCTTACTCTACTTAGATGATATAGCGTGATAAGGTCCTTAGTCTGGTTGGGCAAAGCGCGGCGTAGAATTCTGGTACTCAAAATTTACAGACCAAGGCGTGAAACTGCAATTTTGTCATATTATATACTTTTGCCTAATCTACATGTATTTGTACAAAAAAAGGAGTGTCAGCGGTTCATATGTGAAACCGTGATTTTCGTCCCTCACTCAAAATAAATATTGAATATTTTTTTGCCCAGTATGTGAAAATAGAATAAAAATAAAGGCAAAAACCTTTTAGAACGTCTAATTTTGATCATATAAATGCACGGAGTCTATTTAACAGATAAAAAATAACAGACTGAGTCCCAGGGCGTCCAAACCTACATCATTTCAGCTAAGCTGAAGTTTTGGCGCTTAATAGTATAATATGTAGTTGAGACAATTTAAGGTACACGCTCACCTACGTGAAAGTAGAAACAAAAAAAAACTAGATTAAATTATATTATGTTTATCAAATAGTTTTAGCTACAAACTATACCTATAGTGTAAATACACTCCATTCTTCACTTTTTGCCAATATCTGAAGATTCGCGTGTTGAGTGGCAGAACTCAACCCTGCGCTTCGTATATTTACCAGAGCGAGGATTTGAAAATGTTAAATATGTTGTTCCCCCAAGGGGGAATCGAACCCATTACTGTCAGTCTGACGGCCTCACGGCTTCGACGGGTAATATTTTGTTTTTTAAATATGTGTATACGCGCTATTTGTGCAAAGGTTATGCGGCATGATATAACGCTTCAAGTAGTAATCAATGACTGGATGGATTTCGATGGAGCTAAACTTTACGCTTTATCTCGCATATAACAAGGTAGAAAAAGATAATCTAGTGTTATGACACTCTGTTTTCTACTTTTAGGCTATATATTGTAAGTAATTAATAATATAAGTTCATCTTTATGTCACTACCAACCAAAACAAAAATATCATTAAGAAACACCGACCAAATGCGCCTGAAACAATACAACATACATTTAAAAAATATCCATATTAGCATTGACTCCAAAAAAAACTAATTTAAAATAGTAAATAATTTTTCTTATTATTCTTTAATTTTCTTTATTATGAAGGTTTGTTTTTGTTTAAATGTGTGTATTACCCATTATTTCTTAAATTATTTGGGGTAAACACCTCAAATAATTTATTTTCAGGAGCAATTCAGTAACAATATTACAATACACTAGAACGATTTTTTATAAGTATGAAGAAATAATCTCCACAAAATATTTTTCTTCGGGCCTTCGTCCTTTTGTTTTAGACATTTAAGACAAGACAGGACGCGTGAGTGAAATAACTGATATACGAGTAACACTGATTAAATTGTTCTTCACTCACATTTCTATCAAAGCTACCGTTTCAGCATATGAAAATCTAAAGAAAACAGGCTGTAGGTTCAATTTCCGCTTCAAAATGTGATATGAATTTTACAAATTCACTGTATTTCAATATTTTTTGTTGACATAATAGAAAAATGTAAATCAAAAAAAAATATATATATTAAGAAGGAAATTTTTTTTATATATAAAATGGTGAAAAATCATCCGCCAGTATAAAAAAATGATTTTTTAATTTTATTTATATAATTTATAAAATACTCAATATAAGCTGTAGCTTTATACATAAATTAGTTTTATGCATTTTTCTTTAGTTCTATGTATTTTCTTTTATTAATTTTAGGCATTTTTGTCTAGATTTTATAAATAGTTAGATCGATTTTGAGATGTGGTAAATGGGGAAAATAAAAAGGTAAAAATATCCATACCAGAATCAACCTTATTAAAATTAACTTTTTGTTATGGAGTCAGCTTTTTGCTTTTGGCTTAAACAAAGTTCATCGAAGTCGTTCACATAAAGTGTTTGAGAAATATTACACATTAAAGTAATAATATTAGATTTCTAATTCCGATATGCTGACGATATTCACTTTTTGTTCGATCTAAAAAATCAATTTTCTTTCCCCGGCTGTGTCAAAATCAAATATCAATTTGTGACAGAGCGGAAACTTAATTCAAACGTCGGTTAGGAAAAGAGAGAACCTTTTTAATACAAACATTGCAGATCTCCCGGTTGTACTCAATTCTGGCTAAGCGGAGTTCCAGAGATTATATGGCTAAAATGATTGACGACAATGTGCCATAGTTGGTAAGTAGTTCAGTAAATAATGTTTAATTTTTTCCCATATTTTTAATCTTATGTGTATACGTACTCGTATATATATACTTTGGGGGGTCTTCGTGTTTTTACGTGACGTTCTTCTAATTGATAGTGTATCACACTGCACTTTTCGAAGAGCAATCGAAATCTCCAACTTTTTCTATTCTATTTTTATTCACTTTATAGAGTAAACCTGGAATCTGGACATTTAGATCTATGGTTTTCGTTCAAATATGTGTCATAAGGGCGTTGAATGGGGAACTCAGCGTTGCGCTTTGTTCAAAAAGAGAGAAATCAAAAGTATTAATTACTTCGAACTGATATCGAATCTATAGCCATCGCATCCCACTACGCTAAGTTTTGATAATATAATGTACATTTGTATGAACGTGTGCCACGTTACATATTCAATTCTTATAACAATTAATTCTAAATAGCAACATTGAAGTGTCAACGATTTAAATTGAGATTGGTTGATTTGTGGTCGGCCGCTTGTCGCAATATTTAATACATCAATTTATTAATTATTATTTTATTTACAAAAAAAAAATTACATAACATTAATATTTAAGCTTCTCGCTGTATCCCGCACACAACTGGGTAGGCAGAGGGAACCTAGTGTTATGACACATTTTGCACTCCACCATACCACCAAGATACAGTCATCTCATTCTAGAAGACTACAGGGCAGTATGCTAAGTAAAATTAAGCAATCGTTGGCGGTAGTTTGATATAATAATTATTTCAACTGACCGACGAATGCCACCTCAGTCTACGGGTGACCACGGACTACTACTACACTACGTTCCTTTCCCCGAGAAGAGATTGAATCCACAACCATGAATACGTAATCTAGTTACGAAAGTAATTTTCCTTTCCTATATTTTGCCAATGGTTGTATACTCACAAAAGACTATTAATTGAAATCAAAATTCGATCCAATTGGTTTGCTCACTTCACAAAGTTTTGTTGTTTTAGTGCGAACTAGTTCCATACAGTTGAACCCAGATACGAGCAAAAAAAACTTTTGCGCATATTTATAGCTGTATTTTGTATTGGTTAAGGGTTACTACGTGACGAACATACATATTGTTAATGTCATTAAAGAGAAATGTAAGACAAACAAATCTTTTCATGATTTCATGTTATTGCTCCCATGGCATAGTGATATTATTTAAGTGCGATACCATTTTTCGCTTTTTATTTTTTTTGTCTTTACCTTCATGCTGCTCTTCTTCACATTGCAGGGTAGGCAAAGAGAACCTAGAAGCCAAATGTAGTAAAACACTCCGTTCTCCATATCACAGCATGTAGCAGAGTAGGAAGAGAGAACGTATTGCTTGGACACTCCGCTCTCCACTTTCCGCCGAATTCTGAACTGGCTTTGCTAGTTGAGCGGCGGAACTCAACGCCGCACATTGCCTCAACACCAGAGGAAAGTAATGAAAATAATAAGTATTAATATTATTCACGATATATTAAAAAACGCGGAGAAAAGCTTGTATATATTGCCTACTCAATAATTTGCACCAATCAAAATTTCCCTCACGAGTTCGAGTTCTTTAAGCGTGACCTCGTTAAAACTTGGCTGTTAGAGTGCCGAAGATCTTGAAAATATGTCTTATTTAATAAATAATACGGAAGCTACTTTACTGCCGATGCAGATGACCCTAAGCAGGTTTAGTTACTTAAATAATAAAGAAAAATATGATTTTGGTGCTACTGTTTTTTTATTGCCATCACTCTCTATCCCGCATATTGCTGAGTAGAGTACACAAAGTTAATCAAGTATTAAATAACTATATATAAAAAAATATATACTTCGTTCCCTACTTTTTAAACAATTTGACGCATAACATTCTTTTTATGAGTACTAGGTACTTATAGTGTGATGGTGCAAAGTTGAGGTAAACGCTACATACAGGCTTTGGGTTCGAAATGAAATATTTAGTATTTTCATTTACACGCTCTACCAAGGAGACAATGCTCGGCGTTGAGTACTCTCTTGGGGAACTCTCTGAGGCCACCTGAGAATAGCCGTAATGTGTCATAAAATCAATTTTATTTTAATATTTATTAAAGAACGCGGGCATAACTGCATTATAGTATATTAAATAACATTATTATTAATGAAGACACTGATAGTACATAAATTTACCTTTTTTTAAAATTTGAATGATAGACTCAAGGAGTTTTAATAATAAGAAAAACAGAATTTCATTATTTTCCTTTGTGATGCAAGGGGCATTCTGTCCTGCAGACGAGAGCCACTCGCATAATTTAAAATCTTGGCCGTAAGTTTCTTTAAAAAATAAAAAATATAAGCTGAATTCGTTTCACAATTTATTTGTGAAAATGTCGTCTTAGCTGTTGTGTTATTTTTAATGTCGCTGTATCCGGTATATGTCAAGGTGTATCCGTTATCCACGCACCGATGATATGATTCAACGCCGCGTTTTGCCTTCTTAGCACAATAAGAAAATTAAATAGTTCATTCTCCGAATGGGAATCGAACCCACAATCATCACGTTTACATTCAAATTCTGTGACGCTGTGCCATATGAGGCACTCTTGTACCTTAATGATATTTATTTAAAATAATAATAATAATAACAAAATATTTATTAGATTATTTAATTAAAATGTTTATTATTTAAATATACTGTAAATAACATATTTTTTCTTCCTCCTCCTACACACAGCGGTGTAAGCAAAAGGAACCTTGTATTAAGACACTTTGTTCTCCACTTTCTGCCGAATTCTGGACCCATTGCGTGTTGAGTGGCAGAACTCAACGCCGCGCTTAGCCTCGCCATCAGAGAATGGAAATATAAATTTAAGTAAATATTTCATCTCTCCATATCGAACCCATAACTAGTCCGTTTTACAGTCACACTTCGTGCCACTGCGCCACCAACTCGTGTGCCTTTTTAACACGCTTTTATTTTAAGGTCCACTTAAAACTATATAATTTTGTAACCATTGGTGACCATTGCGCTGATGGTGTATAGAGAGTCAGGACGGGAATAGTGACGCTCTTTAGAGGTTACTTGTAAACCGCTTGATATAAAGTATGAACCTTATGTCAATTGGTGATAAATTATATAAATAATTTATAGCTGTAAGCACATTGTATAGCTTTTGTAGAAATTGGTGGAACTGTTCTGATCATAGAACCAGAAATTGACTAGTGGAACCTGAAGTCCAAAAAAAACTATTAAGTTACACGGAATATTCTCTCTCCTCGAAGGTCTCGAAGGTCTCTCATAAAAAAAAATCAGCTTCAGGCTGTATCCCGCACACAGCAGGTGTAACAGTATGTACCTCGGATATAAGTTAAAAATAAATAAACAAATAAAATAAAATATGCATGGCAATACACATAAATAACGTGCTTAATTATGAATAATACAAATTATATATTTTTGATACCATATTAATCGAGACGAGTTCGTGTATTGTCGTCCCGAATGTCGCGACCGTCGTTCTGTCTATATAGGTGGTGGTGATGCTGGAAGGCAGCGGTCGAGTCGAACTCTTAAGTACTACGGTACTAATAAATATGATGCACATAAAGACTCGTACCAAATGTATAATGAATATAATATGATAATTCGAAGTCTATGATGGCACGATCTTTTAGGATCGAATTCCTTATAAAGGAATTATATGTGTAGGAGCGACACATATTATGGATTAAAGTTATCTTTGACCAATGTTATAATATTGGCTTAAGCGAACTGTTACAGCGACATTAACTATGTCGTGGCCGATGCCGTCTCGCAGTACGCTCGCGATACGTAAGCTGTGCTTGTATGGCGTTAGCCATTGATATATTGAATACCACTTCTACGACTTGGTATACGACTAGTAGGTGTGTGGTGCTATTTTATGTCCCAGCTCCGGTGTATGTAGTAGTGTCCGCCTGTCTCATAGGGGTATGTGGTGCTATTTTATGTCCTGGAACTCTGGTGTATGTAGTAGTGTCCGCCTACGGTTCGAGACACGACTATGGGGTGTGTGCCGTGCGTTTATTTAACATATCGGCCGCCTTGCGGCAGTGCGTTCGTTCCAACGACTTATATTGATCTCACAAATCAATCAACATCACGAATCACAATTCTAATACAATCTTAATATAAACAAGCGTAACAAGTACCTTTAGACTGATCACACACAAACGTCCCGGAGAGTTCAATAAGACTGTTGCAAGCTAACATAAATTCATATGAAGTTTAACAACAATTATACATCTAATATCCAATCATCGTAAGTGAGTCGTTACAGCCGGCGTTAGTGTAAATGACGCCCAGGCGCAGGTGCCGGTCGTAATATACACGGTTAGAGGGCTTATTCTGTAAACTATTAGATGCTACATTAGCTGGAACGATATGCAACTGTTACTTACCGGTCAGGGATTGCTTAAATAAGTATTTATACAGATAAGTATATAATTTAAAAAGTGAGGCCGTTGTGGCGCAGTGGCAAAAGAGTGTGACTGTAACGCGACGGTTGTAAGTTGGAACCGCACTTCAGAGAATAAATGTTCTGGCAGCAAGGCAAAAGCCCCCCGTCGAGTTCCGCCGTTCAATACGCAATGCCTCGAAATTTTCTTACCCTGCTGCATGCAGCCGCCGGGATACAGCGTGAAGCTGATTTAAAAAGTGTCCAATTTAAAAATATAACTATATACCTATATACTACAATTCTTATATTTTGAGCTTTTTTTGAGAAATGAAACTAAATTGTTGCCTCAAGTAGGAAATGAATCCACAACCATGGCGCTTACAATCAGACCACGAAGGCCATACTCTGATAAAAATATTAACTAGATATTTTTAATATTTTTTAGACAAACTAAATTACAGATTATCTATAGTGAATCGTCAAAAATATGCAACATAATAATTGGTAGTAACGAAAAGGAGATATTTTAAAATAATATTAAAATATATATATCATTTATTAAAGAGAAAACTTAAACGAAATTCATCAAGATTGATTAATCGATTTTAGTATATTCGCTATATTACGCAGTAATTTCTTTCCGTTTTGTGAAAATGATCGCACCGCGACATATTGTGTCCGATCACGGTATATATCTTGATGACACTTCAATTTCGATGCGGACGCTCTTGAGTGCGGTATTGGGTCATATCTTATATTACTGTTAATAAGCATTATTTATTATACCGAAATCAGAAAATAATATTCAATAGATTCATTTAGTCTCTTGCATTGTTTACTGTGAATTAAGAACTACAGTATAATATATTTTTTTTTTAGATTTATGTAACTCTCTCGTATAGTGTAGTAGTGTAGTAAAGAGACAAGGAGGGCCTAAAGTTAAGACACTCGGACGTTTCTCCGATTTCAGGGTCGTCAGAGGGAACGGAACGCATAGATAACTACCACAATAAAAATGAAAATATTTATTGTTGACTAATGTTCTAATATTTAATTTAAAAGTAGTAATTAACTCAAAGGCCAGTCGTAGCGCAGCGGCACGAAGTGTGACTGTAAAACCGACTGGTTGTGGGTTCGATCCCCACTCGAGGAGATGAAATATTTACTTAAATTTATATTTCCATTTCTTCGCTCTGGTGTCGAGGACAAGCGCGGCGTTGAGTTCTGCCACTCAACACGTAATGCCTCCAAAATTCGGCAGAAAGTGGGGAACGGAGTGTCTTAACACTAGGTTCCCTCTGTCTACCCTCCTGTGTGCGGGATATAGCGTGAAGCTAATTTAATTTAATTAATTAATTTTTTTAATTATCTCATAGCTTAATTCGTTAGCATATGTGACTGTGTATGAGGTCGTAGTTTTACATCTTTTTAATCGTTCGCATTAAAAAAAAGTGCCAAGCGACACCTTCTTCCTGAACCACTCCACCACCACCTCTTTGAGCCTAGAACTAAAAAGTGTATTTTTATAACAATACAATCGAAATTAGGTAGCAAATAGCATACATATATAACAATATTTACAACAAACGTTTAGAATTAATAAAGAAATTGTCACCAAGTTATTAAACATCCATAATTATACAAGATTTCATAATTTCTGACTTAATTTCCTTCACTGTGGTCCATTAAACTGAATGATATACAAAGTTCAGTAAAACCAAGAGAGATTTGCATTATTATTTAAAGGCATTATTTTGAATGCGTAATAATAAAACGGTAGCTGAGCTAATCTGGTTTCGGAGTGACAGGCAATAAGACATAATGGCTATTGTTGAAGGAGCGCATCGGTCGTTTACGTCGCTTCGAATTCGAGTCGAAGTCTTCGAATATTCGATTTTTTAAGCTAAAACTTTGGCTGACTACCAAGATGTGGAACTGGTAATTATTATATAGAAGTTTAAATTGAATAGAAGTAATTTGATAATATTTGAAATGATAATAATAAAACTACCGTATGAGGCCAGCTGTGGTGCAGGGGTACAAGCATCCCGCTGTAAGCGCGACGATTGTGCGTTCGATTCCCACTCGATACATTTCCTCGTCGGTGACGAGTGAGTGCCCTAATATGTAAAGCAATGGCTACTGCTAGGTAAACTAGGTTTCTAGGTTTTGTCTATCTACCCTACTATATACAGCGTAAGGCTAGAATAGATGAAGGCAACTAAAACCTATCCAACTTGTTCAGTGATTAATTAAAGGTGAAAATAGGCAGAATATACAAAACTAAGTCGTATGGTCAAATTTACCTACTCTTTTATATACATATATTTTTTGAGGCGCAGTAGAATAGCGTCTGTTAATTAGTATAGTTTTTAGATTAATCTACATATAGAAAAATGTTATTTATATTATTTTCCCGCTGAGTAGTATTGCTTCATTTGACATATGGAATTCAGGCACGAAATTTAGCTGGATAGTGTCTTTTTACCGTAGGAGCGCTAAAACACTATTTTTTATCGCTTCGTAATTTCGCAAGCGGAAACAGAAGAGAAGCTGTAAAAGAAAATATCTATAATTATTAATATTATAATACAGGAGGGTTGGTTTGATCGAACGCATTAATCTCAGTAACTACTGGTTCGTTAATTGAAAAATGTGTGTGTTGTGTTTGATAGTCCATATATATAGGAAGGCTATATTACTTAGGACATAATACTGTTCTCCGATTTATCGGAGTTTTCTCTTTTATCCATACATTTGACTAATGGCCACCCAATAGCTTTGTGCGTATAAAGTTCCCTGCCGGTGTCCGTGTTAATAAATTGAATTTTTGAACTGTAACACATGATGGCCTTTTGCCTATTGCGGTTGGTCATCTAATATATTATATTGAAGTATTTTTCATGTTTAGTTTGTAGAATTATGAAATATTAAAATTTTATTAAAAAATATATGTATTTGTATACGCTTCAAAATTTACTTTAGCGCAGAGGCATAAGCGTAAAATGTGCGTGCTTTCAAAGTGGAAAACGGAGTGTCTCAATACTAAGTTCGTCGTTTGCCACTTTCCGTCCAATTTTAAATTTACTTATACCAGAGTGGAGTATTGAAAAATAACTCAGTCTCTCGAGTAGGAATCGAATCCCTAACCGTCCAATCTAAAGTGTGACAGCGTTCTTTTGCGCAACAGAGACCTCGACACACTACATTTAAGAAATATAATAATATTTACACGCATATATTTAAATAATACTCCAAGACGTAACAAAAAGAGGAAAATGTTTTCAGTAAAGAAACACGGTAACATATGTTCCGCTTAGTGAACGCTACGTGAAGGGAAACTAGAGTGATATGGGGGAGTTCTTATGGTGATTTATTGTTCATATGAAATATTCCTATCGATGTTGTGAGTTACATGGCAAATTATATTGTATAATTTTTTAATTTGATTTATTTATAGTTAAACTATTAAGGCGTCGTTGCACACGGTTGTGGATTCGATTCCAACACGCGAGAATCAATTGTTCAGTCTTCGTTTAATAATAACTTCTTTTATATATCAGCTTCACGCTGTATTCTGCACAGAAGAAAAAGAAGGTATCAAAACACTTCGTTCTTTACTTATTATATTTAGTAGCATAACTCTACTCCGTGTCTATTACCATAATCAGTGATATTGGAACCTACGACAATCGCGTTTACAATCAGACGCTGCCCCACTGTGCCTCGACGGCCATGAAATTGTAGCTTATAACTTAGTTACATAAAATTTATGGAGATATTTTAATCATATTATGCTATTTCTGTGTTACAAAGTTAAAGATCATTTGAATGTCCGGGACGCATATATGGAATCTCGAAATACCTCTAGTAGTCCTCTTTGCAGAACTCCTGGGTTATGTACGGATTCCAAAGTGGGGCTTTGACATAACCGTTCAGATTAGGACAAAGAACTATATATGTGTAAGCTACATTTTACAATGGCTTATATATATATAAATATTAAAATTCTTGATTAAAATATTTGATATAAACATTCTCTCTTGTCAGACGACAATTCATAGTGATTGATTATCTTTAAGTAGTGGACATTTGTAAACTTCTCCCTACAGACATGCCAAGAACATAAGTAAGTTTTAACAAGCGTATAAAAATTTCGTGGGTTCGAGGCGCTGGTTCGAGTCCCGCTACGTTCAATTTTTTATACGTTTTCTAAATAAATATTTTTCTTACCTAAGAATGGCTTAATAGTTTAAAAATGTTTAAAATATGTACAATAGATTTCAGTAGTATTTAATTTAAAATAAACATGTTATGTACGTTTTTACTTTTTACCGGATCGAGGAAATGAAAGTTATCCATTTTTGGGCTCGCCCACGAGGGTTCCGTACAAAAATTGAAGGGGTTGAGTTTTTTCTGAAATTATGCTTAAGCCAGAGCCCTTCCGCTTTTATACGAAATCTTGCCCCCCTTTTAAGACTATAATTTTTTAGAATTTAACCATAAATGTATAGTTTACAGATTTTTTTCCTAAACTTGTAACCTGTAGATGCTAGCTGACAAAATTTCATTTCTCTGTCTCTGTCTTATTAATTTTGATTCCCTTTATAGTTTTGAAATACACGTTTTTTGCTATATTAACGGTCATATCTTTTTTTAAAGTAAATGTAAAAACATTTTTTTTAGGCAATAAAGGGACTGTTGATCAATGTATGGTTTGAAACGGTAAACTCGATATATTTAAGCGTTTCTGAGATAAAAGCTCTTGACAGACGGACTGACAGATAGACAGACAGACTGACGGACGGCAAACAAAGTAATTTTATAAGGGTTCCTGTTTTCCAAAAATAAGTGAATATCAATTTGTAATTTTTTATAAGTTGTGTGTCCCGATACTCAAATTGGTCAATACCGAGAGGTTCAGATCAGGCTATACTTAAATTGATTCGAATCTTTCGTTGCACGCGACTCGCACATGACCAGTTTTTTCCACATTCCTTACATTTGTCCATATAATATAACATTTCACAAAATTCATCGGTTACTATCAATACCACTCCAGTACAACAAAGAACAGTAATTTGCACCTAGCCTTCGTCAATTAGACCAACGCTTGACCGGCTAGTTGATCCCTTTGATCACGTTCTGCTCTAAATACTCTCCGTACTAAGATATTCTGTGAATAGTATTTAATTAAATGTTTTCCTATTTTGTTATTCGGGATGCAATTTTATTTAAACATCTTATCTTATTTATATTAAGGATTTTAAGGATTTCTTTTAAGAAATCCAATTTTACACTTCACTTTGTATATACAGATAGATCTATAAATAATGTGTATAATAAGGATAAATTTATCGTACTAGTGTGCAACTAAAAGCGCGTAGATTGTGAGTTCGATTCCCATAGAGAGGAATGAAATATTTAATATAGGCGTTGAGCTCTGCCGCTTAACATGCAATGCCTCGAGAATTTAACGGAAAGTATAGAAAAGAGGGCTTTTAATGAAAATAAAATGGTTTAGCAACAACTAGGTTCCCAGGTCCTCTCTTCATACCTTGCTATGTGTGGAACACAGCGTGAAGTAAAAAAAAAATGAATTGAAATTTGAATATGCAACCATCCACCAAGCAACATATTCGGTAAAAAAGTTCTAGAGCAATTTAATGTAATGTTACTTACTAATCTCATATCTCTATGAGGAAGTTAAAATTTTAATAAAATCAAAATTAAAAATCTTACAACATGGTTAATAAAAAATAAATAAATTAGCTTCACGCTATATCCCGCACACAGCAGGGTAGGCAGAGGGAACCTAGTGTTAAGACACTCTGTTCCCCACTTTCTGCCGAATTTTGGAGGCATTGCGTATTGAGTGGCAGAACTCAACGCCGCGCTTTGCCTCGACACCAGAGCGAAGAAATGAAAATATAAATTTAAGTAAATATTTCATCTCCTCGAGTGGGGATCGAACCCACAACCAGTCGGTTTTACAGTCACACTTTGTACCACTGCGCCACGACTGGCCTCACATCCATAACATGGTTAATGTTTAAATTAAAAAGTTCGAATGACTCTTGAAGCGCTTTAGATATAATATTGTAGTAATTATCGGTGTAGTTTGTTGCTAGAGCCACTTAAACGAAGTCAACGAAAGCACATTAGATTCAGATAAAGTTAAATTTTCATTAGGTTTAAGCTTTTTTCCGAGGAGAATAGGCAATAGGAAACTAGTTTTAAGTTAAATGAAACAGTTTTTTCAAGAGATGAATAGGAGGAGTCGGAGTGTCTTTATACTAGTAGCTTCTCTCTGCCTACCCTGCTATATGCGGGATACAGCGTGAAGCTAAGTACAGGTAAAAATATATTTCTCGGAAATGTTTTCGTTATTAATAAGTCAATATTTTTAACGTCTAGACGTTAACATTTCTTTGAACATTTATATTTCTTTAAAATTAGAAGAAAATATTATTATAGGCACCGTTACCGGCACCATCGTCGCGCAGCGGGACGTCGTCTGACTGTAAACGCGACGGTTGTAGGTTTCACTTCTTCTTGGGAAAATGTAATATTTTTATCTTCTTGTTCTGGCATCAAGATATAGCCAGGTGTTAAGTTCTGCCACTTAGCATGAAATTTCTTGAAAATTGTGTAGAAAGTGAAATACGAAGTGTCTAGGTTCCCTGTCTATCTGCCGAAACTATAGTGTTAAGACTCTTCATTTTTTAATTTTCCCGAGTGGCGGTAAACAACGTCGCTTATTGTCGTGTCTGTGAAGAAATGATGGTCCATAAATTTATTATTTATTTATTTTTTATTTTTAGTTTTGCCACATATAAAAATAAAATGTGCAATATATATATAGAGACGAGTTGAGCAACAATGCAATACCATTTGACTTTTAAGCCTGAAACTGCTAAAAAAACTGGAAAAATATGAGTTTCAACTTTATCCAACTCCATTATTTTGCAGTTAATTTAACACCGGGCGAGTGATAAATGTTCTGTGAAAATAATAAACACGAAACAGGTGGTCGGTGGAGATTTTATGATATATACTGCTACGCTGCTACGCGCTACGCGGAATGCTACGCTGCCATTTGAATTTAAGTTTTTTATATTTGTTTTATGACAATGTTGAATGTAATGTAAATTTAAAAATTAGGTAAATAATAATATACGTGGATGTTGGTTATCGTGGCAGATATAACTGAATTTAATAAGTATGGGTTCGATTCTCACTTAAGTATCTTTTTACATTTCAAATATTTTCGCTTTTATAATCTAGTCGGACAAATTATTTCTTTGCATAATTGTAAACAAATGAATGAGATTTTGGACGAAATCAAATCAATTTGATTTGAATTAAAACTAAACTGATAACTAAACTTAATAACTAAACTATCTTAATGCTGTAATCCGCATATAGCGGAGTAAGCAAAGAAAATGTCATACGTGAGTAAGAGTCGAACCTACAAAAATCGTGTTAATAGTGAGGCGCGGCGTCACGATGGCTACAATCTACTTAATAATAAAAAGTGATTACGGCTTAAAATTGAAAAAAAGGTAGAGAGAGGGAACTTATTTTTAAGTATATAGTGGCGGAATCCATAAAAATAAAATGTCAGGAAAAAAATATATATAATTATAAGGAAATTAAATGAAATATATATAAATATATAATAACATTTAGAATAGTATTCCTTATACTCCGACTGTATACTGAAATATGATATAAACTCCACGTGACAGTCTGTTTCTGTTAGTTGTTTGTCTTGTTAATGCCATTCGTTTGTCATTTCTGGACGATCTGATTTCCTTTATTATGTCACAATTTGTGGTTTAATGGCGACACGCCCTAGCTTCGATTGTGTATATAAAAATATAAATAATATGAATAATGACTCAGAGGATCATTATTATAAGATAAACCGCGGCGTTAAATGCCGACACTGAAATCGGCTGAAAAGCTGAGCTGCGCTTAATCTTTTACTATAGTTAATCAATTATTTTTTAATTTATACTCAAAGTTCTAGCAGAATCTGTAGTGAGAGTAGGTAGGTCGTAAACGATATTATCATACGGTATTATATTTATAACATCGATTGAAGTATAATCATTAACTCTGCATTATATTAAGACCTAACTAACCTTTTGGGTCAAACCCTCTTTTGTGCGGTCAAATTGGAGGGTCCCCTTTGGTACAGTTCCAAAGTCCATAATTGATAAGCTCTACTGATATTGACATATCGTTTATCTCAATTTCTATATACATCGGATGATGTATGTGATGTAATTCATACCCAAAACTCATATATCGGGTTTTGTATAAGTTGTGATCTCCAGAATAAGACAATACTGATGGTATAAGCAATAAAAAATAAAATAAAATAAAATAAATATACAGCTTTACGCTGTTTTCCGCACACAGGAGGGTAGGCAGAAGGAATATATTGCACCGAGTTCTGAAGGGCATATATGTAAATACTTAATTCCTCGAGTGGGTATCGAACCCACAACCAGTTGATTTTACAGTCACATTTTGTGTCACTGCACTACGACTGGTATAAACAAGTAGTTAAAGAAAATATAATTATGAGTCGGCATGAGGCATAGGGTCTGACGCGATAGTTGTGGGTTTGGTTCTTACTCGGAGGAACGAATTATTTTATTTATTAAGACTATTATATTTTATTAAGACACTTTCGTAATCTCCTTTTCGCCGAATTCTGGAATCATTCCGTATCGGCTGACGGAGATCAACGCCGCATTTATCTTAACAATAAAAGAACGAGTTTTAAAAGATCCATAAATTGTTTCTTAAGCAATTATTTTGTTTCGCTGAAAATTACTAGATATTATAAATCGCGAGCAATTCGTTGAGTCGAGTTACAATCAATCTTAAAGCCTTTATAAAGTATTCATTAAAACTCGAGATGAAACTCTAAACGAACAGATCAAATGTGTTTTATGTTATTTTTACAAGTAAAGAGATATAGGAGATTTGATTTTTTTAATGTTGATATGATTTTTTTTTAAATTGGCAGTATAATTTTCTATATCTTCCTTTAAAGAAATAAGTTATGAGCTTAAAATATTTTTGAGATTCGATAACGTTTGATTCAGAGAGGCCAGTCATGGCGCAGTGGCACAAAGTGTAACTGTAAAAGGGCGGGTTATGGGTTCGATGTCAATTCGAGGAGATGAAATATTTACTTAAAATTTATACTTCCATTTCGTCTGGTCTGGTGGTTTGGTGTCGAGGCAAAGCGCGACGTTGAGTTCTGCCTGCTTGTTGTGTTTAGAATTCGGCAGAAAGTGGGCAACGGAGTATCTTAACACTAGGTTCCCTCTGCCTACTCTGTTGTGTGCGGGATACACGGTGAAGCTGATTTAACGTTTGATTATAATAATTTATTTAGGCAATCAA